>OY776126.1:50551448-52951448 GCA_963675135.1 Galeopsis tetrahit | reverse complement strand
AGGTAAAATAATTTAAAATTTAATGCAGTCTTCTAATTAATTAAATAATTAATTTGTATTTAATTCTTTTGTATGTAAAAAAGTCACCTACAATATATTTTTTCAAAGAATAAAAATACTGAAGCATCTCAATCAAATCCATTTATAGATAATTATGAAAGTCGTCCCTTAAAATCTTTTAGGGTTAAAATCAATGAGATACTTAATATTAAATCATTAGAACGTGATTCAGGATTGTCATACTTTCAATCTCCACTGCCACTACGGAGCGATCTACTTCCAATCTCCACTGCAACTACGGAGCGATCTTTTTTAGCTATGAACATAGTCAAGACTACGCTCCGATGAAAAATGATTTTTTTACGGACTGTTTGTTGGTATATATTGAAAAGGAGATTGCAAAGAGGTTAAACATAGATGCCTATGATGATTTTCGTGGCATGAAAGAAAGTCGACGTTCTAAATTTTATCCGGTTGTAAGTTTAATGTTATATTTTGAAAATTTTATGATAATAAATACTATATTATACATGCGCTTGTTAGTGTATACATTAAATTTAATTACTTTAAATTTTACCGTTGGCCCCCCTCAATGTTTCATCCTGGGTCCGCCCCTGACTTCTCTCCCTCTAGATTTTTCTCTCTCTGTAAAGTTGCAGAAAATATGCGTGTACGGAGGCAGTGATAGCTGATAAGATACTGTCTACTGATTTCCTGCACAATTTTACTATCTCCGTCCGATGAAAACAGTGATGGAGGCGAAAATTTTGTTATTAATATTACTATAGTCTATATAAAAACGTACGTAGATAAAAGTTTTAAGTTCACATAAGTTAAATAAATTGACTTTCATTTGATTTTGGATGAACATTTAATTGTTTAGATTCAAAAGTGACGAAACAGACAAAAGTTTTAAGTTCACGTAAATTAAACAAATTGACTTTCATTTGGTTTTGGATGAACATTTAATTGTTTCGATTCAAAAGAGACGAAACCATGTTAAATTAAATTACTAAAATATTACTATCATAAAAACTAAAAAATAAATTAATAATTATTTTTTTTTCTTTGTAAAAATAACATTCAAATTTTGATTAAAAATGATGTTTTCAATCATCACTAATCATGTAGTAATATATATAGTAATATATATATGGGGGAATCACTATAAGGTCCCTGGTTGGGAGGACCTATACCAACCAACTCCCTCCCCAAAAAACCCAAAAAAATAGTTGCAGCATGAGGGCCAATTTTACAAATTTAACCCTGAAGTAAGTTTAGATTTTAAAATTAAAAAAAGTCTATTTTTTACTTTTTGCCTTTAACTTTGTCTTCCCAAAAACATCCTACAGTACTTTCTTCCCCAAAATAATTCCGGCATAGGAAGATTTTTGCAACCGCCTGGCCTCCTAGCCTATTTACAAACTCAGGCCCGGAGAGTAAATCCGATGACCGACACTAAATCCGATGACCGTCTCCTTGAGATTTTTTTTTATTTTTTATGGTTTCTTCGAAATCTTTCCAGTCCCGGAGAAGAAATCCGATGACCGGCGATATATTTTAAAAAAGGCAGGAAAGAAATCCGATGAATATCATTTTTTTTTTTTTGTTGTCTTTACCCTCCGTCGCCGGCCGCCAACGAGTTGCGAGCAATTAAAAAAAATAGAAATCTAGTCGCCGGGTGCAACTGCCGCCCATTCGCCGTCGTCAAGTTCGTACCGCCTCGCTGCTTTTAGTGAGGAAGAAGAAGAATTGGATTTGAAAATGGGGATGCCTATTCTAGTTGGTTAATGCGGATAGGAATTAGGTCAATTATTAGGCATTTGGGCTTATATTTAGATAAGCCCAATAACACATAATATTAGTAATATTTAATTTATATAAATTTGATGTGAATTAATTTAAGTTTAGTACCATATGAATTAATTTAAGTTTAGTACAATATTTAAATTTAATTTAGGATTTGGTATCTTATTTAATATTTAAATTCAAAAATTTCCATTATTATTATTAGGAGAAAAATTCAAAACAATACACTATTTGTTCAAATATTCATCTTTTGTGTTCAAATATTCGCGTTATGTAATATTCAAAGTCAACTTCAATTTAAGTTTTAGTTACTTATGTAATATTCAAAAACTAGGTTTAAGGTTTATGTTTGGTATCTTATATACCATTTAAGTTTAATAACTTATGTAATATTCAAATTCAATTTAGGGTGGGGCACATGTTTTAAGAAAAAGGTAGATAAAGTAAGGGTATTGTAGAGTATTGTGGGGTCCATTGTGAATAAAGTGATTGTTTGTAAATAAAGTTGATGGCAATTTGAGTAATTAAGTGATGGTTGGAGGGTGATAGTTTCAAAAAAGGGTATGAGACTACATTTTGTGGACAAAGAATATAGGGCAAATGAGACTACTTTTCGTGGACAGAGGGAGTAATATTCAAACTCAATTCAATTTAGAGTTTACATAAGTTACTAAACTCTAAACCCTAAATTGAATTTGAAAATTATGATAATTAAAACCAATTTCAATTAATGTTCTAGTAGTTACATAAGTTACTAAAATATTTGAACACAAAGGGTAAATTTCTGAACAAAAGGTATCATTTTTTGAATTTTTCTTCTGATAATTAAATTTTTTAATTTAAATATTAGATAACTAAATTCTAAACCCTAAATCTTAAATTAAATTTAAATATAGAAAATCAAAGGAAACAACCGACTTCTCCTTAAATTCAAGGCTAAATAAGCAAAATCAACTAAAAAAAAGGCTCGATGTACGAGCATATAAATGGTCAAATCTACCATATTTGTATCACATTGAACTACCATATTTGTTAAAAAATAAAAATGGTTGTTTTTGGTCTAATTTAATATGGGTGAAGTTATTTTTATTCCGATTTGAACTCAGGAGGTAAGCTTAAATTCTGATATCATAAAAGTATTACAAAAGTGTGAGTTAATCTAGGCCGAAACTAATACTAATCATCATTCAACATCAGATAGAAGAGCAGACTATTATTGGCTATTAGTCGATACAACCTCTATGACATATTCCAGAAAGCTGAAATGATACAAAAATTATGTTTTGGCAACCAAATCTGCGTAAAGAAGAGAGAATTAACAAGCAAGATCAATCAAGATCAAACTGCTAAAGGAATTTACAATTATGAGCATATAAATGGTCAAATCTACCATATTTGTGATTTATCCCCTTCCAACTAATAATTCATGAGCTTTTCCGCACAAATTTTCCCAGAAAATAAGATGAGAATGTAGTGATGTTATTTAACTCCAAACTCGGATATTTCTAAAGAAGGAGCTGATAGACAACACACAATTTATGAGTTTTTTCAAACCCTAAACCCAACATTTGGATTTGTAGGTAAAGAGTATAGTTAAAACTTAAAACCCAATGACATCAAAATTCATTCTCAAATTGAAAAATGTCGAACAATCTTAGAATAAAATTTGATAAAAATTAGGAACAAAAGTAATAAAATTTGCTTCAGTAAGTTATTCACTATCATTTGTAAAAGATTCACCAAAGAAGTTCATCTGTAGAAGCAGCCAAGAAAACACATAAACCTAAAATTAAATAAAAAAACAGATCCCCAAATTTCAAAATAAAATAAAATTCTCTAAAAACAAAATGATGTGAAACTTCGATCCCAGAACTCGGTTACTCCGCCCTCGGATTGACGCTGGTAGGAGGGCTACGCCGCCATCCGCCCTGAGAACTGAACAGTCCCAAAAAAAAAACTTAGATCTACGTCGCCATCCCTCGAGCGGCGCAGACCGAATAACTGAGAAGAGGGAAGAGAATCGACGACCGTAATCTTGATTATTGCGCAGATTGGACGTCGCCGGAAGGGGAGAGGTCTTCTGACAAAAACTGTATGGGAGCCTTTTCCTCCAAACTAATTAAAATATAGCAAATACAAAATAAATGAGAATGAAAGGGCAAAAGAGGAAATTCATATTATATTTGGGAGTGGGTTGCTAGCTAAAAATTTGCAAAAATTCGCAGGGAGTGTGTTGCAACAAAACTAAAAAACAAGGAGCTAGTAGTAAATAATCTCTCTCTATATATATATACTCCCTCTGTCCACCAGGCACACTTTTTTTTATACATATTTTTAAAAAAATTATATTTTAATTATAAAAAAGATGTAACGAGTAAAGAATATTGTTGGTAGATACTTAAAATCTTGTTAATAAAATATAAAAAATACTCAAAAATTAACTATTTAAATAGAATAAACACATTTTTTTTACCCAAAAAAAAGAAATGAACACACTTTTCTTATTGATTGATTGATTTTATTTATTTATTTGGACTTACACTTTTCAATAATATTTTCAGCTATATTAACTTACACTTTTTATAATGTTATATTGTACATTTTAGTTATATGGTGTTGCACTTTTCAATTTGACTTTTTTTTTGGTGTTGTACTTTTCAATAATATTTTCAGTTATATTGACTTACACTTTTTGGTAATATTATATTGCATATTTTAGTTATACAGTGTTGCACTTTTCAATTGTAGTATTTTACACTTTATAATAATATTTTCATTTATAGTGACTTACACTTTTTATTAATAATAACTTGCACTTTACAATAATATTGTGTTGCACTTTTCAGTTATAATAACTTACATTTTTTCATTAATATAACTTACACTTTTCAGTTATAATAACTTACATTTTTCATTAATATAACTTACATTTTTCAGTTATAATAATTTAAATTTTTCATTAATATAATTTACATGTTTCAGTTATAATAACTTACATTTTTCAGTTATAATAACTTACACTTTTCATTAATATAACTTACATTTTTCAGTTATAATAACTTACACTTTTCATTTATAATAACTTACATTTTTCATTAATATAACTTACACTTTTCATTAAAAACGATGTTGCACTTTTCAATATAATAATATACATTTTTCATTAAAAATGATATTGCATTTTTCAATATAATAACATACATTTTTCATTAAAAACGATATTGCACTTTTCAATATAATAACATACACTTTTCAGGAAAAATAAAAAATAAAAAAGGTCAACCATTGACTTTTGACCGGTCAGCGCCAATAGTTGACTGGTCAAGGTCAATTCAAGTACATGATGTACTTGAATGCATACAAGACTTTATCATATATATATATATTATGGAAGAAAAATATGTATAAAAAATTGGATATAAGTCTAAAATTAATAAAATTATTGAATAATGTTTGCCTATAATATATAACAGTTTGCATGTCTCACAATTTTTCCAATATTTGGGGGTACTCTATGTAAAATACTAAAAAAAAAAAAAAAATTAACATGAAAAATGAAAAGGAAAAAAAGAGCTCTTGCTCTTGAAGGGAATTGAACCCTGTCATTCTTTCAACATTTGGGGTACTATATGTAAAATACAAAAAAACAAATTTAACATGAAAAATGAAAAAGAAAAAGAAAATTCCAACATTTGGGGGTACTCTATGTAAAATACTAGACATGTCCAACCGCTGAAAACCACTAGTTATGGTTAAAATCGGCGGTTTCGATTTTACAAAATCGGTAATCGAAATCGAATCAGCAAATCGCCGATTACTTTCACTCTTTTTTTTTTTTTCATTTTCGCTCTTTTTTTAAGATATATTTTACTAGAGTTTAATACATATTATATAACATTAATTTATATATAGAAAATAGAAAAATTGTGTATTAAAAAAATTTGGGAAACAAACAGTTTTCAATATTCAAAATCGAACCGCCATTTTTTAAAAACCGTAACCAGCGGTTAAAAACCGGCCGGTTTGATATGGAAAAGATCCCTTGCTCTAGAAGGGAATTGAACCCCTTGCTTCAGCAAAAGACCAAGCCTATTTAATTCTACCTAACCATTGGGCCAACAATACATAGTAAACATTATATTGTATACATAGTAAATAACTTAAATATTTTGTGCAAAATAAAATCAATAGAAGCATCAATATCAAGTAAAGTGCAAATTGAAGAGTTTAAAGGTTTAGAGATGTTCATTTCGCTCTCCAACTCATCTTGGGATGCTTCTTGATCTTCTTGTTCTTTGTTGCTCATGTCCATCAAAGGACATTCCTCTTCATCTCATTTGTCAAAAAGCTTGACATCTTCAACCTCCTCACTTGGATCCTCTTCTTCTTCTTTCATAGCGATGACCAATCCCCTGATTGTTGAGTTCATCCGCTCCATTCCATTCAGAAGTGACTTGAGTTGATTCATTTGTTGTAGTTGGGTGGCCTTGATCTCTTCTAATGCATCCAACCTTTTTTCACTTGAATCCAAATTTTTCAAGGTGAGTGCAATGAGCTCTTTTGTAGTATCACTTTATTCATTATTTGGTGACCAATGTGCATTGCTTTCCCACTCTTGATATTGATAATGAGAAGGAGCTTGTTGTATTTGATAATCGTACTCAAAGCTGCTCCCACTATCATACCAATTTCCTTCTGAAACTCCATGCAATTCAAAGCAAGGTTCCTCCATAGGTGGAGGAGGAGATGGACAATATAGCTCTTCAGGTGGTGGAGGAGGATATGAATAATGTGGATCAAAGTGTTGAGGAGGAGGGTATTGATGTGGAGGTGGAGGGTAATATCCTTGAGGAGGAGGTGATGCTTCTTCATTCCTCCAATCTTGATAATAGGAGGGAACTTGTTGCATTTGATATTGGTGATCAAAGTTCCTCCAATCATCGTAGCTCACAAATCCATGCCGTGGAGGATAAATCATGCCACGTTGGTCATAGCAATGATTCGACGGGTATTGATTATATCCATCCATCTAGTCAATGAAGTGCACACCTGCAAAAATCAAAGTATCAAATTCAAAGAAAACAAAATAACAAAAATAAAATGCCACTAGTAACACCACTCAAACAAGTTTCAAGTCCCACGTAAGACTCTCAACTAGATCCCCGGCAACGGCGCCATTGACTTGGTTCGTATTTTTGCACTTTTTAAATAACTATACGATCCCCACAAGCGTATGGGTTCGTTAGTAGTATGATAAGTATACCAAGTAGATATTCGTTCCAAGGACCTAGAGAGAGCATGGAGCCCCAAAACTATAAGTCAAAATGGTGTTATAGAAGCTAAACAGGAGAGTAAAGCAAATATCAATAAGAAAAAGAAACACTAAGTTAACAATTAATACTAACTCTCAAAACGATGAAAGTGCAAGTGGAAGAATTGTATTGCCTCGGGTGTATCCGTTTTGTGAGCAATTAAGTGAACTAGTGAACTAATTACATGATTTTACTAAGAATTCGGGTTAAGCTAAAGGCTATCACATGTGTGTGTAAACCCCCTCGAAAGGCATAGGTCAACATCGTGCATTGATTAGCAATTATAGGATCTAACCAAATACCATAAGCTCCTAAGATAGTGTTGCATAAGCACTTTCAACACGGTTACTAATGCTTATGAAACGCCCTCTCACCAAACTTCTAGACGACCTCTATTTGTTTAATGTCTAAAGTTGTCGGTCTAGCCATTAACCTCCTCTCGGTTAGCTAATTACTAATTAACTTCTATTCAATTGACCAAAGCTCACACTCACACTCCCAATCATGCTACCCAACTCTCATTGCAATAAACATAATCGAACATGCTCGCTAATAGGGTTGATCAACCAAATGAATCAATCAAAGTACAACTCTAGAAACATAAACACCCAAATTCTAAGCTAATCATGCAATTAATCCACAATTACTCTAAATTATCATCAAAACATCAACACTCAAGGCAATTAAGGATTAGCCCATGTCTAAATTGACAACTAGAATAAAACTTATGTAAATGAAACTACAAAACATCAAAATCAAATAACCAACTAATATTGAAATAAGGAAAGAAAGCACCTCTATTGTCTTCAAATACTTCAATCTCACCAACAATAAAATGAAATACTAAATTGAAATCTATCTATAAAATGAAATAACAAATTAAACTAAACTAATATATTGAGTGGAGTGGTTGGAGGAGAAGAGATTTCTCCCCCAATGGAAGAGCCCCTGTTTCGTGCCAATACTTGCGCGTCTGTGTATTCCCCCTGCGAACTCCTCTCCCAATTTTCGACCAAATACACTCCCCCATCACTCCCCCGATTTATACACTCCCCGAATTTTAGGTCACACCTCCCCTCAAATGTCATAAATACCCCTCCTTCATTAAAATCCTTTTACTACCCACACCTCCCAAATCCTCCATCTTTCTTCCTCCTCCATTTCTTCTTTCATCTTCTCCCCCACCCCTCACCACCACCGCCGGCGACCTGCCCCTCCACCACCCGTCGCCGGCGACGCCAGCCCCTCCCTCCCTCGCCGAGCCCGTCGCCCCCCCCCCCCAACCCCCACCGCCTGTAAAAAAAAAAAAAAAAGAGATCTTGGCCGCGCGCGGCCGTCCTCTCCCTCCCTCGCCAAGCCCGTCGCCTCCCCCCCCCCCCCAACCCCCACTGCCTGTACAAAAAAAAAAAAAAAGAGAGATCTTGGCCGCGCGCGGCCGCCGCGGCCGTCCCCTCCCTCCCTAATCAGAGGCCCAATGACCCCCCTGACCCCATCGTCCCTCCGTCACTAGGTGAAAGTTACTGGGAGGTTCAAAGATTACATGGACAAGGGAAGTACTCCCTCCGTCCCATAATTATTTGCACAGTTTAATCGGCACGATTTTAAGAAAAGTGAATTTAATGGTTGATGATGTAAGTAAATGAGGGGTAAAGTAAAAATATACAGTATGTAAAGTGGATATAGTGAGGTGTAAAGTAAAATATACAGTATGTAAAAAGATGGTGACAATTTTGAAAATAAAATGATGTTGGAAGGTATTAATTTTGTGGGGTATTTCCATATTAAGAGTGTGCAAATAATCACATGATGGAGGGAGTATTTATTACTCCCTCCGTCCCGAGATTATTTGCACGGTTTGACAGACACAATATTTAAGAAAAGAGGATTTAGTGGTTGGTAATGTAAGATAAAATAGGTGCTTTGACGAGGTGTAAAGTAAAATATATGTAAAAAATGAGTGACAATTTTAAAAATAAAATGATGTTAAGAGGGTATTAATTTTGTGGGGTATTTCCATATTAAGAGTGTGCAAATAATTTTGTCTCTCTTTCTCAATCAGATCACTTGATCTCGCAGTAGGGGAGGTGTAAACCGAATTATGGATCACTTAGAAAAACATCAAAAGAACCCTTTATCGTAGCAGCTTCAAGCAGGTCTGGCTTCAGCTGACTCTAACTCTTCAGAGATCATGAGTGTGGTCCTTCACAAACGTTGGTCGAATATGTTGGATAACACCGAACGATGGTGTTATCATATAATATTTTTAACTTGCTTACAACTTGTTTTATATCATTTATTGTTTACTTTGGACATTGATGTTTAGAGGAGTGTACTTTTTTCCTTGATCTCGGGTTTTGTCTCTAAGTAGAATTTTTTCAGGCAATATTTTAACTGAACTTTGGCTTCTAGCTCGGTCTGTAAGCTTATGGTTTCATATTTTCTTTTTCTTTTATATATCAATCTTTTTATTGTCAATCATCACTTGTACTATATCTATTATTTAATCATTTTTTTTAATCTATGTGTTTAAAAGTAATAAGAAGTTTATATACGAATGAATGGAGTAATATATAGCTAATGGAGTGACAATTGATGTAAATTAATTGAAAAGTGAGAATAATTGTTTGAAATAATTACAATCCTTATTTATTTGATGTAGTGGTGTCAATAAATTTTTAAAAAATAACATGAAAAGTTTGGGTTGAGATTCTCAAAATGGAGATGAAGAAAAAATATTATATAAAGTAAAAACAATCTATTTAAATGATCTTATATTTTATAGTAAAGTTTTTGACACCGTGATACTGCTAATACAAATTAGGGCTGATATAGTATGAAATATTGCATGTATACATCTTAACTCAATTAGGTTAAAGTCAAAAGCTTAAGTCCATATAACCCATCAATCAAATCTAATTAAGGCAATTTAAAAAAAAATAAGGCCAAAGTTTAATTAAGACAATTTTTAAAAAACACGGGTCACCCAAAAAATTTGCGGGTTGTAAACACGTGATTTACCACATGACCAAAACATTGTTACTATAAAGTCAAAATAATATCACTAAAAGGCCAAAAGTTTACTACTACATGTCTAAAAATATTCTGGCAAATTCACCCAAAAATCTAAGTGTTCAGAATATTTTTGGACGTGTAGTAATACACTTTTGACCTTATAGTGATAAAATTTTGATCTTGTAGTAACATAGTTTTAGTCATGTAGTAGCAAAATATTTTTGACTTAAGAAAAAAACAGGTGTCCAAAATATTTTTGCACTTATAGTAACAAAATTTTGGTCTTTTAGTAACATGTATAAATTTGGTCATAAAGCAAAATAATACTTGAGAGCGAAAAAAAATATTTTAACTAAGGTTGACCCAAATTGACCCACGAATTTTGACCTAAATTGATCAATATTGCATACAAGTTTTTGTACACAAATTAATATTTATTTATTTTAAATTGTTGAATCTTCCTATCCAAATTATATTTTGTGTAATGCTTGACCCACTCATATTTAGTCCTTTTGCAAAATTTTGTTCTCCTTTTCATCTTTGATCGAGGAATAAAAAGGGCATACGAAAGAGGTATTAGTTTGCTTATTAATTGGGCAAGAACATTACTTGCGTGTTTATAAAATTTATTACTACTATTATTATTATTTTTAATCAGTTTATCATTAACTTTCTCCACATTTTGTCATTTTTAGCATAATGATTCTTATTTAAATAAAAAAAAATATTTTAATCATCTTGGCGCTGTAACGTATCACCGGTGCGTTTCCATCTTTCCGCCGACCGACCCCATCGGAGCATCTTCAATGGCTGGTATCTACCTTCTTCACTGGTTAGTTTAATTTATCTCTCATGGTGTTCATCTTCCCTTGGTCGGAAGCCTTACGTTCTCTCTCCCCTGTGAAAGCCTTGCATTTTGAGTGGCCCGTTGTTGTCTATCTCGCTTGAGTTATTTGTTGTGTTTTTTTACGCGTCTTATTGAAGGTTATTGGGGCGAGGATTCACCCGGCTCTATGATTATCCTCTGTTGGAATTGTAGGGGGCTCGGGAATTCCGCTACAATTCCAGTTATTTGTGAACTTGTTAAAGTTCGTAATCCCGATGTGGTGTTACTCTTTGAAACTTTCTCTGTTGCTGCTAGATTAGAAGAGTTACGTATTAAACTTAAGTTTCAGGCCTGTTTTACTATCGACTGTGTTGGTCACAGTGGTGGCTTATCGTTCCTATGGAAGAATTATGATTGACATGACCATCAATGATATTCCAGGTAATTGGAGACTGACAGCTTTTATGGGCACCCTAACATGACAAAAAGAAATTTGTCGTGGAGTCTCCTTCGACGGCTAATCCCCTCCCATGGTTATGCATGGGGGATTTTAATAACCTGTTGAGTAGTGTGGATAAGAAAGGTCGAGTCCCTCATCCCCATTGGTTATTGACGGGCTTCAGAAATGCGACGGAAGATAGTGGGCTCATTGATGTTGATTTAATCGGCCACAAATTTACATGGGCGAGGGGTCTAGGTACTCCTCATGCTGTTGAAGAAAGATTAGATAGAGCTATGGGAATACGGAGTGGCATGTCCAATTTCCAGAAGCCAAATTATTTAACTTGATTGCCCCGGTGTCGGACCATAACCCGATTCTTTTGGAGACTTGTCCGACACAGATTCGTAGAAGATAAGGGTCTCGAACAAGTGGTGAGAAGAAGTTGGCATGGATTTAAAGACTTGTATTTTCTTGACAGATTGAAGGCAACAACAGATACGATTTCGATCTGGGGGTCCCACAAAGCCAACGCGTTTAAAAATAATATCGAGAGGGAGATAGCAGGTTTTCAAGGAAAAATGGACCATGCATCGGTGATGAGATGTAAGGCAGCTCGGAACTTGCAACTATCATTATGGGCGATGACACTTATTGGAGGCAGAGAGCCAACTCAAAGGGGGTGATGTAAATTCAAAATTCGTTCACCGCATGCCTTCGGCTCGTCGAAAGAGAAATCGAATTGAGCGCCTAAAGTTGGTGTCAGGCGATTGGGTGAATTCTCAGTCAGGGATCAATGCTGAAATCCTAAGATATTTCGGTGAGCTTTTCTCCCCAAACCAGAATGATGTTGATATTTATGCAGCTTTGCATATGATACATCCTAAAAGCTCTGAGGATGACAATCATAATCTGACCAGGGACTTTACAATGGATGAATTTAAATTGGCTCTCTCACAGATGCACCCGGATAAATCTCCGGGACCGGACGACTTTAATCCGGCTTTTTACCAGAAGTACTGGGATGTGATTGGGGAAGATGTGTTTAGGGAGTGTACGTCGTGGCTCCGTAATGGTAGCTTTCCCCAAGGTTTGAACAATACGTTGGTGACACTAATTCCTAAATGTGATAATCCAGAAACGGTAAAAGATTTGCGACTAATTTTGCTATGCAACGTGGTGTATAAACTGGTCTCTAAGGTTCTTTGTAACCGGTTAAAGTCTCTTTTGCCAGACCTTATTGTTGAGGCGCAGTCAGCTTTTGTATCGCGGCGTGTGATTCAAGATAATATTATCATTGCATTCGAGCTCATTCATTCAATGAAATTGAATGTTAAACGAAAGACGGGTGATGTAGCATTAAAGATTGATATCTCAAAGGCATATGATAGAGTTGATTGGAGATATCTCGAAAGCATTTTATCAAGACTAGGTTTTTCTCCGAGATGGATCCATTGGATGATGATTTGTTATAATTCAGTGAGTTATAAGTTTCGGGTAAATGATGATATTGTGGGACCGATCATCCCTGGAAGAGGGCTTCGACAGGGAGACCCTCTGTCCCCGTACCTATTCATCCTGTGCTCTGAAGGTCTTTCAGCGCTCCTTCGTCAGGCTAGTCAGCAAGGGCAGATTCATGGCAGTAGGGTTTGTCGACGAGGCCCGGTCATTTCACATCTTTTATTCGTCGATGACTCTCTTCTATTTTGGTGTGCCACACCGCAGGAAGCTGCCTCGTTAAAAAATGTGCTTCGTGAGTATGAGGCTATGTCGGGCCAAGCCATAAACTTTGGAAAATCTGGGACGTATTTCAGCTCTAATATTGGGCAAGAGGTTAGGGAGGAAATTAAGCACATCTTTGAGGTGGATCAGCCCCTGAACATGGGTAAGTATTTGGGATTACCCTCCTTGATTGGCGGAGGAAAGAAGGCTGTATTTTCTTATATCAAGGAGCGGCTTTGGTCTCGGTTGGAAGCATGGCGAGGTAAGAAAGTATCCAAGGCAGGGAAGGCTCTGTAATTTAAATTAGAATTTAAATCTATTTATATTAAATTGATATTTGGATGGTAGAATTGTTAGATCTTTCCAGGTATCCAATTATCATGGTTTTAATGTATGTTTTAATTTATGTTGTTTGAATGTGATTTTTAATCTGATTCGGTCAGATTTGTTTTTCCCGTGAGAAAATTCACGGGTAGATTAGATTATTTAATTTGTAATAGACTAGTCTAGATGTTAGATTTATTTTTTGTAAATAAATTGTAACGGGTCAAAGACGAAGACCATTAGACGGATTAAAGAAATAATACTCCTCCTTTATTTTACCTTTCATTCCCTTTAGTCAAATCTTCAATGAATTACCAAAAAGGAAATAACTCACATAATTTTTACCAATAATACCCCTCATTTATTTTACCTTTCATTCCCTTTAGTCAGATTTTCTCCACTTTAATCAATGAATTATCAATAATACCCCTCCTTTATTTTATATTACACATCACTTTATTCCATTTTCTTAATGTCCGTGCCGGTCAAAGTGTGCATAAAATCCTGGGATGGAGGGAGTATTAAATACACACAAGTATTTGCCATTTTTATAAAGCTTTAATTTTCAAAATAATTCCCTCTTTTTATTTTTATATGACTTTAATTTTCTTTAAAAAAATTGTGGGCTTGACAAATAATTTTTTTTTTTTAAGGTAGTAGAATTACAGATAGGGGTTAAATTACATATCACTTGCCCTCACCTATCCAAACAGCAAATTCTACCAAAAGATCACAAATTCCAGACTCAATCGTGAGAGGGTGGAAGGATCAACGAACAACCGGCATACCTCGAAACTCCGCGATCTAAGAAGATAGCAACGGCCGTGCTACAAACCTCCCAAACCACATAAGTACGGACCCAAGGCCTACCAACTCCAACAGGCACAACAAAGTGCCACCATGGGAAAAACCGAAAACGGGAAGAAAACCCATCATAACCAGCGGGAAAAGGAAAATACCACAGTGGGTACAGGGAGAATACCGAAATCAGAAAATAACGGCACAGGAAGAAGAAAAGAAAAAACTGATCCTAAAAACACCAGATCTAAACAAAAAACAGACTAAATTAACATACAGAAAGGAAAAAACGAAAATAAAATGGGATCAGACGGATGACTCACCCGATCAGTCACCGTGGCTCCGACGGGGAGATTCACCCATTGATCCCAACTAAATTCCTAAAAAAGACCCATTTGCCCAATAGAAAAACGGAACAGCGGCACTACATGCGGCGCGGTAGACGGCGACTCTGCAGGCGGTGCGTTGAACGGTGGCTTTTCAAGCGGCGCGGCGGCGGGCGGCTGTGTTTCAAGCGGCGCGGCAGCTTCTACCTTCTGTGCGGAATTAAATGCTGGTCTTCTACCTTCTGTGCGGAATTAAATGCTGGTTTTGGGAAGCAGAATTGGGGGAGAGGCGGTGGGTTTGGTTTGTTAGGCGGTGGGTTAGGGTAAGAGAGAGGGGAGAGCGAATTTCTAGAGAGAGATAATTGCTATGAAATTATAGCTTGACAAATAATATTAATAAGGCATATTTGGAACTTTGACAAATATTATAACTGAATTTTCTTTGGGGTTGAAAAGTAAGGTCCGAATTTTGTTGCTTTGATAATATAAAAATCTTCGTCAAAGAAACGACTGAATACATATTACATTTTGATCACCTGTAAAACTTCAAATTACAATTAATCCTGATAATCCATGGGGTTCCATCACCATACTAACTCATATTCTCTGTATTTTTTGCTAGTCATATATTCTTGTTTCTTTGGATTTTCTACTTCCATCGACACAATTACTTCCAATAAATCACTTCATGATCCTGATTATCTACTCTCATCTACCGGAACTTTCAAATTCGGATTTTTCAGTCCGCCGGAAAATAGTAGCCGTTACGTGGGAGTGATGTACAATCTCCCTGTGACGACTGTTATATGGGTAGCCAACAGGGATAAGCCTCTTAATGATTCAGCAGGGTCATTACACATATCAGACGACGGAAACCTCGTAATCTTGGATGGACGAGGCCTCGTAGTTTGGTCTACGAAAATCGCAAATTCCCTCTCAAATTCCTCTGCCCTGCTCTTGGATACAGGGAACCTTGTGTTACGAGGTAACTCGAATCATGATACGTATCTATGGGAGAGCTTTCGACAAGACTCTGACACTTTGGTTGAGAACATGAGGATTTTTACGAACTTTAGTAGGGGTGTCGAAAAGACGAAAGTGACATCGTGGAGAAGTGGTTCCGATCCATCTCCGGGAAATTTCACGGTTACCCTTGAGTTTGTAGAGATTCCCGAGCTTTTCATTAGGAAAAATGGGGAGCCTTATTGGCGAAGTGGCCCTTGGAATAATCAAGTATTTACGGGGGTATCCGACATGGTTTCTTTCTATAAACGTGGTTTTGAAGTTTATAGTAGCTCAAATGGATCTGCATACGTGTATTTTACAGTACCAGATTCCTCTGTTTTTATATATTTTGTGTTGAAACCATCAGGGATGTTGGTCGAAAACGTGTGGTTCTTGAATGAGGCGAAAGATTGGGAGGAGACGTGGACGTCTATGGATAACGAGTGTGATATGTATGGTAAGTGTGGGCCTTTTGGGAGCTGTAATTCTCAAGACAAGCCCATATGTAGCTGTTTTCGAGGTTTCTTGCCAACGAGGGACGGTGAGTGGGGTGCGGGGAACTGGAGCAGTGGGTGCAGGAGAAGAACGGGGCTTCAATGCGAAGGGAATAGTTCGGATGATGGGTTTGTGAAGATGAGTGGAGTAAAACCGCCTGATCGTTTTGTATGGTTTTTGGCTATGGAAGACGAGTGCAGGTGGCTGTGCTTGCGGAATTGTTCGTGTGTTGCTTACGCATTTTCCACGGGAATCGGGTGTATGCAGTGGGGGGAGAGGCTAATTGATGTGCACAAGTTCTCTGATGGTAGCGGTGGAGTTGACCTCTACATTCGCTTAGCACATTCAGAATTAGGTAAGCTTCACACGCCTAGTGTATCATACCAAAAATACATCGAAATTTCAGTATAATATTTTTCGTGTTTTTGTGAATTTGTCTTGCAGGGAACAAGAAATACATAAAATCAATTATTGCTGCAGCACTGGTTTTGGGGTTTATAACCCTTGCTGTTTCCACATTCTTTCTGCTCAAGTTTTTGCTCAAATACAGAGGTATAGATTGCATTCATACACCTTTTGTCTTATAGTTTAGAAAATTAATATAAATGAATTAATTTCATATCTCTGTATAAGTTTGAACTTTTAAATGAAATAAAATTCGACGTGTTATGATTCATGCACACTGGATCTTCACATTCTCGATCTGTTTTATATCTTAAAGCAGGACGGAAGCAACAAAATGAGGCACTTTCTCTGATGAATGAGAGAGGATATTCAGAAGAAGGCACTCTCCAAAACACCGTTTATGGAGTTAAACTGGACGAATTAGTTTTATTTAAATTTCAGATGCTCTCTAACGCAACAGATGATTTTAGTTTGATGAATAAGCTTGGACAGGGCGGCTTTGGTCCAGTCTATAGAGTAATTTATCTTGTTCCAAATTAAGCTTCAAGATTCATAAATTGCTGTAATGATGATGCGAAATATTGATTTTGATGCAGGGAAAATTAGGAAACGGACAAGAAATTGCAGTGAAACGATTATCGAGATTGTCGAACCAAGGGTTAGAGGAGTTCATGAACGAGGTTGAAGTGATATCGAGGCTCCAACATCGCAATCTTGTTAGACTGCTTGGTTGTTGTGTGGAGTCTGAAGAAAATATGCTTGTTTATGAATATATGCCTAATGGAAGCTTGGATTCTTATCTCTTTGGTACGTAACTCAATCATATGCTCTATTCCATTATTTGAATTCATAATACACGTGAATCAAATTCACCGTGAACTATCTTCTTCAAAGTATGCCGTTTTAGCATATGATTATCACTGTTAGTTTGTATAACACTTTTTTTAAAAATAGATTCACGTAAAAGAGAGGATCTTGATTGGAAAACGCGTATGATGATCATCGAGGGTATTTGTCGAGGCCTACTTTATCTTCATAGGGATTCAAGGTTAAGGATTATTCATAGAGATCTCAAGGTTAGTAACATCTTGTTGGATGAGAAGCTAAACCCAAAGATTTCGGATTTTGGCATGGCGAGGATTTTTGGAGGCACAGACGATGAAGCCAATACGACAAGAGTTGTTGGAACATAGTGAGCACATATATTAAATTCAATCGTTCAATTAAAGTGTTGTCTATACATATTTATTTCTTTCTTTGTTGAAGTAATTTTTGATGTTATTATCATGGTTTGCAGTGGCTATATGTCTCCAGAATATGCATTGCATGGTATATTTTCCGAAAAATCCGATGTTTATAGCTTTGGGGTCTTGTTATTAGAGACTGTGAGTGGAAGGAGGAATTCTCGCTTTTTTGATGAAGATCAACAACTCTTCCTAATAGCATATGTAAGTAACACAAGTCTGATAGCGAGGTTTTATATTTATGTTACGTGAATTTTGTGATAAGATCTATTTGGCTCGGATTCAACCCATGTCCCTTCCTTAAATAAAAGGATATTGCAGATGCTTCTTCTCTTAGTTTTGTCTCTCGATAATTGATTTCGGCCCTGTGATTTTTACTATTCGACGTGTTTGTGCAGGTATGGAAACTGTGGAATGAAGGAAATATAAAAAATTTGATGGACTCATCAATATATGATCCAATGATGGAAAGTGATATAGAAAGGCATGCAAATATAGGGCTATTGTGTGTGCAAGAAGTAGCAGCAGAGAGGCCTAATATCACTACAGTCTTGTTGATGCTTAATTGTGAGATTGTACAGCTCCCTTCCCCTAACAAACCTGCATTTGTTGGGATTCAAACATATTCCCAAACTGAATATTCTCAAAAGAACTCCTCAACCAACACTCTCACTGTTTCAATACTTGAAGGAAGGTAAATTTTAATACTTCTTCCGTTTCAGGATTTTCTGCACATGTAGTGTGACACACAAATGAAGAAAAACGACTTTGGTGATGTAAGAAATATTATTTTGTGTATTTTTTTTTATGACTTGGTATTCGTTTCAAGGACCGGCTAAGATGTTATAATACATGGAGCTATTATGAAAAACTTGCTTCCAAGTAGAGATGTCTATCGGACTGGCCCTATCCCTATAGGGCCAGCCCTACAGGGCTACGGGCTAAACGGGTTAGGGCCTTAACCGGTTCATATTTAACGGGCCTACAATTGTTGGGACCTAACCCTAACCCTAGCGGGCCACGGGCTAAACGGGCCACTAACGGGCTACAATAATTTTTTTTCTTTTAAAATTAAAGGTCTCAATTGGCACATACAACAAACAAATTATTAAATAGAAAAATACATAATTAGTTAATGATCAGTAAATGAGAAAACAAAAGTATAATTTAAACACAATTCTAGAACTCATTGGTCCTCAATATAACTATTGGTCAAATGATCCAAAATTTGTTTTAGGTTATTTATTTTTTTTAAAAAAGGAAAAAAAGGTAACAACTCGGGCTAGCGGGTTGGCCCTGTAGCCCTGCGGGCTGGCCTGATTTAGCCCACGGGCTAACCGGTCCGGGTCAAAAAAGTCCGGTTTTAAACGGACCTATAATTCATGAACCCTAACCCTGTATTTTTCAGGGTTAAACGGGTCAGCCCGATTAGCCCGGCCCGGATAAACATCTCTACTTCCAAGAAATATAATTAAATTTTTTTTTTTTGGTTAAGTATATGTATATAGTGTTAGCAATTAAACAAATAGTATATTGAACTGTCTAATTGTTACAAGAGCTAATATTAAAATTTAGCCAGATTGAATGTAATATACAAGGCCTGGAAATATCCTCAAGATTCCCAAGTTATATTCTTGATAGAGCAAAGTATTTATGACAAAAAAACAGAGTTATAACTCGAATGAGTGACGTAGGGTAGAGATCACATTAGTTTTCCCACTTTAAAAAAGGAATTATAACAACTCTTACCCTTAAAATTCTCACTTATTTTATCATTTATGTCATTACTCTTCTTACATAATATACTTACTTTATCACTTTAATAAAATTAAGAGGACATTAATACCCTTACTTTATCACATTTTCTTAGTCGTGAAGATAGTTTTGGGACTATCTCCTCCAACGCCTATAAATAAGGAATGCGTTGAGCATTTCAAGATTAATTATGGGAATTATTATTCAAGACAGCTCAATTTCTACATTCTATTCCTAGATTATCCCAAAGCTTAAGCTCAACTGATATATCCTAGCTATAAACTTGTATTTCATTGTAAAGGATATAACCGTTAGTTGGTTTGGTTTGAGGAAAAATGTGAATTAGACTTAATTATCCCAATTTTTCTATGTTTGGTTTGATAGATTAAGGTCCGAGAAAAAACATTAGTTCGGGTCAGTTTTTCCATTTTAATTCACATCTGTGTGATTTATAGTCCAGGTCTGAAAAAACGTGTGATTTATAGTCCAGGTCTAAAAAAAACGCGCCGATTCGATCTCATAGATATAGGAAATACGATTCTTCTCACCGGAGCTCACTTACAGATCGGAGGAGGCTTACAGATCTGAGTTGCGCCTTGTAATCGGAAGGGGAGCCTCTTGATTCAGCATCAGAATCCAAACCATTAGCCTCACCTTCTAAAACGCATCGAATATGGAGCTAAAAGCGGCGAGCCGTCACTACCTTCGGGGATATGGGAGAGAATGTATTGAGATGGGAGAGAGAAATTTTGAAAGTAATATGAGAGATAATGAGATAAGTGAATGAGGAGTGATTTTTGAGGAGGAGAGAGACAAAAGGGCATAAGAGGGATTTTGCCGTCATTTTGAAGTTTTAAATAATAGAAAAAATTGTTGTAGTTTTGAGTTTTAAGGGGTTTAACTTTGTAGATATGAGTAAATATATTCACCAAATCAAATCAAACATGTATGCTTAGTTCATTAGTTCATTTGGTTGTTCTGAATGGCTTGAATTGAATGATAAATGTCAAAAACATTTAAATTTGTATGAGATATATACAGTAACTATTTACCAAATAAATTAAGTACTAGCTACCTATATAAATTCATAAATGATAATGTTCAATGCACGATATCCATGTATATATATAAATTCAACTAAACTATTACAATATATTAAATAACATTAATGTCAAACAGACATAGATCCAAAAATTTGTTGGACATGAAGCTTGAAACTCATCTTGCTTTTCTTTCTATAGCAATCCCTCCCACAAATACAAATAGTTAAAATAGAATTTCTGAGTAGAGCTAAAAGAAGAGTAAGATTAAAAAAGACAACATAGTTTTTCAAGCAAAATCAATCAGTGAAACAATGCAAACAAGAAACTCACTCAACACAGCTCTTAGCACTAGTCATTAGAATGACATGATTAAATAAACAGTTGTATATACTTTCAAGCTTTTCTTGATTCTTGAAACCAAGTAGTTTTTAGGACAGAGGACAACAATGAACCACCCCACATGGTTAACTCTAGAATACTTATTGTCCTCTGCTGGAAATCAACCAGCTCATTTTGCACACTAAAAAGAACATCCCTATTACCATACTAGAGTGAAGGAAAAATTCACCATATGCATGTACATATTTACAATCTTAAAGTAAAGAACATTTCAAAGTGCTCTCTCTGGCCAACATCAGTGACATATATAATCCATTCAGCCTTTTCCTCGTTCAATCAGTACCTAATATCACATGTGCAAGTCTTAAAACAGGTGAAAAAATGTCAAATTTACAAAACAATCTTCATACTCCTCACCGAACAGATTTAAGCAGGGCTCTCAAAGTAATAATTCACTTATCAAATAAATATAAGTATAGTTTATCACTAGATTCGAAGAAATGGGAATAGCATTCAATATCTCAGTCTCTTCATTTTATCTCTTCTTTTCTTTCTCAATCTATGAAAAAAATATCACCATTAACAAACCACATAAAGAGTAAGAATTTACCATTGATTTTACCTAGTTGCCCCAACAATGGAGTATAGTAGTTTTTGACACTTCTCAAATTGCAAGTTCAACTCACCAACTGCCATTTTACACAAATATACAAAATAACAGGTAGCATCTCCCTGAGCAAGAATTTCATAGTATTCTTTTATTTTAAGATAAATTTTGTATGCAAAATTAACAAGCATTTGATACAACGCCATATTCTTGACAAAAAATCTAAGCTACACAAATAATTTAATCCTCTTAATTTCATCCAATTCTACTTGTGTCAAAATCTGAATACATGCAACCATCAACAAGGAGCAGCACAGATTCAGTGGCTCAAACAGGTTACCCAAAATAACAGTTGCTGAGTAATCGAGGAAAATATCGACAAGGACTGGAAAAATCAATTGATGAATCCGGAAAATAGTTACCAACTAAGAGTGTAGACTCCACTGAGCGACAAATCCTAAGTGTGGACTAAAGTGAAGTTGGCTGCCTTACGCGCCCGGAAATCATCTGTTTCTGCAAAAAAGTGAGGCTGGCTGCTGTGACAGGGGGTACGTTTGCAAAAAATAGTCTGTTTTGTACACCAATTGCAGCATATGTTTCTGCAAGAAGTTTACACAAATTGAATAAATTAGTTTATCTAACTGAATCATAAACAAGATAAGTAAATAAATAACAGGAAATCATGTTAAAACACTGAGGATTAGAAAATATAGTAAAGCATGCATGCATTAGAAAATATAGTATTAGAATCTTGACAATAAAATCTAAAGAATGAGCAATCAACAACTTCTCTACCCAAACTCATAGTTTCTTCTATTGAGGATACGATAAAATCACTATAACTGTATTTGTATCTCCATACATGTCCTAGCATCGTGATATTTTATGTACTCATCAAATGTCATCATGACCAGTAAATAATCCTGGAGGAACTATAGATTACAAGCAGCATAGAGGCGATAGAAAAAATAGCATATTATCCAATACTATAGACAACACAATAATTGACCAGGAAATAATATACTCTTCAGTAAAAACTTCAGCAATTCCTCTGCATAACATGTTTGTGCAGAAAGTTTATTAGAAAAAAAATTATAATGATTATCATGGTCACGTAGGTTGAAACCCTTTTAATTCTCTAGTAATATATATGCCCCACATCTGCATTCGTTTAAAAATAAATAAATCTTTAATCTCATTAAACTATGTTTCGTGGACCTCCCTTTCTATTTAGTTGAAGATCTATGTGAAAAGAGAGAAAATGAGATGATCAGATGATTTACCTACATGAGCCAACAAGAATACCGTCACGAAAATTAAAAGAGTAGGGGTATATGCTGATCAGTCAACAACAAGTTTTTAAACCAATACAAAGAAAACCACTCTGGTCTGGTGTACACTAAAGAACCTCGGAGCAACACATAAGATTAGATCACTAGACTCTTTGGAAATATACATATCTAATCTTGACTAGGAAGTAAGAAGCATAATTTCACAAATGAGGAGCCCAGAAATACTTTTACCGTCACTACAGAGATAATGATAAGCTGCCTAAATCATCACATGCCATCAGTAAATAGTTTGTTATACAACCTGTGATCTCATTAGTTTGTTAGGATAAGATTTTTCTCATTCTTTTATTTCTTCTATAACATATTTTCATATAAATTTCATACAATGAAGAATTTCTCAAGTTTTAACTTCTTTTCTATATAATATTTCTGATATGGTTCACAGCAGGATTGTACCTCTTTCTTTTAGTATTTTCCCAAGTATTTTTCTGTTTATTTATCAACTTTTAAGATTCTCTTCTTCTGCTTTTATAGAAGAAACTCCTACTCAAGCTGTGAACACAGCAGATGGAAACTCTCTTCCTATCCATTTAGCCTATATTTCCATCTTCATGCATCATTAATTCTGTAACTAAAGAGAGCCTCCAATATCATGTCCTGTGATACATCTAAACAATAATAATTTGCACAAGATTCTAAATATAAATCCCTAAATTTCACTTACAACAATCATAAAATGAATCCCTAAATTTCAGAAAAAAATAGGGGTGCAAAAAAATAGAGAGCTTCCCCTAAAATCACATTCTCCACTATCATTTTGTTTCAGAAAAATCACGGCAGGAAAAAAAACTCTAAACATATAGCCCAAACTTTCGATTTTCATCAAAACCACCAAACCCCTAAACACAACAGAAGCGTTTGTAATTTCGAGTTTCAGAAAAAAGCCTGAAAAAACTCACGATGCAGAGGAAATTCGGCAGGCTTAGTATTCCCTTGTCGCAACATTCAATCTGGCCGATTTCACATTGATTTCATTCAGCACGATTATAGAAATTTCAGGCGCCATTTTGAGAGGGAAATGAGTGTTGCAAAATCTGGGTTCCATTTCTGGAGATTTTTTAATATTTTTTAAAATATGGAGTAGTATTTAGGAGGGTGTATTCAATGAATTTAACTAGGTCCTATAGACACACTAGGAATAGAGACAAAAAAAATTATAGTATTAGGATTAAGGTAGACAAAAAATAATAGTATTAGGATTAAGGTTAAATTGATGTGGTAATATACAATTATGCCTTGGTCTTAAAACAATATTAATTCATTAATATAATAAATTTCGAATTTGAAATACTATTTTTCACGCATTTATTATTCAAATTGAAATTTAAATTATAATTGAAATTTAAAATCCATCTGTCCTTCAATTTCGAAACTTCCTTAAAATGCAGAAATTGATTTAACCTAATTTACTTTTCTTTTCAAAATTGATTTAACTGAACTTTTGTCAAACACCGTCTTCTTCCTCAGACTGCCGGTCGTTGACCTTCCGGCGTACCATTTCCGATTGTCGACCCTCCCCGGTCGAGGGCGCCGTCGATCTTCTTCCTCACGCACCAACCATGGTCTCGCCGATCTCTGTTCACCTCCGGCGTGCGCCCTCTCCGCGGCTGACATGGAGGAAATCCTCCACTTCTCCCTCGTATCATTTTCCATTTCAAAACATTCAAATCCCATATGCAACAAAATATTTGCATATATTATTCACCATATCCAACAGATTTTTACATATATGCTTGTATAATTTGCCTATTTTATATAGATGACCTCATATTATTAATTTTATTTATAATATTATATTGATTAGTTCAAACTCAAATAATCATTTTTAAAATATAAATAATCTATGAAATAATTTTATATTATTAATTTTATTTATAATATAATATTATATTGAATAGTTCAAACTCAAATAATCATCTGAATCACATCGCACCAACACTAGATTTAAATTGACTCGTTTAAACCCAAATAATCATCTGTATCACTAATGATATGTAATTATTGAATTATATATTCTATATTAATTTTTTAAAATAAAATTAATATTTTTTAATATTTTATTACAAATATATTGTTTTATTGCATATTTATCACGTATTTTGAGTTATATGCAACATATTTTTGCATATGTCGTAACAATTTTTTGCATATATGTTTTTCAAATCTGCATATAGAGTAATGATATAGAACCAACTATTTGTTTTTTATGGAATTAGTGAGTTGTCACCAATATAGCGTGTATCATGGATTTATATCTTTAAAATATATTAATAAATTTAAATTATTTATTTTAAATTATAGTAAATGATTATGTATCATGGATTTATATCTTTAAAATATATTAATAAATTTAAATTATTTATTTTAAATTATAGTAAATGATTATGTATAATGATTTGGCGTAACAAATTTGAATTTTAATTAGTAGGATAAGATTGTTTTCCAAATTTCCTTTTTTAATGGTTGATTTATTAATTAGTTTTCAAATTTGGAAATAAATCAATTATAGGCATATCCACATAATCAATTAGTATAATCTAATTAATGAAAATGGTTGATTTGACATAATCAATTTTTGCATACGAGATAAGTAATGAGTACAACCTAGTCGATCCGGAACTGTATCAAGCTGCCGACAATGATGATCCGGAGGCTTTGCTTGAGGGTGTCGCCATCGCTGGATTAGTCGGTGTTCTTCGCCAGCTTGGCGATCTTGTCAAGTGAGTTTTTGTTGCACATTTGATTTATGTTTCCATTTTCTCGATTTCCTTACTTTTTATTGGAATTTTTGTGCTTTCTCGTTTGAAATTTTATTTATGTTTGAAATTTGTCCTTGGTAATGTTAGTACGAAATTTTCTGGTTCAGCACACTCGAAGATGATGAATTTCTCGATATGAATTTTGAATTCAAAATTCAATTCAGAACCACCGTGATTAATGTGATTCTCATTTTAGGAAGGTTTGAATTTCGAACGCATTAATGACCGTGATTTCCTATAATTTCTTAATTTACCAACTCCTAATTTGAATTTAATATTATATATTAATTGAATATGCACCTTTTGATTTTAAATATAAAGGAAGGGTATAATTGGACATTTGTAAACCAAATTGTCCTTGTTCCTAACTTTTAAAATTTTTGTCTTTATTCCGAGTTTCTATAGGTGAAATGTCCTATATACTAATTACCCCGTATTCAATTGAGATTCTGTTGGATTTTTTTGGACTTTTAAAATTGGGGGTATTCAATCCGAATTTTTAAAAGTCTTTTAAAATTTTGAGTATTCAACAATTTATGGATTTTAATACATAGATTTCGTTGGATTCTCCTTAAAAAATAGGGGAAATTATTGTTAAGGTCATTTCACTAAGAGATTTATCTAATAGGGCATATGTTTTTTTTTTTAAATCTATTAAGGTGAAAATGACACCTAATAAGACGTTGTTGCCCTTTACCCATTTAAAATTTTGAAATTAATAAAAATTAATTGTATTTACATGAAATCCTTTGAATTAATGCATTCCTCGTTTTAAGCGCTTCATCACCTTCCAATTTGTTCCTAAATTGAAGCAAGCTCGAATTAATTAGCTGGAAGACAATCTTTACCAAATATTCTGCATATATCGGCCGATCCATTGTTTCCGGCGAAAATCATTCAAGAAAATCACATTACGGTGAGAAAAGGTATTCTGATCACTTGCATGCGTGACTTTTTCTTCTTATCTTCAGCGTAATTCGAAAACCTGGAAGTCATATACATAAACGGTGTAAATTCTGTGTAGATTGAAGCAAAACAAAATTTAAATAATTTGAAATTAATAAATATTAATAATTTGAAATTAATAATTTTGAATTAATGCAGTTCCTAGTTATACGCACCTTCCAATTATTAAAAAATTCCTAAAATTAAGCAATTTGAATTAATTTTTAATTATTCAAACAAATAAAATTAAAAAATCTGCATTTTATGATCCTTCAAATTATTCAAATATTTCTAAAATTAAGCAATTCGAATTAATTGTTAATTATCCAAACAAAAAAAGTTAAAAAATCTGCATTTTATGATTCAGAAATAAGCGTGTCATAGAGTATACAATTCACCATATGTTGAATATGCATATATATATGAAATAGATTATGAATTTTAATATGAAAAGTGAAATGAATTTTGGTATGTAGAAATGAGTTATGAAGACATATGTTCATTTCAATATGAAGTTTAAAACGGCATACAGGACTGAATTTTTTGGTATGCATAAAATAACATGAACCAATGTGCACAAAGTGACATGCATATCAATATGCAAAATAGATGTGCACATTTGTAAATGGCATATTCAAACAGCGGTTTGTTGTGATGTAGGGGTTTGTTGTGATGTAGGGATTTCATACTTAATTCAGTTAATATCACTGAAAAGAATTGTTCAGAATAATAAGACGAAGACATAAACTGATAATGCCTACATCGGTATCCATGTTTCATATGGAAAGTTCATTTTGATATGAAGTTGTAAGAGTAGTATATGCACTTTTCAGATGCACTGCGAATAGCAATTGAATAATAAGTCTATCGAAATTCAAGCTGGAAAAGCTGATTGTAAACCAAACAACATGTGAATAAACAACTTTTTTTTCCATAAACTTAAGTATAATCGCATAAAACAACACCAGAATTACCCCAGACTATGAACAAAATATATAGATTAGACGAAAAACCGAATTGACATCCTGGAATTTGCATCAGTCCAAGATATAATACCCCCTGCGAACTATAACCAATCAATAATATAAAAACAAATACAAACAGTTAGTTGGTTGAAGAAAACTATTCTAGTACACACATTAAATCTGAAGGGAAAACTAATTAATACTCTCAAAATTGTCAAACCACAAGCATCTAATAAATACAATCTAATAAACTTGAAAACAGAACGGAGGGGGAGGGAAGAAGGGGGTAACAGCCAGCAGCGAGAGAGAAATAAACACCATAGAAAAAATTAAACCTATCAGAATCGACATACGAACAACTTCACCGACAACATCTTTTTGACCTAGTTTTCCGCCACCACGAACAACTTCACCGGCCACCACGAACCACCAGAAGCATCTCCGCCGGAAACATCACAGCCATGGTGGGGGAAGACCTCCGGCGAAGGTTTACAGCGACTCAGCGTGGGAGATGGAGTCCACGGCGAACAGATCAGCCATGGCGAAGGGGGCGGCAGGGAGGTCATGGGCAGCGATGACTGCGGCAAGGTGGGTGCGGCGGCCAAGGTGGGGAGGGAGCTCGACCGATTGGGGTGGGGGGAGGGATCTAGGATTTTATTTTTTTTGGGAATGAATGTGCCCTATAATTTGGGAATTAATTGATAACAATTAATTATGAATTTAAATTTCGAATTACATTTTAAATATATAAATTAAAGGAGTATATGAATATTAAGGGTAAATACGGTTTTTTGACACAAAAATGACCTTATTAGGAAATTTTAAAAGTTGTATGTTTTAGTTGTTTAATAGTCTATAAAAGTGACCTTATTAGGTAATATTCTCTAAAAAATATAAATAAATTTCACTATTCAAAATCTCTTCTAAATACTAGAGATTTCAACGGATTCTCTCAGAAGACTCTGACCAGAAGAAAAAAAAAACTCAGCCTCACAGTTTACAAAATCGAAAAGTTGTCCATCTTCCTGCTCTTTTTCAAACGAAATAAAATCAAGAAACGTAACTATGTTCTACAATAATAAGCGCATTCTTCACCACCATTATTATCGTGAAAAAGATTACATCTCTGTATTTTAAAATTATATTCTCTCTTTAAAAATATAGTATATCGGCACAGTTGACACAGTTAGGTTAGCAATAATATATTCTCGATCGTCACCTAATTTATAGCATGCCAACTTTAAAATCTCAAGAACATTTATTCACAATGTTCAATCTTCGCCATGCATCATTAAGAGATCTCAAGAACATTTATTCACAATGTTCAATCTTCGCCATGCATCATTAAGAAATGTGAGTGAGAGAATTTTTGGTATTTTTAAATCGCGATTCACAATTTTCAAAACGTTCCCATTTCAAACACAAGCAGAGTTAGTATATTGGCTTGAATTTCTCACCCTATCTTGAAGAGAAAATTTGGAATTGCTATGTGGAACCGTGGAAATGAAGATGAGAATAATAATGATGAATAATATTTTTTTTTAAACTAATATATTTTTGGTATTTTTTCTAAATAATTTAGATAATTTTTTTTTATATACAAGTGTGTTCGATATATGTTTGCATCAATAGTTTTAGGGACGTAGTTTATGGAAATTCATGTGAATCAATAAAAAAATGGGTATTTTAGAATCCTGTCAAATCTATGAAAATCCATATAAATCAATAAAAAAAGTCAGTCAAACTCTACGTAGAGTCTATGAATTTTCTAAATCCACTGACTTTTTAAAGTCCAAAAAAATCCAACAGAATCTCAATTGAATACACCCCCTTTAGTTTTAATTGGTTTTTTTAATTAATTTTTTAATATATTTATTTTTGAAAGTTTAGTTAATTTTTATAATACTTCTCAGATTTTATTTAATTTTTTAAGCAATGCTTTTAATTTTATTTAATTATTGTTTAATGATTAATTTCGTTAGAATAAGTTAACTTTTTGTAACTATTTCAGTGTTGTTACAAATAAGTTAGTTATAAGAAATGCATTTAATTGTATCATTAGTGCATTTGGTTGTTCATGAAGGCTTGAATTGAATGATGAATGTTAGAAGCATTTAAACTTGTATGAGATATACAGTAACTATTTACCAAATAAATTAAGTACTAGCTACCTACACTTTTGTATCAAATATAAATTCAACAATAATAGCATTGTCTACCTTACATTATTCGTAAAAACTTTTGTGCAAATATGTTAGGGGTAATTATGTGTAAATGCCCATTTATTATACCAGCCCAAATATTTTACCGAGTACTCGGCCCGCACTGATTAAATTTTTTGCAAAAACCTCTATGCAAAACATAGCAGGTGCAAAACTGTGTAAAATATCCAATATTGTAATCTCACCCGCCGCCCTCCACCTGCGTGTTCCTCGGCTCAATCCCTCCTCCTTACCGTCGCCCTGCCTCTGTGAGCTTCAATCCTATGTTTTTTATTTTTCAATTTAGTTAAAGGATGGAGAAATGTTATTGCGATGATGACAATGTTTTGTCTTTCTTGGAGACAATCTTTTGCTACTGGTAACTTTATTTTTTTAATCTTCATTTTTTTTTTGTCCTTTTTAACCCAATTACCTAACTGCTACCTCAAATTTGGTTTTTCGATTTGAATTTTAAAATCATTAACAATTCTCAATAAAATCCTCACTTTTTTTTTTTTTTTGTCTACTTCTCCTTAATTCATACAATTTTTTTGTTTTTACTTTTACTTTAAGCTGAGAATCTTGTTTTTTTTATGTTTTTGAAATTGGTAATTAATTAGTTTATAAAGAAAAAAAAAAAGCTCATTTAAATTACTGTTCATTTGAATTAATTTACACTAATGTTACATTGTCAAGCGTGTGTGATGTTTTAATAGTTTGATGCATGATCTGGAGACAATTTTTTGATTTTTATGCTCTAACGAATGTTTTACACTTTGTAAGTAAATTGACCATGAAGTAGAGTACATTGGTGGATAACCAGTAATACTGTTATGTGCAACATATAATACTATTGTGTGTATAATGTAATACAGTGTTCCTTTAGATGTGATACTGTGAAAAAATATGAAGCAAATAGAGACAAAAACAAGGTCAAGAGGTGAGTATGATGAATTGGTGGACAATGTTGTTAGAGAAGAAGAGAATGATGATGAGGTAATAAAAAAAAAGGTATAATTGTATGTAATACTGTTACGTTTTAATTGTAATACTGTTTCTGTTTTGATGTAATGCCCTTCAAATCTTGAGGAGTTAATTAGTTCATTTTTTAAACATTCAATTTGGTAAAGTAGTTGGTTTTTTGTATTATACTGTCTAGATATTTCCTGTGTTACTGTTTAGGTATGTTGAGATGTAGAATAATTTAGTACTCCATCCATTATTTGTGCTAAGTTGATGAATTGTTTTGCAAACAATATGAGTTTGGCTTCCCTAAATTGCTGAAAATGTAGAATTTCTGTTAAATCTAACGGTGTAATACTATTTACATAAAATAAAAAGCTCTAAAATGAGATTCGATTCGAGCCTGTGACCTCTTTTCAAAGAGGGTAAATTTTTACCACTAGGACATAACTATAGTTTGTTACTAATTTTGCCTTATATGCAAACTAATGTTGCCTTAATTTCTTGATTTGCACATAATTACACATAAGCTATTTTCACGTAAGTCATTCTCTATATTATTATTATGCCGGTTAAAAGTGAAAAAGAATCATTTTATTTCATTTGACCTTAACTTACTATATTATTATGAGTTATTTTTGTAGATTCATGTTAAAGCTGGCAAATATTTGCCTAATCAAGGATGACTATAAGAAACACACCATTTTTATGTATTAAGGAATTAATTAATACAAATGAATTAATTTTACACCAAATTTTTAGATGATACGATATTTTATCAGTATCACATATTACGATCCTACACTTACTCATGTTACTATTAATTTAAGACTAATTTATTAATGATAATCAAAATTATATGATAGAAGATGCAATTATACTGTTATTAATACTATAAATTATTCACAAAATTTCTTATATATATATTAATAAAACCATCCAAACTTGGTTTGGACATAGTATTAATTAGCAAAACTGAAAAATGAGACAATTAATAAAGTATATATCATTTTTGTTTACAAGTAATATATTTGGTCACATTTTCTTAAAATCGTTCATTTCATACACGTGCGATTAAAAAAATCACTTAGAATTCACATATACTTTTTTTTTAACAATCCAATCAAAAAGGGTAGTACTTGTGTACCCCAAGGTGCATGGGTACAATTTGATTTCAATTTTAATTTTTTATTCATATTTTATCTGCACCTACTCCTATAATGAGTTCACTCTTAAATCATTTTTCTTATCACGGTTATCTGTATTCGGTCATATTATGAGTTCACCTCCAAATTATTTCTCTTTACCACAGTTATTTACAGCCGCTCATTTTATGAGGTCACCCCAAATAATTTTTTTACCACAGTCATCTCCGCTCATTTTATGAGTTTACCCCCAAAATATTTTTTTAAAAATATTACATTTAAAATACTATATTATTCTTTTATTAATTTACACAAAATATAATATAATCAACCATAATTTATAGATTTAAAATTTACATCTGATTCATTGTCGAGTTACCGTCGATTCGCCACCGAATCACCCATATTTTTAGAAAAAAAAATCGTAAAAACATAATAAAAAAAACTATTGAAATTAGCCGCCATTTTAAGAGGAAAATCAGTGTTGCAAAATCTGGGTTAGATTCCTACTTTTGTTGTAGTAACAATCAAATAAAATCTGAAAAATGATGGTGGAGTAACAATCAAATAAAATTTTGGATATTTTTAATTTTTTTTAAAAATATTACGGAGTAGTATTCAGTTTTAATTAATTTTTTTATTTTCTAATTATTTTCTCAATTGATTTTTTAAATTTTATTTAATTTTTATACTACATCTTAGGTCTAATTTAATTTTATAAGATTCTTTTAATTTTATTTAATTTGATTAATTTAGTTAGAATAAGTTAACTTTTTGTAACCATTTTGACGTTGGTTACAAATAAGTTTGTTATACGAAATGCATTTTGTTGTATCATTAGTGTATTTGGTTGTTCATGAAGGGCTTGAATTGAATGATGAATGTGAGAAACATTTAACCCTGTATAACACTTGAAATAAATTAAGCACTAGCTACCTACACTTCTGTATCGAATATAAATTCAGCAATAATAACATTACCTACCTTATATTATTATTATGACAGTTAAAAGTGAAAAAAAAAATCATTTCATTTCATTTGACCTTAACTTTAGTTACTATATTATTATGAGTTATTTTTCTAGGTTCATGTTAAAGCTACCCAAATATTTACTTGATCAAGGATAACTATAAGAAAGACAATATTTTTATATATTAAATAATTAATTAATACACATAAATTAATTTTACACCAATTTTTTTAGATGAGATGAAATTCTATATGTATCACATATTAAGACCCTACACTTAATCATGTTATGATTAATTTAGACTAATTTATTAATGATTAAAAAAATTATGATAGAAAATGGAATTATCATGTTATTAATACTATAAATTATTTACAAATTTCTTATATATATACTAATAAAACCATTCAAACTTGGTTTGTACATATTAATTAGCAAAGTGAATAATGAGACAATTAATAAATTAAAACTCCGTATATGATTTTTGTTTACTAATAATTTATTTGTTCACATTTTCTTAAAATCGTTCATTTCATACACGCGCGATTAAAAAAATCACTTAGAATTAACATATACTCCCTCCGTCCAATTTATTATTCTCACTTTCCTTTTTTGGTTGTCCAATAAACAATTTTATTATGTTCATACCCTTTTTGGAAACAATACTATTCATACTACTTTATCTCCACCCTCCTACCATCACTTATTTACCCACTTTGCCATTCACTTTATTCATAAACAATCATTTATTTACAAATGTACCCCACAATACCCCATCATACCCTCAACTTATCTACTTTTTGAATAAACTAATAAATATTCATTAAATCCCGTGCCCGGAGAAGTGGGCATAATAAAATTGGACGGAGGGAGTATTTTTTTTTATAATAACAATCCAATAAAAAAGGGTAGTACTTGTGTACTCCAAGGTATATGGGTACAATTTAATTTCAATTTCAAATTTATATTTATATTTTATCTGCACCCACTCATTTAATGAGTTCACCCCTAAATCAATTTTTTATAACATTTATATGTGTTCGTTTATTTTATAAGTTCACCCCAAAAATATTTTTTTAAAAAAATATTACATTTAAAAGACTATATTATCTTTATTAATTTACACAAAATATAATACAATCAACCATAATTTATACATTTACAATTTGCAGTTGAATCACCACCGAGTTACCGTCGATTCACCACCGAGTCATATTATGAGTTCACCACGGTTATCTGCACTCGGTCATATTATGAGTTCATCCCCAAATTATTTCTTTTTACTACAATTATTTGCACCCTCTCATTTTATGAGTTCACCCCAAATCATTTTTTTACCACAGTTATTTGTGCCTGCTCATTTTATGATTTCACTCCCAACTTTTTTTTTTAAATATTACATTTAAAAGACTATATTATCCTTTTATTAATTTAAACAAAATATAATACAATCAACCATAATTAATACATTTATAATCCGCATTCAATCATTGCCGAGTTACCGTTGATTAATCACCGAGTCACCCATAATTTTAGAAAAAAATCGTATAAACATAATTAAAAAAAAAACCATCGAAATTAGCCACGACTCTTAATTTTTTTGTAATTTTTCTTCCCCCCACCCTACTTTTTTCTTCATATTTTTTTATTTTATTATAGTTGGTAATACAATAAATAATAACTAGTAATACCATAAACAGTAATAGTAATATCATTAACAATAATTAGTAATATCTTATTGTAAGCACATTAAAATTGCACCCAATCAAATGGCGACACGTGGAAAAATATATATTAAAATCAAATTAATTTACTATTTAAATTTTGGGAATTTAATTAAATTAATTCTCGAATTAAATAGTTAAATTAGTAATATTTAATATACACGATCGTAATTGGTAAGAATAAATTTGACTTACCATATAGGGGGGGAATCAAATCACATCTCTTTAAAATGGAAGAGAATTAAATTAAATCAATCAAGTCAATCAAATCGGCATCAGCCAATAAGACGGCGCCACGTGGCATGATAAAGAGGGAAGATCTTCACCCCCTCACCCTATAAATAGGGTCCTCCCTTCATTCATTTGAAACACAACACAAGATGCTTTCAAGACTTTAAAACTCTCTGCAGAGATTTAAAGTGTTCTTGAGCATTCGAAGGAGCTTTAAAGGCGTTTTTCGTACAAATCGACCAAGAACAACGTTCGATCTGGAAATAAGGTGCTAAACCCTTCATTTCGGCGTTCTTCAAGTCAAATTCAAAGGCGTTCTTCATACAAGTTGGTCAAAAGCAGCGTTCGATTCGAGATCAAGGTGCTAAGCCCCTTAAATCGACGTTTATTCTATGAAGTTCTTCGTGGATCTTCAACGATCTTCAGCGGCGTTCCTCCAAAAACTCTCCAAATCAACGTTTAATCCAAAACAAGACGTCAAGTCCTTGGATTAACGTTACAAATCTTCAAGTTCAATCGTGATCAAGATCGAAGCAAAGATCACGCCTAAAAAACCGTTCAAGTCAAAGTCAACGATCGAAGAGAAGAATCAGAGGAATAAAATAGAGATTGTAAATCCACAAATTTCTCGGTTTGATCCGAAAGAAATAAAATTGTATTGCATTTTTATGTTATTATATTAATTTCACCAAAATTTGTTGTTACAAATTTGGCACGCCCGGTGGGACTAAACTGATCTCCTCGACAAGAGACTAAACTGTCCGAGACTCTCAAATCGAGTCAACCAAATCAAAGCTCCCTGATAAGAGTGGAAACTTTCTAAAATTCTCAAGTGAAATCTCCTTAACAAGAGAATAAACTGTTTGAGACTCTCAAATCGAGTCATTCAAATCAAAACTCCTTGATAAGAGCGAAAACTTTCTAATGTCCCTTGAATAAAAAAATCTCCTTAACAAATAGAATAAACTGTTTAAGACTCTCAAATCGAGTCATTCAAATCAAAGCTCCTTGATAAGAGCGAAAAACTTTATAAAGTTCCCAAATAAAAATCTCCTTAACAAGAGAATAAACTGTTTGAAACTCTCAAATCAATTTGATTCAAGTCAAAGCTCCTTGATAAGAGCGAAAACTTTCTAAAGTCCAAAAAAAATTCGTGCTTCATTCACTCCAAGAATTAAAACGTCTGTGAACAAAGCACGAGGGGGCATTTGTAAGCACATTAAATTGCACTCAATTAAACGGTGACACATAGACAAATATATATTAAAATCAAATTAATTTACTATTTCAATTTGTGAATTTAATTAAATTAATTCTCGAAATAAATAGTTAAATTGGTGATATTTAATATACACGATACAAGCCAGTCAAATTATACGAGTATCGAGATACTCGTAATTGGTAAGAATAAATGTGACTTACCATATATGGGGGAAATCAAATCGCATATCTTCAAAAAGGGAAGAGAATTAAATTAAAACCAATTAAGTCAATCAAATCGGCTCGGTCAATAAGAAGGCGCCACGTGGCATGGTAAAGAGGGAAAGTCTTCCCTCTCCCACCCTATAAATATAAAGAGGGTCCTCCCTCATTCATTTGAAAACACAACACAAGAAGCTTTCAAGACTTTAAAACTTTATGCAGAGATTTAAAGTGTTCTTGAGCATTCGAAGGAGCTTTAAAGGCGTTTTTCGTACAAATCGACCAAGAACAACGTTCGATCTGGAAATAAGGTGCTAAACCCTTCATTTCGGCGTTCTTCAAGTCAAATTCAAAGGCGTTCTTCATACATGTTGGTCAAAAGCAGCGTTCGATTCGAGATCAAGGTGCTAAGCCCTTTAAATCGGCGTTTATTCTAGAAAGTTCTTCGTGGATCTTCAACGATCTTCAGCGGCGTTCGTCCAAAAACTCTCCAAATCAACGTTTAATCTAAAACAAGACGTCAAGTCCTTGGATTAACGTTACAAATCTTCAAGTTCAACCGTGATCAAGATCGAAGCAAAGATCACGCCTAAAAAACCATTCAAGTCAAAGTCAACGATCGAAGAGAAGAATCAGAGGAATAAAATAGAGATTGTAAATCCACAAATTTCTCGGTTTGATCCGAAAGAAATAAAATTGTATTGCATTTTTGTGTTATTATATTAATTTCACCAAAATTTGTTGTTACAAATTTGGCACGCCCAGTGGGTCGAGGGGCTTTAACACCTTGATCTTGGATCGAACGCCGCTTTCAGATGATTTTGGGTGAATAACGCCTTTGAAGCTCCTTCGAATGCTCAAGAATGTTTTGAACCTCTGCAGAGAATTCTAGAGTTTTGAAATGCTTTTTGTGTTATTATATTAATTTCACGAAATTTGTTGTTACAAATTGGCATGCCCAGTGGGACAATCTCTACCTCTCATCTCTTCTCTTCATAAAGAAATTCAAAGGCCATCAAGATGTCTTCACGAATGATCCTGTCTGTAAGGACGAATCCTTCCAAGACTGTCGACGTCAATGTTGTCATGAGAAGCATGACGAAGAGATCATTGTCACATGCTTTTACAGGAGGAAATACTTCAGCTGGAACGACTGCAAACCAGCCACCGCCTTACGTTGCTGAAGGAGAAGAAGGTTATTCTGCTAACTCCACCCCTCGCTCCTCATCAGACCATTCATCGACTTCAAGCGTTGCTCTAACCATGATGGCAAACGCCTCGACTATTGAGGAACAGTTGGCCAGCAACATGAAAGTTATCGAGGGATTGTCAAAGCACATCCAAGAGCAAGACTCCAGGATTAATAATTTGATGGATAAAGTGGATAATGGTGACGCAAGTCGTACCAATGGAAAACTAGTTGAGGAACAGGACGACGCTGAAACCTCAACCAAGCATCAAACAACGGAAAATGAACTTGTTGCTAAAGATTTGATCATTTCTTCTGATGGATGGATGAACGTCGATCAACTCAAGGAACTAATATTGGATACGGTGAAAGATAGACGCGAAGAAGGATTCAAATCATCTTTCACTTATACTAAGCCGTATACTAAAAGAGTTGACAACTTGAGGATGCCAGCAGGCTATCAACCTCCAAAGTTTCAACAGTTCGATGGTAAGGGGAACCCAAGGCTGCTTTGTGGCTCACTTTATTGAAACATGCAATAACGCCGGAACTTATGGCGATCATTTAGCCAAACAGTTTGTCCGCTCCTTAAAAGGAAACGCTTTCGATTGGTACATCGATTTGGAGGCTAACTCCATTGATAGCTGGGATCATATGGAGCGAGAAATCCTAAACCGCTTCTACAGTACAAGGAGAACGATTAACATGATCGAGTTGACTAACACTCGTCAAATGGAAGACGAACCTGTGATTGATTATATCAATCGATGGAGAAACTTAAGCCTGAACTGTAAAGATAGGTTGAGTGAATCTTCTGCAATCGAGATGTGCATTCAAGGAATGCAATGGGGCCTCCGATACATCCTGCAAGGAATCCGGCCAAATACTTTCGAAGAATTAGCAACAAGAGCTCACGACATGGAGCTAAGCATGTTCTCTAGTGGAGTCACATCACCGCCGGTTCAAGAACTCTGCAGTAAGACTTATGCTAAACCTTCAAGTAAAGAATACATTACAGACATACCTCGAGACTAGGGGCAAAGTGGGTTGACATTAAAAGAAATGCGACAAAAACAATATCCATTTCTAGACTCTGATGTCTCTGGGATATTTGACGACTTGCTCGAAGCAAAGCTCATTGAGTTGCCTATGATGAAAAGACCAGAAGAAGCTGGACAAACTGATAACCCAAAGTGCTGCAAGTACCATCGACTCATAGGTCATCCAATTCATGATTGCATCACATTTAAAGAGAAAATCATGCAATTGGTCCAACAAGGGGAAATCGTGTTGGATGAAACTATTTAAAGCTCCTCAAATAAAAATTCTCCTTGACAAGAAACTAAACTGTCTGAGACTGTCAAATTGAGTCATCCAAATCAAAACTCCTTCATAAGAGCAAAAACTTTCTAAAGTAAAAAAAAAAAAAAAATAACTCCTTAACAAGAGAATAAACTGTTTGAGGCTCTCAAATCGAGTCATTCAAGTCAAAGCTCCTTGATAAGAGCAAAAACTTTCTAAAGTCCAAAAAAAAAATAAAAAATTCTCCTTAACAAGAGAATAAACTGTTTGAGGCTCTCAAATCGAGTCATTCAAGTCAAAGCTCCTTGATAAGAGCAAAAACTTTCTAAAGTCCGATAAATTTCGTGCTCCATTCACTTCAAGACATGAAACGTCCGTGAACAAAGCACGAGGGGGCATTTGTAAGAACATTAAAATTGCAGCCAATCAAATGGCGACACGTGGACAAATGTATATTAAAATTAAATTAATTTACTATTTAAATTTTGGAAATTTAATTAAATTAATTCTCAAATTAAATAGTTAAATTAGTGATATTTAATATACACGATCGTAATTGGTAAGAATAAATTTGACTTACCATATAGGGGGGGAATCAAATCACATCTCTTTAAAATGGAAGAGAATTAAATTAAATCAATCAAGTCAATCAAATCGGCATCAGCTAATAAGACGGCGCCACGTGGCATGATAAAGAGGGAAGATCTTCACCCCCTCACCCTATAAATAGGGTCCTCCCCTCATTCATTTGAAACACAACACAAGAAGCTTTCAAGACTTTAAAACTCTCTGCAGAGATTTAAAGTGTTCTTGAGCATTCGAAGGAGCTTTAAAGGCGTTTTTCGTACAAATCGACCAAGAACAACGTTCGATCTGGAAATAAGGTGCTAAACCCTTCATTTCGGCGTTCTTCAAGTCAGATTCAAAGGCGTTCTTCATACAAGTTGGTCAAAAGCAGCGTTCGATTCGAGATCAAGGTGCTAAGCCCCTTAAATCGACGTTTATTCTATGAAGTTCTTCGTGGATCTTCAACGATCTTCAGCGGCGTTCGTCCAAAAACTCTCCAAATCAACGTTTAATCCAAAATAAGACGTCAAGTCCTTGGATTAACGTTACAAATCTTTAAGTTCAATCGTGATAAAGATCGAAGCAAAGATCACGCCTAAAAAACCGTTCAAGTCAAAGTCAACGATCGAAGAGAAGAATCAGAGGAATAAAATAGAGATTGTAAATCCACAAATTTCTCGGTTTGATCCGAAAGAAATAAAATTTTATTGTGTTGGGAATAAAATGAGATATGTTTTGATTAAATACCAAAACCCCCTGAGACATGCCTAAGTCAAATTGATAGTGTTCTAGAAATGTTAGAACACATAGTATAAGGCTAGATGAGAAGCTGAAATGTTAGGCAGCTCTTAGATGACTAGATGCACAATGTAAGGGGGAACCTACTTTGAAGATGATCAAGATCAAGTCCCCTAAAGGCTCAATTTCTGGAACAAACACTAAGGACAAGAAAACTCTATAGAATATCATATGCTCTGATCAGGAGAGTTGTCCAGTAGAACTATCTCCATGCAAGAACTTGATTTCAAAGCTCAAAAGGACAAGATTAGTCAAATGCTCTGATCAAGAGAGTTTGTTGGTCCTTGGTGGAGTATAACACAAGTGTATGGGGGGGGGGGGGGAAATGCACTTGTGTATGCAAATTCTTTTCTTTTTGACAAATTAGTCTTATCAGGCAAGTTGTCTCACAACTGGCCTGAGTGAGAACTTTGATAGATACTTGTCCTACTGATTACTATTGAGTGATCAGTTGGCTAAATATCTAAAAGAGTTACGTAGTGCGGAATGTGGTTGACCTTTGACTAAAGAAATACTCCAAGTTAATTTCTGAAAATACAGGTTATCAGGGACTTTGTCCAAAACAAATTTTCTTACTTACTGAGTTATGAATCTTTAAAATATGTTTGAATGAAGTGAAGTTAAGAACGCAGTAAGTAAATGAGACACAAGTTTATAGTGGTTCAGAGACTCAAGCTCCTACATCCACTTTCCCTGATTGAACAAGATAATTCCTTCTCAATGGAATTAGCTTGTTTTATAGTGCCAAGGTGCACTGATCAACAACACTCTCTTAGTGTTTTGATCCCTAGGATAACTTGAGTCCTAGTGCTCAATCTCTCTGAGTTAAGACTGTGTTTCACACTAACAGTCCTTAACTCCTCACTTCTACAACAAACACTCTCTTCACTAAATGAGATAAGGTTTGAGGTTTGGTTCCAACTAGTAGAGATATCCTTTACAATAAGAACAGTGTAAAGGCTTAGGATATCTCAATGCTAAGCTAGGATGTTTACAAAGATTGGCTTAGCTGACTTGAAGTGATTCAGGAAACTTGGAATTCTAGAGAACAACTTGGTTTCCTTTTGAAAGCTTGATGATAGTTTGATAGCTTGTAGTTGGATTATGAATTCCTTTGATCACTTCTGTATTTATAGGCAATTTGAACAACTAACCGTTGGAGGGATTAGCAATTCAAATATGTCTATTTGCAGCACCATTGAAACGGCTATGAAGCTTGGCATCCTTTTATCCACTGTGTAAAATGGGTCTTCAATGGTTGCTTGAATGAATGTGTTGACTTCTGACAAGTGCGGCTGAGAAGACTTGTGTCAGTTTCCAATTTTGCACATTGTCCTAGGTTGATTTGTGGCAAACTCTACACACAACCAACGGTCAGATGGGACAAGTTCCCTGAACATTCTTGCTGCAGTTTAGAATGTTCCAACATTCATTCAATGCTTCACTCTTTAATGCTCTAAGTCTTTAATGCTAGGTTCAGGCATGATTGGCAATAAATGCTTCATTAAATGTGTCTTCTGTAAGCTTTTGACATTCAATTCTCTTGATCATTTGTACTTCAACTGTCTTGATCTTTTGCATTTATGTACACAGCTTTATTGTTCTTGATCTCTTCAGCTCTGTTGTCCATTTGATCAGCTTGTCTTGAATGGATCAGCAACTTTGTCCTATAGACCTATCAAGCTGCCTAACATTCCAGCTTTGGACAACTATCCTGAACTCTAAAATCTCACAACATTTCTGAGATTTTATCTTAAGCATTCTACAAACTCAAGTGTTCTGGGACAACTTGCCTGAACAATAACTTGAGCATATCTCAACTAATCTGTTCATCATCAATCAGGGGTTTTGGTATCTAGATCAAAATCATTTTATTCCCAACAATTTTTCCCTTTTTGATGATGCCAAAACCTATTACAAAGGGACCTTGACTAAAACTAAATATAACCTTCAGGATGAATGAACTGGTCAACTTTCCTGAAAGAAACTGTTAGCACAATAAATCAAGTATATGTGTCATGTCAGGTTAGTTGAGATAATGAGTTGTTATCTCTTGATAGAAAATCATTGGTCCTTTTATATATCATGGAGCATTACAGATCAGAAAACTAATACAAGAATATAAAATAACAACATCATCAGCAATCATAAAAACAAGAGTAGGGAAGGGATAAACTTATCCATCAGAGAGTTCCATCATCTTGGGGAGCAATGCCATATTGAGCCCAGACCCTTTTCTTCAGCTCCCAAACATCCTTGTTGGAGCCTCTAGGGCCTATCTTCATCTTCTCCATCTTCATGATGTTGATGAACTCCTCCAGAATCTTTCCCTCATGAATCAAGTTCCCATTGAACTTAGGAGGCATGTACAGAATTGGACCAGGGGCCTTGAACTCCACTCTTGCCATATCAGCTGCTGCAAACAGCTTTTGGTAGAGGTCCCTATGATTCTCAAACATGAACTGGACAAAGACTTCATCTACATTCTCTCCAAGCCACTTCCCAATGACATAGAAGTCATATACAAAACTTCTCTTGGCCTCCTCCCATGCATCATTCAGTGAGATTGGAACCCACTTATCATGGTGAGGGTACTGAGTGTCCCATCTTTGCAGCATTTTAGGTTTGAGTCTTCTGTATGAGGCTCTCCTTCTTGGGGCTTTGAAATTTGCCCTTCTTTCATCCCTTGCCTTGTTGGCCTCAACCAATTGCTCCATCCTCTCTTTATCTCTCTGAAGAGCTAGCTTCTCTTGGGTTTCTGGATCTTTTCCAAAACCTTCTTCAAACAATTTAGAGGGATCATCAGCAAGTTTGGGCACACCAACTTCAGGCATTCTGTCCTGTACTTCCTCTTCAACTTCTTCTTCTTCAATAGCAGGCATCAGGGCTGCTTTCTTCATTCTCTTTGATTTCCTTGCTGGAGTTGATTCTTCAGATTGAAATTCTGAAGGCAAAGTCAGGCTGGTTGGGAATTCATTGAAGGCTTCCAATTCCTTCCTCTTTCTTTCAGATGACCTTGTCACCTTCCCCCTTACTTCAGCAACCTTTTCTTTGGGGTCAAGTCCAGCTGACTCACCACCAGGCCTTTGTTGCCTCCTTGCCTGACTTTCCATAGCTGACATCATTGACTCCTTGACAGCTATTTGAATCTGCTCTTCCTCAGTCAAATCTTCAACATTCATTGGGCCTTTGCCTTTCCCAATGTCTTCTACTGCTTCCTTCTCACTTTCAGGAACCTTCTCCTTTCCCTTGGATTCACCAATCACCAAGGTTCCCTTTGCCCTTACTCTCTCTCTTTCCCCCTTTTTGGCATTATCAAAACACTGGGGCTTCAAGTCACTTATAGTGACAGAGAGATGTGAGTGGGAATGAGTGAGGGACTTCAACTCCTGCAGTAGGTAAACATTCTCATCATGAATGTTTTGCATTTTATCATCTGCCATGCTCAAAAAGGTGTGAACTGGCTTCATCTTTTGGGAAACTATGGCATCCAATGTGGCTTTCAGTGATTGATCAAGTTTGGCCTGAAGTTGTTCAGTGAGATTGGCCACAACTTGATCAGACACTTTGGCCATGAGTTCAACAGTGAACTTCTCAGCAGCTTCCTTCACCATTGCAGCTTTCAATTCTTCTGCCTTCTTTCTCTGGGCTGCTGTCCTCTGCCTTAAAACATCCTTGATTGTCTTTCTCAATGCTTTCATATTGTGCTTGTACAAAGTTTTGAGACCCTGCTGCTCTTTCTTCACAGATCTGGTGAATTTACCCATAGCATCTTTAGCTTTTGTCACTTCAGTTGAAACTGTTTGCAGTCCAGTTTCAACTCCACAAAGTCTTGCATCAAGAGTAGGCAAGATCACTTCTTCTGACCCTGTGAGCCTCATCTCCACAGAGGCTAGAGTCTTGCCTTGGCCATCTAAGGTATCAGCAGTGGTTGCATGAGCCTTCTCAACTTCCCTGACCAGTGTGTCCAACTTCTCTGACTGCTCTTCAATGATGGATGCAGTCTGAGTAGCAATCTGAAAGTGAGCCTCAGAGGTGTTGGCTTGTTCAAAGTAGATCTGGTTAAGTGTGGACACATTTGCTGATACTGCTTCAAGATCAGTGTCAGCATCAACTGGTATATCTGTCAGGGAGGCATCTGCAAAAATTTGCTCAAGAGTGACAGCAACTGAATCTGCAAAACTGACAGTGTTAGTAAAAACTCCCTCATCACCCTCTATTTCTTTTCCTCCCATAAGGTCTGATACATCAGCACCTTCTCTCTCATTTTCAACTATATTCTTTTCTTCTTCATTTTCAAAAGATAGACTCACATTCACTGGAGAATCAGGCCTCCTTTCACCAAGGGATTCATCAAGTTCAGATTTGACTTGAAGAATAGCCTGACTCTCATATTGGGCTGCACCCAATATTTCTACTTCCTCATCCTCTATTTGTGGTGCACTCAAGGAACCAGTGATCACACACTCCTCACCATCATCTCCCTCTGATTTTTCAGCACTCACAACCTTTTCAACTCCTTCAATTTCTAAACCTGACACCTCTATATCCTCAACAGGATCCACAGAGGGCAGTTGTTGGGAGATCACAGTGCTTGGGCATCCCAAGTCCACTGAGTCATCCTGAATGACTAAAGGCTGGTCAATGTCCAACTTTCCTGACATTGATGAGGCTCTAGCCAAACCAGCTTCTCCCATGGAAGTCTCAACATTGTCAAGCTGTGCCTCAGGTTCAAAAGAACCATCCTTGGCCAATGCATCTTGGACTGAGTCACCATCTTTGGTCAACTCCTCTGAATGATCAGAGTCCTTCACAGAATGAAAAGTCAAGTAATGTACCTGAGTTGAGTTGATACCAGGGGGATTGGGATTGGTGTGATCATCATCATCATCATCAATAGATGGGCTGTCAGGATGCTTGATTCCTTGTGCTATCCTCTCTCTTTCAGCAAGCATCTTTTCATGAACAATGGTGCAAAATAGGGCCTCAGTGGTTAATACACTGGTCTTCTTTACATTTGCAAAATGTAGCAGCCTATTTTCCTCAACCTGCCACCAGTTGGCACCCTTATCCTGAATAGCCTGAGCTATTTCCACAATAGTTCTGTCTTTGATCTCAACAAGTGCTCTGAGATCATAGAATTGTTGTTGCAGCCTGGGATAAGCCTTCAATCCTGGATATAACTCATCTACATTGGCTCTTGCAATCTGCCTCAACATCCCCTCATAGGTATACTCTTCACCACTATCATCTCCAGAAGAGTTGGATTCAGGAGGGTTGGAATGGGATTCAAGTAAGCTTGGCTGGGATTCAGGTAGGTTGGGTTCAGAAGGATTGGGCTCAAGAGAGGTCAAAACAAGTTGGGATTCAGGTGCTTTTGAGAGCATTGTGCCTGAAGAGGTAATTGGAATGGCTGGAATGGGTGGGAAAACAACTTGATCACCTTCTTGAAGAGCAGTTTCAAGAAGTTTGGTATAAGAGAGAAGTCTTGGATCAAGTGGGGAAAAGGGTCTATCTTCAAGATTGACCAAATCTGCCAGCACATCAATACCTGATCTATCAGGTGCACCTTCAGGGGAGTACACTTTCTTGGCAATGATTGGTGCATCTTCAGGAGTCTTGCACTCCTCTTCTTCTTGCCTTGGAGATATTCTTCTAGATTGAATATCAGGGGAGTTGGCTTTAGGGCTGTTGGGTTTTGACTTGGATTTGAAGTTAGACTTGCTTGCCTGTCTAATTTCCTTGAAGAATTCTTTCTTCTTCTTTTCTTCTTCCATCAACCTCTGCTTCTCAGAAGTCTTGATGATTCTTCTTTTCCTTTCATACCTTGTTGGCTGGTCAAGGTCTCTGAATTCAGTGATTGTTTCAGGTTGCAGTGGGACAATCTCTCTGAATACTTCACCTTCTTCAGGAGGGTTGACTCCTTCTTCAGCAACCTTCTCTATCTCCTCAGAAGTGGCTCCTCTACTTCTTGACTGACTTTCTGGTGAAGATTCATTCAGAATCTTATTCATCTTTGGCTGAGCTTTTGGTGGCTGGGCTTTCCTCTTTCTTGGAGAGGCTCTGGTTGCTGGAACAACTGTGATGGATTTCTTAGAAGCTGCATCCTGCTTCCTTTTCTCTGTCTTAGAAGACAGCTTCCTAAACATCACCTTTTGAGCTGGAAAAGGCTTTGGCTTAGCTTGGAGGTGGGTGTAATGTGCAAATCTTTCCAAGAGCAGGCTTGCTCTTGTGCAGAACTGGAGTTTTCCATCAACCACCACCTTGTGGTGTTTCACCTCTTTAAACTTGAATTTTTCATTCATCATTTTGTCAAGAATGAAATTTTTCCAGTTGAACTTGACTCTCTTCTCAGCAGAGTCAATCACAGCAGCCATCACTCTCAATTTAGGCATACTGATTTGTTCAACACTCCCTGAGTGGCTCAGCAGGCTCTTTACAACACAATCAAACAAGTGTCTGTAAGGAAGCTTTAAAGTGTTCTTGTTTTGAGCACTTACAACCTTTTTGGGTTCTATCATCCAAGAGTAATAGAAATCCTGATCATCCTCTTCTTTGTACATTTCTGGATTCAGGCCTTCTGAAGGTAGCCCAAAGCTAGCATCCAGATCTTCTGCAGTGAAGATGATAGTGTGTTGGCTTTCTTCTTCTTCATCTTCCTCTGCATATGTGAGCTTTGTGCACACATCCCCCTTCTTGCCCTTCCACCTGAGATAGGCAAAGAATTCTGCCATGAATGGATTCAGGCAGGAATCAGACTTGGTGCCTAGGAATTTTTCTAGCCCTGCCTCCCTCAGCCATTGGAGGACTTGTTGAACTTCTGAATCTGGGCTATCAAAAGCTACCAGCTTTTCAAACCAAAGGGAATTTGGGTTGCTAAGATAAGAGAAATCAATGTCCAGAGAGGAATCATTGAAATCTACAAGTTCTTCTCTCTTGAGTTTTGGAGCCATGGATAGATTTGAGAGAAAGAAAGTTTTGGAGAAAAGTTGCAGGTTTAGAGGTTTTGAGACTTCAAAGGTTTGGGAAATATGAGTGCGTAAAGATGGTAGTGAAAATTGAGAAGTTTATATATGGAAGGAATTTATTAACCGTTGGTTAATGGAATGTAATAGTGGGTAATTTTGAAAAACCGTTTGAATATAGTGGGGTAGTGGACTTTCAATGGTTCGATGGAGTTTTGAATGCAAATTAATGGTTTTGATGAAGGCTCAAGAATTCATGCAATCCCAATTAAGATTTCTGCATTAAATGCTGATTTGCCTTTTTGGTGGTAAAAATCTTTATAGCACACTCCATCCTAAAATGGCCTACTCTTAGACCAAGAAACCTCTTAAATGTCTAATTAATGCTAAAAATAGGAATAATTATCCAATTAACTAGGACAAACATCCTGAGATGTGCTTTGGTTTCTGTGAGGGTCAAATTGCCTGATTGCCTTGCCTGAGTGGGTCCCAAAGTTGCTGACTGGGTCCCACTTGGACAAATCCCCTGACCAACATTGCTGAACATTACAGGGACAACCTTGCTGAGTTTCCCTCTTTGGCTGAGAGCTTTAGTGAGGTTGGTCAACTTTGCTGAAGTTCAACTTTGATGAACTTCCCCCTTCATATGAGCTTTCTTTCCTAATTTTTCCATCTTGCCTGGATCAAGTAACCCCAATTCAGCTGACAACTCCAAGAACCTTGCTTCAGCTAGAGGCTTGGTCAAAATATCAGCTTTTTGCTTATCAGTGTGAATTTTGACAAGCTTGATATCTTTCTTCTCCACATGATCCCTTATGAAATGATGCTTGATGTCCACATGCTTGCATCTGGTGTGGAGCACTGGATTCTGTGAGATGGCAATTGCACTATTGTTGTCACAGAATATTGGCACTTCATTTGTGATTACTTTGTAATCTCTCAATTGTTGCCTGAGCCAAAGTATCTGAGCACAGCAACTTCCAGCTGCTACATACTCAGCTTCAGTTGTTGAAGTTGCAACTGTATTTTACTTCTTGGAGAACCATGAGATAAGCTTGTTGCCCAAGAATTGACAAGTTCCTGAGGTGGATTTTCTGTCAATTCTGCATCCTCCATAGTCTGCATCTGAATATCCAGTGAGCTCAATGTTGTCATCAGCTGGATACCATAATCCAAGATTCTCAGATCCCTTGAGATATCTTAGAATTCTCTTGGCAGCATCAAGATGGCTCTTCTTTGGATTAGCTTGAAATCTTGCACATACTCCAACTGCAAATGTGATATCAGGCCTGCTTGCAGTGAGATATAGCAATGATCCTATGATTCCTCTGTAGTTAGTGGAGTTTGTTGACTCTCCACCTTCATCAGGATCCATCTTCCAGTTAGTATTCATAGGAATTCTGACTGGCTTGCTTGTTGCACATCCAAATTTTTTGATCATGTCCCTTGTGTACTTGGCCTGATTGATGAATATTCCCTTCTTTGATTGAGTGACCTGAAGTCCTAGGAAGAAATTCATCAATCCCATCATGGACATCTCAAACTTGCTTTGCATGAGTTTGGAGAACTTCTCACATAACTTCTCATTTGGAGATCCAAATATAATGTCATCCACATAGATTTGGACTAACAAAATATCATCTCCTTCACAGATTCTGAACAAGGTTCTGTCAACAGTGCCTTTGACAAAACCATGATCTAGAAGAAACTGTGATAAGGTGTCATACCAAGCTCTTGGAGCTTGTTTTAAGCCATAGAGGGCTTTCTTTAATCTGTACACCTTGTCTCCTTCTTCAAATCCTGGGGGCTGTTCCACATATACTTCTTCTTTGAGCACCCCATTGAGAAATGCACTCTTCACATCCATTTGATACACCTTGAATCTCATGTGAGCTGCATATGCTAGGAAGAGTCTGATTGCCTCAAGTCTGGCCACTGGAGCAAAAGTCTCATCATAATCAATTCCTTCAGATTGACAATATCCTTTGGCCACCAGTCTTGCTTTGTTTCTCACAATGATGTCATTTTCATTTTTCTTGTTTTTGAACACCCATTTAGTTCCAATGACATCTTGATGAGTTGGCCTGTCTACCAGCTCCCATACTTCATTTCTGGTGAACTGATTCAGCTCTTCTTGCATGGCTATGATCCAGTTGGTGTCTTGTAGTGCTTCCTCAATGTCTTTAGGTTCCTGTTCTGAAAGAAAACAACAAAACAGAGCACTTTCTCCATGAAATCTTCTAGTTTTGATCCCTTCACTTGGATTACCAAGTATCAGGCTAGATGGGTGGTCTTGCAACCAAGTCCTTCTAGACCTGATCCTTTCAGGAGGATTGTCCTCATCTGAAGTTGGATCACTAGATTCATTAAATTCAGGAAAGTTAATTGAAGGATCAAGCTCAGGATCATATTCAGGGGTGTTGTCCTCATTGTCATATAAGTTGACATTTTCATTGGTTCCCCCTTGAATAGTGGATCCATTAACTACCTCAGCATTGCCTGCTTCTTCATTGGTAGTTGTTACCTGGTTTTGAACTGGGATGGGGTCAGTCAGTTCAATTTCTCCTTCAGGTTGGTTGTCTACTGGTTGATTGCTATCAGGTAGGTTGTCCAGTTTTTGATTTTCATGAAGTTCAGGCTGGGCAACATCCACAAACACTGTTTCCTTGCTTTGAAGCCTTAATCTGGTTGTTCTTTGTGTTATCTCATCAATATTCAGGTTTCTATCCCTGAACTCATTAATAGATTCATCAAACACAACATGAGGTGTTTCTTCCACAATAAGAGTTTTGCAATTGTAAACTCTGTAAGCCTTGCTGATTTGTGAATATCCAACAAATATTCCTTCATCAGCTTTGCTATCAAAAGCTTTCAATTTCTCTTTCCCATTATTATGGATGAAACACTTACAACCAAATATGTGAAAATAAGCAACAGTGGGCAATCTACCTTTCCATATTTGATATGGGGTTTTACCTTGTCCTTTGGTGATTAAGGACCTGTTTTGAGTGTGACATGCAGTGCTAATGGCTTCAGCCCAGAACCTTTTAGGCAATTTGGATTCAGCAATCAAGGTACTTGCTGCCTCCTTCAAGGTCCTGTTTCTTCTTTCAGCAACCCCATTTTGTTGAGGTGTTCTTGCTGTTGAAGTTTCATGAGTGATGCCATTCTTGCTGCAATACTCATTGATGTATGAGTTTATGAATTCAGTTCCTTTGTCAGATCTGATCTTGACAATGCTTAGGTCCTTTTCATTGCTCAATCTCATCATCAATTCAGGTAGCTTGACTTGGGTCTCCTTTTTGTTCAGCAAAAATACTACCCAAGTGTACCTGGAGAAATCATCAACAACAACTAAAGCATATTTTCTTCCATTTATACTTACTGGGGTTATTGGCCCAAATAAATCCATATGCAGTAGTTGAAGAACTCTCTCAGTTGAGATGACAGGTTTTCCTTTGAATGAAGCTTTGATCTGCTTTCCTTCCTGACATGGCTGGCATATGTGTTCTTTGGTGAACACTTGATTTGGCAGCCCTTTAACTAGAGAGTTTCTTGCAATCTTGTTGATGGTTTTGAAGTTCAGGTGATTCAGTCTCTTGTGCCATAGCCAGCTTTGCTCATTTGTGCTTTTGGCAACAAGACAAACTGCTTCAGGGGTTTTGCTCCAATCTGCAAAATAAACATTTCCCTTTCTCACCCCTGTTAGTAGCACCTGTTGTGTTGATTTGTTTTTGATAGTACATTCATTTGGTGCAAATTCAACACAATATCCTTTGTCACAAATTTGACTTATAGACAGCAAGTTATATTTTAGGCCTAGAACATATGAGACATCAGTAATTTTAACACTACCAATGTTTAATGTACCATAGCCTCTTGTGATGCCTTGAGAGCTGTCTCCAAAGGTTACTGAAGGACCATCTTTTTCTATGAAGTCTGAGAGAAGCTCCTTGTTTCCAGTCATGTGCCTTGAACATCCACTGTCCAGGTACCATGCTGTTTTCTTGTTGATGCTTCTCTTCTTTTTGGGGTCCTTGTAGCCCTGCAAAGTCAAAATTTAGGTACCCTTTGAGTGTTGGGTCCTAGAGGGTTAGCTGTACCTTTTGGAACCCAAATCTGCCTCATTACTCTGATTGATTCAAAGTGACTGACTTGGTTTCCATTTACATCTACATACACAGTTTGACCCTTAAATGCCTTGGGTGATCTCTGTGTATAAGTGTTAGCTTTGTAGGGTTCAGGAAAGTTGGTAAATTTCTTTGGGACATTTCTCCTGAAGTTACTAAGCTTAGGTGCAGCTGGGTAAGACTTTTGAGGATAAGTTTTTGGATGGCCTTTTCCATTTGGCAAGTAAGGTCCAGGCTTCCTGAATGTTTTATACCTATCAGAGGGGATTGGCCTTAATCCATTCAGTTGAGGTTGCCTCATTTGAGTTGGCCTCTTCTGAACAGGTTTTGGACAACTCCTCTGATGATGATTCAGATAGGTTGGCCTTCCATTGGTTCTACCTTTCTGAACCTCATTCCTCCTGTAAGCAATGCCTTTAACCTTTTCCAAAGGTGTGGGTTTAGGTACATTGTTTACCTGAGTTGGTATAAAAATTCCTTTACCCTTGTCCTTGATCAGTGGTTGATTTACTTCAATTTCATTTTGTTGTGCCACTGATCTCACAAAAGTCATCTTAGAATTGCTTGATGAGGCAATACTAAGACCAGGTGAGGGTTCAAATGGATTATAGCCTAATCCACCCTTTTGAGCAAATGGTCTTTGAAACCCTTGAATCTCTTCTATTGCCTTAGCAGATTTATTCAAGGCAGACATTTTCATTTTTAAGCTCCCCTCACTTAATTTTAGAGTATCAAATTCACTTGAGAGATTGTCAAATTTTGCTTGTAGAATTCTAAGATCAAAATCCTTTTTCCTCAAGGCCAATTCTTGATCATCAATCAACTTTTGTTGTTCAGAGACTTTGAGAGACTCTTCCTCAAGTTCTCTCACAATCTGCTGATACAACTCAGTTGATTTAATGTCAAGATCAGGCTCAGGAAGGTTGGGAGTTTGAGCTTTTGAGTTCAGTAGCTCATTTTCTCTGAGTGCTATATTGCATACTTCTCTTAGCCTGGTGAAATCCTCAAATAGTTTTACAAAGTTGAGTTTTAAGGGGATTTCACTAGACTCATGTGAGTTATTTGAAGAACTGGAAGAACTAGAAGATGAACATACCTCATCATTTTCCAATGCCATTTGACAGTCATCATCACTGTCACTGTTGGAGAATAGTCCATCATCAGAAGAGTAGACACTTTCTTCACTTGCTGAATCTCCAGCTACCATAGCCTTCCTGTTGTTCAGCCTTTTATCTCTTTTGTTCTGCCTTTCCTTCCTTTCTTTTGCACTGAGGTCAGGACAGTCATACTGAAAGTGACCTTTCTTCTGGCAGTTGTAACACACATCTTCATCATCATTCTTCTTGCTTGAGGACTCCTTCCTCCTTGATGATGATGGTTCACCTTTGCTGAATTTCTTCCTATCAGCATACCTGTCTTCTTTCTTTTCGTCAGAGACTTTGTCCTCTGATTTATGTTCAGGAGAACTGAATCTCCTTCTGGTTCTGTTATCTTGGTAGAACTTCTTGTATCTACCAAATCTGGAGTTGAGCTTCTCAAATCTTCTAGCCATGAGTGCCAGCTCCTCCTTTATTTCAGATTTTGAAACAGATTGAGAGGATCTTTGAGTAATCTTCTTTTCTGTTTCAGCAGCTTTGAAGGCAACACCTTTGTTTGAGGAGGATGGCTCTTCATGCACCTTTTTTCTGTTGAGATCAAACTCATAAGCTTTGAGTTCAGAGAATACTTGCTGCATAGGCATGTTGTCAAGATTGCTGGTATTTTGCATCATGACAGAATATATGTCCCACTTGGATGTGAGACTTCTCAAGATCTTCAAAGCAACCTCTCTTTTGGCATAGAACTTGCCAAGAGAGTTTATTTCATTCATGATGTCAGTGAACCTGCCATCAAGATGATCAATAGTTTCATTGGCTTCCATAGAGAATTGTTCATATTTTTGGATAGCCACTTGAAGCTTGTTCTCCTTGATCTTTTGGGTACCTTCACACATAAGTGCTAAGGTATCCCAAATCTCTTTAGCTGATGTGCAGTGGTACACTCTTCCCATCACTGCATCTGGAATTGTCTGGTACAATGTGTTCATTGCAATGTAGTTCAGGTTGTGCCTTTTTCTTTCTTCAGCTGTAAGGTCATCTTCATCTTTTGGCAGCAAGTCCCTTGGATCAGCTTTTTGAGCATCAGTGAGCTTGGGATTTGCTTTAGTGAATGTAAATGGCCCTCTAGTGATGACTTTAAGCATCTCATCATGCTGGCAAGCAAGATGTGCTCTCATCCTGATCTTCCAGAAATCATAGTTCTCAATTGAGAACATTGGCAGTTTGTGATGAGAAATATGGTTGACTTGGTTTGGACCCATATTGTTGATGGTGTTGACAGCATCTCCTGGAACTGCATTGTTAGCCATTTCAACAGATGTAATATAAGATGAACACAAATAAGTTTTTCAGAAATTTGGATTAGTTCAATGACCACAGAAAATGTGATTTTGAAAATCAGTTGGATTTTCAGAAGCAGTGGTCTTTGAACCCCTGCTCTAATACCACTTGTTGGTCCTTGGTGGAGTATAACACAAGTGTATGGGAGGGGGGGGGGAATGCACTTGTGTATGCAAATTCTTTTCTTTTTGACAAATTAGTCTTATCAGGCAAGTTGTCTCACAACTGGCCTGAGTGAGAACTTTGATAGATACTTGTCCTACTGATTACTATTGAGTGATCAGTTGGCTAAATATCTAAAAGAGTTACTTAGTGCGGAATGTGGTTGGCCTTTGACTAAAGAAATACTCCAAGTTAATTTCTGAAAATACAGGTTATCAGGGACTTTGTCCAAAACAGATTTTCTTACTTACTGAGTTATGAATCTTTAAAATATGTTTGAATGAAGTGAAGTTAAGAACGCAGTAAGTAAATGAGACACAAGTTTATAGTGGTTCAGAGACTCAATCTCCTACATCCACTTTCCCTGATTGAACAGGATAATTCCTTCTCAATGGAATTAGCTTGTTTTATAGTGCCAATGTGCACTGATCAACAACACTCTCTTAGTGTTTTGATCCCTAGGATAACTTGAGTCCTAGTGCTCAATCTCTCTGAGTTAAGACTGTGTTTCACACTAACAGTCCTTAACTCCTCACTTCTACAACAAACACTCTCTTCACTAAATGAGATAAGGTTTGAGGTTTGGTTCCAACTAGTAGAGATATCCTTTACAATAAGAACAGTGTAAAGGCTTAGGATATCTCAATGCTAAGCTAGGATGTTTACAAAGATTGGCTTAGCTGACTTGAAGTGATTCAGGAAACTTGGAATTCTAGAGAACAACTTGGTTTCCTTTTGAAAGCTTGATGATAGTTTGATAGCTTGTAGTTGGATTATGAATTCCTTTGATCACTTCTGTATTTATAAGCAATTTGAACAACTAACCGTTGGAGGGATTAGCAATTCAAATATGTCTATTTGCAGCACCATTGAAACGGCTATGAAGCTTGGCATCCTTTTATCCACTGTGTAAAAGGGGTCTTCAATGGTTGCTTGAATGAATGTGTTGACTTCTGACAAGTGCGGCTGAGAAGACTTGTGTCAGTTTCCAATTTTGCACATTGTCCTAGGTTGATTTGTGGCAAACTCTACACACAACCAACGGTCAGATGGGACAAGTTCCCTGAACATTCTTGCTGCAGTTTAGAATGTTCCAACATTCATTCAATGCTTCACTCTTTAATGCTCTAAGTCTTTAATGCTAGGTTCAGGCATGATTGGCAATAAATGCTTCATTGAATGTGTCTTCTGTAAGCTTTTGACATTCAATTCTCTTGATCATTTGTACTTCAACTGTCTTGATCTTTTGCATTTATGTACACAGCTTTATTGTTCTTGATCTCTTCAGCTCTGTTGTCCATTTGATCAGCTTGTCTTGAATGGATCAACAACTTTGTCATATAGACCTATCAAGCTGCCTAACATTCCAGCTTTGGACAACTATCCTGAACTCTAAAATCTCACAACATTTCTGAGATTTTATCTTAAGCATTCTACAAACTCAAGTGTTCTGGGACAACTTGCCTGAACAATAACTTGAGCATATCTCAACTAATCTGTTCATCATCAATCAGGGGTTTTGGTATCTAGATCAAAATCATTTTATTCCCAACAGAGTTGTTTAGAGAAGTTGTCCATATGCAAGAACAAGATTGCAAAGCTCAAAAGGACAAGTTTAATGCTCTGATCAGGAGAGTTGTCCAGAGAAGTTGTTCATATGCAAGAACGAGATTGCCAAGCTCTAAAGGACAAGGTTACTCAAATGTTTTGATCAGGAGAGTTGTCCAGAGAAGTCAACTCTGTGTGAAAAGCTCTGATGCTAAAAGACCAAGTATGCTGATCAGAAGAGTTGTCTCAGCAAGATTGAATCAGAACAGATGCTCTAAAGCTTGAAGGTCAACTATGCTGAAGAGTTAGAGACAACCATACCCTAAAGAATTACAATACAACATGCTAAGATCACCTTGAAGTGAAATAAAGGGAAAGAGCCAAGTCATCTGAAGAAGAGCAAGCCAACCTTGCTGATAAGCAAGACTGCTGATAGTGATAAGAAGAGTTGTCCACTTGATAAGGAATGTTGTCCTATCATTGGATCAACCTTTAGAAGCCATGTCCAAATCCTAACATGAAGTCAAACATTGGGAAAAGTGCTGCAGAATGAAGACAAAGTCTTACAAGCCGTTTATTACCCAAATGAGGACATGTCACTATCAAGAATCTGTCTTCCAGTTTGAAGAACTCAAGGAAGACATTTATAGCAATTTGGGGCTGCCTCTCCAACGGGCAAATCCTCCATTTTGTCTATAAATACAGAAGTGTGAAGACCATTTGAAAGCACCTCAACAGAATCCAACTACTCAAGTTTTCTGAAGCTCATAGAACATACAAGCTTTCAAAGACTATCTTAGTCTTCAAACACTTCTTCTAAGCTGAACTCATTGTATATCCATACACAAGCTTAGAGAGATATCCTATCCTTATACACTGATCTTCATTGTAAAGGATATCTCATTAGTTGGAACCTTACTTCAACCCTTACCTCTTTCAAGTGAGAAAGTGAGAAGGTTGTAGTAGTAGAAGTGGTAGGAGCTGACTGTTGAGAGAAGAACAGTTCAGTTCTGAGTTGAGAAGAGGGTACTAGGACTCTAGACATCCTAGGGATCAATTCACCAAGGAGTGGTGTTCTTGATCAAGTGCACCTTGGCACTATAAAACAAGTTAATTCCAAGAGTGAAGGAATTATCCTGTTAAATCAGGGAAAGTGGATGTAGGAGCTTGAGTCTCTGAACCACTATAAACTCCTGTGTTGATTTACCTTTCAAGTACTTTCATACACTCAACACTGCACACAAAACTGATCCTTCAAAGATACATATTCAAAGACTGTGCAAAACTGTATTGGAGAAGTTCCCTGAAACTAAACTGGACTGTATTGAATTGACAAAGTGATTTCAGAATCTTAAGGAGTCTAAACTTAAAGGGTCAACCACTATTCCGCACCTATAACTCCCCTAGATAGTTATTCAACTAAGTACTCAATAGTACTTAGTAGTTTGATTATCTTAGAAGAGTTAATCATCTTCAGCAGAGTTGTCCAAGACAACCTTGCTGAGCTCTGGTTTGATCATAATTTGAAAAGATTTGCATACAAGTGTATTCCCCCCCCATACACTTGTTATATACTCCTTTCAGGACCAACAAGTGGTATCAGAGCAGGGGTTCAAAGACCACTGCTTCTGAAAATCCATCTTGATTTTCAAAACTCACATATTTGGTGTGGTCACTGAAATGGTCTCTATCTGAAATCCATCATTTGTTGACTAACTGATTATACTTGAGATATGGCCAACAACAATGCTGTTCCTCCACCTGCTGTTCAAGGATTGGACAATATGGCCACAAATCCAGTCAACCACATTTCTCATCACAAACTGCCCATGTTTTCAATAGACAATTATGATTTCTGGAAAATTAGAATGAGGGCTCATCTTGCATCTCTTCACACTGATATGCTAAGAGTAATCACAAGAGGACCTTTTGTGTTTACTCAAACTAACCCCAGATTGACAGATGAGCAAAGAGCAGATATAAGGGAACTGATTCCCAAAGATGAAGATGACTTCACTGCTGATGAAAAGAGGAAAGATAATTTGAATTATCTTGCCATGAACACCCTCTATCAAACAATTCCAGATGCAGTTATGGGTAGAGTCTACCACTGCACCACAGCCAAAGAAATTTGGGATACTCTTGCTGAGATGTGTGAGGGTACAGAAAAGATCAAGGAGAACAAGCTCCAAGTTGCTGTGCAAAAGTTTGAGCAGTTCTCAATGGAAGCTGATGAGTCCATTGACAAGTTTGCTGGTAGATTCACTGATGTGATGAATGAAATCAACTCATTGGGCAAGGTGTACTCCAGGAGAGAAGTTGGATTGAAGATCTTGAGGAGCCTCACTCAAAAGTGGGATGTCTATGCTGTGATGATGCAAAATACCAAAGATCTCTCCTCCATGCCCATGCAACAAATCTTCTCAGAACTCAAAGCCTATGAGTTTGACCTCAATAGAAGAAAGCCTGTTGAGGAACCTTCAAATCCTACTAAGGGAGTGGCATTCAAAGCCAAAGTTGCTGAACCTGAAATGCAACCCACTCCCAGATCATCAAAGTCAGTCTCAAAGACTGAAATGAAGGAAGAACTAGCCTTGATGGCTAGAAGATTTGACAAACTGAATACAAGGTTTGGTAGATACAAGAAATTCTACCAGGACAACAAATTCAGGAGAAGATACAACTCCCCTGAAGATCAGGCCAAGGACAAGAAGCCTGAAGAGAAAAGATCAGAGGACAAGTACTCTGATAAGAGAAGGTCCAGTAGAGCTGACCCCTCATCATCAAAAGGAAGAGATGAATCCAAGAAGGATGATGATGAAGACCTATGCTACAATTGCAAGAAGAAAGGGCACTTCCAGTATGACTGCCCTGAATTGAGCTCTAAAGAAAGAAGAGAAAGACAAGCTAAAAGAGACAGAAAGTTCACCAACAGAAAGGCCATGATAGCTGGTGAAGGATCTGATAGTGCTGAAAGCTTCAACTCTTTAGATGGACTGTTCTCAAACAGTGATGATGATGATGATGTGTGCAACATGGCTCTTGAGGATGATGAGGTACAAGTGGGCCACAAGAAGAGGAGTATGAGCAAAAAGACAGCATGGTACCTTGACAGTGGATGCTCAAGGCACATGACTGGAAATAAGGAACTCCTCACTGATTTTATTGAAAAAGAAGGCCCAAATGTCACATTTGGAGACAGCTCACAAGCAACAACAAAAGGTTAGGGTACTTTGATGATTGGTAACATCAAAGTAACCAATGTATCTTATGTAGCTGGTCTCAAATATAATCTCCTAAGTATCAGTCAATTCTGTGATAAAGATTTTGATGTTGAGTTCTCAAGTGGAAAATGTTTAATCAAGGATAAAGCTCAACAAATTCTATTGACTGGGACTAGGAAAGGAAATGTGTATTTTGCAGACTGGGACAAATCTACTGATGCTGCATGCTTCATTGCTAAGAGCACTAGTGAACAAAGCTGGTTATGGCATAAGAGGCTAAACCATCTGAACTTCAAATCAATGAACAAACTTGCTAGAAATGCATTAGTTAAAGGACTACCTAATGAGGTTTTCATAAAAGAACATGTGTGTAAGCCATGTCAAGAGGGAAAACATATTAAAGCCTCATTCAAAGGTAAACCAGTCATTTCTACTGAAAGGGTACTTGAACTTCTACATATGGATTTATTTGGACCAATTACCCCTTCAAGCATAAATGGTAGAAAATACACATTGGTTGTAGTAGATGACTTCTCTAGGTTCACATGGGTAGTATTCCTCCTTAATAAGAAGGAAACACAAGTCAAACTACCTGAACTCCTGAAGAGACTGTCAAATGAGAAAAGCCTTAGTATTATCAAAATAAGATCTGATAAAGGCACTGAGTTCATAAATTCATACATCAATGAGTATTGCACATCTAATGGAATAGCTCATGAAACCTCAGCAGCTAGAACTCCTCAGCAAAATGGAGTTGCAGAAAGAAGAAATAGAACTTTAAAAGAAGCTGCTAGAACTTTAATTGCTGATTCAAATTTGCCTAAGAGGTTTTGGGCTGAAGCTATAAACACTGCATGCCATACTCAAAATAGATGTTTGATTACTAAGGGGGAAGGCAAAACCCCCTATGAACTTTGGAAAGAAAGAATGCCTAAAGTGTCATACTTTCATATATTTGGTTGTAAATGTTTCATACACAATAATGGGAAAGAACAGTTGAAAGCTTTTGACAGTAAAGCTGATGAGGGAGTATTCCTTGGATATTCTCAAATCAGTAGAGCTTTCAGAGTCTACAACAAGAAAACCCTTATAGTGGAAGAAACACCTCATGTTGTGTTTGATGAATCTATCTTTGAGATCAGGAATGATAATTTGGAATCTGAAGAAATCACACAGAGGACAACCAGACTAAGCCTAAAAGACAAAGACACTGAATTCATAGATGTTGTCCAAGCCAACCTACCTGAAAAATTCACATTGGACAACAATCCTGAAGGCAACCTTCCTGAGACAAACCCCACTGATGTAAATAGTGAACTGAATGATCCAATCCCAGTTCACATCCAGGTAACAACTACCAATGAAGAAGCAGTTCCTGCTGAGGTAGTTAATGGGTCAAATAATCAAGGGGGAACTCAAAATGTTGAAAATGTCAATGTCCCTGACATTGAGGACAACACCCCTGATTATGATCCTGAATTAGATCCTGCACTAAATTATCCTGAATTTTATGATCAAAATGACTCAACTTCAGTAGAGGACAACTCTACTGAAGAGATCAGAAAAAGAAGGACTTGGTTGTCTGACCATCCTACTGATCTAATACTTGGTGACCCAAGTATTGGAGTCAAAACTAGAAGATTTCACGGTGAAAGTGTTCTTTTCTGTTGTTTCTTGTCAGAACAAGAACTAAGTGATATTGAGGAAGCACTTCAAGATGCCAATTGGATCACAGCCATGCAGGAAGAACTGAATCAATTCACCAGAAATGAAGTTTGGGAGCTGGTGGATAGACCTTCACATCAAGATGTTATTGGAACCAAGTGGGTGTTCAAGAACAAAAAGAATGAAAATGATGTGATTGTCAGAAACAAAGCAAGACTAGTGGCAAAAGGCTATTGCCAGCATGAAGGCATTGACTATGATGAGACATTTGCACCTGTGGCAAGGCTGGAAGCAATAAGGCTCTTCCTAGCCTATGCAGCAAACAAGAGGTTCAAAGTGTACCAAATGGATGTCAAGAGTGCCTTTCTGAATGGAGTCTTGAAAGAAGAAGTCTATGTGGAGCAACCACCAGGTTTTGAAGTTGGAAACCAAGTTTACAGACTGAAGAAAGCTCTATATGGACTCAAGCAAGCCCCTAGGGCTTGGTATGACACACTATCACAATTCCTATTGGATCATGGATTCACCAAGGGAACTGTGGACAGAACTCTCTTCAGAATCTCTGAAGGAGAGGACATCTTGCTTGTCCAAATTTATGTAGATGACATAATTTTTGGATCTCCTAATGAGAAGCTGTGTGAGAAGTTCTCCAAGCTCATGCAAAGCAAGTTTGAGATGTCCATGATGGGGTTGATGAACTTCTTCTTGGGTCTACAAGTCAAGCAATCAAAAGAAGGAATCTTCATCAACCAAGCCAAGTACACCAGAGAAATGATCAAGAAGTTTGGGTGTACATCAAGCAAGCCAGTAAGGATCCCAATGAACACAAATTGGAAGATGGATCCTGATGAAAGTGGTGTTCCAACCAACTCCACTGAGTATAGAGGAATAATTGGATCACTCCTCTATCTCACTGCCAGCAGACCTGACATCACCTTTGCAGTAGGTGTTTGTGCAAGGTTTCAAGCAAACCCTAAGAAAAGCCACCTTGAAGCTGCAAAGAGGATCTTGAGGTATCTCAAAGGCACTGAGAATCTAGGCCTTTAGTACCCTGCTGATGACAACATTGAGTTAACCGGCTACTCAGATGCTGATTATGGAGGATGTAGAATTGACAGAAAGTCCACTTCAGGGACTTGTCAATTCTTGGGCAACAAACTCATATCTTGGTTCTCCAAGAAGCAAAATACAGTGGCTACTTCCACCACTGAAGCTGAATATGTTGCTGCTGGAAGTTGTTGTGCTCAAATCCTTTGGCTAAGACAACAACTCAAGGACTACAAAGTCAACTCTACTGAAGTGACAATATTCTGTGACAATAACAGTGCAATTGCCATATCACAGAATCCTGTATTGCACACAAGATGCAAACATGTGGACATCAAGCATCACTTCATTAGAGATCATGTGGAGAAGAAGGATATCAAGTTGGTGAAGATCCACACAGACCATCAAAAAGCTGATATATTAACAAAGCCACTTGCAGAAGCAAGATTTTTGGAACTATCAGCAGAGTTGGGTCTTCTTGATCCAAGGAAGTTGGACAAATAAGTCCAAAGGAGTTCACTCATTAAGGGGGAACAAATTTCAAAGATCAGCAGAATTGGTCAAGTCTGCTGAAAATTCAGAGAAGTTGACCTTACTTCTTCAGGGCACTTGTCCTCAACTCTTCAGGACACTTGTCCATGTAGGGTCAGATAAGTTGTCCCAGCTATCAAACCAAATCTTGGTCTGATAAGCACCTATTTTTGGTGATCATTGTCCCTTTCAAAATCTGTCCCATTGAAAAATCAGATTTCACCTTTCTGGGATTTAATTTGTCTCCCACCCAAAAGGCCACTCTCCATGCATTAAATGCCAAGATTTAACTCTTGTTTGCATTAAAATTTTTGGGACATGATCTATCTCGAAAACCCCCCCAGCCTTAAACAAACATTAAAAACCACCCACGTTTTGAATAAAACAGTTTTTCACTGTTACATTGGTTTTTGACCATTGGATCAAAAATGGCTAACTCCCCTAAAATCAATCTTGGCCGTCCATTCTAGATTTCCTCTTTTGTTAACCTTTGAATTGCATCAAGACCTCACCAACTCATTGACAAACATTCTTTTTAGAATATTCACAAGTCTTAAGATCCCCCACAAACACTTCTTCCCCAAGTATTCGAAACCCTAGCTCTAAATTTCTTCAAACACTCTCAATCTTTTCTCAAACTTTTCTCTGTAACTTTCAAATGGCCCCCAAAGTTAGACCAGAGATGATCATTGATTTCTCCAACAAGGCTCTAGACCTTGATTTTGGATACTTGAGCAACAAAAATAATCTTCATTTTGAGCCCATAGTATCCTTTGAGAGTGAAGATCCTGAAATTACACCAACTCTAAGATGGCTAAGAAGAGCCGGTTTACAAAAGTTCATGGAAGAAAGACCAAGTTCATGCTTGGAAAGTTACATGGCTGAATTCTTTGCCTTTCTCAAGTGGAGAGGTAAACCTGCAGATGGTGAAGTTTCCACCAGATTATCATATGTTGCAGAGGGTGAGGAAGAAGAGAAATTTCATAGAGTGAAATTCTCTTCAGAAGATCTTGAAGGAGCTTTTGGACTGCCTTATGAGGGAAGGAATCCAGAAGTTTATGGTACTGGACATGAAGATGAAATAGCTCAAGAATGGCTATTAGTACCAGGTCCTCTCTCCTCAACACAAAATAAGAAAACTCTCAAGCTAGAATTTCTCAACCTCTTTGAGGTAGTTGCTAAGAGTCTCTTGAGCAACACTGGAAGTTTGGAGCAGGTCAGCCATCCAAGAATCAGAATTATGGCTGCTATTATTGATGCTAGTGACAAGGGCATCAAGTTTGATTGGAGGACCTTCATCATGTCTGAGATGATGAAGGAAAAGGCAAAATTCAAAGTGAAATCTCACAACAAGGTTGTGCTAGAAGGGAAACTCAAGTATTGCACCAGGGCAAGCTTGTTGATTGAAAGATTCTCCCATTACTCTCAGATGAAAACCTTTGCAAAGCCCCTCCCAGCCCAAAAGATCCTGTTTAGGAAGCTCAGCAAGAAAACTGAGCAAAGGAGAATGCTTCTGGCCAAACCTGCTGAAGAACAGGTTGAAGAAAAGCCTAAGCTGAAGAAAAGAACCAAGGCCAGGGCTGTCAAAACAAGGAAAGTGTCTCAAATATCATCAAGAGAAGCCTCAGGAGCATCAGCTGAAGTTGATGAAGTGGCAGAAGAGGGAGTAAGTGTGCCTTCTGACCACTCAGAGGAGTTGAGGCTGAAGTATAATGAGACAAGGCAAAAGAAGAAAGGAGATAAGAGGATCAGGGAAGTTGACCCTGAGAAAGAAGTGGAAGGAAGTGGGAGCAGTAGGGCTAGCAAGAGAAGGGCCAAACCTACTGAAAAGGTGTTGGAGCTGCAGGAGGAAAGGTCTCTACAACTTGCTCTAAGAGAGAGCAGAGCTGAAAGCAGGACCAAATCTAGGTCAAGGACCAACTCATCTGGCTCTGGAACTCCAGAATCCAAGGTCCCTGAAGGTCAATCTATAGAGGCCAACATCCCTGAAATTCAGAACCCTGAGCCCAACTCCCCTGAAACCCACATTACCCCTCCCAACCAACCCATTACCCCTGTAGATCTCACTAAGAGATACTCTCCTGAAGGGAGTGTGCAAAGAAGTGGGATAGATGTGTTAGCAGATATAGCAGTAGATGAGACAAGATTACATTCTCCCCTTGACTCATCTATGCTCAACTATTCAAAGCTTTTAGAAGCTGCTCTCTTTGAGCCAACTCCCCTGAGTAAAGCCCCTTCAGATTCATTGCTCTCAAAAGCAACTGAAGCACCTTCTACTGCACCAAACCCTTCTGAAGCCAACATCCCTGAATTAAACCTCCCTGAAGCCACTTTAGGAGAACCCAGAGCCAACTCCCCTATAACCCAAAGTCCCCATTCAAGTGGAGATGAGGAGGAGTATACTTATGAAAGTATGCTCAGAGGAGGAGCAAAGGCTACTATGGACAGTCTGTACCCACAGCTTGCTGAATTTCCAAGAATTCAGAAGACATTTCATGATCTAAGGATGCTTGTTGATGTAAAAGACAAGTCTATGATGGAGATATCACAAGTCATCCAAGATAAGGGTGCAAACTGGTGGCAAATAGAGGAGAACAGATTGCTGAACTTTGCTGGAGTTTCAAAGACAAGATTTCTCATTGATGAGGAAATTTTTGCAAAGCTGGTAGCTGATAAGATTAAGGAGGAGAAAGAAAGGAAAGCTAAGGGAATCAAACACCCTGACAGTAGCTCCAATGATGATGATTCTCCTGATGACCCCTCAAACCCTTCAAAACCCAACCCTCCTGAAACCCCTCAAGCCAATCTCCCTATACCTTCTGTGTCAGAGAGACTATCCAATCCTCCTAAGACCTATCATAGAAAAGGCTCTGTATCTTCAGAGGTGTTGACCAAGGGTGGTAACACAACCAAACACACATCTGCCAATGAAGGTTCTTCTGAACCTAAGGCACAGCCTAAAGATGTGGAGGTTCCTGTATTAGAGGCTGATTTGGTTAAGGCCTATTCAGTGTCAGATGAGCTGGACACTGATCAGCCCTTAATCATTCAGGATGACTCAGTGGCTGTTGATGTAAGCACTGTGATCTTCCCAGAACTGCCATCTTTGAACCTTGTTGAAGGTGGAGATGTTGCAGGTTTAGGTGAAGGAGTTGAAAAGGAGAAGATAGTGGAAAAACCAGAGGGAGTAGTAGATGAGAGAGATGTGGTGATCACTAGAATAGTGAGTGTACCACCAAATGAGGGTGATATAAGTGAGGAAGGGCAGGCTATTCTTGAAGTCAAATCTGAACTTCAGGAATCCCTTGATGAGAGGAGGCCTGTTTCTTTAAGTGAGGAAATTATTGAAGAAGGGAGAAAAGAAAGAGTTGAAAATGAGAAGAAGGCTGCTGATGTATCAGAGTCTTATATAAAAGAAATTGAGGGTCTATTTCCTAACTTGTTTGATCTGTCTAATATTGCAGGAATTTCTCTTGACCAAATCTTTGCAGATGAGTTCTTAACAGATGCACCTATCCAAGTAGATACAGGCTCAGCTCAAGCCTTGCTTGGAATGCAATCAGAGAAGTTGGACTCCTTGGCTTATCAAGTCCAATCTGCTCATGCTGAAACTTCAGGAGCATTGAATGAGCAAGGAAGGACTCTAGCATCTGTAGAAATGAGGCTCACTGGCTCTGAAGATTTGTGCTACCAACTCTGGAAGCAAGGATTAGTGGTGTGGAAACTGGCCTCCAAACCATTTCCACTGAAGTTCAAAAAGCCAAATCCACAATGGAAGCCATCTCAGAGGAGGTCAAGAAGGAGCAAAAGCTGCTGAGAGACAATCACAATGCCAATGTCAAGGCTCTCAGGCTAACTGTCAAGCAAGCTCTTGGAAAGAAGACTGCATTGCAAAAGAAAAGAGCTGAAGAGCAAAGGCTAGCTATGGTGAAAGCAGCCTCAGAAAAATTTTCCCAAGAGGTATTGGCCAACATTGCTGAAGGTGCAGTGGCCAACCTCACTGAGCTTCTCAAAGCCTAACTGGATGCATCCCTGAAAGCAACCTTGGAGGAGGTTGTTCAACAAAAGATGAAGCCTGTTCTAGCTTTTCTTAGCTTGAGCAGTGATAGGATGTAGAATATACATGATGAAAATGTATATTTGTTGGAGGAAATGAAGTCCCTAAACCAGGCCCAATCCCTCATGGCCACAACAATGAGTGAGCTAAAACCCCAGTGTTTTGATGCTGCCAAAAAGGGGGAAAGGGAAAGAGCTAGAGCAAAAGGTGCCTTGGTGATTGGGAGCCCAGTCAAAGGGAAAGACAAAGCTGCTGAAGGAAAAGGAAAAGGACCAGAAGTGCTGAACTTAGAAGAATTGGATGAAGAAGAGCAACTAGCACTTGCATTGAAGAATTCAATGGCCTCAGCTCAAGAAGAAAGAATAAGGCTACAACAGAGACCAGGTGGTGAGGTGTCTGGTTTGGACAAAGATGATGAAGGTGTCCAAACTAGAGAAAAGATCAAGAGGGCAAAAGGGAAGAAAAGACAAGTTGAGACATTCACTGACTTTCCTAACAGTCTTGATCTTCCACCTGAATTCAGAATTGATGAAGATGAGCCTACATCAAAGAAGGCCAAAACTGCTGAAAAGGACAAGTCTTCTAAATCTGCCAAAAGTACAGAAGGTCCCAAGTCCACTGAAGATATTGAAGAGCTATTTGCTGAGGGATTTGGACCTGAACCTAAGAAGAAGACAACTGTCCTAGCTCATGATCCATCAAAGCTGTTTCATGAAGGGTATGGCAAAGACCCTGAAACACAACAGAAACTGGCCATGATGAGGGCCCAGGAGAAAATGGATCTGATGGAAGAGGCTAACAGAGCAAGAGACAAGAGAAGAGCAAATTTTCAGAAACCAAGAAGGAGGAGAGCAACTTACAGCAAGATGAAGCCTCAGCTTCTAATCCCAATGGACACCAAATATCCACACTTGGATAAATGGGTGCCAATTCATCTAAATGATACATGGGAAGAGGCTAAAAGGGAGTTTGTCTATGACTATTATGTCATTGACAGATGGAATGGAGGAGATGCAAACTCTGCCTTCACTGAGTTCATGCTGGAATACTACAGAGAATTGTATCAACAATTACTTGCAGCTGCTGATATTGCAAGAATTGAACTCAATGCTCCCAAGCCTATCATCTATATGCCTCCAAAGCTTGATGGATGGATTGACCAAGCAAGGATTCTGAGGGAGTTCACAGAAATTCTGAAGCTGAACAAGATGACCCTTGGACCCAAAGGAACCAACCAGGAAGCCATGGAACTCAAGAGGAGAGTGTGGGCACAATATGGGATGGTGCCACCTCCTGAGGATGATCTCTAAAAATGGCTAAGTCTTCTGATCCTTTATGGATAGAAAATTATCTTATCTGAAGATATTTTTTACTATGTGGTCAAATCTGCTGAAGTTTGGACAAGCCTGCTGATGTGATGTGCATTGATATGCTGTTTGCTCCAATATGTTTTAAATTGCTCTGATACAAGAACTGGTGTTGGTATCCAACATACTACTCTGATACTTGAAGTAGTTTATTTTTGCTCTGATATATCTGATCCTATGTTTAGTAGTTAGTTGTAATGAAATGTTATTTTGTAATGATGTCTTGGTTTCATGCTCCGATAAGTTACCTTCAACTATCAACATGCTTGTAATGACTTTTATATGAATGATAGTTGAACTACCTTTGAATCAAGATACATTATTACAAAAATCTCTCTATACCTATCTTTGAAACCTACTTGCAACAAAAACAGTGAATACACTAACCCATTGTCTTTTCAGGAATATTGACCTTAGTCATGTCTTCTGAAGATATATGTAATAGGTGTAGACAAGTCACTTTTGCATAGAATGTGTAGGTTTTGACATCATCAAAAAGGGGGAAATTGTTGGGAATAAAATGAGATATGTTTTGATTAAATACCAAAACCCCCTGAGACATGCCTAAGTCAAATTGATAGTGTTCTAGAAATGTTAGAACACATAGTATAAGGCTAGATGAGAAGCTGAAATGTTAGGCAGCTCTTAGATGACTAGATGCACAATGTAAGGGGGGACCTACTTTGAAGATGATCAAGATCAAGTCCCCTAAAGGCTCAATTTCTGGAACAAACACTAAGGACAAGAAAACTCTATAGAATATCATATGCTCTGATCAGGAGAGTTGTCCAGTAGAACTATCTCCATGCAAGAACTTGATTTCAAAGCTCAATAGGACAAGATTAGTCAAATGCTCTGATCAAGAGAGTTGTTCAGAGAAGTTGTCCATATGCAAGAACAAGATTGCAAAGCTCAAAAGGACAAGTTTAATGCTCTGATCAGGAGAGTTGTCCAGAGAAGTTGTTCATATGCAAGAACAAGATTGCCAAGCTCTAAAGGACAAGGTTACTCAAATGTTTTGATCAGGAGAGTTGTCCAGAGAAGTCAACTCTGTGTGAAAAGCTCTGATGCTAAAAGACCAAGTATGCTGATCAGAAGAGTTGTCCAGAAGAGTTGTCTCAACAAGATTGAATCAGAACAGATGCTCTAAAGCTTGAAGGTCAACTATGCTGAAGAGTTAGAGACAACCATACCCTAAAGAATTACAATACAACATGCTAAGATCACCTTGAAGTGAAATAAAGGGAAAGAGCCAAGTCATCTGAAGAAGAGCAAGCCAACCTTGCTGATAAGCAAGACTGCTGATAGTGATAAGAAGAGTTGTCCACTTGATAAGGAATGTTGTCCTATCATTGGATCAACCTTCAGAAGCCATGTCCAAATCCTAACATGAAGTCAAACATTGGGAAAAGTGCTGCAGAATGAAGACAAAAGTCTTACAAGCCGTTTATTACCCAAATGAGGACATGTCACTATCAAGAATCTGTCTTCCAGTTTGAAGAACTCAAGGAAGACATTTATAGCAATTTGGGGCTGCCTCTCCAACGGGCAAATCCTCCATTTTGTCTATAAATACAGAAGTGTGAAGACCATTTGAAAGCACCTCAACAGAATCCAACTACTCAAGTTTTCTGAAGCTCATAGAACATACAAGCTTTCAAAGACTATCTTAGTCTTCAAACACTTCTTCTAAGCTGAACTCATTGTATATCCATACACAAGCTTAGAGAGATATCCTATCCTTATACACTGATCTTCATTGTAAAGGATATCTCATTAGTTGGAACCTTACTTCAACCCTTACCTCTTTCAAGTGAGAAAGTGAGAAGGTTGTAGTAGTAGAAGTGGTAGGAGCTGACTGTTGAGAGAAGAACAGTTCAGTTCTGAGTTGAGAAGAGGGTACTAGGACTCTAGACATCCTAGGGATCAATTCACCAAGGAGTGGTGTTCTTGATCAAGTGCACCTTGGCACTATAAAACAAGTTAATTCCAAGAGTGAAGGAATTATCCTGTTAAATCAGGGAAAGTGGATGTAGGAGCTTGAGTCTCTGAACCACTATAAACTCCTGTGTTGATTTACCTTTCAAGTACTTTCATACACTCAACACTGCACACAAAACTGATCCTTCAAAGATACATATTTAAAGACTGTGCAAAACTGTATTGGACAAGTTCCCTGAAACTAAACTGGACTGTATTGAATTGACAAAGTGATTTCAGAATCTTAAGGAGTCTAAACTTAAAGGGCCAACCACTATTCCGCACCTATAACTCCCCTAGATAGTTATTCAACTAAGTACTCAATAGTACTTAGTAGTTTGATTATCTTAGAAGAGTTAATCATCTTCAGCAGAGTTGTCCAAGACAACCTTGCTGAGCTCTGGTTTGATCATAATTTGAAAAGATTTGCATACAAGTGTATTCCCCCCCCCCCCCCCCATACACTTGTTATATACTCCTTTCAGGACCGACATATTGCATTTTTGTGTTATTATATTAATTTCACCAAAATTTGTTGTTACACTTATATAATAACAAGTAATTCCACACATCTAATTATATTCAGTAATACCAAAAATAATTATTAGTAATGCCATGAATAGTAATCAGTAATACCATGAACATTGATCAGTAATATCTTATACAATAATAAATAATTCCACACATTTAATTATATTCAGTAATACCAAAAATAATTATCATTAATAACGTGAATAGTAATCAGTAATATTGTGGACAGTATATACAATAGCAAATCATTTCACATATCTAATTATATTGGGTTAATTGCAAATTAAATCACCACCTTTCGATGAATTGCAATTTAATCTAAACTTTTGAATAATTGCAAATAAAATCATCACCTTTCAATATTGTTGCAATTTAGACTTCTAGACAATCTCATTTGTGCCCGAATTTGACGTTTCGAGATTAGATCGAAATAAAAAACAATGTTGTTTCATTAAGAAGGTGTCACATCCGCCAACCACGTTAGATTTAAGCACAAATGAAACTATTAAGAAGTTTAAATTGCAACAATATTTAAAGGTTGTGATTTTATTTGCAATTATTCAAAAGTTTAGATTAAATTGCAATCCAGTGAAAGGTGGTGATTTAATTTGCAATTAACCCAATTATATTCAATAATACCAAAAACAATTATCAGTAATACCACGAATAGTAATCGGTAATACCATGAACAGTCGGTTATACACACACGAGATTTTAGCGCACACCCCGTACGATTATGACACACCCCATGAAAGACAGAAAACACCCTTCTCCTACATAACCATAATCCTCCCATATTCTCTCAAACCATATAGCGTGAAAACAAAATACGCCGCTCAAAGCCTCGCCGCCACAACCTCTCTTAGTTGCCACACAATGTCTCGCCGACATAGCCTCGTACGTCGTCACAACATCGATTTTGCTGATTTCAAGCGCGTCTGCTTCGCCGTTCATGTAGGCCTCACCGTTCGTCCAAGCCTCACCGTTCGTCCGTGGCTACGTCCCAAGTCGCCGATGTCCGTCCAAGCCCCCGCCACTTCATCCTCCTTTCGTTGCGTCCCAAGCCGTTTGTCCCTCTTTGAATTGTAAATTAAAAAAGCAGTTTCAGTGCCTCCTCCTCATTTATGTCGCCCTTCCGTTGTCAATTTTTTACTAGATCTTTCAAACTTCAAAATCCAGATATGTAAGTATTTTTTTTTTAATTTTCTTCTAAACCTTTCAATCTCAAAATCATTGATTACATTCAAATAAAATCTGAAAATGAGTGTTGGAGTAACAATCAAATAAAATTTTGGAGATTTTTAATTTTTTTTTTAAATATTAGTATTTATTTTTAATTAATTTTTTAATTTTTCTAATTTTCTTATTTAATTTTTTTAATATATTTATTTTTTAAAGTTTAGTTAATTTTTATAATACTTCTAATATTTTATTTGATTCTTTAAATTTTATTTAATTTGATTAATTTCGTTATAATAAGTTAACTTTTTGTAACCATTATAGCGTTGGTTACAAATAAGTTTGTTATAAGAAATGCATTTTGTTGTATCATTAGTGCATTTGGTTGTTCATGAAGGGCTTGAATTGAATGTTGAATGTCAGAAACATTTAACCTTGTATGAGACTCGAAATAAATTAAGCACTAGCTACCAACACTTCTGTATCAATATAAATTCAGCAATAATAGCATTACCTAGCTACGTTATATTATTATTATGACAGTTAAAAGTGATAAAAAATCATTTCATTTCATTTGACCTTAACTTTAGTTACTATATTTTTATGAGTTATTTTCCTAGATTCATGTTAAAGCTAGTCAAATATTTACTTGATCGAGGATGACTATAAGAATGACAATATTTTTATGTATTAAGGAATTAATTAATACACATGAATTAATTTTACACCAAATTTTTAGATGAGACTAAATTCTATCCGTATCACATATTAAGAACCTACACTTACTATGTTACGATTAATTTATAACTAATTTATTAATGATCAGTAAAATTATGATAGAAAATGCAGATATGTAAGTATAGTTTTTTTTAATTTTCTTCTAGACCTTTCAATCTCAAAATCATTGATTACAATAAAAAAAGAAAATTGAAAATGAATGTTGGAGTAACAATCAAGTAAAATTTGGGAGATTTTTTTTTTTTAATATTAGTATTTAGTTTTAATTGATTTTTTTATTTTTCTAATTTTCTTAATTGATTTTTTTAATATATTTATTTTTTAAAGTTTAGTTAATTATTATAATATTTCTTATATTTTATTTAATTTCATTAGATTCTTTTAATTTTATTTAATTTAACTTTTTTAATCATTTTAGCGTTGGTTACAAATAAGTTTGTTATAAGAAATGCATTTTATTGTATCATTAGTGCATTTGGTTGTTCATGAAGGGCTTGAATTGAATGATAAATGTCAGAAACATTTAACCTTGTATGAGACTCGAAATAAATTAAACAATAGCTACCTACACTTTTGTATCGAATATAAATTCAGCAATAATAACATTACCTACCTTATATTATTATTATGACAGTTAAAAGTGATAAAAAATCATTTCATTTGACCTTAACTTTAGTTACTATATTATTATGAATTATTTACCTAGATTCATGTTAAAGCTAGCCAAATATTTACTTGGTCAAGGATGTTTATAAGAATGACAACATTTTTATGTATTAAGAAATTAATTAACACACATGAATTAATTTTACAGCAAATTTTTAGATGAAACTAAATTATATCAGTATCACATATTAAGAACTTACACTTGCATATGTTATGATTAATTTATGACTAATTTATTAATGATCAGTAAAATTATGATAGAAAATGCAAATATGTAAGTATTATTTTTTTTAATTTTCTTCTAGACATTTCAATCTCAAAATCATTGATTACAATAAAAAAACAAAAATTGAAAATTAGTGTTGGAGTAACAATCAAATAAAATTTTTTTTAATTTTTTATAATATTAGTATTTAGTTTTAATTGATTTTTTTATTTTTCTAATTTTTTTAATTGATTTTTTAATATAGTTATTTTTGAAAGTTTAGTTAATTTTTATAATATTTCTTATATTTTATTTAATTTCATTAGATTATTTTAATTTTATTTAATTTGATTAATTTCGTTTGAATAAGTTAACTATTTTAACCATTTTAGCGTTGGTTACAAATAAGTTTGTTATAAGAAATGCATTTTGTTGTATCATTAGTGCATTTGGTTGTTCATGAAGGGCTTGAATGGAATGATGAATGTCAGAAACATTTAACCTTGTATGAGACTCGAAATAAATTAAACACTAGCTACCTACACTTTTGTATCGAATATAAATTCAGCAATAATAACATTACCTACCTTATATTATTATTATGACAGTTAAAAGTGATAGAAAATCATTTCATTTGACCTTAACTTTAGTTACTATATTATTATAAGTTATTTTCCTAGATTCATGTTAAAGCTAGCCAAATATTTACCTTATCGAGGATGATTATAAGAATGACAACATTTTTATTTATCAAAGAATTAATTAATACACATGAATTAATTCTACAGCAAATTTTTAGATGAAACTAAATTCTATCACTATCACATATTAAGAACATACACTTACATATGTTACGATTAATTTATCACTAATTTATTAATGATCATCAAAATTATGATAGAAAATGTAGATATGTAAGTATAGTTTTTTTTAATTTTCATCTAGACCTTTCAATCTCAAAATCATTGATTACAATAAAAAAAGAAAATTGAAAATGAATGTTGGAGTAACAATCAAGTAAAATTTGGGAGATTTTTTTTTTTAATAGTAGTATTTAGTTTTAATTGATTTTTTTATTTTTCTAATTTTCTTAATTGATTTTTTAATATATTTATTTTTTAAAGTTTAGTTAATTATTATAATATTTCTTATATTTTATTTAATTTCATTAGATTCTTTTAATTTTATTTAATTTAACTTTTTTAATCATTTTAGCGTTGGTTACAAATAAGTTTGTTATAAGAAATGCATTTTATTGTATCATTAGTGTATTTGGTTGTTCATGAAGGCTTGAATTGAATGATGAATGTCAGAAACATTTAACCCTGTATAACACTTGAAATAAATTAAGCACTAGCTACCTACACTTTTCTATCGAATATAAATTCAGCAATAATAGCATTACCTACCTTATATTATTATTATGACAGTTAAAAGTGATAAAGAATCATTTCATTTGACCTTAACTTTAGTTACTATATTATTATGAGTTATTTTCCTAGATTCATGTTAAAGCTAGCAAAATATTTACTTAATCGATGATGACGTACTATAAGAATGCCAACATTTTTATGTATTAAGGAATTAATTAATACACATGAATTAATTTTACAACAAATTTTTAGATGAGACTAAATTCTATCAGTATCACATATTAAGAACCTACACCTACTTATGTTACGATTAATTTATGCCTAATTTGTTAACGATCAGCAAAATTATGATAGAAAATGCTGATATGTAAGTATTGTTTTTTTTAATTTTCTTCTAGACATTTCAATCTCAAAATCATTGATTACAATAAATAAAAATTGAAAATGACTGTTGGAGTAATAATCAAATAAAATTTCTGAGATTTTTATTTTTTTCTAATTTTTCGAATTCTTTTAATATATTTTTGTTTTAAAGTTTAGTTAATTTTTATAATATTTCTTATATTTTTTTTAATTTCATTAGATTCTTTTAATTTTATTTAATTTAATTAATTTCCTTAGAATAAGTTAATTTTTTTTAACCTTTTTAGTGTTGGTTACAAGTTTATTATAAGAAATGCATTTTGTTGTATCATTAGTGCATTTGGTTGTTCATGAAAGACTTGAATTGAATGATGAATGTCTGGAACATTTAACCTTGTATGAGACTCAAAATAAATTAAGCACTAGCTACCTACACTTCTGTATCGAATATAAATTCAGCAATAATAGCATTACCTACCTTATAATATTATTATGACAGTTAAAAGTGATAAATAATCATTTCATTTCATTTGACCTTAACTTTAGTTACTATATTATTATGAGTTATTTTCCTAGATTCATGTTAAAGCTAGCCAAATATTTACTTGATCGATGATGATTATAAGAATGACAACATTTTTATGTATTAAGGAATTAGAAAATACACATGAATTAATTTTACACCAAACTTTTAGATGAGACTAAATTCTATTAGTATCACATATTAAGAACCTACACTTACTTATGTTACGATTAATTTATGACTAATATATTAATGATCAGTAAAATTATGATAGAAAATGTAGATACGTAAGTATTGTTTTTTTTTTATTTTCTTTTAGACCTTTCAATCTCAAAATCATTGATTACAATAAAAAAAAAAATCTAAAAATGAGTGTTGGAGTAACAATCAAATAATATTTTGGAGATTTTTAATTCTTTTTTTTTTAAATATTAGTATTTAGTTTTAATTGATTTTTTTTATTTTTCTAATTTTCTTAATTGATTTTTTTAATATATTTATTTTTTAAATTTTAGTTAATTTTATAATATTTCTTATATTTTATTTAATTTTATTAGATTCTTTTAATTTTATTTAATTTGATAAATTTCATTAGAATAAGTTAACTTTTTAAAACTATTTTAGCGTTGGTTACAAATAAGTTTGTTATTAGAAATGCATTTTGTTGTATTATTAGTGTATTTGATTGTTCATGAGGGGTTGGAATTGAATGATGAATGTCAGTAACATTTAACCCTGTATAACACTTGAAATAAATTAAGCACTAGCCATCTACACTTCTGTATCGAATATAAATTCAGTAATAATAGCATTACCTACTTTATATTATTATTAAGACAATTAAAATCATATTCTTAGCTATTCTGTCGAGGTTGTGCTGCTTTGCTTCATCATGAGTGAAATCAGCTTTATCTTTTGACACTAGCTGACCAACTGGAATATCAGGGTTTCCTGTGGTTGTATTCGGGGCTATCACGGTGATAGGACCATCTGAGATCACATCCTGCATCAGATCACGAATCTGACTAAAGGCAACCTCCATTTTGCCTTTCTATAGATCATACTCTTCAAATGAAAATATAGGCAAATTACGTGTGTAAGAATCTCCACCCATAATGAATAAGTAAAATGAGTTTTATGAAAAATTGGGTTTTCGAAAATATGGATCTGTTCTAGAGAGCTACAAGAACTTCTTCCTTAAAAAGTTAAGTAACAGAATCAGCAACTCGTTTGAACCACTGCTCTGATACCACTTGTTGGTCCCAAAACGAGTATGGTGAAAGTCTAGAGGGGGGAGGGGGTGAATAGACTTTCAGATGTTTAAAAAAATTTCATGATCAGATCAGATGAGAAGATCGTATGAGTTATATACTCAGTCTTTTGAATGCAAATAAGATGTTCTGATCTATAGAGTGCGAAAATGTAGTATAACATATTAAGATAACAACCTTACTGACTGCTGAATTTAGCTGATCATTTTGAGAGCTATCTCAAAAGCTATAGGTGCGGAAATGTGTAAGCCCAAAATGTTTAGATTCGTGGGTTGATATGAAAACCTCTTTTTAAAGAATGACTTTAAAACAATGTATGCTATCAGCTGATATGATATCTGCTGATTTGGAAAACTTATACTTGGAGGATTTTGACTCTTTTATAAATTGATGCATTTATCAAATATGAGCAGTATGAATATGAATACAGAATGATAAATAAAGCAATAAGGACACAAGTATTTATAGTGGTTCGGATCTCAATATCCTACGTCCACTCTCTCTAATCAAATAGAGAAATTCACTATCTTGCTGCTTTATAGTCACAAGAGAAGACTTGTGATCAAGAACCTCAACTTCTATCTGAGGCTACGGATCTACTTGTTGGTTAGGTAGCAAGTAACCTTTACAATGGTTTTCTAAACTGGTAAAGTAAAGAGTATGCTTATAACCAACTCAGTGTGTTAAAAAACAACACTGCTAATCTAAGCACTAAGAATAGGCTTCTTCGAACGGCTTAGGATCGGAAACTTAGAGCACAAAGGATAGAAATCTTTGCTGGCTCTAAAGAACTCGACACTTAGAATATTTTTTGGGTAGGCTGTTCTTGATATCAGCTGTATATGAGTTCTTGCTTGTATGGTTTCTGGTACTTTGTTCCAAAGAACAAGTGTTGTATTTATAGGGAGATTTGTGCTCCAAACTAGCCGTTGGTGAGAAACTAGCCGTTGCAAGCAAATCTTCCTTTCATGGTCGAGATCATCCTTTGAATAGTTGTTTGTAGATAATCTGGTATGACATAACCATAAAGGGTAATGTACATTTAATGCTTCGTACTTCTTCTGACAAATCTCGTACGACCTAGTTCATATCAACTCTGTAAACTTGTTGACGAAACACCATTGGTCCACATTATCAGAGTTGGTTTAACAACTATCTTGTCTTCTGATTGAGTAATTCAGAACTGGTCCGACATTCTCTTTGTCTTCGGTTATTGTAGCCTTCAATGCATTTTTAATGAACTAACACTTCTTCAAGGTGCTTCATCCATAAATGCTAACTGTCATCTGAAACTTCAGATGATCTTGACTTTGAATATACTTTAAGGCTTTAATCGACAAGATCAGATGAGTTCATATCTGCTGAATAGTCTTCTGAAAACATGAATGCAGATTATCATATAGTTAGTTTCAGTCTATAAGGTATACAAAAACCTTTATATCTGATTTCATTAATGAGCTATTGAGGTCTTCTAGTATTTAGTCTTCTTCTCTTTAAGTCTTGAGCAGAGTGCGCATTAAAACAGATGAGTAATCAGCTGATATACATACAGATGATTTCTCAGACTACACTTAGACAACTTCAATTCTTCTAAGCTTTATAAAACAACTTAGGTAACTTAGTTCTAGATTACAAATTATTGATCTAACATGTACTCTACTGATCTGGTTTTGGCCATCAAAACTAAACTTATAAATTGCAATCAGATTAGGGGCTGGATGAATATCCCAACAATTTCTCCCTTTTTGTAACCATTATAGTGTTGGTTACAAATAAGTTTGTTATAAGAAATGCATTTTGTTGTATCATTAGTGCATTTGGTTGTTCATGAAGGGCTTGAATTGAATGATGAATGTCAGAAACATTTAACCTTGTATGAGACTCAAAATAAATTAAGCACTAACTACCAACACTTCTGTATCGAATATAAATTCAGCAATAATAGCATTACCTAGCTACGTTATATTATTATTATTATGACAGTTAAATGTGATAGAAAATCATTTCATTTCATTTCACCTTAACTTTAGTTACTATATTTTTATGAGTTATTGTTGGGAATAAAATGAGATATGTTTTGATTCAATACCAAAACCCCCTGAGACATGCCTAAGTCAAAGATGATTATGTTCAAAGAATGTTAGAACATATAGAATAAGGCTAGATGAGGAGCTAAGATGTTAGGCAACTCTTAGAAAGTTAGATGCACAATTTGAGGGGGAACACATGCCTTAAAGCCTATCAAGAACAAGTCCCCTCAAGGCTCAAATTCTGGAATCATGATCAAGTCCACTGAAGTACAAGCATGCTGATCAGATGAGTTGTCCAGAGGAGTTGTCTCAGCACAATCAATTCAGAAGAAGTGTACTGAAAGCTTGAGGCCAACCATGCTGAAGAGACAACTACACCGTAGAGATCCTCAATGAATCATGCTAAGATCACTTTGAAGTGAGGCAAAGGGTATGAGCCAAGTCATCTGAAGAAGAGCAAGTCAACCTTGCTGATAAGCAAGACTGCTGATAGTGATAAGGAGAGTTGTCCAGTTGATAAGGAATGTTGTCCTATCATTGGAACAACCTTCAGAAGCCATGTCCATGTCCCAACAAGAGAATTTGAAAGTCAGATATTGGGAAGAGAGCTGCAGAATGAAGACAAAGCTTATACAGCCGTTTATTTCCCAAATGAGGACATGTCACTATCAAGAATCTGTCTTCAAAGTTGAAGAACTAAAAGAAGACATTTATGGACTTTTGAGGCTGCCTCTCCAACGGGCAAATCCTTCAATTGTCTATAAATACAGAAGTGTGAAGACCATTTGAAGCACCTCAACAAAATCCAACATTTTGACAAGTTCTTACAAGCTAGAGTGCTTTCAAAGCCTTCAAAGACTATCTTAGTCTTCATACACTTCATCTAAGCTGAACTACATTGTATATCCATACACAAGCTTAGAGAGATATCCTATCCTTATACACTGATCTTCATTGTAAATGATATCTCATTAGTTGGAACCTTATTTCAACCCTTATACCTTTCAAGAGTGAAAGTGAGAGGGTTGTTGTAGTAGTAGTAGAAATGGTAGGAGCTGACTGTTGAGAGAAGAACAGTTCAGTTCTGAGTTGAGAAGAGGGTACTAGGACTCTAGACATCCTAGGGATCAATTCACCAAGGAGTGGTGTTATTGATCAAGTGCACCTTGGCACTATAAAACAAGTTAATTCCAAGAGTGAAGGAATTATCCTGTTAAATCAGGGAAAGTGGATGTAGGAGCTTGAGTCTCTGAACCACTATAAACTCTTGTGTTGTTTTGCTTTCAAAGCACTTTCATACATTCAACACTGCACACAAACTGATCTTTCAAAGGATAAACATTCAGAGACTGTGCAAAATATATTTTGACAAGTTCCCTGAAAACTGGACTGTATTGAATTGACAAAGTGATTTCAGAACTTTAAAGGAGTCTAAACAAAAAGGGCCAACCACTATTCCGCACATATAACTCCTTTAGATAGTTATTCAACTAAGTACTCAATAGTACTTAGTAGCTTGATTATCTTAGAAGAGTTAATCATCTTCAGCAGAGTTGTCCAAGACAACCTTGCTGAGCTCTGGTTTGATCTAAAGTTGAAAAGAATTGCATACAAGTGTATTCCACCCTCCCATACACTTGTTATATACACAAGTGGTATCAGAGCAGGGGTTCAAAGACCACTGCTTCTGAAAAGCCATCTTGGTTTTCAAAATCACATTTTTTTTGTGTGGTCACTGAACTGATCTATCTGAAATCCTATCAATTGTTGACTAACTATTTGTTCTTGAAATATGGCCAACAACAATGCTGCTGTTCCACCTCCTGCTGTCCAAGGATTGGACAACATGGCCACAAATCCAGTCAACCACGTATCTCATCACAAATTGCCCATGTTCTCAATACACAATTATGATTTCTGGAAAATCAGAATGAGGGCTCATCTTGCATCTCTGCACACTGATATGTTGATGGTGATCACAAGAGGTCCTTTTGTGTTCACGCAAGTAAATCCCAGAGTTACTGAAGCTCAAAGAGCAGATATAAGGGAACTGATTCCCAAAGATGAGGATGACTTCACTGCTGATGAGAAGAGGAAAGATAATCTGAATTATCTTGCCATGAATACCCTCTACCAAACAATTCCTGATGCAATAATGGGTAGAGTCTACCATTGCACGACTGCCAAAGAAATTTGGGATACTCTTGCTGAAATGTGTGAGGGTACTGACAAGATCAAGGAGAACAAGCTCTAAGTGGCAGTGCAAAGGTTTGAACAATTCACAATGGAGTCTGAGGAATCCATTGACAAATTTGCTGGTAGATTCACTGATGTGATGAATGAGATCAACTCATTAGGCAAGGTGTACTCCAAAAGAGAAGTTGGATTGAAGATCTTGAGAAGTCTCACTCAAAAGTGGGATGTCTATGCTGTCATGATGCAAAATACCAAGGATCTTTCCACCATGCCAATGCAACAAATCTTCTCTGAACTCAAAGCTTATGAGTTCGAGCTCAATAGAAGAAAGCCTGTTGAGGAATCCTCAATTCCTACAAAGGGAGTGGCATTCAAAGCCAAAACTGCTGAACCAGAAATGCAGTCCACTCCTAGATCATCAAAGTCAGTCTCCAAGACTGAAATGAAGGAGGAACTAGCCTTGATGTCTAGAAGGTTTGACAAGCTAAACTCAAGGTTTGGTAGATACAAGAAATTCTACCAAGACAACAAATTCAGGAGAAGGTACAACTCTCCTGAAGTTCAGGCTGAAGTCAAGAAGCCTGAAGAGAAAAGATCAGAGGACAAGTACTCTGATAGGAGAAGGTCCAGTAGAGCTGAACCTTCATCATCAAAAAGAAGAGAAGAACCAAAGAAGGATGATGATGAAGACTTGTGCTATAATTGCAAGAAGAAAGGGCACTTCCAGTATGACTGCCCTGAATTGAGCTCTAAGGAGAGAAGAGAAAGGCAAGCTAAAAGAGACATAAAGTTCACCAATAGAAAGGCCATGATGGCTGGTGAAGAATCTGAAAGTGCTGAAAGCTTCAACTCTTCTGATGGACTATTCTCCAACAGTGAAGATGATGATGATGTTTGCAACATGGCTCTTGAGGATGATGAGGTATCCTCTACTTCTAGTTCACCATCATTCATCTCACAAAAAACTAGTGAGGTCAACCTGAAGCTCTCCCTTGGAAAGTTGATGGAAGATTTCACTATGTTACAAGAATTTCATGATAACTGTGTGAGAGAAAATGAAAGATTGGCAATTGAACTTGCTAAGAACTCTGAGGCAGTTGTTGATGTCAAATCTACTGAGTTGTATCAACAAGTCTTGAGAAAGCTTGAGGAAGCAAATCTCAGGATAGTTGACCAACAAAAGGAGATTGATGATCAACTTCTCTCTTAGAAGAGAAAAGATTTTGAACTGAAAATTCTAAATGCCAAATTTGAAAACCTCTCACATGAGTATGACATTCTTAAATCAAGTGAAGAGAGCCTGAAACTAAAGATGTCTGCTCTAAAGAAATCCTCTAGAGCAATAGAGGAAATTCAGAGTTATCAAAGACCTATGGCTCAAAGAAGTGGATTGGGTTTTGATCCATTTGAATCTTCACCTTGTCTTAGTGTTGCTTCTACAAGTAACACTAAGAGAATCTTTGTTAAGTCAGTGGCACCAACTGAAAATGAAAACAAACAGCCACTGAACAAAGGAAAGGGCAAAATGGATGACTTGCCTACTCAAGTGCTTCAGGAGACTAGGCCTAAACCTAAGGAAATGGCCAAAGCTCCTGAACACAAGAGAAATGTTGGTCAGCAGAGTAGACCCAATGGAAGGGCAACTCTCCTGAACAATGTTCAGAGGAGTTATCCAAGGTATAATCAGCCAAGGCCAACTCTACTGAGAAAACCTCAGCTGACTAGACCTAAGGACAACTATCCTCAAAAGCAAAATAAAATGAGACAACCAAAACCCTATATGCCAAAGGGTAATGGTCATAAGAAAGCCTTTCCTCAAAGATTCCCTCAAGTAGCACAAAGAACTCATAAGTTCAGGAGATTTGACAACTCTCCTGAAACTTACAGAGTTAACACTTTCACACATACTTTCCCAAAGGCATTCAAGGGAAAGACAGTGTATGTTGATGCTAGAGGAAAACAACTTAGCCACCTTGAATCAATCAGGGTTATTAGGCAAGTTTGGGTTCCTAAAGGTACATCTAACCTCTCAGGACCAAAAACTCAAAGGGTACCTAAACCTATCTAATTGCAGGTACCTATGGGCCACAAGAAGAGGAGCATGAGTAAAAAGTCAGCATGGTACCTTGACAGTGGATGTTCAAGGCACATGACTGGAAACAAGGAACTCCTCACTGACTTTATTGAAAAAGAAGGCCCAAATGTCACATTTGGAGACAGCTCACAAGCTACAACAAAAGGTTATGGTACTTTGATGATTGGTAACATCAAAGTATCCAATGTATCTTATGTGGCTGGTATCAAGTATAATCTCCTAAGTATCAGTCAATTCTGTGATAAAGATTTCAATGTTGAGTTTTCTAGTGGAAAATGCTTAATCAAAGATAAGACTCAACAAATTCTATTGACTGGAACTAGGAAAGGAAATGTGTATTTTGCAGACTGGGACAAGTCCACTGATACTGCATGTTTCATTGCTAAGAGTTCTAGTGAACAAAGTTGGTTATGGCATAAGAGATTAAACCACTTGAACTTCAAAACAATGAACAAAATTGCTAGAAATGCACTAGTTAAAGGACTACCTAATGAGGTTTTCATTAAGGAGCATGTTTGCAAACAATGCCAAGAGGGAAAACAGATTAAAGCCTCATTCAAAGGAAAACCAGTCATCTCTACTGAAAGGGTACTTGAACTATTACATATGGACCTATTTGGACCAATTACCCCTGCAAGCATAAATGGTAGAAAATACACATTGGTGGTAGTAGATGACTTCTCTAGGTTCACATGGGTAGTATTTCTCCTTAATAAGAAGGAAACACAAGTCAAACTACCTGAACTTTTAAAGAGACTGTCAAATGAGAAAAGCCTTAGCATTATCAAGATAAGATCTGATAAAGGCACTGAGTTCATAAATTCATACATCAATGAGTATTGCACATCTAATGGGATAGGTCATGAAACCTCAGCAGCTAGAACTCCTCAACAAAATGGAGTTGCAGAAAGGAGAAATAAAACCTTAAAAGAAGCTGCTAGAACCTTAATTGCTGATTCAAACTTACCTAAGAGGTTTTGGGCTGAAGCTATAAACACTGCATGCCATACTCAAAATAGATGTTTGATTACTAAGGGGCAAGGCAAAACCCCCTATGAACTCTGGAAAGGAAGAATGCCTAAAGTGTCATACTTTCACATCTTTGGTTGTAAGTATTTCATACACAATAATGGGAAAGAACAGTTGAAAGCCTTTGATAGCAAAGCTGATGAGGGAGTATTCCTTGGATATTCTCAAATCAGTAGAGCTTTCAGAGTCTACAACAAGAAAACCCTTATTGTGGAAGAAACACCTCATGTTGTGTTTGATGAATCTATTCATGAGTTCAGGAATGAGAACTTGGAATCAGAAGAAATCACACAAAGGACAACCAGACTGAGCCTAAAGGACAAAGACACTGAATTCATAGAAGTTGTCCAAGCCAACCTACCTGAAAATCTCCCATTGGACAACAATCCTGAAGGCAACCTTCCTGAGGCAAATCCCACTGAAGGGAATGGTGAACTGAATGATCAAATCCCAGTTCACATCCAGGTAACAACTACCAATGAAGAAGCAGTTCCTGCTGAGGTAGTTAATGGGTCAAATAATCAAGGGGGAACTCAAAATGTTGAAAATGCCAATGTCCCTGACATTGAGGACAACACCCCTGATTATGATCCTGAATTAGATCCTGCATTCAATTATCCTGAATTTTATGATCAAATTGACTCAACTTCAGTAGAAGACAACTCTACTGAAGAGATCAGAAAAAGGAGGACTTGGTTGTCTGACCATCCTACTGATCTAATACTTGGTGACCCAAGTATTGGAGTCAAAACAATGAGATTTCATGGTGAAAGTGCTCTTTTATGTTGTTTCTTGTCAGAACAAGAACCAAGTGATATTGAAGAAGCACTTCAAGATGCCAATTGGATCACAGCCATGCAGGAAGAACTGAACCAATTCACCAGAAATGAAGTTTGGGAGTTGGTGGATAGACCTTCACATCAAGATGTTATTGGAACCAAGTGGGTATTCAAGAACAAGAAGAATGAAAATGATGTGATTGTCAGAAACAAAGCAAGACTAGTAGCAAAAGGGTATTGCCAGCACGAAGGCATTGACTATGATGAGACATTTGCACCTGTGGCAAGGCTAGAAACAATAAGGCTCTTTCTAGCCTATGCAGCCCACAAGAGGTTCAAAGTGTACCAAATGGATGTTAAGAGTGCCTTTCTGAATGGAGTCTTGAAAGAAGAAGTCTATGTGGAGCAACCCCCTGGTTTTGAGGTTGGAAACCAAGTTTACAGACTGAAGAAGGCTCTATATGGACTCAAGTAAGCCCCTAGGGCTTGGTATGACACATTGTCACAATTTCTCTTGGATCATGGATTCACCAAGGGAACTGTGGACAGAACTCTCTTCAGAATCTCTGAAGGAGAGGACATCTTGCTTGTCCAAATTTATGTGGATGACATAATATTTGGATCACCCAATGAAAAGCTGTGTGAGAAGTTCTCAAAGCTAATGCAAAGCAAGTTTGAGATGTCCATGATGGGGTTGATGAACTTCTTTTTGGGTCTACAAGTTAAGCAATCAAAAGAAGGGATCTTCATCAACGAGGCTAAGTACACCAAAGAAATGATCAAGAAGTTTGGGTGTGCTACTAGCAAGCCAGTAAGGATCCCAATGAACACAAATTGGAAGATGGATCCTGATGAGAGTGGTGTTTCAACAAACTCTACTGAGTATAGAGGAATAATTGGTTCACTCCTCTATCTCACTGCCAGCAAGACCTGACATCACCTTTGCAGTAGGTGTTTGTGCAAGGTTTCAAGCAAATCCTAAGAAGAGCCATCTTGAGGCTGCAAAGAGGATTTTAAGGTATCTCAAAGGCACTGAGAATCTAGGCATTTGGTACCCTGCTGATGACAACATTGAGCTAACTGGCTACTCAGATGCTGACTATGGAGGTTGCAGAATTGATAGAAAGTCCACTTCAGGGACTTGTCAATTCTTAGGCAACAAGCTCATATCTTGGTTTTCCAAGAAGCAGAACACAGTGGCTACTTCCACCACTGAAGCTGAATATGTTGCAGCTGGAAGTTGTTGTGCTCAGATCCTTTGGTTGAGACAACAACTAAAAGACTACAAAGTCAACTCTACTGAAGTGCCAATATTTTGTGATAACAACAGTGCAATTGCAATATCACAAAATCCTGTATTGCACACAAGATGCAAACATGTGGACATCAAGCATCACTTCATTAGAGACCATGTGGAGAAGAAAGACATAAAGTTGGTCAAGATCCACACAGATCATCAAAAAGCTGATATTCTAACAAAGCCACTTGCAGAGGCAAGGTTTCTGGAGCTATCAGCAGAATTGGGACTACTTGATCCAGGGAAGTTGGACAAGTAAAACCCATTGAAGTTAATGGGAGTAAAGTAACTGAATTGATATTCAGCAGACTTGGTCAACTCTACTGAAGTTCAGAAGAGATGATCACAATTACTCAGGACACTTGTCCATTGAATCTCAGGACACTTGTCCACATCTCTTCAGGACACTTGTCCTAGTGGGGTCAGATAAGTTGTCTTGGCTATCAAACTATTTTCTTGGTTTGATAAGAACCTACTTTGGGTAATCATTGTCTATCTTGATACCTGTCCCATTTACAGATATCATCACTGTGGGATTTAATTTGTCCCCCACCCAAAAGGTCACTTTCCATGCATTAAATGCCAAGATTTAACTCTTGTTTGCATTACACTTTTCAAGCCATGATCTATCTCGAGAACTCCCCAACCATTAACTAATATTAAATAACTTCCACCTTTTGAATAAAAACCAATAACTCACTGTTACATTGGTTTTTAACCATTGGATCAAAACTGGCCAACTCCCCTGAAATCAATCCTGGCCGTCCAAGTGTGGTTTTCCATTTTTGACAACAGTTGAAAACTCCCAAAACTCACCAACTCATTGACAAACATTCTTTAAGGTAAAGGCCAAGTTTAAGGTAAAAACTCACAATAAGGTTGTGCTAGAAGTGAGACTCAAGTATTGCACCAGGGCAAGCTTGTTGATTGAGAGATTTTCTCATTATTCTCAAATGCAAACCTTTGCAAAGCCCCTCCCAACCCAAAAGATAATGTTCAGAAAGCTCAGCAAGAAAACTGAGCAAAGGAGGATGCTACTGGCCAAACCTACTAAAGAAAAGGTGGAGGAGAAGCCAGAGATGAAAAAGAGAACAAAGGCCAGAGTGGTAAAGACAAGGAAAATGTCTCAAATCCCCTCAGAGGAGAATTCAGGAGCTTCAACTGAGATTGAAGAAGTTGCTGAAAAAGGAGTAAGTGTGCCTTCTGATCATTCAGAAGTGTTGAGACAGAAGTATAATGACACTCGACAGAAGTCTAGAGGTGATTCGAGGATCAGGGAAGTTGTCCCTGAAAAGGATGGTGAAGGTAGTGGAAGCAGTAGGGCCAGCAAGAGAAGGGCAAGCCTACTGATAAGGTGTTGGAGCTTCAGGAAGAAAGGTCTCTCCAACTTGCTCTAAGAGAGAGCAGAGCTGAAAGCAGGACCAAATCCAAGTCAAGGACCAACTCATCTGGTTCTGGAACTCCAGAATCCAAGGTCCCTGAAGGTCAACCAATAGAGGCTAACATCCCTAAAATTCAGAACCCTGAGCCCAACTCCCCTGAAACCCACATAACCCCAACCAATCAGCCTATCACCACCCATCAATCTTACAAAGAGATATTCTCCAGAAGGGAGTGTGCAAAGAAGTGGGATAGATGTGCTAGCAGATATAACAGTAGATGAGACAAGATTACATTCTCCCCTTGACTCATCTATGCTCAATTATTCAAAGCTTTTAGAAGCTGCACTCTTTGAGCCAACCCCCCTGAGTAAAGCCCCTTCAGATACATTGCTCTCTAAAGCAACTGAAGTACCTTCAACTGCAACCAACCCTTCTGAAGCCAATATCCCTGAACTCAACCTTCCTGAAGTCACTTTAGGAGAACCCAGAGCCAACTCCCCTATAACCCAAAGTCCCCATTCAAGTGGAGATGAGGAGGAGTATACTTATGAGAGTATGCTCAGAGGAGGAGCCAAGGCTACTGTGGACAGTTTGTATCCACAACTTGCTGAATTTCCAAGAATTCAGAAGATGTTTCATGATTTGAGGATGCTTGTTGATGTGAAAGACAAGACCATTATGGAGATATCCCAAGTCATCCAAGATAAGGGTGCAAACTGGTGGCAAGTGGAGGAGAGCAGATTGCTACACTTTGCTGGTGTGTTGAAAACAAGATTCCTTACTGATGAGGAAGTTTTTGCAAAGTTGGTAGATGATAAGATCATTGAGGAGAAGGAGAGGAAAGCTAAGGGCAACAAACACTTTGATAGTAGCTCAAATGATGATGATTCTCGTGATGATCCCTCAAACTCTTCAAAACCCAACCCTCCTGAAACCCCTCAAGCCAACCTCCCTGAATCTACTCAACCCAAGTCTTCTGTGTCAGCCAGACTTTCAAACCCTCCTAGAACCTATCATAGGAAAGGCTCTGTATCTTCAGAGGTGTTGACCAAGGGTGGTAACACAACCAAAGACACATCTGCCAATGAAGGTTCTTCTGAACCCAAGGCACAGCCTAAAGATGTTGAGGTTCCCATGTTAGAGGCTGGTTTGGTTAAGGCCTATTCAGTGTCAGATGGGTTGGACACTGATCAGCCCTTAATCATTCAGGATGACTCAGTGGCTGTTGAAATAAGCACTGTGATCTCCCCACAACTGACATCTTTGAACCTTGTTGAAGGTAGAGATGATGCAGGTTTAGGTGATGGAGTTGAAAAGGAGAATTTAGTGGAAAAACCAGAGGGAGTAGTAGATGAGAGAGATGTGGTGATCACTAGGATAGTGAGTGTACCACCAAATGAGGGTGATATAAGTGAGGAAGGGCAGGCTATTCTTGAAGTCAAATCTGAACTTCAGGAATCCCTTGATGAGAGGAGGCCTGTTCCTTTAAGTGAGGAAATTATCAAAGAAGGAAGAAAAGAAATAGTTGAAAATGAGAAGAAGACTGCTGATGTATCAGAGTCTTATGAAAAAGAAATTGAGGGCGATGAGTGTGATTTCACTAACCCTTTTGATTTGTCTGACATTGCAGGTATAAGTCTTGATCAAATCTTTGCAGATGACTTCTTGACAGATGCTCCCATCCATGTTGATTCTGGATCAGCACAAGCCCTTCTTGGCTTGCAATCAACAAAGTTGGATTCCTTGGCTCAACAAGTTCAAACAGCTCATGCAGAAACTTCTGGAGCATTAGATGAGCATGGAAGAACTTTGGCATCTGTGGAAATGAGGCTGACATGCTCTGAGGATGTGGTGTTACCCACATTAGAAGCAAGAATTGAAGGAGTGGAATCTGGTCTTCAAACCATTTCCACTTAAGTTCACAAAGCCAAAGTCAGTATGGAGAACATCTCAAAGGAGGTCAAGAAGGATCAAAAGCTTCTTAGAGATAACCACAATGAAAATGTTCAAGCTATCAGATTGACCATTAAGCAAGCTCTTGGCAAGAAGACAGCCTTGCAGAAGAAAAGAGCAGAGGCACAAAGGCTTGCAATGGTGAAAGCAGCTTCGGAGAAATTTTCCCAAGAGGTGATGGCCAACATTGCTGAAGGTGCAGTGGCCAACCTCACTGAGCTCCTTAAGGCCCAACTGGATGCATCTCTTAAAGCAACCTTGGAGGAGGTTGTCCAACAAAAGATGAAGCCTGTTCTAGCTTTCCTTAGCTTGAGCAGTGACAGGATGCAAAATATACATGATGAAAATGTATATTTGTTGGAGGAGATGAAGTCTCTAACCCAAGCCCAGTCCTTGATGGCATCCACTATGAGTGAGCTCAAACCTGAATGTTTTGATGCTGCCAAAAAGGGGGAAAGGGAAAGAGCAAGAGCAAAAGGTGCCTTAGTGATTGGAAGTCCAGTCAAAGGTAAGGACAAAGCTCCTGAGGGAAAAGGGAAAGAGCCAGCAGTGCTGAACTTAGAAGAATTGGATGAAGAAGAGCAATTAGCACTTGCTTTGAAGAATTCAATGGCCTCAGCTCAAGAGGAAAGAGTGAGGTTACAGCAAAGGCCAGGTGGTGAAGTATCTGGTTTGGACAAAGATGCTGAAGGTGTCCAAACAAGAGGAAAGATCAAGAGGGCAAAAGGAAAGAAAAGACAAGCTGAGAAATTTACTGATTTTCCCAACAGCCTTGATCTACCACCTGAATTCAGAATTGATGATGATGAGCCTATCTCAAAGAAGGCCAAAGCTGCTGAAGAAGACAAGACTGCTGAGATGTCCAAAATTGCTGAAAAGGACAAGTCTTCTGAATCTGCCAGAAGTGCTGAAAGTCCCAAGTCCACTGAAGATGTTGAAGAGCTATTTGCTGAAGGATTTGGACCAGAACCTAAGAAGAAGACAACTGTCCTAGCTCATGATCCATCAAAGGTGTTTCATGAAGGGTATGGCAAAGACCCTGAAACACAACAGAAGCTGGCCATGATGAGGGCCCAAGAAAAGATGGATCTGATGGATGAAGCACAAAGAGCAAGAGATAAAAGAAGAGCACACTTTCAGAAACCAAGAAGGAAGAGATCAACTTACAACAAGATGAAGCCATAACTATGGATCCCAATGGACACCAAATATCCTCACTTGGATAAATGGCTGCCAATTCAGCTGAATGACTCATGGGAGGAAGCTAAAAGAGAGTTTGTCTATGACTACTATGTCATTGACAGATGGAATGGAAAAGATGCCAACTCCACTTTTGCTGAGTTCATGATAGAGTATTACAGAGAGCTCTATCAACAACTACTTGCAGCTGCTGATATTGCAAGATTTGAACTCACAGCTCCCAAGCCAATCATATACATGCCTCCAAAGCTTGAAGGATGGATTGACCAGGCAAGGATCCTGAAGGAATTTACTGAGATCCTCAAGCTGAACAAAATGGTTCTTGGACCCAAGGGAACAAACCAAGAAGCCATGACATTGAAAAGAAGAGTGTGGGCACAATATGGGATGGTGCCACCTCCTGAGGATGATCTCTGAAAAATGTCTAAGTCTTCTGACCTTTTTGAATAAAAACTTATCTTATCTGAAGATATTTTTAATTGGTCAAATATGCTGAGATTTGGACAAGCCTGCTGATGTGGGGGTAAAATGCAAATTTGGTCCCAAGAAAATGTGTCCTCACAATTTTGGTCCCATTTTCATCACTTTTAGTCCCATAAAAATTCTTCCGTTAAATGCTAACAGAAATGGTGTGCGAGCTTCACGCAAGGTTAACTAACTACTGTATAATTTTTTTTATAAATTAAACTCAATTCAAAATTTTATTATTTTAATATAAAAAATTTAATATTAAAAAATCAGCCCCACCCATCGATTTTCCGGCCAGTCTCCCTTGTGGCTTGTGGCGCGACTTCCCGATTAACCATTGCTCCTCCCATATACGTTTTCCCAATCCCTTCATTCCCACTTTATTCATCGAAAATTCCAAAAGTTCTGAGAAAAAAAAATAGCTCACGACCCCGTTTTCCTCCAACATTGAACCAAAATCTTAAATTTCACAACCACCCTGGCCACACCCGTTGCCAGCAGCATCATCCAATGTCACCCCGCGCCACCGGCTCCACTCCAAAACATAAACAGGAATACAAAATTTCAGAAAAAAAAGTTTAAGAAAATTGTAAAAAATCACTAATAATCATGAAGGGAAATCGTAAAATTGCGGATGAAGGAATGATCAAAATTTGAAATTGGTAAGGGGCTTTGATTCCTGGAATTGAGATAAGGCTAGAGTGGGTAGCCTTTGTGAATTTTGTGATCGAAATCGAATTTCGTATCCGGATTTTTCATTAATTTTAGAAATATTCTGGGGTAACGATGGTGGCGCGGTGGCGTTGAGTTGTGGTGGAGGTAAGACGGTGACGAGAATAGGCTGAAGTGGCGATGTTGGCGACGATTTTCGGCTGCGATGGGGTTTCGCCGGCGAGAAGAAGAACAGGGGTGGGGGAGGTGATATACATACGCAAGTTTTCCCGTTTTTGTTAACTTAGTGTATTTGTTATAAGGAGTATCTGTTTTTAATTTGATATTTCTGAATTTTTGTAATTAGTATTTTTGAATTTCATTCGATAATCATTTAATATTCGGGTTTGTATTAATTATATTTTGTACCTTCAAATCATATTTACAAAAAATTTATATAAATATTTTTTTTATTTTAGTTTTAATATAGATTTTTATTCAAAAATTATTTAGAGTAATTTCATATTTTACCTAAGATTATTATTTGGTTTAAAAAAAATATTTTTAGTATTTTTAAATTATATTTCAATCCTATAAATAATTATTTAATTTTCAGATTTTACATAAATTAATTTAGTTTGTCAATTTTTTATACTTTTTGTATTTTTAAATTATATGCAGATAATATGCTGAAAGGGTTTAAAATTAATATTATTTTTTTTTTATGGAAAGTTAAATACCCATCCCTTTTTTCCCCTCCCCATGAAAATTATATGCAGATAATATGGGTTAAAAGTAGTTAATTTGTATATATTTCAGTTTTAATATAAATTTTTAATTTAAAATTATTTAAATTTCAGAATTTACATTTATTTGTTTTTTTTTTTTTTTTTTGGTATTTTTAAATTATATTCAAATTGTTGTGTTTTAAAAAAAATATTCAAATTCTATATTTTTTATAATTTTTACTTAGCACTTAACGGAAAGTGTTAAAATTTTAACGGTTGGGACCGTTTTTGCAAAAAAGGGGACCAAAAAAGAACATGGGACTAAAACTGCTTTTCAAATATTCTCTTGGGACCAAATTTGCATTTTACCCGCTGATGTGGTGTGCCTTGACATGTTGTTTGCTCTGATATGCATTGGTTGCTCTGATACAAGCATTTGTCTTGATATCCAGTATTCTGTTCTAAAACTTGAAGTATTTTGGTTTTTGCTCTGATACTAGAAGATGCTCTGAAACTTGAAGATCTAAGTACTTTTAAGTGTTTAGTTGACATGCTCTGATACTCTAGATCTTATGTTTAATGTATGCTCTGAAACTTTTGAAATGATGTCTTGATTTCATGCTCTGATAAGTTATCTTCAACTATCAACATTCTTGTAATGATTTTTATATGAATGATAGTTTAACTACTTTTGAATCAAGATACATTATTGCAGAAATATCTCTATGCCTATCCTTGAAACCTATTTGCACCTTGAACAGTGAATACACTAACACATTGCTTTTCAGGATAATTGACCTTAGTCATGTCTTCTGAAGATAAATGTAATAGGTGTAGCTAAGTCACTTTTGCATAAGTTGTATAGGTTTTGGCATCATCAAAAAGGGGGAAATTGTTGGGAATAAAATGAGATATGTTTTGATTCAATACCAAAACCACCTGAGACATGCCTAAGTCAAAGATGATTATGTTCTAAGAATGTTAGAACATATAGAATAAGGCTAGATAAGGAGCTAAGATGTTAGGCAACTCTTAGAAAGTTAGATGCACAATTTGAGGGGGAACACATGTCTTAAAGCCTATCAAGAACAAGTCCCCTCAAGGCTCAAATTCTGGAATCATGATCATGTCCACTGAAGTACAAGCATGCTGATCAGATGAGTTGTCCAGAGGAGTTGTCTCAGCACAATCAATTCAGAAGAAGTGTACTGAAAGCTTGAGGTCAACCATGCTGAAGAGACAACTACACCCTAGAGATCCTCAATGAATCATGCTAAGATCACTTTGAAGTGAGGCAAAGGGTATGAGCCAAGTCATCTGAAGAAGAGCAAGTCAACCTTGCTGATAAGCAAGACTGCTGATAGTGATAAGGAGAGTTGTCCAGTTGATAAGGAATGTTGTCCTATCATTGGAACAACCTTCAGAAGCCATGTCCATGTCCCAACAAGAGAATTTGAAAGTCAGATATTGGGAAGAGAGCTGCAGAATGAAGACAAAGCTTATACAGCCGTTTATTTCCCAAATGAGGACATGTCACTATCAAGAATTTGTCTTCAAAGTTGAAGAACTAAAAGAAGACATTTATGGACTTTTGAGGCTGCCTCTCCAACGGGCAAATCCTTCAATTGTCTATAAATACAGAAGTGTGAAGACCATTTGAAGCACCTCAACAAAATCCAACATTTTAACAAGTTCTTACAAGCTAGAGTGCTTTCAAAGCCTTCAAAGACTATCTTAGTCTTCATACACTTCATCTAAGCTGAACTACATTGTATATCCATACACAAGCTTAGAGAGATATCCTATCCTTATACACTGATCTTCATTGTAAAGGATATCTCATTAGTTGGAACCTTATTTCAACCCTTATACCTTTCAAGAGTGAAAGTGAGAGGGTTGTTGTAGTAGTAGTAGAAATGGTAGGAGCTGACTGTTGAGAGAAGAAAAGTTCAGTTCTGAGTTGAGAAGAGGGTACTAGGACTCTAGACATCCTAGGGATCAATTCACCAAGGAGTGGTGTTATTGATCAAGTGCACCTTGGCACTATAAAACAAGTTAATTCCAAAGACTGTGCAAAACATATTTGGACAAGTTCCCTGAAAACTGGACTGTATTGAATTGACAAAGTGATTTCAGAACTTTAAAGGAGTCTAAACAAAAAGGGTCAACCACTATTCCGCACATATAACTCCTTTAGATAGTTATTCAACTAAGTACTTAATAGTACTTAGTAGCTTGATTATCTTAGAAGAGTTAATCATCTTCAGCAGAGTTGTCCAAGACAACCTTGCTGAGCTCTGGTTTGATCTAAAGTTGAAAAGAATTGCATACAAGTGTATTCCCCCCCCCCCCATACACTTGTTATATACTCCTTTCAGGACCAACAGTTATTTTCCTAGATTCATGTTAAAGCTAGTCAAATATTTACTTGATCGAGGATGACTATAAGAATGACAATATTTTTATGTATTAAGGAATTAATTAATACACATGAATTAATTTTACACCAAATTTTTAGATGAGACTAAATTCTATCCGTATCACATATTAAGAAACTACACTTACTTATGTTACGATTAATTTATAACTAATTTATTAATGATCAGTAAAATTATGATAGAAAATGCAGATATGTAAGTATAGTTTTTTTTAATTTTCTTCTAGACCTTTCAATCTCAAAATCATTGATTACAATAAAAAAAAGAAAATTGAAAATGAGTGTTGGAGTAACAATCAAATAAAATTAGGGAGATTTTTTTTTTAATATTAGTATTTAGTTTTAATTGATTTTTTTATTTTTCTAATTTTTTTAATTGATTTTTTTAATATATATATTTTTTAAAGTTTAGTTAATTATTATAATATATTTTATATTTTATTTAATTTCATTAGATTCTTTTAATTTTATTTAATTTAACTTTTTTAATCATTTTAGCGTTGGTTACAAATAAGTTTGTTATAAGAAATGCATTTTATTGTACCATTAGTGCATTTGATAGTTCATGAAGGGCTTGAGTTGAATGATGAATGTCAGAAACATTTAACCTTGTATGAGAATCGAAATAAATTAAGCACTAGCTACCAACACTTCTGTATCGAATATAAATTCAGCAATAATAGCATTACCTAGCTACGTAATATTATTATTATGAAAGTTAAAAGTGATAAAAAATCATTTCATTTCATTTCATTTCACCTTAACTTTAGTTACTATATTTTTATGAGTTATTTTCCTAGATTCATGTTAAAGCTAGTCAAATATTTACTTGATCGAGGATGACTATAAGAATGACAATATTTTTATGTATTAAGGAATTAATTAATACACATGAATTAATTTTACACCAAATTTTTAGATGAGATTAAATTATATCCGTATCACATATTAAGAAACTACACTTACTTATGTTACGATTAATTTATAACTAATTTATTAATGATCAGTAAAATTATGATAGAAAATGCAGATATGTAAGTATACTTTTTTTTTAATTTTCTTCTGGACCTTTCAATCTCAAAATCATTGATTACAATAAAAAAAAAAGAAAATTGAAAATAAGTGTTGGAGTAACAATCAAATAAAATTTGGGAGATTTTTTTTTTAATATTGGTATTTAGTTTTAATTGATTTTTTTATTTTTCTAATTTTCTTAATTAATTTTTTTAATATATATATTTTTTAAAGTTTAGTTAATTATTATAATATATTTTATATTTTATTTAATTTCATTAGATTCTTTTAATTTTATTTAATTTAACTTTTTTAATCATTTTAGCGTTGGTTACAAATAAGTTTGTTATAAGAAATGCATTTTATTTTATCATTACTGCATTTGATAGTTCATGCATGAAGGGCTTGAATTGAATGATGAATGTCAGAAACATTTAACCTTGTATGAGAATCGAAATAAATTAAGCACTAGCTACCAACACTTCTGTATCGAATATAAATTCAGCAATAATAGCATTACCTAGCTACGTAATATTATTATTATGACAGTTAAAAGTGATAAAAAATTATTTCATTTCATTTCACCTTAACTTTAGTTACTATATTTTTATGAGTTATTTTCCTAGATTCATGTTAAAGCTAGTCAAATATTTACTTGATCGAGGATGACTATAAGAATGACAATATTTTTATGTATTAAGGAATTAATTAATACACATGAATTAATTTTACACCAAATTTTTAGATGAGACTAAATCCTATCCGTATCACATATTAAGAACCTACACTTACTTATGTTACGATTAATTTATAACTAATTTATTAATGATCAGTAAAATTATTATAGAAAATGCAGATATGTAAGTATGGTTTTTTTTTAAATTTCTTCTAGACCTTTCAATCTCAAAATCATTGATTACAATAAAAAAAAAAGAAAATTGAAAATGAGTGTTGGAGTAACAATCAAACAAAATTTGGGAGATTTTTTTTTAATATTAGTATTTAGTTTTAATTGACTCAGGGCATTCCCGCTCAAAAAAAAAAAAAAAAAAGAATTTCCTTGTCCCTCTTGGACTCAGGGCATTCCCGCTCAAAATGACTAGGCGTGCAACATCTAAAGCATGTCATCTTACTCTTATCCATTTTCTTTTTAGCATAACTCTTTTTCTTATTCATCCTAGAATTATGATTAACTCCAAGATCAATAGAAGTGCATCTTGTTCGAGACCTCTTGACTTTTTTATTTTCCTCCCAAATCCCTTTTAGTTCAGAGCTCAAGGCCTCTATAGAAACGGACTCATCAAATAGAACTCTTGATGAAGATTTTATTGATTCAAGTGCCTCATCTTTCAACTCAACATTATGAGTTGTATAGGAGAAAATTTTAGCACTTTCATCAAGAGTCATGTTGACCCTTAATTGTTTCCATTTGTTTGGAAATGACTGAATTAGATCCCGAATTTTATGTACCTCTGAAGAAGAAGGATTACCATACTTTTCCTTTAGATAACCCAGATATCATAGGCACTAGGATATAACACGTAATTATGGGTCATGTCATCATTGACTGAGTTGACCAGTATGTCACAAGTTATGGATTTTTTATTTTACATTTCCGGTACCCTCTTGATCCTCTTTAATCTGAGTCTTCATCCCAACCTCAAGATTTTCCACAATTTGACTGATAGCATCTAATTCATCATGTTCTCCAAGAACATTCAAAATATCATGACGCCACGTCTCATAATTATCCTCGTTGAGTTTTTCAATTTGGTTTAACTCAGCAATGATAACTTTTGGAGCCATTGTCTGGTTAATAATACAAGTGATTCAAAAAATATTATTGTTCATATATGCAATGTTAAGATGACATCTAAACATTTCGATAAAAAATTAATTTGATATCGAAAAATATATAACTTAGAGTTATTAATCATAAATCTCACTAAATATCCCCATTTTAAATATTCAATTCCTAAACATGAACAAAATTAGTTCTAGCATTTAATCCATTTAAAAAACAGCTAAAATTTCCACTCAACAACATGAAACTGCATGCTTAAACATAATAAAGCTCAATCATGTCATATGTAATCAATGTAATAAAAAAATTATTGTAAGTCTAATAAATCAACTACAATGGTTATAACAATCCAAAGTAGTCCATTTAGAAATATCTCGATTCAGCTACACAATCAGACAATTTTCTAGAAGATTTCAGATAATCTTCAATGTATTTTATGCACTCTTTTAGTACTACTTTAGTACCAACATTATGAAAAATAATGGGAAAAGAATATAGATCAGGATTCGATCTCCATCCGAATGTAGCTCTAACTTTTCAAGCTAAGAACATTGGATCCTCGAAATCATTTTATCACGTAAACAAGTCGTTCCAACGACTAGTTTACTAGTATCTTTTTACCCAATCATCAATCATTTTAATAAATTTATCACTGTTTCTATAAGATTCCAATCTATACATAATTCATCTCAGAAAACTACAATAAGTTCTCTTGAAATTGTCTTAGCTCGAGTTTTAACTCCAATTAAATAATGAGTTATGTAATTCTTAAAATCATGGACCTTAACTCCATTATCTTGAATTTATTGAACATTAAATGTTCTTATTTGTTCGAGTCATACCCATAAAATGAGCAACCATAAAAACATATCAATGTTCACAAACTTTAACACATGAATTCTAAACTCATAATTACGTAAATAAATTATTAGCGTAATTAGCTAATTCACAAGTGAAACAAGTTCAACTAAGGTACTCATTCATTTGGATAAATAAGTATTCAAATTTTTTATAATTCAAATACCTCAATATAAGAATCGACACGAAAAAAAGGAGCTCACAGGATTTTTCGAAACAAAAAATGGAGTTATAACTAGCTGAAACAAGATTAAATGCGCGCATAAGTGTCGTAAAACATCATCATGCGCTGAAAAACAGCTCCGACAGACCAAAAAGCCTCCCGCGCGCCGCCACGCTTCTGCGCGAGAGACGCACGCACCACCTTACCTCCCACGCGCCGCATGTGAAATTCACGTGCCCCATGAACCACCACGACTGTTGCGTGTGGTCATCACGCACCGTCTTCTACAAGAGCGTATGTATTGCACGCGCCGATAAAGTGTCATCATATATCAGTCGAGTTGTTGTCGATTCACAACGAGTCGATTCGCTAGTCTCTGCCGAGTCAACTCTGGGTCAAAGTGAGTCAACTCGCCGAGTTTGACAATGTCATGACTTGCCAGTTTTAAAAAATTGTGGCATAGTCCCTAGAGAAGATCTAATTCTCATAAAGCAACCCACAAAGTTTCTGAAACATTTCAGAATTGCCCGGAAATGTGAAATTTTTAGAAACTTATATCTCACTCATTTCTTGACCAAAATTAACAAACTTTATCTCAATGGATTCCTTATTCAATGTACTTCAACCCAGTATCAAGAAATTGTCATGATTCATTATATATTGTTCGTAATTTCCAGTCAAATTTTCTTTAAATTTTTAAAGAATGATTTTTTCTCTCAAACCGTATGACCGAAAATTAATTATGAAACTTTTCAGATATCATATACACTATACTACGCATGTACAGTAAAAAATTCAGCCCCTAATTCAACCGTTTGAAAAATTAAAAAAACTTAAAAATAGAGATTCTCCATAATTACAGTGCATAATTAGGGGTATGTACAGTAAAAAAATCTACACTATACTATGCATGTACAATAAAAAATTCAGCCCCTAATTCAACCATTTGAAAAAATCGAAAATCTTAAAAATAGAGATTCTCCATAATTAACAAATAAATTATGCACATGCTTTCAAACGAAAAATCAATGTAGTATATGTACGAGAATCCAACACATTGACTCTGATACCAATGCTGAAATTAAATACTTAGAAATCAGAATTACCAACCTTGTAATTCTTAATGTAGTGGAAGATATCTCGAACCTGGTTGAATTTTACGTACGTACTGTGATCCTCGTAGTTAGAACACGATCACATGAATTGATTCGTGAACCGCTTCTTGTATCAACAGTGTAAGTGTCATTGAGTATTAGTGTGTGGGATATTCTATTTTAGAGAATACAAAATCCCTATTTATGTCTTCTGCTAGAGAATAAACTTCTCTCTGCATTGGGAGTTGTGGAAAATCCTGTTGGATTTTCTCATGTAGTAAGTTATGCAAATAACTAATTAATTTATATCTCATCTTCTTCGTTTTCTCTCACTAGAAAGAAAACCCAGTAAACTATCTGAAAGTAAGCTTATTCCAAAAACTTCTTTTAATTCTGTGGGGCGCCGCTTGACATTCTGTCTTCCTTCTTGCTTCTCGTCTGGTTTTTCTTGGAATCCCCAATTTTCTTGTGTCTGATTTTGGTTTCTTGGAGTTTTAATTTCATCAAATCAATAGAGTTTCTTGGTAATTCTAATTAGTTTGTGTGTGAACTCCACTGTTGACCCAGGCCTTCAATTACTTAATCTTCCTCTGCGAGAACACTATCATTGTGTGCTAGCTTGCTCATTGGTGTTAGAACCTTATTTTGTTTTAAAATCTTCCTTTCGGAGTAGTAAAATCTTCCCTATATCTAGCCTCGATTGATGTGTTACGCTACCATATTCCATCCCATAATCTTTTCATCCCTATTTAACAGTTATTATTAATTGGAATGGCCACACTTGCTTAAGAAATTATCTTATTGCCTTTTCGTTTTTTTACCCCACCAAAATTTCCCAAAAATGGCTGAAACAATTGATGAGATGCCGCAGATCTTTACTTTGTCTGATAGAGATAACACTAATATCCTTGTGAAGGACAGTGAAATCATTTTCCCAAAAAATGTCCTTGTGATGAGATCTGTTGCAAGGAGCATGATCGCGATACAAGAGTTAAGGGAAATCCGAAAAAACGTATAGAGAATTGCTCACACACTAAAGATTTCTTTGGTAGGGGGGCTGTCTACCTGCTTAATTTTTCAGTCGAGATGGAGATGAGTTTGGTTCTCCACCGTTGATGGTGGTAGAAAGGATGCATGGCACTGAAAACCTTTCCAACATCGAATTTCACATTCTTCCCTTCTTGGTGCAAGTGTATGGACTTCTGCTTCATTAAATGACTAGATCGGTGGGCTGTAGTATTGGAGAGGTGATCAGTAGTGTTTAAGAGAAGGGAAGAAGTATGTTTGATCAATATTATCAGGGTGATGATGCTATCGTTCCAGCTATGGCGGAGGTTGAGGTGAATCAGCCCTGCCGGGGAGTATGAGCCTTATTTGTTGGAACGCACGAGGGGTATGTAGTACTCGTGTGTTCAGCCATTTGAGTAGGTTATTTAAGCTTTTCCATCCCACTCTTTTGTTTTTTTATTGAGTCTATATGTCTGTCTCGTTATGCTTCGTATATTATATCTCAATTAGGCTTTAATTCCTATTTTTATGTTGATCCGCATGGTTTTGCCGGTGGTTTGATTCTATTTTGGAATGATTTGGATGTTAATGTTTTGTCGTATTCCTCGGGACATGTTGATTGTGTGGTTAGATCTAATTTTGGCTCTTGGAGGTTTAGTGGTTTTTACGGTAATCTAGTGATTTCTCTTCGTTTTCATTCTTGGAGATCACTTGAGCGATTGTACCACCACTTTCCCACGGTTTCTAAAGCTTGGTTAGTAGGGGGGACTTTAATGAGATCTTATTTTACGATGAGAAACTAGGTGGAGATAAAAAGCCTTTGAGCCAAGTTGAACAATTTCAGAATATATACTTTTGATAACATAAGTCTTAAATCAATACTTATGAAAGGCCCTAAATTCACCTGGTATAATAGAAGAAAAGGAAAAGATCTTATTAAAGAAAAATTGGACATATTTATTACGAATGAGGGGTGGCTGAATTATTTACAAATTTTGTAGCTAAAACTCTTGATTTCATGGGTTCTGATCATCAGCCCATTTTCCTTAAGTGTAATGGTTCATCTCCTTCAATTTATATGTCACGATCAAAGCCTTTCTAATTTTGAAAATCACTGGATTAATGAGCTAGATTTTAGTCGTGTGTTATAGAATGCTTGGAGACGAGAACATGGTTTGGATAATAATTATAAAATGTCTAGCTTGAAGCATTGTAGCCACCTCCTTCAAAATTGGGCCAAAGCTCAAGGAAGTTCTCTCTCTTTTTGCATCAAAAAGATTAATTCACTCCTTGCAAAAGAATTAAATGTTGATGCACACATCCCAGACATAGCGTATGTAACCCGACTTGAGAAGGAACTTGAATCGATTCAGACGTAAGAAGAGTGGTATTAGAAGCAATGATACAAGGTTACATAACTGAAAGCAGGTGATCGTAATACAGGCTTTTTTCACAAGCGCGCTAATACTAGACGTACATTTAATAAAATTTCTGGGATCATGAGGGAGAATGGAATTTGGACTACAGATGCTCAACAAATTCGTAATACCTTTGTGGATTACTTTTCGTCCCTTTTTCAATCAAGCCATCCGGACAGAGAAACTATTGAACGTGTTACATAAAATATCCCAATTAAGGTTTCTCACGATATGGACTATATGCTTAATGCTCCTTTTACTAAAAAGGAGGTTGAAAGAGCCATTGAGGATCTTAACCCGTGGAAAGCCCCGGGCCTAGATGGATTCCCTGCATTTTTCTTCCAAGAAGGGTGGGCTACTGTTAGCGAGCAAGTCATGATACACATTCTTCAAGTTTTAAATTTGGGAGCCACATTTCATGAATGGAATAATACTATTATTACACTCATCCCAAAGATAAATGATCCTTCACAAGTCACACATTTCAAGCCAATAAACTTACGCAATGTTATTTATTGTATTCTAGCTCGTACAATTACCAATCGTCTCAAGCTTATCATGAGTGATATCATCGATTATCATCAGAGTGCATTTATTCCGGGCAGGCTCATTACAAATAATATTCTTATTGTCTTTGAATGTATGCATTGGATTAGAGCTTTGAAGAGTAATGAGGGCTATGCAGCTCTCAAACTGGATATGAGTAAAGCCTTTGATCGTATTGAATGGCATTTTCTTCAGAAAATTATGTCTCGCATGGGGTTTTCAGATCAATGGATCAATCTTATCTATAGATGTGTGACTTGGGTATCGTATACCCTCAACCTTAATGGGATTATTGCGGGAGAAATAAAGCCTTCACGGGGCCTTCGACAAGGTGATTCACTTTCACCGTATTTATTTTTTATATGTGCACAAGGCTTATCTTCCATGCTCACAAAAGCGGTGGAGAGACAAGAACTTTCGGGAGTCAAGATTACTAGAACTACACCCACTTTTTCCCACCTATTTTTCGCGAAAAATAGCATTTTATTCTTTAGGGCATCAATAACTTATAGTAATAAGGTTAGGCAGTGCCTCCAGCTCTATGAGAAAGCCTCGGGTCAGATGATTAATTTTGAAAAGTCAACAATCATTGTTAGTCCCCTAACCAAGAGGAATAATATGGATGCAATTAAAGCAGCATTGGGAGTTTGTTCTACCCAAGGACACTAATTGTATTTGGGACTTCCTACTTTGTCGACAAGTAGAAAAGGACACCAATTTGGCTACCTAATGGATAATGTGAGAAAGGAAATCAATGGCTGGAGCCATAAATTTTTCTCTGAGGGTTGGAAGAAGGTGCTTATCAAGGTCGTCACAAGGTATTCCATCATATGTAAAGTCTTGTTTTAGAATACCGGTTACTATCTGCTCTGATATTGAAAATGCAATCTCTCAATTCTGGTGGGGTGAACAGGATGGACAGAGAAAGCTTCATTGGAAAAAAATTGAGCATGATGTGTAAACCTAAATTGGACGGTGGCATATGTTTTAGAAACCTTGTTTTGTTCAATAAAGTATTGTTAGAAAAACAGTTATGGAGAATCCTTCACAATCCACATACCCTCGTGAGCCAACTTTTTAAAGCACATTAATTATTTCAAACATGTTGATGTCATGAGTGCAGAATTGGGATCGAATCCATCTTTTATTTGGAGATCATTGCTTTGGAGCGGGGACATTTTAGATAATGGTATGAGATGGAGGATTGGGAACTGCAAATCAGTGGAGGTGTTTAAGGATAGATGGGTGCAAGTTCTTGCTCAGGGTATGATTAAATCTAGAATTGCAAGTGTATCTAAAATTGATAGGTTTATCACTCGAGATTATTTTTGGGACGAGCAATTAATCAGACGAGCCTTTTTACCTTTTGAGGCGGATGGAATACTCGATACACCCCTGATAGGATCAGAGATGGAGGATCAAACGGTTTTGGATTCATAACTACTCGGTAGCCTCAACCTACAAGAATAGTTATAAGGGTTTGATGGAGGTAGCGAAACAAAGTGAATATGGCCCTTCTAATCGATTGTCTCAGAAAATTTTGTATGAGCGTATTTGGAAAATGGATGTTCCCCCAAGATTCGAGTCTGTAAGTCACTATAAAGGAAAATATTATTGTAAAGTGTAAGACATTACAATTAAAAAGTGTAACATCATAGAACTAAAATGTGCAATATAACATTACCAAAAAGTGTAAGTTAATATAACTGAAAATATTATTGAAAAGTACAACAAAAAAAAAAAAAAAAGGTCAATCAACAATTGAAAAATGCAACACCGTATAATTAAAAGGTTCAATATAATACTCCCTCCTATTCATTTTATAAGTCATTTTGACTTTTCGTTTTCTTTACAAAATATAAGTCGTTTTGCACTTTTCAATGCAAATTAATTGCATTTATTCCAAATTTACCCTTAAGATAAATAAATATTTACATACATGTTTTTTTTTTTAATAAAAATTACAAGCATTGATTAAGGGTAAAATGAGAAGTCAATTGTTTTCTTAATATGTGTGCATGAACTTAGGATGACATATATTTTGAATAGGAGGGAGTATTACCAAAAGGTGTACATTAATATAACTTTAATTTTTTTTTTAGGGCAAAAAACACTCAATTTATTACGTGCAAGAACATAAGACTTTAGGAAGGCCATCCACAAAATTCGGACGCTCGACCAAAAGATAAGGACTAGGAAACGACCTAGCACTTCTAGCAAAATGATGCGTTATATTATTGGCATCTCTACATATCCAACCCAGCTTGAAACCTGAGTTTTCCTTTAACTCCTTAGCACAATACGTAGTCATACAATCAAAGCTTGATCTACCCTGTTTATTTGCACTGATGCTGTCTACTACCATCTTTGAATCAGTTTCAAAGATCATCGATGTCAACCCCATCTCTTTTATCCACTTTAAAGCCTCCATCACTCCTATTGCCTCCGCTTCCTCCGGCCGATAAAAACCGGACATCACTGTCGACTTCCCACACACGAAGGCCCCATCGCTGTCATGAATAACCAGCCCTAGACCCATCTCACTGGTATCCTCAAATAGTGCAGCGTCAGAATCAGACTCCTCTTGGCGGTTTGTGCCAAGCTTTGCACCGGTGAGCAGCAGTCCCCTTCCTCCTATTTCGCCATGCATCCCTCCATTCGTTTAAATACTTGCAGCTCAACACAGAAACCATGCTCGGATCTACGGAAATCCCTTTGAAAGTCTTGCTATTTCGCTCTTTCCAGATCCTCCATAGTATCATTCCCACCTCAGCCGCCGAATGCGCATCCAATCTACTCAGCAAATGGAAAAATAATTTTGGCATTGAAGAATATTGTGCACCAGCTACCATCATCTTTATTCCTACTATTGAATATCTCCAACACTCCTTAGCATATGCACAATCCACAAAAATATGCCATGTTGATTCCTCTGCAGCACCACATACCTGACAAATTTTGTCTGGAATCACATGTCTACGGAAGAGTTCAACTTTCGATGGGGTGTATGATTTACAAATTCGCCATAAACATGCTTTCACCTTAGGGGGTACCTCTAACTTCCAAAGCTTACTCCAATCCTCATGATCGTCTTCCTGAGTTTCTCGTACAATATTGAAACCCCAATTATACATAGATTTGGCAGTGTAAATTCCATTCCTTGAATGTTGCCATATCATCAGGTCCGTAGACCTCCCGGGTGCTATCGGGGTTCCCAGGATTCGTCTGACATCCCCAGGATAAAAAATATTCCTGATAAGGCCAACATCCCAAACTCTCGCCCCTTGCAACATCAATTCCGAGACTACCATATCTTCCAAACCTGGCAGAACATGCGTAATCAATTCAAAACTCTCATCATCCCGAACCCACGGATTGCTCCAAACATTAATTCTAGACCCGTCCCCAACATTCCATCGAACTCCTTTTTTAATAATGGATTGGGTCGTCCATACACTCCGCCATGTGAAGCTCGGGTTTGACCCCAACTAAGCAGTCAAGAAGTCTGCTCTAGGGAAGTACTTTGATTTTAAAATTCGACAGACTAGCGCCTCCGGTTCCACTATCAATCTCCATCCCATTTTTCCAAGTAGAGCTAAGTTAAATAGGTGGAGATCCTTGAAACCCATCCCTCCATTATCTTTTTTCTCACAGAGAGGCTCTCATTTGCTCCAAGACATACATCTCGAGCTCCCAGAATTATTCTCCCACCAAAACTTGTTCATCATTTTATGTAGTTCATCCAACAGGGTCTTCGGGAGCAAAAATATACTCATGCAATAAGTTGGGATTGCTCGAGCAGCAGCTTTTATCAATATTTCTTTTCCCGCCTTTGAATATTATTAAAAAATGTAAATCACTGATATTTTTTTTCATCAAGTATTGATCGGTCAAGATCAAGATCAATTCATGTACATGTTGTACTTGAGTGCACACCACCCCTACCCAAAAATAAATAGTAAAGTAATTCACCCATTAACATGCAACGTTATAACTGTACATCGTTCTGTGATACCACTATTAATTGTAAACTTTAATACTATATTGTTTATGAGAGTTCATACTTATTACTCAAGATAATCAATATTATTATTTACAAGAATAATATTATATTGTGTTCAGGGCCGGTCCTAAGAATATCTGGGCCTGAATCGAACATTAAAAAAAGGCCCCCTTCATATTTTTTACATCATTTTTCAGATTTTTCAGATTTTTTAAAATTTAATGAGATTTTTAGAATTTTTTATATTTTTTATGCCAGTAATTTTTATTTTTAATGAGATTTTTAGAAATTTTTAATATTATTTTTTTATTTTTAAATTTAAATAATGTAAATTGAACTATTTACCCGAAATCTCAATTTTTCGACGAAAATGATGTAAATTGGATAAAAATCGATGTAAATTGAGCACTCTAAGACATAATTTGAAAAAGTGAAAACTTAAAAGATATAAACTGAATTAGACCTTTGTTGAGACTTTTTTCTCCTAGTTTTTCCTTCCCTTCCCTTCTCCTTCACTAATTCTTTTTACTTTTTTAGCACTTCTCTTTATGCGTCTTATATATAGTTATATTAATATTTTATATTATAATATATATATATATATATACACTACAAAAAACGCGGAGTTTGCCGACGGAAGGCTACCGACGCAATCCATTCTGTCGGCCGGCCCGACGGATCACCGACGGAATTCTCGAATCGACTGACTCCCGACGGAATCCAAGATCCGTCGGGACCGTCCGACGGACTTCCCGACGGAATTCAGTTCCGTGGCCAAACGGTGTCGTTTAGCCTTGCTTACCGACGGATTTTTTCCGTCGGTCGTTCAAATTTCGACTGCCGACGGAAAATATCCGTCGGTAGCCGACCCGCTTTGACTGACACATTAATATTTGCGTGCTACCGACGGAAATATACGTCGGTAGCCGAACCGCTTTGACTGACTAATTAATATTCGCGTGTTACCGACGGAAATATCCGTCGGTAGCCACAATTTTTTTTTTATAAGAACTGCCGAAGAGGCAGTTCTTTCCCATAAGGGAAATTTTTTTTTTGGCTTTCGTCCCCCTCTCCCTGTTCGTCTCCTGTTCTGTCCTCGTGGATTGGATTTTCTTGTGCGTGGTGCGTGGATTGATCAACAAAGGGCATTACGATTATCTACTCCAATTTTCTTCAATTTAAACGGTACGTTTTGTAAATTCTTAATTAATTTTAATTAAGTTATTGTATTATAAATTGCATGTTAATTATTATAAAATTTCATGTACGTAGTTGATAAATATATACGTATAATTCATTCAAATATATGTTAGTACGTGGATTATATGTTTTTTATTGGTTAATTGTAATTAATTAATGTATGTTAGTTCAAATATATAATGTAGTTTTGTTAGTTCGTTTTGATAATTAAACTAAGTTATTATTGTTGATTAAATTAGTAATTATTCTTATAATTAAACTAGGTTATTATTGTTGATTAAATTAGTAATTATTCTTATAAGTAGAGGTTATAAATTGCATGTTAATTATTATAAAATTTCATGTACGTAGTTGATGAATATATATGTATAATTCATTCAAATATATGTTAGTACGTGGATTATATGTTTTTTATTGGTTAATTGTAATTAATTAATGTATGTTAGTTCAAATATATAATGTAGTTTTGTTAGTTCGTTTTGATAATTAAACTAGGTTATTATTGTTGATTAAATTAGTAATTATTCTTATAATTAAACTAGGTTATTATTGTTGATTAAATTAGTAATTATTCTTATAAGTAGAGGTGTTGTAAATATAGTAATTATTGTTATTGTTTAAATTAAGTCATTATTAATTAGTTTGGTAAATTATTGATTTCATTAGTAACGTGATTTTGTTATTGATTAAATTAGGAAATTATTGACTTAAATTACTAAAATGTTATTAATTAAAATAGAAAATTATTGATTTCATTACTATATTAATTATTGATTAATTTATTATACTTTTAAATTTTATTTATTAAAATAGATGAGTCGAGATGCTAGTGGGGCCTCAGGATCTCGACGTAGGAGAGGCTCACTTAGGCCTGTTGAGCATGCTACGTTGACGTCGTCGGCATCCGTTCCACAGCATTCGCCGCCGTCATCTCAGTCGTCGGCAGCTCGTGGACATCCCACGCGGGCCCGAGAACACAGACTGAAAATATGGATTGAGGGTGTACAGTAAGTAATTAATTAAATAATTTTAAGGTTTAACAATATTTAATAGCATCAATTTTTGTACGTTTTTTAATTTATAATGTGTTTGTTTCTTAATATATAATGTCACAGCTTACTTCCTGGTAATGAGATATCGAAGATTTGCACTGTGGTGATTACTAAGTGCAAGATTGTTGCGAATGCCTACTCTTGGCTGAAGGTGCCTGTTGGTCCTTGGTGGAGTATAACACAAGTGTATGGGGGGGGGGGGGAATGCACTTGTGTATGCAAATTCTTTTCTTTTTGACAGATTGGTCTTATCAGGCAGGTTGTCTCACAGCTGGCCTGAGTGTGAACTTTGATAGATACTTGTCCTACTGATTACTATTGAGTGATCAGTTGGTTAAATATCTAAAAGAGTTGCTAATGTGCGGAATGTGGTTGGCCTTTGACTAAAGAAAATACTCCAAGTTAATTTCTGAAAAAAATACAGGTATCAGGGACTTTGTCCAAAACAGATTTTCTCACTTACTGAGTGTTTTTTTCTTTAAAATAAGTTTGAATATGAATGCAATAGAGAATGCAGTAAATAAGAGAGACACAAGTTTATAGTGGTTCAGAGACTCAAGCTCCTACATCCACTTTCCCTGATTGAACAGGATAATTCCTTCACAATGGAATTAGCTTGTTTTATAGTGCCAAGGTGCACTGATCAATAACACTCTCTTAGTGCTTTGATCCCTAGGATAATCTGAGTCCTAGTGCTCAATCTCACTGAGTTAAGACTGTGTTTTACTCTAACAGTCCTTAACTCCTCACTTCTACAACAAACACTCTCTTCACTAAATGAGATAAGGTTTGAGGTTTGGTTCCAACTAGTAGAGATATCCTTTACAATGAGAACAGATGTAAAGGCTTAGGATATCTCAATGCTAAGCTAGGATGTTTACAAAGATTGGCTTAGCTGACTTGAAGTGATTCAGGAAACTTGGAATTCTAGAGAACAGCTTGGTTTCCTTTTGAAAGCTTGATGATAGTTTGATAGCTTGTAGTTGGATATGAATCCCTTTGATCACTTCTGTATTTATAGGCAAATTGAACAACTAACCGTTGGAGGGATTAGCAATTCAAATATGTCTATTTGCAGCACCATTGAAACGGCTATGAAGCTTGGCATCCTTTTATCCACTGTGTAAAAGGGGTCTTCAATGGTTGCTTGAATGAATGTGTTGACTTCTGAAAAATGCGGCTGAGAAGACTTGTGTCAGTTTCCAATTTTGAACATTGTCCTAGGTTGATTTGTGGCAAACTCTACACTCAACCAACGGTCAGATGGGACAAGCTCCCTGAACATTCTTGCTGCAGTTTAGAATGTTCCAACATTCATTCATTGCTTCACTCTTTAATGTTCTAAGTCTTCAATGCTTGGTTCAGGCATGATTGGCAATAAATGCTTCATTGAATGTGTCTTCTGTAAGCTTTTGACATTCAATTCTCTTGATCATTTGTACTTCAACTGTCTTGATCTTTTGCATTTATGAGCACAGCTTCAGTGTTCTTGATCTCTTCAGCTCAGTTGTCCATTTGATCAGTCTTGTCTTGAATGGATCAGCAACTTTGTCCTATAGACCTATCAAGCTGCCTAACATTCCAGCTTTGGACAACTATCCTGAACTTCTAAAATCTCACAACATTTATGAGATTTTAACTTAAGCATTCTACAAACTCAAGTGTTCTGGGACAACTTGCCTGAACAATAATTTGAGCATATCTCAACTAATCTGTACATCATCAATCAGGGGTTTTGGTATCTAGATCAAAATCATTTTATTCCCAACAGTGCCGCAGACGAAAAAGGATGAATACTGGGAGGAATTCCAGGTATTTGAGTGCATTCAATTAAATATTAATAAACAATTTATTATATATATTATTTGATAAATATGCTGATCGAATATGTGCAGAAACATGCTTATTGGCATAGGGAGTTTTTTTCGGACAACGATATCCACCGTCACTGGCTATCTTCATGTCAGTCTAGGTATAATGAGATAATGTACACCTGGAGGAATGCTTGGCGTAAACGTGGCGTGGTGCAGACGTTGGGGGAGGACGAAAATGGAGTCAACGTGTGGAACACGTTGACCACGTATTGGAGTAGCCCGGAGTACATGAGGAAGTGTGCAACTGCTCGAGCCAACCGTATAAGTGATGGGGGAGGTGGGATGTCAAGGCATCGGGGGGGGGCGATCCGCGTATGAGCACTCAATTGCTCTAGTAAGTGTTCACTAAATTTACTTCAATTATTTATATTATATTATATAAAATAATTTTTATATGCTCATTTGGTACGAAATAAGAGCGGGAACTTGGGCGTGAACCCACACACGTGGATCGGTTGAACGTTCTTCCTCCGTTTGATCCAGATTCGCAGACGTCCACATATGGACGCACTACCCAGCTTCACGTAAGTTTAATTAAATTGTGATGTTTTTTTAATATTTAATTAATTAAATGTATTGAACTATGTATTAATTTAATTTTTTTGTAATTATGTAGTTGGATGTGAACCGGAGGATTGAAGAGGAGACGACACAGGCTTCTCCTGAAGCCGGGCCCAGCGCTCCGCCTGATCTTAACCGGATTTACCTGGACGTTGCCCCGGCTGATCGAGGACGGGTCCTTGGCCTTGGCCGGATGAGCCGCTCAGTGAGAGCTGCGTCGTCCAGTTCGTCCCAGCGTGCATCGCAGGCCTCTGTATCCTCCACTGCTGTTCCGGACCCGAACGTAGTACACATGATGAACCACTACTTCCGACAGCTAACTGATACTATGGGTCGATCGTTGGGGATGTCTTCTGAACAAATACATACATGCTTTATACATAATACATAATTTTTCGTTAGATTTTGGTATAAAGTAAAGTATTTTTTATTTTATTTTTTCGATTTTTATTTTATCCCGCCAATATTACCGACGGAAATAAATATTCCGTCGGAAATAAAGTCTGCCGACGGAAATAAATATTCCGTCGGAAAAGTCTACCGACGGAAATTCCGTCGGCCAAGTACTCTACCGACGGAATTTTGGGCGGCACCCTACCGACGGAATTTGGAATCCGTCGGTAGATTCAAAATGTACACACCGACGGAATTTCAAAATCCGTCGGTAGCGCGTAATATTTACAAAAACTTTCTTCCCCTTTCTCTCACTCAGTCGAAAAAAATTGTGGAAATTGTATGAGAGCAAGCAAATTTCGGTACGTTTTCTTTTTTACTTGGTTAAATTTTGTAGTTTAGTTGTGCATTTTATATGGTTATAGTTTAATTAGTTGTGCATTTTATATATTTGTAGTTTAGTTGTGTAGTTTAATTAGTTGTGCATTTTATATATTTGTAGTTTAGTTGTGTAGTTTAATTAGTTGTGCATTTTTTTATATATTTGTAAGAATTTTATGTTAAATGTTTAACAGATGGAATTGCCAGATCGTCGATGGATGTATGAAACTCCTAGGTTCATTTTAGGAAATGTGAATAGTGAATTTTACAATGAACTTGTGTCATTTGTTGAATTTGCAAAGCTCCACCCACATTACATGCATGGGGATTGTATCAAGTGTCCGTGTAATGCCAAAAAATGTCAGAATAAAATATTTAAGTCGATTGATGAGGTTTTGGTACATGTTCTGAAGAATGGTTTCACTGTTAATTATTATAACTGGACATTTCACGGCGAAGGACGTTGGCCTTATAACTTTGATCAAGTTTTATACTATCACACTGCTGGTATCTATGAAAGACAAATATATGGTAATCAAGCCGGCACGAGTAATGAACAACAATTTGGTGGGGAACAACAGTTTGGTGGGGAGCAACAGTTTGGTGGGGAAGAACAGTTTGGTGGGGAAGAACAGTTTGGGGAGGGAGAACCCAATATGTATCAAACAATGATAATGGAAGCCGGTTTTTCAAATGTAGAAGAGCAGCCGATGGATGAAGCATTTCGGTTTTATGAAATGCTCAAATTATGCGATCAAGATTTGTATCCGGGTTGTGATTCTCACTCTGAACTGTCATTTAATGCCCGATTTATGGCTTTCAAGACCGAGAACAAGCTTTCTAACAGGGCATATGAGCAAATGACACAATTATGCAGTGAGATCTGCCCTCCTGAGAATAAGGTGCCTACAACGTATCATCAAAGCAAGCAAATGATGAAAAATATGGGATTTCCGGTCGAGAAGATTGATTGTTGTGTAAACGGTTGCATGTTATATTGGGGTGATGAAGATAAGAATCTGAACATGTGTAAGATGTGTGGTCATCCTCGTTACAAAGAGCCACGTCGGAAGGGGCCCGCTGGTCAATCGAAGTCGTCGAAGAAGAAAGTGGCACACAAGAAGATGTATTATCTTCCAATCATTCCCCGTTTAATGAGATTGTATCAATCTACTGCCACAGCACAACACATGACGTGGCATGCAACAGATTCGTCTTCGACCGAGTCTAGGGAGATGCGACATCCGGCGGACTCGGAGGCCTGGAAACACCTTGACAACGTGTATCCCAATTTTTCTTCTGAACCGAGGAATGTGAGGCTAGGTTTGTGTACTGATGGTTTTGCACCGTTTGGGAGCTTTGGAAAGCAGTATTCGTTGTGGCCGGTGATTCTGACTCTGTATAATCTTCCTCCATGGATGTGCTTGAAACCTCAAACAATGTTTCTAACTGTATTGGTGCCAGGTCCGTCGAATCCAAAGGATAAACTTGACGTTTATCTCCAGCCTCTTATAAAAGACTTGATCTTTTTATGGGAAAGTGGTGTCCAAACGTATGATGTGTTCAGAAAACAGAATTTCACGATGCGTGCTGCTGTATTGTGGACCATTAGCGACTTTCCTGCATATTCTATGTTGTCTGGGGGGAAAACGGCTGGGTTTCAAGCATGTCCGTATTGTATGGATTTTTCTGAAGCTTTCAGTCTTGAGAAGAGTAGGAAAGTTACATGGTTCGATAATCACCGAAAGTTCTTACCTCGAGATCATCCATTTAGAAGGAATAAGAACAACTTCTTGAAGAACAGAACAGTTACACACAATCGACCGCCCCTTCGAAACGGTATTTTAATTATACAATTATTTGATCTAGTATAATGTTATACGTATATGTTTTATTAATTTCTTCTAGTATAATGTTACCGTACAGGACAAACGTTGTTACATGAGATTCAGTGGACGAGTTTGAAAAAATCTACTGAGGAAAATGCAGCTGAACACAACGGTCGAATCCCAGGTGGATGGAATAGAAAGAGTATTTTTTGGGATTTGCCATACTGGAGTTCACTATTGATCCGACACAATTTGGACGTGATGCACATTGAGAAGAATGTGTTTGATAATGTGTTCCACACAATGATGAACACAGAAGGCAAGACGAAAGATACTCCAAAGTCCCGGGAAGAGTTGAACATTTATTGTCGTCGCGAAGAGTTGAAAATGGATCCCAGTACAGGTAAATATCCGAAGGCTTGCTACACACTGGATAAGCCACAGAAACAACAACTGTGTCGTTGGATTCACGAGTTAAATTTTCCAGACAACTACGTGTCAAACTTGAGTCGATGCGCAGACATAAACAGGGGTAAGGTTTCAGGGATGAAGAGTCACGATTGTCATGTTTTTATGCAGCGCTTGATACCGATTGCGTTTCGAGACATTGTTCCTCTCAATGTGTGGAGGGCTATCACTGAATTAAGTCTTTTTTTTAGAGATTTAACATCTTCAACGATCAAGATCGATGATATGATTCGTTTGGAGCAAGACATTCCAGTGATTTTGTGTAAGTTGGAACAAATTTTTCCACCTAGCTTCTTCAACTCCATGGAACACTTACCCGTTCATTTAGCGTATGAAGCCAGAATTTGTGGTCCAGTGCAGTACAGGTGGATGTACCCATTTGAAAGGTAAACTCTTACATTTTTCATTTTTTATATATACTACATGCATGTTCACTGAATTAAAATATATGTTTTTTTATTATAAATCAGATATCTCCACAACTTGAAACGCAATGCTAAACAAAAGGCAAATGTGGAAGCATCGATTGTTAATGCATATTTGAATGAAGAGATTGGCATGTTTTGTTCTTATTATTTTGAAGACCATGTCAACACTCGGTTGAGAAGTGAACCACGTAACTACGGTGGTAGAGATACAGACAATATCGGTGAAGAGGTTGATGGAATGTTGTCTATATTCAAGTCTAAGGGACGACCAATAGGAAAATTCACTGAACGAGAGTGGAAGTCGAACAGAGAGGCAGAAATAGCACAAACGTATGTGTTATTGAATTGTGATGAAGTTCAGCCTTACATTGAGTAAGTATTTCATATTTTTATCATTACTTCATTTATGTAATTTAATATTAATTGTGATTGGATGTTGTGAATTAGGATGTATACTCATGAACTAAGACGAACAGAACAAAACATCTCAGATACAGATATAGATGCTCGTCTTCAACGTGATTTTTCCCGATGGTTCCAACGTTGTGTGAGTACCATTTCCTTAAATTTTACGTAAATAAATATGATTCATAATTAATGTTAATTATTTGAACTGTATAGGGACGGTCAAATGATTTTGGGAATCGATTCTTAAAGGATCTCAGCAAAGGACCACTACGTCGTGTAAAGACTTACAACGGCTATATTGTGAAGGGCTACAGATTTCATACATCTGAGTATGCATCAAGAAAAGCGACTACCAACAGTGGTGTTTGCGTTAGCAGTGCAAACTACAATGCAGATGCAAGTGACTACTATGGGGTGTTGCACGAAGTCGTTGAAGTAGAATATCCGGGATATCCAACAAAGACTGTAGTGTTGTTCAAGTGTCATTGGTTTGATTCAGGCCCTTCAGGAACAAGGATTCATCCGGAGTACAAACTCGTCGATGTTAATCCGAAAAGGAGCTATATCGGGAATGATCCATTTGTATTTGCCCACCAAGTATCTCAAGTATACTACTGCAAGTATCCAGTACGATCACGTAGTAAAATTGAATGGCACGCTGTTTGCAAAGTAAAGGCAAGATCAATGGTAGAAGTCCCTACAAAGGACAGGAGTGATGAAGATGATTCTCCGTTTCAAACGGAACAAATAGAGGCTAGAACTGAAATCTTTTCGGGAGATTTGAATATCCACGTAGACTTGACGGGTGGAAATTCACAATTGATCGAAATTGAAAACGATAATGAAAATGAGGAAGATGATGAAAATGAAGAGGAGGAGGAGGAGGAGGATGAAGAGGAGGAAGATGAGACAAATAATCAAAATGTAGATGAAGAAGAAGAAGATGAATAATAAATTATATAATGTAAGCTAATTATTTTATTAGATGTACAATTTAAAAATATTTATCATTAAGTTACAACTAAAAATTGTGAAAAAAAATTAATTTTTTGAAATTTTTTAAAATATAATTAGCAAAAAAATAAATATTTTAGTATTTAAAAATATATAAATTATAGATTACAAATTTAATTATTTAATTTATGTGAATGACATTAATTTTTTGAAATTTTTTAAAAAATAATTAACAAAAAAATGAATTTTTTACTAAAAAATATTAGTAGTATTTTAGTTAAAATATGAATATTTTAGTATTTTAAAATATATAAATTATAAAAATATAAATTATAGATTTCAAATTTAATTATTTGATATATATGAAAGAAATTAATTTTATGAATTTAAAAAAAAAAATGGGCCGAAAATGAGTACATATACAATTAATATTACAATTACGAACAAGTAACACACCTGTCCGAGTGGTAGGCGCCCACACACCCGGGTTCGATTCCTAGCAAGGCCAGAATAAATGGTGGCCTTAATAACAGATAGCGGGTCGGGTCGGGTCTGGGGTCGGGACGGGTCGGGTCGCATCGGGTCGGGTCCGATCCGCCCCAGTAATTTTTTTTTGGGTTGCCTTACTACTGACAGATAATTCCGTCGGTACTACCGACGGGCACCGACTGAATATAATTCCGAATTAAAAAAATATAAAATCGAGTTCCGTCGGACAGTACCGACGGAATTCCCGACATAAGCCGACGAATATATTTTTGTAAAAAAAAAATTCTAAAATAAATTTCCGTCGGTAAGTCTGTCGGTACCGACGGAATTGTCGACAGAAATCAGACCCGGTTTCAAAACGGGTCATTCGGCCGACCGACGGAATGAGATCCGTCGGCAGACTCGACTGATTTATTCCGTCGGGACTACCGACGGAAAAAAAAATTCCGTCGGTAAACCGGGCCGACAAGCCTAGAACCGACTGAATTATTCCGTCGGTAGTTCCGTCGGAAACCACGCCTACCGACCACAATTCCGTCGGTAGATCCGTCGGTAAACCGCGCGTTTTTTGTAGTGATATATATATATAAAAGATATCTTAAAAAATGGACCCCTAGAAAATTGAAATATTTTTGGGCCTGAATCGATCGCCTCGTTGGCCTCACATTAGGACCGGGCCTGATTGTGTTAGGTGAACTGTATATATAATTAGATTAATATATTTTTGTGTTTCACTTTATTTGATATTTAACATGTGTTTGTCCACGTCATTATGAGACGTTAAGTTGATCTTTGTTTTTTATTTTTTTATTTTGACATGACATGGGTCAAATACATGATTGAAACACTTACCAATCATTTTATACCGAACATAGTATTCTCTGTCCACAATATTTGTTCTCGTTAATTTAAGTATAAATTATTTAAAAAAAATCAGATGAAGTAGATAACACAATGTATCTCATTAATTATGAATAAAATGATTATTTATAAATAAAATTGAATAATAAATTAGATAATTAAGTGATGATTTAGAAATAAATTCATAATTTCCATAAAAAATATAATAATAAATTTAATTAACGGAATAATAAAGCAGGTGAAAATAAATTTGACAGAGGGTGTATCACATATTTAACCATCAGGTTACTGAAGTGGTATATTTTATGCGCATAATGCAATTTTAATTTCAGAGGTTACCTATGGATTCTGCAGGTGCCTTAAATTCGCCATAAAATTCAGAGGGTATTATAGCTTATCTTATAAGCAAAACCGAGGAGACATAAATATTGAGCAGTCCAAGACAAATTGGTATGCAATCAAGTCAAACTTAGCTTACTACCACTATCATGACTATTAATTTGCAGTTGCTATCTTCAATAAATACTTTTTCATATAATTATTTTCACGCTACATTTTTATGGCCAATTAAAAATAGAATTTTTTTATAAATTCTATACTCACAATTTTTATAATTTCACACAAAATATTATTACTTTTTTAATTTAAATATATATACAAATCAACTAATTTTTCTACTTTAAACATAAAAAATTGATAAAATTATTTCTTAAAACCCTACTTATTACTCCTTCCGTCTCGAAACTGTTTGCACCATTTTATGAACACACAAATTAAAAAAAAAAAGATGTAATGAGTGAAGTGTTGATGGATAATTTTTAATTTTTTTATGAATAAAGTAAAGTGAATATTGGATTGAGAGTAAAAGTAATGACAACTTGTGTAAATATGTGAATATTGTGAGAGTGGAGTTTATAAAAAAATTTATTTTTTGAGATGCATGTGCAAACAATTGTGGAACGGACGAATAAAAAAAGTGCAAACAATTGTGGGATAGAGGGAGTATTACACTTTTATATGTGTCCGCCTATATATGAAAGTTATTATGAGCGGGATATAAACCAACTCGATCACAACAAATATTCCTTCTTATATACTCCTTTTGTCCTAAATATATAAGCTTGATTTTCTTTTATATGGATGTCTAATTTATAAAGGTTTATTTCTCAATAAAGTAATATTTTTTAAATCATTTTAGTAATATAATCATATACATTATTAAAAAGTATAATATTCATTAAATAGTTAAAGTTATAATAAAAATTTTACTTTGTATATGTCTTTTCTGTTTCACTGGTATTCCAGTGCCATCAACCCTCCCCAATATTATAGAACGATGATATATACATTTTTAATATGATAAATGTCAATCATTAATTCGTATAATGGAATAAAATGTGGAACACGAAAATTGGAGCATGTGATCTCATTCGATTAAAATTAATTGGGGCGGAGGGGGTATATTTTCATTTTAAAAAAAAATGTTAAAAAGAAATAGATACAAGCCTTATTTAATGCATGCTAGAGTGTGCACACACACTATATATATGTATATACATGTTATTAGAGTGTTGAGTTTGAAGAAATGGCGAAGATGTCAAGAATGATAATAATATTGGTGGTGATAGTAGTTTGGGCAATGGCTTCGCCGTGTAGTGGGTGGTGCTCCTCAGATGAGAGTGACTGCAGCAAGTGCATCACCAACCGGATGAAAACGGGTTGCCCCGGATGTGTCCCCATCCTGCAATGCATGGCCACTTGTCTCTGGGCCGGGTCGACCCGTTCCTTTTGCATAAACAAATGTGATTGCAACGGTGGTGGATATCCGAGGCTGCCTGATTGCAAGAAGTGCTTGTCCCAGTGCAAATGCATCTGCTTATTACAGGCATTATAATTAACGAATATTGTAAGACCTTATCACTATTTCATGTATTTCTGTTTTATCATCTGTTGTATTACTTGTACAAGCAAATAAAGATCCATTTCTAATTAAATAAATTAATTTCATATAACTCCAAGTTTTATTTATGAGATAAAATTCTTTCTGATATCAAGATAAAAACATTTTAATCCATCTAAAAACTTAACCCATTCAAATACTCCCTTCTATGCATAATATTATTAATATTTGTTGTTTTGACCTTTCATTTTTTTTGTAAATTATACGACGGTTTACACTTTTCAATACAAATTAATTGAATTTCTTCTAAATGTATGCTTAAGATCAATAAATACTTAAACAAATGTGTTGTCTTTTTTTGATGTAAATAATTATTTTCTGAATATATAAATGACTTATATTTTAGATAGGATAGAGTAGTAAATATACTTTAGAATTTAACCCAAAATTGAAGGAGAATATTTGGGAACTGAAATAGTTAATAATAAATCAAATTAAAACAGAGGCGAGTACAAGATTTCGATGTGATGAATCTCATGAGTAGTTCTGAAGTTGAACTTGAGACGATTACTCTGTGATTAATGACCGGTTATAATTCCCAATTCGATTCCATTAGATTAGACGTATTTTAGTTGAAGGACTAGAGAATATGTACGTAGATCAAAATCCTAAAAATCTAAAATTGATTACTAGTTTGTCCGGATACTATTGTGTTCAACATGTAATACTTTTTAACTTTACAAAGGGATATATATGGTTAAATATACCTAATATGAATATAAAATAATATAACAATTTATTTGAAATAATATTACAGTTATGCATGATAATAAAATCGAACAAAAAGTGAATGCGCACATTGGCATATATAAACCAGAACCAAAAATTAATTTATCAATAATCGTAACAAGAAATTTTCAAAGAGAAATGACTTTTCCAAATACTTGGTCAATAAATAACTTCGTCGAATCATTTAAGCGGATTAAACTTCAATCTGTTTTGCTGAGAAAGTATGAGTTATGGGTGGCATATATATAACTACAAGAAAACTATTCATATTTTACGGGTGTATAACAATAAATTCCGCGATAAAATTATTTAATTGCTAATTCATAGCAACAAAAATATAAGAGAAATTTTTTCACATCAAAAAGCACCCGCACCCGATCGACTCAACCCACACCCAACCGACCCAACCCACTAGCATACCCCATCCCCCATTTATTTAAATGACCATTTATTTGATATTTGCGGGGAATTGATCCCGAGTGGGAGGCGCCAAGTTATGGGTGCCCACAATTCGAACAGGCAACTCTTTAGTTTAGTTTTTAATATTAATTATATATGTATTCAATTATTAGTAATTAATTAATTATTTTATTTATTGTACACAATGTATTCATTTATAAATGTAATGTTTTTTTTTTCTTAATTGTATATGTATCCGTTTTTTACTATTTTAATTTATTTATTTCATATATATTAATTGATTAATTTTTAACTTGTATTATATATATATTGTAATTTTTAAAATAAAAATCAAGTATAAAATTTTTAATTGTAAAAAATTAATGTACCAAATATAATTTTATTGTTGTTCTAATTATTGACAATAAAATAAAATGAATGCTCGAAGCAAAGCAAAAAATGGCAGATTTAGTTCTTTATCCTTCTAGAATACGGACCAACAATATCAGACGTAGAAGAATACTATTTTTTCTTTGTATTTTCAGACTAGATGATTCATAATGATCCCGAGGTGGAAGAGACTCTGGGTTGAAAGCTATTGAAATTAACGGGATACAACATCAACATGCTCTTTCAATAATATCATCATTTCCTTATCGGATTGAACCTAAAGTCAAATCTGCTGTAACATATCATTTATTTTTGAAAATTGAGTGCCATATTAGTTATTAAAACAACCTCGTTGTCCACCCTCAAAAAAAAAAAAAAAACCCCTCGTTGTCTTTATTTCAACCTCTTTAGTTTTTTGTCTTTTACCTTTACCAAATTCTATCTATTCTTAACTATTAGAGCATATATCGTGATACTTCCTCCGTCCATGAAATGTAGTCTCATTTGTTTATATTATGTGTCCATCAAATGTAGTCTCATACACTTTATAGAAACTATCACCTTTCAACCACTACTTAATTATTCAATTTGCCGTTAACTTTATTCTCAAACAATTATTTTATTCACAATGGACTCCACAATACCCTATAATACCCTTATTTTATCTACTTTATCTACCTTTTCCTTAAAACTTGTGTCCCACCCCAATGGGACTACATTTCGTGGATGGAGGGAGTATTATAGTTTGACATCATTATTAAAAAGAGGAAAGTTGTTCAAATTTTGTATTGTTTTTTTTTTATGATCGGGTCATATATACTTTGTAATAGGATTTAAATCGAAGTTGTATAGATCAAATATCTAGTTAAGACTTAGTCTTAGGCCAATAGTCGAAGGGAACTCAACTGATCTGAGTGATCGATCAAGACCGGATTAACATACGTAAACTAAATGAAGATTTAACTCAACTATACAAAGACTTGAAGATTTCGAAAACTAGAAGACAAGACCATTAAGTATCACGCAGTAGCTAACAACTAACTGAGACTAATCTGACAGTCACAAAGTTTACTCGTTTATTTCTTCGAGAAAAACTGAGCTAAACAGGCAAAGTCAGATGGTTAAGTTTGAAAAAAAGACTTGTCTTCAAATCCAAGAGACAAATTAGATGCTCAAACTCATGTGTCAACTCAATCAGAAGTCAAAGGAGTTCAGAGTATAAAGTTATCAAGACAAAATACATGACTCCAAAAGCCATCTTTGAAACAGTTGGAACATTAATGTGGACCAATAGGAGATTAGAACCGGCATTAATGTAACATATAAAACTAATCTGAACAAAGAAACGACAAAGAAGTATATGGGAGAGTCAGAAGCCTTAACTAAAAGAGCTAAAGAAATTTGAGGTACGTCCCCGAGGGATATGTGCCGAATATAGAAAATTTTAATATTAGCTCTACAACGGCTAGTTTTTGAATACCATATAAATGAGATACCTTCATTTAAGGTTACATGTATTAAACGAAAATACATAAGAACATATCCCGTTTATTGAAGGTCAAAGCTTGTCCCCATAAGCATGAAGACTTCCAAGCTTTCTATCAACACTATTAGTTAGTTTAATTTGTTACTTAGTTACTAATCCTTTCTTGATAACCTCTCTTAGTTAGTTGGTTATCACTTGTATATATACTTGACCTTATGGTCACTTCCATTTTAATGAGAATTCTTCTATTCATTCATATCACTCTAACATGGTATCAGCCAAATAGCTGAAAATCCTTGTTCTTCTTTTCTCTAATACTTCTTCCATGGTCGATCCTCCGTCCACCACCTCCTCGACCACCTTTGTCTTCGATTCAAGTCTCACATTACATGCCATGACGCATCTAGTCACCATCAAACTCAAATCCAAGAATTTTCCCATGTGGTACGCTCAAATCCATCTTTTATTGGCTACTTAAAACTTCTTCCTGTTCGTCGACTGTTCATCTCCGGCACCGCCGCACGCCATCTCTAAAGAAGGGCGCTCTGAATCGAATCCTTAATTTGCTTCTTGGATCGTGTGTGACCAAATAGTTCAAGTTTTCTTGGTTTCTACTCTCACGGAGGAAACCATGCTTGTTATCGTCAGCTACAGCTCCTCGGCGGAGATATGGACCAACCTTGCAACCGCATTCAACCAACCGTCCAAGGCTCGTAAGCTTCGCCTTAAAGACGAGCTCCAGACCATCAAGAAAATCCATCGCACGGTCGCTGAGTATGGCACTCTTTTCAAGAACTTGTGCGACTAGTTATCCTCCATGGGATGCGTTCTTGATGACACATATAAGTCTCATTGGTTGCTTTGAGGTCTTGGCCCTGAATTTCATTCCTTCTCCGCCTCCCAAATCAATGTTTCCCCTCTTCCAACTTTCCTAATCTCCTCGCCTTGGCTGAGTCGCATGATCTGTTTACTCGATCGCTTAATGGTTCTTCTTTTCCAAATCGTACGGTTCCTTCCTACTTTGCCCAGGCTGGTCGCCCTCCTCGACGTGGTCGTGGCTCTTCTGGCCGCGGTCCCCTTTCTTCTCTGGTCGCTTTCAAGGTCGATCAAATGGTCGTGGTCGCTATTCGCTTAGATGTCAAATATGAAGTTCGATGGTCACACAACTGATTCTTGCCCTCAACGCTATACCGCTACTCCTGCTCATCAATCCAACTGTGTCGAATCACTCCCAGTTCACTCTTCGATCACTCCTTCCAACATCTCTGATTGGTACATTGATACAGGTGCCTCTACTCACATGGTCTCCTCGCCTGATGCTCTCGATTTCTCCTCGTCATATACAGGTTCAGACCGTGTAGTGGCCGACAATGGTACTTCTTTGCCGTTCACCCATATCGGCTCTAAAACCTTTTCTCCAGCTCTTTCTCTCTCCAATATTCTTGTTGTTCCCAATATTACTAAAAATGTTTTATATGTTAGTCAACTTACATCTGACCTTCCTGTCTCTTTCTTCTTCACTAATTCATCTTTTGAAATTCAGAATCGAGCTACAGGGACTCTGCTCGCCAAAGGTCATCGTGAAAATGGACTTTATATCTTAGATTGCCAGTCATTCTCTTTATTTTCTACTCTTCATACTCATACATATAAGGCATCGTATGAACTTTGGCATGATCACCTTGGCCATACTCACTTTGGAAATGTAAAATTACTTGTAAGTTTAGGGCTTATTTCAGCTACTTCTGTGTTACCTGCTCCTGTATCTTGCACTTCTTATCAAATTGCTAAGAGTTCTCGCACTACTATCCATGATAATACTAATCGAACTCAAAATGTGTGGACATGAGCTTGAGACTCTGATACATGAAAAATTAATTATTATATATTAATTTCCTAATAATGATATCATGCTATACTAGGCTAATCTAGTGTACTTTGTGTTATTTTCTACTCTTTCTTGATTCCTTTCACAGCCTTAATAGCTTCACAAAGTGATGCTACCTTTAGTATTTTCCCTTGTAAAAAACAATCTTATTCAACCCAATTTGTGTCTAGAAATTTTAATAACATCGATTATTCAACGTCCAACACTACCAACAGAAGGAGAATCGACCATGAATCGATACATGGGTGAGGCAAGATCAGTTGGTGGTTCTTCTCTAACCAAAACGAGAATTGCCCACAAAATCTGGAAAACTTTGGAGACAAGCTCTGCTCACCATCATTAGTCAAAGTGATGCATTACAAACAAGGATGGGAATATCACAAATTTAAATATTGCGATGTTAATATTGAGCTCTAATATTTTTTTCCCGAGTATCGAGGATATATCACTAAATATCGATATCGATCAACGTAGTGTGAAATTGAACAAAAATTGGAAAATATCACCGATATATCACACAATATCGTAAAATCAGAAAAAAAAATTGCAAATTTATTTAAAAATTTATTTTTATATGTTTAAAATTGTAGTTTTTATTTTATTTTTAGTAGTGTAAGATAATATATTTTCAATTCACCTAATATATTTAGTGATTTTTTTAAACATATAAATGACACACACATAACTATATCCTAAATTACTCTAATGTCTTAAGTTTTTTTTAGACGAGACTAATGTAATTAATGAGTTATTTTTAGACGAGACTAATGTAATGAGTTAGTAAACTTTAGTACCAATATTGTTTGGACAAAAATGTAAATTCACCCACTTTATATATCTAAACCTCACAGGTCATCATTTTGATATTAATTGTATTTTATCATGTATATTTAATCATTATGTATTGTATTATGTTGTTAATTTTTCTTCTTCAAACAATATTTATATAATTTATTATCTATATGTTTATTTTAAACATATAATTTTATTGTGTTTTTGAATGGAATACATGCATAATAGTATGTTATAATAATACCCAAAATTTTATGTTAAACTTTCAAGATTATAATAAAATTTTCATTTTTTTTTTTTGCGATATCGCGCGATGTGCGATGTCGATATATACCAACAACAAGATATCAATATTTTCATCCTTGATCGAGTAAAATCAAATATTATTGTGACGTGTTGAATGCCACTAAGCATACAATTATGAAGTTATGAACCACTGTGATTTATTTCATGAATTTAGAATGAGTAGAAATAATTTTATAGCTGAAAAAGCTACTGTGACCACTCGACCATTTTCGAAAATGTGATACAAAATGTGTATGTTTTAGTATGTGTATATGTTCTACACCTCAAAATGTACCTACTCTATAAAATTCACAATTTTCTATTATGTTTTAGTATGTTAGAAAAATGCTAAAAAGTTGGCTCTGTGACTCATTTTCACAAACTGTCCAAAATTTATAAGTGTCTTAGAATATTTGTTTTAATTCCAATGGGTGATTAAGTGTTGAAATTTGAGTTTTTAGACTATTAGAATGTCATGAAAGATTAGTTGTGAAATAAGTGAGTGCATGATACTTGTAGCTTGATTTAATTGGTTGTTAAATAGCATGATACTTGTAGTTTGATTTACGTGATTAAATTCATTGAATAGGTGTTTTCCTACACTTGGAGATTTTATTAAACTACTTGGTAAATATTATTTGTTTGTGTTTGAATGGGATTAACATATATGGTAGATAGTCGTTATCTATGTTCGTATCCAAATGCTTTTATCGGGTCAACTACAAATGCAATTTATGAAGTGCAATCTATATATATAAAAGGAAGAAAGGCTTCTCCTACTCTTGCCATGTGGCTCTCCTGCTTCCGCCACGTGGCATGTAGATTCTCTCTCCTTCTTGCCATGTGGATTGTATTGAATTAGGACACGATTGAATGCAAAATTTTAAGAGTCAACCGTTTAATGAAGAATCAGAAGGGTCACAATAAATCCTCCAATGTTCACCACCGTTTTTTTACATGCAGAATGAGAAGAGCCACAACCAGCCACAACCACTTCTTCAAAGCCTTCAAACGTTTTTTTGCCTACATTCTGTCGCCCACGCGTGAACTCGCCATCCAGATTGCTGAACGGTTCCAAAGCCTTGGGGTAAGATAATACAACAAGTTTTTTTTTTAGTGCATTTGAATGTTATTTTGGCTCAATTTACATGTATATGCTATGGCCAGAAGGAAAATAAAGAAGTTTTTTTTTTATTTTCTTTACTTTACTATTTTTAGTGCATTTGAATGTTATTTTGGCTCAATTTACATGTATATGCTATGACCAGAAGGAAAATAAAGAAGTTATTAGCGTAAGTGTTGATATTTTGGTATGAAGAATATATTTGATGACTATTTCTTCTTGATATTTTTATTTCTTCCAAGATGCAGAGAATTTCGTGATTAAATAATATGAGACGTTAAAAAAGAATTCATATAATTTATATCTGTATTTTTGGGACCATGCTTCAACTTGATGGAGACACAATAGAGACCGCTGATACAAGACTTGTACTCTATACAAAGCCTTTTATTTATGTCCGTAGATTAGTTGAAATTTGGAACTTAATGGAATAGATATGAATAGATTAATTAAAAAATCTAAATTATACATATAGGTGTTAAAACCTTTGTTATGTTAAACCTTTGTTCAATCGTTTACTGAAATCTCGCGCATCATTGAAGTTGTTTTCATTGAAATTGATAGCTAAAAACATATTTTGTTTTTTATCAGAAATTAATCCGGATTCTCATTGACTCTACATTTATTCATTTTCAGACTTTGGAGAGTTGCTATGATTTTACGTCGTCCTCCGTACATCTCTGTTGCAGTTTCTCCAAAATTCCAACAATCTATGTCTTTACTTCTTTTAACCCTTTTTTTTGTTGTTGTTTTTGTAATTTTTAAATGTATGTGGAAATATCAAATATAAATGATTGTTGTGTAATAGAGCAGGTGATTTGAAGTCAATGAACTTTGATCAATTGAAAGAGATGGTGGATTTCATTCTGTGTATGGGGTCTCAATTTTTTCTTCTTTGCTCATGTTACATGATAATTGGATTTTTCTGATGAATGGAGTTATCCTTTTATTTTCAGTTTATCGAAAGCTTTCGAGGAGCTACCATCCTGATGTGTATAAGTAAGCCATTTTATCGCTTTCGTTTAATTGCATTTCAACTATCATACTTGTCTTTATTTTCTGTGTTGTATAATTGTCATTTCATTTAACATTTTACAAAGAAGAATTGGCATTTAATGACTTATATAAGTTGAACTATTTAAAGAGAAACATGGTACAGATTATAAGTTGGTGCTGCTTCGGACTTATGTGACTGAGAAAGTAAACAGTGGCTCATCTTTCCAAATGACACCACCATTCTGGTGAGAAAAATTCAACATCATTTCTCAAATTATTTTCATGGGATTTTATATTATGCAAAAAAATGAATAAGTTAACTTATATTGCTACCATGAGATTTATATTGTTGAATTGTCTCAACCAATATATTTTCCCCAACTGCAGAGAAGCTGGAGCAGAAGATAGATTCAAAGAGATTAACAATGCTTATGAGGTAGAATGATCTTATCCATCCAACTATAAGATGTATATGGTTTATTACTATTTATTGAATGTATATAAACATATAAATTATTCAACAACTGTTGCAACAAGTTTTATCAGATGATGAGAAACGCTCGATTTATGCACCTTTGTTCAGTTGCTCGCTGAAATCTCGCACTTCATTTAAGTTGTTTTCATTGAAATAATGAAATTGATAGGTAAAAACACATTCTGGCTTTTTTTTTTTTTTTTTATCAGAAATGAAATTCGAATTCTCTTTGACTCTACATGTATTCATTTTCAGTCATTGGAGTGTTGCTATATGGACTCAAATCAATTGAGAGAGTATGGACGTCAGATGGTGGATTCCATTTTGTGAATGAAGAGTTATTTTTCTTAAATTTCAATTAATTCTTATTGGCATTCATGATGAAAAATTATTGACATTTGTTTGATTGCCACATAGTTAGTTGTAAGTTTTTCAAAATATTTGAAGAGTGAGCCCCCCATGATTGATGTTGTAACTAATTACAACAAAAGACTGAACGATTTACAACTATATATGGTTGAGACTGAACGATTTACAACTATATATGGTTGAATCTTGAGACATAAAAAAGGATTTGGCTTTCATTTATATTATATATAAATGCAAGCATAACTTTGAGATTTTGCAAATATATAGTTGAATTATGTTTAGAGAAAATATAGAAAATTAAAATTTTGTGATTGATGAGATTGAGTGGTTAATAATTGTATGCAGTCATTATGTACTTGATTTTGTTGTGTTATACTTTAGTTTATTTTCCTTTAACATCTTGGAGGGATGTAGGTTGGTGATTAATTCTTCTAAAATTAAAAGGACTATTGAATGGTGATTGTGTTCCATGATTTGGACTATGGTTGTTTGCTTAGGCCATGTTTGATAGCTTAGATTAAACCTAGATTAACTATATATCATTTTTATTGGTTGTTTGATAACTTAGATTAAGGGTAGATTATGCTTTAAAATTTATAAAGTTTAGTTATCATTCTAATCTTAGATAATCCATCTTTGCTATCAAACATGCCCTTAAAAGTTCTGGAATCCAATATATCTTTAAAAGTTTGTCAAGTACATTACTTTTGGGTTGTACTTTGTATAAATTTAATTTGTTTGTCAGTTTCATTACTTAGCTTGATTCATGGGGGAGGAAGGAGCTCTTCACATTGAATTGGAAACCGACCCTCGATATCTTTTCTCCTCCCTCTCCTCTCCTCTCATTTCATCTACTTATATTTGTGGCGGATTTCGATTGAAGCGTAGTTCTTCAGCAATCAACAATTTAATTTGAAGCTTAATTTTGTTCAGCCATTTATCTGTGTGTGAACTAAAAGATCTTCGAATTGGCTTGCGATTCGGTGTTGATCAACCATAGCAACGCTGAAATTCTTGTGATTTAGGCTAGGTTACCTGTATAATTACAACCCTTTTGCACATAACCTTTGCTATATGTTTTAGGTTCCTGTTTAAATGCTTATGTATTTGGGGAAAATGTTGGATTGAAGTAGAAAATGTTTATATTTTAAATAGTAGCAAATGCTTACATTTAAATAGTAGCAAATGTTTGATCCTTCATTGAATTATAAAATACTTTATGTTTTGTGGATCTTGAGAAAAGTTATTATGTTACCTATTTTTTGTTTCTTCGATTACCAATGAATTTAGATTGTCAACAGATAATGTGATTTAAATTTGATCACTAATGTGGAAGTTTATGAGTGTGATGTATTAAGAGCCCTATTTTAAATACACAATTTGGAAGTATTGGTGGATTCGACTATTTAGGTAGAGGGTGATTGGGGGCTTATCTGGGGTCTCAAGCTCCCTCCACGGGCGAGGAATTTTATGTGGCATGCATGTCGAGACTGTTTACCAAATAAAATAAAAGTGTTTACGAAGCAGGTAACCGATTATGAATGGTGCGCACAATGTAATCAAGACTTGGAAAGTAATTGGCATTTGTTTGTGGCTTAAATTGGCATTTGTTTGTGGCTTGTGGATATGCAGAAGATTGTTGGCGTGAAGTGGGCTTGTGGCAGATGATTGAGGATGTCTGGCAAATGGGTCGATGGTTTCAAGAAGCTTATATTTTTTTGCTCTAGGTAGTGCGGACAGCAACGTCCCGAAAAGACTTGATATGACGTTGTGGCAAATCTAAAAAGAAAGAAATTCAAAAGTCTGGGAAGGAAGGTGCAGGTCCCATGTTGAGGCTTGCTTTGCAGTGGCTCTACTTTTGAGGGAATGGCAGCAAGCGCAGGTAGAAAGGATTCCCTCGAATAGAATGGGGTCGTCTGGGTGTGGGGAATGGAACGAACCCCCAGAGGGATGGTGGAAGATTAATGTTGACGCGGCATTTTTTTAGGACACGCAATAAACGGGGTTTGGGATGGTGATCCGGGATGATTGTGGAGAATTTATGGTGGTGCGCTCAATTGTGATTGACGGCGTTATGCGTGTCGAGGTGGGGAAAGTTATGGCATTAGCAGAAGCTGTCTTCTGGGTCAGAGGGTTAGGACTTGATAAGGGTGGTGAATGACTCTCTCAAGGTGGTAGCAGCTATTAATTCCTCCAGCTTTAATGCATCTGTTTTTGGAGATTATGTTAAATTGTGCCATAATTTGATTCGATTATCTAGCTACTTTGTAGTGCCAATTTTTGGGCTCACGAATTTTCTAGGACCTCTCGATTCTATGGGAGTTTCTATTATTGGTTAAATCCTCCGTGTTTTGTAGTTGGACTATCCTCTTCATTGTGTTCTTCCAATATTAAAAGTTAATCCCTTTTGCTTTTAATAAAATAAAAAACTGTTTATAGGTGTGTTTCTTCTATTTAATTTATAATTTATGAGATTCAAATTAACTATTATGTCCATTGTAGTTTTACATAACAAATTCTTAAAATATATCTGATGATGATTCTTTTGTTAAAGTAAAGAAATGAAAATTGTGTAAACACTTTAATCATATTTTCAAATAGTTGGAGCCTCCTAAATAGGAAAATTAGAAACTTATCGGCCATAACTTCTCTAGGCCTAAATTAAGTTTAAAACTATTGAAAATGTTTGAGAGTGTTATTTTTCAAGTCCTGATTCTTATTTAATTTTTTTTTTTTTTTTACTTTCCACACCATCCTCATTCTTATTTGAGTTTTTGAATTCCTGATTCTTATTTGAGTTTTTGAATTGTAGTGATGTTAACAATGATTTAAGACTTGCTTTGTGAAATTGTGGCCCCTGCCTTCCTGATTTCTAGATTGGTTTGTTGGTTGGTGCAAATTGATGCAACCTTTCTTTTTTTCCACAAATAAAAATTTACAGTATCTATTACATTAATCATTTATCCATTTACACCAATCAACAAACCAATCTAGAAACCAGGAAGGCAGAAATGAAGATCCAGTTTAAGTTGTTGAGTCTTTCTTCATTGAAAATTCTAAAACTTCGACAATTGATCTTTTTTTTTTTTTTTTTTTTCATTCGAGATTTACAATTGACCCGTGCATCGCACGGGTAAAAAACTAGTAATAAAAAATCAAAGATAATTAAAATTATAAAGTTTGTGTTAGACGGAAGTGTGGGCTCTGTTAAGAACTTTGGAACGGACCTTAATTAAGCGTAAGTTTTCGAACTCAAATTCTTTAGTAAATAAGGTGGGTGATATTAACTGTACTACCATAATGTTATTTATCGATGGGTATATTGTATAGTATATATCCAAATGATGAATGGAAACATAAGTCTCACAAAGACGACTAGAAATATGTGAACCCACTAACTGATGAATGGGACATTAGTCCACTAACGAATGAATGCACAAAGAATATTGAATCTCGCCCAATGATGTAATGAAAGATGATTGAGGCACTAGATGATGGGGACCTACAGCTAGTCCCAAATAATGTAAAGACGAGATATCATTGTTATAACGTATAGTCATATTGAGTAACTTGCGTACAGGTCACCCACACTGAGAATTCAAATCTCATCCCCCCCCCCCAAAACAAGGAGTTCGTGGGGGCGGGAGGAGTGATATGGGTTTTCCTATTTATGTATCTACTTCAAATATAATTATTATTGTTTATTGTTATAATGCATAATGAATTCAACTAGTTATTGTTTTATGCTACTTATGGACTTGACTACTTTACCATTTACATTTATGATTAAACTGTTAAATTTGATGCCGAGTAGCGAACATTTTCTTATTGCTACTCGAGGACGTGTAACATGAATGAAATGTTTTGTCAAACTTTTAACTTAGAGATCTTGTTGCCTGTCTTTTACGCACATTTCAAAAGGGTAGTACGCTACGCTCATATTTAAATGTTAATTGCTTAAGATTTCTGTTCTGCTATGTGAAATAATTACCTAATTTCATTTTTTTTTTAATTTTTAATCAGTAATTTTAGTCACTAAGTAACAATCAATTTTTCGAAAGTGGTGGAAACTTTTGAAAAACGCGGACATTACAAATAGGGGACGAGTCCTTGGCCTTGGCCAGATGAGCAGTGTTGTCAAAACGTCAAAATCTCAAATCTATCGGACCTTCGTATCCTCAGTAATGTCGCCGGGGCCTCCTCTCGAGTTGGAGCGGTTCATACGTTCGATGGATCGGGTTATTGGGATGATTGAGGCGCAAATGCAGCAACTCATGTCTAAAATTAACGTCATTGGTGCCTTGGTGGTCACGATGCCATTAGTGACGACAATGGCGACCTCGCCTTCGACTCGAACAACATGCTCGACACACCTTGAATTTTTTTTAATATTATGTTGAACAATTTATTTTTATGTTTTTAGTTTTAAATTATTTTTGTTTTTAGTTTTAAATTATTTTTACGTTAGAATGTTGGTTTTGATGTCGTACTTGGATATTATACTCTGAAAGATATGTTGGTACGGTCGGTACTAGTAATGATCAACAATTCGGGATGGAAGAATCTGATATGCATTATACAATGATTATGGAAACTGGGTTGGTAGTGCTCCTAGTTTTAGCATGTCAAATATGGAGAAGGAACCAACTGATGAGACATTTCGCTTTTATGAAATGTTAAAAGCAGTTATGAAGATTTGTGTTGGTCCTGAAAGGAGTATATAACAAGTGTATGGGGGGGGGGGGAATACACTTGTATGCAATTCTTTACAACTTTGATCAAACCAGAGCTCAGCAAGGTTGTCTTGGACAACTCTGCTGAAGATGATTAACTCTTCTAAGATAATCAAACTACTAAGTACTATTGAGTACTCAGTTGAATAACTATCTAGGGGAGTTATATGTGCGGAATAGTGGTTGGCCCTTTAAGTTTAGACTCCTTAAGTTTCTGAAATCACTTTGTCAATCCAATGCAGTCCAGTTTAGTTTCAGGGAACTTGTCCAAATCAGTTTTGCACAGTCTTTGAATATGTATCTTTTGAAAGATCAGTTTTGTGTGCAGTGTTGAATGAATGTAAGTACTTTGTAAGGTAAATCAACACAAGAGTTTATAGTGGTTCAGAGACTCAAGCTCCTACATCCACTTTCCCTGATTTAACAGGATAATTCCTTCACTCTTGGAATTAACTTGTTTTATAGTGCCAAGGTGCACTTGATCAATAACACCACTCCTTGGTGAATTGATCCCTAGGATGTCTAGAGTCATAGTACCCTCTTCTCAACTCAGAACTGAACTGTTCTTCTCTCAACAGTCAGCTCCTACCACTTCTACTACTACAACCTTCTCTCTTTCTCACTTGAAAGGGGTAAGGATTGAAGTAAGGTTCCAACTAATGAGATATCCTTTACAATGGAGATCAAGGTATAAGGATAGGATATCTCTCTAAGCTTATGTATGGATATACAGTTGGGTTCAACTTAGAAGAAGTGTTTGAAGACTAAGATAGTCTTTGATAGCTTTGAAAGCACTTTTACTTGTAGGATAGTTGGATATTCTTGTCAAGGTTGAGGTGCTTCAATGGTCTTCACACTCCTTGTATTTATAGACAAAATGGAGATTTGCCCGTTGGAGAGGCAGTCCCAAATTGCTATAAATGTCTTCCTTGAGTTCTTCAAACTGGAAGACAGATTCTTAATAGTGACATGTCCTTATTTGGGTAATAAACGGCTTGCAAGACTTTGTCTTCTTTCTGCAGCACTTTTCCCAATGTTTGACTTCTTGTTAGGACTTGGACATGGCTTCTGAAGATTGATCCAATGATAGGACAACATTCCTTATCAACTGGACAACTCTCCTTATCACTATCAGCATTCTTGCTTATCAGCAAGGTTGGCTTGCTCTTCTTCAGATGACTTGGCTCTTTCCCTTTCTTTCACTTCAAGTTGATCTTAGCATGTTTCAATGAGGTTCTTTAGGGTATGGTTGTCTCTAGTTTCTTCAGCATAGTTGACCTTCAACCTTTAAAGCATCTGTTCTGATTCAATCTTGCTGAGACAACTCTTCTGGACAACTCTCCTAATCAGCATACTTGGTCTTTTAGCATTAGAGCTTTTCACATAGAGTTGACTTCTCTGGACAACTCTCCTGATCATAATATTTGATTAATCTTGTCCTTTTGAGCTTTGCAATCTTCTTCTTGCATAGAAATAGCTCTTCTGGACAACTCTCCTGATCAAGTTGTTGGTTTCATATGGAGTTTTCTTGTCCTTAGAGTTTGTTCCAGACTTTGAGCCTTGAGGGGACTTGATCTTGATCATTTTGAAGTCATAGGTTCTCCCTCAACTTGTGCATCTAATCATCTAAGAGCTGCCTAACATATCAGCTTCTCATCTAGCCTTATGCTATGTGTTCTATCACATTTTGAACACAATCATCTTGACTTGGGCATGTCTCAGGGGGTTTTGGTATTTAATCAAAACATGTATCATTTTATTCCCAATAATTTCCCCCTTTTTGATGATGCCAAAACCTACACATTCTATGCAAAAGTGACTTGTCTACACCTATTACATATATCTTCAGAAGACATGACTAAGGTCAATATTCCTGAAAAGATAATGTGTTAGTGTATTCACTGTTTTTGTTGCAAGTAGGTTTCAAGGATAGGCATAGAGAGATTTTTGTAATAATGTATCTTGATTCAAAGGGTGGTTCAACTATCATTCATATAATAATCATTACAAGCATGTTGATAGTTGAAGATAACTTATCAGAGCATGAATTCAAGATAACATTTTACTACAAATACAATCTAAACATAAGATCACAGCAAAACAACTTCTTCAAGTATTAGAGCTAATACAAAATATTCCAGATATCAAAAGTAGAACACATCTATTCTTGTATCAGAACAATCTAAACCATATCAGATCAAACAACATATCAGCAGGTTTGTCCAATACTTCAGCAGATTTGACCACATAGCAAAAGATATCTTCAGATAAGATAATTTTTTTCATCCAGAAAAAGTCAGAAGACTTAGCCATTCTTAGAGATCATCCTCAGGAGGTGGCACCATCCCACATTGTGCCCATACTCTCCTCTTGAGTTCCATGGCTTCCTGGTTAGTTCCTTTGGGTCCAAGGGTCATCTTGTTCAGCTTCAGAATTTCTGTGAACTCCCTCAGAATCCTTGCTTGGTCAATCCATCCATCAAGCTTTGGAGGCATGTAGATGATAGGCTTGGTAGCATTGAGTTCAATTCTTGCAATGTCAGTAGCTGCAAGTAATTGTTGATACAACTCTCTGTAGTATTCCAGCATGAACTCAGTAAAGGCAGAGTTTGCATCTCCTCCATTCCATCTGTCAATGACATAATAGTCATAGACAAACTCCCTTTTAGCCTCTTCCCATGTATCATTTAGTTGAATTGGCAACCATTTATCCAAGTGTGGATATTTGGTGTCCATTGGGATTAGAAGCTGAGGCTTCATCTTGCTGTAGGTTGCTCTCCTTCTTCTTGGTTTCTGAAAATTAGTTCTTCTCTTGTCTCTTGCTCTTTGTGCTTCCTCTAACAGATCCATTTTCTCTTGGGCCTTCATCATGGCCAATTTCTGTTGTGTTTCAGGGTCTTTGCCATACCCTTCCTGAAACAACTTTGATGGATCATGAGCTAGGACAGTTGTCTTCTTCTTAGGTTCAGGTCCAAATCCTTCAGCAAATAGTTCTTCAATGTCTTCAGTGGACTTGGGACCTTCAGCACTTTTGGCAGATTCAGAGGACTTGTCCTTTTCAGCAGTTTTGGTCTCTTTAGCAGTTTTGGTCTTCTTTGATGTAGGCTCATCTTCATCAATTCTAAATTTAGGTGGAAGATCAAGACTGTTAGGAAAGTTAGTGAATGTCTCATTTTGCCTTTTCTTTCCTTTTGCCCTCTTGATCTTTCCTCTAGTTTGGACACCTTCATCACCTTTGTCCAAACCAGACACCTCACCACCTGGTCTTTGTTGTAACCTTACTCTTTCCTCTTGAGCTGAGGCCATAGAGTTCTTCAATGCAAGTGCTAATTGTTCTTCTTCATCCAATTCTTCTAAGTTTAGCACTGCAGGCTCTTTTCCTTTTCCTTCAGCAGCTTTGTCTTTTCCTTGAACTGGGCTTCCAATCACCAAGGCACCTTTTGCTCTAGCTCTTTCCCTTTCCCCCTTTTTGGCAGCATCAAAACACTGGGGTTTTAGCTCACTCATAGTTGTGGCCATTAGAGATTGGGCCTGGTTCAGGGACTTCATCTCCTCCAACAAATATACATTTTCATCATGTATATTCTGCATCCTATCACTCCTCAAACTAAGGAAAGCTAGAACAGGCTTCATCTTTGTTGAACAACCTCCTCCAAGGTTGCTTTCAGGGATGCATCCAGTTGGGTTTTAAGAAGCTCAGTGAGGTTGGCCACTGCACCTTCAGCAATGTTGGCCAGTACCTCTTGGGAAAATTTCTCAGAGGCTGCTTTCACCATAGCTAGCCTTTACTCTTCAGCTCTTTTCTTTTGTAATGCAGTCTTCTTTCCAAGAGCTTGCTTGACAGTTAGCCTGAGGGCCTTGACATTGGCATTATGATTGTCTCTCAGCAGCTTTTGCTCTTTCTTGACCTCCTCTGAGATGGCTTCCATGGTGGATTTGGCATTTTGTACTTCAGTGGAAATGGTTTGGAGGCCAGTTTCCACACCACTCATCCTTGCTTCCAGAGTTGGGAGCACAACATCTTCAGAGCCAGTGAGTCTCATTTCTACAGATGTTAGGGTCCTTCCTTGCTCATTCAATGCTCCTGAAGTTTCAGCATGAGCAGATTGGACTTGATGAGCCAAGGAGTCCAATTTCTCTGATTGCATTCCAAGTAAGGCTTGAGCTGAGCCTGTATCTACTTGGATAGGGGCATCTGTTAAGAACTCATCTGCAAAAATTTGGTCAAGGGAAATACCTGCAACATTAGATAGATCAAACAAGTTAGGAAATAGACACTCATCACCCTCAATTTCTTTTATATAAGACTTTGATACATCAGCAGCCTTCTTCTCATTTTCAACTCTTTCTTTTCTCCCTTCTTTAATAATTTCCTAACTTAAAGGAACAGGCCTCCTCTCATCAAGGGATTCCTGAAGTTCAGATTTGACTTCAAGAATAGCATGCCCTTCCTCACTTATATCACCCTCATTTGGTGGTACACTCACTATTCTAGTGATCACCACATCTCTCTCATCTACTACTCCTTCTGATTTTTCCACTAACTTCTCCTTTTCAACTCCTTCACCTAAACCTGCAACATCTCCACCTTCAACAAGGTTCAAAGATGGCAGTTGTGGGGAGATCACAGTGCTTATATCAACAGCCACTGAGTCATCCTGAATGATTAAGGGCTGATCAGTGTCCAACTCTTCTGACACTGAATAGGCCTTAATCAAACCAGCCTCTAGCATATGAACCTCAACATCTTTAGGTTGTGCCTTGGGTTCAGAAGAACCTTCATTGGCATATGTTTCTTTGGTTGTGTTACCACCCTTGGTCAACACCTCTGAAGATACAGAGCCTTTCCTGTGATAGGTTTTAGGAGGGTTTGAAAGTCTGTTTGCTATAGAAGACTTGGGTTGAAAGGATTTAGGGAGATTGGCTTGAGGGGTTTCAGGAGGGTTGGGATTTGAAGGGTTTGAGGGATCATCAGGGGAATCATCAACATAGGAGCTACTGTCAGGGTGTTTGATTCCCTTGGCTTTTCTTTCTTTCTCCTCCTCAATCTTATCAGCTACTAGCTTTGCAAAACTGTCCTCATCAATGAGAAATCTTGTCTTTGAAACTCCAGCAAAGTTTAGCAATCTGTTTTCCTCTATTTGCCACCAATTTGCACCCTTATCTTGGATGACTTGTGATATCTCCATCATAGACTTGTCTTTTACATCAACAAGCATCCTTAGATCATGAAATGTCTTCTGAATTCTTGGAAATTCAGCAAGCTGTGGGTACAGACTGTCCACAGTAGCCTTTGCTCCTCCTCTGAGCATACTTTCATAAGTATACTCCTCCTCATCTCCACTTGAATGGGGACCTTGGGTTATAGGGGAGTTGGCTCTGGGTTCTCCTAGAGTGGCTTCAGGGAGGTTTAATTCAGGGATGTTGGCTTCAGAAAGGTTTGGTGCAGTAGAAGGTGCTTCAGTTGCTTTTGAGAGCAATGGGTCTGAAGGGGCTTTACTCAGGGGGGTTGGCTCATTGAGTGCATGTTCTAAGAGCTTTGAATAATTGAGCATGGATGAGTCAAGGGGAGACAGGAGTCTTGTCTCATCTACTGCTAAATCTGCAAGCACATCAATGCCACTTCTTTGCACACTCCCTTCTGGAGAATATCTCTTAGTGAGATCTACGGGGGTAATGGGTTGGTTGGAAGGGGTAATATGGGTTTCAGGGGAGTTGGGCTCAGGGTTCTGAAACTCAGGGATGTTGGCCTCTATAGGTTGACCTTCAGGGATCTTGGATTCTGGAGTTCCAGAACCAGATGAGTTGGTCATTGACCTAGATTTGGTCCTGCTTTCAGCTCAGCTCTCTCTTAGAGCCAATTGTAGTGACCTTTCTTCCTGCAGCTCCAACACTTTCTCAGTAGGCTTGGCCCTTCTCTTGCTGGCCCTACTGCTCCCACTTCCTTCACATTCCTTCTCAGGGACAACTTCCCTGATCCTTTTATCTCCTTTCTTCTTCTGCCTTGTCTCATTATACTTCAGCCTCAACTCTTCTGAGTGGTCAGAAGGCACATTTACTCCCTCTTCTGCCACTTCATCAACTTCAGCTGATGCTCCTGAGGCTTCTCCTGAAGATAATTGAGACATTTTCCTTGTTTTAACAGCTCTGGCCTTGGTTCTCTTCTTCATCTTAGGCTTTTCTTCAACCTGTTCTTCAGCAGGTTTGGCCATAAGCATCCTCCTTTGCTCAGTTTTCTTGTTGAGCTTCCTGAACAGGATCTTTTGGGCTGGGAGGGGCTTTGCAAATGTTTGCATCTGAGAGTAATGGGAGAATCTCTCAATTAACAAGCTTGCCCTGGTGCAATACTTGAGTTTCCCTTCTAGCACAACTTTGTTGTGAGCTCTCACTTTAAACTTAGCCTTTTCCTTCATCATCTCAGTCATGATGAAGGTTCTCCAATCAAATTTGATGCCTTTGTCACTAGCATCAATCACAACAGCCATGATTCTGATTCTTGGATGGCTGACCTGCTCCAAGCTTCCAGTGTTGCTCAAGAGTCTCTTAGCAACTACCTCAAAGAGGTTGAGAAATTTTGGCTTGAGAGTCTTCTTGTTTTGAGTTGAAGAAATGGGGCCTGGAACCAATAGCCATTCTTGAGCTATTTCATCTTCATGGCCAGTACCATAAGCTTCTGGATTCCTTCCCTCACAAGGCAATCCAAAGGCTACTTCAATATCTTCTGAAGAGAATTTCACTCTATGAAATCTCTCTTCTTCCTCTCCTTCTGCAGTATATGACAAATTTGTGGAAACTTCACCATCTGCAGGTTGACCTCTCCACTTGAGAAAGGCAAAGAATTCAGCCATGTAACCTTCCAAGCATGAACTTGGTCTTTCCTCCATGAACTTTTGCAAACCAGCTCTTCTCAGCCATCTTAGAGTTGGTTTAATCTCAGGATCCTCACTCTCAAAGGATACTATGGGCTCAAAATGAAGATTGTTTTTGTTGCTCAGGTAGCCAAAATCAAGGTCTAGAGCCTTGTTGGAGAAATCAATGAGCATCTCTGGTCTAACTTTGGGGGCCATTTGAAAGTTACAGAGAAAAGTTTGATAGAGATTGAGAGAGTTTGAAGAAATTTAGAGCTAGGGTTTCGAATACTTGGGGAAGAAGTGTTTGTGAGGGATCTTAAGACTTGTGAATATTCTATAAAGAATGTTTGTCAATGAGTTGGTGAAGTCTTGATGCAATTCAAAGGTGAACAAAAATGGAAATCCAAAATGGACGGCTAGGATTGATTTCAGGGGAGTTGGCCAGTTTTGATCCAATGGTCAAAAACCAATGTAACAGTGAAAGAACTGTTTTATTCAAAACGTGGGTGGTTTTTAATGTTTGTTTAAGGCTGGGGGTTTTTCGAGATAGATCATGTCCCAAAAAGTTTAATGCAAACAAGAGTTAAATCTTAGCATTTAATGCATGGAAAGTGACCTTTTGGGTGGGAGACAAATTAAATCCCAGAAAGGTGAAAACTGTATTTCAATGGGACAGATTTCGAAATAGGCTTTGATCACCTAAAATAGGTGCTTATCATACCAAGATTTGGTTTGATAGCCAAGACAACTTATCTGACCTTACATGGACAAGTGTCCTGAAGAGCTGTGGACAAGTGTCCTGAATTTCAAGGGACAAGTGTCCTGAAGAAGTAAGGTCATCTTTTCTGAATTTCAGTAGACTTGACCAAGTCTGCTGAAGTTTGAGTTTATTTCCCCCTTAATGAATGAACTTCTTTGGACTCATTTGTCCAACTTCCCTGGATCAAGAAGACCCAACTTTGCTGATAATTCCAGGAACCTTGCCTCTGCAAGTGGCTTAGTTAGTATATCAGCTTTTTGATGATCTGTGTGGATCTTCACTAACTTAACATCCTTCTTCTCCACATGATCTCTAATGAAGTGATGCTTGATGTCCACATGTTTGCATCTTGTGTGCAAGACAGGATTTTGGGATATAGCAATGGCACTATTGTTATCACAGAATATTGGCACTTCAGTAGAGTTGACTTTGTAGTCTCTGAGTTGTTGTCTCAGCCAGAGGATTTGAGCACAACAACTTCCAGCAGCAACATATTCAGCTTCAGTGGTGGAGGTAGCCACTGTGTTTTGCTTCTTGGAAAACCAAGATATGAGTTTGTTGACTAAGAATTGACAGGTTCCTGAGGTGGATTTTCTGTCAATTCTGCATCCTCCATAATCAGCATCTGAGTAGCCAGTTAACTCAATGTTGTCATCAGCAGGGTACCAAAGGCCTAGATTTTCAGTGCCTTTGAGATACCTCAAGATCCTCTTTGCAGCTTCAAGGTGACTTTTCTTAGGATTTGCTTGAAACCTTGCACAAACACCTACTGCAAAGGTGATGTCAGGCCTGCTGGCAGTGAGATAGAGGAGTGATCCAATGATTCCTCTATACTCAGTGGAGTTGGTTGGAACACCACTTTCATCAGGATCCATCTTCCAATTAGTATTCATTGGGATCCTCACTGGCTTGCTTGATGTACACCCAAACTTCTTGATCATTTCTCTGGTGTACTTAGCTTGGTTGATGAAGATTCCTTCTTTTGATTGCTTGACTTGTAGACCCAAAAAGAAGTTCATCAACCCCATCATGGACATCTCAAACTTGCTTTGCATGAGCTTGGAGAATTTCTCACACAGCTTCTCATTAGGGGATCCAAAAATTATGTCATCTACATAAATTTGGACAAGCAAGATGTCCTCTCCTTCAGAGATTCTGAAGAGAGTTCTGTCCACAGTTCCCTTGGTGAATCCATGATCCAATAGGAACTGTGACAATGTATCATACCAAGCCCTAGGGGCCTGTTTGAGTCCATATAGAGCCTTCTTCAGTCTGTATACTTGGTTTCCAATCTCAAAACCTGGTGGTTGCTCCACATAGACTTCTTCTTTTAAGACTCCATTCAGAAAGGCACTCTTGACATCCATTTGGTACACTTTGAACCTCTTGTGGGCTGCATAGGCTAGAAAGAGCCTTATTGCTTCTAGCCTTGCCACAGGTGCAAATGTCTCATCATAGTCAATGCCTTCATGATGGCAGTAACCTTTTGCCACTAGTCTTGCTTTGTTTCTGACAATCACATCATTTTCATTCTTTTTGTTCTTGAACACCCACTTGGTTCCAATAACATCTTGATGTGAAGGTCTATCATCCAGCTCCCATACTTCATTTCTGGTGAATTAGTTGAGCTCTTCCTACATTGCTGTGATCCAATTGGCATCCTGAAGTGCTTCTTCAATATCACTTGGTTCTTGTTCTGACAAGAAACAACAAAACATAGCACTTTCACCATGAAACTTTCTGGTTCTGACTCCTATACTTGGGTCACCAAGTATCAGATCAGTAGGATGGTCATACAACCAAGTCCTTCTTTTTCTGATTACTTCAGTAGAGTTGTCCTCTACTGAGGTTGAGTCATTTTGATCATAAAATTCAGGATAATTTAGTGCAGGATCTAATTCAGGATCATAATCAGGGGTGTTGTCCTCAATGTCAGGGACATTGGCATTTTCAACAGTTTGAGCTCCCCCTTGATTATTTGACCCATTAACTACCTCAGCAGGAACTGCTTCTTCATTGGTAGTTGTTACCTGGATGTGAACTGGGATTGGCTCATTCAGTTCACCATTTTCATCAGTGGGGTTTGTCTCAGGAAGATTGCCTTCAGGATAGTTGTCCAAAGTGGTATGTTCAGGTAGATTGGCTTGGACAACATCTATGAATTCAGTGTCTTTGTCTTTTAGGCTCAATCTGGTTGTCCTCTGTGTGATTTCTTCAGGTTCCAAACTATCATTCCTGATCTCAAAGATAGACTCATCAAACACAACATGAGGTGTTTCTTCCACAATAAGGGTTCTCTTGTTGTAGACTCTGAAAGCTCTACTGATTTGAGAGTATCCAAGGAATACTCCCTCATCAGCTTTACTATCAAAGGCTTTCAATTGTTCTTTCCCATTGTTGTGTATGAAACACTTACAACCAAATATATGAAAATATGACACTTTAGGTATTCTTCCTTTCCAGAGCTCATAGGGGGTTTTGTCTTGCCCCTTAGTGATCAAACATCTATTTTGAGTATGACATGCTGTGTTTATGGCTTCAGCCCAAAACCTCTTAGGTAAATTTGAATCAGCAATTAAAGTTCTAGCAGCCTCCTTTAATGTTCTATTCCTTCTTTCTGCAACTCCATTTTGTTGGGGAGTTCTAGCTGCTGAGGTTTCATGAGCTATTCCATTAGATGTGCAATACTCATTGATGTATGAGTTTATGAACTCAGTGCCTTTATCAGATCTTATCTTGATAATGCTAAGGCTTTTCTCATTTGACAATCTCTTGAGAAGTTCAGGTAGTTTAACTTGTGTTTCCTTCTTACTAAGGAGAAATACTACCCAAGTGAACCTAGAGAAGTCATCTACTACAACCAATGTGTATTTTCTACCATTTATGCTTGAAGGGGTGATTGGTCCAAAAAGATCCATATGTAGAAGTTCAAGTACCCTTTCAGTAGAAATGACTAGTTTACCTTTGAATGAGGCTTTAATCTGTTTTCCCTCTTGACATGGCTTACACACATGTTCTTTTATGAAAACCTCATTAGGTAGTCCTTTAACTAATGCATTTCTAGCAAGTTTGTTCATTGATTTGAAGTTCAGATGGTTTAGCCTCTTATGCCATAACCAGCTTTGTTCACTAGTACTCTTAGCAATGAAGCATGCAGCATCAGTAGACTTGTCCCAGTCTGCAAAATACACATTTCCCTTTCTAGTTCCAGTCAATAAAGTTTGTTGAGTTTTATCCTTAATTAAGCATTTTCCACTTGAGAACTCAACTTTAAAATCTTTGTCACAGAATTGACTGATACTTAGGAGATTATATTTGAGACCAGCTACATAAGATACATTGGTTACTTTGATGTTACCAATCATCAAAGTACCATAACCTTTAGTTGTTGCTTGTGAGATGTCTCCAAAAGTAACATTTGGGCCTTCTTTTTCAATAAAATCAGTGAGGAGTTCCTTGTTTCCAGTCATGTGCCTTGAGCATCCACTGTCAAGATACCATGCTGTCTTTTTGTTCATGTTCCTCTTCTTGTGGCCCAATGGTACCTGCAATTAGATAGGTTTAGGTACCCTTTGAGTTTTGGGTCCTGAGAGGTTAGCTGTACCTTTAGGAACCCAAACTTGCCTAATCACCCTGATTGATTCAAGGTGGCTAAGTTGTTTTCCTTGTGCATTAACATACACTGTCTTTCCCTTAAATGCCTTTGGGAAAGTATGTGTGAATGTGTTAACTCTGTAGATTTCAGGGGAGTTGTCAACTCTCCTGAACTTATGAGTCCTTTGTGCAGCTTGATGAAATCTTTGAGGAAAGACATTTTTAGGACCATTACCCTTTGGCATGAAGGGTTTTGGTTGTCTCATTTTATTCTGCCTTTGAGGATAGTTTTCCTTAAGTCTATTCAGCTGAGGTTTTCTCAGATGAGTTGGCCTAGGCTGATTATACCTTGGATAACTTCTCTGAACATTGTTCAGGAGAGTTGCCCTTCCATTGGGTCTACTCTGCTGACCAACATTCCTCTTGTGTTCAGAAGCCTTGACCTTTTCCAAAGGTTTGGGTCTAGTCTCCTGAAGCACTAGAGTAGACATTTCATTTATTTTGCCCTTTCCTTTGTTCAGTGGCTGAATTATTTCATTTTCAGCTTGTTGTGCCACTGATTTAACAAAGATTTTCTTAGTGTTACTTGTAGAGGCAACACTAAGACAAGGTGAAGATTCAAATGGATCAAAACCTAATCCACTTCTTTGAGCCATAGGTCTTTGATAACTCTGAATTTCCTCTATTGCTCTAGAGGACTTGTTCAAAGCAGACATCTTTAATTTCAGGCTCTCTTCACTTGATTTAAGAATATCATATTCATGTGAAAGATTTTCAAACTTGGCATTTAGAATTTTTAGTTCAAAATCTTTTCTCTTCTGAGATAGGAGTTGATCATCAATCTCCTTTTGTTGGTCAACTATCCTGAGATTTGCTTCCTCAAGCTCTCTCAAGACTTGTTGATACAACTCAGTAGATTTGACATCAACAGCTACCTCAGTGCTTTTGGTAAGTTCAATAGCCAGTCTTTCATTTTCTTTCACACAGTTATCATGAAATTCTTGTAATCTAGTGAAATCTTCCATCAACTTTCCAAGGGAAAGTTTCAAGTTGACTTCACTAGTGTTCTGTGATAAAAATGATGGTGAGCTAGAAGTGGAGGATACCTCATCATCCTCAAGAGCCATGTTGCACACATCATCATCATCATCATCATCACTGTTTGAGAACAGTCCATCAGAAGAGTTGAAGCTTTCAGCACTATCAGATTCTTCACCAGCCATCATGGCCTTTCTATTTGTGAACTTCCTGTCTCTTTTAGCTTGCCTCTCTCTTCTTTCTTTAGAGCTTAATTCAGGGCAATCATACTGGAAGTGCCCTTTCTTTTTGCAGTTGTAGCACAGGTCTTCATCATCATCCTTCTTGGATTCATCTCTTCCTTTTGATGATGAAGGGTCAGCTCTATTGGACCTTCTCCTATCAGAGTACTTGTCCTCTGATCTCTTTTCTTCAGGCTTTTTGTCCTTGGCCTGATCTTCAGGGGAGTTGTATCTTCTCCTGAATTTGTTGTCTTGGTAGAATTTCTTGTATCTACCAAACCTTGTGTTCAGCTTGTCAAACCTTCTAGCCATCAAGGCTAGTTCTTCCTTCATTTCAGTCTTGGAGACTGACTTTGATGATCTGGGAGTGGGTTGCATTTCAGGTTCAGCAACTTTGGCTTTGAATGCCACTCCCTTGGTAGGATTTGAAGGTTCCTCAACAGGTTTTCTTCTATTGAGGTTGAACTCATAGGATTTGAGTTCTAAGAAGATTTGTTGCATGGGCATGGAAGAGAGATCTTTGGTGTTCTGCATCATCACAGCATAGACATCCCACTTTTGAGTGAGACTTCTCAAGATCTTTAGTCCAACTTCTCTCCTGGAGTACACCTTGCCCAATGAGTTGATTTCATTCATCACATCAGTGAATCTACCAGCAAATTTGTCAATGGATTCATCAGCTTCCATTGAGAATTGCTCAAACTTTTGCACAGCAACTTGGAGCTTGTTCTCCTTGATCTTTTCTGTACCCTCACACATCTCAGCAAGAGTATCCCAGATTTCTTTGGCTGTGATGCAATGGTAGACTCTTCCCATGACTGCATCTGGAATTGTTTGATAGAGGGTATTCATGGCAAGATAATTTAGATTATCTTTCCTCTTTTCATCAGCAGTGAAGTCATCCTCATCCTTGGGAATCAATTCCCTTACATCTGCTCTTTGCTCATCTGTTAATCTTGGATTAGTTTGGGTAAACACAAAAGGTCCTCTTGTGATTACTCTTAACATATCAGTATGAAGAGATGTAAGATGAGCCCTCATTCTAATTTTCCAGAAATCATAGTTGTCTATTGAGAACATGGGCAATTCATGATGTGAAATGTGATTGACTGGATTTGTGGCCATGTTGTCCAACCCTTGAACAGCAGGTGGAGGAACAGCATTGTTGTTGGCCATCTCTCAAGAATAATCAGTTAGTCAACAAGTAATAGGTTTCAGATAGAGATCAGTTCAGTGACCACACAAATATGTGAATTTTGAAAATCAAGATGGATTTTCAGAGGCAGTGGTCTTTGAACCCCTGCTCTGATACCACTTGTTGGTCCTGAAAGGAGTATATAACAAGTGTATGGGGGGGGGGGAATACACTTGTATGCAATTCTTTACAACTTTGATCAAACCAGAGCTCAGCAAGGTTGTCTTGGACAACTCTGCTGAAGATGATTAACTCTTCTAAGATAATCAAACTACTAAGTACTATTGAGTACTCAGTTGAATAACTATCTAGGGGAGTTATATGTGCGGAATAGTGGTTGGCCCTTTAAGTTTAGACTCCTTAAGTTTCTGAAATCACTTTGTCAATCCAATGCAGTCCAGTTTAGTTTCAGGGAACTTGTCCAAATCAGTTTTGCACAGTCTTTGAATATGTATCTTTTGAAAGATCAGTTTTGTGTGCAGTGTTGAATGAATGTAAGTACTTTGTAAGGTAAATCAACACAAGAGTTTATAGTAGTTCAGAGACTCAAGCTCCTACATCCACTTTCCCTGATTTAACAGGATAATTCCTTCACTCTTGGAATTAACTTGTTTTATAGTGCCAAGGTGCACTTGATCAATAACACCACTCCTTGGTGAATTGATCCCTAGGATGTCTAGAGTCCTAGTACCCTCTTCTCAACTCAGAACTGAACTGTTCTTCTCTCAACAGTCAGCTCCTACCACTTCTACTACTACAACCTTCTCTCTTTCTCACTTGAAAGGGGTAAGGATTGAAGTAAGGTTCCAACTAATGAGATATCCTTTACAATGGAGATCAAGGTATAAGGATAGGATATCTCTCTAAGCTTATGTATGGATATACAGTTGGGTTCAGCTTAGAAGAAGTGTTTGAAGACTAAGATAGTCTTTGACAGCTTTGAAAGCACTTTTACTTGTAGGATAGTTGGATATTCTTGTCAAGGTTGAGGTGCTTCAATGGTCTTCACACTCCTTGTATTTATAGACAAAATGGAGATTTGCCCGTTGGAGAGGCAGTCCCAAATTGCTATAAATGTCTTCCTTGAGTTCTTCAAACTGGAAGACAGATTCTTGATAGTGACATGTCCTTATTTGGGTAATAAACGGCTTGCAAGACTTTGTCTTCTTTCTGCAGCACTTTTCCCAATGTTTGACTTCTTGTTAGGACTTGGACATGGCTTCTGAAGATTGATCCAATGATAGGACAACATTCCTTATCATCTGGACAACTCTCCTTATCACTATCAGCAGTTTTGCTTTTCAGCAAGGTTGGCTTGCTCTTCTTCAGATGACTTGGCTCTTTCCCTTTCTTTCACTTCAAGTTGATCTTAGCATGTTTCAATGAGGTTCTTTAGGGTATTGTTGTCTCTAGTTTCTTCAGCATAGTTGACCTTCAACCTTTAAAGCATCTGTTCTGATTCAATCTTGCTGAGACAACTCTTCTGAACAACTCTCCTGATCAGCATACTTGGTCTTTTAGCATCAGAGCTTTTCACATAGAGTTGACTTCTCTGGACAACTCTCCTGATCATAATATTTGATTAATCTTGTCCTTTTGAGCTTTGCAATCTTCTTCTTACATAGAAATAGCTCTTCTGGACAACTCTCCTGATCAAGTTGTTGGTTTCATATGGAGTTTTCTTGTCCTTAGAGTTTGTTCCAGACTTTGAGCCTTGAGGGGACTTGATCTTGATCATTTTGAAGTCATAGGTTCCCCCTCAACTTGTGTATCTAATCATCTAAGAGCTGCCTAACATATCAGCTTCTCATCTAGCCTTATGCTATGTGTTCTATCACATTTTGAACACAATCATCTTGACTTGGGCATGTCTCAGGGGGTTTTGGTATTTAATCAAAACATGTATCATTTTATTCCCAACAATTTGTATGTTGGATGTGATTCTCACCCCTAGTTGTCATTCAATACTCGACTTATGACCATCAAAATTGAGAATAAACTTTCTTAATGAGCATATGTTCAAGGGATACGAATGTGCAGTGAGATATATATGTTCTCTAAGTAATAAGGTGCCTACAACGTTTCATCAAAGTAGAAATGTGATGAAGGATACTGGTTTGCCGGTTGAGACGATTGATTGTTCGTCAACGACTGCATATTATATGGGGGTGACGAAGACAACAACCTAGATATATATATGTAGGATTTGTGGCAACCTTGGTACAAAGAGCCACATAGGAAGGGCCTTGGTGGTCAAACAAAGACAACAAAGTATAAAGTGGCATGATGTATTATCTTTCTATCATTCCTCGTTTAATGAGATTGTATCAATATAATGTCATAGCAAAATACATGACATGACATGCAATAGATTCATCTTCACATGAGTTAGGGGAAATGCGGCATCCTGCAGACTCGTTAGCCTGGAAATACCTTGACAGTCTGTTCCTCAATTTTTCTTGTGAACTTCAGAATGTGAGGTTGAGTCTTATCACACATGGTTTTTCTCCATTTGGGATGCATGGCAAGTAGTATTTTTTGTGGCTCGTAATACTAACTCTGTATAATCTACATTCGTGGATGTGCATGAAACCTCAAATAATGTTTATCATTGTATTAGTGCCTAGTTTGTCAAATCCCAAGGAAAAACTGAATGTTTATCTTAAGCCTCTTATAGAAGACTTGATCTTTTTGTGGGAGAATGAAGTCCAAACGTACGATGTTTTCATAAAGCAGAACTTCACTATGCAAGTTGTTGTGATCATTAGCGACTTTCCTACGTATTATATGTTGTCCATGTGGAGTACGATGTTTTCATAAAGCATAACAAGGATGTCTGTATTGTATGCATTTTAATTTCTAACGTTTTCAGTCTTCCGAAGAGTAGAAAACAATCATGGTTTCTATCAAAAGTTCTTACCTAGAGATCATCCTTTTTGGAGGAATAAAGTTGCATTCATAAAAAATAAGGCAATTACACATGGCCCATCGCCCATTCTGACATGTTTGATTGATTATGTGTGCTAGTTAATATACATTTATTGTTTGATTTTAAATTGCGTACTTCCTGATCATACGGGTGATAGAGTGTTAAAAGAGATTTATTGGACGGGTTTGAATAAACCTAAAGAGGAAAATGTAGTACAGTACAACATAATAAACTGATCCAAGGTGGTTTGAAGAAAAATAGTATTCCCTCCATCTCATAATAAATTCCATAGGTAGATGGACACATATATTAAGAAAGTGTAATAATGAAGTGAGTTTTAAGGGATAATTTTGTAAACCTTTATGTATAAAGTAAATAAATGAGTTGACTTGTGTATATGTGTGGAGAAAAAGTAATGGCATTTGTGTAATGAATTTTATAAAGGGTTTTCCATTTTAAGGGTGAAAGTTATTGTGTGACGTACTAAAAAGAAAAGGGTGAAAGTTATTGTGGGACGAAGGGAGTATTTTTTTTGGGACTTGCCTAGTTGGAGTTCACTTTTGATTCAACATAACTTGGATGTGATCCACATCGAAAAGAATGTGTTTGAAAATGTATTCCACAATTATAAACACGAAAGGTTAGAAAAAAGATACTACAAAGTCTCGAGATGAGTAAAATACCCTACTAGAAAATACTATAAGGCTTGATACACACTTGATAAGCCTCAAAATAGTCACTGTGTAGGTGGATTCAAAAGTTTAACTTTTCGGACGACTATGTCTCAAACATGAGCCGAGGCGTAGACACAACAAAAGGTTGTTGGGATGAAGTGTTATGATTATTACGTGTTTATGTAGCGCTTGTTACCTATTGCATTTCAAAAATATCTTCCAAACAATGTGTGAAGGGCTGTTACTAATCATTAAGTTTATTTTTCAAAGATTTAACGTCACAATGATCAGAATAAAAATGAGAATGAGAATGTGAATGAGAAGGAAGATGAGGATATTGATAATGATGAAAATGAAAATGAAGATGATCGAATATTAAATGTAATTTAATTAATTTTTTTAGAATTTATAAAAGTTACAAAATTTTCAATTAATTCATATGACGATGAAGATTAATTTTAAAAAGATGTATGCATATACAAGTTATACATTTTTTTAAAAAAGTAACAAAAAATTTAGAAATTAATTTTTTTTAAAATTTTTAAAAGTTACAAATTTATCAAATAGTATATGTGAAAAAAAATTAAATGAATTTTAAAAAACGAGTAAAAATGCATAAATACACAAAAAAGTAACAAAAAATTACATTTCCAATTTAGAAACAAAAAAAATTAAATTTACAATTTTTAAAATAAAAGAAATTAATTAAATGATTTTCAAAAAAAAAAAATTAGTCAAAAGTGTGTACATATACAATTAATAAACGATTTACTTTTCCGAGTTCGAACTCCACTGAGGCCGAAAATTCAGCCAATATTTCCAAAGGCTATTATATACATCCAACCCGCTTGTGGCCCGACGGTTCGATACCCGCCCGAGCTACCCAATATTTTTTTTGTTTAGCAACAACTATACACAGTTGTTAATAGCGATGGTTGATGATGATTAGCGACGAAAATAATAATTAATTTTAAATTACTCTCTCCATCCAAATTTATTATGTCCATATCTCCAGACATGAGTTTTAATGAATATTGATTAGTTTATGCATAAAATAGATAAGATGAAGGTATGATGGAATATTGTGGGGTCCACTTATAAATAAAGTGATTGTTTATAAATAAAGTCAATGATATTTTGAGTAAATTAGTGATGGTTGAAGGGTGTAGATAATGTATGTGAATAACATTATTTTTAAATTAAAAAAGGAATGAGCATAATAAAATTGAACAAATAATAAAGAAAAGCATGAATAATAAAATTGGACAAAGGGAATATTTTTAAATAAATAAAATTTATTAGCGACCAAAATAATTGTAGCTAATAACGACAGTGATTCTTGTAATTGGTAGCGAGATTCAACAAAAAAATGGTGTTTAATATTTTTAAAATAAAATAAATAAATAAACATTAGCGACCAATAACGACGGAACTTGCTACCGCTCTTTGACTTGGTAGCTAACGGGTCGCTTCGAATTTGGCGACGGTCTAGGCCGTCGTTATTACCGACGGAAAATACAGTCATTAGTAGCGATGTTTTAATTTCAAGATTTCGTCGGTAATGATGTTGGGAAATGAATTAATTTTGAATAAAACTCAAGCAAGTAGCCTGAATTGATAATAAAGTAGCAGTGATAAGGGCTATGTCAGATCAAGTTGATGTTTCTTAAGATCAAAATACAGCATTAAAGCCATCAAGCCTGAACAAGCATTGAAGACTTAGAAGCATTAAAGACTGAAGACTTGAATGAATTAAAGAACATTCCACCGGCAACAAGAATGTTCAGAGAACTTGTCCCATCTGACCGTTGAAAAAGTACAAGTTCTGCCACAATCAATCTTGGGAAATGTGCAAGTTTATAAATTGACACAAGTCGAGAAGGCAATATTAAACTGATGCAGTAACCTGATGCAGTAAGTCACGGAAAGTTGGGACAGGCGAGAAGGCCATTCTGGTGTCGGCAAAGCCGCTGAATTTGGGGCCAAGACCCCGTAAAAACCAGTGCAACATGTCAGATTTGTCCACTGGTTTACCAATTGCGGCAAGTTGGTCGCATAGTGCTTTAAAACGCCGACCGTAGTCGGCAACAGGGAGAGAGTCACGCTTGAGGAGGAGGAGCTCCTCACGAAGATGAGTGATGCGTGACTGGGAGGAGTGCCTGAAGGCATCCTCCAGGGCAAGCCAAATGTCACGAGTCGTGTCACATTGAACGACTTCGGCTAGGGTTTCTTCAGTGAGTGAGGAGAGAAGAAGGGCAAGTACTTTCCGATCCTTCGATTTCCAGGCAGCGAAGGTCGTGTGAGCGGCGTCAGGGGGAGCGGATGTGCCATCGACAAGGCCATAGAGATCTGCACAGGTGAGCATCGGGACAACTTGTGACTTTGACGTATTTTGCACACTTTTTAGCACAACAATAACGATCCCTACAAGCGTATGAGTTCGTTATAGTTGAGTAAGTATACGACCTAGTAGTTATCCTCCAAGGACCTAGAGAGAGCGTGAAGCACCAAAACTATACGTCGAAATGGTGTTATAGAAGCTAAACGAGAGGATAAAGCAAATACCAGATAAGAAAAATGAACAACTAATGTAAACAACTAAAACTAACTCTCAAAAAGATGAAAGTGCAAGTGGAAGAATTGCTCTGGATATCTTCCTTATGTGGGATCACTAATGAATTAATGAACTAATCACAACAATTAAGCCTAATGACTTGAATTATGCTAAAGGCTATCACATATATGTGTAGACCAATCTCTCGTGAGGCTTAGGTGAACACGTGCATCAATTAGCAATTATACAGTCTAATCAATACCATAAGCTCCTAAGATAGTGTCTCATAAACACGTTCAACACGGTTACTAATGTTTATGAGACACTCTCTCACTAATCTCCTAGACGACCTTTAATCGATGAGTGTCTAGTGTTGTCGATATAAGCAATCAATCCCCGGTCGGTGTAGTCAATTACTATGTGAATTCTAATCAATTAATCCAAGCTCACACCCACACTCTTAATCATGCAACCCAATACGGTTGTTGAAGTCGACACAACAAACAATGCTAGTTAATAGGGTGCATTAATTAATTGAATCACGAAAATCACAACAATAGAAACAATTAGAATCAAGACATAGGCTAATCAAACAATTAATCCATAAATACACTAATTACCCACATAGTTCCAACACCCAAAGCAATAAGAGTTTAGCTCATATCTAAATTAACAACTAGAATAAAACTCATGTAAATTAAACTACAAAACATGAATGAAATTGAAATTACCAAATTAAACTTGCAATTAATATAAAAATATCACCTCTAGGTCTTTAATTCTTCAATGCCACAACCAAAATGAAATGTTAAATTAAACCTATCTAAGAAATGTAATAACAAGCTAAACTAATCTATTGAGTGGAGTGTTGGGAGGAGAGGGTTTCTCTCCCCCAATGGAAGATGCACTGTGTCGTTCGTCGCCAATGTGTAACCCCCTGTAACCCCCTTCTGTATGCTTCTTTGTGTATTGTATTCAAGGCTGATTAGTAAAAATGGGCATGGGCCTGCCTTTCTTAAATATGATGGGCTTTGAAGTTAAAAGAAAAATAGCAGCCCAATTTTGCATCCATTAATTCACGTGGGCCCAATGTAAAATTGCAGCCACTTTGTTTTCTTAATTCTTCGCGGCACTTGCAAAAAAATGGGCTGATCAATTCTTTTATTTGGGCCGCTTTCATCTTGCAAAAATGAACAGTATCTTGGGCCGCCAATTGAGCCTAAAGCTCAATACCCCAACATGCAATTAATTAAATGGGCCATCTGTTGGGAATAAAATGAGATTTTGATTAAGATACCAAAACCCCTTAAGACATGCTAAGAAAGATAAGTCAATTTTAATGAATATGTTTCAGGAATGTTGGAACATATAGATCAGGCTAGTTGACAAGCTGACATGTTAAGCAGCTTATAGATGCTTTAGATGCATAAGTTGAGGGGGAACACAGGCTTAGAAGATTACAAGAATCAAGTTCCCTCAAGACTCAGAATGAGAAGTTCCCAACCCTGCAGATGGTCAAAGCTCAACTGTGCTGATAAGTCAATTCAGCAAAGTATAGATATAACCTCCCTGATGATCAACTCTAGAAGAACACATCAGTTAGACCAAGTCTACTGACATGAATACAATCAAGATCAGAAGAGATGTACAGTAGAGTTGATCAGCACACTAAAGTATTCAAAACCAGTCTAAGTCAAAAGACAACTGTGCTGAAGGGTTCAAAACCACTGATATGAAAGAATGCATACTTAAGAAGCTATCAATTATGATTAGTGAAGATATGTAGCCAACTCAACTGAAGAAGCTAGCCAACATTGCTGAAAGGACAAGTCAGCTGAAGGAGGTAAGCTTGAGCAGAAGGAAAGTTGTCCTTTATCATGGAATCAATGAGCAGAAGGAATGTCTAGTGTTTGACGACTGAATCTTTAAGTCAGATATTGGGAAGAGTGCATCAAAGTCAAGACAAGAAGCTTCCATCCGTTTACTTCCCAAATCAAGGACATGTCACTTTCAAGAATCTGTCCTCAATATGCTAAATCTAAGGAGGACTAAAATAGACAATTTGAGAATGTCTCTCCAACGGACATAACCTCATCTTACTCTATAAATACTGGAGTGTGGAAACCATTCGAAGGCAATCAACTTGAGTTGAAACTACAAGCATTCAAAGCCTACAAACCTTTAAGCTCTTACAAGAATACATCATTCTTAGAGTTTCCATACACTTCCAGTTCCCAACTAAGCTGAACCTATTGTTGAAGAAGCTAGCCAACATTGCTGAAAGGACAAGTCAGCTGAAGGAGGTAAGCTTGAGCATAAGGAAAGTTGTCCTTTATCATGGAATCAATGAGCAGAAGGAATGTCTAGTGTTTGACGACTGAATCTTTAAGTCAGATATTGGGAAGAGTGCATCAAAGTCAAGACAAGAAGCTTCCATCTGTTTACTTCCCAAATCAAGGACATTTCACTTTCAAGAATCTGTCCTCAATATGCTAAATCTAAGGAGGACTAAAATAAACAATTTGAGGATGTCTGTCCAACGGACATAACCTCATCTTACTCTATAAATACTGGAGTGTGGAAACCATTCGAAGGCAATCAACTTGAGTTGAAACTACAAGCATTCAAAGCCTACAAACCTTTAAGCTCTTACAAGAATACATCATTCTTAGAGTTTCCATACACTTCCAGTTCCCAACTAAGCTGAACCTATTGTAAATCATTCAAATCTTAGAGAGATATCATATCCTTACACATAGCTTAATTGTAAAGGATATCTCACCCTAGTTGGAACTAATCTCAACCCTTTAACCTTTCAAGGAAAGTGAGAAGAGTTGTTGTAGAAGTGTAAGAACTAGAACTGTCAAGTCAAGAACAGTTTAGTTTGAGTTGAGAGTGAGTACTAGGACTCAGAATTCATAGGGATCAAGGCACTAAGGAGTAGTGTGGTTGATCAGTGTACCTTGGCACTATAAAACAAGTTAATTCCAAGTGAAGGAATTATCCTGTTAAATCAGGGAAAGTGGATGTAGGAGCTTACGTCTCTGAACCACTATAAACTCTTGGGTTATTTACTTTCAAGTCATTTCATACAAGTAACACATTCATACACAACACATAAACTGATCTTTAAAATATATACTTCACAAGTTGTGCAAAACAGATTTGGGACAAGTCCCCTGAAAATTGTTTATGTGTTAAGAAGAATTTCAGAATTAAAAGGAATTTATATATAAAGGGCCAACCATAATTCCGTACATATAACGTACTTAGATAATTATTCAACTGAGTACTTTATAGTATTCAGTGGCTTGATTATCTGAACAAAGTTATACATTAGAGAAGTTGTCCAGGACAACTCTGCTGATAGCCTGATTTGTTTAAAAAGAAAAGATTTGCATACACAAGTGCATTCCCCCCCCCCCTCATACACTTGTGTCATACTCCTTTCAGGACCAACAAGTGGTATCAGAGTAGGGGTTCAAAGACCACTGATTCTAGAAATCCATTTTGATTTTCAAAACCAACAACAACAATGCAGTGCCTGGAGATGCTGTGGAGACCATCAACAACTAGGATCCAAATCCAGTCAATCACATATCTCACCACAAACTACCAGTGTTCTCAATTGAGAACTATGATTTTTGGAAGATCAGGATGAGATCTCATCTTGCACGTCTTCATGATGGGATGCTAAGAGTCATCACAAGGGGACCATTCACATTTATGCAGGACAATCCAAAGGTGATAGCTGCTCAAAAAGTTGATCCAAGGCAAGAAATCCCCAAGGATGAAGATGACCTCACTGCAGAAGAGAGAAGGAGGCACAACCTCAACTATCTTACTATGAACACTCTCTATCAAAAAATTCCAGATGATGTAATGGAGAGAGTCTACCACTGCACAACAACAAAAGAAATATGGGATGCTCTTGCAGAAATGTGTGAGGGCACATACAAAATCAAGGAGAATAAGTTCCAACTTGCCGGTATATTCACTGATATAATGAATGAGATCAACTCATTGGGCAAGGTTTACTCTAAGAGAGACGTGGCACTGAAAATCCTAAGAAGTCTCACTCCAAAGTGGGATGTATATTCTATAATGATGCAGAACACCAAAGATCTCTCTACCATGCCCACGCAACAAATCTTCTCTGAACTCAAAGCTTATGAGTTTGATCTCAAAAGAAGAAAGCCAACTGAGGAACCTTCATTACCAACCAAATGAGTGGCCTTAAAGCCAAAACTGCTGAACCTGAAATGCAGTCCACTCCAAGATCATCAAAGTCAGTTTCTAAAACTGAAATGAAGGAAGAACTAGCCCTCATGGCTAGAAGATTTGAAAATCTCAACTCAAGGTTTGGTAGATACAAGAAATTCTACTAAGACAATAAGGTCAGGAGAAGGTACAACTCTCTTGAAGCCAAGGCTGAGGACAAAAGGCCTGAAGATCACAAGAATCAAGTTCCTCAACGCCCAGAATCAAGAATGATCCCAACACTGCTGGTGATCAAAGTTCCCAACTGTCCTGATAGTTAGATCAGCAGAGTTAAGAGTCAACCTCCCTGATGATCAAATCTAGAAGAACACATCAGTTAGACCAAGTCTACTGATATGTATGCCATCAAGATTAGAAGAGTTGTCCAACAGAGTTGATCAGCACACTAAACATGAAGTATTCAAAATCAGTCTAAGTCAAGAGACAATTGTGTTGATGGGGTCAAAACCACTGAAATGGAAGAATGAATACTTAAGAAGGTATCAATTATGATCAGTGAAGATGTGGAGTCAACTCAACTGAAGAAGCTAGCCAACATTGCTGAAAGGACAAGTCAGCTGAAGGAGATAAGCTTGACCATAGATCAGTCCTGATGATAAGGAAAGTTGTCCCTCATCAAGGAATCAATGATCAGAAGAAATTTCCATGTTTTGACCACTGAATCTTCAAGTTAGACATTGGGAAGAGTGCATCAAAGTCAAGACAAGAAGCTTCCAGCCGTTTACTTCCCAAATCAAGGACATGTCACTTTCAAGAATCTGTCCTCAAGATGCTAAGTCCAAGGAGGACTTAAATAGACAATTTGAAGCTGTCTCTCCAACGGACATAGCCTCATCTTGCTCTATAAATACTGGAATGTGGAAACCACAAACATTCAAAGCCTCCAAGCCTTAAGCTCTTACAAGAATACTTCATTCATAGAGTTTCCACACACTTCCAGTTCCCAACTAAGCTGAACCTATTGTAAATCATTCAAAGCTTAGAGAGATATCATATCCTTACAAAAAGCTTAATTGTAAAGGATATCTCACCATAGTTGGAACCAACCTCAACCCTTTAACCTTTCAAGGAAAGTTAGAAGTGTTGTTGTAGAAGTGTGAGAACTAGAACTGTCAAGAGAAGAACAGTTTAGTTCAAGTTGAGAGTGAGTACTAGGACTCAAAATTCCTAGGGATCAAGGCACTAAGGAGTAGTGTGGTTGATCAGTGCACCTTGGCACTATAAAACAAGTTAATTCCGAGTAAAGGGATTATACTGTTAAATCAGGGAAAGTGGATGTAGGAGCTTGAGTCTCTGAACCACTATAAACTCTTGTGTTATTTACTTTCAAGCTATTTCATATTAGCAACGCATCCATACACTGCACACAAACTGATTTTCAAAAGATATACATCACAAATTGTGCAAAACAGTTTTGGGACAAGTCCCCTGAAAAATAATTTGTTGTTAAGAAGAGATTCAGAATTAAAAGGAGTTTAAATATAAAGGGCCAACCATAATTCTGCACATATAACTTACTTGGATAGTTATTCAACTGATTACTTAATAGTATTTAGTGGTTTGATTATCTAGACAAAGTTATACATACTCAGAGAAGTTGTCCAGGACAACTCTACTGATAGCCTGATTTGTTTAAAAAGATTTGCATACACAAGTGCATTCCCCCCCCCTACACTTGTGTTATACTCCTTTCAGGACCAACAGAAAGAGCTAGAGCTAAGGGTGACTTGAAGATTGGTAGTAGCAGCAGCTCTGATCCTAAGTCCAACCTGTCTAAGGTTGAAGGGAAAGGGAAGCAAGTGAGGAGCATAGATGATTTAACTAAAGAAGAACAACTTGCAATTGCTGTAAAGATATCTATGGCATCAGTTCAAAAAGATGAAGCAACATGGCAGTAGAGGCCAGGTGGTGAATCTGCAGGCTTGGATAAGGAGAATGAAGATATCCAAGTCAGGGGGAAAGTGAAGAAGGATAAGAAAAGCAAGAGAAGAGAAGATACATTCATTGAATTCCCAAATAGCCTGAGCCTGCCAGCTGAGTTCAGAACTGAAGATGAACCTAATCCCAAGAAAAGCAAGACTACTGAAACAGAAGTGGCCAAGAGCCCTGAAAAGAAGGAGCTCTTATCTAAGCTGATGACCCTTCAAAGCTGTTTGAAGAAGGATCCTGAAACTCAGGAGAAACTGTCAATGGAAAGAGCCAGAGAGAAGATGAAGGCTGTTATGGAAGCAAACAGAGCAAGGGACAAGAGAAGAGAATAGTTTGTGAAGCCAAGAAGAAAAAGAACATCATATACTTAGTTGAAAGTGGAAGACTAAAACATTAAAACAATAAGAACACAATGGAAGACTAAAACACTAAAACAATAAGAACACAATGGAATAATTTTAACATATATTTTATTAATAACAAAACCTATGTTATGCCTTACGGCGAAAACGACATAACTTGTAAGTTACAAAATTGTTATGTGAAATGTCTCAGCAATTACTTCAACATTCCACAAACCGAAACTACAATCCAGGCAGGTGCCTGAATCTTTAAATAGACTTAAGTGCTTGATCACTGTTTAAAGAACTAATTTGGTCTATCATTCACTCTCAATCGATACAAGACTAGAACTAAATACACGGGAAGGTGTGGTATCCTTCGGTGTACATTAAAAGATACAACTACTGGCCATAACTTCTAACAGGGATGAACGCTCAAGAAAGGTGTTACTCGAATAGTGCATACTTGGAAATGAAAGTCTCCTTCGGTATTTATAGAGAAACAACCGAGTTCTAGAGCCTTCCATATGAGATCTTATTTTTTAGGATCTCAACTCCCATAATCTCTCTAGATCCTTCTTCCATCTTCCAGGTCGTTCTAATATGCTCCAGACTCTTCTAGCACGTCCTCCAACATTCTGGAATCTTCCAGGTTCCAAACTCTTGTAGAAGCTTCTAAAATCGTCCATGAATGTGAGAGCATTTAGTCCAACATTTAATGTAACATTTCAGAAAATACTTAGAATAAATCATGGAAGGTCAAATTAAGATGTTATTGATAATGTTAAAACATTTAAGAGTTAACAACATTTACAACCTCTCCCAATTTGTCCTTTCGACTACAACACACCTGATGCACAAATTATTTCTATACATACTTCATTAATATGTATTTAGGTGAGGTTAACATTAAGTCTAAATACTAGTCAAGACAATACCTGTTGTAACCTTTGGATCAAATTAAGAGAAGATCAAGAATAATGTTACTAGGATCCGTGCCATAAGATCAAAGTAATCTTATTCAAAATCAAAACAAGTATAGACAATATACTTGTTTACAAAACACATAACTTTACTAGTTTCAAAGTAGAACCATAGGAGTTTTCATTACTTTTGAGCTTTCAAGACCAAACCGTTTGACTAAGTTTTTAGCATACTTACCTTGAGAGAAGAAAATACCATCCTTACATTGCTTGATTTGAAGACCTAAAAAGAAATTCAAGTCTCCAACCATACTCATCTCAAATGTTGTTGTCATTGCTTCAACAAATTTGTTCATCATTTTATCAAAAGTTGAACCAAATACAATATCATCAACATATATTTGAGCAATAAGTAAATCTTCTCCAGTGTGCTTAATAAACAAAGTCCTATCGGCTTCTCCTCTAATAAAACCATATTCTAAAAGAACGTCTATAATCCTACCATATCATTCTATAGGAGCTTGTTTTAGACCATATAAAGCTTTCTTTAGTTTGTACACATGATCCGGGTATTGTGCATCTTCAAAACCTTTACGCTGTTCTACATATGTTTCTTCATTAAATATGTCATTTAGAAATGCAGCTTTTACATGCATTTGATGAAGTTTAATATCAATAAAACATGCAATTACTAGCAATAATCTAATAGATTCTATCCTAGCAACGAGTGTAAAAGTTTCATCAAAATCAACACCTTCAACTTGAGTGTAACCTTGTGCAACTAACCTAGCTTTGTTCCTAACAATGTTTCCAGACTCATCAGTTTTATTCTTATAAATCCACTTTGTTCCAATGACATTAGTATAACTAGGTCTTGGAACAAGTGTTCATACTTCATTTCTTTCAAACTGATTAAGTTCCTCATGCATAACATTTATCCAATTTTCATCAATAAATGCTTCATTCACATTTTTAGGTACAATTTCAGAAAAGTAACACTCTGCATTCACAACATTGCAAATAGAAAACATGCATATTGTTCTTACCACATCTACCTTATTTGATCTAACTTTTCCTCTCGTTTGCACTCCAATTGTAGCATCACCTATGATCTGGTCAAAATGATGACTTTTCCCTATTCTTGAAGAAGGATTTATTTTGGGAACATACTGATCATTCTGTGAAGTTACAACTGACTGTTCTGTAGATGTTGACCTAGATGTGTTAACATTTGGTGCAGCATTTTCAGACTTTAGTGTAATCTCAGAATTGTCAGTGACTTGTGATACATCTTCTTCATCTTTGTCATCTGTAATACCTTTATCATCATCAAACACAACATTAACAGATTCTTGAACAGTGTTAGTCCTAAGGTTATAAACTCTATAAGCTTTACTATTTCTAGAATAGCCTAAAAAGAAACATTTATCACTTTTAGAGTCAAACTTATGAAGTTGATCCCTATCATTCAAAATATAACACACACAACCAAATACATGAAAATATTTCACACTTAGTTTTCTAACGTTCAAAATCTCATAAGTTGTTTGATTAGTACTAGATCGAATATAAACTCTATTAATAATATGATATATTGTATTAAATGCTTCAGCCCAAAATCTTTTAGAAAAACTTTTAGATAAAAGCATAATGCTTGCCATTTCTTGTAAAGTTCTATTCTTTCTTTCAACAATTCCATTCTGTTGTGGAGTTTTAGGAGATGAATATTCCTTCAAGATACTTTTCTTATCACACAAATCATTAAACATGTTATTCTCAAATTCCCTGCCATGATCAGTTCTAATACGGCCAACTTTCAAGTTATACACATTTTTAAACCTTTTATAGAGAACCTTAAAAACAACAAATGTTTCAGATTTATCTCTTAAAAACTCAATCCAGGTATATCTAGAAAAACCATATACCACAACTAAGGAATATCTTTTACCTCCAATGCTTTCAGTTTCCATAGGACCCATCAAATCCATGTGCAATAATTCAAAGCATCGATGCGTAGAACAATGTGACAGCACTTTGTCTGGCATTCTTACATGCTTACCTTTTTGGCATTATCCACATACAGTGGTTTTCTGGAAATTCAGTTTTAGTAGTCCTTTAGCTCCATCTGATTTGATTAGTTTCTTCATTGCCCTGTAATTTGCATGCCCTAATCTTTGATGCCATAAGACATTTTCATCATGTTTTGACAAGTTACAAACATTTGTACCAATAAGATAACAATTATCAGCAGACCTAGTACCAGTCATTAAACAATCACCATCTTCATAAGAACATAACATGACTTTTTGTCAAATTTTACATGCAAATTATCATCACAAAGTTGACTAATACTAATCAGATTAGTAAGTAAGCCATCAATATGCAAAACGTTTTCAAGCTTAGGAAAATCTTCAACATTCAAAGTTCATTTTCCTATAATCTTTCCTTTTGATCCACCACCATATGTAACATTACCACCATTCAAGGTCACATAATCAGATAAGTAGTCTATTTGTCCTGTCATATGTCTAGAACAACCATTATCAAAATACCATAGAGCAGGTAAACATTCTTTAAAGGATGTGTGAACAACATTACAAGTAACATTTGATTTCCTAGCAGATCTCTGAAAATGTTTCCTAGGATGTGAAGACACTTTGGATAGCATAAACTCATTTTTCATATCTTTAACCATTTTCAAGCAGAAAGGACGAATATGACCATATTTAAAGCAATAATGACAAATATACTTCCTTTTGACCTTGTGAGAATCTGTTTGTGGAGATGTTACATCAGATGTGTTAACATTTGCCTTTACAAATTTAACAGGTTTTCTAAAATTTTCAGAAATAGAAGTAGTTTCACCATCATAACCTAAACCATGATTATTAGATTTACCAACAGCTATAGCATCATTCACATCAGAAGCACTCTTAGAAAATTTTCTGAAACTTAAAGTAGACTTGATCAATTTCTCCTTCAGTTTACAGACTTCAATATCTCTTTTGGTAAGTAAGACTTTTAGCTTGGTGATTGTGTCTTTCACATCCTCATTCTCTTTATTCAAAGAATTCGGAGTGAGTTTCTGAGATTTCCAATCATCTAACAATTTATGTTATTATGTCTCACTATCAATCATTTTTCCTGCATCATCAACAAAACCATTAAAACATTTCAAATTTGGGTGATTCTGTTTCGATGTTACTATAGATATTAAGACATCAGGTGCAACATCAGAATCTGCATCATCTAAATCATGATCTAAGGAATCATCATAATCAATTCTGGTAAAATGAGCATGTTCATTTGGTTCATCAAGATCATCATAATCTGATTCATCACTTAAGGTAACACTAAAATTCAGTTTTTGCTTTAGTCTCGTATTGGCTTATTCATTTGCATAATGGCCATATCCAAAACATGCTTGCATTGAACTGGTTTTCTAAATTCAGGGTCATACCTTGGTTTACCTTCACTCTTTGATGGCCTTGGTGTTAATTGACTCTTCCTTCTTTCTGGTTGTGGTGTTGATGTGTTGATTTGGATCTTTGGCTGAATGTTACCTTTGGATTTGTGTATAAATTTCTTAAAAAATTTATTAAAATGCTTTGTAAGTCAGGCAATGCTATCAGGATTGTTAAGGCATTCATCAATCAATTCATCATCCGAATCAACCTCAGTAATGATATGCTGAATCTCAGATTTGTTTGATTTTTCTCCTTTAAAAATAACAACTTTCTTATCATCCTTAGTTTCATCAATTTGATTAGTGTTCATTTCATAAGTTCTAAGAATACTCATTAATTCATTTTGACTTAACTTATTAGTGTCTTTTGCCTCTTCAATAACACAAATTTTAATATCAAATCTTTTAGGAACATACCTTAATATCTTATGTACTACTCTAACATTAGAAATAGGGTCACCAAGAGAATGTGATTCATTGATAATCTCACTTAACCTTTCGTTATAGGATGAAATTGTTTCATCTTCCTTCATTCGAAGATTCTCAAACTTTGTCCCCAACATTCGAAACTTTGTCCTTCGAACACTTTCTGAACCTTCACAATGCTCTTGCAACCTATCCCATGCATCTTTAGAAGTAGAATTGTTAGATATTATTTTAAACATAGAGATATCAACAGAAGTGAAGATGACATTTAAAACTTTAGAATTAAATCCTGCGGTTGTTATCTCATCAGTCGTCCAATCAACTTATTACTTGAGTTGAATTTCACCATCTTCATCTGCAGGATTCTTTGGTGCATCCCAACCTGTAAGAACAGTCCTCCAAACATGTTCATCAATTAACTTGATGTACATTCGCATCTTAGGCTTCCAATAAGCATAATTTGAACCATCTAAAACGGGTGGCCTAAGTGCAGTGGATATGTGATGTGTTTTCATTGCTAACTTAAACTAAAACACACTTTAAGCAAGGATCTAAATCTAGTGTCATCAGGTGTTGGCTCTAATACCAACTGAAAGTGTGAGTGGTATGTAGTGTTTAAGTAAAGATAGAAATGTTGCATGGGATGTTGAGACAAATAGTGCAACACTGACTATAACAGAATATAAGAATGTAGACCACACAACGGAAGACTAAAACACTAAAACAATAAGAACACAATGGAATAATTTTAACATAGATTTTATTAATAACAAAACCTATGTTATGCCTTACGGCGAAAACGACTTAGCTTGTAAGTTACAAAAACATTCCACAAACCGAAACTACAATCGAGACAAGTGCCTGAATTTGTAAATAGACTTAAGTGTTTAATCACTATCTAAAGAACTAATCTGATCTATGATTCACTCTCAATCGATACAAGACTAGAACTAAATACACGGGAAGGTGTGGTATCCCTCGGTGTACATTAAAAGGTGTTACTTGAATAGTGCATACTTGGAAATGAAAGTCTCCTTCGGTATTTACAGAGAAACAACTGAGTTCTAGAGTCTTCCATATGAGATCCTATTTTTTAGGATCTCAACTCCCATGATCTCTCTAGACCCTTCTTCCATCTTCCAAGTCGTTCTAAGATGCTCCAAACTCTTCTAGCACGTCCTCCAACATTCTGGAATCTTCCAGGTTCCAGACTCTCTTAGAAGCTTCTGGAATCGTCCCTGAATGTGAGAGCATTTAGTCCAACATGTAATATAACATTTCATAAAAGACTTAGAATAAATCACGGAATGTCAAATTAAGATGTTATTTATAATGTTAAAGCATTTAAAAGTTAACAACATCTACAATTTTTATAATAAAAAATTATTTTTAATTATAGATTTAAAAATGACTATAAACCTTTTTTATTTGTTCAAGGAATATTAATGTTTTGTCATACTACTTGCATATACTATGCAGGGCAGACCCAGAAAAAATATTATACATGACGATGGTGAGTTACAAGAAAAAATATATTGATGTTGCATTCATTATATTGTTTAGTATTGATAATAGAAAATTTGAACCATTTTTTATTATATATTTTGTTAAATGTGATGTAAAATTAATTAAAGAATTTTTTTAAATAAGTTATGAATTATATTTTCTTCATCAATCATTTTTTAAGAATTGTAAACGTGTTTAAAAAATAATAAAGTAATACATAAATGATCTTCTTTTTATCAATAATAGTCTCAAATATATAAAATATAATTTTTTTAGATTAATTTTACAATTAAAAAACGTATAAAATAATCATTTTTATATCAATAAATATCAAAAGTGAAATAAAAAAATTATTTTGAAACGGCTTTTAAAATAAACTCGGTAATAACATATTTATTAAATTAATTGTATTATAGTTTTACTTAATTTAAAAAAATTAAAAAAATACTAAATTTAATATATGTAGGTCCCGAAAGTTGAGTTTAATATCGAGTAAGCTAGTGAAAATGTCTAGAGGGGGGTGAATAGACTTTCGATATATCAAAGTACAATGCGGAAATCAGAATATATCAATGAGCCCAATTCAAGTTTATACTCAACTTCTTATTCGAGAACTCTGTTTTATGTATACTCAACTAGTCTTGTTCAGATAAGTAGTTAAACAACTAAACAGTTAATCAATTAAACACAAACAAAACAGTAAAGTAAACAACACACAACAATTTTATAGTGGTTCGACAACTTGTCTACGTCCACTCTCACAAACCCAGTTGTGATGTTTTTATTAACTCGTCCAATGGAGTAATATGTGTGTTCTTGTAATTTTAAGTCCCAAGAAACAAGACTTAGATCTTCTCGAATATACTACCAAGTATATCTTCGATCTTACTAGAGATTTACAAGTATCTAGCAACTTGAAAACAGTAAAACTAAAAACTTATTCAGTAGTAGTCTTCTTCGTTCTTCACTTGTCTTCTGACTTGCTTTCTGAACTTCAAAATAACTCTGAGAGTGTTTGCTTCTTTGAATTCTTCAATATCGCTTCAGTATGTAGAATTATCAGTAGTCTTCAATCAACGAATACCATGGGGTATTTATAGACTAACAATTTCAAGAACCTTCAGTTGTAACCAACTCTTCTTGAAAACTAACTTCATAACTGTTACTCTTTATCCATCCACGCGTTTCTGTTAATTAGTTATTTCTAACTAACTCGTCAATCCTTATCTTCACACGCGCTTGAATAACTAACTTCATCTCTATTTATGTTGACTTGTCTTGTCTTCTATGCGCACCTGTCTTGTGTAGACATCTTCTTCTTCTTGTCTGGTCTCGCACAGTCCTTCTTTAAGAGTAGATTTAGTAACAACTAATCTAATCCTAACAAGACTATTACATTACTTTAAGCTTTATAACATAGCTTAGTCAACTTAGAATCTATACAATGAATATATCTATTACATATGAAAATCATGAGCTTCTATACAATGTTTAACATAGCTCAATAACAACCTAAACAATTAATATGAACAGTACTTATACTTCGTACTTGTCTTTTGTTTTATACTTGACAATACTTGTCTTGTGTGAACTCTACTGGTCTGTACAAGATGACTTCTCTTAACTAGACTAGATCAGTCAACACTTAGAAAATATTCAAACTACTTTTGGCTTATCAAAACTTCATCTTTATCTTTTCATCACTTTGGACTTGTTCTAGGATTCATATCCCAACAATATATATATATAGAGGAGTAGGTAGGTGAGGTGAGGTGGGGTTGGTGGGGGCCAGGACCCCTAGGGCCTATATAAGTTCACCCCTGCTTGCATGCAAACAATGCTATAAAAAGATTGCGTCAAACGACGATAAATAAATTTGGGAGTACTTCAAGAGTGAATTGAAAACTCGTTGTCTAAATTCACATGGAAAATTATGTAAATATACAATAAATGTTGTCTACAAAGAATTTTTTCGCAATTTGTAATTTTTTATATTGATTACTTTTATATTATTCCTTGCGTTTGAGCAATAAAAAAATTCTATTGAAAAAAAAATAAAAAAAATACAGTAACTTCTAAAATCTAGTAATGTTTTAAATCTCAATAAATAGTAAAGTGTATATTTGTTTTCAAATAAAAACATATATATATATATATATATATATATATATAATTATGTAATCTATATTGATATACCATTTCATTTCATTTTTATCTTTTAATAGATTTATAAATTTATGCATGTTTTATTTTTTTAATTAATAAATTAAAATATATTATAAATTTATTTCAATAAGACGCGGATCTTACACTAGTACCATATATATCCAAAATATATTTTATATATAAACTAATTAATATTTATCAAAAGTATATGGCAGAGAAATTAGCATTAAAAATTTGAACAAAAAGAGTATTTTTTACTTCTTCTTAAAATATATATATATATATATATATTTATTTATTTATTATGAGTAATTTTCGTTATTTTAATACACCACGAAAACTCTAATACGTAAAGAAGTCATTTAAGAAAGGCTTTATAAGTTGGATCAATTGATGATCTAGCATGTATTATTGCTAGAGCTGTCAAAACTAGCCGACGGGACGGAACGGGTCAAAACCGCCAAAGTTCGTCATTAGACGGTGCAGGACGGGCCGGCCCATTTGCTAGGTGAACTATCAAAACCTCAACTCAACCCACAAAGGGACGAGCCCGCGGGTTTCAACGGGCCAACCCGATTTTTTTTTAAAATAAAATTATTTATTAAATTTATTATCTTTATTTTCAAAATTCAAAGTATCTTAATATGTACTATCTATTACTGCAGACTCATTATTAAATCCATTATCATAATCTAAAATTTAACAATGAAACTATAATTAGATGGTCGGCATCTGACGTTGGAACTAAAATAAGTGGCGCGAGTAGCGCTAATTTGTAATGCGAGACAGAGACTTGTTGTGTTTGACTTTTTTTTTTTTTTTTTTTTTGCTTATAAATTTTGATTGTTAATTACATGCAACAACTAAATTTTGAGTTGTTGAATAAGTCTAAAAAACGTGGCAAGCTTTTGTTATTTTTCTATAATATTAAATTAATTATAATAATAATACTAATTTTTTATTTAAAATAAAAAAGGCGGGTTGGCGGGCTGACCCGTCCCCAACCTGTCAAAACACGCGGCCAAATGGGACGGTTCCGATAGGCCCGCTTTCTAAAGGGTTGAAAAAAAGATGAACTCAACCTGTATTTTTTTATGAACGGACTGATCTAACCGACTCCGTCCATTTTGACAGCAATAATTATTGCGAATAATATCATCACAAAATTTAACAACACGCGAAGAAAATAACTACAACTCTTTTTACCAACTCTAATTTTTCTTTTTAACCAACCAGATTTTATTTATCAAGAGGAATGAGCAGATAATAATAATAATAATAATAATATAAATAATTACTAACTTCACCAATGCAATGCTTCATTCATTGGAATTGGAATTTAATATTATATTTTGGTAACATAATGAACACGCTAAGATCGACCAATCTCCAATGTTTCAACGTGTACATCATGTAATTATAAATCAAACAAACCCAAATTTTTCACATATAAAAAGGGTTTCATTATCCTAACCTATTACTTCATAAATTAATCATACGTTTCAATTTTGATGTTCCACATTTTATTTTACTGATAATTATCATTACACTACAAAAAATGCATCAATTAAAGACCAAAATTTTGAGACCGACATAAATCAGTCTCTATTTGAGACTGATTTGAGATCGATCCGAAAAAAATTCGAGTTTTGAGACTGTTTTTAGTTCGGTCTTTAATATTATGTTTTCAGACCGCTTAGAGACCGAAATTAAAATTTTGATTTTGAATCTCGTTTAGAGACCGATAATTCAGTCTTTAATTGGTATCAAAAATTCTGAATCCCAAAATTTTAATTGACTACCAATTTTGACCACTCGTTTAGAGACTGTTTTCAGTTCGGTCTTTAATATTATGTTTTTCAGACCACTTAGCCACCGAATATCAGTCTCTAAACCGAAATTAAATTTCTGATTGGTATAAATGTTTTATACGTATGTGAATCGATCACTTACCGTCAGGATCAGGAGAGAATCCTTTAACCTTGGACAAAGTATCCACATCCGAAAAAGAATCTTTTACTACGCTATCTAAATCCGTGGAGTCTTTCATTACATCCTCTAAATCAACTAAAGCAGGCACTACGATCTCTAAATCAATTGAATCAAGTACTACGATCTCTAAATCAGTTGAATCGGGCACCACCGTCTCCACTTCCAACGAATCTGGCTCTATGACTTTGTTCGAGATAGAGGAATCGAATTTAGGAGAAGAGAAATATTTGTCCATCGTTGGGACAGACATATCATATTAGCGATTAAAGAGATATGAATAATATTTAAAGATACAAAATTTTAAAATATTATCCCTAATATTGTATATATAGATAATTTTAAACAGTGGAGACCGATTTTTCGGTCCCAAATCAGGCGGTTGTGTTTAGAGACCGATTTTTGCGGTCTCAAATCGGTATCAAAATCAAGTTGTTTGTTTTTAGAGACCGATTTTAGCGGTCTCTAACCACTCCGGAACAAATTTTGTTTATTATTTGTGTTTCTTTTGATGCAGAGTTTTTATATTTCCTCACTTTGTCGACATTTAGTTGATTTATTGAATGAGTTATCAAAATATTTAATGAGGTTGTGATGAATGCAATTCTCATTTGATAACAAAAGTCTATATTCTAAAATTTTGTTATATATGGCAATGAGATTAATTTTTATTTTGTAGAGAAGAGAATAATTTTGATTCTGTGGAGAAGAGATTCTGAGAAAAAAATTAATGGCAATGGAATATGAGAAAAAATTAATGACGTGTGTGATTTGATAGAAATAATATTAAATTAAATTGTAAAAAAGATTTTACAATTTTAAAAAAGATAAAATAAAATACTAATATGACATTAAATTCAAATTAAATATAAATAAAAAATAATTTATTAACGTGGGCATGCCAACTAGGCGGTGGACACTATATCATTTCCGATCATATACAATAAAGAAATTAATTATATATGTATATAATTAATTTTAAAAGTTACACAAGACAATTACTTGTCAAAGTGGTAGGTGCCCATTACTGGGGGTGGGTGTGCCGGTTGCTGGGTCGGGTATTGGGTCAGGGGTGGGTGTGGGTGTGGATAAATAAAGAGGGTGGGTGTGCCGGTTGTTGGGTCGGGTATTGGGTCGGGTAGGGGTGGGTGTGCAAGTTGCTGGGTCGGGTTTGTATTTTATTATTTAGAGACCGAATATTCGGTCCCTAATTATAGACTAGAGATCGATTTGTGTTTTAGGGCCCGAAAATAGGTCGGGCCGACTCACGTTTAGGGACCGTAATCGGTCTCTAATTTGAGACTGTGTCATAAATCCGGTCTCTCAATATTAGGTACCAATGAAATAAGGACCCCCATAAATCGGTCCCAAATCAGTCTCTAACGTGTGTTGAGACTGCCTTTACAGTCTCAAAATCGGTCTCTAATCGATGTGTTTTTTGTAGTGTTAAAAATAATCAATATCCTATAATATTGAAGACGACGCGTGTTAAAAATTCAGTAAAATGAATCACTAAGTGGATCATGAAAAATGGAATGAATCAAACCGCTATCACTTTCTCCATTCTCGTTGCAGTTTGGTCGTCGTTAATTAATTAAAGATGTTTCACATTAATTAATTAAGATTTTTTAAAATACCAATAAATATATGTGTAATGTGTTAATTATATCATTTTACTTACTTACATGCTTTGTTATTTAATGTGTATCATTACAAAGCAAGTTGAAATATAACATTTAATTATATAGTAAAAAATGGAAAATAATAATAATATAATAATATTAAAATAGAAATTCTATAAATTAATAATATTGGGACCACCAAAATTTATTAATTAAAAGAGTTATAAATTAATAATTATTAATTTATATATTAATTAATATTTTACTCCCTCCGTTCCGTGATTATTTGCACACTTTTCTTATTTGGACGTCCCAAAATTACTTGTACACTCTTAATATGAAAATACCCCACAAAATTAATACCCTCCCAACATCATTTTATTTTTAAAATTGTCACCATCTTTTTACATACATTTTATTTTACACATTATCATATCCACTTTATACCTCACCAAATCACCTAAAATACCCCTCATTTATCTTACATCATCAACCACTAAAGTCACTTTTCTTAAAAAATGTGTCGATCAAATCGTGCAAGTAATCTTCGGACGGAGAGAGTATTAATTTATGGAGTAATAAAATACTCAATTTATAAACACCCTTTCAATCTTCTACCTAAAATTAATTATTGTATATGGAATGAATGACCTGATTAATTTGTAAGAATCCTTCAATCTTTCCCATTATTATACTTCTTGTGTTTATTGTATCACTTTATAAACATTAATTTTTATTTTTTATATAAATGTATAAGATCAAAATATGCTAACACAAACAAAATCATATACACAACAATGACCGACGAGATTCAAAGAACATTATTTCTCACTTGAATTAAATATTTTTTTGTTGAGCTATGAGAAAATGACACCAAAAGTTCTTACAATAATAAGGAAAATTAGAGACGAGATTTAAGATGAAATTGATTTCCAAAAAAAAATTGAGTCATTTTTCAAGAAACTTTCATAAATCATTCATGTAGTGTAATATGTAGTATATAAAAAATTATTAATTTATATTTTATATGGGGTCTATAGAAATTATGAAAAATGTATTATCGTATAATTTTAGCGAATTTATTAATTTAGCACCCTATTTTTAAATTGGAATTAACAGAAAATATTATTTTAGAGAGTTTATTAATTAATCGAGTATTAATTTATAGAATAAATAAATTAGAGGAGACGGTGAGAGTTGTTAACTTTGTCGATGCAGTTTAACCGATACATGCATGAAATACATTAATTAATATACTGAGATTAATTGTTTTAATTTATGTCACAAAGATTGGTTCACCCAACTTTGAATCATTCATTTTTAAATGCATTTTGACTTAATCGAAGTCTTAAAGAAACAATTCTATCATTTTTACAAGACGTAACTCGTGTGATAGTCATCAACGGTTAAAAGTCGTGCAAGTGACCTCTTCCACAACCTTTTAGATGGAACGATATATATAATTGGTAAGTTTTGGAATGATCTTTTAATATGAATAATCATTTTAAATGTACTGTAATGAGCATCACCAAAAGTAAGGAGTATGCGGTTTCACTAATAACTCGTTATTTAAAGTATTTCCTTCCTTTGAGGTAAATATTAGATTTTTTTATTATTTTATAAAAATGTCAATCACTTTTTTTTTACAAAAAAATTTATATAAAATATTTCATACACAAAATGTAACTAATTAAGATAAATTTGAAGTAAATATTTGTGAGTCAAATTTAATTAAATTCTAATTTTTCGCTGACAAGTATTTTCTTACTACATGAATAAAATTATGTTACTTTAAAATTAAAATATTGTCACTACAAGACCAAAAATGTAATACTACAAGTACAAAAATATTTTGACAAATAAAGGTTATATATTTAGAAAAAAGAGAAATTTAGAGTCATAAGTTCACAAGTCGAACCAGAGGTCGGGGCGCGCCATTAAAATCTTTCCCGAAAAAACTCTCCTTAGGGACAAAACCCGGGTCAAGGGAAAAAGGTACACCCCTCTAAGAACCAAAAGTACAAAAATGAAAATATTCCTTATTCGATCATGTCACTATACATAAAAGGAAAAATGGAATTTGGGCATTGACCTCTCCAAATAAAGGCCTCCCAAGACATCGCCATAACATCTGCAACATGTTCGCCTCCCTGTAGGTATGGTTGAACCGGACTGTCATCACACTCAACAAATGTCGAACCGTACTCTAGAGAGCTTGAAGGCGCCAAGAAAAAACCAGGAGGGCCCTTGCCACGTCCTAACGGCCAACTCTGAATTTAACTCCACCTAAAGATGAGACCAACCCTGTGAATGAGCAAAGAGAATAACTTGAAGACCAACCGATATCTCCGCCTCAAAAGGGAACCCCCAACCTACATCTCTAGCAAAAGCCGCAACAAAGAAACCCTAGAGTTCTGGAAAACAGCCCCAGCAAAAAGAGAACCAGGCCCAGGAAACTATCCACATTAACCTTAAACCTGCCAAGGTATAGGGGAAGCCAACAAAGTGAAATCGATATACGAGGAGGACGCAGACGAGACTACACCCCCAAAGAATGACACGCTCCAAGGTCATCAACCAACCCACCCGAATAGCCACTAGCTAAAGGTGTCGCCTCAAGAACTCCGAAAATAATCATAGCAAGGTAACGATACACTGATGGTGTTAACCCCTCAAAAACCGATTTGTTCCGGACATGCCAATTAGCACAGACCGTAGTAACAAAAGTCACTCACCAATGCTCTAAGACATGCTTACTGAAAGACTTCCCAAAGTCCTGAAGAAAGACATCAAGAAATTCCATCTCAAATGTAAAGGATACATGAACGTGACTACTCAAAATAGAGAAAACATATCGAGAGAAAGCACAATCACAAAGGATATGGCCAAGCGATTCATCAGCACCCCTACAAAGAGAACACATGGAGGGGCCCAAAACCCCAAATCTGTGCAGCATTTGCAATAAGGAGTTTCCCCAAGATGGCTCTCCAAACAGTAGTCGAACGATATGGGGAATAAAGCTTCTCCAAATCCAAGAAGCACAACTGAACCTGTAGAGGCTGACGCAAAAAATCAAAGGTCATACTCGTTGTCAATTCCCTTGAAACCGAAGTAGCCCAAATCGTGCGATCCGGCCCACTAAAGACCATGATAGCTAGGATATTAGCTATAATCTTATAAAACCTCAACACAAATTAAGGACATGTTAAAGTGCCAACAATCGTCGAAGAAGAAATCTCCCACTGTGCCCCGTAAAGTAAACAAAATGTGTATAGGTATCCCAATCCTATCAAAAATGACATAACGCAGCCATTTGTCATGCCAGAAGCTAACCCGGGAGTGGAGGCCCACAATCCAACGAGCACATTCCAAAAGACGGGGAAAATGCAGCCTGACCCCCGACCCAAAAGAGGAAACCCAGTCATAAGTACGAGGACGACCACTCTGGGTGATGAAGCGAGAATGAAGTAAGGTTTATCCTCAAGATTGATTTCGATGAATGAAGTAAGGTCTACCCCCAGACTCCCCTCCCCCCTCATTCAAAGGGGTACAACAACGCTCCCAACTGACCGTGTAAGAATTATTCCTTCTATTGACATCCCCTATCCAAAGAAAATTTGTCATGACCCAATATCAATAGTCTTTAAGAGTAGCCGGGCCACCTGTAGATCATCATCGAGTGGACTAAGGAGACAGTAATGACAAAGTTGATATATAAGACAACGTCGACTGGCCATGGATAGAGAAATCTCCTTCCACTTGCTGAACTTACTAATAATAGAGTAAGTCAATTGTTGAAGATGAACCCGTCTCGGGACACCTCAAGAGATGGGGACCCCAAGATACGTGAAGGGCATAGAACCCGCAATAATCCCTGTCTTCTAAGCCACACGCCGACGAACCACATGAGAGACAGACGACCCATAAAAGACCCTAGACTTGGGAGGACTATAAATATGTCCGGACATAGAACCATAAGACTGGAGGACCCGTTTCAGAGCCAAAATGTTCAAGATCGTTGCCTTGGTAAAGATCATGATGTCATCTACATAGAGGAGGTAAAGAGGAGACCTCAGAATAGCAACAATCCGACCATGCTGGACCTCTCAATCAATCCAACAACCCAGACCCTCTTAGTAGTACAAAAGAGAAGTGGAGATAGAGGGTCCCCTTGACGAACACCCCTCGAACAAGAGAAAAAATTGATCGGCATATCGTTAACAATAACAACTAACCTCGCAGAAGCTAGAATCGAACTCACCATCTATATAAAGGGTTCATATTTAACTTATTATTAACTAACAATACTTTGACCTTGTAGTAGCATAATATTTTTTGTTTAGTAGTAGCATATTTTGATCTTTGTAGTATCATATTTTTTGATATTGTAGTAACATATTTTTGGCCTAGCAGATTATTTTATGCCACTCCAAGGATAAAAATATTATGCTACTACAAGGCAAGAACTATATTACTATAAGACTAAAATATTGTCACTACATGTCCAGAAATAATATGGAGACTTGGTTTTTGGGCAAAGTTGCCATAATATTTTTGGACATGTAATAGGTCACTTTTGGCTTTATAGTGAAAATATTTAGGTCTTGTACGTAGTAACATTATGTTGGTCATGTGGTAACCACATGTTTGTGACCCACAATTTTTTTGGGCAGCACGAATCTGAGCTTTTAATCTGTGAATTTTTTAAAATTATCTTAATTAAACATATATCATGTGTAAAATATTTCACACAAGTGTTGCTCATAATGTGAATAATTTAAAAAATTGTTTATTTTAATAAAAAACAATTATAATCATCAATAATAATATAAATGTTATTACTAATTAAAGGCGAATAATAATACTAATAATTTAAAAAAGAATTAATAATTAATTAAATATTTAATAATAATATTAATTAATAAATAAAGAATATATCATCATTATAATAATTCTAAAATAAATAATATAAATACTATAAATTAAAAATAAATAATAATTGATGTGTAGAAAAAGAACACACAACGGTTGGGACAGTTGTCTAACCTTACGTCAAGATTACGCAAGCGTCCCTTTGATAACGGCCGCACTTCTTCGTCTCCAACGTCTTTGAAAACCTGCAAAACCCCTGCAGGGGAGGTCCCCTGCGTTGGGCCTCCAACGCTCAAGTCAGAAAGGTGGTCGGAAAGTATCCGTGAGGAAGGATCCTCGTGGATAAGGAGCTGAAATATAGCTCAAAGTAATGATAATCTGAGAGAATAGGCTTTCAAGGTGTTTCAACTTAGATTTAGCTCTTATAGCTTCGCCGGAAAGAATGTCAGGCACTTTTCCGGTGAGATACTGTATTTTTGAGTTGGTTAAGTGTATTGGTCGTTGATATTCATAAATAGTAAGTGAAAATGTTTAAATATTACCTTCTAGGGGAAGGGTTATCCACTTCCCCTTTTTCCTCAACTTCCCACCTTGTGGACTAAGTTCACAACCTCTTTCTCCTTACTCCGCATCAGAACTCTGAAAATAGGGGGAGTGGGCGAGATAATATCGCCCACTAATCATCTGTATAGCTTGGTCAAAGCAAGAAGCGCATGTTTCAAGATTTCGGACCTCGAGGACCTGGAGGTCCCCGAGCTCCTCAGCTCCAAATAGCGGGAATCCAGGTTTTAGCCCAACTGCTTCGCTACAAAGGTGGAAGGGCTTTTGACTCCTCATTGGGGCTAATCCAGCCCATTTTGCCTGTTTCTTGTATAATTTGGGCCTACTCTGGGCCCAATTCAATATCTTCAAAGCCCAACATTAATATATTAATGAAGACAAATAGAGGATAAATATATGATTAGTTTAAGTACAATTAATTCGGACACCACGTGTCAATTTGTGATAGGACGACACATTTTATCCACATCAACCACTCCTCCTACTCTCGTAAAGTGGGCTACACTTATGAGAGTAGAAAGTAAATGTGTCGATTATTTTTCATACCTCCAGTACCTGCATAACCGAGAGATCTTAGGTGTGATTTTGGATCTGGTGTCGGGGAGACCCTGTTTCAAATTTCAAAACATATATCCAAGGGGTATTATAATAATAAAGATCAGACCCTTTTTTAGGGTATCATGTGATACTTTCACGCTTACGCACACTGGGGTCCTCAGGAAATCCCAGGTTCGGACCTGGATTGAGCAATTTTTTGCATAGGTGTTAAGTATGTGCTCCATGATCTTAGGACCTCTAGTTTCAGTATTTTCTCAAATTTTGATTCTTCAGCATATTTGTAGTTTGGCTTGCTCTTTTATGGCCTCTTCGAGCATACTTTGGATTATGTCCAGAAGAGTGATGTGTACAATGCTCAAGCGGCCCAGGAGCATACTCGGGCAAATGACCTCCTGGCCAAGCTGAAAGCTGGGAAGCAGGAAGGGAAGAAGCTGAGGGGGCAAGCTCGAGCGCTCACCAAGAAAGTCCATCTCATCCAGTCCCAAATTCAGCGGCAGGAGCAAGAGCTCCTTCTCTCAGGGGTGAAGCTTCGTACAAACTCCTTGTTTTCTTCCAAAACAGGGCAGCAATTCTTGAAGACCCTCCATCAGGGCCGGCTAGAGTCTTACCTTTAGAGCGCCATCTTTTTAGGTGTCATTAGACGCTTCATTCCCCACTTTGTCGATCATGGATTTGACAAGGTCGTGGCCCAACATCAAGCTGAAGGCTTCGACGGGGTGTATGACAGGAGTGCTTTATTGGATGGATTGACACCTCCTTCCACTTTCTTAGGCGACCCGTAGGAGCTGATTACTGCTCCTTGGTGGCTTCCTAGCATGCGAAGAGCTACCTAAGGGTTGCGGGACCAGAAGCTAGGGCTTGAAACCGATGGAGGCCCATGAGTACCTTGTGGATATGGCCAAGGAGGTTCCAGTTGGTGAGGACAATGAGGAGGAAGGAGGTGGGTCAAGTGACCATGCGGAGTTGGAGGTGGCTGCGAGCGAGCATTCTCCTCATGATTGAGGATTTCATTTCATTCCTGTTTATTTTATGCACTAAACAATTTACCTTTTCACTGCAACACCTGAATACTTTATGAGGTTTTTGTAGCCTCATTTTGGTTTAGGGGCTTTCGTGCCCTGGTTTTGGTGAGGTTCTCCACCCTCTTGGAATAGCGGGGGATTTTCACATCCTCCGTTTTATTTTATGAATAGTTGAGGCTCCAGGCCTCGTAGTTTCATATCTGCTTTCCATCGTATCTGTTGCACCTTTCCTGCTCATATGTATTTTCGTGCTTGCACATATATATTTGCAAAAATGTTCACGATATGCTTTAGGTATCAAACTAAAAAATGTTTGTCACATGCCATAAGCATCATGCTCATAAATGTTTATCAAGGAGAAAATCATATGTAATCTAATTGTATCTCATGAATTTTCTTAAAACCTGAATGGTTGTTCCGTTCTTGATTTTTCATCAAAAACTTAGCACATATAGGCTTTGAGGTTTGAAGCAATGGTTCAAAACATCTCATTATGTCGAAAAAGTAAAAAGTAATACTTTTTCACTTACTTGAGTTTCTGGCTTGTTGTCTTCGAAGAGTTAGGTTAGTCCACTTTCACCCCCCTCAAGCCTCGAAGCCTATATTATAGGACTTAAATCAGAAGTGTTGCTCACTTCTATTTTTTGTTCCAGTTATTCCAGATTTGATCTGGAGATTCTTAACCTGAAATCTCAAAAATATGATTTTGGTTTACCTTCGTATTGTTAAGTTGTCCAGCCCTTGGAGGACAGCTGATTTCTAGGCCCTTCAGAGTGCGAAAGAATTCAAATTTCAAAGGGTGTCATGATTCCAGACCCCAGAGAGCGTTAGGATTTCAGACCCCGGAGGGCGTTAATATTTCAGACCCCGAAGGGCATCAACTTCAACATTTCAGACCCTGGAGGGCATCAGCATTTCAGACCCGGAGGGTGCTGAAATTTTAGACCCCGGAGGGTATCAACATTTCAGACCCGGAGGGTGCTGGATTTTTAGACCCCGGAGGGTATCAACATTTCAGACCCGGAGGGTGTTAAATTTTTAGACCCCGGAGGACATCATCATTTCAGACCCGGAGGGTGTTGATGCTTCAGACCTAGGAGGTCGTATAACATTTTTTTTTACTTACTTGACCCGAGTTTGCGGCTAGCTGTCTTAGGAGAGTTAGGTTATTCCACCACCATCCCCCTCAAGCCTCGAAGCCTGTATTGTGAGACTTTAGGTTTGGAGTGTAGTTCACTTATTTTCATGTCCCAGCTATGCCAGCTTCGATTAGCCATGCCGCCTGTAACGTGGAGGTTCTTGACCTGAAATTTTCAAAAATAAGGTATCGATATACCTTTATATTGTGGGGCTATCCATCTTGCGGGGAGCTGCGGAGCTCTGGACCTTCAGGATGCTTCAGACCTCCGGGGGTCGTATAACAGTTGGATGCTTCAAACCTCGGGGGTTGTATAACATTTGGGTGCTTCAAACCTCGGGGGTTGTATAGCACAAGGATGCTTCAAACCTCGGGGGTTGTATAGCATTTGGGTACTTCAAAGAAGTCGGGGGTTGTATAGCACAAGGATGCTTCAAACCTCGGGGGTTGTATAGCAATTGGGTGCTTCAAACCTCGGGGGTTGTATAGCATAAGGATGCTTCAAACCTCGGGGGTTGTATAACATTTGGGTGCTTCAAACCTAGGGGGTTGTATAGCACAAGGATGCTTCAAACCTCGGGGTTGTATAGCATTTGGGTACTTCAAACCTCGGGGGTTGTATAGCACAAGGATGCTTCAAACCTCGGGGGTTGTATAGCATTTGGGTGATTCAAACCTCGGGGGTTGTATAGCATTTGGACGCTTCAAACCTTGGGGGTTTTATAGCACAAAGATGCATCAAACCTCGGGAGTTGTATAGCATTTAGGTGCTTCAAACCTCGGGGGTTGTATAGCACATTGAGCCCCGGAGGGTGGGTATTTGGCGATTTTCGATCCTTGGGGGCGCTGGCGATTTTTGACCCTTGGGGGCGCTGGCAATTTTCTACCCTTGAGGGTGCTGGCGATCTTCGACCCTTGAGGGTGCTATAATAGTTTTGACCTCGGGAGGGTTGTAAGAGTTCAGACCCCGGAGGGTGCTGAAAATCCCTAATGTCTTGCTCGATCGGTTGAGAGTTGGAGCTTCATGCATGTTGGGGGTTCTCAAGGACCTAGAGGTACCTGAGGAGTTACCCGGATTTTCTAAGACCTGTTAGATTTAACCTGTTTCAATTCAAGGTGGTCACTGGGACCTCAATTATCAGTTAGAAAACTCATGATAATCAATACTCTAAAGTGATAATCTTCTCAAAAAGTAAACTTTATTGATTATTAACGGATGTCAACATAGGCTATAGACAACCTATGTTGGTCTAAAAAAACCTCATTATAGTAAAACCAGTGGGAAACATTCCACAGACGAGCTATGTCGCTCCCCTCCATGTCCTGGAGTCTGTATGCTCTTCCTATCAATACCTGGGTAACTTGGTAAGGCCCTTCTCAGTTGGGCTCGAGCTTTCCAGTTTGTTTCAGCCAATGATTTTAAAATCGGACCGGACCGGCCGGTTCGACCGGTTCAACCGTGAACCGGTCACGGTACCGGTCCGGAAGATGCCCAAAAACCGTTTCACTGGTTGGACCGGTCAAAACCGGTCAAAAACCGATTGAACCGGTCAAAAACCGATTGAACCGGTCAAAATCGGGAAAACCGCTTAAAACCGGTCTGACCGGTTCAGCTCTTTTTTTTTTTTTTTTTTTAAATTTTAACTTTTTTTTATATTTCAAAATTAGGTGCACATCCGACACCTTTTATAATTTTCCTCTTATGTTTCTTCCACTACTTATTCAATGTGGGACAAAAAACTTTAAGCTTGTGTGTTACTATAACACTACTACTTTTATAATATTTTTTCCACACACTTCTTCCCCTTATTCGATGTGGGACAAAAAAATTTAAGCTTGTGTGGTGTTATAACACTACTACTTTTATAATATTTGTTCCACACACTTCTTCCAATATTTCGATGTGGGACATAAACGTGGGATAAAAAAATCTTATGTTTACTTGCTTCCTTCTATATTTCTTTAACTTTTTATAATGATTTCCTCTCATATTCTATCTACTCTTTTTTCGATGTGGGATGCAAATTTCTTATTTTTATTTGCTTTCTCCAATATATCTTTTACTTTTTATTAGACGTGGGACATAAATCTCATATATTTATTTTTTTACTAACATTGTTGTTCTTATATTGTTTTCCTCACATATTTTTCTACTCTTTATTGGATGTGGGACATGTTTGTTTTTCATTATTTTTTCTAGCATGTGTATAACTTCTTTCATTTGGATTGAGAATTAATAATGAATTCCATTATTTCAAAGAATACAAAATTATTATTTCAACAATATTTTAAACAAAATATATAATTATAAATGCCTAAAAAAAAATTGTTCATGCTAGAAATATTTTAATTTAATATAATTTTTATAAATGTGTTTAATGTAATAAAAATATAAAAAAAATACATATAAAATCAATTTACCGGTTGGACCGTGAACCGGTGTCCAATCCGGTTTGATCTCCGGTCCGGTTATGAAAACACTGGTTTCAGCACATCAGCTCTCCTCGGAACCAGGTCTCCAGCTTCTAATGACCTCAAGGTCACTTTTTTGTTGTATGCATTTCTTATTCTGCACTGGCATATATCTCTTACATGCTCTCATTCTATACTTATCTTGTGTTTGATATGTCTACACGTTCTCATGAACTCCTATATCTAGATTATACAGGGGTGCTAGAATAGAAATACATAGTTTCTTTAGCATAGTTTATCAAAGTATGCTCGTAAATCATATCTAAAGTGTTAGGAAAGATGTGCTCACACAAGTTTCCGAAGATCATCAAAATGTTTTCATCACATCTCATAAATTCTTCAAATATTAATCGAAGATAAACATACTTTTCGATAGAATCTAATCATTTGAGTTCTAAGCATGCGTCTTAACTTATTGAAAATCAAAGAATGTTCTCGATCATTTTCTTAATCAATCGTGAAATTCTCCTAAGTAATCAACTTAAGATTCCTCAAATCATAGGTAAACATGCACATTCGATATTCTCACACTTTTAGAGAGGCCAACCAGGCGGCTGACGCAGTGTCCAAGACGAATATAAACTGCATTTGGAGGGGATACCCTCCAGATTTCTTACTCACTTTCTTGCATAAAGATTTGTATACTGTCTTTTACAGACATTGATTCTTAGAGGAGTTTACCTTTTTCCTTCACCTGGGTTTTGTCCCTAAGGAGGGTTTTCCCAGGTAAGGTTTTAACGGCACTCCGGCCTCTGGCTCGACTTGTGAGCTTATGGTTTTAGGTTTTTCTTTTTTCTTTTATATTCCATACCTTTTTATTGGCAATAGAATTTATATCAAGAATTTCTAAGTATAATCAACATCTCAATCTCAACTTATTCAAAGTTATTAATCATGCATCATCCAAATGCGTTAAATTCTTAGCAAAAGCTCATATGCTTCGAGGTTTTATGCTCTAAACAACCACGTCTAGGCAGCTCATATCAAATCATAAATTAAAATCGAAAGTAAAAAGTAAAGTATACACTTTTCACTTACTTGGCTTCATAGATGTATCTCGGAGGTGGCAAGCCTAGACCCTTCATCACCCCCCTCAAGCATCGAAGTGTAAGGCATTTGCAAGTTCCATAATCCTTTTTGAGGTTCATGTCTGGTGACCTTCAATCTTTAATTTTTGGACACCCAGCACCCATTGAAGGTTCGGAGAGGTCCTCTTCAATGTTCAGGTCTCTTGACCTTCAATATCTTGAATTTCGGAAATCCAACACCCGTCAGGGACGTGGAGAGGTCCTCGTGCAAAATTTATGGCTTCTAGGTCGTCGAGCTTTTCTTGTGAAATTTTATCCTGTATTCTCAATTCAATCATGGTTATAACAACCTAAAACATTTTATCTAAATACTCAAAATACTTTGCTCTATTGTTGGATGTCCGGAACTTCGATTCCTCAGTAAATTGGATCTCCAACCCCTGAGGGCAATCAACACAATACCAACTCCACATCTAGTCATGGGCATGGAGCCATCCACAAATATCTTTTGTTATTAGATCTCGTTAAGCCTGGTGATTTCTTGGATGAAATCCGATTAGGCTTGAGCTTTGATAGCCCTTTGGGGCTCAAAATAGACATTGTACTCTTATAATTTTATGGTCCATTTGACCATTTGTCCAGATAAATCTGCCCTACCAATTACCTGCTTCAAAGGGTAATTAGTGTGAACAACAATTTTATATGACAAAAATAAGGGCATAACCTTCGAGGTGTAATCAGCACAGCCAAGGCAGTCTTCTCAACTTTTGAATATCAGATCTCAACACCTTAGGGAGGGCTTGGTGGAGTTTCAGCAGCTGGGCTTGTTGGAGCTTCATTAGCTGGGCTCGATGGAGCTTCTGTAGCTGAGTTCGATTGAGCTTCAGCTCCTCAAATGCTTTTTGACATTATTCATCCCACTCGAATCTGGATCATGCTCCGTTCCTGGGGCTGAGGCGGTTGGCTCTCAATATCAGCTCAAGTCTTTTGCCTTCTGACATATTTGCAGGCCCTTTCCCGGACCTCAGATTTCTCGGGTGTTTTAGCATTCAGTACCTGGATAAATTCAGCCTTCGAGCCATCCGGAGGTCCGAGCTCATTCGGAGCAGGATGGCTCAATCAATGCAATCTGCACTTATTCAGGTGTTTCAACCTTTAACACCTGATCTCCAGGCTTACCCAAAAGTCTCACAGGATTTGGACAAGTTAAATCTGAAAACTAAAATCATGTATAGAACCTCGAGGCGTGTTAATCGTACATAATTCAAAGATAAGTATGTTAGCCTCATGTTTTAGGAGCATGGATCATCATCAATCCTTAATCATGGGTTCTAAAGTATATAGTGTTGGGAATAAAATGAGATTTTGATTAAGATACCAAAACCCCTTAAGACATACCAAGCAAGATAAGTCAAATTGAATATGTTTAAGGAATGTTGGAACATATAGATAAGGTCAGTTGACAAGCTGATATGTTAGGCAGCTTATAGATGCTTTAGATGCATAAGTTGAGGGGGAACTAAGCTAAGAAGATTGCAAGAATCAAGTTCTCTCAAGGCTCAAAATCAAGAAGATCCCAACCCTGCTGATAGTCAAAGCTCAATTGTGCTAATAAGTTAATTCAGCAATGGAAAGAGACAACCTCTCTGATGATCAATTCAGAAGAATACATCAGTTAGACCAAGTCTAATGATATGCATAGAATCAAGATCAGAAGAGATGTCCAACAGAGTTGATAAGCACACTAAACCTGAAGTATACAAATCCAGTCTAAGTCAAGAGACAATTGTGCTGATAGGGTCAACTCCATTGATGTGGAAGAATGCATACTTAGAAGCTATCAATAAAGATCAGTGAAGATATGGAGCCAACTCAACTGACGAAGCTAGCCAACATTGCTGAAAGGACAAGTGAGCTGAAGGAGATAAGCTTGAGCACAAATCAGTCCTGATGATAAGGAAAGTTGTCCTTCATCATGGAACCAATGATTAGAAGGAATGTCTAGTGTTTGACTACTGAATCTTCAAGTCAGGCATTGGGAAGAGTGCATCAAAGTTAAAACAAAGAACTACAAGATGTTTACTTCCCAAAACAAGGACATGTCACTTTCAAGAATCTGTCCTCAAGATGCAAAGTACAAGGAGGACTAAAATAGACTATTTGAGGCTGTCTCTCCAACGGACATAACCTCACTTTGCTCTATAAATACTGGAGTGTTGGAAGCTATTCAACAAGAACTGTGAATCCAACTAGTCAAGGAAAATACAAGCATTCAAAGCTTACAAACCTTATACTTTTACAAGAATACTTCATTCTTAGAGTTTCCATACACTTCCAGTTCATCTAAGCCTGAACCTCATTGTATATCAATCAAGCTTAGAGAGATATCCTATCCTTACACAGAACTTAATTGTAAAGGATATCTCACCATAGTTGGAACCAACCTCAACCCTTTAACCTTTCAAGTAAAGTGAGAAGAGTTGTTGTAAAAGTGTGAGAACTAGAACTGTCAAGTGAAGAACAGTTTAGTTCGAGTTGAGAGTGAGTACTAGGACTCAGAATTCCTAGGGATCAAGGCACTAAGGAGTAGTGTGGTTGATCAGTGCACCTTGGAACTATAAAACAAGTTAATTCCAAGAGAAGGAATTATCCTGTTAAATCAGGGAAAGTGGATGTAGGAGCTTGAGTCTCTGAACCACTATAAACTCTTGTGTTATTTACTTTCAAGTCATTTCTTTCAAGTAACACATTCATACACTGCACACAAACTGATCTTCAAAAGATATACATCACAAGTTGTGCAAAACAGAATTGGGACAAGTCCCCTGAAAACAGTTTCTGTGTTAAGAAGGTTTCAGAATTAAAAGGAGTTTAAATATAAAAGGGCCAACTATAATTATGCACATATAACTTACTTAGATAGTTATTTAACTGAATACTTCATAGTATTCAGTGGTTTGATTATCTGAACAAAGTTATACATACTCAGAGAAGTTGTCCAAGACAACTCTGCTGATAGTCTGATTTGATTAAATTCAAAAGATTTTCATACACAATTGCATTCCCCCCCCCCATACACTTGTGCCATACTCCTTTCATGACCAACAAGTGGTATCAGAGCAGGGGTTCAAAGACCACTGCTTCTGAAAATCCATCTTGATTTTCAAAACTAAATTTTAGTGTGGTCACTAAACTGATCTTTCTGAATTCTTAACACTTTGTGCTTTAACCTCATTTATCTGGAGATATGGTTAGGAATAACAATAATGCAGTGCCTGGAGATGTTATGGAGACCATCAACAACATGGCTCCAAATCCAGACAATCACATATCTCATCACAAGCTACCAATGTTCTCAATTGAGAACTATGATTTTTGGAAGATCAGGATGAGAGCTCATCTTGCATGTCTTCATGATGAGATGCTGAGAGTCATCACAAGGGGTCCATTCACATTTATGTAGGCTTATCCAAAGGTTACAGCTGCTCAAAATGCTGACCCAAGGCAAGAAATCCCCAAGGATGAAGATGACCTCACTGCAGAAGAGAGAAGGAGACACAACCTCAACTATCTTGTTATGAACACTCTCTATCTAACAATTCCAGATGTTGTAATGGGGAGAATCTACCATTGCACAATAACAAAAGAAATATGGGATGCTCTTGCAGAAATGTGTGAGGGCACTGACAAAACTAAGGAGAATAAGCTCCAAGTTGCTGTGCAGAAATATGAACAATTCTCAATGGAATCATATGAGGCCATTGACAAGCTTGCTGGTAGATTCTCAAACATAATGAATGAAATAAATTCATTGGGCAAGGTTTACTCCAAGAGAGAGGTGGCACTAAAAATCCTAAGAAGTCTCACTCCAAAGTGGGATGTATATTCTGTAATGATGCAGAACACCAAAGATCTCTCTACCATGCCCATGCAACAAGTCTTCTCATAACTCAAAGCTTATGAGTTTGATCTCAATAGAAGAAAGCCAACTGAGGAACCTTCATTACCAACCAAAGGAGTGGCATTCAAGGCCAAAGCTGCTGAACCTGAAATGTAGTCCACTCCAAGATCATCAAAGTCAGTTTCTAAAACTAAAATGAAGGAAGAGCTAGCCCTCATGGCTAGAAGATTTGAAAAGCTCAACTCAAGATTTGGTAGATACAAAAAGTTCTACCAAGACAAAAAGGTCAGGAGAAGGTACAACTCTCCTGAAGCAAAGGCCAGGACAAAATGCCTGAAGAAAGAAAATCAGAGGACAAGTACTCTGATAGGAGAAAGTCCAGCAGAGATGAACCTTCATCATCCAAAAGAAAAGATGATTCCAAGAAAGATGATGATGAAGACCTGTGCTATAACTGCCAAAAGAAGGGCCACTTTTAATATGATTGCCCTGAGAGACAAGCTTCTGAAATTGCAAAACTCTCTCAAGTTGAATCTGTAGTTAATGTCAAGTCTACTGAGTTGTATTAACAAGTCTTGAGAGAACTTGATGAAGCTTCTCTCAGGATAGTTGACCAACAAAAGCATATTGATGAGCAACTGCTTATTCAGAAGAGAAAGGACTTTGAGCTTAAAATTCTTCAAGATAAATTTGAAAACCTCTTTCATGAATAAGATGTTCTTAAATCAAGTGAAGAGAGCCTGAAAAATAAGATGTCTGCAATGAATAAATCCTCTAAGGTAATAGAGGAAGTTCAAATCTTCCAAAGACCTATGGCTCAAAAGAGTGGATTGGGATATGATCCATTCGAATCTTCACCTCTTCTTAGTGTTGCTTCAACAAGCAACACTAAGAGAATATTTGTTAAATCAGTGGCACAACAAGCTAAAAATGAATTAACTTAGCCACTGAACAAAGGAAAGGGTAAAATGAATGAAGTGCCTACTCAAGTATTCCAGAGAACAAAGCCCATACCTAAGGAAATGACCAAAGTCTTTGAGTACAAGAGAAATGATGTTCATCAGAGTAGACCCAATGGAAGGGCAACTCATCTGAAAAACATTCAGAGAGATTGTCACAAGTATGTTCAGCCTAGGCCAACTCTTCTGAGGAAACCTCAGCTGAACAGACTAAAGGCCAACTCTCCTATGGGGCATAATAAAATGAGACAACGAAAACCCTTCATGCCAAAGGGTAATGGTCATCTAAATGCCCATCCTTAAAGATTTCATCAAGCTGCACAAAAGACTCACAAGTTCAGGAGAAATGTCAACTCTCCTGATACTTACAGAGTAAACACTTTCACACATTCTTTCCCAAAGGCATTTAAGGGAAAAACTGTGTATGTTGATGAAAGAGGAAAATAACTTACCCACCTTGAATCAATCACGGTTATTAGGCAAGTTTGGGTTCCTAAAGGTACAGCTAACCTCTCAGGACCCAAAATTCAAAGGGTACATAAAGCTTGATTATTGCAGGTACCAAAGGACCATAAGAAGATGAGGAGCTTGAACAAAAAGACAGCATGGTATTTGGACAGTGGATGTTCAAGGCACGTGACTGGAAATAAAACACTCCTCACTGAATTCATTGAACAAGAAGGTCCTAATGTCACATTTGGAGACAGCTCACAAGCCACTACAAAAGGTTATGGTACCTTAAACATTGGTAATGTTAAGATAAATAATGTATCATATGTGGTTGGTCTCAAGTATAATCTCTTAAGCATAAGTCAATTATGTGATAAAGGATATAATGTTGAGTTCTCAAGTGATTAATGCCTAATCAAAGACAAGATAACTCAACAAACTCTACTGACGGGCATAAGAAAAGGGAATGTATATTTTGCTGACTGGAACTTATCTATTGATGCTACATGTTTCATTTCTAAGAGCTCAAATGAACAAATTTGGTTATGGCATAAGAGACTTAACCACTTGAACTTTAAATCCATGAACAAGCTAGCAAGAAATGCTTTAGTAAAAGGACTGCCAAATGAAGTTTTCATTAAGGAACATGTATGTAAACCATGTCAAGAAGGAAAACAGATTAAAGCCTCATTTAAAGGCAAACCAGTTATCTCTACTGACAGGGTACTTGAACTGTTACATATGGACCTATTTGGACCAATTACCCCTTCTAGTATAAATGGAAGAAAATATACATTGGTTGTAGTAGATGACTTCTCTAGATTTACTTGGGTAGTATTTCTCCTTAATAAGAAAGAAACACAAGTCAAACTCCCTGAGCTAATGAAGAGATTGTCAAATGAGAAAAGCCTTAATATCATCAAGATCAGATCTGATAAAGGCACTGAGTTCATAAATTTATATATTAATGGGGTAGCTGAAAGAAGGAATAAAACTCTTAAAGAGGCTGCTAGAACCTTAATTGCTGATTCTAATCTGCCTAAGAGATTTTGGGCTGAAGCTATAAACACTGCATGCTATACTCAAAACAGATGTTTAATCACTAAAGGTCAAGGAAAGACCCCATATGAACTCTGGAAAGGAAGAATGCCTAAAGTTTCTTACTTTCACATATTTGGTTGTAAGTGTTTCATTCACAACAATGGGAAAGATCAATTGAAATCCTTTTATAGCAAAGCTGATGAGGGGATATTTCTTGGATATTCCCAAATCCGTAGAGCTTTTAAAGTCTAGAATTGTAAATCCATTCTTGTGGAAGAAACACCTCATGTTGTGTTTGAAGAAGCTACTTTTGAGAACAGGGATAAAACCTTGAATTTAGATGACATCACACAAAGAACCATCAGATTGAGCCTAAAAGAAAAGATACTTTATTCACTGATGTTGTCCAGGCCAATCCTCTTGAAATCATTACAGTGGACAACACTCCTGAAGGCAATCTACCTGAAGCAAACCCCACTGAAGGAAATGATGAACTGAATGACCCAATCCCAGTTCATAATCAGGTAACAACTACCAATGAAGAAGCAGGCTCTACTGAGGTAGTTAATGGATCCAATATTCTAGGGGGAATTAACATTGTTGAAAAGGCCAATATCCCTGACATTGATGCCAACTCCCCTGAATATGATCCTGAATTAGATCCTGCAATAAACTTTCCTAAATTTTATGATCCTAGTGACTCAACCTTGGTAGAGGACAACTCTACTAAAGGGATCAGGCATAGAAGGAGATGGTTATCTGACCACCCAACTAGCCTGATACTTGGAAATCCAAGTAGTGGAGTCAAAACTAGCAGGTTTCATGGTGAAAGTGCTTTGTTTTGTTGCTTCTTATTAGAACAGGAACCTCAAGACATTGATGAAGCACTTCAAGATGCAAACTGGATCATAGCCATACAAGAGGAGCTGAACCAGTTTACAAGAAATGATGTTTGGGAACTGGTTGACAGGCCATCACATCAAGATGTTATTGGAACAAAGTGGGTGTTCAAGAACAAGAAAAATGAGAATGATGTGATAGTCAGAAACAAGGCCAGATTGGTGGCCAATGGTTATTTTCAATCAGAAGGCATAGACTATGATGAGACTTTTGCACCTGTGGCAAGACTTGAAGCAATAAGGTTATTCCTAGCATATGCTGCCCACAAGAGGTTCAAAGTCTATCAAATGGATGTCAAGGGTGCTTTTCTAAATTGAGTACTCAAAGAAGAAGTCTATGCGGAGCAACCCCCATGGTTTGAAGATGGAAATAAGGTGTACAGACTCAAGAAAGCCCTTTATGGACTTAAGCAATTTTCAAGAGCTTTGTATGACACCTTGTCACAATTTCTGTTGGATCATGGTTTTGTCAAAGGGACAGTGGACAAAACCTTGTTCAGAATTTGTGAAGGAGATGACATCCTACTTGTTCAAATATATGTGGATGGCATCATATTTGGATCACCAAATGAGAGGCTCTGTGAGAAATTCTCAAAGCTCATGCAAAGCAAGTTTGAGATGTCAATGATGGGGCTGATGAATTTCTTCTTGGGACTTCAAGTCAAGCAATCAAAAGAAGGAATTTTCATCAACCAAGCCAAGTATACAAGAGAGATGATCAAAAAGTTTGGATGTTCAACAAGCAAGCCAGTGAGGATCCCAATGAACACCAACTGGAAGATGGATCCAGATGAGAGTGGAGTTTCAACCAACTATACTGAGTATAGTGGAATCATTGGATCACTCTTACATCTCACAGCCAGCAGACCTGACATCACCTTTGCAGTAGGTGTATGTTCAAGGTTCCAAGTTAATCTTAAGAAGAGTCATCTAGAAGATGCTAAAAGAATCTTGAGATACCTCAAAGGCACTGAGAATGTAGGCCTTTAGTATCCAGCAGATGATAATCTAGAGCTCACAGGCTATTCAGATGCAGATTATGGAGGATGCAGAATTGATATGAAGTCCTATTCTGGAACATGTCAATTCTTGGGAAGCAAGCTCATCTCTTGGTTCTCAAAGAAACAAAATACTGTAGCAACTTCAACCACTGAAGCTGAATATGTTGCAGCTGGAAGTTGTTGTGCCCAAATTTTGTGGTTAAGACAACAACTAAAGGATTACAATGTCAACTCTCCTAAAGTGCCAATATTCTGTGACAACAACAGTGCTATTGCAATCTCACAGAATCCAGTATTGCACACAAGATGCAAGCATGTGGACATCAAGCATCACTTCATAAGGGATCATGTGGAGAAGAAGGACATCAAATTGGTGAAAATCCACACAGATCACCAAAAGGCTGACATTCTAACCAAGCCTCTAGCTGAAGCAAGATTTAAGGAGCTTTCAGCAGAGTTGGGCCTTCTTGATCCAGGAAAGATGGTTAGTCAAGCCTAATGGAGTTCAATAATCAAGGGGGAACAAGAAGTGTTCTTTAGCAGACTTGGGCAAAAGACATTTATGTCAATCATAAAGTCTACTGAATTTTAGAGGAGATGACCCAAAGATGTTCATAGAAGCTGGGCAGACCAATTTATTGTTTTGGGCCCACTTCAGGTGTTTTTTGTCAAGGTAGTTGTCCATGTAGGCCCAGATAAGCTGAAATAACTATCACATACAAATCTAGGGATGATAAGCACCTATTTTGAGTAATCATTGCCTATTTTGATGTCTGTCTCATTCCTCTTCAAGCCATCACCTTTACAAAGATTTAATTTGTCCCCTACCCAATGTGTCACTTTCGAAGCATTTAATGCAAAAGATTGAATTCTTGTTTGCATTAACCTTTTAGCCCACAATCTACCTTGATAACTCCCACAGCCTTAAAAAGTCTTAACTTCTTATCCCACATTTTGATAAAACTGTTCCATTGCATTCAATTTGAATTAGAGTCGTTGGATCACTTGATTACCAACTCCCCTGAATCAATCCTGGCCATCCAGTTTTGATTTCCTCTTTTGATAACCGTTGAATTTCCTTAAGAGTCACCAACTCAATAACATACATTCCTTTTGGAATATACTCAGGTCTTAAGAAGCCCTAGTTTCACTTCATTCCTCTCTACGCTTTTTGCAATTCACAAACCGTTACCAGATTTCTCCCAAGCTTTTTCTTACACTCTTCAATGGCACCTAAAATCAGACAAGACAAGTGTGTTAACTTCTCAGATGAGAAGTTGGACATTGATTTCTCCTATCTCAGTCACAAAAACAACCTCACCTTTGAGCCTATAATTTCTTTTGAGAGTGAACTTCCAGAAGTTACTCCCACTCTAAGATGGCTGAGAAGAGCTGAACTACAGAAATTCATGGAGACAAAGCCAAGTTCATGCCTTGAACAATACATGACTGAGTTCTTTGCATTTCTGAAATGGAAAGGCAAAGCTACTAGTGGTGAAGTTCACACTAGACTGACCTATGCAGATGAAGGTCAAGAAGAAGAAATTGCTCATCCTATCATCTTCTTAGAAGAAGATTTAGAAGCTGCTTTTGGATTGCCTTTAGAGGGAAGGAATCCAGAAAACTATGGAGCTGGGCAAGAGCAAGAAATTGCAAGTGAATGGCTAATCACTCTAGGCCCAATCTCTTCAACCCAACACAAGAACACCTTGAAACCAGTGTTTCAAACACTCATTGAGGTAGTTACCGAGAGTATTCTCAGCAATACTGGTAGTCTTGAACAAGTAAGCCAACCTAGGATCAGGATTATGGCTGCTGTGATTGATGCAAGTGACAAAGGCATCAAGTTTAACTTGAGAGACTTCATCATGGGAGAGATGATGAAGGAGAAGGCCAAGTAAGAGGTGAAAGCACACTTGGAAGTGGTAATGGAAGGGAAGCTGAGATATTGCACAAGGGCAAGTCTCCTGATAGAAAGATTCGCCCACTACTCACAGATGCAGACCTTTGCAAAGCATCTTCCAGCTTAGAAAATCATGTTTAGAAAGCTATCCAAGAAAACTGAGAAGAGAAAGTTGATGTTGGCCAAACCTGCTGAAGAGGTGGATCAGAAGCCAAAAATGAAGCCTATGAGAAAGGCTAGGGTGGTAAAGACAAGGAGAATGGCACAAATCATCTCTGAATATGATACAGTTTGTTCAGTAGAATTGGAGAAAGTTGTTGAAGAAAGTGTCCAATTGCCATCAGACTCAGAAGAGTTGAGGGAAAAGTTCCCTATGGCAGTGAAGAAGAACAAGAAGCAATATGCTTCAAAGAAAAGGGTCAGAGAAGTTGTCCCAATGGAGGAGGACAGTGGCAGCTCAAGGCCAAACAAAAGAAGGGTGAAACCTTCTAAAAAGATGCAGAGTTTGAAGGAGGAAGAGACCTTGAGGAAAGTGCTCAAGGAAAGTAGAGCAGAAAGCAAATCAGGATCGAAATCCAAGTCCAAGACCAACTCTCCTGATGTTGGAACCCCAGAATCCAAACTCCCTGAAACCCATCTTTCTGAGCCCAAATCTCCGGATACCCACAAAACCCCTGATAACCAACCCATCATTCCCTTATATCTTACCAAGAGATATTCTCCAGAGGGAACAGCTCAAAGGGGTCTAATTGACATCTTAGTTGATATTGCAGTAGATGAATCAAGGTTGCAATCACCCCTTGATACAGATTTGTTAACATTCTCAAGATTTCTTGAGGCTACAATGATGGAACCCACACCCATAAGCAAACTCCCTTCAGGAACATTGCTCTCAAAAGCACCTGAATCAACCCTTGATGAGCCCATTGTCCCTGAACCTAACCCACAAACCAACTCTCCTGAACATGTTGTCAACTCTCCTATAACCCAAAGTCCCCATTCTGATGGAGATGAGAAGGAGTATACATTTGAGGGTATGCTCAGAGGAGTAGCAAAGGTAAATGTGGACAACTTGTATCCCAACATGTCTGAATTTCCAAGGCTGCAAAAGACCTTTCATGATCTCAGAACCTTGGTGGAGGTCAAGGACAAGACAATCATGTATATTGCACAAATCATTCAAGACAAAGGTGCAAGTTGGTGGCAGATAGAAGAAAACAGGCTTCTACACTTTGCTAGTGTTCAGAAGACAAGATTCCTGACTGATGAAGCTGTTTTTGCCAAGTTGGTAGAGTATAAGATTGCTGAAGAAAAAGACAGAATTGCCAAAGGGATCAAACACCCTGATAGCAGTTCCAATGATGATAGTGATGATCCCACAAAACCCAACCCTCCTGGTCCTCAACAAAGTAAGGTACATTACCTAACATATGAAGGTGCAAAGGACTCTGAAACTTTAGAGGTGTTGACCAATGCTGGTAACACAGCCAAAGATGCATCAGCCCATGATGGTTCAACTGAGCCTGAGGCACAACTGAATGATGATGTGACTTCCATTGGTGAAGCTAGTTTGGTTAAAACCTCATCAATGTCAGCAGAATTGGCTGTGTAATGCTCAAATGTTATATCAATGAAAATTAACCATTTTTCTTCAAGAGATAATATCTCATTGTCTCAACTTGCCTGACTTAACCTATATGCACTTAAACTGTGATTGTACTAACATCTTCTTTCAGGAAATTTGACTTAGTCATCTCTACTGAAGATATATGTAATAGTATAGTCAAGTCACCTTTGTATAGGTTTTGGCATCATCAAAAAGAGGGAAATTGTTGGGAATAAAAAGAGATTTTGATTAAGATACCAAAACCCTTAAGACATGCCAAGCAAGATAAGTCAAATTGAATATGTTTCAGGAATGTTAGAACATATAGATCAGGCCAGTTGACAAGCTGATATGTTAGGCAGCTTATAGATGCTTTAGATGCATAAGTTGAGGGGGAAATCAAGCTAAGAAGATTGCAAGAATCAAGTTCTCTCAAGGCTCAGAATCAAGAAGATCCCAACCCTGCTGATAGTCAAAGTTCAACTATGTTGATAAGTTAATTCAGAAATGGAAAGAGACAACCTCTATGATGATCAATTCAGAAGAATACATCAGTTAGACCAAGTCTACTGATATGCATAGAATCAAGATCAGAAGAGATGTCCAACAGAGTTGATCAGCACACTAAACCTGAAGTATACAAATCCAGTCTAAGTCAAGAGACAATTGTGCTGATAGGGTCAACTCCACTGATATGGAAGAATGCATACTTAGAAGCTATCAATAAAGATCAGTGAAGATATGGAGCCAACTCAACAGAAGAAGCTAGCCAACATTGCTGAAAGGACAAGTCAGCTGAAGAAGATAAGCTTGAGCACAGATCAGTCCTGATGATAAGGAAAATTCTCCTTCATCATGGAACTAATGATCATAAGGAATGTCTATTATTTCACTACTGAATCTTCAAGTCAAACATTGGGAAGAGTGCATCAAAGTCAAGACAAAGAGCTACAAGTCGTTTACTTCCCAAAACAAGGACATGTCACTTTCAAGAATCTGTCCTCAAGATGCAAAGTCCAAGGATGACTAAAATAGACAATTTGAGGTTGTGTCTCCAACGGACATAACCTCACTTTGCTCTATAAATACAGGAGGGTTGGAAGCTATTCAACAAGGACTGTGAATCCAACTAGTCAAGGAAACTACAAGCATTCAAAGCTTACAAGCCTTATACTCTTACAAGAATACATCATTCTTAGAGTTTCCATACAAGAATACATCATTCCAGTTCATCTAAGCTTGAACCTCATTGTATATCAATCAAGTTTAGAGAGATATCCTATCCTTACACAGAGCTTAATTGTAAAGGATATCTCACCATAGTTGGAACCAACCTCAACCCTTTAACCTTTCAAGTAAAGTGAGAAGATTTGTTGTAGAAGTGTGAGAACTAGAACTGTCAAGTGAAGAATAGTTTAGTTCGAGTTGAGAGTGAATACTAGGACTCAGAATTCCTAGTGATCAAGGCACTAAGGAGTAGTGTGGTTGATCAGTGCACCTTGGCACTATAAAACAAGTTAATTCCAAGAGAAAGAATTATCCTGTTAAATCAGGGAAAGTGGATGTAGGAGCTTGAGTCTCTGAACCACTATAAAATCTTGTGTTATTTACTTTCAACTCATTTCATTCAAGTAACACATTTATACACTGCACACAAACTGATCTTCAAAAGATATACATCACAAGTTGTGCAAAACAGAATTGGGACAAACCCCGTGAAAACAGTTTCTGTGTTAAGAAGGTTTCAGAATTAAAAGGAGTTTAAATATAAAAGGGTCAACCATAATTCCGCACATATAACTTACTTAGATAGTTATTCAACTGAATACTTCATTGTATTCAGTGGTTTGATTATCTAAACAAAGTTATACATACTCAGAGAAGTTGTACAAGACAACTCTACTGATAGCCTGATTTGATTAAATTCAATAAGCGAGTTGCCTACTCATGCTTTCTATAATTTCAAGTCATTCTCAATTTCTAGCATCACATATAAAGTATCTAGGAGAAACATTTATGTAAAATTAGGAGGATCATACTTAACCAAACAAAGAAGTAAATATGAACCACATATACCAGCTTCTTCAACTCAACGAAAGTCATAACATATCCATGTGATACTCATTACGACATCAAATAAATGGAAGAGATCTAACCTCTAAAGATTTATAAAATACTGGTACTAACCGTTGGTCCCGGTACTTGGCTGGTTTTCCCCGACCCCGCTCTCTCTTCTGTAATTCTGCTCTTTCGAGCTCCTCGAGCACCTCTATGTTTTCCAGCCCTTTCTCATGGGCTCATTATTTATCATAGACAAGGTAAAATAATCAAAAACATTCATGAGGACGTCAAGTCCATGTCATTAGAATGATCAGAAATACCTCAAAACATCATATCTCATTGAATTCACAAACAATAAATGCAAGTCATACTTGGCTCATGCCAACCGCATTACCAGATCTAAGTTTCCCCATCTAATTTCTTAGGGACTTCGTATCCCTCATCTGTTCTCATGTAATTCCATTTCTAAAATGCCTTCAGGTCCTAGACCTCTAGGTCATGTTCATTCACTTCGCGTCTCTTGATCTGGATCCTAGACCTCAAGGTCTTGGGTAGTCGTCTCGGGCATTTTGATCTTTGTAACCTACAAGTCCTCGATCTATAGTAGCCCCCTCCTCTAACTGGGGCAATGTTTTCTTACTGCATAGTCAGCGGTTAGACGTCTTTTATAACATGGTTCTGATACTTGACTCAAGTTTGGGGAGCCCCTAAGAGAAAACTCCTTCATTACATTCTGGTCCAGCTTCTGGACTGCCATGTAGATCTCCAGGTCTACTCGTATATTAATCCTGTAAAGGCACACCAAAAAGGGCCTCCAACACAGGCTCTCAAGTGCTCGGATGAGCGTCATAAGTATCAATTATATAATTCAAATACGAAATAATTATAAAATGTAGATCGAGTCTCTCTTGATCTCAAATTTGAAACTTGGACCCTCTCTAGGACCTCCAGCCTCGGCGAGACAATTAATTTCTCTTATCTCAAATCTCAGAAGGGGATCAGCCTCTTTGGTCCTCGAACCTCTTATTTGGAAAGAAATATCAATCTCAGTGGTAGCCATTTAGACATATCCCTGGAAAACTCTTGACGCATGGACAACTAAACTGTGTTATATCTCAAACAACATGCTCAAGCAGAATCGTTAATAACATAACAATATTAATAGATTGTCAAAGTAATTATTCGTGCATAATTAAAATGAGAAAGGTATATCATATCTTAGTCGATTATCATTTATTATGCTCATGTCCTCGCGAGCTCTGAAATTCTTCCCGGATCTCAACTCGGGAATATCCAGCTATGGAGGTTCCATAAGCGAGCTATCTGCTCCTCGGTCATGACTGGTGGCTAATATGCACCTCCTCTTCCTTCGTAGGGATTCACATGTGGGGGTGAGTTGGAGGGCATTCCTCATTCACTCTCTAATCAGGGTGCTGTGGCATTGGATTTCCAGCTCCTGAAAGGACCATCATCTTCTGGTTCTTCGCACATCATCCATCTTTTTTGAGGGGGTCGACCTTGATCCCGGTTCTGGGAGGCCTCCTCCTTCTTGGTCTGCTTGTCCTCAAGCTTTTTCTCCTCTTCTGCCCGCAAGGGCTTCGGTCAGCTAGTTTAAAGGTGCTCCAGCCCCGGTGCAGAGGAATTTCATCTCGGGATGATCTCTCATGATCATCAGCACCTTTGCAGGCTCGAGCCTTAAAGGTGTATATTTCTTGAACCTTTATATGGTTTCGATCTTACTTCTCCAGAACCTCCAGCACTTTCAGCGCCTTCAGCCCTTTCAGCACATTTAGCACTTTTGGACGATTCTGAACATAATCTCTTCGTCAGGGGGTTTTTCTCCTAAAGGTGGTTTTGTTTCAGACCTCTTGGTCTTTCTCACCTCTTCCGATGAGGGTATGTCCCTTACAATCAGTGATTTATTCATTCCTCCACCATATCCGAATATGGCAGCAATCAAATTATAGTAAAGACCTCATGTCTTAACTCAATTTCCCACAGACGGTGCCAGTTGATGTGTCAAAAAAGAACACACAACGGTTGGGACATTTGTCTAAACCTTACGTCAAGATTACGCAAGCGTCCCTTTGATAATGATCGCACTTCTTCGTCTCCAATGGCTTTGAAAACCTGCAAAAACCATGCCGGGGAGGTCCCCGGCGATGGGCCTCCTACGCTCAAGTCAGAAAGGTGGTCGGAAAGTATTTGTGAGGAAGGATCCTTGTGGATAAGAAGCTGGAATATAGCTCAAAGTAATGATAATCGGAGAGAATAGGCTTTCAAGGTGTTTCAACTTAGATTTAGCTCTTATAGCTTCGCCGGAAAGAATGTTAGTCACTTTTCCGGTGAGAGACTGTATTTTTGACTTGGTTAAGTGTATTGGTCGTTGATATTCAGAAATAGTATGTGAAAATGTTTAAATAGTACCTCCTAGGGGAAGGGTTATCCACTTCCCCTTTTTCCTCAACTTCCCACCTTGTGGATTAAGTCCACAACCTCTTTCTCCTTACTCCGCATCTGAACTCCGAAAATAGGGGGAGTGGGCGAGATTATCTCGCCCACTAGTCATCTGTACAGTTTGGTCAAAGTAAGAAGCGCAAGTTTCGGGATTTCGGACCTCGAGGACCTGAAGGTCCCCGAGCTCCTCAGCTCCAAATAGCAGGAATCCATGTTTTGGCCCAACTACTTCGCTACAACGGTGGAAGGGCTTTTGACTCCTTCTCCTTGGGGCTAATCTAGCCCATTTGACATGTTTCTTGTATAATTTGGGTGTACTCTGGGTCCAATTCAATATCTTCAAAGCCCAACATTAATATAATAATGAAGACAAATAAAGAATAAATATATGATTAGTTTAAGTACAATTAATTCGGAGACCAAGTGTCAATTTGTGATAGCACAGCACATTTTCTCCATATCAATAATAAACTGCATATTAATAATATATAATAAATTCAATAATAAATATATTAATAATATATAAAATATTTATTAATGTCAATAGTACGTAATTCTACAACTAATAGTAATAGTTTGTAGGGACCTTCTACATGTAGTCAGAGTGTCGTATGATGTCGTATGACTACCATAGTCAATTAAATCTGAACCATTAAAATTCAAATCTGAAGGCTTGAATCCGATGACCTGTTACCTTTTGTACTTTGTGTTGAAAATATTCATCGTATATGTCGTATGGTGTCATACATTTTTATTTTTATATTTAATTTAATTAATTAAAATATATAATTATAAAATTACATTTCTATCCTTATGTCGTATGGTGTCATACATTTTTTATATTTGTTGGTGTATTCCATTATTTAAGGAGAAGTTTTAAATATGAAAATTATTCCATTTTTTTAATTTATTTTTGATTCATTTGATTCTTTAATTTTTCTTAAAATAATATACTAATTTGTTTCTGCTGTAATTTTTTTTTAAAAATTTATTTATATTTAAAAAGGATAATATAGTAAATAATAAAATACAATTTAAAAAATTAATTTAATTAAGGGAGCCACTACTAACACTCCAATAAATGTTAATCACACCCCAAAAAATAAGCTCACCCCTATAAAATTTTAAAATAAATTTATATTTACTAAACACACCCCATTCTTTTTCTATCTTACCCTTCCACCCATTTTTTCCCTTTCACCTCTTACTCTCCCACATTAAAGTCCATTTTCAGAAAACTCCAGCGACGGCAATGGCACCCATCAGCAGTAATAACGTCCATCGGCGGCAATAACGTCCAATGGAGGAGCGCAAGAACTGTAACGACAAAGAAGCGATGGTAGTGGTAGACGTTTTGGGGGAAGCAATCGGCAGATCCGGTTCGAAACGGCAGCGTCACGACTCACGATTAAAACTTCAAAATTATAGAAAACATGAAAGAAAATAGTGCCGCACTTTCCAAGTTTTGGTGAGCTAATCTGAATTTAGTTCATAAAATATAGGATTTGCAAATTTTAAAACAAAAGGTTTGGTTTACAGAAATAAGCGTCAGTGTTATGATGGAGACCTTAAGGGTGTAGATAACATTTTAAAGTGGGTTTATAATTATTTGGGGAAATTAAAAGGATAACTTAGTCAATATACATTTATTTAATTTAGTCTTAAAAAAAATTGGGGTGAGTTTAACACTTTTTGGGGTGTTAGTAAGTGGCTCCCTTTAATTAAATTTAAACCAACCGGTAGCAGGTTCATACGACGCCACGTGGCGCTATTCGACGCGCTGACTATATAGTTATTTTGTACAATTTGACTACACTAAAAAAACCCTAGTTTGTATATTGATAGTAATATATAATACTTCCTCATATCACGTATAGTGTGTTTGTTTCTTTTTCATAGTTTTTTAAATATATTGTTTGTTTAAAATAAAGTAAATAATAAAATAAATAGAGTAGAAATGAGATAAAGTAAGCATGGTGGTGTATATTTTCTACAAAATAAAGCAAGCACACTTTATGTGACAATTCAAAAAGAAAAAGTCAAAGTCTTATATGTTTTCAAGTAACCCTAGCACAATTTGTGTTCCAGCCCAATTTACTTACTCAGTCCAATATATTTACCCAGTTCAATTTATCAAAATAAGTTTAATCAACCCAAAATAAATATATATATATATAGAACTAATTATTTGAAATCGCCTGTCCTTATCATAATTATTGAACCTTTTAATTAAATATGCATAATAATTTTATTTTAATAATTTATATAGGTATACAATTATACAAACACAGGCACATGATTATCACATGCATCCCCAAATAAATCTAAAAGTCATAAATATTTAAACAATTACTTACAGGCTAATTTCACTTTATTTATCTCTTTTTTTTTTTTTTTTTTTTTTAGAGGTTTACAAGATCAATGTCAAAAGTCATTACAACTTTAAGCTCAAAATAAATGATCTTCAACCTAAAGACGGATCATCATGGTCGCTGTCTCCTCCAATCATGAGGAAGAGAAAAAACGAGTGTACCCTTTGCTCCACCAGAGGTCTCCCTTCTCAATACAAGATTACCCCACACTAAGGTTTTCCCATATCAAAACATAGGAAACAAAAGAAAAGGAACAAAGTTCCACCAATACCAAGATCCAACCAAACCATCAACCACTCAAAAAAAGTCCCACGCAGGTGAAGAGAAAGACCCACAGAAGGAAAGAAGGTCCCACGCAGGTGAAGAGAAAGACCCACAGAAGGAAAGAAGGTCCCACGCAGGGGAAGGAGTCCACAAAGGGAAACGAAGGCAAACATAAAACATAAACTAAACCAAAACCCAAAACAAAAGAGCAAACTACAAAATCAGAAAACAGGAAGAAAAAAGAAACTATCTAAAAAAACCAGTAAACAGGATCAAGAATAAATTTCCTAAACGGTCATCGTGGCTCCGTTAGGAATAATTTATTCATTGATCCCCAACAAAATCTAGAAGAAATTTACATAAATAAATAAATAAATAAGCATACGAGGAAGGATTGAAAAGGCGGCGACGGCGGAAGTAAACGGCTACGGCAAGGTTGCGGTGGAAAAAAAACCTTACCTCAAACGAAAAAGGATCGGAGGAGAGAGACCACGAGAGTAGCGGCGGTACCGAGCACGTGAACCTGGAGATGATTTACATTAGGGGGAGGAGGAGGTGGCCATAAATTTTTGTTGAAGGTTGTAGGCGGTGAAAAAGGAGAGGAAAGCGTAGAGAGAAAGCCGAGGATTTTTTTAGAGAGAGAATTCCTCCACTTTATTTATCATTTAATGTCACATTATGTACCCTTGATTTTATCATTACTCGTATTTTATACTAATATAATAGTATCAATTTACCATTAATACTTTGATCACCCTTAAAATGTTATTGGTCTAACTCCCGGCGTGTTTTTATATTTTTAGATCCTTTTATTAGTTCTACTTGGCACTTTTTTTACTATTAAGATACACATTTTGATTATTTGTACATGTACTTTTATAATCTTGATAAACTGGTGTCAATTTTTTTTAAAATTATTATTAATTTCACATATTTTATTATTTAAAAAATTTGAATTTTTATGTCTATGAACATACACTTTTTGGTTATTAGTACTTGTACTTTTATAATCTAAATAAACTGGTGCTAATTTTTTTTTAATTGTTATTAATTTTACACAATTTATTATTTATATTTGCACTTTTATGACTACAGTGATACATCTTTTAATTATTAGTATTTGCACTTTTATAATATAGATAAACTGGTACTAAATTTATTTTTAAAAAAATGATATTAATTATACACATTTTATTATTTAAACTTGCACTTTTATGATTATAAAGATACACCTTTGGGTTATTAGTACTTGCACTTTTATAATATAGATAAACTGTTCCTAATTTTCTTTAAAAAAAATTGTTATTAATTTTAACCATTTTATTATTTAATCTTGCACTTTTATGACTATTAAAGATAAACCTCCTTTTGGTGTTAAGTCTTGCACTTTTATAATTTATATAACCGAGTGCTAAAATAAAAAAATAAAGGTGCAACCACTATGCTATAACAACTACTATGTAATTATGCGTGCAATATCCTATTTATGCGGATGTTTTACCTAATTTACAAGTGGACTTAAGTACACCGTTTACTTGAGTACACAACAACCCTACCCAAAGAAAAATAGACATATTTTATATGGATAATATTTAATATTAATAACAAACAATAACATTAATAATAATTTAAATAATTGTATTATATACTTATATTACATTCCCGGTCTATATCAATCTAAAAAAAGAAAAGGTTTCACATACACTAAGCACTACCTGCTTGGTTATTGTTTCTTCTTTTTTCCAACGTTGTTGTTTATCCACTCTCCTTCTCCCTCACTCAATTTGGATTGCTTTTTTTTTTTTAATTTCACCTTTTACTTTTTTATTAATTTGAATTCTAAATTGGTTTAATATCGAGAAGTATATCCATTATTTGCATTTTCTCAACATAATTATCTGAAAAATCTTTGAGTTATTGATTGGAGTTTGACCAAATTATTAGTTTGATAGTATTTTGCGTTTGATAGTATTTTGCGTTATATAATTTTATTAAAAGGTATTAATTGTTTTATTAATTAAAAAAAATATTAGTTGTAGAACAAATGCATGATAAAATTGATTCACGCCATACCAATTCTGTTGGGATATAGTTTATATTAATAAAAGAAAAGTAATTTGATTGATTTATCTTAAGAAGAGGTAACTTTGAGATGACTTTGCACACGTCAAATGAACAAAGTCGCATGGATAAATTAAGAAGAGAAGACTTAACAAGTTAAGAAGAATGATCAAGGTCAATGGAGACATGTTGAGAATGGAATACAAATGAATTACCAAGAGACATGGATTGTCCATTCAAGATGAGTTTGCATACTTATGGACAAAAGACATGGATGACTCGGCTCAAACAAGGACAACATCAAATCGTTATTCAAATGTCAGAAATATTCCATGAAGGCTAATGATTAAGTGTCACACGTCACTTACGCACAACAAATTCTGAAAACAGAATGAAGTTTTCAGAATTGGACGTGAATGCATGCACTATTTGCATGCAGTCCCTTGAAATATTTAAAAATTCAAAATTATGTATTAAGGTACTATCTCCACCAACGGATAGTCTCTAAATTTATAAATAGGCCAAGACTTGAATCATATCAAGCACGAGAACTCATATAGAAGCAGGTGCTATAGCAAATTAACTAGCATTCAAAAGCTATTACAACACTCAAAGCATTCAGAACACAAAAGGGGTTAGAGTTAGAAACTAGTGGTCCCTCTCTCTAAAAAATTCTCTCCCCCTTCTCTCCTCTACAAAACCACCCACCGCCTACAAAACCACCCACCGCCTACAAAACTGCCGCCCACCTTTCTGCCTCTTCAACCCACCACTCTCCTCCATCGCTCTGTCCGTAGCGCCACCGCACCGCCGCCACCGTCTCGCTTAATTTCTTTTGTCATCAGAGCATCCAGTGGGGTTAGGAGTTTCCTTTTAGATTTTTAGTTGAGATCAATGGATAGATCCTCCCTGACGGCGCTACGGTGGTCGATCAGGTGAGTCTTCCGTTGATCCCATTTATTTTTCTGTATTTATTTTTTCGGTGTTTTAGTTGTTTTCCTTTTATTTTTCTGTGTTTCTCTTAGCTTACTGCTTCCTTAGATGTTTTTACCTTAATTCTGTGTATTTATTTTCTGTTTTTGTTGGCGGTTTCTCTAACTCTTTTGCGGTTTCTCTAACTCTTCTGCGTTTACGCGGCCTGCTTCCTTCTGCTTCCTTTTGGGACTCCCTTTGGTACCTGCTTTCCCTCTTTTGGGATTTGGTGATGTTTGGATGAAGATTTTGGCGCTTGGTGATTCTTTGTCCTTATATTTTTATCTTTAGTTTTTCTTGAGCCGTTGATACCTTAGTGTGGGGCGTCTCGATTCGAGAAATGGAGATCTGGGCTTCTTTAGTGGACAAAGTTTTCACTCGTTTTATTACTTCCTCCCGATTGGAGGTGACAACGACGCCGACTGTCTCGATTTGAAGATCTTGAGTTTGTAATTGTTGTATCACTATTCTGATCTTTGTAACCACTTCAAAAAAAAAAAAAAAAACACTCAAAGCATCCGATAGATTAAGCTTTTAAGCAAATATTAATTGTTATCTTATAGTTCCCACTAGGAAGTTATTACAAGATTATTCAAAGCCTAGAAAGTGATATATATCTTAGTCTTTACATTTTTTTTTTTTAAGATACAATGCCTGCATTACAAGATTCTAGGATCCATTTAATCACAAAAATGAAGCTCAAAACAGACATGAGTGATCCTTCAGCCAATCTGGAATCTCTACTCCTTTCCAATCTTGAGGTAAAGGAGAGGTAAGTGCTCTTCTCGCCAACCGGTGGGCCGTCAAATTCTGCGTTCGTGGAATGAACTCAACATCTCACACTACCATGTCGCCCATTCTCTTTCTTGTCGCCCCTAGTGCCAAGCCATCAGGGGTATGAATATCCTTCCCTTTCTTGATAATTGCAACCGCATTCATACAGTCCGAGTAAATCTTCACCTTTCTAATGCCACTCTCCTTACATCTCTGAATCCCTTCTTTTATGGCAATAAGTTTAGTTGCAAGTATCGATCCCGGTCTTTACATTGTTCTTAATTGTAAAAGATGACCACATTAGTGGGTAACGAAGAACAAAATCCAACTTTCACTTTGAGAGATATTTGAAAGTATTGTTTAGTTCGTAGTTTGAGAGTATTGCAACGAGAGAAAGTTGTAAGAAATCAAGAGAAGACGTAGAAGAGAGTACACCTTGACACTTTGACCCAATGCCAAAGAGATAACCCAGAAGGTAAAAACAAGTTAATTCCAAGAGATTAAGGAATTATCCTATTAAATTAAGAGAGTGGACGTAGGAACAGTTTTGCCTCCAAACCATTATACATCTTGTATTCTTTACTTATTATACTTACTTATTTGTTTAGAATTTACTTGATCATAAACTGCTCATAATTGTCATTGCATAAAACTAGTTTTTGATCATACAGTAAAGTTCATTAGAAAATCATTTTTCACAAGTATTGACATAAAACATTGTTTTACTTTGAGTGAAAATGAGGTGTTTTATTAAGTATTTTTAAAGGAGTATACACTACTACAGAATTGGACTTGGAGAGCTTTGAAAAAGGGCCTTGGAGAGCTTTTAAAACAGTTGTCCAAGCTAAGAGAGCTGTTAAAAACCGCTCTCTAAGTAATATATTTTTTTTATATATTTTTTTTAATAATTATTTATATTTTAAAAATCGTATTTATATATTTTTTTATAATTATTTTATATTTTAAAAATCCTATTTATACAAAATCAAAACTTAATTATACCACTACAATATATATATACGTCAAATACGAAAAAAATCAAATAAATAAACGTACACAAACATATCATCACAAATATACAAGTTAATACATTACATTCTACCAAAAGTTATACTAATTTAATTATACGTTTACAAAAATCGATTGTAAAGGTACCCTGTCCAATCTTTTTTCCATTTGTCCATTCTTTTGTTGTTGTAAGTCTTGAGCGGACGGTTACAAAAATCGATTGTAAAGGCACTCTCCCAATATCTTATTATCAACAAAGTCTAAAAAACATAGCACTCTCTCATTGCAATTCAAATAACAAAATGCAGAAATTGACCTCAAATCAAATTAAACCTGTGTCCACAACATGAAGCAAGATTACAAACTATAAAACAGAATCAAAAGTACATTCAAAATTGTTGGTCTCAATACCACATTATAATTCAAAAATCATGTAAATGAGCTTAATAAGAGAAACATTACCTGCGCGTGAGTATCTCCTAATCAAGACAACAAACGTATCGAAATCAGGTCTTTCGCTCGGATTTCCTTCAATCTGGTCAAGTATAAGGCACAAAGCAGAGTCAAATTCTCAGGCCTTTCCAAGAGAATTAACCATGGCATTGAAAACAGCCACTGAAAATTGGTAATCAAAATGTTTAAAAACTTCAAATCAAATTAATTAACCTCAAATAAAATTAGAAATTGGCAGAAAAAAGTGCAATAAATGAAACTTACGTGAATGGTGCCATTCTGCCTTAGAACAACGCGCAATAAATGTACTCTTTTTTTTTTTAGGTTAAAAATGCGTTTGTGGGATTTGGGGAGAACACTCAGCTTCAATTCGATTTGTGGGAGAAAATAAAATGCATCGTGAATTAATGGGGGATTGAGAGCATTTAACCAAAGAAACTGTATATATATATATATATATATACGTACCTACAGCAGCGGGCCGGAGTGGGAGCTACGAAGCTGGGCGACGGCAACAGCGACGGAACGTAGAAGAGGGAGCGATGCGACGGCGACAGCTGGAGAGGAAATCGACGGCGACGGTGCGAGGAGGGAGGGAGTGAGGCGACGGCGACGCCGCGAGGAAGGAGACAACGACGACTGTTGATTTGGGGGAGAAATTAGCTAGGTTGAAAACACGTGAATTGTTGGAGGAGAAAATGTTGGTTTGGGGGAGAAAACGCATAGAATTAATTGACTCAGGGGATTTAGGGTATTTGACCAAGAATTGCGGCTTGGAGAGCAGTTCTAAACCGCTATCTAAGCTTACTTGCAGTGCGGTTCTCAACCGCTCTCCAAGAGAAACTCTTGGAGAGCGGTTTTGAATCGCTCTCTATGTTAAATTTTTTTTTTTTATAAAACCGCTCTCCAAGTGTTCACTTGGAGAGCTGATTGAAAAAAGAGTTCTCCAAGTGCAGCTCTCCAAGCTTAAATGTGTAGTAGTGATAAAAAGGTCTAGCATAAATTTCGCATATAGTTTATTTAAGTGTAAAGACTTGTAAAAATACTTTAAAGGTATTTTCATAGGACTTTGCATTTGGACTACTTACATGGCTCTGAGTATTGTATATTTATGGTTTGAAATATTTTTTAAAAACGCACACACGTGTATTCCCCCCTCCCTCCCTCTCTCTCTCTCTCTCCCCCTCCCTCCCATACACGTATCACACTCCTTTTGGGACCATCAAATTCTCCATGAAATTATCACATGTGCGTTTAGTCATTCGAACTCACGCTATTTCTGAATATATACCGAGTAATCGTATATCACATGTACAATTTATATTTTCTAGTATATACTAATATGGGTATTGTGGTTGGCCAATAAAAAGGTATGGAATATAAAAGAGAAAAAGAAAACCTAAAACCATAAGCTCACAAGTCGAGCCAGAGGCCGGAGTGCTGTTAAAACCTTGCCCGGGAAAACCCTCCTTAGGGACAAAACCCAGGCGAAGGAAAAAGGTAAACTCCTCTAACAATCAATGTCTGTAAAAGACGGTATACAAATCTTTATGCAAGAAAGTAAGTAAGAAATCTGGAGGATAGCCCCTCCAAATGCAGTTGATCTTCGTATTGGCCACTGCGTCAGCCGCCTGGTTGGCCTCTCTAAAAGTGTGAGAATACCGAATGTGCATGTCTGTGGTAAGAAGATGAACCTGACTCCAGAGGCCCTGCAGTCGCCAAGGGATAGAAGGAGTAGAACTCATCAAAGTGCTAACTCTCAGAATGGAGTCCGACTCGATCCATAAGAACCGCCACCCTTGGGCATGGGCATACTGAATAGCAATGAGTGCCGCTGCTAACTCTGCCTCAAAAGGAATACCCCAACCAACCTCTTGGGCAATAGCCGCAACAAAGAACCCCCTGAAGTTCCTAAACACCGCCCCTGCATGCAGACTGCCTGGAGAGGATGTTGCACTGCCGTCTGTGTTGATCTTGTACCAATCCGGATCCAGGGGGATCCATCTAATAGACGAACCCTGTCGAGTCGGCTTGTGTCTGCCTAGAACACCAAGAGATCTGGCAATCAAGAGGTCCCGAACTGAACCGTCAGCATAACCCCGAGAGATGATATTGGCTTCCCTAATACAAGCAACGATCTGCGCCATACAACGTCTGACTGGGGGGGAGACCCCATCAAAGACCACCCTGTTCCGCAGAGCCCAAATAGCCCAAACTGTAGTGACAAATGCCGCTCTCCATAACTCCAAAGACTACGAACCCCCGTGTGGATTCTAGTAGCCTGGAGGAAGATATCCAGAAAGTTGATCCCCGTGTGGATCGTGACTCCAAAAAGCCAGGTCAGATGCTGAAGAACCTCCAGAGTGAATGGACAGTGAGCTAATAAGTGGTCTAAAGACTCAGAGTCTCTATGACAGAGCATACACATCGAAGGACCTTGAATCCCAAATGAGACTAGCCAATCAGAAGTAGGGAGCTTGCCCCATATCGCCCTCCAGATAACCGTAGAACGACACATCGGAATGAAGGAACTCCAAATCCACGACGACCAGCCAAGACGAGGGAGAGGAGATCTGAGCATGTCATAGGCCACTCGAGAGGTTAGCTCCCCTGAGGTTGTACCTTCCCAAATACGTTTGTCAGGGCCATGAAGAACCCTAATCTGAAGGATGTCTCTAACGATATATGTGAAGTCCGTAACAAAGCACTCCTCAAAGTGCCAACAATCGTCATAGAAGAAGTCCTCAACCGTGCTCTTCAGGGTAGCAGCAAACCAATCCGGGAGGCCAATCTTATCAGAAATAGTGTAACCCAACCAGTTATCATGCCAAAAGCTAACTGTCGAACCCCTACCAATCAACCATCTCGACCCATCAGAAAGCCTCGAGACGTGAGGACAAATACCCGACCCAATAGATGAGATCCTCCCATGGGGGCGCAATCTGCCATCCGAGGTAAAGTGTCTCCTGTGAAGCAGAGCTGTATCTGGAGATCTATGCTGAAGAATGTCCCAACTCAACTTACAGAGAAAGGAGGCATTCGCCAATCTAATGGAGCGAACCCCCATCCCTCCTTCTCCAAAGGGAGCACAAACCCTCTTCCACGAGACCGAACAAGAACCACTTTTACGATTGACGTCTCCTTTCCAAAGAAAGTTGCGCATAGCAGATTCCACCTGGCGAAGTAGTGAAATAGGCCACTTGTAGACCATCATAGAGTGGACCATAGATCCCGTGATAACCGAGTTAATCAAACATCGTCTCCCTGCCAAGGAAAGGGAGCTACCCTTCCAACAACTAAAATTAGCAATAACATCGTCTGCCACAGGCTGTAGATGAGCCTTCCTGGGGCAACCACGAAAGATCGGAACTCCTAGGTAGGTAAAAGGAAGGGAACCTTCTACGATGCCTGTGACTCTGAGCATCCGACGACGAAGCCTTTGGGGAACAGCACGCCCAAAGAAAGCCCTAGACTTCGGAGGACTATAGATCTGACCTGAAAGACGACCATACCCCTGTAAAACAGCATGCAAGTTCCTGATATTAAACTTAGTGGCCCTAAAAAATATCATGATGTCGTCCGCATAGAAGAGATAACGAGGGACATATCGAATGGGACGAAATCGGCCTCTATCGATCTCCCAATCAATCGATCTCCCAAGCGCCTCCTCCGCAATACAAAAAAGCAATGGTGATAGAGGATCTCCCTGACGCACACCCCGGGAGCAAGAAAAGAACCCCTTCGGCTCCCCATTGATGAGAACTGAAATTCTAGCCGAGTCCAGGACTCCTCTCACCATAGATATGAAAGTAGTACAGAAGCCCATCATTGCCATGACTGCCTCCAGAAACCGCCAAGACATGGTGTCAAACGCTTTGATCATGTCAATCTTCAAGGCCATATGCCCGTGAACTCTCGGGTAGTCCAGGGTATTAATGGCGTCAGATGCAAGAGCGATGCAAGTGTGGATCCGCTTCCCCGGGACAAAACCAAACTGATATGCAGAGAGACAACTACTAACAAAAGTGCCCAATCTCGAAGATAGAACTCTGGTCATGACCTTAAAGATGAAGTTACCCATCACAATCGGCCGAAAATCCTCCACTTTACGGGCCCCTTCCGTCTTGGGAACAAACGTCATGAAGCAGGAGTTCAGTCCAGGAGGTAAAAGTCTGAAAATGAAGTAGTGTCTAACAGCATCGATCACCTCCTGGCCCACAATGTCCCAACATCCCTGATAAAAGCAGCCCCCAAAGCCATCCGGACCCGGAGCGCTCGAAGCATCCATATTAAAGACAGCCCTTCGAACCTCTTCCGCTGAGGGAACACTCACAAGGAGACCATTATAGGCATCAGTCACAACGGTATCCATAAAGCTGTCCATAATACTAGCATCGAAAGGAGACCATTGTGGTTGGTGATTCAACTCGCCGTGCGCCTGATGTAGCACGAGTAACACTACAATTTTAAAAAAAACAAGAGCACCCGAAGAACTTGGACTGAAATTTGGAGCATTGAAGGTCGGAATCCGATGTTTGCAATTGAACACACTTTTTCAAGTGAAGTCGATGTTCTGAATAAAACACACCGTTTTTTTGTGATGTCCGACCTTTTTGGTCAAATTCCATCGTTTGAGGTGTCAAAACTGCATTTTATTATTTAGTGTTATTTTTGCACTTTTCAATTTGTTTAGGGGTTTTGGTGTAATTTTTGATTTCCATGACATTAGAGTTGTATTTAAACCTTTTTCAAACTTTGTGAAAGGTACCTTAATTTTAAATATTTTATAATATTGAAGATGTATTCTTTGTGTTCCATCAAAATTTGGGTATTTTTTGAATTAACGAGTTTTAGTTTTGTTCATTTAATCACGCACGGTGCATCAGCCCCTCAAATATATATTGCAAATTTGGTATTCGGTTCGTAGGGTCTGATTATTAGTTTTGGTACTCACGGTTTTGTTTAGAATTTTGCAATTTCACGTATCATTTTAGTTTAATTATAATTTTTTTAATTTGATTTTCAAATTCATTTTTATAAAATGTACCGTATACACTTATTTTTACAAAATTTAATGCAATCACATCAAAAATATCAATCAGCATTAAACATATTTGACGTAAAATAAAATTTTATTTTACTAAAATCATAAAATACATATACTTTTACTATTTATTAAAAAAAATTAAATCATATGATTTTAAAGTTTAAAAATTTCCGGCACACCTAAATCTCAAAACAAATGTAACCTTATTTTTATGCGAAGTACAAATTTGTGTGGGTGGAATACTGGAATGAAGTCACTTTTTAAAGTAAACGTACTCCATTAAGTTATTATTCCAGTGCGCAGGAATGAATGTAAACGGTTTAAAGGTGCGCGGATGCCATATCTGTCGTTGAATTTTTATGCATTATATATGCGACTTTTGTTTTAGTTAGATATTTAGCTCAGTTTGAATGGGATGATTTAGGTCTACTACATTTGTTTGGATAAAAGTAAATTAATGGAATTTAAATATTTAGATTTATACTCATTTTTTATTTAAAATTCATATATTTTAAATTTTTATTAAAATTATGTCATTTAAAATTTACGTATTTTTAAATACTGTATTCTATTTGAATTTTAATTATTTAAAACGATATTATGATATAAAAGATTGCACCACTCTTAAAATTAAAGTCCAAGATTCTCCCTACTAATATTCACACCTTAATATATTGAACAAATGACTGCTAGCTGGAAAAAATAAGAGTAGATTTTCTATAAGATCAGATTTGTTGGGCATATAAAATGTTGGTGTTGTACATATAATATAAAGTATTATTGTTTTAAAAAACAATATTTTCTTAATTATGTTATAAATTTTTCATTTATCTTTTTTGGACGTCCTGTAATAAGTTTTTCATTTTTTATCTACTTTTTCTTTGTCTTTGTCCTACTTCTCTCTACCTTTACTTCTCTCTACTTCAATTACCCATTACACATTTTATTACTTTAATTACCCATTACACATTTTATATTATACTTCATCCGTCCACTAAAAGTATTCTCTACCTCAATTACCCTCATCTATTAACACCTTATTCTCTACCTCAATTACCCTCATCTAAAAGTCCGAACTTGTAGAGAGGAAGTCCTAGGGTGCGAATTAATTCTTGTATATTAATTCCTAACACTCCCCCTCACTCGTGGGCCGGATTAACACCTCTTACCATTTTTTCGGGGAGGAGGCATCGAGTGGACAATTTAAATGGGCGGAGTGTTTTCAACAGGAATCGAACAATTTAAATGGGCGGAGTGCTTTCAACAGGAATCGAACCCAGGTCGTTTGCCTGGTTTGCTCTGATACCATAAAAGAATTCTGTTTCATCTAAAAGTCCGAACTTGTAGAGAGGGTGAAAATTAATTCTTGTATATTAATTCCTAACACTTTTGGTGGACATACAAATAAAAGGGATTATATTTTTTTTAGTCCATTAAGTTATCACAATTTTGAATTTAGTCCATCAGGTTATCACTTTTTGAATTTAGTCCATTAAGTTTCAATTTATTTTGATTTTGGTCCAGTTACCTGCTAGCAGGTTTAACAGATCATTTTTTAAAACACACCCCATAAAATGTTATACACACCCCAAATGTTAAACACACCACACTAAAATTTAAAAATCATTTTTTATTACTATACACACCCCCAACTATTTCCTATTTAATAAATTGCCAAAAATAATTAAATTAAAAAAAATAAGAATTCAAATTAATATGAAAAATATAAATAAAACCTATAAAAATTTTGCCTAAATCTTTAAAAATTAAACAAAGCTAAAATGATTAATTTAATTAGTTTTGAAGATTTAGTTGATTTTCTACTATTTTTAAATTTTATTTAACCTTATTTTCGATGTTTTTTATAAAAGTTAGAACGCAAATAAAACATTAATAAACCAATGGAGTTTTAAATTTATTTTATTTTTTCTTTTAAATATTTCTTTTATATTACATATGAATCTACTAACACCCATAAATTTTATATACACTCCAAACGTTAAACATAAAAGTTCAAAAATCAATTATAATTAAATAAAATCATAAACATATTTAATAAATTGCTAAAACAATTAAATTAAAAAAAATTAAGAATTCAAATTAATATAAAAAATATAAATAAAACCTATAAAAAATCACTAAAATCTTCAAAAATTAAACAAAGCTAAAAACATTAATTAGTTTAATTAGTTTTGAAGATTTAATTGATTTTTTTTTTACTATTTTTGAAGATTTTTAAATTTAATTGTTACATACTAGCTATAATTGAACAATTTTATTTTTCTTCTACATTAAGCTGCTAGAAACGTACTATAATTGAGTTAAAAGCATGAATAGAGAGCTTAGTAGCTAGTGGCCATTATATACGAGTACACGATTAATTAATGTGTATCAAGCTAATTACGTTCTTAACTAATTTATTTATGCAAGAACATGAACTATTTTAATAACTTTCAGTTCCTTTGAAGACTTACATGTACAGTACTATAGTCTATATACATTATTGTAATGATGAAGTTAGAGGTTTGATTTCATGTATGTGTGTATATATATATAAGATACATTGATACAAAATTTATAGGGTGTTAGTTGGTTCGGATAATATAAAAAAAAAAAAATAATAAAATTTTTTTTTAAACTTAATTGTTTTATTAATATTTTATTTACATTTTAACTTTTATAAAAAACGTCGAAAACAAGGCTAAATAAAATATAAAAATAGTAGAAAATCAACTAAATTTTCAAAAGTAGTTAAATTAATTAATTTCTTTTAGCTTTGTTTAATTTTTGAAGATTTAGGCGATTTTTTATAGGTTTTATTTATATTTTTCATATTAATTTGGGGTGTGTTTATAGACTTGTACCGAAAAAAAAAAATTAAATTTTAGTTATATATTAATTTGGTGTGTGTTTATAGACTTGTACCGAAAAAAAATTAAAATGAAAAATATAAATTAATATGTACTTGTACACATTAATTTGGGATGTGTATATTTTTCATATTAAAGACAAAGTGGGATAGCTTTTTATTAGTGATTTACATTTTTTAAAATAATATTTTAAGTTATATTGATTTACACTTTTTAGTAATGTTATATTGCACATTTTAGTTATATAGACTTGCACATTTTCAGTAATATGTACTTCTACACACCCCAAAGATTTAGCTTTTTATTTATATTTTTCATTTTAGTTATATAGACTTGTACCGAAAAAAAAAAAAAAATTAGTGTGGTGTGTTTAACATTTGGGGTGTGTATAACATTTTATGGGGTGTATTTATATTTTTCATTTTAGTTATATAGACTTGTACCGAAAAAAAAAAATTTAATTTTAGTGTGGTGTGTTTAACATTTGGGGTGTGTATAACATTTTATGGGGTGTGTTGTACTTTTTCATATTAATTTGGGATGTGTTTATAGACTTGTACCGAAAAAAAAAAATTAAAATGAAAAATATAAATTAATATGTACTTGTACATATTAATTTGGGGTGTGTATATTTTTCATATTAAAGACAAAGTGAGATAGCTGAAGTGGTTAGAGCACCACTACATAGACCTTAGGTCCTGATTCGAGTCATGGTCCATGGGGAGGAGAAAAAGGGATGGGTATTTAACTTTCATAAAAAAAAAAAAAAAAAAAAAAGAGGGTGGAGATAAAAGTTCAAATTATATTAGTGTATAACAATGTTGAACCACTCTTAAAATTATAGCCCAGTATAGATTCCCCTGCAAATATTGACACCTTCGTGCGTCAAATTTAAATGCACAACAAAATTACAAAACTAAACTCAGTTCGCCGATAATTAAACGATATCATGCTAAGCTATTAAGTAGCTGACATTGCTCCAAATCCTACAAAATATGTGGGAGAGTAATAAGAATTAACATACAAGAATTAAATTATCCATCTCTCAACAATTTCGAATTTTTTGATGAGACGAAATTATTTCATGGTATCGGAGTCAAAAAGCTCACGTCCACATGTTCTGGGTTCGATTCCTACTTTTAAATTATGCCAAGGTCTTGTATAGACTCGATTACTTATAAGGAATCGAGTCGACCAAAAGTCAACTCTTTTTTTTAAATGTATATTGAAAAGTGTAAGTTATTATAATTAATAAGTGCAACACAACATTACTGTGTAAGTCGTTATAATTGAAAAGTGCAACAAAGTTTTTAATGAAAAGTGTAAGTCGTTATAACTAAAAAGTACAACACAATATTACTGAAAAGTACAAGTCTATATAACTAAAATGTGCAATATAACATAAGTGTAAATTAATATAACTTAAAATATTATTTTAAAAAATGTAAATCACTACAATTAAAAAGTGTAACAAAAAAACTCAATTTCTTATATGAACTCAATTCTATAGGAGATCTACCCTTAAAATCTTAAATTATCCACTAGATTGACCTCTTCTCCATAGGGTAAGAGATGATAATCCGACCAACGAGTGAGGAATAGTAATATAAATTAATATACATAAATTAATTTTCCACCTTTCTATAAATTCGAACTTTTGTGCACAAGAGAAATATGTGTATTTCAAATTTTCAATGCAAAGAATTTTGAAAATTAAAAAAGAAAACTAGACAAAAAAATATTGAAAAAAAAGCGATTGAACCTGTTATTCCGGTTTCAACTGATTTTTTTCGATTTAAACTTAAAAATAATTTTCGAGAGTAATTTGACCTATCTCATGATCAATTAATGGTTCAACTGGTTGAACCAGTCTAACCCAATTCTGAAAACAATGACTAGAAATGAAATTGTCAATTATTGAGTATTGTTTGCTTGGGAAACTGTCAAATAACCAACAAATAATCTTTATTTAGGATATATATATCTTAATGGGAAAATTATTTTTTCAGGACCGCAATTTAGGGGGGTTTGCAAAAAGAGGACCGTAACTTTATGGGCTGGCAAAATTAGGCCCGTAACCTCTTTTTTTCTCAATTTTAGGACAAATTAGCCCAATCAACTCAATTTCGGGCTAATTGAAGCCCATTTTTCGGGCCAAACTTATTTATGGCAAAAAGAGGACTGTAACTTTTTAATGCAATTTGTATAATATTTTAAAATAATATAAGACATGAGAATGGATCTAATTGATGAAGGGAATATAAACTAAAGTATATTTTAAAAATTATATATTTACTAGTGAAAGGCCCGCGTAACACGCGGGATTGAAGATAATTTATTATATTAATATTTTGACAAAAAAATTATAAGACGGACTCATACATATTTTTAACACTTATAAATTTTATAAAGTATTATAATCTTTTTTAAATCGTATTTTAAAATAAAGACTATATATAAAGTAAAATACAAACTCTAGAGTAAAGTTCAATCCCATTTATGAAAGTCAATTTCACACAAGATATTCATTGTTTTAATGAACATTAAAAATTAAGATTTTAAAGTTTATTTTATTATAAAAGTTATATTTGATTTTACTTAAAAAAAAAATCCTCGTGAGACTCAGTTCAGCTTCAAAAGAATGAAAAAGAGTTTTTTTTTTTTTTTTTAAGATTATAAAAAATGCATTAAAATACAAACACGATTTTTAAAATTTAAATGGTTAAAAATTGGGGAAGATGAGTGGTAGAAGAAATGGTTAGAGACAATTTTAAACCTCTTAAAAAAACTGTTTTAAAAGGGAAAAAAAGTAGTATTATGAGAAAATTATAAAATATGAATATTGAATTTGTGTTGACACACATAGAAAAAAAAAGATTTCAAATTATTATAATTGGGATATTAATTGATCCTAAAATTGAATTAAAAAAAGTTGTGATCCTCTTTTTGCCATAAATAAGTTTGGCCCGAATAATGGGCCTCAATCAGCCCGAAATTTGGTTGATTGGGCTAATTTAGCCTGAAATTGCGAAAAAAAAAGTTACGGACCTAATTTTGTTAGCCCGCAAAGTTACAGTCCTCTTTTTGCAAACACCCCTAAGTTGCGTCCTAAAAAAATAATTTTCCCATATCCATATATACTCAACCACTTGGATGACTTGTTAGTTTTAATCATATATAATAAATAAAACTCATATAATTAGAAGTAGAACATTATGAACATAGCATAAATTACGGAGTACTCCTTTTTTTTTTTTTTTAAATATAATAACTCCTTGCAAAACGAAAAAAATGATTATTAATTATTTCTTAGTTTTTCATATTGCTACTATTAACAATTTTGAAACTATTTCATCACTTCTGAACTGAAACAATCAAATCTTCCTCGGGAACATAACGCAATTGTGTTTATTTCTTTTTTACACATATTTTAAAAAATATTGTTTGTTTATGAATAAAGTTGATTATGTGGATGAATGAGATATATTGTTACGTCAAGTTACATTTATTTTTAGGGAAAATTGCACTTTTGGTCCTGTAAGAATGAGTTTAAATCACTTTCGGTCCTTTTTCATACACTTTTGGTCCTGTAGTTTATTTTCGTTAGTTTTAACGGATAAAAATTACATAAACCGTTAAATATTTCCCTTTTGGTCCTGTAAGAATGAGATTAAATCACTTTCGACCTTTTTTCATACACTTTTAGTCTCATAATAAATTTATATTTGTTTTAACGGAAGAAAATTGCGTGAAAGTTACACACCCAAAAGCCTAATATCGTATTATTTTGTAACAAGTATGGGCGAAAGCTTAAGAGATCGAACTTGTTCAAGACTCCAATGTATATTTGGATTCCTCTGAACTCAACTAACCCCCAAGGACCCCAATAAATGGGTACCTAAATTATTGAATATCTTCATTGCATGGTCGACTTGACTTGTATAAGAAGGGTGGCTCTATAGGAGAAACCTAGTACATAGACAGTTGTTGTTCGCACCACATGACTGGTACCAAGGCTCTCTTATCAAGTTACCATGAGCAAGAAGGACCAAAAGTGATATTTGGTGATAGCTCCACTACTGTCACTAAAGGATTTGGTTACATCCGGAATGGAGACGTAGAGATACAAGATGTCTCATATGTTGAAGGTTTGAAATATAATTTACTCTCTGTTTCACAGTTTTGTGATCGTGGATACAAGGTGCAGTTCAAAAGCCGCAAATGTCAGATCATTGACAAAAGGACACACACAGTCCTACTAGTCGGCGTAAGACAAGGAAGTGTGTACATAGTGAATTAGAACAGTTGTCCGAGGGACACCTGTCTACTTACTAAGAATCCTAAAGAACTTGGTTGGCTCTGGCATAGACGCCTCTGTCATCTAAACTTTAAGGTTCTTAATAAGATAGCCAGAGATTACCTTGTAGAAGGTATTCCCAATGAAGTTTACTACAAGTCACATGTATGCACGGCTTGTCAGCAGGGTAAACAGGTGAAAGGTTCTTTTAAGTTAATTCCTACTCTCTTAACTAGTAGAGTCCTAGAACTCCTACATATGGATCTTCATGGTCCGATAACTCCTCCAACCTTGAATGGTAGAAGGTACACTCTTGTTGTTGTAGACGACTATTCTAAATTTACTCGGGTAGTCTTCCTACACAAGAAGAGTGATACACAAACACTTCTACCTGAACTGTTGAAGAAGTTACAAGTTGAGAAGAACCAGTCCATTGTCAAGATTCGTAGTGACAAGGGAACTGAGTTCATTAATTGTTATATCAAAGATTTATGTGCTAAACGTGGTATCCAGCATCTTACTAGTGCAACTAGGACACCACAACAAAACGGTGTAGCAGAAAGAAGAAATCGAACCCTCAAAGAAGCCTGTAGAACCATGATAGCCGAGTACAATACGCCTCAAAAGTTTTGGGCAGAAGCTATCAATACTGCATGCCACTCACAGAACAGAAGTGCGATCAACAAAGCTCTAGGCAAGACACCCTATGAGGTTTGGAAAGGTAGAAAACCCCGCATTTCATATTTCCATATATTTGGTTGTAAGTGTTTCATCCATAACAATGGAAAGAGCAAGTTGAATGCTTTCGATGCCAAAGCAGACGAGGGGATATTCTTAGGATACTCCTCGACTAGTAAGGCATTTAGGGTATTCAACTACTCAACTCTTTGTGTGGAAGAAACACCACATGTGGTTTTCAATGAATCTCGACAGGACTCGTCTGCCAATAAGATCAGTGAGAAAATTACTGATCTAACGATCGAATCGGACAAAGACTCAGAGGTATATGAATCTGTTCAAGCCTACAATCCATTCATGAAAGCTCTTGAGTCTGATGACAAAGAAAAGGTAAGTGCTCAAAGTAAGTCTTCTAGACCAGCTGACATGCCTGCTCTAGTTGACTCCACAACTCCTGGTAAATCTGTTGATGATACAAATGATGTTGACATGCATGATGATGTACATGATATAGATGATGATAGTGCTACTGTTAAGAATAGAAAAACATGGAAATCTGGGCATGATACTGAAAATATTATTGGTGACTCTACTGTTGGTGTGAAGACTAGACGACAACTCATTGAGTCGCAAGAACAGCCTAGTCCAACTATGTTTTGCTGGTGTTGTTTCCTCTCATCTATCGAGCCTACCACTGTTAAAGAGGCATTGGCTGATAGTAATTGGATCATCGCTATGCAAGACGAGTTGAACCAGTTTGTTCGAAACGACGTCTGGGAACTTGTCGATAGGCCTAAACATCATAATGTAGTTGGCACACGATGGATTTTCAAAAATAAGAAAGATGAGAATGATGTAGTCGTTAGGAATAAGGCTAGACTAGTAGCCCAAGGCTATTCACAAGCTGAAGCATAGACTATGATGAAACATATGCTCCTGTTGCTAGACTAGAAGCCATTCGATTGTTCCTTGCATATGCTGCTCACATGAAGTTTACTGTATATCAAATGGATGTTAAAAGTGCATTTCTTAACGGTATTCTTGCGGAAGAAGTGTATGTTGAACAACCTCTAGGTTTCGAAGTCAAAGGCGACCAGGTGTACAGCCTAAAGAAGGCCTTATACGGACTAAAACAAGCTCCAAGAGCATGGTATGATACTCTCTCTCTCTCTCTTTCTATTGGAAAATGGTTTTACTAAGGGCAAGGTAGATAGAACCTTGTTCAGAAGACAAGAAGGGAAAGACATTTTACTCGTCCAAATTTACGTAGATGACATCATTTTTGGGTCACCTAACAAAAAGCTGAGTGAAAGTTTTTCGACACTCATGCAAAGTAAATTTGAGATGTCCATGATGGGTGAAATGAATTACTTTCTTGGTCTTCAAGTAAAACAGACCCCAGAAGGGATTTTCATAAATCAGGCAAAGTACACTAGAAATCTTCTAGACAAGTACGGGATTAAGACTTGTAAGTCTACTGGCGTACCGATGCAACCAACCTACAGAATGGATCCAGATGAACGCGGTAAATGTGCTGACCAATCTTATTATCGTGGATTAATTGGTTCTCTACTATATCTAACTTCTAGTAGACCAGACATTGCATTCTCTGTTGGTGTTTGTGCTCGTTTCCAAGCCAATCCAAAAGAGAGTCACATGAAAACCACCAAACGGATTTTGAAATATTTGAAAGGGACCATCAATCGTGGTATATGGTATCCCTCAAATGATGATCTATCCTTAAGTGGCTACTCAGACTCAGACTTTGGAGGCTGTAGAATAGATAGGAAATCTACATCTGGTTCTTGTCAATTCTTAGGCACAAAACTCATTTCATGGTTTTCGAAAAAGCAGACTAGTGTAGCTACCTCTACTACCGAAGCCGAGTACATGGCTGCTGGTAGTTGTTGTAGTCAACTACTCTGGCTCATGCAACAGCTTAGAGATTATAATATATATGAATCAAATGTACCTATTTTCTGTGATAGTAATAGTGCCATTGCCATTACACAAAATCCTGTTTTGCACACACGTTGTAAGCATGTTGATGTGAAGCATCATTTCATACGTGATCATGTAGAAAAGAAGGATATTCGCATGGAAAAGATTCATACTGATTTTCAAAGAGCTGATATTTTCACAAAACCATTAGCTGAAGCTCGATTTCGTGAGTTATGCATTAGTTTAGGGCTAATTGATCTAGACCCTACTTGCCTATAGATATGTACTAACCAGTCAGGTACATCAAACAAATAAGGAGACCAGAACAGAGCACTCGACTACTCACGCAATAGACAGGTATACAAGGATAGACTAGATGACCAAACAACCCGATGAGGAAGCTGGTAAAGCTGAGGGTAATACTAAGGGAATAAACATTTAAGGGGGAATCCATGATTTCTTAAATATCCTTATGTTGACTCTTATGTTTGTTAAAAGTCATCTTGATCGAAACCTTGATCATTGCTTTAGATTGATATTCATCTTATTTATTTTACTCTACTTGTACCTTCGATTACACGTTGTATATGATAAGATAGGTACATGAAGTCGTTCGACATTCAGAATAGACAAGCACAGTCGAAGGGGGAACTCATCTTGTGTGCTTAAGCCAACTCATCTTGTGAAGCTTAAGTCTACTCGTCTGTTCCGGATGGACTCGAACAGACAAGCTAGGTGTTCTTTTGATCTAAATATGTTAAGTGTTTAATCAAAACAAATTAAGGGTATTTTAGTAATTCGATAATGCTAAAGTTTGAAAACCCTAGAATTGGATTTATACACTCCCATTTAATGAGGTGTATGCACCCAGTTCGCACTCGACTACACTAGGTCAGATGAGTTCACTCCCCTGTCCTAATTAAGAAGAGACGGATTTCAAACTTTACAATATCAAATCACATAATATTCTCGATTCCGTAACCGAATACCAAAAGGCCCAACCGTTGGATTTAATCCATCAATCTTAGCCATTGGATTGGAAGTTCAGTTTTAAACAAAACCCAACACTTGCACACGACTTGCCCCACGTTTTCTTAACACTACTACTCTCAAAACATCTGAATTTCTTGCGAATCTAAGATACTTGTTCTTACCCAACCTATCATTATGTAGATTATATCTCTTTTTGATGTGAGGACTAACATGCAAGCTAGGTTCGACCTAGGCAGATTTATTTCAGAAAACAAAGTGCATGTTGAACCTTCTGTGTTCTTTAAGGGTAAGCACACAGATGGAAACGCAGAGATTCTATCCAAATGTAGCAGATGTGGCCTGAAACCATATTTGGAGGCGTTTCCCCAAGTCGTCTTGGAGGAGGAGGTGTTGGAGTTCTATGCCAACGCCACCAGACAAGGAGATGTGATTGAATCTTTTGTGGGTGGAAGTCGAGTGGAAATCACTCGAGAAGTCGTGTTCGAGCATCTGAAATTGCCCATTGGAACAATTGATGTGGAAAATTACGCAATCGAGCAAGAAACAAGATATTTGTCTATCTTTTGCGGAAGGAAGTTAAGGCTGAAACCTGATGGCAAGCTCCCTGCCGTCAAGAAGATGGAACTTCTAGAGAAGTATCGAATCCTACTGGACATAGCCAGCAAAATTTTACTATGCGCCACTGGTTCCCATGATTCTGTCACTCTGGGTAAAGCAAGGGTAATGGCTGCCATATATGATGGTATTACCGAAGGAAATTGGTTCAAGCTTATCGCAGATCGAATCATGTATTTTGAAAAGAGTGTTCGAGTTGACACCGACACTTGTAATTGGATGGTGTCAAATGTTGTTGGATATGGAAACAAGCTGAGCATTCTACTTCCCTTGTTGATGCCAAACAAGACGGAATGGAGCAAAGGTAAGCCATTCCATCCGTTAAAATTCTATTTGAAGAAGGGAGCCTTGAGAAAGCAGGTTGCTGCTAGACCAGCTGCACCTAGGCAAGCTCAGATTGACCCCATGGAAGCCTCTCCTTATGCTGCCTCGTCTGGTTCTTCGGAAGATGAGTCAGTTGAAGAAGAGTCTAAGGATGTTGCACAAGACTCGTCTAGTGCAGATGACTCGGAGGAGACTCAGTCGGAAGAGGAGTCCGCACAAGAGAAGGAGCCAAGTGCTCAAGTTCCAGAATTGTATCAACTCGTGCGAGTTGGGTCGCCCACTCCACCAGAAGAGTCGAGTCTTCAGGTTGGTACTTCTTCTCAAGATATTTCAATTCCTATCCCTCTCTCTCTTTTGTTCGAACCAAGGCAAGATCACATCGATCTAGGCCTAGACCTGCTCCCTCATCCTCACAAGTGCTGGCAGCACATCCGCTGAGAGCCAGCCTACCCCCAAACACTCCCATAATAGACACAGTTGATACTCCGACAGTTGTCACACCAAACCTAGATGTTGGGAATAAAATGATTTTGATTTAGATACCAAAACCCCTGATTGATGATGTTCAGATTAGTTGAGATAAGCTCAAGTCTAGTTCAGGCAAGTTGTCTCAGCACACTTGAGTTTGTAGATTGCTTAAGTGAAAAATCTCAGGAATGTTGTGAGATTTTAAGTATTCAGGATAGTTGTCCAAAGCTGGAATGTTAGGCAGCTTGATAAGTCTATAGGACAAAGTTGCTGAACCTTCAAGACAGGCTGACCAAGTGGACAACTTAGCTGAAGAGACCAAGAGCAGTAAAGTAATGCTCATAAATGCAAATGATCAAGACAGTTGAATTACAAATGATCAAGAGCATTGAATGTCAAAGTCCAAAGGACACATTCAATGAAGCATTTATTGCCAATCATGCCTGAACCAAGCATTGAAGACTTGAAGCATTAAAGAGTAAAGCATTGAATGAATGTTGGAATATTCTCAATTGCAGCAGGAATATTCAGGGAGCTTGTCCAATCTGACCGTTGGTTGAGTGTAGCTTCTGCCTCAAATCAACCTTGGGAAATGTGCGTATTTAGAAACTGACACAAGTCATCTCAGCCGCATTTTTCAGAAGTCAACACATTCATTCAAGCAACCATTGAAGAGGCCTTTTACACAGTGGATAAAAGGATGCCAAGCTTCATAGCCGTTTCAATGGTGCTGCAAATAGACAAGTTTGAATTGCTATCCCTTTAACGGTTAGCTGCTCAAATTTGCCTATAAATACAGAAGTGATCAAGGGATTCAATTATCCAACTACAAGCTATCAAACTATCATCAAGCTTTCAAAGGAAACCAAGTTGTTCTCTAGAATCCCAAGTTTCCTGAATCACTTCTTTTAGCTAAGCCAATCTTTGTAAACATCCAAAGCTTAGCATTGAGATATCCTAAGCCTTTACACTGTTCTTATTGTAAAGGATATCTCTACTAGTTGGAACCAAACCTCAAACCCTTATCTCATTTAGTGAAGAGAGAGTTTGTTGTAGAAGTGAGGAGTTAAGGACTGTTAGGGTGAAACACAGTCTTAACTCAGAGAGATTGAGCACTAGGACTCAGGTTATCCTAGGGATCAAAACACTAAGAGAGTGTTGTTGATCAGTGCACCTTGGCACTATAAAACAAGCTAATTCCATTGTGAAGGAATTATCCTGTTCAATCAGGCAAAGTGGATGTAGGAGCTTGAGTCTCTGAACCACTATAAACTTGTGTGCCATCTACTTACTGCATTCTTTATTTCACTTCATTCAAACACATTTTAAAGAAACAAAACTCAGTAAGTAAGAAAATCTGATTTGGACAAAGTCCCTGATAATCTGTATCTTTTCAGAAATTAACTTGGAGTATTTTTTTAAGTCAAAGGCCAACCACATTCCGCACTTAGCAACTCTTTTAGATATTTACCCAACTGATCACTCAATAGTAATCAGTAGGACAAGTATCTATCAAACTTCACACTCAGGCCAGTTGTGAGACAACTTGCCTGATAAGACCAGTTTGTCAAAAAGAAAAAGAATTTGCATACACAAGTGCATTCCCTCCCCCTACACTTGTGTTATACTCCACCAAGGACTAACACTAGACACATCACAGCCCCCAGAAACCACAGACTAAACAGAATATGTTGAACCAATCAACCCATCTACTTCAGACAAGACGCCAGTTGTCACTGCAACAGCTGAGACAGGGACCCCACCTGCTCAGACCCCGTCTGAAGTTAGATTCGACACCTTGGTGTATTATCCTATGTGCCTAAGAGAGAAGAGGATCCGTTCGAAGATGAGTAACAATTTGAAGAAGCAACTCTCATCTATCGAAGTCGACTACTCGTCAGAGCAGTTTGAGAAGCTTCTAAGAATATGCACTTGGGTTGCATTGAAGAAGTCTTCAACAGACGACTTGTTCGAAGTCATCCTAGGAAAGGGTGGAATTTCAAATTTCATGGATTGGGAGATGGAGCAGAAGGAGAATAGTGGTGTTCGAGACCACTCAGAGCTATTTCCATCTCACGCCCTTACTACTCTTGCGAAGAGATTATTGGGTATCTCTGATGATCTATTGTGTTCATAATCACAGTTTGATGTGGGTGTTCAAGTTTCTGAGTCTGACTTTGTAGAAGATTATGTGATGGTTGAAACTGAACAAGCTGAGGAGATCCAGTCTACTGATCTTGTAGTAGAGCTAGACAATGTCTCAGACCAGTTGAGAGGCATTGTGTTCAGATTCCAAGTGGAACATGCTGAAAGTCCAAGGTCAGATATTGCTTTTATCAATCGCTATACTGATCTATTGCTTCCCATCGAAATTTGTGGATATATGGAGAAGTTGCACGCCTTGTTGAAAAAGGACTTGACTGATGCTGAAAGGAAGGCTAAGGAAGCTAAGTTGGCTATAGTGCCTTATTGTCCATTACCTAGTCTAAAGGACATTGCTGGAAGTGTTCTTGAAGCTGAAGTAGTGGAAGACGAGGTCTTAACTACTATTCAAGAAGGTCAGTTGGTTGAAGTAATATCTCTTGCTGAAGATGAAGTTATGGAGGAGGCTGCTCATGTCGATGTTGGTCAGTCGTCTCAAGCAATCCCACCTGCGTCGATAGATGAGTTGAAAGAACACCTGAAGGCTGTCATCAAGTCATCTATTGATAACTTTCTCAAGTCCGAGTTGAAGAAGACTCTTGTTGAACAGAACAATGTCCTTGTGACAAGTTCAAAAGAGATGATTATGAATGAAGTCAATCAGTTGGACAATGACTTCAGGCAAGAGATGTTCAATCAAATTGAAGGATTTCTCCTGAACCAGGTTGAATATTCGGAGAAAAGCTCAGTTGACTTCGCTCGAGTCTTAGCTACTGAATCCAGGAAGATGGAAAGAGTTTATAGAGCTAAGATTGAGGTGGCTGATGTTCAAAGAAAAGAAGCCTATGATCAGCTAGCTCAAGCTCAAGAGATTATAAATGCTATGACTGAAGAGAACAGGAAGTTACGATTGACTGCAACGCATTTTAAGAATGAGTTGAACTTGTCTACTCACAAGTTGGAGTTGGTGGCAACCAAACTAGACAAGTTGAGTCAAGACGATTCTCATGAAAGGCAGATAGAAAAAGCTACAAACCTGATGAAGCAAGCTATGTTTGAAGAGATGACTCGTTTCACTTCTCTTTTCTCTCTCAAGGCAACTGATGAAGCCAAAAAGGGGGAAGAGACAAGTCGATTTAAAGTTGTTGCTGAAGATAAGAAAGCTAAGTCTAGTACTGAACCAGAAGCTAAAGAAGCTGCAGAAGCTATGCAAGATCTAAGGAGGCCTAAGAGAGGCAAGTTGGTTAAAACTGCAGATCTTGAGCGAGGTAAGGCTGAAGCAGTTGAGTTGAAGAGAAAGGAGAAAGGCAAGGGTGTTGCTACTCCTGAAGCAGAGGTTCAGACTAGAACAATGTCGAAGAGAAAGGCTGTTGTCATTGAAGAACCAAAAGAAGCTGAGACAACAACAGTCGTGAAAAAGCAAAAAGTTGTTGATCCTAATGATGAAAGTCATTATGCAAGTAAGAAGAAAGTTGAAAAACACATTGAAAGACTGCAAAAGCTGAAGTCAGATGAAGATCAAATGGAAGACAAGTTTGTTGATTATTTCATTGATAATGAGCATCGAGCTGACTGGATGAAGGTGAAAAAGCAATGGGAACTTGATCACTGGATTATTAGGAAATTTGGTGATACTGAAAGTCCAGATGAGTTGTACTCGATGTTTGACAAATTCATGGAAGGCCAGAACAAGTTGCTATGGAACCTGATCATGAGGATATCTACTGCTGCAAACTTCAATATTCTAGTTCCTGTATTTCCAAAATGGAAACGTCCGATGTCTAGTTCAGGAAAAAGAGTTGATCTAAACCAAATCAAGAAGTTTGAAGAAGATCTACTGGATAAAGAGAAGATAGAAGATGAAGACCATATCGGTGTAATTCACAAGAGACTCCTAGATGCATTCTGTGTTCCAAATCCAGAAGGAGGTACTCTCTCAGATTAGATTGATTACTTTGATTACTTAATATTTGATTTTTGATTTTTGAAGTATGTGTAATATCTACTGTTCTTATTTTGAATGAATGAAAAGATAAAGTACTATTTGATGTTAAGACAAGATAACTACTTAACTAGTCTACTATTGAGAAAAGATTCAAGTAGTTTTGGCTTCATCAAAAACGGGGAAATTGTTGGGATATGAATCCTAGACAAGTCCTAAATGATGATAAAAAATGAAGTTTTGATTAGTGTTGGGATATGAATCCTATAAACAATGTTTTAATTGATGAAAGTATGTTTTGATGGCCAAAAGCAACTTAAAGTTAGTGATATATGTGGTTCTAAGTCATCTTAACTAAGTCATCTGAATATAAGCTTACTAATCTGATGAGAAACTTAAATTGAGATTACTGATCTTATTGCTAACTGAAGTAAGTTTACTGATCTTATATAGTAATATTTAGAGTAAAATTACTGATCTTAACTGAGTAATATTGGAATAAGATTACTGATCTGAGTATGGAAACTGAGAACAATTTTAGTGATCTTATATGAGATATTTGAAATCTGAGTTACTGATCTTATATACTTACTGATCTTATATGCTTACTGAACTTATATGTAAGTTACTGATCTTAAGTGTTTACTAATCTTAGTATTTACTGATCTTATATGGAAGATATTGTACTTACATGAGTTACTGATCTTATTGGATACTGATCTGATATATGAAATGTTAGGAACTAAGCTGATGTTTTATATTGTATAGACAGCTTATAGTGTAGGACTTTGATATACTCAGTTGTATATAGTTCAGTTGATGTATAGATAGGTTTTATATTTGTAAGTTTGTATTTTATTATATTCAGCAGTGTAAAAGTTCAGAACAGTAGATTAGAACACTAGACTAGATAAAGATTAGAAGATAATGAAGACTCAGAGGACTACTTCAGAATAAGAAGACTTCAAAGAAGAATTGAAGATAAGCTCAGAAGAGATCTGGAGAAGTTTTGAACAGTTTTAAGTTACTGTGCTGACTGAATCCGAAGAGTAAAATCCGAACAGTAAAAAATCCGAAGAGTAAAAAATCAGAACAGTAAGTTACTGTGCTGATTTGGTGAAATTGAAGAATAAGTTTGGAAAGCTTATTTAAAGTGTAACTGAAGATTTATTGAAGAGATGCTGACTTAAAAGGAAGTTACAAAGTCGGTTACAAGAAAAGAAGAAGTTACAAAAACAGTTTTAGAGTTAGTTGAGAGTTAGTTCACAAACTGCTAACTGTCATACTAAATTCTATAAATACTGTATGATCTCCTACTTGAAGAGACTACTGCTACTACTGAGCAATTACTGATCTTAGAGAATTCAAAAGCAAGTCTACAAGCAAGAACTCACAGAGTTAAGGAAATCAAAGCAAGAAGAGCCACTGAAGTGAAGAGAAGAATCAAAGGCTATTCAAAGAGAAGTTTTACTTTTCAAGTTTAAGTTTGTATTTTGTAAAACAAGTGTGCTAGTTACTTGTAGAATTACTAGTAGATCGAAGATATACCTGGAGGTATAATCGATAAGATCACAGTCTTAATCTTGGGACTTTAAGCCACAAGAAACTCAAGAAGGAAGAGTTATAAAACTTCACAACTGGAGTTGTGAGAGTGGATGTAGACATTTGTCGAACCACTATAAAATTATGTGTTCTTTACTTTACTGTTTGATATTTGTTTGAATTGTTTAACTAAGGACATTGAGAATTAACAAAGATAAAGATCTAGATAAAAGTTGAGTATAAATTTGATTGGGCTCATTAGTAATCTGATTATTCCGCATTGTGTATTCTGATATATTGAAAGATTTTTGAAAAGTCTATTCACCCCTCCCCTCTAGACATTTTCACTAGCTTACTCAATATTATTAACTCAACTTTGGGACCAACAAGTGGTATCAGAGCAGTAGTTCATTGGACTGCTGTTTCTTGATAACCTTACAGATCTTGAGGGATATTTTACTGATCTTGCTGTTATTTCTTGATATTTTTCACTATCTGAATACTTGAAAACTATCTGCTATATTACTGATCCTATTTGTCTAATCAAACATGGATGACACTAATGTGAACAAGCTGCCTAAGTTCAAGATTGCAGATTATGACTACTGGAAGCTTAGGATGGAGGCCATCTTTAGCTCAACCCATGATCTAATGGTGTCTGTGGTGACTGAAGGACCAATTGTCATCATGGTGGAAAACACTGCTGTTCTGGATCCATCAAAACCAGTTGGAGCACTGGTCCCTAAACCAAGGTCAGAACTGACTTCGGAAGAAATGAAACAAAACAATTTTGGACAGTCTTGCCAAGAACTACATTCTACATACCTTACCAAATGAGTATCTTGGTAAAGTATTGAAATGTAAGACTGCAAAACAGATGTGGGACAAACTGGCTATTCTTTGTGAAGGTACTACACTGATCAAAGAAAGCAAGTTATCCACTGCTGTCCAAAGGTTTGAATCATTTAAGATGAAGCCAGGAGAATCAATTGATGAATTGGATACTCGATTTACCAAAATTATGAATGATCTTGATGTATTAGGAAAGACTTATACTGACAGAGAAGTTAATCTGAGAATCTTGAAAGCCTTGGATGAAAGGTGGAAAATGGTCAAGATGATCATTAAAACCACACAAGACATTGATTCTTGGCCAGCAGAAACTATGTTCCAAACACTTAAAGCACATGAGTTTGAGTTAGATGAAGAAGATCCTATTACTGTGATTCATAAGGATAAGGATGCCTCTAAAGACATGGCTTTTAAAGCCTCTACCTCTAAGGGGTCTAGATCATCTAAGTCTAAGGCCTCAAGCATAAAAGATGAACTAGATAGTTCTGATCTCAGTCTGAAAGATCAGATGAGCCTTATGATCAAAAGATTTGATAAACTGAATAAGAGGTATGGTAGGTACAAGAGATTCTATAAGGAAACTAAGGGTTCTAACAACAGGGACTCTTCTGTGAACAGAAGGGATCAAAACTCTTCTGAAAGAAGGGATGAGATCTCTAATGAGAACAGGAGAGATAGGAACTCATCTGAAAAAAGAGACAGAAAGTATTCTGATAAGATAGACAGGAACTCAATTGACAAGCATGACAGGAACAGAAAGCATTCTCCTCCTAAAAGAACTTCTAACAATCCTGTTTGCTATAATTGTGATAAGCCAGGTCATTATGCTTATGAATGTCCTGATCTGAGTTCTGAAGATCGAGAAGAAAGGAAAGCCAGAAGAGATCGAAAATATGCCAAGGGTAAGAAGGCAATGATGGCCTACAATGACTCTGATTCGGAATCAGAAGAGTTACCATCGTCTTCATCTGACTACCCCTCTAGCAATGAAGATGAAGCCTTAATAGCAGATGATGGACTGGTAATGATGGCCAAAATAAATGATGAGGTATCATCTGCTAACTCCTTTCAATCCTGTAACAATTCTGACACTGATGAAAGTGATGCTGCTGTTAGCAGTGTAGGAAGTAGTCTTCATCATTCCCAAGGAGTGACTGAAGAAGACCTTCTACAAGCTAACAAAGCATTCATTGAAATTAGTGATGAGAATATATCTTTAAAGCAAGAAATCATTAATCTGAAAGAAGCTCAGTCAAAAGTAGATCCTAATATAGCTGTCATAAATGCAAGGCTATCAGAAGAGTTGTCTCAACTCCAAGAAAAGTATGCATCCATTGACAAACTATATCAGGGTATGCTTAAAACTCAAGCCAAAGAGACTAATGAATTCAATGATTTAAAGATTAAATGTGAAAAACTTGAAGAGCGCAATAGATTCTTAGAATCTGAAGTAGTGAGCCTAGATCGAAAGCTATCTGGGATGATTAACTCTACTAAGATTAATCAAACTATCTCAGACAGATATAGAGCTCCAAATGATAAAAGAGGAATAGGTACTGATCTGCCTAGTCCATCTACTTCAGAATTTAAGAACACTAATGGAGCTAGTACAAGTTCTTTGCAACTAGATAAAGGAAAAGAACCTATGACTTATGATGATGATCTAAAACTCAAAGTACAGTCTAAATACATCCCTCCTTCTACCAAGAATGGTAAAATGAAGAATGTATTAAGACCAGTACAGTCAAGACCATACCAGAAGAGTTATACTCCTCTGACCAGATCAGATCAGTCCTGGAATCAGAAGAGACAAACTCAGAACAGTAGGTCAAGACAAGCACAGGCAAGTTGGGAACAGCCTAGACCTCCTTTTATAAGGCAGTCTCAGCTGTATTCAACTAAACCTAGGAGATTTGTGCCTCATTATCATAACAAACCTGTTCTTTATCCTCCTCCTTTATCCTATGATATCTATGGAGAGAAAAGACCAAAGCAAATTTATAAGCCTTATGGTCCACATGCTTTTAGACCATATTCAAACTATTACATACATACTGATCTTACTGAAAAAGGGATAGAACCAAGGAAAGGCTATCTCAGAAAAATAGATCCTAAGTCTGCTGATAATTCTGAACTGGTTAATAAAGTACTGTTCTGTGATAAATTTGGAAGGAAACTGAAGAGGTCCCACTTATTCAAATCCTCAATGTTTATTTGGGTACCTCTCACTACTAACCCCCAAGGACCCCAATAAACAAGGGTACCTAAGTTATTAAGAACACTACTTTGCAGGATCGACTGGACTTATACAAGAAAGGTGGTTCAGTTGGTGAGACCTGGTACATAGACAGTGGGTGTTCACACCACATGACTGGTACCAAGGCCTTACTTACTGACTATCATGAGAAGGAAGGACCAAAAGTCATCTTTGGTGATAGCTCAATAGCAATCACAAAAGGATTTGGATTCATCAAGAATGGAGATGTTGAAATCCAAGATGTCTCCTATGTTGAAGGTTTGAAGTATAATTTGTTATCTGTATCTCAATTCTGTGACAGGGGATACAAAGTTCAGTTCAAAACCAGAAGATGTGAAATAATAGATAAAAGGACTCACAATGTTCTACTTGTTGGCACAAGACAATGAAGTGTATACATTGTGAATTGGAATAGCTGTCCTAAGAATGCCTGTCTTATTACTAAGAGTCCTAAAGAAAACAGTTGGCTCTGGCATAAACGCCTCTGCCATCTGAACTTTAAGATAATCAACAAGATTGCTAGAGAACATCTTGTTGAGGGCATTCCTAATAAAATCTATTCCAAATCACAAGTATGTGATTCCTGTTAAAAAGGTAAACAGGTAAAGGTTTCATTTAAGTCCATTCCAACTCTTTCAACAAGCAGAGTCTTAGAACTCTTGCATATGGATCTTCATGGTCCTATCAACCCTCCTACATTGAATGGAAGAAGGTATACTCTAGTTGTTGTAGATGATTACTCTAAGTTTACTTGGGTAGTCTTTCTACACAAAAAGAGTGATACACAAACACTACTTCCAGATCTATTGAAGAGGTTGCAGGTTGAAAAAGGTCATCCCATTGTCAAGATTAGGAGTGACAAGGGGACTGAATTTATTAATTGTTACATTTCTGACTACTGTTCTAAGTCTGGCATACAGCATTTGACAAGTGCAGCCAGAACCCCTCAACAAAATGGTGTTGCAGAAAGGAGAAAGAGAACACTAAAAGAAGCTTGCAGAGCCATGATTGCAGAATTCAACACACCTCAGAAATTTTGGGCAGAAGCTATTAACACAGCTTGCCACTCCCAAAATCGAAGTGCTCTTAATAAGGTGCATGGTAAAACACCTTATGAGGTATGGAAAGGCAGAAAACCAAGAGTTTCTTATTTTCATATCTTTGGTTGTAAGTGTTTCATACATAACAATGGCAAAAGTAAATTAAATGCTTTTGATGCAAAAGCTGATGAAGGGATATTCTTAGGATACTCTTCTGTAAGCAAAGCATTTAGAGTATTTAATTACTCTACTCTATGTGTGGAAGAAACACCCCATGTTGTCTTTGATGAGAATGTGCAGGACTCTGCTGATCATCAGCTTAGTAAGAAAATTGACAAACTACAGCTTCAAATCAACAATGAAGATGATGATACAGGAATATATGAATCTGTACAAGCTTATAATCCTTTCCTGAATGTTCTAGATCAAGATTCTGATAAAGAAAAGGTAAAAGACAAAGGTGAGTCATCTAAAACTTCTGAAATACAAGAATTGAATGACTGCTCTCCTGTGAACAAAACTGCTGATATAAATGATACTGATCTGCATGATAATTTGCATGATGTAAATGATGATAGCATTTCTGTTAAGAATAGAAGGACATGGAAGTCTGCTCACTCTACTGATCTGATTCTAGGTGATTCTAGTATAGGTGTTAAAACTAGAAAACAATTGTTTGATTCAAAGGAAGAACCTAGTAAGTCTCTATTTTGCTGGTGTTGTTTTCTATCATCTATTGGGCCTAAAACTGTGATTGAAGCTTTAAGTGATAGTAACTGGATTATAGCCATGCAGGAAGATCTAAATCAGTTCACTAGAAATGAAGTTTGGGAACTTGTTGATAGACCTAGTAATCATAATGTTGTAGGCACTAAGTGGATTTTCAAGAACAAAAGGGATGAAAATGATCTTGTAGTTAGAAACAAAGCTAGATTAGTTGCTCAGGGCTACTCTCAAGCTGAGGGTATTGATTATGATGAAACTTTTGCCCCTGTAGCTAGACTAGAAGCTATAAGATTGTTCCTTGCTTATGCTGCACGTATGAAATTTACTGTGTATCAAATGGATGTGAAAAGTGCATTTTTGAATGGTATACTTGCTGAAGAAGTTTATGTGGAACAACCACCTGGTTTTGAAGTGAATAGTCACCAAGTATACAGGTTAAAGAAAGCACTCTATGGATTGAAACAAGCCCCAAGAGCATGGTATGATACTCTTTCTTTATTCTTACTTGAAAATGGTTTTACAAAAGGCAAAGTTGATAGAACTTTGTTCAGAAGACAAGAAGGTAATGATATATTACTTGTTCAAATTTATGTGGATGATATTATCTTTGGATCACCCAACAAAAACTTGAGTGAAAGCTTTTCTACACTCATGCAAAGTAAATTTGAAATGTCCATGATGGGAGAAATGACATATTTTCTTGGTCTTCAAGTAAAACAAACTTCAGAAGGTATCTTTATAAATCAAGCAAAGTACACTAAGAATTTGCTAGATAAATTTGGTATTAAAACCTGTAAGACAGTTGGTGTGCCCATGCAACCTACATACAGAATGGATCCTGATGAAGGAGGTAAGTCTTCTGACCAACCTCACTATCGTGCTTTAATTGGCTCTCTACTCTATCTAACTGCCAGCAGACCTGATATTGCTTTTTCTGTTGGAGTATGTGCAAGATTTCAAGCAAACCCCAAGGAAAGTCATCTGGAAGCTGCTAAAAGGATATTGAAATATCTAAAGGGGACCATTAATCGAGGATTATGGTATCCTGCAGATGATGATATATCTTTAAGTGGTTATTCAGACTCGGACTTTGGAGGTTGCAAAATAGATAGAAAATCTACTTCAGGTTCATGTCAATTCTTAGGAACTAAGCTCATTTCATGGTTTTCAAAGAAACAAACAAGTGTGGCAACTTCTACTACTGAAGCAGAATATATGGCTGCAGGTAGTTGTTGTAGTCAGCTTCTTTGGCTAATACAACAACTCAGAGACTACAATGTTGTAGAATCTAATGTACCTATATATTGTGACAGTAATAGTGCCATTGCAATCACTCAGAATCCTGTTCTACATACTAGATGCAAACATGTTGACATTAGGCATCATTTTATTAGGGATCATGTTGAAAAGAAGAATATTAGAATGGAAAAGATTCATACTGATATTCAAAGAGCTGACATTTTTACAAAACCATTGGCTGAAGTGAGATTCAGAGAATTGTGCATTAGTTTAGGATTGATAGATATGGATTCTGTTTGTATATAGAACTGTGCTAACATTCCAGGTACTGATCTTATACCAAGAAGTACATGAAGCAGAAACTAAGAGCAGTACATCAAAATTCAACATTCAGAAGAGACAATCCTATGTCAGATCACTAATACAGGTAACAAGGTTACTAAAGTGACCTTCATCCCAATGAGGAAGCTGGTAAAGCTGAGGGACACTGAGAACATACATTAAGGGGGAATCTGTGATTTCTTAAAGATCCTTTGTTGACTCAGATCACTAAGTCACTTTAGCATAAACCTTGATGTGATCATTAAATTATACATATTGTTACTAATCTGTACTGTTTTACACTTATATCTCATGAACTAACACTTTTACCAAGGTGAAACAGGCACAGAAGAGGAATTCTCCACTGAAAGGGGAACTGATCTGATTACAGACTATAGCAGTCTACAGATATATTCTGATTAATAAATTGACTTGTCTACAGAATTGTACTGATTACAAAACTTATTTGTCTACAGTACTGATCTGATTACAAATCAGTTATTCTACAGAACTAATCTGATTACTGACTAATCTGTCTACAGAAAGATTTGTTTACAACTAGTCTGTCTACAAGAAATCTACTGATCTGACACAGTACTGATCTGAGGATTACTGTGCTGATATCAAAAAGATGAAATCAGGAAATTTGGGTACTGATCTGAGGATTACTGTGCTGACCCATCTACTGATCTGAAATCTACTGTGCTGATTCATCTACTGATCTGATTTCTAAAAAGGTTACTCAGCTGATCACAGTACTCAGCTGATCCAGATAAGTGATATTTTCTTTATATACTTGTAAGAAAATGAAGTGAAATAACTTTGGAAACTACTGTGCTGATTTGCATCAGAACAGTCTTTTGGTTTAGATTACTCTAAGTCAAAAATTGTTCAAATTTTTGATTACTAATAGAGAAGATTTATACACTCCTCTATTTCTAACCTAAAAATTGTGGTGTATTTATCAAACACAAGTTGGCTCCAAAAATTAAGAATGTTACTAGAATGTGAACAGTTATTGTTTAACTTGAATTTCGAGATTTAATCCCAACCATTCTTTGTGATAATCTAATTCAATCCTAGCCCTAGATTGGTTTTGAATTTAACAAAAACAATCACACTTCATCTTCTTCGTTCTTACGAGTTCATTTCTGGAAATCTCTAAACCTCATAACTTCTGAAAAATCTGATTTCTTCAAAATTCTCAAATGGCAACCATTAATATTATCAATGAAGCTAACCAAGTTGCAGGAACATTCGATTCAAATATGTGGATTCGCAAGAAGGGCATTTTTGTGGAAAATGCTGTGTATTTCAATGGCCGACACAGTGCTCAAAATCAAGCCATTCTAACTATGTGTGAAGAGTGCGGGCTACGAAAATTTCTGGAATCATTTCCCATGAATGTCTATGAACCAGAAGCTGTGGAATTTTATTTGCAGCTCCAAGGTGATAAAAATGGTGTCCACTCCATGCTTGCTGGACACAAGGTCACAATTACTAGGGACATCCTAGAAGTAATGTTGGATTTACCGCAAGGCCCGGTGGATATTTTGACTTACAAAGCTGGAGAGGAAAAGGAATGTGTAGGAAGGTGGTCAGGTGTTGAAACAGAGACATTGACTAATCTGAAGAAGGATGTTCTTCCTACATGTCTTCAATTTTTGATGGACATAGCAGGAAAATGCTTGTTAGGGCAACATCATAGCCAGGATGCCTTATCAAGTTTCACGATTAGAATTATGGCTGCAATCATCGACAGAGTTCAAGGTGATTGGCAAGGATTCTTCTTGGAAAGACTATTGACTGAAAAGGAAAAAGTTTTGTTTGATGAGGATACAATGGAATTTTCAATTAAATTGAAATTAGGGTTTGGAAGCAAGCTGAGTTTCTTGCTGCCTCAGCTGGTGAAAAAGCCATATTGGAGTAATCCCAAGAAATTCCATCATGGGAAATTTTTGATGAAGAAGGAGTCTTTTCAGTTTGAACAAGAAAACCCTTTGGAACAACCTCAAGAGCTTGAAGCACAAGAATCTGGAGCTTCAATGTACCAATCTGAGGACAATCAACCTGAGGTTAGATCAAAATCAAGGCATGATCCGAGCAGTACTAGACCAAGGAGAGGAAGGTCTGCTACAGCTGCCTCAGAGCCAACAGTTAGATTTGTTGAAACTGTGGTACAATCAAGCTCAGAAGAGCAAGAGGTTAGTGTTCCTAGTCCAATTGTTGTGCATAAAAGGACTAAGTCAAGGAGTGCTAGGAGGAAATTGATTGTTGTCTCTCCTACCCCTTCAAACTCTGAACCAAGCCAAACTGAAACCCAAAACCCTCAACCTTCTTGTTCTGGAAGATCAGATCACTATTTTTCTGAGACTCAGAACACTCCCCATTCATCACCTCAGAACACAAACTTTGTTCCCACCCCCATTTCTAGCCCTTAACATCAAACTTCACATCAACCTTCACCACATCAAACCCCAATACAGGTTCATGCTCACTCTACTGAACATGAATTTGAGCCTTCTACTGAACCAATTGACATTTCATCATCTCCTGAACCTGAATTTATAACTCCTAAACCTGCTGATTTGATGGAGTACACTATCTGTGATAAAGAGGATAGAATCAGGATAGATTTGAGGATAGCTCTGTTAAAGCAATTTCCTGGATTAGATGAGAGCTCAGTTGAGTTTGAGAAACTCCTTAGGATTGGCACATGGGTGTATCTTAAGAGGAGTACTTTGAAGGAAAATTTAGCTATCATGGAAGGTATGGGAGGTGCTTCAATCTTTGATGATTGGGAAGCAAAACAGATGCAAGCAGCTGGTGTTAACTCGTTTCTTGAGTTAGTTACTCCAGAATCTGTTGTACTTCTTGTTGAAAGATTAACAGGAATCAAGTACACTGTTGAGAAGATTTCAACTCCTAACTCTGATGAAGATCTGTTTAGTGAAGAGAAAGGTCTTGATGAAGCTGAGAATGCTGCTGAAAAAGATTTAATGGAAATTGATGAAGATATTGACAATGCAACAGAGGTGTTTGAGAACACTGTTGTGATTGAAGAAACAGAAGTTGTTGAAAATCAAGCTTTGGATGCTGAAGAGATGGAAAGCATTCCAATTCACTCTGCTGATCCTATTGTTCTTGAGGATGTGCAAGAACAGATCAGAACAGGTCCTATTGAGAAAGAATCTGAAATTTCTGACTTTGAGATGCTAAAAAAGCAGAATGTAGATCTTCAAGCAAAATTGGAAGATGCTGTCAAGATGTTCCAAGAAGCTACTGAGAGAATGAATAAGATGCATTCTGAACACTCTTATGAAAAGGTGATGGAGCATACAATGTCCAAAATCTTTGATCTTCATAGAGTACAAGAAAAGAACTTGTCTCAAGTGTTGCATAAAAAGCTGGAGCAACACATATCTTCCTTGAAAGAGTGGCATGATGAAGCCAAAAAGGGGGAAGATTGGACAAGGGAAGTGATGGAACAAACACAATCACAACAAGCTCAGTTGGTTGTGAGTCAGGATGAATTAAAAGCTGAAATTGTTATTCTGAATGAAAAGCTGAAGCAAAGGAAGCAACAAAAACAGCTAGGTCAAGAAATAGTTGAGAAAAGACCTGATATTGCTGGGAGTTCAAGTCAGAAGAAGAGGAAGTTAGTCCTGTCTGATGAAGAACAACAAGAAGAAGAAGCTGGAAGAATGACCAGATCAAAAAGCAAAATGAAAGCTGTTATGACAAGTGAAGAAGAAAACTTGAAAAAGAAGAAAGAAAAGGATGTCAAGTTCTTGAAAACAAGATTTGATAATCGAGTTACAGCTTTGAAGAAAAAGATGAATACTCAAAAGAAAGCTGAAGGAAAACTGTTTGACAAAGATTTTCAAGATGAAAACTTTGTGGATTTCATTGTTTTGACAGAACATATGGAATACTCGATTATCAAGCTGAACATATGAAACTGAACAAGCTGAGGAGATCCAGTCTACTGATCTTGTAGTAGAGCTAGACAATGTCTCAGACCAGTTGAGAGGCATTGTGTTCAGATTCCAAGTGGAACATGCTGAAAGTCCAAGGTCAGATATTGCTTTTATCAATCGCTATACTGATCTATTGCTTCCCATCGAAATTTGTGGATATATGGAGAAGTTGCACGCCTTGTTGAAAAAGGACTTGACTGATGCTGAAAGGAAGGCTAAGGAAGCTAAGTTGGCTATAGTGCCTTATTGTCCATTACCTAGTCTAAAGGCCATTGCTGGAAGTGTTCTTGAAGCTGAAGTAGTGGAAGACGAGGTCTTAACTACTATTCAAGAAGGTCAGTTGGTTGAAGTAATATCTCTTGCTGAAGATGAAGTTATGGAGGAGGCTGCTCATGTCGATGTTGGTCAGTCGTCTCAAGCAATCCCAGCTGCGTCGATAGATGAGTTGAAAGAAAACCTGAAGGCTGTCATCAAGTCATCTATTGATAACTTTCTCAAGTCCGAGTTGAAGAAGACTCTTGTTGAACAGAACAATGTCCTTGGGACAAGTTCAAAAGAGATGATTATGAATGAAGTCAATCAGTTGGACAATGACTTCAGGCAAGAGATGTTCAATCAAATTGAAGGATTTCTCCTGAACCAGGTTGAATATTCGGAGAAAAGCTCAGTTGACTTCGCTCGAGTCTTAGCTACTGAATCCAGGAAGATGGAAAGAGTTTATAGAGCTAAGATTGAGGTGGCTGATGTTCAAAGAAAAGAAGCCTATGATCAGCTAGCTCAAGCTCAAGAGATTATAAATGCTATGACTGAAGAGAACAGGAAGTTACGATTGACTGCAACGCATTTTAAGAATGAGTTGAACTTGTCTACTCACAAGTTGGAGTTGGTGGCAACCAAACTAGACAAGTTGAGTCAAGACGATTCTCATGAAAGGCAGATAGAAAAAGCTACAAACCTGATGAAGCAAGCTATGTTTGAAGAGATGACTCGTTTCACTTCTCTTTTCTCTCTCAAGGCAACTGATGAAGCCAAAAAGGGGGAAGAGACAAGTCGATTTAAAGTTGTTGCTGAAGATAAGAAAGCTAAGTCTAGTACTGAACCAGAAGCTAAAGAAGCTGCAGAAGCTATGCAAGATCTAAGGAGGCCTAAGAGAGGCAAGTTGGTTAAAACTGCAGATCTTGAGCGAGGTAAGGCTGAAGCAGTTGAGTTGAAGAGAAAGGAGAAAGGCAAGGGTGTTGCTACTCCTGAAGCAGAGGTTCAGACTAGAACAATGTCGAAGAGAAAGGCTGTTGTCATTGAAGAACCAAAAGAAGCTGAGACAACAACAGTCGTGAAAAAGCAAAAAGTTGTTGATCCTAATGATGAAAGTCATTATGCAAGTAAGAAGAAAGTTGAAAAACACATTGAAAGACTGCAAAAGCTGAAGTCAGATGAAGATCAAATGGAAGACAAGTTTGTTGATTATTTCATTGATAATGAGCATCGAGCTGACTGGATGAAGGTGAAAAAGCAATGGGAACTTGATCACTGGATTATTAGGAAATTTGGTGATACTGAAAGTCCAGATGAGTTGTACTCGATGTTTGACAAATTCATGGAAGGCCAGAACAAGTTGCTATGGAACCTGATCATGAGGATATCTACTGCTGCAAACTTCAATATTCTAGTTCCTGTATTTCCAAAATGGAAACGTCCGATGTCTAGTTCAGGAAAAAGAGTTGATCTAAACCAAATCAAGAAGTTTGAAGAAGATCTACTGGATAAAGAGAAGATAGAAGATGAAGACCATATCGGTGTAATTCACAAGAGACTCCTAGATGCATTCTGTGTTCCAAATCCAGAAGGAGGTACTCTCTCAGATTAGATTGATTACTTTGATTACTTAATATTTGATTTTTGATTTTTGAAGTATGTGTAATATCTACTGTTCTTATTTTGAATGAATGAAAAGATAAAGTACTATTTGATGTTAAGACAAGATAACTACTTAACTAGTCTACTATTGAGAAAAGATTCAAGTAGTTTTGGCTTCATCAAAAAGGGGGAAATTGTTGGGATATGAATCCTAGACAAGTCCTAAATGATGATAAAAAATGAAGTTTTGATTAGTGTTGGGATATGAATCCTATAAACAATGTTTTAATTGATGAAAGTATGTTTTGATGGCCAAAAGCAACTTAAAGTTAGTGATATATGTGGTTCTAAGTCATCTTAACCAAGTCATCTGAATATAAGCTTACTAATCTGATGAGAAACTTAAATTGAGATTACTGATCTTATTGCTAACTGAAGTAAGTTTACTGATCTTATATAGTAATATTTAGAGTAAAATTACTGATCTTAACTGAGTAATATTGGAATAAGATTACTGATCTGAGTATGGAAACTGAGAACAATTTTAGTGATCTTATATGAGATATTTGAAATCTGAGTTACTGATCTTATATACTTACTGATCTTATATGCTTACTGAACTTATATGTAAGTTACTGATCTTAAGTGTTTACTAATCTTAGTATTTACTGATCTTATATGGAAGATATTGTACTTACATGAGTTACTGATCTTATTGGATACTGATCTGATATATGAAATGTTAGGAACTAAGCTGATGTTTTATATTGTATAGACAGCTTATAGTGTAGGACTTTGATATACTCAGTTGTATATAGTTCAGTTGATGTATAGATAGGTTTTATATTTGTAAGTTTGTATTTTATTATATTCAGCAGTGTAAAAGTTCAGAACAGTAGATTAGAACACTAGACTAGATAAAGATTAGAAGATAATGAAGACTCAGAGGACTACTTCAGAATAAGAAGACTTCAAAGAAGAATTGAAGATAAGCTCAGAAGAGATCTGGAGAAGTTTTGAACAGTTTTAAGTTACTGTGCTGACTGAATCCGAAGAGTAAAATCCGAACAGTAAAAAATCCGAAGAGTAAAAAATCAGAACAGTAAGTTACTGTGCTGATTTGGTGAAATTGAAGAATAAGTTTGGAAAGCTTATTTAAAGTGTAACTGAAGATTTATTGAAGAGATGCTGACTTAAAAGGAAGTTACAAAGTCGGTTACAAGAAAAGAAGAAGTTACAAAAACAGTTTTAGAGTTAGTTGAGAGTTAGTTCACAAACTGCTAACTGTCATACTAAATTCTATAAATACTGTATGATCTCCTACTTGAAGAGACTACTGCTACTACTGAGCAATTACTGATCTTAGAGAATTCAAAAGCAAGTCTACAAGCAAGAACTCACAGAGTTAAGGAAATCAAAGCAAGAAGAGCCACTGAAGTGAAGAGAAGAATCAAAGGCTATTCAAAGAGAAGTTTTACTTTTCAAGTTTAAGTTTGTATTTTGTAAAACAAGTGTGCTAGTTACTTGTAGAATTACTAGTAGATCGAAGATATACCTGGAGGTATAATCGATAAGATCACAGTCTTAATCTTGGGACTTTAAGCCACAAGAAACTCAAGAAGGAAGAGTTATAAAACTTCACAACTGGAGTTGTGAGAGTGGATGTAGACATTTGTCGAACCACTATAAAATTATGTGTTCTTTACTTTACTGTTTGATATTTGTTTGAATTGTTTAACTAAGGACATTGAGAATTAACAAAGATAAAGATCTAGATAAAAGTTGAGTATAAATTTGATTGGGCTCATTAGTAATCTGATTATTCCGCATTGTGTATTCTGATATATTGAAAGATTTTTGAAAAGTCTATTCACCCCTCCCCTCTAGACATTTTCACTAGCTTACTCAATATTATTAACTCAACTTTGGGACCAACAATAAGCCAAAAAGTAGTTTGAATTTTTCTAAGTATTGACTGATCTAGTCTAGTTAAGAGGAGTCATCTTGAACAGACCAGTAGAGTTCACATGAGTTCACATGAGTTTATGTTTAAAAGAAAAGTATTGTTATTTTATTGAAAGATAAGTACGATTTATAAGTACTTCATATTTGCTATTTGAATACATGTTAGATTGTTGTTGAGCTATAATAATCATTATATAGAGCTCATGATTTTCGTATGAAATAGATAGATTCATTGTATAGATTATAAGTTGACTAAGTTATAAGCTTAAAGTAATGTAATAGTCTTGTTAGGATTAGAATAGTTTACTATTGAAGATCGCACAAGAAGACCAGACAAGAAGGATGAAGTCTACTACACAAGACAGGTGGACTACAAGACAAGTGCGTATACAAGACTACACAAGACAAGTCAACTTGAAGTGAAGTAAATAATGAAGCGCGTGTAAAGATAAGGATCAAAGTTAGTTAGAAATAACTGATTAACAAGAAACGCGTGGATGGATAAGAAGATTCAGTTGAAAGTTAGTTTTCAAGAAGAGTTGGTTACAACTAACTAAGTTCTTGAAGTTGAAGTCTATAAATACCTCAAGGTGTTTATCATTTGAAGACTACTGATACTACTGCAAATCCATATACTGAAGCATTCGTAGAAGCTTACTCATAGAGTTCATTGAAGTTTAGAAAGCAAGTCCGCTAGTGAAGTGAAGAAATCAGAAGACTACTACTGAATAAGTTTTCATTTTTGTTTGTTGTTTTTATCAAGTTGCTAGATACTTGTTAAATTTCTAGTAAGATCGTAGACATATCTGGTGGTATAGTCTTAGAAGATCTAAGTCTTTTTCTTGGGACTCTAAAGAACAAGAACTCACACTTTGTACTCGATTGGAAGAGTTAGTGGAAACATCACAACTGGGTTGTGAGAGTGGATGTAGACAAGTTGTCGAACCACTATAAATTGTTTGTGTTGTTTACTTTACTGTTTTGTTTAATTGCTTAATTGTTTTCACACATAACTGAACGAGATAAGTTGAGTATTCCTAGAACAGAGTTCTCGAATTTAGAAGTTGAGTATAAACTTGTATTGGGCTCATTGTTTAATTTCGTATTCCGCACATTGTATTCTGATATATCGAAAGATTTTAGAAAAGTCTATTCACCCCCCTCTAGACATTTTCTTTAGCTTCCCTCGATATTAACTCAACTTTCGGGACCTACAGTATTAAAAGTCACACAATTTATTTAAAATCGGTAATTTACTTAAAATAATTTTATGATCTAAAAATTCAATCAATTATATATAAAATCAAAATTAAATTATTCAATTAAATCTGAAATTGATTTTATATAAAATTAAATTAATCAATTAAATCTGAAATTGATCTCAAATCAATGCAAAAAAAAAAAAAAGTATTTGGCTTGCTTTTTTTTTTTTTTTTTTTTTTTTTTTTGTATTTTTAAATTATATGGGGTTAAAAATTAATTTAAATTTGAAGATTATATTTGAATATAAATTGGAAGTATATTTTTCAATTTTATATTTTTGTATATTCAAATTATTTTTCAAAATTTACTTTTAAATTTATATTTTTTAAATATTTCAATTTTAATACAGGAAATTTCTTCAAAATTATTTAAATTTAAATTACATTATTTTTTTAGTAATTTTTAATTATATTCAAATTCTTGATTTAAAAAAAAAAAATCAAATTATATAGTTTAGTAAGATTTCTTCATTTACAGTAAAAAAAATTAATATTCTAAATTTTATTGATTTTATTTATATTTTAATTCTATAAATATAATTTATTATTAGTTTTAAAAATATTTTTGTATTTTTAATTATAATTACTTTTTTAGTAATATTTTTTGGTTAACTAACGGTTTCCATCTAAAAAGTAACGGTTTCAAATCAAAAACTATCTTACAGGACCAAATCTGCAATAAACAGGACCGTATACAAATCTCAGGACTAAAAGTGATTTTTTAAAATTCCTACCGGACTAAAAGTGCAATTTTTCCTTTATTTTTATCTATTATATGTTTATAATAGTGTTAATCGAGCCCCCGACACACAAAGTCTGGCTCCGTCACTGATATATATAAACTATACTCCCTCAGATCCAAAAAGTTTGTCGCATTTGGACTTTAAATTTGTTTCAAAAAGTTTGTCTCTTTTCCTAATTTTACCAATTGATGTGCCAAAAATTGCACGGATGGATTAGATATCCTTGGAGTCAGATATCTGAATTCCCGAACGCGTATGAATGATTCAGGTGCAACGCTTCCTCTGGAATGATCCTCCAAGAACCTGCAAAAGACACACCGGAGGGGACTCCGGCGCAGACACTCCGACGCTCAAGTCAGTATCGGTAATTCAGTGTAGGGCAAGGACTGAAGAGTCCTTTAATTATCGATGAGGTTCTCAAAGGAAATCAGAATGTTGTTTTAAGTAACGTAGTAAATCGAGTAAAGTTAAAGATCGTAACCTGAAAATGTACCCAAGTTTACCTATTTATAGAGAGTTTCCACCTAAGAGGAAGTTAGGGTTTCCTTCTATTTCGGAGCTGTACTTTGGACTCGGCCCTGCTGTGTTGACAGGGTCCTCCACTCTCTCACTCCCTGAAGAACCGGAACCACTCCCCCTAGTGGACTTCATCCACTGAGATAAAGGAAGAATGAGTCTTCCTTTACCCAATCTCGGGCCGTTTCGTACGGGACTCCTCCTAAATCCTCGGTCTACTAATTCTTATCAAGATTAGGTCTTCCTGATATCTCTCCCCGGGTAGAGCTCCCTCTGGAGGGACCTCCGAAGGAGATTCTTTATTCAGAGAGTGTTCCTTAATCCCATATCTCCTCTTTTATCTTATCCTCTATACACGTGTCGACTTCTTGTGCCATGACAATTTTAGGCCGCATCATCTACTCTCCCCTACTCTCATAAAGTGATTATATCTTTTGTGAGAGTAAGAAATCCAAATGAGTCTAGCACAGAGGCGTTTCTAGAGAGACGTGTATTATTCTTGCTCCGGAAAGGAATTTCAAAGTGCTTCCCTTCAGAGATTTTTCCCGCCCTCGGTTCCGAAAAGACGCTTCGATTTCTGCGCCTGGGTCCCACACAGTCGCAATTTTCTCTCTCTTGCTAGTTTCTCGAGGAGAAGCCTCGATCCTAACCCCCTTTTCCTTACTCACTTCACGCAATCCTCTTTCAAATTTCATCTTCTCGGAAGTTCTCCCATTACTTTCTCTTTTCTTCTCAGGCGTCTTCTTCCCCATGCCTCCTCGTCGCCGGTCGCCCAGTCCGACTTCGTATTTCTCCCAACAAGGTAACCTAGCTATCTTCTTTTCTCTTTTTCTAACACTACTTAGTCAATGTCTCACCCTGAATCTTCTGAACCCAATCCTTCCGAGTCAACTCCGTTTCCGATGGGGAGTCCTGAAAATAGGATTTCAACTTCTTCGCTAATCAATGATTCCCATCTAGCCAGTCTTGTTCAGGCCCAAATCTTCCCGCCGGAGTACACCCTCCGAATTCCTCGCTCAGATGAACGCCCCGATTTTCCTGAGCCTCGAACCCTAGATTTTTTCGAAGCTCAAATTAGGGCGGGCCTTCGATTTCCCGTTCACCCCTATTTGGCCTCCATATCTACTCGCATGCAAATACCTCTCAATCAATTCACTCCGAATGTTATTCGTACTATGATAGGGTTTTACATTTTGGTGAAGGGGAATGGCGGGGAACCTTATGCCGAATTATTTCTGAGTCAACACTCTTGCAAGTTGAACGACGGCTTCTTCTATGTTTGTGGGAGAAGGTCTCGTGTTTGCAAATTCATGACAAAACTCCATGAAGAAGAGTCATCTTGGAGGGATTATTATATTTTTGTAACTAACCCCACCGATTGGCCGTTTCCCCACGAAAGTTGGATATATCATAATCCGGGAATACCTCCTCCTCCTCTGAAAACTTACTCTGTCTCAAACCACACTGTTATGACTAATCTCAATACTCATGTCCGCCAGCACGATTTTTTTGATGTTCTTGGTATCTGCAAAAATCCTCGCATCCTCTCCCATTTTGGATTTTGTCCTCAAGATTTCCCCTTAGAACCTCGAGATGGTAAAAAATTCCCTGTTTTTGTATTTCGTTTTTTGCATGTGGCTGTTTCTTTGAATTCTGAAAATCTCTTGGTTATCTGCAGCAATGAGTTGGTTGACTCATATCTCGTGGGATGCTCCTGCTCTCGGAATGGTGAAGGCCCCTGCATTGGCTGCCCCCGAAGACCCTCCGAAAGCTCCTCAATCTCCTGCTCCGGCTCTAGAAAGCTCAGTAAAGACCCCGGCTCCAGAGAGTTCTACAAAGGCTCCTCCTCTCCCTAGCTCTTCTACCCAAGTCCCAGGCTCTGTCTCTAGGAGGACTCGTTCAGCCACCAATGCTTTCTTCTCTGACTGCGGCACTTCTAAAAAGAAGAAGGGAAAGACTGCTCGGGCTCCGGCTGAGAAAGGAGTTCCCCTTTCGACCTCCTACGAGCCTCTTCAACGTCTCATCAGCCAATGTCCTCCTCCTTCCAACATCGAGCTCTCCGACAAGCCTCTCCCTGAAGATCAACTGCTTCACGGCGCTCATCTTTTTTCTGAGGTATTTCCCCTTATCTTTATGGCATCTAATTTCTTTATCTCTTAAACATTTATTCTTCTCGTCATGCAGTTCGTCCTTGTCTATACTAAAATATTTGACCAAGGTGTTGAAATGGTTGCTGAGATTGAACTTCTTCGAGCTGAGGCATCCTCTTTTCAGTAAACTCTTAAGGGTGTCACCGTGGAGAAGGACAGAGCTCAAAAGCGGGCTCAAGCTCTGGCTGAGGAATTGCCTCTTCTCCGGGCTCAAAGCAAGCAGGAGGAAGCTAAGATTAAGCATCTGGAAGAAGAAGTGGAACGAATGGGAACAGAGATGAAGCAGATGGAGCGCGAACTGCCGGATGTTGGAGTGTAAGCCTGCATCAAATCCCTGTTTACCTCTTCCTTGGGTCAAGAATTCTTGGGGACTCTTCATACTCAGTGGCTGTCCAGCTTTTTAAAGAGCTCAAGCTTCCTATGCGCCATGGGGCCACATATTCCTCATTTCATCGATCACGGCTTCAGCAATTCCGTGGCCGAGCACTCAGCCCCAGGGTTCGATGGGACCTACTCTCGTGCTTTCCGTCTGGACCAGCTTGCTACCCCTCCCAATTTCTTAGGGGATCCGGCGGAGAGTGTCGATAGTCCTTGGTGGTTGCCCGGAATGAGTCAGGCCATCGCCAAATTACCGGCGGCCAAGGTGGGTATGGCTGAGCTAGAGCCTCTGGAGCAGTTGGTCTATCCTTATGTCTCTGCCCCCAAGACTGTAACATAAGCAGATGGAGAAAAGGGTGCTGAGGCTACTTTAGGAGGAGGAGAGGGCCCAGAGGAAGGGGGAGGATCCAGCAGTCATGCCGCTGCTGAGGAAGCTGCTGTTGAGGAGGCTGTTGCCGAAGGGGCTGCCACTGGAAAGACTGCTTAAAATTCATGTTTCTCTGGTCATAACAAACATTTTATCTTTTGTTTTGCTACACTCTTTTAATTTCTGCTCATGATACTTGCTTTTCTTACACTCTATAGGGGACCCCACACTCCTGGATATGTGGGGGCTTTTTGTAGTAATCATGTTAGCTTCATACTACTTGTTTGTTGGCATGTCTCTTCTTTTCTGCTTACATGGGTAACCTATAAGACCAGTAAAGAATATGGTGCAGGTGTGCTCTTTTCCTTCCCCCTTATTGGTCTTGTAGGTTGCACCATTATCGTCTATTGGTTACATAACATTCAAAGGATTTTCTCAAGAAATTCAGGGAACCTCTCACCCTTTCAAGGGATCACCTCTAGTTTCAGGTGGCTCGAAGAGGTTTTCCTTGACTTCCATACTTCTATTTATCCTTTCTTTCGTTTTTTAGACAGGGTCTTGGAAAATGACTTTGGCCTGCAAAATTTTTGTTTTCTAAGTAACCATCTTGGGTCTTGGTTATGGGGAGATGCTCCCCAGCTCTCTTTGGCCTCTGGGCCTCCAAGTGTCTCTCACTTTCGTTTAGAAGATTTTGATTCATAAAATCTTTCTTTTCATCGAGTAACCCTTTTGGGTCTTAAGTACGGTGAGGGGCTCTCTGTAGCTCCTCGGCCTCTAGGCCTCTGAGTGTCTCTCACTCTCATTCTTAAAAGATTTTGATTCATAAAATCTTTCTTTTCATTGAATAACCCTTTTGGGTCTCAAGTATGGTGAGGGGCTCTCCGGAGCTCCTCGGCCTCTAGGCCTCTGAGTGTCTCTCACTCTCATTTTTAAAAGATTTTGATTCATAAAATCTTTCTTTTCATTGAATAACCCTTTTGGGTCTCAAGTATGGTGAGGGGCTCTCCGTAGCTCCTCGGCCTCTAAGCCTCTGAGTGTTTCTCACTCTCATTCTTAAAAGATTTTGATTCATAAAATCTTTCTTTTCATTGAATAACCCTTTTGGGTCTCAAGTATGGTGAGGAGCTCTCCATAGCTCCTCGGCCTCTAAGCCTCTGAGTGTTTCTCACTCTCATTCTTAAAAGATTTTGGTTCATAAAATCTTTATTTTCATTAAGTAACCCTTTTGGGTCTCAAGTATGGTAAGGTGCTTTCCATAGCTCCTCGGCCTCTAAGCCTCTAAGTGTCTCTCATTCTCATTCTATCATGTTCATGCATCATATATTCTAATGAGAGAAAGATAATCAAAACGTGATAACTTTGTATAATTCTTTTTCAAAAGGAATAAAGCTTCGTTGATTAATATCGGTTTTCAACATAGGCCATAGATAACCTACGCCGATCTCATTAAAAACCTCTCTACGGAAAAACCTCAAAGCGGAAACCCGTAAAGAGGGAAAAAGAGCTCCGGTGAAGCTACTAAATACATTAAATAGAATAGGAATTAATGCAAAAATCACAAAAATCACAAATGGTCTCAAGACCTTACATTTTCTTCAAACAAAGAACTTCTTCAGATGGCAAACATTCCAAGGTCTGGCTATATCGACTCTCTCCATGCTCTGCAATCTATAAGCTCCTCCCTTCAGTACCTGTGTGATTTTATAAGGCCCCTCCCAGTTGGGCTCTAGTTTTCCTGTACTCTTCAGAGCATCAGCTCTCCTCAATACCAGGTCCCCCACTTTAAAGGACCTCGGGATCACCCTTCGGTCATATGCAGCTTTAATTCTGCTCTTGTATCTCTCTGCACGTTCTCGAACCATCTCTCTTTATTCTTCCATTAAATCCAGGGCCTCTCTCATCAGCCTCTCATTTTGATGTTCTTCGAATTGGGCAATTCGGTGGGACTGCAACACGGCCTCTGGAGGTATCACCGCCTCAGCTCCGTAGACCAGCTGGAAAGGGGATTCTCCAGTTGCTGTCTTTGGGCTAGTTCTGTAGGACCATAGCACATTGTCTAACTCGTTCACCCATCCTCCACCTATTTTCGTCAGCCTCGTCTGAATACCATCTACTATCGTTCGATTAGTAACTTCCATCTGCCCATTAGCTTGAGGATGAGCTACGGAGGTAAATCTTTGTATTATGTTTAGCCTTGCGCACCATCCTCGTACATTTTCTCCATTGAACTGTGTCCCATTATCAGAAACCAGTATCCTGGGTACTCCGAACCTGCAGCAAATATGTCTTCCCAGGAACTTGATCACATTCTCCTCATCTATTGTAGCCAGAGGGGCAGCTTCGACCCATTTGCTAAAATAATCTACTACTACTATCAAAAAATTTCTTCCTCCCGAGGCTGGGGAGAAGGGCCCCACCAAATCGATTCCCCACTTAGCGAAAGGACACGAAGAGTGCATAGCTCCCATCTCTTCCGCAGGAACCCTTATCAGGGGACCATTTTTCTGACATTTGGCACATTTCTTTACGAACTCTTTGGCATCCTTCGTCATGGAGGGCCAATATAATCCGGCCCTTAAGGCTTTCTTCACCACTGTTTTATATCCCTCATGACTAGCCGCATTTCCTTCATGAATTTCTTTGAGTGTGTACATCGCTTCTCGGGTTGATATGCACCTCAAGTATGGTTGGGTAAACGACTTCTTGTATAAGTGCCCTCCGATAATACAATATTTGATCCTAAGAGCTCGAGCCTCTCGGGTGGTAGGGGCATCTGCTTCCTTGGTGGGTTCCGTCCAAATATTTTTCCTCCAATCATCTCCTTCCTCGATGGAACCAATGGGGTTTCCAAGAGTCTCTCTTTCTGCTACCACCAAGGTCACTGTTCCTTGTCCATCAAATTCTGTGGAGCTGGCAAGTTTGGAGATGCCATCAGCCTGCATGTTCTCCTCTCGAGGTACTTGAATCACCTTACAATCTTGGAACTTGCTCATCACTTCTTTAGCCCGTTCCAAGTAAGCAGCCATTCTGTTATCTTTAGCTGCATATTCTCCATTTACCTGCTGAACAACTAATTGGGAATCGGAGTATAGAATTACCTTTAGAGCTCCCAATTCAACTACCATCTCCATTCCTCTGATTAAAGCTTCGTATTCTGCTCCATTATTTGAAGTTGTGAATTGAAACCTCACTGCAAATTGTAGGTCCTCCCCTTGGGGGCTCACTAGCACTATCCCTGCTCCACACCCGTTCAAAGTCACTGAGCCATCCACATATATCTTCCATCCCTCTGCTTCTTCTGGTTTGGTAGATTCTTGGATGAAATCAGACAAAGCTTGGGCTTTTATGGCCCTCCGTGGCTCGAAGTCCACATCATATTCTTGGAGCTCTATTGCCCATCTCACCATCCTTCCCGAGAGGTCTGCTCGGCCAATAACCTGTTTCAATAAGTAATTAGTGCGGACTATTATTTTATAAGAGAGGAAATATGGGCGCAATCTTCGCGCCGTAAATACCACAGCCAGAGCAGCCTTCTCGATTTCTGAGTATCGAGCTTCAGCTCCTTGAATGACCTTACTGACGTAATATATAGGATGTTGGATGGATCCTTCTTCTTTAACTAAGGCTGTGCTCAGTGAGAATTCCCCTACAGAGAGATACAGAATGAGAGTATCTCCCGGAGAAGGTTTAATCAGCTTCGGCAGCTGGGACAGGTGACGTTTTAGATCCTCAAAGGCCTTCTAGCATGTTTCATTCCACTCGAACTTAGCCCATTTCTTGAGAATTTTGAAGAAGTGGTGACTTTTCTCGGCGGACCTGGCTATGAATCTACTCAACGCTGTGATTCTCCCATTAAGTGTCTGGAGCTCTTTCACATTCCTCGGTGGCTGCATGTCCAGTACAGCCTTCACCTTAGCTGGATTCACTTCTATCCCTCTTTGAGTAACCATGTATCCAAGGAATTTCCCCGACTTCACTCCAAAAGAGCACTTGGCCGGATTCAATTTAATACTGTTTTCCCGAATTACCTGGAAAATCTCCTCTAGGTCCTCCACATGCTGCTCTGCTTTCACACTTTTGTCCAGCATATCATCCACATAAATTTCCATATTTCTTCCTATTTGTCCTCGAAAGACGGCATCGACCATTCTTTGATATGTTGCACCGGCGTTGATTAACCCGAATGGCATTCGGACATAACCAAACGTTCCGCACGCTGCTATGAAGCACACTTTGGAGACATCTGAGGGGTTTAGCTGGATCTGGTGGTACCCTTGATATGCATCCATCATACTTAATAGCTCGAAGCCAGAAGTCGCGTCCACTAACTGGTCTATCCTCGGCAGCGGATAATGGTCCTTAGGGCATGCCTTATTGAGGTCTCTGAAGTCAATACACATTCTCCATTTCCCTCCCCCCTTAGGTACTAACACCGCATTGGAGAGCCATTCTGGGAATTGTACTTTCACAACGTGTCCCGCCTTTAATAATTTCTCAACTTCTTCTTTCACAATACTATTCTTCTCAACTCCAAAGTTTCGTAACTTTTGTTTCACCGGCTTTGCCTTTGGGTCAACGTTAAGACAATGTATGACTATCTCCGGAGGAACACCTGTCATGTCAGCTGGAGAAAATGCAAATATATCGGAGTTTCGACGTAATGTAGAGATTACCTTCTCTGTCAGTTCAGGTCCCAGTTGGGTGCCTATCTTAGTAGCAAAGCCGACCTTTCCTGGGAAGAGCTCCACATTCATCAGCTCCTCATCCGTTTTAACGTTTACCTGTTCAGGTACTACTCCTTCCACTTTCTTTTTCTTTAACTCAGGGTCGTCTCCTCTTGTCCTCTCCAGGCCCCTGGTTAAAGCTCTGTCCGCCATCTTTACAGACTCCGCGTAGCACTTCCGTGCTTGATATTGATCTCCTCTTACTTCTCCCACTCCTCCAGCCATAGGGAATTTCATTTTCATATGAAATGTGGAGATGACCGCTTGAAAGAGATTCAGGCTGGGTCTTCCCATTACTACATTGTATGATGAGGGAATATCCACAATGAGGAACTCCACCAGGTGGACCTTTCGAGCTGGAGCGTCCCCCAATCCTACCTGTAACACCACAGATCCTAAGGGTTGAATGGCCCCTCCGGAGAAACCATATAGGGAGGTATCCACAGGTCGCAGCTTCACACTCAGCTCCATCCTTTTGAAGCACTCAAAAAACATAATATCAGCCGAGCTTCCCGTGTCTACAAAGATTCGGGCGACGTCAAACCCAGATATGTCTGTAGTGATCACCAAGGCGTCATTGTGATCCTCCTTAATTACCTTTATTTCCTCCGGCCCAAATTTGATATTGGGCGTCTCTGTCATGCGTCCTACTTCTTTTAGTTGACTTCCCTATCCAGCTTTTAGAGCTCGAACACTCTGTTTTCTCTTTCGGAAGGAATCTCCATCTGCTGGTCCCCCCACAATTATGTGGATTACTCCTCTTTTTGGCGGTGGAGGAGGCATATCTTTGGCCGCCTCCTTGGACTCCTTTTCTTCCGGTTTCCTTTCATGTTCCTTTCGCTTCTGCCCCCGAGGGCCTTGCCTGTCTCTAAATATAAATTCCTTCAGATGCCCCGGTTGGATCATCCTTTCAATCTCATCTTTCAGGTGATAACATTGGTTTGTGTCATGTCCATACTCATTGTGGAATCTGCAAAATCGATCGGACTTGGGCTTCTGAGGGCCCCGATTTCTGGAATAAGGCAATTTCAAGTCGGGATGATCTCCTGCTACCTCCAGTACTTCGGCAGGTTCTATTCTCAAGGGTGTGTACTTCTAAAACCTTCCGCGAGGGCCGAAACGGGAACCTCCAGATGGACTGTTGTTTCCCTTTGGACCGGAGGTCCGAGAGACCTCTGGACTGGAACGTCTGGAGGGGCCCTCTCTTTTTCTCTCTCGATCTTGTGTCTAGCCTCCAGTCTTTTGTCTTTACGAACCTCCTCCAATGTGAGGTATTACTCTGCTCTGTGTAGTAACTCATCAAAGTTCTTGACTGGCTTCTTAGCCAAGGAGGAGAAGAAGTCTCCATCACGCAATCCGTTAGTAAGAGCATTGATCTTCACCTCCGGAGAGGCTGTAGGGACCTCCAGGGCTGCTTGATTGAACCTCCGGAGAAAGGCTCTCAAACTCTCGTTCTCCCCTTGCCTCAGATTGAAGAGGGTCAAAGTGGTCCGCGGTTGCCTCCGGGAACTTGCAAATTGATGGAGGAATAATTCACTGAACTCCTCCCAGGATCGAATGGTATTGGGTTCCAATTGGGTGAACCACTGTTGTGCTGCTTTTGCTAAGGTAGTCAAGAACACTCTACACTTGATTCCTTCTCCATACCGATGTAATAACGCAGCATTCTCAAATCTTACTAGGTGTTCATACGAATCCGCTGTACCATCGTATTCAAAGTTGAGGGGCTTGAAGTTGAATGGCAGTTCATCCTGTAATATGTTAGGAGAGAACTGACATCCTGAAACATAAGCAGATCTACTTGCTCGATTGGTCATCTGTTTCCTCATATCCCTCATTTCCTTCTGTAGGGCCTGTAGTTGGTCGCTGACTGGTCCTGGGTATGTATCACCTGTACTTTCTTCTACTTCGGGGAGCTCCATCTCTCGGGACGCCAAATCTGCATTCCTTCTTGTGTTCCGAGGGGGGATGCTTCTTTCTGCTCGGGAAGGCGCTTTCTCATCTCCCTCTGCCCGCATTCCTACATCCTTGGATAGCACTTGGGAGGCCCCTGGTGCCTCTTCCTGGAGTCTCGGAGTAGGTATCTCCACATTCACTGGTGTAGTTCTGGGGACTTGACCTCCTTGAGCCGCGAAAGCTCTTTCTACAACCTACTTAATAAGGGCATTCAATTGATCTGGAGAAATCAGGCATGGTTCCGAATTTGGAGTATCCCCCTGTTGGGGATCTGAAGTCCGGATCGCTGGGGCTTCCGTGATCGCCGTTACCCCTCCTCCGACTGGCAGGGGATGGTTTTCATCGCCCAAGCCCGGGGTTGGTGTTAGGGGCGGATTTGATCCGGAAGGGGCATGAACCGGATCCTTTCCTTGGCCTCCCTTCGGTGTGGGATCAGTCGGCAAAGGGGGATTTTCCCCTGGAAGAGTTTTCTTTCCTAAAGTAGGCGTAATTGTGTTATTTCCTCTGCCCATCGCTCGAACAAATAGAAATTCGTGAGAAGATCTCTCAAATCTTTCCCACAGACGGCGCCAGTTGATGTGCCAAAAATTGCACGGATGGATTAGATATCCTTGGAGTCAGATATCTGAATTCCCGAACGCGTATGAATGATTCGGGTGCAACGCTTCCTCTGGAATGATCCTCCAAGAACCTGCAAAAGACACACCGGAGGGGACTCCGGCGCGGACACTCCGACGCTCAAGTCAGTATCGGTAATTCAGTGTAGGGCAAGGACTGAAGAGTCCTTTAATTATCGATGAGGTTCTCAAAGGAAATCAGAATGTTGTTTTAAGTAACGTAGTAAATCGAGTAAAGTTAAAGATCGTAACCTGAAAATGTACCCAAGTTTACCTATTTATAGAGAGTTTCCACCTAAGAGGAAGTTAGGGTTTCCTTCTATTTCGGAGCTGTACTTTGGACTCGGCCCTGCTGTGTTGACAGGGTCCTCCACTCTCTCACTCCCTGAAGAACCGGAACCACTCCCCCTAGTGGACTTCATCCACTGAGATAAAGGAACAATGAGTCTTCCTTTACCCAATCTCGGGTCGTTTCGTACGGGACTCCTCCTAAATCCTCGGTCTACTAATTCTTATCAAGATTAGGTCTTCCTGATATCTCTCCCCGGGTGGAGCTCCCTCCGGAGGGACCTCCGGAGGAGATTCTTTATTCAGAGAGTGTTCCTTAATCCCATATCTCCTCTTTTATCTTATCCTCTATACACGTGTCGACTTCTTGTGCCATGACAATTTTAGGCCGCATCACCAATGATCTCCCTAAATTGCCCCTATTCTTTTGGAAATATATTAATTACGATTTTTTTTGGAAATGTCAAAGAAATGGTGGAAAAGGAAGGTGAAAAAATAAAAGGAAATAGAGAAGAAAGGGGAAGAAAATAACAAGGGGAAAATTTGTCAAAAAAATATGTTCCTTAATTTTATACAAAATGAGAAATGCGACAAACTTTATAAAACGGATGGAGTAAATAATTATATTGAGTTTGATCGTGGCATACTGGCATGAAAACATGTATGATAATATCATCTCACGGCTTACTACGTTCCACGCAATGGGGATAATAATACTGCCCCAATCTATTTTTATAATTCCCATTTTAGTTGAATATGATTTTATAATTATTTACATAAAAAGTACTAAAAGTTTTAAGATTAATGCGTATATGGATAGTATTTTCTTTTAGAAAATGTCAATTCCAAAAATGAACCCATAAAAAAAGGAATGTAAGAATTATAATTTAAAATATATTCTTTTGTTAATTTTTATTAATTTTATAACTATTTATGATATTTTAACATCTTTATATTTTTTGCACACTACAAAATAGAAAATTTACCTACGAACTCCACCATCATAAACCCCCTATATATACACTAATAGGGAATTTAGAATACTTATATATCGTCTGTATATTAATTTATATATGAATTCTGTTTATGTGTCAATATCTCAAAAAATTACATATTTGTTAAATGAAATTTTATTAGTCGAGTATTTCATATGTCATTATTATTATATTGTGCAATGTGTTTTCTATATATCAAAATTGTATTTACTTCATAAAAAAAATGGAAAATTTGACAATCACAATATTAATTATTTTAATGCTATTAATTACTTAAAAAAAAGAGGTGTATTTATCTTATTTAAAAAATCATTATTTTACTTCTAAATAAAAAATTTAACGATTATATATTCTACCTCGTCTTATTGACAATATTGTACCTCATTTCAATAAAATCATATAATATATTGTACTCGTTTTATTAACAATTATTAATTTAATAAATTATTTATAAAAAATAAAAAGTTTGACAAATAAATATTAATTATATTACTGCAACTAATTACTAAAAAATGAGACACATACATTTTATTAAAAAAATGATTATTTTTCTTTTATTTTAAATTAAAAAATATTATGTGTTTACAAATATTGAAACTTCGATAAAATTATATATATTACACCTCATTTATTAACAACTACTATTAATTTAATAAATCATTTATAATAATATAAATTTTATAATTAAAAATAGTACTCCTCCGTCCAATTTCATTATTCCCACTTTCCTTTTTTTTTGGTTGTCCAATTTCATTATACCCATACCCTTTACTATTCATACTACTTTATCTTCACCCTCCTACCATCACTTATTTACCCACTTTACCATTCACTTTATTCATAAACAATCATTTATTTACAAATGGACCTCACAATATCGCATCATGCCCTCAACTCATCTACTTTATGAATAAATTAATCAATATTCATTAAAATCCGTGCCCGCATAATAAAATTGGACGGAGGAAGTATAAAAATATTAATTTTACTCTTAAAATTATCTAAATATATAATATATTGTAAAATAATATTTGTTAACATTACGTGTAATATTAAAAGGTGTTGACCTAGTATCTTAATATATATAATATATTTTCTTCCAACTCAACATCATTATTTCAAATATGTGTGTATGTATACGTTAGTATTTTAGATTATAAAAAAAATAAATGTTACCCCTCTAAATTGTCCGTTCCTGACGACATCTCCACCCACCCAATCAGGCTATAAGTACATGATACATTTTTCAAGAAAATCTACATTATCAGTCTCCCATTTTATTACCCATTCCCTCAAATCCTCACCCACCCAAAGAAAAAAATGTGCATGGTAAGAAATTTCGAGGTGAATGTGAGGAAAACAGAGGTGGTTGCTGCGGTTTTGCCCATGCAAGACCACTGGTTGCCGCTTTCGAACCTCGACTTGCTCTTGCCGCCGGTCGATGTCGGCGTTTTCTTCTGCTACCGTTATAACCCTACAGAACATAGTTTTGAGCATGTAGTCGGAGTTCTGAAAAAAGCCTTGGCCCAAACTCTGGTCACGTATTATGCATTTGCCGGAGAATTGGTTAAGAACAATGCCGGCGAGCCCGAGCTCTACTGCAACAACGGCGGCGTAGATTTTGTTGAAGCATTCGCCAACGTGCAAATGGAGGATCTCGATTTGTATAATCCCGATGAAAGCGTTGAAGGCAAGCTCGTGCCCGTGAGAAACCGCGGCCTTCTCTCCGTTCAGGTGCGTTTTATTCCCGTCATTACATGTACAATTTTCTTATTACAATTGTCTCAAAATTATTTGCACACTTCAATTCTGACCGCAAAATAATATCCATATAACTTCATTTCATTTTCAAAATCTTTCACTCATTTTTTTGTCACGTTTTACTTTACATCACACTAAATCTACTTTACAACTCAATAAATTATCCATAATAGCCCTTTTTTTATTTCACCCCACACCTCCTATTAAATTCACTTTTGTTAAAAAGTGAGTCGGTTGTCTGAGGTGTCTTCCCCTATTCTATTTTATTGGTATATAGAATCTATTTTCGTCCACTAATTTTTTACTTTTGTCAAAATGAACCCATAAATCATAAATATACTAATTTAGTTCAAATAATTTTTTATATGTACGTACCCAAAGTTGTCGTAATCTTAAAAAAAGAGGTTGGTTTTCAGCGTGCACTTAATATGTGGACAGTCGATTTCGATTAAGTTTGCTGACAAAAGAAAAATGTCGTTTCAAAGATTATGACAATTTTGAAACATATAAAATATAACTGGAACTAATTCATACTCCGTATATTTTTTTGGAACCATTTGAGAAATGATTAATTATATATTTGTTTCTTTGGCATGTGCGCGTGTAAAGTGTAAATCTTATGTAAATTTGTTTCGGAATCTTTTTTGGAAAAAGCCAAAAAATTCATAATAATAATGAACATGTGCATCACTCCACAAAATTACAGGAATAAAAAACAGCAGAAAAAACATTGGGGGACTACTACTAGTCTACTACTAGGCACTCAATGTACTACCAAATAACACCAAACTCACTACCATCCCATGACTATTTGCATATTCTTTTATTAAAACGTCAAATACCCCATAAAATTAATATTTTTTCAATATTATTTTATTTTTAAAATTACCACTATTTTTTTATATACATTTTACTTTACACATTATCAAATCACCTAAAATACTCCTCATTTATGTTACATCACAAACCACTAAATTTCATTTTCTTAAAAATTGTGCCGATCAAACTGTGCAAATAATCTCGGAACGGAGGGAGCGAAAAGATTAGGAGCCCTCACCCATTCACTAAAATTAAAAGAAACTCCCTTAGAATTATTGACCCAAAGCCGGCCATTTATTGGAATTAAGTTATGATAACTTTATTTACAATTAAGCCCTTTTAATAATTTAGTCAATCATACTCCTATTTATTAGTGCAGCATTATTAAATTATCTATGAAAAATATTATTGTAAGAAAAAAATATGAATTTTGTGTTAGATAATCTTATACTAATAATTAGAAGGTGCTCCATAAAACTATTTTATTATTTAACATTAATTTTTGTGTGTTGTAATTAAAAATAATTTTCTTATAGTATCCATTTTTTTGGTAATAATTAGGTGACTCAACTTAAAGGCGGAGGAGTGGTGGTGGCGAGTACATTCGCTCATCAGGTGGCGGACGCCTACTCCGCTAACATGTTTCTCGTTTCGTGGGCGGAGACGGCGCGGTCTAAGCCGCTGTCTCAGCCACCATCCTTCCGTCGCTCCCTCCTTCTTCCCCGACGGCCCGGGGTCTATCACGTTTCAGTCGACAACATGTATGTTCCTATGTCAGCTCTACCGCCGCCGCCGGAGAATCAGCCCCAATGCGACGATCAAGCCGCGCTCAGCCGCATATATTACATCAAGGCTAATTGTGTCAAAGACCTCCAAGAACTAGCCAATATAGGTAATGTTGAATAACTACCTAATCTAAAATTTTAATTTTCTTAAATAATGACACTTTATAGGGAACATTAGTGACAAATTAATTGAATAAAAATAGCATTCGAAAAAAAAGGTTTCAGTGGCAGTTAAAAATAAGGCTCTTTTATTTCATGTAGGTTAATTTAAAAAAAAAAAAAAAGGTTTAGTCAAACGTTCTATATAGTTTAATCAGTGTTCATCAAAACGCATGTTTACTTAAATTAATGATTTAAAATAAAAAATAAGTAAAATGATGGTGAACTTTTACCTAATTTATTTCTGCTCTATTTTATTTAAATAAAATCATTGGTGAATACACTTCATATCTACTTTTTATAAATCTCTCTAGTTTTATTATTAAACAATCTTTCCAACCGCCAAATCAAACCACTCCTCTCGAAATCATTTCGTTTTTTCTTACAAAACACGAAATTGAAGCTTGCAGAAGAAATAATATGAATTAAGGTATAACTCACAAATTAATTGACGACAACAAGTGACGGAGCCAGAAATTTTAGATTGGGGGCCCGATTTACATTACTATAAATACAAAATAATATTATATTTAATTCATTATAAATTTTGATTATTTCGACTCATAATAGATGAAACGGTGTTAAAATTATTAGACAGATGTATAACTTAAAATATATTCCCTCCATCCCGTAATGACTTGAATACGTTGACAAGTTCACTTTTTAAGAAATGTGAATTTAGTGAGGTGTGGGGTCAAACAAATGAGGAGAATTTTTTGTGATTTAGTAAGATATAAAAGAAATTTAATGACGTGTTAAAAAAAATTAGTGAGATGTAGGGAAGAATGTAGATTAAAATGAGTGACAATTTTAAAAATAAAATGATGCAGTGAGAATATTAATTTTGTAGATTATTTACATATTAGGAGTGTACAATAAAATGGAAGAAATATATATAATAAAAAAAAAAATTAGTGGGGGGCCCACTGCCCCTGCTGGGCCCTATGTGGCTCCGTCCTTGAGTCGACAACAATTAATTATGTAAACACTACTATACGATTGCATTTATCTATTTTTAATTATAAGATTAGTTGTGTCAGTAAATTTTTTTTCATTATAAAGTCATAGTTACTAACTAATTGCAATACTATAAGGCTCCGTTTGGATGGAGGGATTTGATTTATGGATTTCAAATTCATCATTCAAATCCACTCCCCTTGTTTGGATTAAAAATGAAATGAATGGATTTAAAATCCTAAACATATCTTTTTAGTTAAAATTGAGAGAATTTTATAAAACCATGTCATTTGAAATTCATCTATTTTCAAAACCTTTCATTTAAAATACCTCCTTAAATCAAATCCCTCCATCCAAACACAACCTAAGATTGTTTTCATGTACCGTTCAACTATTAATTAATATAAGCAGAGTATTGTGTAATACCGTGAAATGTTAGAGTCATTCTTGCGTATTAGTTGCACGATAATATAAAATACACATAATTGCACTAGTCGAATGACTGTTAAATATCTTGTGAAGCTTACTCAAATTATTGGATAAATGTATTTTATCCAATAATACAAATTAGATTTTTATTTCTAATTTCAGTCGATATAATTTTACCACTTGAAACCTACTTATTCAACTAACTTTCAATAAAAACAGGTAGCTAGGAGGTTGCATCCACATTGGATAAATCTTTAGAAAATTTTACAAATTAATAATTTTATGCTATCCTTCTCACCTAAAAGTTTGAATTTTGTAAAGAGATGTATAATAAATTCATTTATATTAATAAATTCTGTAAGGCTTCATTTGGATGGAGGGATTTAATTTATGGATTTCAAATTCACCATTCAAATCTACTCCACTTGTTTGCATTAAAAAGTAAATGAATGGATTTAAAATCCTTAACATATTTTTTAGTTAAAATTGAGAGGATTTTAAATCTTCCCTAAAACTGTGTGATTTGAAATCCATTTATTTTCAAAAACTTTCATTTGAAATATATATCTCCTCAATTCAAATCCCTACTCAAATCAAATCCCTACTCAAATCAAATCCCCCAATTCAAACACAATCTAATACTTTGTGAACTTGATCACCTCTACCCTTTGGGGAGGAGGTCTATCGAATCAACAATTACCCTTTCGGTAGGAATATAATTTTGAACGTTAATTTGGGCGTGAATCTAAGACTCATAAAATAATTTTGTTTCATTCAAAAGTGCGAACTTGTAAAGAGACGTAAAATCAATTCATTTAGGCTCCATTTGGATGGAGGGATTTGATCTATGGATTTTAAATCCACCCTCTAAATCCATCCCACTTGTTTGAATTATGAATGAATTTCAAACGCTTATATTTTTGCTTACACAATTTTTAGTTAAAATTGAGAGGATTTGAAATTCTCACTGAAATCATGTTATTTGAAATCCATTTATTTTTAAAACCTTTCACTTGAAATACCTTATCAAATCAAATCACCTCATCCAAACACGACCTTATATTAATTCTCAACAGGTACGGCGGAGACAGGAAAGGAGAATAGAAGAACCAAGTTGGAGGCATTCTGCGCTTTCCTTTGGAAAACAATTGTTTCTGTGAAAGATTACAGCGGTGATAATTGTTGCAAGCTGGGGATTGTGGTTGATGGCAGAAACAGATTAATGGAAGAAGAATCCAATCTCATTGCTTCATATTTTGGCAATGTCTTATCCATCCCATTTGGGGAAAACAAAATCCAAGACTTGAAGGAAAAATCATTAAATTGGGTGGCAAATGAAGTGCACAATTTCTTGCAAACTGCGGTTACAAAGGAGCATTTTCTAGGTGAAATTCACTGTATCATCTTTAAAATTTTGTGTGAATTTAATTATTGCTTAACTACATGATTATATGTTTGTCGGGATTGTAAGATTCCTACTCTAAGCAATTCCATCCATTTGGACTGAATTAACACCTCTATCATTTAGGGAGGAGGCCTATGGACAATTTAAATGAGTGAAGTTGCTTTCAATAGGAATAGAACCCAGGATGTGTGGGCATGAACCATAAGACTCTGATACCATAAAATAATTTTGTCTCATCTAAAAGTTCGAACTTGTAGAGAGTAGAAAATTATTTTTTGAATATTAATTTCTTAATACTAGGGTTGATCGATTGGGTGGAGGAGCACCGCCCCGAGATGGGGCTGTCGAAGATTTACGCCGCGAGAGTGACAGAGGAGGAGCCGGCAGTGGTGGTGTCGTCGGGGCGGAATTTTCCAGTGAGAAAGATGGATTTCGGGTGGGGATTGCCGGTGTTTGGTTCGTACCATTTCCCATGGGGAGGAAAATCAGGGTATGTGATGCCAATGCCGAGCCCTAAAGGGAATGGGGATTGGGTGGTGTACGTGCATTTGATGAAACCACAATTGGAGTTGATAGAGACTAATGCTGCTCATGTCTTCAATCCTCTTACTTCTGATTATCTTTTTTCCTAGATTATTATTTGTCTCATTTTATCTAGTATGATGTTTCCTTTTATCTGTTACTCTACAAATACCAATGCAAATTTGTCATTTTTCGTCCAACAATGTCTCTAGAGATCGATAGTACTAATTGTTGCATCAATATTCAAAGAAATATTATAAGAGTGGTCTACATTAATAAATAAGGGTATATGAGTCTTTGATATTCTAATGAATAAAAAAATTGGTTTGTCTTAATGAATAGAATAAAACAGACTAGAGGGTAGAGATGGCAATGAAATGGGACTGGTCCAGGTATCTAGCCTCATTCTTGAAACGGGGCGGGGTGACCTGCATGGGACAACTCATTTTAAATAAAAATATATTTTTATAAAAAATGATGCATATTTTTTTTTAAAGATATAACATAAAATTAAAATTCTAATTAAAAAAATAAATAGAATAATTTTATAATCATATTTACGAATTTATATTTCATATCATAAAGTGGTTGATATTACTATAAATGTTTTATTAAAATATTATTTTATACTCCGTGTTATCAATTTATATTTGATTTAATATGAAGTTGAAAAAAAGATTGGCGTCAGCCGTTTGTCGACTACTTGAAATACGACAAGTTGCCAAGTGATCTGAAGCGAAGAGTGGATATCAGACGTCGAGCCTCTCGATTCATATACTATAAGTGTGCTTTATAGACAATCATTTGACGGGGCCTTCTTAAGGTGTCTCGGTGATGGCGAAGCCGCCCACGCAATGGAAAAAGCACATGCCGGCATTTGTGGCGCTCATCAGTCAGGACCAAAGTTACACTTTCGAGTGAAGAGGATGGGTTACTACTAGCCAACAATAGTGAAAGACTGTATGGATCACGCATGAAAATGTCAAACTTGTCAGTTTCATGTCAACCTTATCTATCAACCTCCGGAACTGTTGCACCCAACTGTTGCCTCATGGCCATTCGATGTTTGGGGTCTAGATGTGGTAGGACCACTAACGAAGTCATCAGGCGGTCATTTGTACATCCTGGCTGCAATCGATTACTTCTCCAAAATGGGCGGAAGCTATACCTTTGAGAGAAGTGAAGAAAGAAAATGTTGTTGATTTTATTCGGGTCAATATCATTTTTAGATACGGGGTCCCTCGGTACATCATCACTGATAATGGAAGATCGTTCAGTAACAGTCACATCGACAAACTTTGTGAGAAGTTTGACTTCAAACAAAGGAAATCATTTATGTACAACGCAACTGCTAATGCACTCGCTGAAGCTTTCAACAAGACTTTGTGCAAACTTTTGAAGAAAGTGGTCTCCAAGTCAAAGCGAGATTGGCATGAAAAGATGAATGAAGCTCTATGGGTATATCGAACTACTTACAGATCACCTACGCAAGCTACTCCCTATTCGTTGGTGTACGGTGTTGAGGCAATTGTTCCCCTTGAGAAGCAGATTCCATCTCTAAGGATGGCGATACAAGAAGGGCTGACGAAAGAAGAGAATGCACGCTTGCGTCTTGAAAAGTTGGAAGCCCTAGATGAGAAAAGATTGGAAGCACAACAAAGGCTCGAATGCTATCAATGCCGCCTTTCTAGGACGTTTAACAAGAAAGTCAACATACGTTCATTTCAAGTTGGTGATTTGGTTCTTGCTGTAAGAAGGCCTATCGTAGTAACTCACCGTGTTGGGAATAAATTATTGCCTAAGTGGGACGGCCCATATGTTGTTAAAGAAGTTTACACAAACGACGCCTACAAGTTGATTTCTGAAGATGGCATGAACATTGGTCCTATAAATGGGAAGTTTTTGAAACGCTACTACGCGTAAAGAAAACAAGTATGCTCCAAGAACGCACAAGCCTAAACTGCTTGTTGCTCCATGATGCACAAGACTAAACTGCTTATTACTCCTGGTCCGCACGAGTATAAACTATGTACGACAACCACCAAGGGTAAATACATGTGGTTAAACTGTTAACTTACTCCACTAAAGACATTTTAAGTGGTTAAATACTTAAATCCCTACTTTGTCTACAGTAGTTAAAGAATAGTCACTCCTGGCCCGCATGAGTATAAACTATGAACGGTCCCCCCCCCCCTCCCCCAAAAAAAATATAAATCATATTTTGTTTGAACTACGTTATGACTTGATCCTCTTTAGAGAGGTACATAGGAAACTTAGTATATTTCTAAGTACAGTCATAATTCGAATGGAGTTGTTCGAAGTAAGTCGGATCGGTGAACACAAAAGTGACGAACATATGAAGCATGAAGAAAACAAAGAAGGAAGAAAGTGAAGGGGGGCAATGCCCAAACATCATTTTGCCTTATATGTATAAGGAATAGTTCTGATTTTGTACTTCAAATTTGTAGAGGGGTGTACCTTTTCCCTTGACCCAGGTTTTGTCCCTAAGGAGGGTTTTCTAAGGCAAGGTTTTAACGACGCTCCGGCCTCTGGTTCGACTTGTGAACTTATGGCTCTAGGGTTTTCTTTTAATAGATAATCTTTATTCTCTGAAAAGGCCAATTAATTTGTCTCGATTAATATACAAAAGCAAGTATTGAAGAATATGAACATGTGAGATATTGACGAAGAAAATAAATTTTAATCAAAGTGCCAAAGCAAAAAGGGAATAAATAAATGGGGTATGTAAAGCAAAATATCTCTCATTTACTCGACTAGATATAACATTCACGGTTAACAGTCTTGCACAGTCAATGTCTTAACCTACACCTGCTGATTGGGGTTCTGTAAAGCGTCCACTTTGTTACTTAAAGAGTATTATTCAATTTGGCCTGCTCCTTCGCCCTATCACCAATTTATGTCTTACAGCCTACTATGATTCGGATTACGACGGTGATGCTCATGATGGAAAATCCACATCTGCCTATATAGTGTTTCTTGGCGACAATCCCATTTCTTGGTGATCCCGTAAGCAGACGTACTTAGCTCGTTCTTCTACTGAAGCTGAGTATCGTGCCCTTGCCTCAACTGCCTCAGAAGTTTGTTGGCTTATGCAACTGTTTCGGGATATTTATTTGTCTCTCCTTTCGTAGCCGCCCTCGTCTTTTGTGCGACAACATGAGTGCTACTCGACTAGCTCTTCATCCGATCCAACACTCTTGGATGAAACATATAGCCATCGATATACATTTTATTCGAGATCTGTCCTCCAAAGGCCTTCTCTCTGTTTCATATGTCAACACCATGGACCAGCTAGCAGACCTACTTACGAAATCCTTGCCTCGCCAACTGTTTAAGTCGCTTAGATCCAAAATATCCGTCGTTGACGGGACGTCTATTTTGTGGGGGCGTATACGAGATATTTACGAATATCTTTAGGATATTAATTGATTTATGTAATCCCTAAATTTGTGCATATAGTTAGGAACATTTTCTTGTTTAATTTACTCAATCGTATAGTTGTATATACTTTTGTAATTTTATTCAATTTACCAAGTCAATACAATATCAATATTCTATAGCGTGATAACTTAGATTAAACCTAAATTAACTCATCTCATTTTTATAGATTATTTGATAACTTAGATTAATGGTATGTACATTATGCTTTAAAATGTATAAAGTTTAGATATCATCCTAATCTTAGTCTAATCATCTTTATTATCAAACATAACCTCTAAAGAGAATTGATATAAAGAGCCGAGTAAGATACTCTCTCCGTCCACACTTAATATGTATGTTTTTTTGTACACATTGAGTATGCACACTTTTATTATAAGTAAAAATATTAATTTTTTTACATATATAAACAACCATTAGTCCTTGGTGTGCTGTCGCCGGCACCCAAAAATAAATACCTTAAATACCCAATATGTAGTAGGGAAGTAAGGGTCGGTCCCACAGAGAACAGTGTAACTCAATTGAATAAATTGTGTACAAAAGCAATAAAAATGGGGGGATTTTGGTTGGTGGTTTCTAATTCTACTAAAAAGCATGAAAAATAAAAGCAACAGAAATAAATAAAAATCAAATATTAAGAACGATCTAGCCCTCGGATTGCTTCCCCTTAATTAATTTTACCAATTTAATTAGTGAACCCGGTAATCTCAATCTAATCTCGAATCTTATCCCTAAACCAGTGGTATGATCGACCAAACTAGTTCGAATTGTTTCTTAAATTTAATTAACTAGAAGGTACGACCCCCAATTAATCTATCCCTACGAATAACCCCAAAACAAGTATTCAAAGTTCAACTAGAGGAATGCATTAAAGAACTAAAACAATATAATAAACTACGAGACGCTCGTTTCATACAACCTAGACATTATTATCCCCTAAGGTGTTCTGCCTTAGTTGCTACGATATCCACAATAATATAACAACTACGGATTATACATCGTGAATTAACTAGAATTGATAACAAATAAATTTAGATGACTAGTCCTAATAAATCTATTAATCAAAACATGCTTCGAATAAAATCAAATAACAACGAAATCGAGATAGAAATCGAAATAACCCGTGAATCACATAATTAAAAAGACATAATTAAATCAAAGTTTCACATCCTCGGACTAGAAAACAATCTACGTACTAAACATAATTAAAAGAACAATAGATAAAATCAAACTCATTACTCACGGCTGCTTCCTTCTTCCCCTCCCAGATCAATTCGGCGACTGGCTTTTATATTCAGAATGACGGTTGTAGTGTGCGTTCATTCTCCTTTTCAAGGAATTATTTCCTTCTTCAAATTCACTTAGTTGGCCCAGCCCAAAAGCAATGGGCCCAATTCTTTTCCTTACTTTAATTTAGGGTTTGACTATATGCACCTCCATTTCGGAGAGATGTACTCCCCCTTTCAGTTTATTAATAAAATAATAGGGTAAAAAACCCAAAATACCCTTCACTAAATATATAGTATACTAGATGCACCCCCTTCATTTCTTTCACCTTTCCCTAACCCACAACTTCCGGTCGCCGGCGACACCATTTCCGGCGACCATCAAACTCAAAAAAAAAAAATACAAAAATGATCGACCATATACACAAAAAAATCACATTTTTTTTTTATAATTTTCGACCAACCAGTGTTGACCATATACTCTCTCGTCGACAAATCGTTGTCGACGGGAGTGTATATGGTCGACACGGTTTTGTCGAAAAAAGATATATTTTTTTTAAATTTCAACTATGTAAAGTCGATCAAATACACCCTCGTCGACAACAATTTGCCGATGAGAATTTATTTGATCAACAATACATAGTCAAAAATGAAAAAAAAAAAAGGAAAATATTAGGGTTTTCTGCACAAATGCAGAAAACCCTAACATTGGGAGGGGGCAAATCTGGGGTGGGGTGGGGTGGGTCGGCGGCGACGGAAGGGGGCGGCCGACGGCCGCGGCGAGGCGGGGGTGGGGTGGGCGTCGCCGACGACTGGGGGTGGTGGTGAGGAGGGGGTGGATTGGGGGAAATGGGGAGGAGGAAGATGAGGAATTTAGGGTTTCGGGGGTTGGGTAGTAATATGATTTTTATGAAGGGAGGGTATTTATGAAAATTAAGGGGGGGGTGTGCCAATTTTATGGGAATATATAAATCTGGGGAGTGCATCTCTCCGAAATGGAGGTGTAAATAGTCAGACCCTTAATTTAATCAAGGTTGTAGGCTTATTCTTTCTACTCCAGAATTGCAAAGCCCAGCAGCTCATTAGCTCTTCAAAGAGCTCACACATGGTTCCTGATTCATTTCTTCTAGGGCGCGGCTAAATGCACCCGGATTTCCTATGAGTACACCCACCAAACATTTTTTTAATCTTTCAGAACATGTGAAATGTCCCATATACCCCTAGGGTAAAATTTATGAGAAAAACGAAGATGAGTACACCCACCCATTTTATTTCACATAATTATCTCCACCACCACCACCACCATTCTTCAACAAAACAAAACTCCAAAATTGCAATAAAAATTAATCCAAAACAAACATGTTCGAAATTTTTTCCAAAACAAACTCAATATGTTCGGAAAAAATTCCATAACAACTCAAATTTATCCGGAAAAAAAAGATCGAACATCTTGTTCGAAAATTTTTCCAAAACAAACTCAAGTTGTTCGAAATTGTTTCCAAAACAAACACAATATGTTCGAAATTTTTTCCAAAACAAACTCAATATGTTCGAAAATAATTCCCGAACTACTAAAAACCCTAATTTTCCTAAAATTTCTAAAACTTTCAAAACCCTAATTTCTGTAAAAATTGTAAAAAAAAATAAAAAAATTACCTTGCGTGGGTGCCGGCGACGTGCGTGGGTGCGATGAAGGGGAGGGGCTGCGGTCGCGAACGGTGTCAGGCGAAGAAAAATACAGAAAAAAAAATTAGACGGCCGCGACGGCCCAAGGCAGTGGCTGGGCCGCCGCGGCGACGGCGGGGCCATCGAGAGGGAGGGGGCGACCAGACGGGGTTGCGGGGAGGGGGGAAATTTACAGAAATTTGGAGGGAGGAGGCGCGTCGGCTGGGTTGCGGCGGGGGCGCGTTGGCGGCGGCGACCGACGGCTGGTGTTGTGGCTGGGAGAGGGCGGCGGTGGGGTCGCGTGGGTGGTAGAGGGGGTGTCTGAATTGAGAAAGAGAGAATGAGGTTTTAATTGAGAAGAGGGTAAATTTGGGTTTTTCACATGGTGTCCTCATCCATTTTGTATGTGTTCTCATCGCGTGGGTGTACTCATAGTAAATCCGGGTGCCTTTAGCCGCGCCCTTTCTTCTATATCCCTCGGCCCACGATAACAAACCCAATTTCTTCATCTTTTGCACCATTAATCAACACAGCCCACTCGCTTAATCATTTGAGCTTCATTCCCATCAAAATGCTTCAACTTTACTTGAATTAAATCAAAAAATAAAAATATCAAGATAATTGAAGTCACGAAATAATGAGTCGAAAAGATGCACTAAAATACCAATTTAATTCACAAAAAATATTCAACTAAAGCACAAAAATATGCAATAAATCCGACTCATCGGTCCTTAAAACACTTAGAACAAAGATGGACCGAGGGAGCTAGTATAATTTTTGAAAGTCCGATAAGAATAAAATAGAACACCCTACCTACTCTATTTTATTTAGAGATTTTTTTTTTCCGTGCAGTTGTAGTCTTATACTCCCTCTAGCCAATTTTATTATTCCCATTTTTTTTTTTGGGTTGTTCAATTTTATAATGTTCATTCCTTACAATACTATTCATACTACTTTATCTTCACCCTTTTAACATCACTTATTTACTCACTTTGTTATTTACTTTATTTATAAACAATCACTTTATTTATAAATGGACCACACAACACCACATCATATCTTCAATTTATCTACTTTATTAATAAACTAATCAATATTTATTAAAATCCGTGGTTAGAGAAGTGCCCATTTTGAAATTGGAGGGAGGGAGTAGATGAATAAACCAAAGTTTGAAGGCAAGGAAGTTCCTTAATTTGTTAGTAGATCATTTTTCTTCTCCTTTTTAAAACCGACAATTGCAACTCTTTTGTCTTCTAATAGAAAAGTTACTTAATTTGTTAGTACGGCTTTCATCCGTGATTATTTGTACACTTTTTTTTATTAGAACGTTTCAAGATTATTTGTACACTCTTAATATAGAAATTCTCAATAAAATTAATACCCTCTCAACATCATTTTATTTTTAAAATTGTCACTCATATTTTACATACTCCCTCCGTCCGCCTATAAGCTTCCCGTTACTTTTTGGCACATAAATTAAGAAAAGTGATTAAATAATAGATATAGTACAAGTGATGTGATTGGAAGAAGGAGAGAGATAGAGAGAAAAAATAAAATATAAAGTGATGTGTAAGAAAAAGTACTTACCAAAAAGGGTATGAGAAGCTTATAGGCGGACGAACCAAAATGGTAAAATGGGAAACTTATAGGCGGACGGGGGGAGTATAATTTAATTTACACCTCACCAAATTCACTTTACACCTCATCAAATCACTCAAAATACCCCTCTTTTATCTTACTTTACCAACCACTAAATTCATTTTTCTTAAAAAGTGTGCTCCGATCAAACTCTGCAAAAAAATTCCGTGACGGAGGGAATATCTATTTTCTTTTCTTTTTTAAGACCGACAGCTCTGATTTTAATTTGCCACTTGACCGGGTGGAGTCCATTCACTTGAGTCAAGTGATTCCATAAAGCACGTCAAGCTATGGAGAAAAAAATGGAAGTAGAAAGTTATTCACTACTCACACTATCCACCAAGTCTATTAATTCCTACTTATCCTATTAGTCTGTCCCTAAATTTATTTTCATACCTTTTATGGAAAAAGACATTTTATCAACATCATTTAACCTATTACTTACTTAAAATGTCATTCAACTTTTTTTATAAATAAATTTTTCATTCACAATAGATCCATAATATTCTATAATAATCTTACGCTTTCTATATTTTTTTTAAATGTGTGTCCAAATCTATGGAAATTGAATTCATGGACGGAAAGACGTGCAATTGACCGTGAAAGACTTGCAATTGCAGCTGGGATTAGAATTCCTTGGGTCCCAGGCCAATTCCAATACCCATCAACACGTCGGGTCAAATTCAAATATTGAAGGGTGTTATGGTGTATTGTTGGTTTGGGAGTGATAATAAAAATATTATTTTAATTTTAAGACATACATATTAAACTTGATTGACGAAAGGAATTAAAAACAAGAAAGATAGGACAAGAGATTTTTTTTTATTTTAAAGATCACTCAACTAGAATCATTTCACTCAAGTTGTCAAGTGACAAATTCAAGCAAACTCTAATTTAATTTTCCACTTGACCACGTGGGGTCCATTCACTCGAGTCACGTGATTCCACGAAGCTCCGGAAAGCTATGGAGAGAAAAATTGGAGAAGAAAATTATTTGGACCCCACTCACTCGAGTCACGTGATTTCACGAAGCTCCGGAAAGCTATGGAGAGAAAAATTGGAGAAGAAAATTATTTGAACAAACAATTAAATTGTTTTTGGTGTATTTAAACCTAATTTTACTTTTTGATTTACTAAATATAAATAAATTGACCTAATAACATATAATACTGTATTTATTTTTATTAGATAACCTAAAATTAAAATAAATTAATTAATTTATAATTTGTATTTTGAAAATATTTAATACGCCTAATTATTATGAAATTGAGGAGGGTGTATTCAATTGAGATTCTGTTGGATTTTTTTGGATTTTTTAGTGGATTTAGAAAATCCATAGACTCTATGTCTATGCAGAGTTTGACTGACTTTTTTATTGATTTATATGGATTTTCATAGATTTAACAGGATTCTGAAATACACATTTTTTTTATTTATTTACATGGATTTCCATAAACTATGCCCCTAAAACTATTGATGCAAACGTATATCGAACACACTTGTATATAAAAAAAATTATCTAAATTATTTAGAAAAAATATCAGAAATATATTAGTTCAAAAAAAAAATTATTATTCATCATTTATTATTCTTATCTTCATTTCCATCACGGTTATACCTCTATTCATTTTTCACATAGCATTAACAATACTAGTTCTCAATTGTTATGGTTAGCTTTGAGAAAGCAATTCTTCTTCATATTCGACTGAAATTCGTCCGACATTCTTTCCGAAGAAAGTTATGTAATCCATTCTTTTCGAAGAAAGTTATGTAATCCAGCCCAAGCTAGTACTAACTCTGCTTGTGTTTTAAATGGGAACTTTTGAAAACGATTTGAAAATACCAAAAATTCTCTCAATCACATTTCTTAATGATGCATGACGAAGATTGAATAATTGCATTTCTGGAGTGACGACTTTGACCACCAAAATCTTTTAGTCGATTACTGGAGTGACGACCTTGATATTGCTAACATAACTGTGTTTGATATACTATAATTTTTAAAGAAAAAATATAATTTTAAAATATAGTTTTCACATAATAATGGTGGTGAAGAATCGGTGATTCTTATCGAAGAACATAGTTAGATTTTATTTTGTTTGAAGAAGAGAGGCTGTGTGTAGGATTTTGTGGTTCGAAATACAGCAAAAATGTTTATTTTTTCTCTAGTTTCTCTCTTTCAGAGTTTCTAAGAGAATCCGTTGAAATCTCTGCTTTTTAGAAGAGATTTTGAATAGTGAAATTTATTTATATTTTTTAAGGAGAATCCAACGAAATCCATAGAGTATTAAAATCCATAGATTGTTGAATACCTGAAGATTTCTAAAGACTTTTTAAAATCCGTATTGAATACCTCAAAATTTTGAAGGACTTTTAAAAATCCGGATTGAATACCCCAGATTTTAAAAGTCCAATAAAATCCAATAGAATCTCAATTGAATACACCCTCTTGAATAAAATTTCTATTTAATATTGCACTTTTTTTTTCAACATACTTATGTTATTATATGATATGACGGAAGATATTATTTGAATCAATTATTAGGGGATGTATTGGCCGGGATTCTGTAGGATTTTTTTGAATTTTTAAAGTCTGGGGTACGAATTTTAAAAAGTTTTTAAAAATTCTGAGATATTCGAATTTTAAAAAGTCTTTAATTTAAAGATAATAGATTTTCATTATAAAAAATATAATATGAGATATAAAAATTTCATAAACAGTGAATTTAGATATATTCAAATCAAATATATAATTCAATTAAAAAAAAAACACTATTGCCTCGATAAAAAAAAAAATTTATACAACAACCCTAATTTATTCATTTCCTTCGTCAATTATTATTATGATATAGGTACTTATTCCATGAATTATGGTAATTAAAATTGTAATCACTAAAAATGATTGACAGATTAAGATAATTAATATAATTCCCTAAACCCAACAAAAAATTAAGAGTGTGTATTCAATTAAGATTCTATTGGATTTTAAAAAGTACGTGGATTTATAAAATACATAGAGTCCATACAGAGTTTGACTGACTTTTTTTATTGATTTATATGAATTTTCATAGATTTGACAGAACTGTGAAATATACTTTTTTTTTTTTTTTTTTTTATTAATTTACATAGATTTAGAGTTTTTTTTAATGTGAGGTGTATTTTTTCAATTAATATTGTGTATGTATATATAATATATACATAAAAAAATATTTTATAAATTTTAAAAAATATATATATATAATATATAAAGTTTATATATTAATTCGGGACGGGTCGGATACCTGCGGGTTGGACATAAGACCCAAACTCGATCCGGATACCTGCGGGTTGGACATAAGACCCAAACTCGATCCATACTCAATACGGGACGGATCCGACCTGACCCAACGCTCGTGGGGTGGGTGGGTACCCGTGGGTTGGACATAAGACCCAAACTCGATCCATACTCAATACGGGACGGATCCGACCTGACCCAACGCTCGTGGGGTGGGTGGGTGGGTACCCGTGGATCTGGTCAATATTGTCATCCCTTATGATCTTTTATCTTTAGAGTATCTTTTATATTTGAGTTTTCTGAGAGAATCCTTTGAAATCTCTAGTGAAATTTATTTATATTTTTGGGAGAGAATCCAACAAAATGTCATCCTTTCAGATCTTTTATATTTGAGTTTTTTTGAGAGAATCCTTTGAAATCTCTAGTGAAATTTATTTATATTTTTGACTTTAAAAGTCCAAAAAAATCCTATAGAATCCACAACCAATACACCCCTTTAAACTAACAAAATTTTAGATATATCATAATTATTAAATTCAAGTAATAATTAGTATTTGACAATTTCAAATATGCACTTGAGAAAATAACGTTAAATATAAAATTAGATTAAATAATACAATACTCATTTACTTAGTTAAATGTAAATAGATTAAAATTTTCAATAGAATTTAATAATTAAGAGAAATTATAATTTTGTATTTTTCATAGTTACTGTGCTAATTTTAAGAAAGACCATAAAATTTCAAATTAAACCCAAGAGAAAATAGAAAAAAATTGAAATTAAAAGACTAAATACAAATTTAAACCATCAAATAAAATTAAGAACAAAACAATTTTAATATAAATAACAACGGCACATAAGTTAAAGTTAATTGATGATGTACTGTTGGTTCCCATCCCTTTTCCCCTCTCCATGACTCGAACCCAGGATCTAATGCCTAGGTAGTGGTGCTCTAACCACTTGAGCTATCCAACTTCGTCATCCTGTTGATTGTTATTCTTTAAAATAAGTTTTGACGAAGTTGGATAGCTCAAGTGGTTAGAACACCACTACCTAGACTTTAGATCCTGTGTTCGAGTCATGGGGAGGAGAAAAGGGATGGGTATTTAATGTAATTAAAAAAAATAACAACGGCACATAAAAGCTGAAAATAATAATAAAACAAAAAAGAGATAACTAAACTATACATCAACAAAAAATATATATATACAAAAATACAGAATTCATAGCAACAATTGAATCCTAAAAAAAAAAAAAAAAAGTGGAAAGATAATTGAATCGTAAAAAAAAAAAAAAAAAAAGGTAATGCAATGACAACTAACTCAATTGGAAGGAAAATTAATGATAATCCATTATTTTAAAATTAAGAGAGAATTACATGAAATGAATATATAAAATTATTTTTTTGAAATTATTTTTTTGCTAAGATAAAAATGAAATTTATAATTCTTTGTAGAAGTTTGTAAATTAATATAGAGAACATTTGTAAGCCGTATAAAATTAAAAGAATTACATGGAGTGTTGCGTCAAAAAATAACGTCTAAGGATACCGAATATTCCCGTGTGGACAATGAGAATTACGGGCTTAGATCATCACTTCTCCGCAAGCTTTTTCACGAATCCTCCTTCAAGCTCCTTAAAGACCTGCAAAAACACGCCGTAGAATCTCCGACGCTCAAGTCAGAATCCTTCTCAGGAGAATCAAAGGGGATTTTTCTGTGTTTCTCAATACATATCTCGTATAGTACATATTCTTAGAAAAACCTAGTCTAATGGTAAAACAAACCTCTCTTTTATACCTGGCCTGAATTCGTGGGAGAGAGGGAGACTTTTTCTCCCTATATTTCCTCCAATATCCCTCAAGACTCGGCCCTATAACATACTGCCCCTATCTTCTCGCTTAGACCTATTCCTTAATCTTATTGACAAGGAATGGTTCCTAAATCCCCTCCTCTTGGACCGAATTATTTGGCCCAGAGACCACTGAGCCTCACATATGGGTTAAAAGCCCAATTACTCTTATTTTCCTCTTTGGGCCTGGGAGTGTATTAATCCAGCCTCCAAGCCCATTGCCCTTACTAAGACTAATTTAATTCATCTCATATCCACGTGTCGTTATTTCCGAGGACGACAAATTTTATCCGCATCAACTACTCCCCCCTACTCTCGTGAAAGTGCTCGTAATTTTATGAGAGTAGGAAGAGAAGATAAGATGAATTAAGCGGAATGTTCCCTTGCCCTAGTCAACATCATTTTTCAATTTCAGGAAGCATGTTGTATAACCCTGGAAAGTGTGTCTTCAAGCGTATCACTTGAGGCTTTTCTTAGCCTTCTCCATAACTTCTCTTGTTTCTTTTCTCTTCATATGCCTTTTCTTGGCCTTCTCTTGTTTGGAGTTTGATAGTTTTAACAACTTAGCACGACTCCTACTCCCCCCAGGCCTTAAAGCCTATCAAGAGTGGAGCTCTCACTTAATAACCTGACCTCATGGCTTCAAATCAAGCTCATCATTGAACCTCAGAATTGTGAGGGGTTCTCTAATTCCCCTCAGCTTTGTGGTCACTCTCCTATTGTAAGAAACTCTGATCCTACTTTTATACCTCTGAGTTTTTCTATGGAGGGCTAGGGTCATATATCCCTGGTCTTGAATGGTTTTAGCTGCCTCGCTGTATTTTACCTTCTTCTGTGGTACATGCATACTCTATGATACTTTAGAGAATTCAGGTTTCTGTACTTACTTGATGATTTGATGATGCTCACAATTTCCCCTAAAATTTATTTAAGAGTTATTTATCCTCCTGAGAGTTCGTAGGGATTATACTCTTCCCAAAAGTTATTTATACTCCTAAGAGTTTGTAGGGATTATACTCTCCAAAAAGTTAGAGTTTGTAGGGATTATACTCTCCTAAAAGTTAGAGTTTGTAGGGATTATACTCTCCCAAAAGTTAGAGTTTGTAGGGATTATACTCTCCCAAAAGTTGTTTATACTCGTAAGAGTTCTTAGGGATTATACTCTCCCTGAAGTTGTTTATACTCGTAAGAGTTCTTAGGGATTATACTCTCCCTGAAGTTGTTTATACTCGTAAGAGTTCTTAGGGATTATACTCTCCCTGAAGTTGTTTATACTCGTAAGAGTTCTTAGGGATTATACTCTCCCTGAAGTTGTTTATACTCGTAAGAGTTCTTAGGGATTATACTCTCCCTGAAGTTGTTTATACTCGTAAGAGTTCTTAGGGATTATACTCTCCCAAAAGTTCTTAGGGTGAGGTAAACCTCGCAGGGTGAGATAAATCTCGCAAGGTGAGGTAAACCTCGCAATTTTCAGGGTGAGGTAAACCTCGCAATTTCTCTAACTCCTCTTGGCCTCGTGGTCTTAGAGTGTCTTTCGCTCCTGAATTAGGGTACCTGTGGGTTTATTCTGTCCCCTTTTCAGGGATATAACTTTGAGATTATTACCTAATAAGGTCACTTTTATAGACTATTAAACAACTAAAACATACAACTTTTAAAATTTCCTAATAAGGTCATTTTTGTGTCAAAAAACCGTATTTGCCCTTAATATTCATATACTCCTTTAATTTATATATTTGAAATGTAATTCGAAATTTAAATTCATAATTAATTGTTATCAATTAATTCCCAAATTATAGTGCACATTCATTCCAAAAAAAAAAAACCCTAGATCCCTCCCCCCACCCTAATCGGTCGAGCTCCCTCCCCACCTTGGCCGCCGCACTCACCTTGCCGCCGTCATCGCTGCCCATGACCTCCTCGCCGCCCCCTCCATTGCCACGGTCGTCGCCCCCTTCGCCATGGCTGATCTGTTCGCCGTGGACTCCATGGCCTTCTGAATTTTCGTAGAATTAATTTGGGGCTTTTCAATCAAACCCTTGTTTCTACGATTTAGGGCTTCTGTAATTAACTTTTCCGCTTGCAATTCATCGACAGTTTGATGAAGAACACCGAATCGATTACACTGAACACCGAATCGGGAATTTTGGTTATATCAGTAGCTTTAGCGGAGAATTTGGAGAAGGGTTTCACGGCGGCGATTTGATCTAACTCCTGGAAGTCGCCGCGGCCAGTGAGGCTCTGATCGGCAACGCCGCCGCAGGTTTCACTTTCCCACGCTTCAACGGAGTTTTTGTGACTTTCTTAATTTCCTTCTCCCTTCCGCCGTTGCCGTGAAACTGAACGATGAGATTAGTCTTAATTCCATCACTGTTACGCAAAAAATCTTTCAATTTACATCTCTTCGAGTAACCGCCGGCGGAGCTGCTCTTCTTCTCAAAACAGACGGCCTCCGCCGACTTCGGCGGCCACGCGCAGTAGCTTTCCCCTGCTAATCCGTCCAGAGTGTCGGATTCCGACGAAGAGCTAGACGACGTCGTTAGAGCCGTTTCCCTTTCCTCAAGAAATAGCTTCCGTAACGGAAGCCGTATCTTCACTGTTCATATTAATTTGGTAAGGTTCTGGATTTTGGATGGTTAATTACTTTATTTGTTTTTGGTTTTTTGAATGCTTTGCTTTGAAGTGAAAAATGGATTTTGGTTTGAGCCGAGCAGTTGATGTGGAATATAAATTGTTGTTCGATTAGTGAATGTTTGTGAATTTATATAAGTTTCTAGAGAGTAGTGATTTTTGATAGGGTTTTACTATTTAGAGTTTTAAGGAAATATTTCACATTTGTCCTGTAAACTTGTGTGCCTCTTAATTTTTATGCTGATATTTGCATATTCAGAGAATGGACCATTAGAATTGTGACATTGGTAAATGTTTTACCTTAAAATGTTTGTTATTATATCAAGTGTGATGCTGTTCAAATGTAATTGATGGAGGTTTCATATCTTGTTTACTGATTTTCATCATATTTTTCAGACTTCTCCTTTGTTATCCACACTTCTTTCAAATCATGGTCAGGGTGAATCTAGATTTTCTGGCTCGAAGTTCGTGAAAACAATTGCACTTCTTGGTGCAGGAGCTTCAGGGTTAATGAGCTGTGCAACAATAGCATATGCTGCTGATGAGGCTGAGCATGGTTTAGAATCTCCCAGCAATCCATGGCCACATTCAGCTGTTGAGAGGGAGCTTCAGGGTTAATGAGCTGTGCAACAATAGCATATGCTGCTGATGAGGCTGAGCATGGTTTAGAATCTCCCAGCTATCCATGGCCACATTCAGCTGTTGAGAGGCCGTGAGGGTGCAACTGCAGAGGGGTTTACAAAAGCACCATGGGGAAAGAATGTAACATGTAATTTTGGTGTTGTTTTATGCGATTATACTTAAGTTTATGGATAAAAAAGTTGTTTATTCACATGTTGTTTGGTTTACAATCAGCTTTTCCAGCTTGAATTTCGATAGACTTATTATTCAATTGCTATTCGCAGTGCATCTGAAAGGTGCATATACTACTCTTACAACTTCATATCAAAATGAACTTTCCATATGAAACATGGATACCGATGTAGGCATTATCATTTTATGTCTTCGTCTTATTATTCTGAACAATTCTTTTCAGTGATATTAACTGAATTAAGTATGAAATCTCTACATCACAACAAAACGCTTTTTGAATATGTCATTTACAAATGTGCACATTTATTTTGCATATTGATATGCATGTCACTCTGTGCACATTGGTTCATGTTATTTTATGCATACCAAAAAATTCAGTCTTGTATGCCGTTTTACACTTCATATTGAAATGAACATATGTCTTCATAACCCGTATCTACATACCAAAATTCATTTCACTGTTCATATTAAAATTCATAAATTCATTTCACTGTTCATATTAAAATTCATAATCTATTTCATATATATATGCATATTCAACATATGGGGAATTGTATACTCTATGAAACACTTATTTTTGGATCATAAAATTCGGAATTTTTAACTTTATTTGTTTGGATAATTAACAATTAATTCGAATTGCTTAATTTTAGGAATATTTGAATACTTTATTTGTTTGAATAATTAACAATTAATTCGAATTGTTTAATTTTAGGAATATGCGTATAACCAGGAACTGCATTAATTCAAAAGATTTGATGTAAATCCAATTAATTTTTATTAATTTCAAATTATTTAAATGGGTAAAGGGCAATAATGTCTTATTAGGTGCCATTTTGACTCTAATAGATTTAAAAAAAAAACCTATGCCCTATTAGATAAATCTCTTAGTGAAATGACCTTAACAATAATTTCCCCTATAACTTTCAGCCTTCCAGGGATATGGTCTTTGACTTTGGTCATTCAGGGGTATTGCCCCACAGATATACTAAGTTGACTTCATGGCCAGTCGAGTATTCTCCATCTTTGTCTTAGCATCTTAGCCATCATTTTCCTGGCTATCGGAACATAAAAATCACAAGTAATATGAACTAACTTGTTACCTCAATATTCGTCTTCGCAGTTGTGCACATCTCTCGTACGTTTACAGCTCCTCGAGCAGGTTGAGGATTAGCTTCATTGCACATGGTCTTTTCCTGAACCTCCAGCCTTTCAACGTTGTTTGGTTTCGCTCTTTAGGATCTCAAATCTCGTAATAATCTGGGGGTCCTCCAAGGTTCCCCTGAACTCAATCTTTATTCTCTTTTGTAATCCTGCTCCCTCGGGCTACTCAAGCACCTCTAGAATCTCCAACTCCTCCTCATGGGATCATTGTTTATCAACTCTAATTTTCAGGCTTATTATTTCATTCATTTAGGGCTGCTGGCCCTAAAATATCTCAAAACGCTCGTACTTATCCTTTCAGTTACTTAGGGCTATTGGTCTTTAAGTACCTCAGAATGCTCAAATCATGTTTCATCACTAAAAAAGAATCATCTCATGCAATATTAAAAATTCATTATCTTCTCAAAAATAAAACTTCATAGCCTCGAACAAACAAATCAAATCAACTTCCACTCTAAAAATTATAAATGAAGTGGATCATGCTCTCTCAAATAGTCTCTTCAAATGAAAATTACAATGAATATTCAATTCTCCACGTTTCATCATAAATGAGTATTTCTAGTACATGCAAGCTTCAAGGTCCTAAACGAGGACATAACTCAAGACATATCATTGTTTAAAGATCAAAAGGTAAGAGGTAGCACTTTTCGTTTTTTGATCTCAAGGACCTGAATAAGCTCAATCTATAATTTGAAATCATATCTAAAGTATATAAACATGTCAATCATACACAATTTGAAAATAGTTACGCTAGCTTTCGTTTCTAGAACCATAGTCATCATCAATTCTCCCACATAAAGTAGTCACATAACTCAACATATGAATCACCTACTCATGCTTCTAAGATTTCAAGTAATTCTCAATTCCAATATCATTTATAAAATATCTACATAAATCAGTCGTGTAAGCTTAAGGGGACCCTTCTTAATTCAACGGAAAAGAGTAGCCTCGTATCATATATGTCAATCTCTTAAAGACATGCTCATAATAGCATTTACAAGAATTAACACTTGTACTAACCAGTGGTACTAATGTACTCAGCATATCTCTGCTAGCCCTCACGGACCTGGGCTCTTAGGTCCTGGCCAATTCATGTTCATATCTCTGGTAGCCCTCATGGACTGGAATACTTCATATCTCTGCCAGCCCTCGGGGACTGGAATACTCCATATCTCTGCCAGCCCTCGGGGACCTGAATATCCCTCCAGAACCTCTTGCGTTTTCAGCACTCCCAGAGTTCTTAAGGGTTTTTGGGCTGGACCTCCTCAAAATTTCTCGAAACAAAAAGGTTAAATAACAATTTGTACCAAGATTTGGTACGTGTTTTATCAGTATTCTAGTACTCATTCAATAAAAGGTGTATTCTCGTGCGAATCTTTCCACATATACAATACGTCTCATATTTTCGCAACATATTGATTGAAACGATTAACATCCACGCTAAACTAAATAGATTAAAATCATTCTCCACAACATCTTAGTTAAGGAGTAGTCATTTATGCAAATCACAACATATAATAGTTTATCACGATTCTATCTATCATAGGTAAATTATTCTTCTCACTCAAATTCATCACATCGACGAGTCTCATTCAAGTATCAGATTAGTATCAATCAATTTAGCCAAGACAATGCATGCTACCTCATATATCACATTTTTCAACATAATAGTCAAAAAATGACTGTTAATGCAAATATTATCACAATCACTTTTTATCAGACTGCACATATGTTCTCATATTATAGACTTATGTTTTTTATACAAGCTGATTTTTCAGAAGTATTTAACACTAACTCATCAATCAAAAATGAATTCTCACGCAATATTTCAATTTCGATTCACATAAAACGTGTAGAGATACCTCCCTTAAGTTGCCAAGTATGCATCGGTTGAGTGCATCCATTCCCCCCTCCTTTTTGTGAAGCGAAATTCATTTGTTTGCGCAATTCTCTCGATGGTTGAAGTTTTTTCAATATCAGAATCGCAAGTGTTTTTCCTCAGCAAAAGAAAATAAAATCATTATTCAGCCTTGATAATCGAATTAAGAATATCAAGAACCCAAAAGACATATTCTCATTTAAATATAAATTCCAAATTTGGCGTCCAAATTATTGAACTAAATTTCCTCAATATACATTTCTGCCAAAAGCTGCATCATTAGTATGAGAGTTTCCCAAACTTGTAGGGTTTCGATAATTAAAATATAATGATAAATCAAATTCTGACCAGATTACTCAACCACTTATATGAATTAACATGGTACCAGCATAATTATGATGGCAGGAAAATTAGCAACTGAATAAGCTTTAAGTGCATTTAAGTGATTATTTATTTTTTAACTACTTCCAATTCCTGCATATCCCCTGATGTTTTAGTTAATTGGACCCTCAATACTTTGAAGCAAACTGTTTCAGACTTTCAGGCAATTATCATGAAAGAATTCACTTATGATTCGTGTAATCAGTAGTCTTCAAATTTTCGCATATTTAATCTTCAAAATGCACATCATCCACTACATAGACTATTAATCACTTCAGATACTCGGAATTTGGAAATTGTATTATGTCATTTCTACTGAAAGCAAACAAGTTTGCCCTACCATCCTTTTTGCTACCCAGCGTTAAAATTCAATCAAATCCTAAAAACCGAAAAATCATTCATAACCTATATACTCGACATCAAGAGAGACGAATTCAGGAATTCTAATAGCAATCGTAACAAACAAAACACATAAAGCAGGTTCATGAATCGACTCCATTGACAACATCCATGGACGAGATTCAACAATTTTCATACTTGCAACCAGGTTTCCCCTCTACAAATTCTAGGAAGTTACAAAATCGTAAACAAGACAATTAGTCTCCAGGCCTAGAAGAATGCTAATAGAATTTTGGCGAACACTAATATAATCTTCAGTTTCTCACTCACGTACACTAATCCGAATATCACAGCTGAGAATTCTGCCTTCAAAACACACTCAATGGTCCATACTAGTCATTAATGAAAGCTTATTTGTATTATGCATTAAATAAAAAACATAAGCCATTTCTTTTTATTTTCCCAAATAAATTAGTTCACACACAATCATCAACAATTATGTTCCAACATGTAACATGTAAAATCGTTTGCGGCATATGTAGATAAAACTAAAAAAGAATTATAGAACCTGTCAAATTTGGGCAACTTTACCAAGTAATGGTTCATCTCCAATTTCAGCCATCAATGGAGTTTTCGCTCTTCCCTCGCGAAGGTAATTTCATGGCCAAGATTAATATTAATCACTCCAATAATCAAAGACAACAGTTTCAGCCAACAAATTCCTTGAGGGTTAAGGCAAGAACAATGAATTTATGCCATTCTCACCGGATGAATATGTGCAATTTTCCTTCTTTAGCTGAGGTCAGAAGATCACCCACATCATATCACAAAATAAAAATAAAATTTATGACTAAATGTTTTAAGAAGTAAAATAAGTGTTAAGCAAAACCGAGCAACTTAAGACATTTCGGAAAAGGTTGCCAAATAGAGCCCCTCCAATGCCCATTCGTTTCGAAATACCACCATTAAAGAGCCGTCGGAATCCTTTATCTCTGCAATTATACTTCCCAGACAAGGTATCATATCATCCTTGCACTCAATTCTCGTGAAATCTTCCCCGGGCAGAACCAGTTCTACAAAGCAGAGCACATCTGTTTTGTCGAATGGTGCTCTGTTTCCTGGAAATCTCTATTGTTTCTCCTTATTTTTAACTCAGGTAGATTAATTTCCACCATAATCCCTTTGTTGTCTTGTTGATTGACGTCAATGTCATATGTGTTTGGTGATTTATCATTCATGGAAACATCGTTGTCATCTTCCCCATCATCGCAACCATTCTCGTTAGCGTGCCCCTGTTTTCGCGCGACCGCCTCTCTTTCTTCTTCTGCGAGCGCGATCAATTTACGCCTCATAGTTTCTTCATCATATCTTTCTTCCACTTTGTCCTTCGTTAGAGCCCTTTCAAGAAATGTGCCTCTCGATCTTTTCTTGAAATTACGCGTTGAGTCAGGTTTTCTTGATTTTTTCATCGGAGACGGCGGACGCGTCATCGCTTGAGGGGTTGGGTTCGAAGCGACTTCCAAGTCCTTCGTCTCCTTCGTTCGCCTTGCCTTCCCCATGGTCGATTCCAGGAGAAGCACAAGACTGTCCAGAAATTACGCCGGGAATGGTGAACGATTTCAAGAAGAAATCGCGAACAATGGATTCTGTAGCAGTAGGTATGGAATTTGGATTATGCACACTACGGATCAATTGTGCGAAATTAAAGGTTTTATTCCTGAAGATTTTTTGGGAACAAGTCTCGCCCATATTCCAAAATTTTTTGAAATCCTCACGTCTCATCTCGGAGTTCCACAGACGGCGCCAATTGTTGCGTCGAAAAAGAACGTCTAAGGATACCGAATATTCCCGTGTGGACAATGAGAATTACGGGTTTAGATCATCACTTCTCCGCAAGCTTTTTCACGAATCCTCCTTCAAGCTCCTTAAAGACCTGCAAAAACACGCCAGAGGGGATTCCGGCGTGGAATCTCCGACGCTCAAGTCAGAATCCTTCTCAGGAGAATCAAAGGGGATTTTTCTGTGTTTCTCAATACATATCTCGTATAGTACATATTCTTAGAAAAACCTAGTCTAATGGTAAAACAAACCTCTCTTTTATACCTGGCCTGAATTCGTGGGAGAGAGGGAGACTTCTTCTCTCTATATTTCCTCCAATATCCCTCAAGACTCGGCCCTATAACATACTGCCCCTATCTTCTTGCTTAGACCTATTCCTTAATCTTATTGACAAGGAATAGTTCCTAAATCCCCTCCTCTTGGACCGAATTATTTGGCCCAGAGACCACTGAGCCTCAGATATGGGTTAAAAGTCCAATTACTCTTATTTTCCTCTTTGGGCCTGGGAGTGTATTAATCCAGCCTCCAAGCCCATTGCCCTTACTAAGACTAATTTAATTAATCTCATATCCACGTGTCGTTATTTCCGAAAACGACATATTTTATCCGCATCATGGAGTATAAAATTGAAAATTTTATTTGAATGTACGTGGCAATGGGGGCACTGGGCCAAAGTAGGACATATATTTAAATCTACCCTAAATATATCATGCACTAAATAGGAAGCAAAATTTAAGAAAATTTAAAAATTGAAAGAATATTGAATTTTTTGTAAGAGAAAACAGTAAAGAAATGTAAAGAGAGAGAAAGAGAGAAAAATAATAATTTAAGAAAATTGTCGAAAAGAAAAAAAAAGGGAGAAGAAAACTGAAACAATTAAAGAGAGAATATTCAAAAAAAAATTGTAAAGAAAACAGTAAAGAAACGAAAGAGAGGAGAGATAAAAATAATAATTTAAAAAAATGGTCGGAAGAAAAGGGAGAGGAGAAAACTGAAACAACTAGAAAAAAATAAAAGAAGGAAATTTAAAAATATTTTTATTTTTTAAAAAAGAAAGAATATTGAAATTTTTTGTAAAAGAAACAAACGAAAACGACAAAAGAGGGAGAGATGAGAGAGGAGAGAGAAAAAAATAATTTAAAAAAATTGTCAAAAAAAAGAGGCGAAAATTGAAACAATTTTTTAAGAAAAATATAAAAGAAAACCGTATAAAGAATAAAAAAAACGATTATTTAAAAAAAATAAAAGAAAATTGCCGAGAAAAAAAAGGAGAGAGGAGAAAAAAATGTAAATTCTAAAAAAAAAAATTAAAAAATAAAAAGAGAAAAATAGTAATTAAGGTAGATATAAGATTAATCAGTAATATTATAGATTTCAATTACATTATATTATATATTGAATGAGAAAAAAAAATAAAAAAAATTCATAAAATTTAGATTATAATACAAAAATACACAATACATTATAATGAAAATCTACCAAATAAAAAATAACAATCATAGCAACAATTGAATCGTAAATAATAAAAAAAAAATGAAAAGAAATACTACAAAGAGAAAGAGAAAAAAGTGGATATTCAAAAAAGGGAGGACAGAAAAAAGTGGATATTCAAAAAGTTATTGAAATGTTTTGTTTAAAATTATTGAATTCGTAAATATTAAAAAGAAAGAATATTGAAATTTTTTTGTAAAAGAAACAAACGAAAAAGAGGGAGAGGGAAAAATAATAATTTAAAAAGATTGTAGAAAAAAAAGGGAGAGAGAGAAGGGTAGGAGAAAATTGAAACAATTATTTAAAAAATATATAAAAGAAAATTGTATAAAGAATAAAGAAAATAATTATTTTTTAAAAAAATAAAAGAAAATTGCTAGAGAAAAAAGGAGAGAGAGGAGAAAAAAGATATAAATTCTAAAAAAAATAAAATTAGAAAATAGAAAGAGAAAAATAGTAATTAAGGTAGATATAAGATTAATCAGTAATATTATTGATTTCAATTACATTATATATTGAATGAGAAACGGAATAAAAAAAATTCATAAAATATAGATTATAAATCTACCAAATAAAAAATAACAATCATAGCAACAATAATTGTAAATAATTAAAAAAAATGAAAGTGAAAAAAAATACTATGAAGAGAAAGAGAAGAAATGTGCATATTAAAAAACAGGGCAGATTGAAGGGCAGAAAACAAAATTAAAACATATTGCAAATTTCTGCTGCAAAACAAAAACAAATTTTCTGCAAAAAAAATTTATTCTAAAAATTTTATGCAAAACGAAAACAAAAAATATGAGAATGATTGAAATGAAAGAAAATAGAAAAGATTTATATGGGTGATGAAATTAATAAAAAATAATTATCTAAAATATTCTGCAAAACAAAAACAAAAAATGTGAGAATAGTTGAAATGAAAGTAGAAGAGATTTATATAGTAGATGAGATTAACAAAAAAAAAAAATTATATAAACAAATTCTGCAAAATGAAAACAAAAAAATGTGAGAATGGTTGAAATGAAAGTAGAAGAGATGGAGATGATTTATATAGAATACTCCATAGAAGATTATGCAGAATTCTGTTTCATTTTGAATTTTAATATTGAAAATGAACATGGATTTTAAGATTAATGATTAAGATTAGGATTAAGATTAATAAAAAAATAATAAAAGTGAAATTAATGAGAAAAAAGAGATTTTGAAATGGAGGAATTGTGATAAACCAATCATTTTACGACACGTGGCTCTGGAAATGTTTGCAAATATATGATATTAAGATAGGGTTGCAATTATATATGTACACCAACTCACACAATTACCCTTACAATAAATAATATTTGAGCGCAGCCATGGAAAGAAATAGTAGCAGTGTGCATTTGCACTCGTACTATATATCCTTATTAATGCCTTGTGAAGAAGCTAGCCAACAACCTCACCACTGATCAATCTGCTCTTGCTTCTCTAAAAGCACTCCTCACTTCTGATCCTCATCACATACTTACCACAAATTGGACCGCTTCGAGTGATGTTTGCAGTTGGATAGGTGTCACTTGTAGAGTCACGGCGTTAGATATTTCCAATATGGCCGGGTCTCTCGGGCAGTACTAATATTCCGCCCCAATTAGGAAACCTCTCCTTTCTCGTTTCCCGGAAACCTCTCCTTTCTCGTTTCCCTCGACCTTACAAACAACCACTTTAGTGGCACTTTGCCTCTAGAGCTGTCTGGCCTACACCGCATAAAGTATATTTCACTCAAAGTTAACAACTTCACGGAAGAGATTCCACCATGGTTTGGCCATTTCCCTAAACTCGAGCACTTGTCCCTAAGAAATAACAGTTTCACAGGTTTCATTCCAAGCTCCCTTTCTAGCCTCTCAAATCTACTCTATCTTGATTTTTCTAGCTTTCAATTATCTCCATGGAGAAATTCCACAAGAGCTGGGGAAACTTCATAATCTTAATTCAAGCTCGATCTGATCATCCAAGACAATCATCTATCGATCCGGTGTTATACCATCTACAAATTTTGGCATTGGCATTAAATGAATTGAGTGGCAGCCTTCCAAATGACATTTAATTTCCACAATCAACTTCATTCTATTCAAGGGTTTTACCTTTTCCACAATCAGCTGAGCGGCCAAATCCCGTCGAATCTATCAGAGTACTGTCGACAACTTCAAACGTACGTTGTCCTTGTCTTACAACTCTTTGAGTGGGGAGATACCCGCAACAATACATTATACTATTCCTATAATATATTATTCTCTAATAAACTCTCTCCAGCTGATAGAACTTGGTGGTTGTTGTAGGTGCTTTCGTTGGGATGATTCGGATGTGGACTATTATTTAGCACGATACAAACATATATGATTATCGGGGGTTTATTACGTGTTTATGCAGATTAATAGATGATTTGTGATGAACTTAATGAAGAACACACAAGAACACAAGATATAGCTTCTTGGAGAAGCTAAAGCTTTAGAAGCTTGGGAGAGTTTATTGCTTAGGTTTTTAGGTTTTTGGTAGGAAAATGTCACTTGTCCTTACAAATGAGCCTTTTAAGCATTATATAGTGGTTTTTGGGGCTGCCCGCCCTTTACACGTGGCACACCCCTAGTGGACCCTTCTCTCTGCCCGAAAAGGTGATGGGATGGCGCATTTAATGCTAAACCGCCTCTGGTGGTCGTCCTCGGCGAGATGCCGAGGAGCTGGAAAACCTGCTCGTCCGGAAAAACCTGCCCGTCGACAAAACCTGCTCGCTGAGATGACGTCGCGGTGGTCGCCGGAGAACCTGGTCGCCCTGTCTTACGCTGTCTCCCAAAGCTTCAACACTTATCTTCTCTAGCTAAATATATGTCTGCTCGCCAACATCTTTGGGCGAGCAGTTACTAAACATGTGCTCGCCAACATCTTTGGGCGAGCACTTAATTATATTAAATACATTACTTTATATTACATTTTTTTCATCTTGTTGACTAGTCGTCGCACGACTTCGTTGACTGGTCCTCGCCACGCAAGCTGGTGACTAGGATTGACTTGTCAAAGATTGACTTCTTTGACTAGGTATAACATTTGCCCCCTGGTCGCCTTTCTTCGCATTCGTAGAATGGTAAGGCGAGCAGTGTGATCGGCCACTTGGAAGGTGGACTCGTCTCCGACAAACAAACCAATTTTGAAATCTTGATGACGAAAGTTGGAGGCGGTCGCCTCGTTTCGCACGCCGAGCACGCTTTTCGAAGCGTTAGTAATGATGACTGATTTGATGGGTGTCAGGCGCGTGATCGGCGCCTCAAAATTTGGCACGTGGGCGCGTGCCGACCTCAACGGTCGCGCGTGACGCCCACTTTCTCGCCTCGATTTCGGGAAAGAGCCCAAATTTTTGGGAAAATTGCAAAATTTACCCCGTTTTTTGCACACAGGTCCCTGAATAAGTTTGCTTATAAATATCACCTCATACCTCTTGGAATCACTTTTCACTCTTTGCAAGCTTTGAATTCCTTCTCGAGTTCCTTCCAAGCCAAGTTCTTCAAGCTTTTCCGGCGACTTTGGGTGGTTTCCGATCGGCAACAAGGTAAACGAAACACATTTTCTTCTTAAAAAATCTTCTTTTCCCCCATTTCTTAAGAAAAAGTGGAGGTTGGTGGTGGCTCTGGTGGCTCCGGTGGTGGTCCGCCGCCGTCAGATAGTGGTGCTAGCCCTTCCGGCGAGGATGCTCGTCTGGCCCTTGTGGAGAGGGCAGCCTCTTCGGGTTCTAGGGTTCCCTCCCCTGAACCCATTAATGTTGGTACTCCCCTCCTCCCGGAGGATAGTTGGGGAGAAATGTTGGAGGCGGTCGGCGTTGCTGTTTCCAATGAGACCGATGAGTCCGAGAGGGAGGATGCCGGCAATGATGCCGAGGAGGATGCCGGGGACTGATTCCGATCTGAACGACCAAGATCAGGATGAGGAGGCGGGCGAGCAGCTCGACCCGGCCCGAGTCGAAGAGACTCTAACAACCTCTCTCCGCGAGGAGTACGAGGAGATTACTCGCTACGCGGTGAGTATAAAAGACATTTTAAGTGGCCGAGAAGATTTGGATGGCGATGAGCTCTCAAGGGAGGCCTATTATCAATACACTCGCGACTATCCGCCTAGAGTGGTCGCTCGCACATACCGAGAAGCATATGAATCGAGATATGCGGCCAGTGAGTATGCGAGCACCGTCTCCTCGCCCCAACTAGAAAATTCCCGGAAGAAGTATCAGTTGCCGGTCGATGTTTGTTTCTTTGCTCCTCGCGAGGATGAGAGGGCCGACCAGCCGCCAGAAGGGATGGTCGTCGTCAACATTGGAATGATGGAGGCAGGACTAAGATTCCCCCTGCACCCCGGAATTACAAATTTCTTACGCTTTCTAGGGGTGGCACCTTCTCAAGTGTTGCCGAACGGGTGGTCAAATATCATTGAACTCCTTACCGTGTTCGGCCTGGAGGCGGCCGAGAACGGTTGTCGGAACACATGGTTGAGCCCGAAAGAGATCAACTACCTCCTCCAAGCGGCCGAAGCCGGAAAGAAGGTGGGCTATGGTTGGTACTATGTTAAAGGCCGCGACCACCTCAAATTGGTCGAGGGGGTCCCCAATAAGATTCGGGACTGGAGGACCAATTGGTGGTGGGTTGCCGGGGACTGGAAAAGTGCAGTGAGGCCAGATGGATCCTCTGCTCGCATTCCCATCACGACCGAATACCAAAGAATTCGTGGTAAGTTTTTTATTTCTGCTCGTTCTTGTCTATACTGAATAACTCCTCGCTTTTGTAGGTGAATCTGCTCGCACGAAGACCGCCGAGCACCGTCTGTCGTCCATCTTCCAGTATCACATTTGCTGCGTAGCCAGTCGTCGCTACTTGGAAAGGTCTTGCCGCTTTCTGAACAGGGAGTGCATGCGAGAGCGAGCAGGCCTCAGAGTACCTCCTCACCACATCACTCGAGATTTTCCTCCAAGTATCAAAATATTTCTAAGTCTTTAAAATTCCTTTCTTTGCCGAAAACTGACTCTTCGTTTTCCAGTAATGGTTCCTGAGAAAGTTATAACCTACCTTCCTCCGACCATCGAACTTGATAGAATCATGGTGAGCAAGGTGTTACGAGCAGCGAGGGTTGGACGCGAGCGCTTGATCATCGAGGGCACCAACAAAAGGAAAGCACCGGAGAGCTCGGAGGTTCCTCCGAAGAAAGTTACAAAACCGACCCGAGGGGGTCATCGCCCACCTGCTGTCGAGCAGAGGATTTCGCCGAGGAGATCCCCGCCGAGGGCCAAAATGCCACCCCCCAAAAAAGCGTCTCCTCCTCGCAGAACCAAACGGACGAGTGAAGTTGTCACCAGCTCCTCGGCCGAGCAAAGGGCCACTGGAGACATCACTCTTCTCGGCTTGAATGCCGAGCGGGTTGCCAAGTAAGCTCATTTACACAAATGCTTCGAATATATTTTTTAGAAGTACCTTCTGATTGTCTTTGTTTTGTCTTAGGATTGCCGAGCACCCGGTTGGCGAGAATTTCAACGAGGACCTCCTCAATTACTACCGGTCGCGGGACCCGACTGACGAGGATGAGCTGAATTCGATCGCGGTCAGAGCAATAAGGAACTTGCCCCGCTCACTTACCACTGAGTATGTCGACGAGATTGATCACCATAAATCCGCCGAGATCGCGAGATTGATCGCCGTCGGAACTAGTCGCCTGAACTATGCGGCCGAGCAGCTTAGCCTACAGATCTTCGAACACCGAAGAGTGAACGAGGAGAAAAGTGTGGCGATCGCCCATCTGAACAAGGTAAAAGCTGGCCTTGAAAAAAAACTGGCTGACTCTGAGGCGAATGTGTTCCACACTGAGGCGAAGCTGGCCGACGCTGAGGCCCAACTTGTGGCTGTTCGGAGAAAAGATCAAGAGGATCTTCAAACGATCGAAGATCTCCGTGCTCGCCTCAAAGCTGCCGAGGTCGAGCTCTCTGCGAAATCCGACGAGGTGACCACTCTACAAGATAACCTCTCATCTGCTGAGGAAGATTTGGCCACTCTTCGGCGAGAACTGATCACCGTGAAGGATGAGCGTGACGACAACATTTATCTTGCTGGAGCTTCGGCAATTTATGCGGTGGCGCTCACGGCCCATGAATTTATTCATCACTTCAGAGAAGTTCATCCAGAAGTGGATGTAACCATGTTTGGTGATTTTGTTGATAACCTTATCATGGAGGAGGAACCCACTGCAGGAATGTCTCTCCCCCTACTTGAACTTTTGGAGTTGGGGCTAATGTTTCCTCGCCTTATGGCTGTCCCTGTCCTTTTCAAGAGTGCGGCTGAACAGGACGATCAGACTGCTCCGGCCGAGGAGGTTACTGCTGCCGGCGAGCAAGGTGCTCTTGCCGATGAGGGGGCTGCCGAGGAGCAAGTTGTAGAAGTTGAAGATTAACCATCTCTTTTTTCTTCTTTTTATTTTGTTTTTTAAATCTGTTCGGCCACTAGGGCCTCTTTTGTAATTTCAGCCTTCAAGGCTTTTTAATGAATGGAATTTCTTTTGCCTATGATGTGTTCGTTTATTTTGAGTGACCGTCCTCGTCACTGCTTTTCAATTTATGTTTGATTTATTTTATGCAAGCATCTTTCAATGAGTACTTGTCTTTTTGAATTATTCTTTCATTGGTTTAGATAGTGATCGTCGTCGTTACTACCCTGCGAGCATATTTAAAAAAGAGTGCTCGTCGTTTTAGAGTTAACCATTCGTCGGTTGAACTTGTTTGTTCGTTAGATAGTGATCGTCGTCGTCACTACCTTGCGAGCATCGTTAAGAAAGAGTGCTCGTCTTTTTAGAGTTAACCATTCGTCGGTTGAACTCTTTTGTTTGTTAGATAGTGATCCTCGCTGTCACTACCTTGCGAGCATCGTTAAGAAAGAGTGCTCGTCTTTTAGAGTTAACCACTCGTCGGTTGAACTCTTTTCTTAGTTGGCTACGCAGAGCCTCATCTAAAATTTCTAAAATTTTTCTAACACTTGATGAAATTCAAACTTGACATGTATTTAAATGATAACTAGATACAAACTATACAAATGTATGGAATTTAAAAACTTACTGATAATACTTCTTCAATTTGACCGCATTCCACGGGTACTTGCTCGGCTTGCCTTCGAGGTCTTCTAATTCGTACGATCCGTTTGAGAGTGTGCGCGTTATTCGGTACAGACCCTCCCAAGTTGGGCCAAGTATGCCAATGGACTGCTCCGTCGCCCGCCGAAGTACGAGCTGGCCGATAGTAAATTGTCGAGCACGTACTTTGGTATTGTAGTAGCGTTCTGACCTTTGCTTGTAGACCACATTCTTCTCGTTCGCTGTTAGTCTTCGCTCTTCTAGGAAGTCCAAGTCAGAGAGCTGTGCATCGTTATTCAACTGCTCGTCATAGTTTGCTACTCGAAAAGTGGCGACCTGTCCTTCTGCTGGTATGACAGCTTCGGTTCCGAACGCGAGTGCGAAAGGAGTTTCACCTGTAGAATTCCTCGTGGTCGTCCGATATGCCCACAGAACCATGTGCAGCTCTTCGACCCATTTTCCCTTCAATCCATCCAGCTTTGCCTTCAGAGTATGCTTGATTATTTTGTTGATCGCTTCTACCTGACCGTTCGATTGTGGATGGTAGGGTGTTGAAAAAAGTTTCTTGATTTTCCACTTTGAGCAGAATTCCAGCATGTCTTGACTCATGAATTGTCGTCCGTTTTCCGTCACGATAGCTTGTGGTAGGCCAAACCTGTAGATGATGTTCTTCCCGATGAAATTTGTCATTTGAGCTGAGGTGATGGTCTTTAGTGCCTTTGCCTCCGTCCATTTTGTGAAGTAATCGACTGCTACTACGACGAAAGTTACTCCCCCTGCAGCTGGTGGGAAAGGTCCGATGATGTCGATCCCCCACTTCGCGAAAGGCCAAGAACTATACACCGAGGTGAGCTCGTCTGGTGCTGAGTAAATGGCGGGAGCGAAGGCTTGACATCTCTTGCACGTCTACGCGTAGTGGATTGCATCTTTTTTCAGGGTAGGCCAAAAGTAGCCTTGCCTCATGATCTTTAAAGCGAGTGCTTGCCCCCCTGTGTGATTTCCACATACTCCATCGTGGATTTCATGCATGACAATATTCACTTGATCATCTCCAAGGCATTTCAACAAAGGCATTGAAAAACCTCGTTTGTACAGCTGGTCGTCGAACACAGTGTACCTTACCGACCTGAGTTGTAGTCTGGTCGCTTTTACTTTGTCTTCCGGGAGCTCGCCCGTTTTGATGTACTTGGTGATCGGCATCCTCCAGTCCTCGTCGCTGGTCGCTTCAATCTGCAAAATTTGACCCCTGCCCACTGATGGGGAAGAAATCTTAGTGATGGTCGCTTCTGAAAATATTGCCTCCCCCTCTGAAGTGGCCAGCCGAGCTAAAGCGTCTGTTTGCGTATTCTCCTCCCTAGGGATTTGCTCGATGTGAATCTGATCGAATTGCTCGAGCAATCCTTTCACCAAGTCTTGATATTTCATCATTTGGTCGCCGCGAGCCTCGTACTCGCCCGTTATTTGACATACCACCAGCTGAGAGTCGGAAATTTTTTTCAGTTTTCTGGCACCCACGGCCATAGCCATCTTGATTCCCGCGACCAGAGCCTCGTACTCTGCCTCGTTGTTGGTTGCCCCATACTCGAACTTGATCGCTGAGGCAAACGTCTGTCCGACTGGGCTGGTGAGGACGACTCCTGCCCCTACTTTGGTGCTCGTCGAAGAGCCATCGACGAACAGTGTCCAAGGAAGCTCGATTTCCTTATCCAGCTTAACCGGGAAAGTGAGTTCCACAATGAATTCTGCCAGCACTTGTCCCTTGATTGCCGTTCTGGGCGCGTAGGTGAGCCCGAATTGCCCGATCTCCACCGACCATTTCAAAAGTCTTCCAGTGGTGTCCGGACGATGTAGTGCTCGCCGAAGAGGAAATGTCGTGAGGACGACCACCTCGTGGTCGAACAGGTACTGCCTTAGCTTTCTAACGCTCATGACCAAGGCGTACGCCAATTTTTCCATCGGAGTGTATCTCAACTCCGCATCTCTCAGTGATTGACTTACGTAGTAGATTGGCAGATGTGTGCTCCCCTCTGCTCAGACGAGCACTGAACTGATCGCACAGTCAGTGGCCGCCAAGTAGAGATATAAAATTTCGCCCGGGACTGGCTTAGATAGGACCTTCGGATCCGATAAATATTCCTTCAGCTTTCCGAAAGCTTTTTCACACTCGTCGGTCCATTCGAACCTCCCTTTTTTCAAAGCATCGAAAAAAGGTTTGCAACAATCGCCCGTTCTTGCAATAAATCTGTTCAGCGATGCTAGGCATCCTGTCAACCTCTGTACTTCTTTTACGTTCCTTGGGCTTTGCATGTCGATGACTGCTTGAATTTTACTCGGATTCGCCTCAATGCCCCGCTGGCTAACCAAGTGCCCCAGAAATTTCCCGGAGCTAACTCCAAAACTGCATTTTTTCGGGTTTAGCTTCATGTTGTACTCCTTCAGAATATCGAATGTCATGGCAAGGTGGTGTAGGTGATCCTCTTTTCGTAAACTTTTGACAACGATGTCATCGATGTACAACCTCCACCATCTCGTCGATGTGTTTCTCAAACATCTTATTTACCAGTCTTTGATATGTTGCCCCCGCGTTTTTCAAACCGAAAGGCATTCTTTTCCAACTGTACATGTCGGTTGCTGTCATGAAAGCAGTATGTCGCTGGTCGTCGGGATGCATAGCAATCTGATGGTATCCCGCGAAAGCGTCCATGAAAGTTAACATCTCGTGCCCCGCTGTATTATCTACCAGATGATCGATGTCGGGCATCGGAAAGTGATCTTTTGGACAGGCATCGTTTAGATCCGTGAAGTCTATATACAATCTCCACGACCCGGTCGTTTTTCTGACGAGCACTGGATTTCCAACCACTCAGGATCAGTTCCAGTTTTCTCAATTAGTTTGTTGTCGATCAATTTCTTGACTTCGACCGCCATAGCCGCATACTTATCTGGCCCAAATTTTCTTCGTTTTTGGGTGATGGGTCTTCTTGTTGGATCAATATTCAACCTGTGGCAGGCATGGTTCGTATCGATGCCCACCATGTCCTCGTGCGACCAGGCGAATGCTCCGATGTTATCTTTCAAAAATGCGACCAGATCTGATCGCAATTGCACGGGTAAATTAGAACCCACGAATACCTCGAGCTCTGCTGAAGTTGCCCGCGTTTAAGTGGATGGTTTCAAGGTCCTCTGCTGAAGTTGCCCGCTCTTTAGGCTCCTTCTAACGAGGATCCTCGATTCCGAACTCTGGCTCAAAGCCTAACCTAGGCTCCAGATCTGGAATATTTTCTGGAACCTGGTCGTCGGGGATCTGATCGCCCGAACCTGCCTGCTCGTCAATCTCCATTGGGGTGTGGTCGTCCACTTCCATGGAGCTGTGCTCGTTCACCTCCACTAGGTGGTCGTCGAAACGTCGACTGGACTCCCCAACTTCGTTTTTTTGATACTTGCTGGGAAAACCCTCCAGGTACTTCATTTGTTCTTTTTGTTTTTGACACTCAATATACTGGCCAATCATAGTACTTTCTTTAGAGTGACGCTTAGCAAAACGGACGAGACACTCTCTCGCCCGCGTCTGATCGCCCTTGACGGTTATAACTCCCGTCGGGGTTGGAAACTTTACACAGTAATAATACGTAGAAACGGCCGCCTTGAACTCGCCGAAGAAAGGTCGGCCGAGGAAAACATTATATGATGACGGCATATCAACGATCATGAAGTCGAGCTGCCGGGTACAGTGCATTGCTGGCTCTTTTGTTGACGCCATCTCCAATGATAGTCTGATTTTCCCAATCGGATGGGAGCGAGTGTCTCCAAACCCTACGATAATATCATCGCAAGGCTCGACGTATGCAGCATATCCACCGAGGGCATCAAGAGTATGCTTGAAAAGGATGTTGGTGTATGCCCCGGTGTCGACCATCATGCGATGGACGTTCGTTCCCATGATTTTTTCAGTGATGACCAAAGCATCGTTGTTTGGCTGCACCACGCCGTTCAGGTCGTCGTCTGTGAAAACGACTTGGTGGGATGGAGGCTGCTCGGCGACCGAAGCGACGCACACCTGATGGACATTGTTGAGTGCTCGCATTTCACTCTGCTGTCGGCGAACAAACAGAGCAGTTCCAAATTAAGTTCCCCCAAGGGGCCTTCTATCACAAAACATCCCCCACCCACATTGTCGACGTCGCCCGTCGGAGTGTTCGGCATGGGGGGGGGTCAGTTTCTGGCGATTCAGCTGTTGGCGAAGGTCGTCGCTGTCGTCGCGACGCTTCTTGCCCCTGTTGTCACCACTTCCATCACCGGTCTTGATGAACTGGGCGAGCTTGCCCTCGTTGTACAATTTGAATAAATTTCTCACCAAGTCCCGGCACCCATTGGTGAGGTGGCCGATTGAGTTGTGGTAGTTGCAGAATTTACTACCATCCAGATTGTTGTCATTTGTATGCATTGGCTTAGCTTGGGGGAGCAAATTCTTTCCCCTGATCGCATCATAAATACCCCTGGGGTCAACAGAGAGGGCCTCCCTGAATTGAAGAATCTCAGGAGACTCCTCGAAAGATCTAAAGTTTGATGGGCGAGCACTGCCGCCCTGAGTGGTCGCCTTCTTTGGCTGGGAAGACTCCCCAGTGTTGGAATTTTTCTTTAGCCAGACTCTTTTGGCCGCTTCAGGCTGCTCGTTAGCCTTGGCGGCGTCCATTATCTCTTCCATTTGGATGAAATTTCCCGCCCGACTGCGGAAATCCGCATAGGATACGGGGAAAGAGGTGTGCATAGATTCCCAGAGCTTGGAACCTATCCTTAAACCGAAGATAGCCGAGATCAACTTCGTCTCGTCATTAACAGCTTCCCCATCAATCACCAACCTATCGAAGCACTCGATAAAGTCCTTGCCCGATTCGGTCAGTGTCTGGCGAACGTTGGCCAAACGTTGCTTTGAGGCTGGGCGAGCAGCAATAGACCCAAAGTGAGTCAAGAATTGTTGCCCCAGCTCTAAGAAAGAGGTGATGGATCCGGCACCCAGAGTGGTGTACCAGCGATGAGCTCGATCTCCCAAGGTCAGGGAGAAGTTTCTGCATTGAGTGGCGTCCGTTGCCCCGATTGAGGCCATATAGCTTGCATACTTGGACAAATGCACCCGGGGGTCGGACGCCCCGTCGTACGCTGCCATAGAAGGAATTTGAATCTTCCTCTGAATGGGGGCGGTGAGGATCATAACACTTAAAGGTGGAGTGGACAGAGTGACAGGTGGGGCAGTGCCTTGCTTTGTTGCGACCACCTCTGCTCGCAGGGTCTCCATCTCTAACTTCATTAACTTTTGTGTTTCGAGGAACTGGGCGATCTGCCCCTCTTCGGCTGTCTGTGGTCGGGGGACGACGACCTCGTCGCGTCGGCTCCCGCGAGATGCGCCCGGGTGATCACCATGGTGTGATTGCCTGGGAGAATGCCTCTCAGAATGATGGCTGCGATAACTCTTGGACGGAGCTCGCGAGCCTGGCCCTACTCGGTCTAGGGCGGAGATCCTGTCTCCTTTCTTTCCACCACGATCCCTGTGGTCATCCTTTACCGGTCGTCGCCCCATATCAAAGTTCACCGGGCGAGGAGCTTTCGAGTCCTTGTCGCCCACCCGATTGAAAACAGAGTTCCGAGCGTACGAATCTCCTGTATGGCTGTTGTGGGAACGTTCGGGAACTTTATTTTTCCCCTTGTCCTGGGGACGAACAGAATATGAGTGATAGGAACGATCGTCCTCCTCATTAGCATTGACCCTCGCCTTAGCTTTGCGAGCTCTGTCGAAGGCCTGATCTTTGGCCTTCTCCACTTCCTCCACTTCGATCAGCCTCCTCTTCTCAAGGAGGAAATCAGTGAACTCTTTCAAGTGCTGGGGATCTTTCATGATGTCCCCCAAATTTAAATTTCCGAAAGGATTTGGTGACGGAGCCGCCGGCGGCGGAGGGTGTTCGTTCCCTCCGGGCGGTGGGGTTCCGTCAAGATGAGAGTGCTGAGACATCGTTTAAAGAGTGTCTTTCCTAAAGAGGTTACAAAAGTATGAATTTTCTAAGCCTTCGACGCTTAAAACGAAAGATTAAAGTTCTTACGCAGAAGAACGTGCTATTACAACTACTATTCTAGCAAAGTAATAACAAAAGAAGCTTGAAAACACTATTACAAGGAGATCAAATTCCAAAATATGTCTCGAAAATAGAAAATTTTCAAGAACACGAAGAACACTAAAATACGTAAATGATGCTTTAAAAGGTAGATCTACCGATTAAAACCTGAAAAGAGAGTTTGCAAACCGATCGCTCGATGATCGGTCGAAACTGAGATGAAGAACACATAAAAGGACCCCTCCTTCTAGCGCCAAATGTTGTAGGTGCTTTCGTTGGGATGATTCGGATGTGGACTATTCTTTAGCACGATACAAACATATATGATTATCGGGGGTTTATTACGTGTTTATGCGGATTAATAGATGATTTGTGATGAACTTAATGAAGAACACACAAGAACACAAGATATAGCTTCTTGGAGAAGCTAAAGCTTTAGAAGCTTGGGAGAGTTTATTGCTTAGGTTTTTAGGTTTTTGGTAGGAAAATGTCACTTGTCCTTACAAATGAGCCTTTTAGGCATTATATAGTGGTTTTTGGGGCTGCCCGCCCTTTACACGTGGCATCCCCCTAGTGGACCCTTCTCTCTGCCCGAAGAGGTGATGGGATGGCGCATTTAATGCTAAACCGCCTCTGGTGGTCGTCCTCGGCGAGATGCCGAGGAGCTGGAAAACCTGCTCGTCCGGAAAAACCTGCCCGTCGACAAAACCTGCTCGCTGAGATGACGTCGCGGTGGTCGCCGGAGAACCTGGTCGCCCTGTCTTACGCTGTCTCCCAAAGCTTCAACACTTATCTTCTCTAGCTAAATATATGTCTGCTCGCCAACATCTTTGGGCGAGCAGTTACTAAACATGTGCTCGCCAACATCTTTGGGCGAGCACTTAATTATATTAAATACATTACTTTATATTACATTTTCTTCATCTTGTTGACTAGTCGTCGCACGACTTCGTTGACTGGTCCTCGCCACGCAAGCTGGTGACTAGGATTGACTTGTCAAAGATTGACTTCTTTGACTAGGTATAACAGTGGTAACAAGTTATCTGGTATATATATACATATGCTTCAATTCAGTTTTTGTTTGTGCATTATGAGTACGTATAGTACTCACGAGAATTATAAGTAACAATATTTTTCTTCAATTAAATTTGTTGTAATTGCAGGTGTTATTCCACAGGAGATTGGCAATCTTCAAAACTTGGTTGAATTTGGTGGTATTGAATTGAATAATATAAGTGGCACACTGCCCCTCAGCATTTTCAATTTGTCTTCCTTGCAAATTTTAAGTCTGACGCGGAATAACTTCATGAGTGGGCGCCTCTCAGGAGACATTGCAAATCTTACAAAGCTCAAGTTCTTGTTTCTCTCGGAAAACAACTTCACAGGTAACACCACCTCCATCTGATAAAACCAGAATATAATCTGCATATTATTGATTATGAAGAGTTGAATTACAATGAAACCAGAAAGTGCAAATATAGAGCAGCGTAATGAATCTGCACATATATGGCAACGTAGAAGATATGAAAGCCAAAATAACCGAGGCCCATGGAATAACTAATCTAACTCCCAAATTCCCAATATTGTGGACTAAATATTGCGCTGAAATATCTTAACAAACTAAGTTGAATTAATCAACTCCCAATATTCACGTTGAATTAATCTAACTCCCAATACTCCCCCTCAAGATGGAGTGTGTAGGTCTCGAACACCCAGCTTGCCACAAAGAAATCGGAAGCGTTCCGTGCCAAGTGCCTTAGTAAACATATCTGCAACATGATGTTCTGTGGAAACCTTGCATGGTTGAATGTCGCCCTTTGCCACTCTCTCGCGGACGAAGTAGCAATCCATCTCTACGTGTTTCGTTCGCTCATGAAAAACTGGATTTACGGCAATGTGACGGGCTGCTTGGTTATCACAAAAGATTGGAGTGGGGACATTTTGAACTATGTCAAAATCTCGCTAGAGCCAACGAAGCCAAACTACTTCGCAAACTGTTGTGGCCATGGCACGATACTCCGCTTCAGCGGACGAACGGGACACGACTGACTGTTTCTTGGTGCGCCAAGAAACTGGCGATCCACCGAGGGAGATGATATACCCAGTCGACGAACGTCTAGTGAATGAGCAGCCTGCCCAATCTGCATCACAGTGGGCTTGAAGGGTGAAATCACCGGCAGCGGGGAGAAAAATGCCCTGTCCAGGCGCTTGTTTGAGATACCTCAGAACCCGATGCGCTGCTGTGAGGTGCGTTTGACGCGGGTTGCTCAAAAATTGGCTCAATTGGCTGACGGCAAAGACTATGTCCGGGCGGGTTACCGTGAGGTAAATTAATCGTCCAACTAAGCGACGATATTGAGAGGCCTCGACGAGTGGGCTCTCATCATCAGGGCGTAATTTCAAATTTTGTTCCATGGGGAATGAGCTTGGTCGACTTTCCTGCAGTCCACTTTCTTCTAAAATATCCAATGCATACTTGCGTTGACTCAAAACGAAACCATCCGGTGAACGTGCCACTTCTATCCCTAAGAAATACTTCAAGGTGCCCAAGTCCTTAATGCTGAATTTCTTATCCAAGTAGTGTTTTACGAAATCAATCTGAGTGGAATTTTTCCCAGCAAGTAAAACGTCATCGACGTAGATTAATGCGGAAACATAGATGGTCCCTTTGCGGTATACAAATAAAGAATGATCGGCGCGAGATTGGCAGAAGCCGATGGCAATGAGTGCCTGAGTAAATTTTTCGTACCAGTTTCTAGATGCTTGACGAAGTCCGTAAAGAGATTTCTCGAGTTTGCAAACTCGAGTGTCGCCTTCTTTAGCAAACCCTTGAGGTATGTGCATATACACGTTCTCATGTAGATCACCGTGAAGAAATGCGTTATTCACGTCCAATTGATGAACTATCCAATTTCGTTTTGCTGCAATGGTTAACATGCAACGAACTGTGACCAATTTTGCTACAGGTGCAAAAGTCTCATGAAAGTCGACCCCTTCAATCTGAGTGAATCCCTTTGCCACCAACCGAGCCTTATACCTCTCCACATCTCCATTAAGTTTGTATTTTATTTTGTATACCCACTTTGACCCAACCGCTTTCTTTCCCGGGGGAAGTGGGGTTAATTTCCACGTCCCATTTGCCTCCAAAGCTTGAATTTCTTTCTTCATTGCTTCTCGCCATAAGGGATTTTTAATGGCCTGTGAAAAATACTTAGGCTCATCACGTGACGTGATGGCCGCTAGAAAAGCCTTGTGAGCGATATTAAATTTATTGTAGGCGACAAAGTTAGAAAGGGGATATATCGTCGAGTTTGCTGAATTGGTAATGGGTTGTGAATGGTCTACTGAGGGGGGTAAATCTGTGATATACTCATCTAGGTGTTTGGGACGTCTCTTAATTCTGTTACTTTCACGAGTTGGGGCACTGGGAGCCAAAGGTGCAACGTCTCCAGTTGATGTTGGGGAATCCGTGACTGATTCATGATTGATTGGTGTATTATCGGGCAAGGGGTGTGAATTTCCTTCAACGTCATTGCTTTGTGGGATGGGTTTTCTCACGAAAGGGTGAGGTGTGATGGGTTCAGAAATAATGTGTTGACCGTGAACCCGTGCTTGCGCCAGATTAGTAGCATCCACAAGGCTCATGCCTTCAAGGCCTTTGAAAGGGAATATATCTTCAAAGAATGTGACATCACGTGAACTGTAGTACTTATGACTGTTCAAATCGAAAACTCGATATGCCTTTTGACCATTTGGATATCCAACGAACACACAAGCACTCCCCCTTTCACCAAACTTATCCTTGCGACGATTGTCATGGGCATATACCAAACATCCGAAAACTCTAAGGTGATCATATGAGGGTTTCTTATCAAACAAGATTTCATAAGGTGTCTTGTTTGAAATGGCTGATGAGGGCAGCCGATTAATTATGTAAACGGCTGTGAGAACACATTCTCCCCAAAACTCGACTGGCAATCCAGCTTCAAAACGCAGCCCCCGAGCTACCTCCAATATATGTCTGTGTTTACGTTCAACAACGCCGTTTTGTTGTGGGGTGTCTGTGCAAGAGCTCTCAAACAGGATACCATTATTAGCATAGTGGTTAAGTAAAACCGAAGATTGAAATTCAACGCCATTATCTGAGCGGAGGCGCTTAACCTCGTGATGAAATTGAGTTCGAATCATATTGCAAAATTGAATTAAATATTTGGCAACCTCAGATTTTTGTTGCAAGAGAAAAATCCACACTCCACGACTAAAATCATCAACGATTGACAGAAAATAACGTGCACCACTAAATGTATCACATCTATAAGGACCCCAAATATCACAATGTACCAACTCAAAGCAGTGCAAAGTTTTGCTAATACTAATGGGAAAAGGCAAGAGAGTTTGTTTTGCACGAACACATGAATCACAGAAATGAGTATTGCCTGTAAGATTTTTCAATGAATCTATGTAACGTAATTTACCATTAGAGACGTGGCCCAAACGCTTGTGCCATAAATTCGAACTTCTAACAGTTGTCAAAGCTGACCCCTCAGTTTTCAAGAACTCCATGTAATATAGACCATCACATTGTTTACCCATTCCAATCAGCTTCCTCGAGCGTAAGTCTTGTATTACACAAAAATCTGGAAAGAACGTGAAAATACAATTCAAATCATGAGTAAGGCGTCGAACAGAGAGAAGATTGCAGTGAAAAGTTGGCACATGTAAGACATGGCCAAGATGCAGGCCATTATCAAACGTGAATTTGCCTACTGCATGTACTGGGATTATGGTTCCATTGGGTATCTTTACAGGTGCTTCTGAATGACGTGTCACAACATCAGTGAGTATATTGCCATTGCAAGTGATGTGTTCGGTTGCTCCCGAATCATTGATCCAAGACGTTAAGTAATTTATCGTCATACCCACCGTGTTCGTTGTGGTTTCGGAATAGGGATTGGGATTCTTGTTAATTTCAGCACGCATAGATCGCGTTAATCGCTGCAATTGATCATCGGTGAGTCCTTGCACAAGGCTCAAATCGTTTCCAACCTGTGTTACACGTGATTGGCCACCACGCTTATCGTCGGCCATACTTTAATACGGAATCAAGGATTGCATCAAGAACATAAAAGAAACGCAAATCTTGAATGGACAACCAGGTTTTAGGCTCTGATGCCATGATAAAACCAGAATATAATCTGCATATTATTGATTATGAAGAGTTGAATTACAATGAAATCAGAAAGTGCAAATATAGAGCAGCGTAATGAATCTGCACATATATGGCAACGTAGAAGATATGAAAGCCAAAATAACCGAGGCCCATGGAATAACTAATCTAACTCCCAAATTCCCAATATTGTGGACTAAATATTGCGCTGAAATATCTTAACAAACTAAGTTGAATTAATCAACTCCCAATATTCACGTTGAATTAATCTAACTCCCAATACCATCTACTAATAACTTGAGTCACTTGACCTTATGCATGTACTTGGTTACCTGAAAATAATATTCAAGTCATGCAAGTTACAAAACCAAAATTAATTTTGGATAATTGATTGATTAATAAAATCGAAGTAGGGTGAGTTATCTGAGAGCCGGATTCGTCAAATTTTTAAAACTGAAACCTTGTTCCGTTTTCTCCGTAGAGTTTATTGACATTATAGACCAAGATCCTAGCCCATCTTTTAATTCAAGACAAAAATTATTGATATTACAAATTAAGACAAATCCATATTTGACATTCCTAATATGCCCTCAAATCAATATATTAAAAGAATTAATATTAAAATTGAATGAACCTTCCTTGTTTTTTGCCGAATTTTCCTTATAAGATTTATTTCCAATTGAATCATTCATTTCCAATTTTCCATCCAAAAATCTCTCAGCGTAATCAATATCTCTCATCGTCTCCCTCTTAGTTCCTCCAAAAAAACTGCATTCAATTTAAGCATTTATCTCCATGAATCGATGATAACCTCTATCATCGTCATTCTTTTTTTGTTAAAAAATTGGCGTCGATCTGTTCAAGGTTCGGCCAAATCCGTCACGAACTGCCATTGTTGCACCGACAAGCTATGTAATTCTGTCCAAGATTCGGCCAGATCCACTCGAATACGACGTCGTCGATCTGTTCAAGGTATGTAATTTTGTGTTTTAAAATTTGCGAGCTTATCTCGCAAGTGGGGTGTTTTGAAGTCATCAATCATGGGATTTCTCCAGATTTAATGAAGCTGGTTTTGTTTATTGCCGGTGGAATTTTTGTGTTTGCACCGGAGAAGAAGAAAACGGTGGCAAGATCGCCGGAGCGGTCGTACGGGTTCGAGGAGATCGTCCACGGTGAGGAGGAGATTAAAGATCAAGGTGAAGATTTGACTGTATATAATTATATGTACGCATATTTTATATATGCATTTAATGTATGCACTATTTTATGCATATATCAAAATATATGCGTTAAATATATTCTTTTCAAATAGTGTTAAATATAATCGCAATATCTTGTTTTGCCACACAGTCAAATAATATGCATGTTATCAAAATAATGTATTAAAATCCCCCCCGCCCAAAAAAAGAATGTATTAAAATAATTTATCTAAATAAATTATAAATTTTATAGTACTGTTATACAATTTTTCTTTCGAGATTATTTAATTTTCATATACTATAGATTTGTATTTTAATTATATAAAATTAAATATTAAACAATTTTAAACTATCAATAATAATCTTGGGCATATTGACATTTCCAAATATAATAAATTAAACATATTTATAAAAGTGGTATGCAAAATATTTTTGCATATCAATTAGAATATGCAACAATTTTTTCTATATGCAACATTTTTTTTTAATGTCAATGAGAATATGCAACATATTTATTGGAATCGAATTTGGAGATTAATAATTTTTTTAAATTTTGAAAAGTTATAAATGGGCAGATTTTGTTTTTTACTAGTTGACTTTATAATAATAATAATACTAATTTTGCTGAAATTAATTTTTTAAAATTCGAAATTCATTTTAATTAGTAACAATCGAAAAATAATAACATGCAAGACACGATTTGTGCTCTAAATACCTTTAAGTATTCTACGCACAAGCTTTTTTCTTCTTCTGCGTTATCTTCTTTCACCTTCAATGGCGAGAGAATTCCAATGTTGGGAGGAATTAATGTGGAGTTGATGTATAAGGAAAGTGTTTTTGAATTAATAGGAGTGCGCAATTTTCAAGGAAAATATCTTCCAGATTTTATTGACTCTCTTCTACTAGTTGACTTTCTAATAATTATAGAGTTTAAATCTAATTATTTCAAAATTTAAATTTGTATCAACACATTAGGGGTATAATTGTACTTCAATTTGTTATTTTGGCTTGATATGTAATAGCAAATAAATTTTCCTTGATTTACAAAAACTTAGGGTGAAATGGTCTATAGTGTAATTCTCCCATCTCCGTAATGGCATGGTCTAAAATAAAGACACTCGAGTACATGCTGTGCACTCAAGTTGACCAAGTCTTTTTTTTTTTTTTTTTTGCCTTTTTTCTTTTTTGTTATTTTTCACTTTTTTTTCCCTTTTTTTCACTGTTTTTTTTTTCTTAATACGCTTGTTTGTTTTTTAGTACTTTTTTTTTTCCTTTATTTTTTGCATTTTTTTTCAGTTAATAAAGAAATTGGTGTATTTTTTTTACTGTAGTTTTTTTTTAAAGTCAGTATAATTAAAAAGTGAAACATAATATTTCTAAACCTGCAAGTCAATATAACTGAAAAGTGTAACACAATATTAATAAAAAGTATAAGTCAATATAACTAAAAAGTGCAACACAATATTACTAAAAAGTGTAAATTAATGTAACTGAAAAGTGCAACACAATATTATAAAAAAGTGTATGTCAGTATAACCGAAAAGTGCAACACAATATTACTAAAAAATGTAACACAATATTACTAAAAAGTGTAACACAATATTATAAAAAAGATATAACTGAAAAGTGTAACACAATATTAATAAAAAGTATAAGTCAATATAACTAAAAAGTGCAACACAATATTAATAAAAAGTGCAAATCAATATAACTGAAAAGTGCAACACAATATTATAAAAAAGTGTATGTCAGTATAACCGAAAAGTGCAACACAATATTACTAAAAAGTATAACATAGTATTATAAAAAAGTATATGTGAGTATAACTGAAAAGTGCAACACAATATTATAAAAAAGTTTAAGTTAGTATAACTGAAAAGTGCAATAGAATATTACTAAAAGTGTGAGTGTATCTAGAAAAATAGGTGCTAAAATTAAATTAAAAAAAGTAGAAAAAATGTTGAATTGAACCCAAGACTTTGTTCTAATTTAATCATATAATGACCAATGGACCACAGCCCAAGTTTTGTTATATTATTGTTCTTATTAATTAATAAATGATTATTGAACTAGAGTGCACAACATGCACTCGAGTTCACAGCAGACCTACCCCTCTGTAATTAATTAATTATTATTAAAACTTCTATAATTACTTGCAGGGAAAATATCATTTTTTTTTAATTTTATCACACCCTTTTAGTTAGTATTAAAATTGGTCACTCAAGTTTTGCTTTATTCACTCAAATTTCATTAACAAAAAAATTTAAGAATATTATTTAATAAAAAATTAAAAAGAAAAATAGTTACAATTACTAATTTTTATGTATATTTAATAATTTTATAATAATTTTTAACTGTATTAATAAAATATTAGTAGTGGAATTATTATTTTCTCCATCTTATAATATATATTGTTATGTGTATAATTAAAATTTTTTTTTTTACAAATTTATCCTTCATTATTATGAAAGATTAAGAGAAGAATGAGAAAAAATAAAAAGAGATGTGGAATAGCTTGCTTCAATTATTAAGAAGAGATGAAAAAAAGTATTAAAAGAGAAATAACAATGATTTGCATTTGAGTAATTTAGGAAAAAACATGGTAAAAATAGCTAAAATTATAAAATATTAAAGCAAGAATTATGACCAAAAGTCTCAAACAATATGAAACGATTGAAGTATATAACAATTTAAATTATGATAAATAAAAACATAAAAATAAAAGATGCTCGCCTATAGATTGTATAAATATTATTTTGTATGTAATGAGCGGAGTGAATTAAACTTTTATTGAAACAAATTAGTAAAACTTAATTTGATTCATTATTATTAATATACTATATGTTTTAAGAATACTTATATGATATTAAATCGAAATTTAATATTCATAATTGGGCTCCCCTTACGTCACTAGTGAAAACGTAAATTTTTTCTCATTACGTGCATCTCTCATGTAAAAGCACAAAATAATGTGACCTGAATCACCATTCTCATTCTATAGTCTTTTATATATTGTAATGTTTATTTAAAACCATGGCAGGGGTTATACCCACACAAATTACCCAACTTTACAAGCTCGAGAGATTGCAATTATATTACACCATAACGCTTTCACTGGTTCAATCCCACCAGAACTCTTTAACATCTCAACTCTTCGTAGTCTTGCACTTGATGAAAATGGTCTATCAGGCGGTCTTCCCACCAATTTGTGCTACAGAACACCTCTTCTTGAGAGACTTTACCTCGATTTCATTAAGTTAAGTGGAGTTATACCCAACTCTATCTCTCACTGTGCTTCTCTCACGAATCTGGATCTCGGTTCCAACAGATTCACTGGTGTCGTGCCTCACTTTCTTGGCAACCTATCTCTCCTTCACTATTTGAGCCTGGCAGGCAACCATTTGAAGATTGAATCATCTTCTTCAGAATTGAGCTTCATTACTTCTATCACAAATTGCAGATCATTGAAGATATTCAATATTGAAAATAATCCTCTAGGTGGCATCATTCTACCCTTCATTGGGAATTTTTCTTCCTCATTGGAAATATTATATGCCAACAATTGCAAAATTAAGGGTACCATTCCTGCTTCTATAGGCAATTTAACCAGCTTGTTCATACTTTCATTATCCCGGAATGAGTTTTCTGATATTATCCCACCTACTTTCAAACACTTGGATAACCTTCAAGAGTTAGATCTAGGTAGTAACAAGCTCAGAGGTTTCATTCCAGAGTTTTTGTGCCACTTTTATAGCATCAGTTATCTTTATTTAAGACGAAACCAATTATCAGGTCAGATTCCAGAATGTTTTGGAAATCTCACTTCTTTAAGAGAACTCCATCTGGATTCAAACAAGCTAACTTCAAGCATTCCTTCAAGCTTTTGGGGCCTCACAAATTTGTTGGTGCTCAACTTATCCTTAAATTCCTTTGGCGGACCTTTACATCCAGATATGGGCCTCACAAATTTGTTGGTGCTCAACTTATCCTTGAATCAGTTTTCTGAGACTATCCCCACCACGATCGGGAAGTTACAGAATTTGATGTATCTATCTCTAGCACATAACACACTGGAAGGTTCTATTCCTGAATCTGTGGGAAGCATGATCAGTTTGTCAATTCTAAATCTCTCATACAACAACCTTTCTGGTCTAATTCCAAAGTCCTTGGAAACACTTCGATATCTCAATTACTTCAATGTCTCTTTCAATGATTTAAGTGGAGAAATTTCATCAGGTGGTCCATTCAGAAACTTCACAATGGATTCTTTCATAGCAAATAAAGCATTGTGTGGAATTTCGAGATTTCATGTCCCACACTGTCGTGTTATTCCCAATCACAAATCAAGGGGAAAGACCGTGGAAAAGGATGGACTGAAGAGAAAAAAACCTAAAGGAAGACGGCTGTAGTGGCGGTGGTAGGCAATGGAGGCGGCGGTGGAAGACGACGGAGGCGGCAACAACGCTACGGTAATTTCTAGTTAGATCTAGACAGATCTGTACCCATTTCGAAGGTAGATGGTGTAGAAAAGATGGGCGGTAGTGGTGTGATTTGTGGTGAGATTGCATGAATTTATAGTGTGAATATGCTTTAATTGTCATATTAAGATTGCAAAAGTTATGTAAAAGTAGTTTGTTTATCGAATTATTGATACATGATGGTTTTGCATTGTTTTTAGGGAAAAACGATGAGTTTTGAAGCAAATCACACGAAGGAATCAATCTGAGGAAAACGTCAGATAAAAGAAGATAAAGAGAGAGTGCATATGCAAGAAGAATCGAGACAATCGGAGCCACGGATTGGAAATGGTGCACAAAAGAAGAGGCAAGAAGCAACTCGGCCGAGTTGGACAACTCGGCCGACCTAGAGACAAAGCTCAGACCTCGGCCGAGTGAAAAAGGAGTCCAGAATCTGGAACATTTTGCAACTCGGCCGAGCTCCACCATTCGGCCGAGTGAAATGGAGAGTTAGAACCGGAAGTCGAGATAACTCAGCCGAGCTCGGCAACTCGGCCGAAAGGGAAGGTTGATCAACTCGGCCGAGCTCCGTAACTCGGCCCAGTGGAATTAGAACTCAGAATCTGGAAACATTTTCAACTCGGCCGAGCTGCACCATCCGGCCGAGGTGTCTGAAGAATGGGGCAAAATACTTTAAGGCCCGACTCGGCCGAGCTCCACCACTCGGCCGAGCTACTAAGTGAACAAACGTGCTTACACGCTTTTATTAAAGCCCGACTCGGCCGAGCTGCATGATCCGGCCGTGTGATCTCAAGTTTTAGCCTAAAACGTGTTTCGACTTAAGGGCACGTGTTCAACACTTTTGGAAGAGTATATAAGGTCAAAAGTTCATTTTTGAAAGGGGATAACACACTTGGAGAAGACTCTACACATAGTAATAGGTTTTGGAGCATTTTTTATTCTAGTTTTCCATAGATTAGCTTAGAATTTAGTTAATTTGTCATTTTCAATCAAAGATTGTAAGTGGGCTTTGCTTATTTCATCATATTGTAGCTACAAATCCATCATCAAGGTGATATCTCTCAATTTTAAGTTTCAATTTGGTAATTACTTTCTATATTGCTATTTCTTTATTAATTAGCATGGGTTTGATGTTATTTTGTGTTGTAGCCATGGGAGTCTCTTCTAGAACCATGGGCTAATCTCTTATTGCCTTGGGTGTGGATGTTTTGATGGGTATTTAGTGTAATTGTGAAGGAATTGCATGATTAGCTTAGGATTTGGGTGTTTATGTTTCTAGGGTTGTATTTCGATTGATTCATTTGATTGATCAACCCTATTAGCAAGCATTTTCGATTATGTTAATTGCAACGAGAGTTGGGTTTGCATAATTGGGGTGTGAGTGTGAGCTTTGGTCAATTGAATAGAAGTTAAGTAGTAATTAGCTTAATCGAGAGAGGGTTAATTGCTAGACCGACAACTTTAGACGCTAAACGAATAGAGGTCGTCTAGGAGTTTGGTGAGAGGGTGTTTTATGCATATTAGTAACCGTGTTGAAAGTATGTATAAAACACTATCTTACGCACTTATGGTATTTGGTTAGATCCTATAATTGCTAATCAATGCACGTTGTTAGCATATGCCATTCGAGGGGGTTTGCACACATATGTGATAGCCTTTAGCTTAATCCGAATTCATAGCTAATTCATGTAATTGGTTCACTAGTTCATTTAATTACTCACAAAATGGAAACACCCGAGGCAATACCCTTCTCTTGCACTTTCTATCGAAAGTTAGATAGTTCGTTATTTCTTTTGTTATATTCTTGTTATCTTAGTTAATCTAGTTTAATACCTTTGTTCTTATTCCCAAAAATCCAAACAACATCATTTAATTACTACAATAACATGATAACTTGCAACTTTAGGGACTCATTTTCACTCAATTAAGTCCTTGGAACGAAAATCTACTTGGGACACTTATCTTACTACTAACGAACCCATACGCTTGTGGGGATCGTGTAGTCGTAAAAAGTGCAAAAATTCGATCCAAGTCATGGTGGTACACCCCTTGACATGGCGGCGACGACGAGCACGCAGGAAGCGAAAACCTTTGTCACTCAACATACCTTCAGACCTGAGAAGAGAGGAGTAGGAGTGGGAGGGAGAGTGGATGGCAGGCGGCGGGTGAATTGGGGGTAGGGTTTTTTTTAGAAGATTTTTATAAAACCCATTTTAAGGCGAATTTTGTATTGCTAAGTAATGTTAAAAAGTGATATGGGAGTTGGTATATATATATATTTTTTTTAAGGTTTACAAAAATATAAAGATATTTTTCAAAGTACCAGATCTTCAAATCAAGACTAATCAAATCTGTGTCGCTATCCGCTCCAATCGTTAGAAGTGGGGACGCGAGTGTACCCATTGCCCACGAGAAATGCACAATCCACTATTTTAACAAGACAAATCCCACACTAAGGTAGTTTATATTGTTATGATAAATAGGAAAAATAAAAGGACAAAAGCTACCAAGCACCAAAAGTCATAAATATCAATTTCGGAACCACTGCAGGGACAAAAACAAACTCCACAAAAGGACTCCACAAGGGCCAGACTCCACAAAGGGACAATAAACTCCCAAAGGGACAGAAAAAAATTCAAAATGCGCCCATAATAGCAGAAAGTAAAGTAACTAAAGGCAAAAGACAGAAACTAAACAACCTAAACTAAGAAAGCAGAAATAGCGAACATAAAAATAAACGGGATCGATGGATGGCTCACCCGATTAGCCACCGTAGCACCATCAGGGAGGGAAGACCCATTGATCCCACTAAAATCGAAACAATAAACTTTTAGATCCGAACAAATCTGAAAAACGACAGTAAATCTACAATTTTTTTGAACAAGAGAGAAAGTAAAGGAACTTAACGGGCGACGGAGTGGTGGCACTATAGGCAGTGCGGCGTCTTTCTTTCTTTTTTTCTTTTTAATTTATTCAATTTCTTTAATCGATCTATAAGGTGGATTTTGGAGAAGATGAAAAAGAGAGGTGGGTTGGATATGTAGAAGGTGGGCGGCGGATTATTTGGGCGGTGGTTTTGGTTGATGAGAGAAGGTGGAGAGAATTTTTAGAGAGACAAAAGATAATGGAAGGGAATTTATTATTTTTAATGGGAGTTGATATTTGTATATAAGAGTAAATAATCTCAATAAATAATCAGAATAATGGAACAATATACTAAAAATAAGTTATTTTGAATATACTTAACAATGGAATGATATGGTTTAATGAATAAAAGTAAATGATAACCGAGTTAAATATTTTCATTATATTCTGAAAAGAGTAATTTTTAAGATACTTAACAGAAATTACTTTAATAATTGATTATTGATAAATTTATAAAACTAGTTAAAACCCGTGTATTACGCGAGATTGAATTAAATTTATTATATATTTTAATTTTAATTTGCTAATCTAAAAATTTGTTAATCTAACTCTCCTTGAGTATTTGAGTTTGTCAAGCAACGATTTGAGGCTTCATTACTTTTATCACAAATTGTAGATCATTGAAGTATTTCACAATTGGTGATAATCCTCCAGGTGGTACCATTCCACCCTCTATGGGAATTTTTCTTCCTCGTTGAAATACATCTACGGCTACAATTGCAAAATTAAGGGCAACATTCCTGCTTTTATTGGCAACTTAAATAGCTTGATCATGCTTTCAATATCTGATAATGAGATTTCTGGTATTATCCCACCTACCTTCAAACACTTGAACAACCTTTAAGGATTATATCTACGTAACAACAATCTCAGAGGTTCCATTCCAAAGTCTTTGTGCTACTTGCACAATATCAATTTTGTCTATTTAAGTGAAATCAATTATCAGGTCTTATTCCTGAATGTTTAGGAAGTCTCACTTCTTTAAGACAACTTTATTTGGATTCAAATAAGCTAACTTCAAGCATTTCATCAAGATTTTGGCGCCTCACAAATTTGTTAGAGCTCAACCTATCTTCAAATTCCTTTAACTGACCTATACATCCAGATATAGGTAATTTAGTGGCATTAACTAGTATAGAACTAGCCATGAATCAGTTTTCTGATACTATTCCCACCACGGTCGAAAAGTTATAGAATCTGATACATCTCTCTCTAGTACATAACACACTGGAAGGTTCTATTCCTGAATTAGTGGGAAGCATGATCAGTTTGTCAGTTCTAGATCTCTCATACAACAACCGTTCTGGTGTAATCCCAAAGTCCTTGGAGACAGTTCAAGATCTCAACTACTTCAATGTCTCTTTCAATGATTTAAGTGGAGAAATTCCTTCTGGTGGTCCATTCAGAAACTTCACAATGGATTCTTTTAAAGCTAATAAAGCATTATGTGGAATTTCGAAGTTTCATGTCCCACTTTGCCCTGTTATTCCCAATCACAAATCGAGGAGAAATATAGTGAAATTGTCATTTATTCTTGTTGGGGTTGTTGTGTTTGTCATCATTGTCTCTTTGACCTTCATCTTCTTAAGATACAAAGGAAAGAACAAGGCTACTTCTCGAATCGATGACCATGTTCACTCTACCATGTTGGAAAGAATGTCCTATTACAAAATCTTGCAGTCAACTGAGCATTTCAATGAAAGTAATTTGTTAGGCACTGGGAGTTTTGGTTCGGTTTATAAAGGAGTTCTCATAGATGGAAATGTTATTGCTGTGAAGGAGTTCAATATTCAAACTGAAGCTGCTATAAGGAGTTTTGACGTGGAATGCGATACACTGCATAACATTCGTCATAGAAACCTGACCAAAGTTGTAAGCAGCTGCTCAAACGAAGATTTCAGGGCATTAGTACTTGAATATATGCCCATGGAAAACCTTGAAAAATGGTTGTATTCCCACAACTATTGATTGGATGTCATGCAAAGGTTGAATGTGATGATTGATGTTGCATCAACATTAGAATACCTTCATTACGGCTATTCGCCACTCATTGTTCATTGTGACTTGAAGCCAAGTAATGTGTTGTTAGACGAAAAGATAATTGCTCATGTAAGTGATTTCAGAACATCTAAAATATTATGCGAAGGGGATAGCACTGTACTAACTAACACCCTTGCCACACTTGGATACATCGCTCCTGGTGATTTTTTTTATTCATCTTCAAATCACTATTAATAGTATATTTCGGCCACTACATATTCTTGTAATGGATTAATATTTTTGTTGCAGAGTATGGTTTGGAAGGGTTAGTTTCTACGAGGTGTGATGTTTATAGTTATGGTATTTTGTTACTAGAAACATTTACAAGAAAAAGGCCAAGTGATGATATTTTTATTGGAGATTTAAGTTTGAAGAGTTGGGTTGAAAGCTTGCTTCCTCGGTCACTGCATCAAATGATGAACATTGTGATAAGATGATATGCACTTTGTATTTTCCATATTATTGTTGGCTTTGAAGTGCTCAGTTAAATCTCCTGGAGACATGATATATATGAAAGAAACTCTATCGGAGCTACATAAAATCAAACATCAATTTTTCTAGTAATTATATGGTAAGACCTTGCAATCTCTAACGTTGTACAAAATTGAAAATAACTCTGTTAATTACTATATCATATATACAATATGTTTAAGATCATGCATGTTTTGTTATGTGCATTGAGGTTAGTTGATCTGCTCTTGTTATTCATTCAATACTTGAATTCCAAGTTGACGCAGACACCAGTCCAGTTACATATTAAATGATTTTTATGGGCGACATGATTGTTGGCCAACAAACAGGGACGGAGCCAAACTTTGCGTGTTGGGGGGCCCGATTAACATTACTATAAAAACGCAATAGATAAAAATAAATGTAACTCGACGTAACAATAAATCTTCTTCGTCCACATAATCCACTTTATTCATAAACAAATAATATTTCTTAAAACTTGTGTAAAAAGAAACAAATACACTTTTGTTATGTTTCAGAGGAAGATCTGATTGTTTCGGCTTGATGAAACTGTTTTAAAATTGTTAAAAGAAGTAATATAAAAAAATAAGAAATAAATAATAATCAATTTTTTATTTTAGTTTTAGTTTTGAAAGGGGTTGTTCTTTTTTTTTTTAAATTAAAAGGTAAAAAAGTAAATAATATAAGTACTTCATGATCATGATCTTATATACTCTCTCCGTCCACCAATATACTCACTTTCCTTATTTGTCAATCCATCAAAAGTATTTACATTTCCTTTTATGGAAACAATCATTTTAATTTTACCTCACAACAATTCTACAAAAGGTTTGAGCGTACTTTTGGTGGACAGAGAAGTATTAATTTTAAAATTGGACAAACAAAAAAAAGTGAAATTTATAAAATTGGATTGAGAGAGTATAATATTATTTAAATATATATATATATATATATGTGTGTGTGTAAAATTATTAAAATACCCTTGAAAAAATTACAAAATTAGTGGGGGTCCAGTGGCCCCCTGACCCCTATGTGCATTCGTCGTTGGCTAGAGTGATATGCAGACCCTTCCGTTCCATTACGGGGCACGAGGTGGGGTTACCCAAACAACATGAATCATGGCGGTGCGGGGTAGGTTGAGAACTTGTCGATCGTTTGATAAAAATGAATGAATGGAGTATTATATTAGTGTTTTTTTACTCTTAGGTATAAAATTTCTAAGTGTGTCACTCTAAAGTACAAACTAAAACACCTATTACTACTAGGTACAAAATAGGGTTGAAATGACAAAATTACCCTTACTTTACATACTGAAAGCAAATTGCTTTTCACTGTCCCCCCACATTTTCAAATCCTCCTAATTCTCTCTTTATTCTCTCCCTTGAATCTCTCCGTCTATCTAAAATCCCTCTATCTCCTCTCTCTCTCTCAAATGGCGAATCGGTGGTGTACGACGATGAAGACTACGGTGCGTACACTCCGCTAGATGTGGATGAGACCCACATTGCTTGGCTCCTGCGTCGTCGACGTTCTTCTTCAAATCGTGTGTCTTTGGGGTTCTTCACTCGCAACTCGTATCCTCTTCTCTAGGTTGCCTCAGTCTCCTTTCCTCAGCGTTTACGGATATTTTTAATTCATCACTCAAGTTGGAAGGAGAAAAAAGAAAGTGAATTTTGGAGTGAGGAGCTGATTTAAGAGTTCATATATTTGCTCATGGTTGTAAAGTAGGTCATGAGGTTGAACAATTGAATTTGGAGATGGAATAAAGAGTTGTTATTTTCGATCTATACTTGAAATGTCCAATCTTTTTACAATTGTAGCACACATCTTCATCTTCATCCTTCTTCTCAAAATCTTTCTTCTTGGTTGATGAAGATGGTTCACCCTTGGAGTAATCCCTTCTGGATCTTCTTTCTTCAGTCTTCTTTTCAAATGAGTTGTACCTTCTTCTGTCTCTATTGTCTTGGTAATACCTTTTGTATTTACCAAACCTAGAGTTCAGTTTTTCAAATCTTCTAGCCATCATGGCCAACTCATTTGAAATTTTAGCTTTGGAAACACATTATTCAGATTTGTTGGACTTGCTAGTTTTGCTTGATCTCTTGGATGAGGATTCGGGTTCATTGGTTTTGGACTTCAGTGCAACTCCTTTGTTTTCTAGTTCTTTAGAGTCTTTCTTCCTATTTAAATCATATTCATATGATTTCAGCTTTGGTACAAAATGTTTATTGGCACATAGTTGAGATTCAGCTTCTTTATTTCATCAGAGGTGAGCTCATCTTCATCTTTAGGGATTTCTTCTCTACCGTCTTCTCTTTGTTTAGTTGTAACATTTGTGTTTGCTTTCGTGAACACAAATGGTCATGTGGTTATCACCTTGAACATTCCATCATGAAGACAAGCTAGATGAACTCTCATCCTTAATTTTCAAAAGTCATAATACTCAATAGCGAACATGGACAACTTTTGGTAGGATATCTTGTGTTGGGATATGACCTATTGGTTATATATTAACTATTAGGATATCATCTTTTAGGATACCCACCCTTTTGGTATTGATAGTTTCTATGTCTTAGTTTTGATGGTCAAAACAATATAATCTACTATTAGAATAACTTGTAATCTGATAGGTCTATAAGCTGATTTGCATGGATAGCTTATTAGTCATAATTAAGCCTTTGTCATGTGGGATCAGTTGTATGTATATAAGTTTATACCACATCCGGATTAACACACGCTTGCTCAAGATGAGAAGTGTAGAAGATAGAAGACTATAAGACCCTGAAGAGAAATCCATTAGTGAAATCAGATGATATGGTTCTTGTATACCTTAGTCAGCTAACATGAAAATTGTATGTTGGGATATTCAGGCTAGCTGATATACTTATGTTTTGTATTGAAAAACAAAATCAGCTTGTAATAGGATAAGTTATATTGTATAGACAACTTCATTATACATCTTATAATAGATAGGTTCTGGTCAACATCAGTCGAGTGGGAACCCAGCTGATGTAGTGGAGAGACATGACAATGCTCAAGAAGAAAAGAGAATATCAAGACTAGAAGAGGAGAATCAGTCAAGGGGGAACTCGACTGATCCAGCTGAGTATGATCAGTTGAGTATCACTATCAGTAGAGGACGAAACACAGCTAAAAACCAAGCCTGCATTACTAGATAGCCAAGGTTCATATAGCTGGGGAAACCATCAGAAGCCTGAGTGTCAAGATCAGAAGAGCAGAACCCAAGATCAGCTGAGTCGGTGAGCTGAGTCAATGGTCATCTGTATCAAGCATTGAAGAGTCTAATCAGGGTTGACGTGGACCAATAGGAAGACGACATCATACACCAAGATTTTGACATGACACGAAGCTCAAGAAAGGAAAGTCAATGATGCGTTGATTATTACTAGCCAACAGTAATAATCAATAGCTTCAATTAAGGAGATTGTGATTCCCGAAATAGTGGAAGATTTGATTGTGTTCCAACGGTAACATTCAAATCTTACACTATATTTATAAGTTCATTATCAAATCTCACATATGAGTGAAGGGATGCAAAGGTCGAGCAAATGTTCTTAAGTGTTCAGAAATCAGACGAGCTCAAGAACTTCAATGAAGATTCAACAAGCATCATCTTCCAATCAGTGAGAGTGAGCTCATCAAATCTAAGCCTGTATAGAATCATATATATCCTAAGCTTAGAGAGAATTTCTCAATCCTAGATTAAGGATAAATCAAACTGTAAGGGAAATTCTCATCTAGTTCATATACACGAAATGCACCTTCTATCCTAAACCCTTAGAAGTTAAGTTGAGTGAAATCACTGTAAGAGTCCTAGTTCCTCACAATGACTAGTGGTATCGAGTACACTTGGAAGTGTCAAAGGATCCAAAGTATTCTCTTGGGACTATAAAGTAGCAAGATGTGTTACTCTTGGCGTGTTAAATATTACAAGCCCGTCGAAGGGATTAATATCACAGCTGGGCTGTGAGAGTGGGTGTAGGACAAAGAGGTTCGAACCACTATAAATGATGGTGTGTATATTTACATAAGTATAAGTTTAAATGAAAAATGTATTCTATCATCTAATACTACATAATATATTTGTTGTACAAAAGTTCATAATCAGTTGACACAAAGTTAGCTGAAACCCAAATGTGTATGCATGAAAGTAAAAAATTTGTTATAAGCCGTAGACGAGTATAATCTTTAAATGAGCACACTATAAATTCAGCACGCTACTCTAACAGAGGACTAGATCAGCAAACTAGCTAGTCATAGGCCCCTAGTGAATCAGTTGACCAAGTCACCTAAAAGAGTTAGTTTATTTTTTCACACTTATAAAACACTCGTCTGATATATACCCCCGAGTATATGGACCATCATTATGTAATCAGTTGATAGCTTATGCCAGCTGATATGGGCTTCAAGCCTTAAAAATCAGTTTGTCAACCATAAAGTTTCAGAAGAACTGTTCATCTCTGCAACAAATGACAGTATGCCAATCATAAAGGGTATCAACCTTAAAACACAAAGAGAATGTCGGATTTCACATCTGACAGTCTCATTTGTTAGACAAGACTTAATTTTTACCAACCCAACTGACATGGACCAATGAGAAGATGCCAACACAGCTATGAATTGACCAAGACTAGGACTGCAGTGATCGTACAACATGCATTTAATGCACATTCGTTTAGTAGGAATGTTTTTACCAAAATCGTATGAATCATCTAATCAACAATGATCATGCACCAAATATAGAATATTTGATGCAACGGCTAGTTCGAGCTCAAATCATCCATAAATACAAGATGTTATCTTAAGTGATAACTACGAAAACTATACAAGCAAGAACTCCCATCATCAGACGTGAAAAGATATCAAGCTACTTGAATATCCTAAGGTCGTGTTTGGATAATGGGATTTGATTTGAGGAGGCATTTTAAATGGAATGATTTAAAAGTACACGGATTTCAAATGACATGATTTTGGTGTGGATTTAAAATTCTCTCAATTTTAACTAAAAAAAAAAGGATGGACTCAAAACTAAGTATTTAAAATCCCTTCATTTACTATTTAATCCAAACAAATGGAGTGAATTTGAATTGTGAATTTAAAATTCATATATCAAATCCCTCCATCATAATGGAGCCTAAAAGTTCTATAGAGCCAATGTTATTTAACCTGTGTTCATCACACTAGTTGGTATATTATAAACCAGACCCTTCTTCTTAAAACCCTAGAAGTTAAATTTGTTGTTTATACAATACCAGATTTTAAAAGTACTTGTTCTTACAATAACAAGTAGAGCCTACTACACTTAGAGAGTGTATCATGCTCACGTCTTCTCTTGGGACATTGAAGTTGCAAGTCATTTAGTTTAGGGAATTAATATCACAGTTGGACTGTGAGAGAGGACGTAGGACTTGGGTCTGAACCTCTTTTTCTTTTTATCTGGAAAAAAAGTCTCTTTATTCATACCAGAAAATATAGGAATAAAATAGAGCTTGTTTTAGTACAAGAGCTACAATTACAATCAAAACGTAGAAATGATGACATAAATAACATTGTATACTTTTGTGTTGTTTATTGCTTTATGTTTATTATTGCTCATATCATCTGATCATAATTGTCATAATCGTATTTGATAAAAGCATATGTTTAAGTGTCAAAATGCACAAGTTATTTTATCCATCATCAGCTGATAACTCATTCATTGATTTTGAAAGTGTGTTTGAGGTGTATGAAAGTGTTTAATTATAAGTAATGTTGCACAGAATGTTGAGACAAATAGTGCAACACTGACTCTAACAGAATATCAGAAATTTAGATACACAGCGGAAGACTTGAAACACTAAAAACAAACGAGACACAATGGAAATACTTTTAACATAGATTTTATAAATAAAAATCTATGTCTGCCTTATGGCGTAAATCAATACTTATCTTCAAGTACAAATGTTGTGTGAAATGTTACAACAATAACTTTCACAACGAAACTACAAACGAGGCAGGTGCCAAGTTTTGAAAACGAACTAAGTGTATAAATTATACACTGTCGAAATGCCTAGTCTATCTAATGATTACACTCTCAATAGATAAGAAGACACACAGCCATACGGGTGGGATACTTCGTATGAACTAAAAGGTAAAACTACTGGCCACAACTCCTAACAGGGATGAACGCTCGGTCTAGGAGATTGATCGAGTAGAATACACTGAATTATGAAGCCTTCAATCGGTATTTATAGATGTGAGGTGCGAATTCTAGAGGCTTCCACATTGAGGTCCTAATTTTTAGGATCTCAACTTCCATGATCTTTCTAGATCCTTCTAGCATGCTCCAGGTCGTTCTAAATGGTTCCAAGGTGGTCTAGCACGTTCTGTAATGTTCTGGAATCTTCCAGGTTCCAGATCCTTGTAGAAGCTTCTAGATCCTGCCAGAAATGCGACAACATTTAGATCAACATTTAATGTAGCATTTCAGAAAAGAGTTAGAAAAAATCTCGGAAGGTCAAATTAAGATGTTGTTGATAATGTTAAGGCATTTAAGAATTAACAACATCTACAATCTCCCCCAATTTGACCTTTCGACTACAACACACCTGATGCACATATATTTCTATACATACTCAGTTTTATGTACTTAGTTGAGGTTGACATCATTGCTAAGTACTAGTCAAGTCAATACCTGTTGTAACCGTTAGATCAAATCAAATGAAGATCAAGGATAACTTCATAATGATCCGTGCCAAAGGATCAAAACTATTTTATCCAAAATAGAATAAGTATAAACAATACACTTATTCACAACATAAGTAACTTTACTAAAATCATAAGTTGAACTGGAAGAATTAACTTAAGATCTAAGTAAGACTCAAACAAACAAAAATCAGAGCAAAAAAATGAAATACAAAAGAAATACTAACAATCTAAACAGACCTAAAGACAAAGAAAACTAGACTTATATTATTAATAGGCAGTAAGCATATGAGAATTACAGAGAAGTGTACTTCTAAATTATATTTTCATCAGAGCAAACAAATTTAAGCCAATTGAATAATAAGGCAAGTTAGAAAGACAAAACAAACAACAACTAACAAAGACCTAAAATCAGTACGCAGTAAGCAAATAAGAATAATTCTTTAAGGCAAACAATTTAAGCAAACTTGATGCAGTAAGCAAATGAGAATAATTCTTAAGGCAAACAGTTTAGGCAAACAGTTTAAGCAAACTGAAAATAAACAACTAACATATACAACATGCAGTAAGCAAATAATGATAAGCAAGAAAACAATTTAAGCATGAAAGCAGTAATCTATTATCATAAATGCAAACAAATTAAGCAAGTTGAATAAAAGACAACCTATCAACTAGGAAGTAAAGACAAAATCTGTAAATCAACTTAAACACAGTAACAACAATGCATAAGATCAAGGGAAGTATAAAAGGCACAAATACTTAAGAAACTAAACATGTGACATATATTGTTGTAACAACAGCTGCAGCATCATGTTCCTGCACATAATCACATATAATGTTCAACCCTCCCCCTGTCTTGTATCAACCTGTTCAGTTGTTACCATAGCCTGTTTAGATGTCATAAAGAACATCCATACGTTCATTAGCATCAGCAAATTAATCCTCCTTCTCTTCAACAACAGTGCACGTTGTAGCAAAGTGAACTACAACATCTGGTTCAACAGTCTCTTCATCAATAGCATCAGGTACACAAATCAGCTTCTGGTACATCTTCATGGAGCTCTTCACTTTGAACACCAGAAGTTGATGGTGTTTCTCCCCCTGTGGTAGTAGAAAGCGTCTATAACCACTGGACTTTAAGGAACTGAAGGCCATCAATAGAGTCATGTAAATGTTTTAGTTGAAGTAAAATAAAAGATCTAGAAACAGAAATGTTTTGACCAATGTGACCATCAATGCGTTCACATTCGGTGTAGCATTTCTCTATTCAGGTCTTGCTGGAGCTGGTCGAACTGGAATAAGAGCATCTCTGTGATCAGAACCATCTGAATTTTGTAACAAAGCAAATCAACAGTCCTTTCACCAAGTAACAGAGCAGGTGAGATAGTCATCAAGGGTACCTTGCCTCAAATAACCTTAGTTTCCTTAGGTTAAAAATTCATGCCTCTTGAGGTATGAACATATCAGCAAATGATAAGGTAAAATCCATTTATAATAAATATCACAATAAACTACATGTGGTGAAATAGTTAAATCCAGATTGAAATTCTTCAACACAAATCATCTTATACAACAATATAGCTTAATCCTTATTCACCTTAGTGGAATTTGTAGAGGGTAGCCAATTGTAGACAATCAATTTATGGAGTACAGAGTATAGAGATGTGTGATCTTTAGTAAGCATAAAAATATGTCACCTAGTTAATCTACCCCCAGTTATAGAAGTAGCAACCAAGTTCAAATCATGTTCATCTTCATCAATCACAAGCTCTATCTCTAAGAGATCATTAATAAATTCCGAAGTAAGTGAAACTATTCTCCCCCTTAATTGTAAATTCCCATATTATTTAGAGCTACGTCTACCCGTACTCTTCCTAAGTCAAGCATAAAATACATATACCCAATCAAACACAAAAGTATTACTCAAAGTTACAGTTTTCAACAATTTCCTTTCAATAAAAAATTGTATCAATCCTTTACTCTCAAAATCAGCAGTGTTAATTCCCTTTCCATTAACAACTTTCATCAAGATAGCTTAGTGATTTTAGCAACTAACCTATCAATCAAAGAATTGTTATCAGGGTCAGAATTACCTCCTTTAGAATTTATTTCCTCAGCTGATTTAGAGTCCTTACTACTGTTCTTCTCACAATCATCACTTCTACTGTCATCAGGGTCTGGTGTTGCAGCACTTGCTTCAGCATTTGATGCAACATTCTTCCTCAGAATCTTCTTAATCTCATGAAAAGTGGGATTATCCTCTGGATCAGAATTTTCAATTCCTTTGGGTAAGTCTCGTTCAGCAGCAACCTTCTTTCCCTTTGGATCATATTACCTTTTGACTCATTTCTCAGTAACCGCATTTTCTTCCTCCGATTAAGAAAAAAACTTGAATCGGTTCTTCATCAACACTACTTCCTTTCTTCTTTCTCCTCAGTGAGTTAGAGTAATCAACTCTAATGAACACATAGCCGGATCTCCTTCGTTGAACAAGGCTACTCTTTCTCTTTTCTTTCTCAATATTTCTCCAAAAAGAAATCTATTCAGATTCACTAGTATTAGAAAGATAAGATTTAGTTTAACCTGAGTTAGCATTCGCGTCGGTCTCCTTTATTTGAGCGTCCTCATAATCGGATGTCTCAGCATTTGCATACTCATTCTGCTCAGCAACAGGAAAATCATCAATTTCCTTCTCAATCTCCCCTAGAGAGGTAGCATTCGAGACAATTTCCTCTATTTCAGTATTAGGACTTGGAAATTGGGGCTTTTATGAGGTGAATGAATCAAGTGTAGTGGTGAGTTTTTCGGTTTTCAGTAGTGAGAAATGTCAATGGACATATTTCCAACAGTAAGAATAGATTCTCATAATTCACATTCGATTGAGACATATTCTCAACAGCTTGGTTCAGCTCGTTAAGGGTCGAATCGAGTTGAATGTGAGCAGTTGTAGGAATGGGTGTAACTGGAGTTGTTTGGGTAAGTGTTTCAGCTTTTCTTGTAGCAGTTGGTGAGTTTTGGTGTGAAACGGCCATGCAAGCGAAACTATTAAGGTTGAGAGAGATGGAGATGACGGTTTCGTGGGAGTTTGAGTGTGGTGAGGTAGTTTATTTGTTTCCTGTCATTAGAGCACCAAGAAATCGAAAAGATAATCACAATATCGAGACACACAAGGCTTTAAAAAATCTTAAAATGCAATACTCAAATCACTCGAAAAAATGCAATGCTTAGTATATCATGTTATGAGAAGAATATAGGAGAGAATGAATAGTTGGAAGTAATACGTTTAAAAATTAAGAACTAACTAAGGAAGATTCTAGAAGAAATTCAATAATACTCCATAAACTTAGCCACAAAAATAGATCATGGGTAAGTAGTGGATAAAACCATAATTAAATAATTAATTAAATTAAGAACATTCTAGAATATTTAGTATTTAAATGTGTATAATCTGAAATAAAACAAGGATGTGGGTTAGTATAATCAGGAATAAATAAAATAAATTTCCACAAATAATTAAATAATTACAACTAATAAAAATATAATCGAATCATCTAATGTTGTGCTCAAAACTGTTACATACACCTCAACACAGTTTTTACATGAATTTACTTCATTTGTGTTGTACCATTTTTTTTTTCTTTTTGTGTTATAGCATCTAATTTGTATTGATCCATTGTTCCTGTAGAGTACATCGTAGTAGCGAACTCCGTGCCCCATACTTACTTAATGGATTACAAACCTCTTAATGTTTTTACCAAATATCACCTTTTGAAAAGAAGGCATCGTAGTAGCGAACTCCGTGCTCCATAGTTACTCAGTGATTTGGTACATCTTTTAGTATGCTAATAACATTCTATTTTTTTATGCATTTGAGAGGTGTAAGACATGTTTATTTTTGCACAATAAATTTCAGATTCAAGAATATTTTACAAAGGAATTATTCAACGAAAATAGGAAATAAATTAAATCTATAACAACTATACAACCTATGATGTTGTCCCAAATGCTACGACATTTGTGACACCATCCATCTAGGATTATTCAGATACTACACATACCAAGAGATTTTCTCAAAGATAAGAATGTCTCAAGGTCAAAAGCCTTAGTAAATATATCAACACTATGATTTTCAGTAGGTACGTATTCCAACTTCACTATGTTCTTCTCCACTAAATCTCTCATAAAATAATGCCTAATGCAAATTTGTTTAGTGAGTGAGTGTTGTACTGAATTTTTAGAGATGTTTATGCACTCATATTATCACAGAAAATTGTAAGGATATCAATTCAATTTCATAGGCATGAAACATCCTGCTTAACCACAAGATTGTTTCCCATGTAGAAACATCCTCTACTCTTACTCTTTATGTCGTCTATATCTCATGCTCAATCTGCATCACTGTATCCAATCAAAGTGTTGTTGGTGTCCTTAGTGTACCATATCCAAAGTTCACTTGTACCTGTATCATACTTGATAATTCTTTTCAAAACATTCAGGTGGGATTCCTTTGGATTAGCTTGGTACCTAGAACAAACAAAAACACAAACATTGTACATAATATCTGGTCTATTAGAGGTTAGATAAAGTAGATTTTTTTATCATGGATCTATACAACGTTGGATCAAAATCATTTCCAGCACTGTCTTTGGAAAGTATCAAAGTAGATCTCATATAAGTTTTCATTACTTTTTAACTTTCAAAACCAAACCTTTTAACTAAATTCTTAGCATACATACCTCGAGAGAAGAATATACCATCCTTAAATTGCTTGGTTTGAAGACCTAAAAAATAATTCAAGTCTCCAACCATACTCATCTAAAATGTTGCAGTCATTGCCTCAACAAATTTGTTAACATTTTAACACAAGTTGAACCAAACACAATGTCATCAACATATATTTGAGCAATAAGTAAATCTTCTCCAGTGTGCTTAATGAACAAAGTTATAACAGTTTCTCCTCTAACAAAATGATCAGGGTATTATGGATCTTCAAATCCTTTAAGTTGTTCAACATATGCTTCTTCATTCAAGATGCAATTTAGAAATGCAGCATATACATCCATTTGATGAAGTTTAATGTCAATAAAACATGCAATTACTAGCAATAATCTAATAGATTCTATCCTAGCAACATGTGCAAAAGTTTCATCAAAATCAATAACCTCAACTTGGGTGTAACCTTATGCAACTAATCTAGTCTCAATCCTAAAAAGTGTTACCAAACTCATCAGTTTTATTCTTTAAAATCCACTTTATTCCAATGACATTAGTATGACTAGGTCTTGAAACAAGTGTCCATACTTCAAATCTTTTAAACTGACCAAGTTCTTCATGCATAACATTATTCCAATTTTCATCAGTTAATGCTTCATTAACATTTTTAGGTTCAATTTCAGAATAGTAACATTGTGCATTCACAATATTGCAAATAGAAGACATGCATATTGTTCTTACCATATCTACCTTATTCGCTCTTACTTTTCCTGTTGTTTGCACTCCAACTGTAGTATCACCTATGATCTGGTCAGAATGATGACTTTTCCCAATTCTTGAAGAATGGTTCGTTTTGGGAACATACTGATTATTCTGTAAAGGTACAACTGACTGTTCTGTAGATGTTGACCCAAATGTCTTAACATTCGGTGCAACATTTTCAGATTTCAGTGTATTCTCAGAATTGTCAGTGACTTGTGATACCTCTTCTTCATCTTTGTCATCTGTAAGACCTTAATCATCATCAAACACAACATTAACAGATTCTTGAACAGTGTTAGTCTTCAGGTTATAAACTCTATAAGCTTTACTATTTCTAGAATAGCCTAAAAAGAAACCTTACACTTTTAGAATCAAACTTATGAAGTTGATCCATATCATTCAGAATATAACAAATACAACCAAATACATGAAAATACTTCACACTTGGTTATCTAATGTTCAAAATCTCATAAGGTGTTTGAATAGAACCAGATCGAATATAAACTCTATTAATGATATGACATGCGATATTCAATGCTTCAACCCAAAATCTCTTAGCAAGACTTTTAGATGTAAGCATGACTCTTGCCATTTCCTACAAAGTTATATTCTTTCTTTCAGCAAAGACATTCCGTTGTGGAGTTTTAGGAGATGAATATTCTTGCAAAATACCTTTAATTTTATCACAAAAATTTCATTAAACATGCTATTTTCAAATTCCCTACCATGCATGATCAGTTCTAATACGGCCAACTTTCAAGTTAAACACATTTTTGAACCTTTTATAGATAATTTTAAATGCAGCAATTTAATGTTTCAGATATATCTCTTAAAAAACTCAATTCAGGTAAATCTAGAAAAACCATCTACCACAACAAGTGAATACATTTTGCCTACAATGCTTTCAGTTTTCATAGGACCAATAAAATCCATGTGCAAAACAATTCGAAGCATCGATGTGTAGTACAATGTGACAACATTTTGTGTGACATTCTTACCTGCTTACCTTTCTGGCATAGTCCACATACAGTAGTACTCTGAAACTTCAGTTTTGGTAATCCTTTTCACTGCATCGACTTTGATTAGTCTCTTCACTGATATATAATGTGCATGTCCCAATTTTTGATGCAATAAGACATTTTCATCATTATTTGACAAATTACACACATTTGTTCCAATGAGATAATAATTATCTACTGCCCTAGACAATTTTCATATTCATTAAGAACATACACATGATTCTTTGTCAAATTTTACATGCATATTATCATCACAAAGTTGACTAATAATAATCAAATCAGCAAGCAAGCCATCAAAATGTAAATCATTTTTTAAGCTCAGGAAAACCTTCAACATTCAAAGTTCATTTTCCTATAACATGTCCTTTCGAACAACCAACATATGTAACATTACCATCATTCAAGGTCACATAATCAGATAAATAGTCAATTTGTCATGTCATATGTCTAGAACAACAACTATCAAATATCATTGACCAAGTAAACATGCTTTCAAAGAGGTGTGAACAACATTACAAGTAACATCAGATTTCCATGCAGATTTCAGAAAATGTTTCATAGGATGTGTCATCTTTTTAGACAACATTTTCTCATATCTCAGATCATCAAACATTTACATGCAGTAAGGACAAATATGATCAATTCTCGAAAAATAGTGACATACAAACTTCTTTTCAATGTTTTTGACTTTGTGAGAATCTGTTTGTGCAGATGTTGCAACATATGTTTTAACATTTGCCTTCACAAATTTCACAATATTTTCAAAATTCTTAGAAATAGAAGCAGTTTAACCATCATAATGTATACCACAATTATCAGATTTACCAATAGCTATAACATATATCAGAAGCACTCATAGAAAATTTTATGAAACTTAAAGTAGAGGTGATCATTTTCTCCTTCAGTTTACAAACTTCAAAAATCTCTTCTGGAATGTATGACTTCTAGCTTGGTAATTGTTCCTTTCAGATTCTCATTCTCTTTGTTCAAAGAATTAAGAGTGAGTTTCTGAGAGTTACAATCATCTAACAACTTTTGGTATTTATGATCATCAATCCTTATGCCTGCATCATCAACAAACCCATTAAAACAATTCAAATCTGGGTGACTCTGTTTTGATGTTACCATAAATGTTATGACATTAGGTGCAACATCAGAATCTGTATCATCCAGATCATCATATAAAGAATTATCATAATCAATCTTGGTATGAAAAGCAAATTCAACATCTTTTGATTCATCAAATTTATCATCTGATTCATCATTTAAGGTAGTACTAAAATTCAGTTTTTGATTAAGTCTAATATTGGCACATTAATTTTCATAAAGACCAAATTCAGAACATGCATTGAACTGATTTTATATATTAAAGATCATACATTGGTTTACCTTCACTTTTTGATAACCTTGGTTGAATTTGACTTTTCCTTCTTTCTGGTGAGAGAGTTGATGTGTTGATTTGGATCTTTGGTACATCATAACCTGTAAGTACAGTCCTCCAAGCACGTTCATCAATCGACTTGATATACATGCACAACTTAGGCTTAAAATATGGATAATATGTTCGGGTGCCTAAGTGTAGTGGATATGTGATGTGTTTCCATTGCTAACATAAACTAAAAACACACTTAAACAAGGATCTAACCTAGTGTCGTCAGGTATCGGCTCTGATACCAACTGAAAGTGTGTTTGGGGTGTATGAAAGTGTTTAAGTATAAGTAGATAAATGTTGCACAGAATGTTGAGACAAATAGTGTAACACTGACTCTAACAGAATATCAGAAATTTAGATACACAGCAGAAGACTTGAAACACAAAAAACAAACGAGACACAATGGAAATACTTTTAACATAGATTTTATAAATAAAAATCTATGTCTGCCTTATGGCGTAAATCAATACTTATCTTCAAGTACAAATGTTGTGTGAAATGTTACAACAATAACTTTCACAACGAAACTACAAACGAGGCAGGTGCCGAGTTTTGAAAACGAACTAAGTGTATAAATTATACACTGTCGAAATGCCTAGTCTATCTAATGATTACACTCTCAATAGATAAGAAGACACACAGCCATACGGGTGGGATACTTCGTATGAACTAAAAGGTAAAACTACTGGCCACAACTCCTAACAGGGATGAACGCTCGGTCTAGGAGATTGATCGAGTAGAATACACTGAATTATGAAGCCTTCAATCGGTATTTATAGATGTGAGGTGCGAATTCTAGAGGCTTCCACATTGAGGTCCTATTTTTTAGGATCTCAACTTCCATGATCTTTCTAGATCCTTCTAGCATGCTCCAGGTCGTTCTAAATGGTTCCAAGGTGGTCTAGCACGTTCTGTAATGTTCTGGAATCTTCCAGGTTCCAGATCCTTGTAGAAGCTTCTAGATCCTGCCAGAAATGCGACAACATTTAGATCAACATTTAATGTAGCATTTCAGAAAAGACTTAGAAAAAATCTCGGAAGGTCAAATTAAGATGTTGTTGATAATGTTAAGGCATTTAAGAATTAACAACATCTACAGATTTCATTCAACCCACGAGTCTAAACATTTAGGGCATACACACTATTCCGCACCATCAGTTGTTTTGATAGTTGTCAACTGATCAACTAACAAGCAATCAGTAAGTTGATTATCTTTGCTTGTTGTATGACACTCGCACTCTATATCAGATCATATTATTTGCTCAAACAACTTAGTATTCCATTAATTATGTCTACCTCATATTATTAACAAAAAAAAATTTAAAAGTAAGAAAGTTTATTTATCCCCCCACCCCCCTCTAGACTTTCTCCAAGCAGTACTCGTTTAAGGGACCTAGATCTTATTTATGGGGTTGGTTCCCATAGTAACAGGTGGTGGTACTGCAGAAGAAGTCTCAGTAGAAGTGTTAGACATAGTGAGTAAAAATCACAAATAGGGTCAACTATTCTATAAAATACAGTGTGTAGAGATAGATAAGTTCGGGTGACCAAAGTCAGTCCTCAAAGTAGTTGTCCAAATGCCAAGACTTGTGAAAATACATGTGAGTAATGAGCAAGTAAATGGAGAATATAAAGAACACGAGAAGTATAGTAGTTCAGAAGCTAAACTACTCATACGTCCACTTTCCCTGATTTAACATGATAATTCCTTGATCACTTTGGAATTAACTTGTGTTATAGTGCAAATGTGCACTCTCCTCTTCCACTTCTTCTTCTCTCTTGATTTTTTACTCTCAAACTCGAATTCGACAATACTCTCAAGTATCTCTCAAGATGAAAGTAGTGTTTTGTTCTTGTACCAACTAATGTGATATTCTTTACAATTAAGAATAATGTAAAGATTATGATATCACTTTCTAGGCTTGGGATAATAGTGTATTTCTGCCTAGTAGGAACTAATGAAAGTAGTATTTATATGCTTAAAAGCTATTTATAGAAGTAAGAAACTATATGTTGGTGGAGATAGTTACTTATTCCATAAATTTGAACTTTCAAATAGTTCAAGGGTATGCATGCAAATGGTACATGGTTTATGATTCAACTTGTTATGCACATTGACAGGTGGCAATTCATCATACTGGTCTTCTTGGATTATCTTCTGACATTTGGAATAACGGTTTGATTTTATCCTAGGTTTGTTTTCAGTATTCCATGGTCATTCAGACATAATTACCGTAAGTGGGTGAGCTTCAGGTTTGTTGATGTTGATATACGTGTTTTGTATAATGATCCAACACTAACAGACGAGTGTTGTAACTAATGTTCCCAACACTTATGACAACATCAGAATTTGCCCTTCCTTCTTTCACTAACTCTGATCTTACACTTGTTGTTTAGTAATGTCCCTAATGCAGTTAGAAGACGTGGGCAACACCAGGTCATGCAGTTGTATAGGAGTGAGAAGTTACTAAGCATAATATAACAAGTTCCTACATTCAAGGAGATGTGATGGGAAGTTCCATAACCGCTTGATCTCACGGGTATGATGAAGGCAGTTCGTCCATGAAGCCTATAAATACCGCAACTGCCTCAACACAAGATACACAACAAGAAAAGCTAAATTAGATTACTACACTATTGAACGCTCTATACGCTTCTAGTTAGGAAAATTATTGTTTCTTCTTGTAGGTCCTCACATTATTGTAAACCCGAATAATAGTGTGTTGATCATGGTCTTATTTACTAGGTTATATGCATAGATCTATGAGGGAGATAGTTTCGTAGGATCTAGTAAATTATTTACACTCATTATAGTGTTATTGTACACCTCTAAGAGGTTGTAATTCGTTTCACATATTTTTATATAGTGAACAGCGTAGATTATTTTATAATCTACGCAAATTTTGAATACTTCCATTTTCACTACGTGCAATTTAATTTCCGCTGCATAGTGTTGTCTGGACAGTGCCAACACGACAGACAACATCTTTGATTTCGCACGCACACACACTTTCAGTTGGTATTAGAGTCAACTACTTGATACACTAAGTAGAGATCTTGCTCTGACTGTGTATATTGCAATGAAATATTCGCTTTCTCCAGCACTTGGTCCTTATATTGTGTACATCAAATATCTTGATGAACGAGCATGGAGGAGTATACTGGCTGTCTAGATTCAACCACGGTCTGAAGCCGATGATGATCCAGAATCTTCTGCTTCTGATGTTGCATCAGATATGCCAACATCTATTACAACATTTGCCAGGTATCCATTATTTTCAATTACCAATCTGAACTGTTTTAATGAATTTAATTATGATGAGACAAGTACTTCGAGAGAAAGTCACAGTTGTGATTTTTCAAAGCTAGATGATGTCTTAATGGTTGGTAAGACAAAAAGAACATGTCTGAGTTACAATGATATGTCTTTTAGACCTTCTTATGATAAAAAGCCTATTGTAGTTGTTAAGGCAGAAGTAATGGATGATTTCTAATATTTTTGCTAAGACACAAATTATTGTTGGTAAGGTAGAAAAAGATTTTACATGCTATTACTGTTCTGAAAAATGTCATAAACGTCCATATTGTTCAAAACTGAGAAAAGATGTGAATTCTTCTGAAAAGTTGTCTGAAATGACACATCATTCTAAACAACATTTACAAAAAATAGAATGCGTTTCAAAATTTAATATGTCATGTAATGTTGTTCATATTTAATTAAAAGCATGTGTTCCTGATTTATGGTACTTTAATAGTGGCTGTTCGAGACACATGACAGGTCAACTTGAATTCTTATCAAATTATATATCATATGATGGTGGAAATGTTACATATGGAGGTGGTTCTAAAGGTAGGATCATTGGTAAGGGAACACTCAATGTTTCTGGTTTTCCAAAGTTATCAAATGTTTTACATGTTGAAGGATTACTTACAAATTTGATTAGCATTAGTCAATTATGTGATGATGATCTACATGTTAAGTTTGATAAATATTCTTGCTATGTTCTAGATAGAAATTTTAATTGTCTTATGACTGGAACTAGATCCGTTGACAATTATTACTTGTTGAATCTAAAAATACATGCAATAATGCTAAACTTGATGAGAATGTTCTTTGGCATCATAAACTTGGTCATGCTAATTATAAACATATTCACAAATTGATGAGATTAGGAGTTGTTACAGGTTTACCTAAACTTCAGTTGAGAAATACCAAAGTTTGTGATTCATGCCAAAAAGGTAAGCAGATGAACGTGTCTCACAAAATGTTGGAACATTGTTCAACAACACACTGTTTTGAACTTCTACATATGGATATTATAGGTCTAACGGAAACTGAGAGTATTGGTGGTAAGATATACTCATTAGTTGTGGTTGATGATTACTCAAGATACACTTGGATTGAATTTCTAAAAGAGAAATCTGAAACTTTTTCAGTTTTCAAAATTCTTTATAAAAGATTCAAAACTATTTTTAACTCTAAAATTTGCAGAATTAAGTCTAATCATGGAAGAGAGTTTGAAAATAATTCTTTTACTGAATTTTGTGAAAGCAAAGGTATCACACAAGAGTTTTCTTCACCTAAAACACCACAAAAAAAATTATATTTGTGAAAGGAAATATAGGACTCTTCAAGAAATGGCTAAAGTTATGTTTTTATTCAAACAACTTTCTAAAAGATTTTGGGCTGAAGCTTTAAACACTGCATGTCATATTTCAAATAGAATCTATATTCGAACTAATTCCACTGAAACTCCTTATGAAATTCTGAATAGCAGAAAACCATCTTTGAAATACTTTCATGTGTTTGGTTGTGTATGTTACATTCAGAATGATAGAGATCAATTGCATAATTTTGATTTAAAAAGTGATAAAGGATTCTTTTTAGGCTATTCTAGAAATAGTAAAGCCTATAAAATTTACAATTTGAGAACATGTACTATGCAAGAATGTCTAAATGTGGTATTTAATGATGATGCTAATCTTACAAGTCAATATATTGAAGATGATGTGTCTGACCTTGTTGAAATTTCAATGAGTTCTGAGAATTCTGATCAAACTCAAACTGTTGTTTCAGATGAGGCCACATCTGAGCAAACATCCTCTGAAAATCAGAATTATCAGAAAATTTGCATGAATCTCAAAAGACTCCATCTACCAGAATATCGAAAGATCATCCATCAGATCAAATCATTGGAGAACTGAATACTGGAGTACAAACTAGAAGAAGGTTGGGTATGATCACAGAAGATGTGGTAATGCCTATATGCATGTCATCCAAATGCAATAAGGTAAACCGTGTGTGTTATAATTCCTTGATTGAGTTTGGAAATATAAAAGAAGCTTTGAAAGTTGAAAATTAAATATTTTGTGATTATACTAGTGTTGTTAATATATCTAAGAATCATGTGCAATATTCTTTGACAAAGCATATAAGTATTAAACCTCATTTTATTAGAGATCTTGTTGAGAAGGAGATTGTGAAGTTGGAATACATTACTACTGAGAAACAACTTGCTGATATTTTTGTAAAAGCCCTTGATGATAAGAGGTTTTCATCCCTTCGAAAATATCTTGGATTATGCACTATCTAAAAAAATTCTGACTAAATGTTGTATCAAATGTGTAAACATTTGAGACAAAATATGGGATTGTCTATTAAATTTTTCTGGATATTTTTCTGTGTTAGATTTTAAGTATTTCTTCTGTGTAAATGTTGTTTGAGTCTTGAAAATTTGTTGCAAAAATTTCTGTTCTGGATATACATCTCTTAAATGCAAAAAGGGATCACAATTTAGATGCTTAAAAATCACTGAGTAACTATGGGACACGGAGCTCGCTACTACGATGGTCTCTTTTCAAAAGGTGATTAAAAAATTGCATCAAATTATTCATATATCCATTGAGTAACTATGGGGCACGAAGTTCACTACTACGATGCACTCTTTTCAAAAGATGGATCAATGTGAAATTGTGAAAAAAAAAAAAAAATATATATATATATATATATATATATATGCAACACAAATGAAGCAAATTCATGTAAAAAACAGTGTTGATATGTATGTGGGCCAACATTATGAGCAACATTGAAAATGACTCGAATTTCAGTTAACTTTACGAATCACTTATTTTCTGAATATTAGACTAATATTTCAGAATTATTAAATTGGATATTTCTAGGTCATTATTTTTATATTTATTGCATTTTCAGTATTTTATTTAATTTGGGCAGTTTTTAATTCCTTGTTTCTCTCCCACCAATTTCACACGATCACTTACATGGGAGAAGTTATTCATTTCACTTTCTATTTTTTCGAATTACTCCCATTATGCGTACAACTTTCAATTGATCTTCTCTACTTAAGTTCTTTTAATAAATTGAAATGTCTAGATATTTATATTGTTATTATATTCTACTCCCTCCGTCCAATTTCATTATTTCCACTTCCTTTTTTGGTTGTCCAATTTTATTATGTTCATTCCCTTTTTGGAAATAATACTATTCACACTACTTTATATCCATCCTCCAACCATTACTTATTTACTTAAATTGCCACTAACTTTATTTATAAACAATCACTTTACCTATAAATGGACCCCACAACATCCCATCATACCCCAAACTTATCTACTTTATACATAAATTAATCAATATTCATTAAAATCCGTGCCCGGAGAAATGGGCATAATAAAATTGGACGGAGGGAGTATATGATTCGGGTGGAATTTACACGTTTTAGAGGCACATGTGAAGCGTGTTTTGATGTGGATTTCAGTGATTTATGCATTGATTATGATTGTTTGAGCCGAAATGAGAGAAAGGTTGTGTTTTGTCGATTTTATAGGAAATACGATGGAAATTGGAGCAAATCACCAACCATACTTTACTGGATCCGGAAGAGGAGTGCACGGTTGGATTTGTCTTGAAAAACGGAGTGGATTAGCCAAAGGAATCGAGTCAATCCGACACCTGAGGCGAAAGATATGCACGAAACGAGGAAGAGGTGGAAATCAAGAGGGAGCACGGCCGAGCTCATGGCTCGGCCGAGCCATGTTCAGGCCACGGACGTGCACCACGCTCGAAGAAACGCATGTCGAAGCAGAGGATTTTTTGCCAAGAGAGGGCACGGCCGAGCACCCTGCTCGGCCGAGCTGCTGCCAAGACAAAAATTCATGGGCACGGTCGCGCACGCCTCTCGGACAAGACATCCTCGAGACCGAGATATTTAGGCCACAGCAAGGGCACGGCCGAGCTGCTTGCTCGGCCGAGCATTCCGTCGCCCCTGTTCCGCGTGCCTCGGCCGAGATCGCTGCACGGTCGAGCACCCTCCATTTCATGCCTCCACGCAGCACGGCCGAGCTCCCAGCTCGGCCGAGCACCTGCTCGCTTCCATTGCCATTTTGCACGGCCGTGCTCCGTGCACGGCCGTGCCAACCCCATTTTCGGTGCCTATCTCCTATTTTGGCCATTTTTGAGGGACCAACTTGCAATTTTGCCATCCAAACCCTACCCAAACACTATTTAAACCCCCTTTCTTGAAATCCAAGCATTTGCCCCCAAATTCACACATAGTTACACATACTTGAAGGTGTTTTGGCCATTTCTCTCTCAATTCTTCACCAAATCAAGGAAGAAATGATGCAATAGCTCCCAATTTCCATTCCCCACTACATTCTAGACTAAGCTTTCTCTTTCTTTTCCTTTTTATTTAGTTATTTCATTTGGATTTTGTAATTTCATTATGCTAGTTAGTAGCTAAACAATTTGTGGTTCTAAGGCATTGTAGAGATTTGGATTGATGTTTATGAGTAACTTCTTGCTTTAATTGGTGTTTATTTCTTATTTGCATATTCAATTATCCATTGCAAAGCATATTGTTAGTGGCCATAATGATTTGCTTGATTCATTGTTGATTGGGGTAGTATCGAGAGATTTATCCCATTTAATCGTATGCGAATGTGCAACCCGGTATTATTATGATCTCGAGAGAGGATTAATTATTGGAGAGGGAATCGAATGATCTTAGGAGCTATTTTAGATGGTGTAATGTTTGTGATGTAGACATACGAGCTTATATTACATTGCGTCTTTGGATTAATTTGTATCGAGAGATCGATTAGTTCTTCTTGTGTGATCACCCTATATGAGATAACCTTAATGGCCATTTAAACGAGATAACTCTCATAAACGGACGTCTAAATACTACAATTGCCTTGGAACCCACCTTTCCTTCTTTGCGTTTTTATCCATTTTACCTTCGTTTTATTGATTTGCATGGTATTTGATCGATTTCATATTTACTCTTCATTACTTATTGGTGACACATTGTTAGGTAATCTTAGAGTAATTCACACCACTCAAATTATCGATCACGTCTACTTAGAACTCGACTAACAAACTACCACTTTTACGCTTAACCTCCTTGTGGGATCGACCTCGTGCTTATCACGCTACAATAGACGCTGTACACTTGCGGTTGTTTATTTAGTGTTGCATAACACGTGAATCAGTATAACTTATGCACTGATTTTGAAGATATTATATGTAGTGGTATTTTACAAAGTATTGATTGTTCATTAGCATCTCAATTCGAAAGTGTTTAATTTTTCCAGACTTTGAATTGTTCATTTAATTCGAATCTAGTTTACATGTATTTAAAGGATGGGAAACACTTCACCATTCGATCAAAGCTCAAACACTTCACCACTGAAATTTCTCAAACATCAACACCTTTGACGTTTCAAACCTTAAGACATTCGTTCTGAAATGCAAAGCATCCACCCTCCTACTGAAACCATGAACCTGAAACCACTCAAAACCCTACTGCTATTCAAAGTCTTCTAACTCTTCTTACAACAATGGTGATTTCACTGAATGTTTCTGAGAATGATGGAACCAACACTGAATGTTTCAACAAGGGGGAGAAGCTGCATAAGATGTTGCACCTAATGCAAATTGTTGTAGATGAGTTGTAGATGAAAATTATCCTTCTTGTTGAAAATGGGAGTTTTACATCTATGGGGGAGTTTTGGAAAGATCAATTTTAGGGGGAGTTATTTTCAATGGTTCAAATTCACTTCTGTTTAACATTACATTCTATTCTTGTTGTCTATTCTACACTTTTTGTGTTCTATTATTGCATCAGGGTTGTTGTTGTCGAAAGGCCAAATTGGGGGATATTGTTGATGTTGTGTCAATGTTGTGACTATTGTTGCAACATATTTAACAACATCATTAATAATTCGTCACTTCTTTCACAATCAACATTGATGACGACAATCAAGAAATAAAAGTTGTACAAGAAAGTTATAAGGCAGTAGCTTAAGATGCACATGATGTTGATGCCATTAAGACCGTGCATGGAGATTTATGAAAGCATACAAACTAGAGAAGTTATAAAGTATGGGGGAGTTTGTCCAGATCCATGAAGATGTAGCTGAAGTGTTATTCAGCCCAATCCTCTCCTTTACTTATTTATATATTTTTTCTTTATTTGTTTGTCAAGCTCGTAAGATTTATATTTCTGTTATTTCCTTTTTTATTTAGGATTTTCCTTATGTTTATGTTATTTAAATCTAAACATGTTATTTGGTTTAGATGTTGTTTTTATTAATTTGATCTAATACAACTGTTACTTCATTATTTTGAAATATCAATTGTGTTAATTTCTTCTGTTGTGCGAACATCAGTAGTGTTGATGTAAAAAGGTTAAATTGGGGGAGATTGTTGATGTTGATATACGTGTTTTGTATAATGATCCAACATTAACAGCCAAGTGTTGTAACTAATGTTCCCAACACTTATGACAACATCAAAATTTGCCCTTCCTTCTTTCACTAACTCCGATCTTACACTTGTTGTTTAGTAATATCCCTAATGCATTTAGAAGACGTGGGCAACACCAGGTCATGCAGTTGTATAGGAGTGAGAATTTACTAAGCATAATATAACAAGTTCCTACATTCAAGGAGATGTGATGGGAAGTTCCATAACCACTTGATCTCACGGTTGTGATGATCATAGGAGTTGAAGGCAGTTCGTCCATGAAGCCTACAAATACCGCAACTGCCTCAACACAAGATAGACAAGAAGTAAAGCTAAATTAGATTACTACACTATTGAACGCTCTATATGCTTCTAGTTAGGAAAATTATTATTTCTTCTTGTAGATCCTCACATTATTGTAAACCCGAATAATAGTGTGTTGATCATGGTCTTATTTACTAGGTTATATGCATAGATCTATGAGGGAGATAGTTTCGTAGGATCTAGTAAATTATTTACACTCATTATAGTGTATTGTACACCTCTTAGAGGCTGTACTCGTGTCACATATTTTTATATAGTGAACAGCGTAGATTATTTTATAATCTACGCAAATTTTAAATACTTCCATTTTCACTACATAGTGTTGTCTGGACAGTGCCAACACGACAGACAACATCTCTGATTTCGCACACACACTTTCAAGGTTCTTTTGCAAACTACTTTGAGTGATACTTCAGGTGTCTTCGTATTTTAACTTGCAATCCACTTTGAACCTTCATTCATATATCTTGACAATATACTTCACTTGTAATCTGTTGTGTGTCTTCTTCCATAGCACTTGTCCATTTACTTTACTTGTAATGTGCTCTAGATTTGTTTTCATTGAACTTGACCATTCTTTTTACTTGCAAAGTCTTTTGTACGTAACCTCTCCCATAGCACTTGACCACTTCAATTTGTGCATTCATATTTCCTGTCTTCATAGCCCTTGATTTCCAACTTGATTGACATACATTTTCAAAAATCTATTTTAAGTAAAATGAAGCTCCCAGCTTTCTAACATGAAAACAATCTAACTTGGGCAATATATCATACTTAGGGTTTAGGTTTTGGTATATAATCAAAATCAAATTTTCTTCGGTGTTTTTTATTATTATAATCAAAATCAAATTTTCCGAGATGCCCTCTATTAATCGATGAATGTTTATTGTTGTCGATCTAGCAATCAACCCTCTCTCAGTTAAGCTAATTAATATTTAACTTCAATTAATTAAGCGAGGCTGACACCCACACTCCAATCATGCAAACCCAACTCTTGTTGCAATTCACAAAATTGAAAATGCTGGATAATAGGATTAATTAACCAATTATTGAATCACACAAATCACAACAAAAACATGGGTCAAATTAAGTAAATTAATCCTTAACTCACTAATTACTCACATAATTTTGAAACTCAAAGCAATAAGAGTTTTCCCATGTCTAAATCAATAAATAGAATAAAATTCATGAAAAATAAACTAACAAACATTAAATTAAAAAAGAAATCACCTCTAGTTTTCAAATACATACCACAATAATAATGCATGCTCGATCAATTAAAATGTATCTCATAAATAAAAAAATAATTAAAGTTAAACTAATTTATTAAATGAAGTGTGGGAGGGGAGGGGCTCCCAAAACCCAGTTATTTTCTATCTTAAAAACCCCTCTCCTATTCACGAGTTGCCCTCTGTTCCAAGAATTTCCAAACATAGAATTGCTGGTCTGTTTGGGGTGAGAGCTACACAAGGCCATGATATTTCTTATAGGGCAAAATAAATTCAATTTGACAAAATCAATGCCTGGATTGAAAGATGGAAGATTAAGGATTTCTTATTGGGTGGTAGGGAGGTGTTGATTAAAGTTGTTCTTCAAGTTATACCAACATATGCTATGGGGTGTTTTCGAATTCCAACTACTATCTGTGCGGCAATGGAGAGAGCCATGGCTCGATTTTGGTGGGGATCTAAGCAAGGGGAGAATAAAATTCATTGGGCGAAATGGCATTATCTTTGTCTGAATAAGGATAAAGGGGGAATGGGATTTAAACACCTGGTAAATTATAACCAGGCTTTGTTGACGAAACAAGTATGGCGAATTATGGATAATCCTTCTTCTTTGGCGGCCAGGGTCTTAAAGAGCAGGTATTTTAAACACTCTACCATTATGGAAGCAGAAATAGGTAATAATCCCTCCTTTATTTGGAGGTCTATGTGTTGGAGTCTAGAAATTATTGATAGAGGCACTAGATGGAGAATTGGAAATGGTCAGAAGATTCACATATTCAAAGATGCGTGGGTCAATACACTGAATTCCGGAAGAATCCAATCTAGAATCGCATCGGGCTCGCTCGATACTGTTGGTCGTTTTATTTTACCAACAGAAATGTGGAATGAACAGCTCATGTCGCAAGCTTTCCTCCCTTTTGAAAAAGAGGCGATTATGCGTGTGCCAATTGGAGGAGGAAGATGGACAGTTCTGGGCTTTTGAGCCAAAAGTAAAATTCGGGTATAAATGTGCGACTTGTTTTGATAACATGCAGAAAGGATTGGGCAGGGGATTCTTCGGACTCAAGTCTGATACGTGAAGGGTGCCGTGCGGTTTGGGCCTTGAAAATTCCACCAAAGGTTAAAATTTTTTGGTGGAAAGTGATTAATGATTTTATTCCCACAAATGATAATTTAAATCGCAGACATATCCCTGTGAGTGCTCAATGCGAAATGTGTGGTTACTCTAAGGCAACAACGATGCATACCCTGTTTCATTGCACAAAGGTTAATCATATTTGGAAATTGATGGGAAGGGGGGAGGTGATTAAAAGAAGCAGGCATATGCACACAGCAGAAGTTTGGGACATGAACTGGACAGACATGAGAGGGAGACTATGTGTTGGGCTTGCCCAATTATAGTTGGGCCCAAGAAACAATCATTAAAAGAAGCCCACATAATTTTCTTATATAATTAAAAGGCCCATTGAATGGCCCATGGGAGATGCCTAATTGAAGGCAGTAGGCGTGACCTTCTTTTGCGAATTCCAGTGGCTAAGAAAGAAAAACAGGGGAGAGAAAGAAAAAGAGAAAGGGAGAAGAAGGGTTTGTCTCGTGAGCACTCGTTTCTTCACCGTTTTGTCTCAAATTTCGAGGGGGAGCTCGTGGCGACGTGCTCTTCATTTTGGTTGGAGTAGATTTTCACGAATCGTCTCCGAGAGGTACAACGAGAAATTGATAGTTTCATTCTCATTGTACTATTTTAGTTTGCTCTCTTCCTATGTTTATTGTGTGTTCCAAGAATAGTATTCTTGAGGATAGTTTGGTGTTATTGGTGTTGATTCCTCTATTTGTAATAGAGAAGGAAACTTTGTATTCCCATTTGATATAGTGGAGTATTTTGCTGGACGGGGTCCCGTGGTTTTTACCCTCTTGTGAAGGGGTTTTCCACGTAAAAATCTTGGTGTTATTGCGTATTTAATTTCTGTAGTTAATTTGTTAATTTGGTTCGTTGTCTATTGAGCTTTTGTGGAAGTGATTGTTGCTTTTGTGCATTCCGCTGCGTCGAGCAATCGACTCTGATTTTTGGCACCTTCCACAACAGTGGTATCAGAGCCTAGGTTAAACTAGGCTCGGACCATGGAGGGCATTGGTAATAGCTCGATGATTAAGTTGACTGCAGAAAATTATTCTATATGGAAGCCCATGATGGAGGATTTACTTTACTGCAAAGATTTGTATGATCCTGTTGAAGGAAAAGATGCTAAGCCCGAAAGTATGGAAGCCAAGGAATGGGAGAAGCTTAGTAGAAAAACAATTGGTACAATCAGACAGTGGGTAGATATCAGTGTTTTTCACCATGTGGATAAGGAGACAGATCTGTGTGATTTGTGGAAAAAGTTGCAAGAATTGTATGAGAGGAAGAATGCGCAGAACAAGGCTTTTGTTATCAGAAGGTTAGTGAACTTGAAGTACAAAGATGGGAGTTCTGTAGCAGAGCACTTGAATGTTTTTCAAGACTTGGTAAATCAACTTTCTACCATGAATATTGCATTCGATGATGAGGTGCAGGCTTTATTCCTGTTGAGCTCTCTACCTGATAGCTGGGAGACTATGGTGGTGACGCTCAGTAATACAGCTCCGAATGGAAAGTTGAGTTTGAACATGGTTAAAGAGAGTATGTTCAATGAAGAGACTCGAAGAAAGGAATCTGGGGCTAGTTCTTCGCAAGCACTTGTCACCGAGAATAGAGGTAGAAGCAAGAGTAGAGGACCTAAAAGTCGTGGTAAATCAAGAGACAACAGGTCTAAGTCCAAGGAGAGATTCAAGTGTTACCATTGTGGTGGATCCAACCACATGAAGAGAAATTGCAGAATTTGGAAGCAAGAGCAAAGGGAAGAGAATCAGAAGAAGTCAGAAGATAAAAATACAGCAGCCATTGTCACTCACTCCGATGATGATCAGACCGTAGTTTGTGTTAGCGATATGAGTCTCCATGTGGAGAATCCCGACGTTGAGTGGATAGTTGATTCGGGTGCTTCTCATCATTGTGCTCCGAAGAGAGAGTTGTTTGCAAACTACAAAGCTGGAGATTATGGTCACTTGTTCATGGGAAACAAGAGTGTTGCACCGGTTATCGGTATCGGAGATATGGTTGTTGAAACTGATTTGGGATTCACACTGACACTGAAAGATGTGAGACATATTCCACAGTTGAGCCACAATTTGATTGCCGTTAATGTCCTTGAAAGAGAGGGATACGAGCAAAAATTTACAAATGGTAATTGGAAGCTTGTGAAGGGTTCCTTGTTGGTTGGCAAAGGAAAGCTTTGTTGTACGCTGTACCGGACGAAGCTTAAGATGGCTCGAGACCAATTATTTGCAGCCGAGGATGAATCTTCACCAAATTTGTGGCACAACAGGCTAGGACACATGAGTGAGAAAGCATTGCACATCCTAGCCAAAGAATCTCCGATTCCTACTGCTCAAAGTAAGTCACTCCACCCTTGTGATTATTGTTTATTAGGCAAACAAAATAGAATTTCTTTTCGTTCACATTCTAATCGAAAAGATGTTGTATTGGAGCTAATACATTCTGATGTTTGTGGTCCCTTCGAGGTGGAGTCGTTAGGTGGTAATAAATATTTCCTCACTTTCATTGATGATGCTTCAAGGAAGACTTGGGTGTACTTCTTGAAGAACAAGAGTGAAGTATTTCAGAAATTTCAGTGGTTCCACACTATGGTTGAGAGACAGACAGGAAAGTTGCTGAAATATCTACGAACAGATAATGGTGGGGAGTACACTTCTAGAGAGTTCAAGACATATTGTGCTCAACATGGGATTAGACGTGAAAGAACTGTTCCGGGCACTCCTCAACATAATGGTGTGGCAGAGAGGATGAACAGAATCATTATGGAGAAAGTGAGATGTATGCTAAGGATGGCCAAGCTACCCAAGTCATTCTGGGGTGAAGCTGTGTTGACTTCTTGTTATTTGATCAATCGATCTCCATCAGTTCCTTTGGATTCTGATATTCCAGAGAGAGTATGGAGTGGAAAAAATGCCTCTTATTCCCACTTGAAGGTGTTCGGATGCAAAGCCTTTGTGCACGTACCGAAGGAGCAAAGAAGCAAGTTAGATAGCAAATCTACACCTTACATATTTGTTGGATATGGAGATGAAGAGTACGGATACAGATTATGGGATCCAGAGAAGAAGACGATTGTGAGGAGTAGAGATGTCATCTTCCATGAAAGTGAGACGATGGAAGATTTGAAGAAGGGGGAGACCTCCACTCCGATGCCTACTGGTGTTGCTGATCTAACACCATATGAGATTCCTACCATTGATGCTGAAAATGGTGGAGAAGAAGTTGAGAATGAAGATGAAGTTGGGATGGAAAATGATGACCCAACTGCACTTGACCCAGATCCAGTTGTCCAAGAACCGGGAGATGTTGAGCAGAAGATTCAACATGCACCACCAGAAAATGCAGAACATGGTGGAAGACCAGTGAGAAATCGAAGACCGAATACATTGTATCCGAGTTCAGATTGGGCGTTGATTACGGATGAGGGGGAGCCAGAGAACTTTGAGGAGGTATATTCCCTCAAAGACAAAGATCAGTGGCTTGAGGCGATGCAAGAAGAGATGAATTCTTTGCACAAGAATCATACCTTTGATTTGGTTGAGCTGCCTAAGGGTAAAAGAGTTCTGAAGAACAAGTGGGTATTCAAGCTAAAGAAGGATGGTGATAAGGTAGTCAGACACAAGGCACGATTGGTCGTCAAGGGATTCACTCAGAAGAAGGGAGTTGACTTTGATGAGATATTCTCACCAGTGGTGAAGATTAGTTCTATTCGCATTGTGTTGGGATTAGCAGCTAGCTTGAACCTGGAGATTGAGCAGCTTGATGTTCGAACAGCATTCTTGCATGGAGAGTTAGTGGAGAACATATACATGAATCAACCACAAGGTTTTGAGGTTAAGGGAAAGGAGCACTTGGTCTGCAAATTGAGGAAGAGCTTGTATGGCTTGAAGCAAGCTTCACGACAGTGGTACATGAAGTTTGATTCTTTTATGGCTAGCCAAAGTTATAAAAGAACGGAGGCGGATCATTGTGTTTATGTCAAGCACTTCCCTGATGGTAACTTCATTATTTTGTTGCTTTATGTTGATGATATGTTGATTGTGGGAAAGGATATTGTGTCGATTAGCAGGTTGAAAGGGGAGCTGTCCAAATCCTTTGACATGAAGGATTTAGGCTCAGCAAAACAGATTTTGGGCATGGAGATTATACGTGACAGAAAGGCTGGAAAATTGTGGTTGTCACAAGAAAAGTACATTGAGAAAGTACTTGAGAGGTTCAACATGAAACATGCTAAACCCGTGTCCACGCCACTTGCTAACCACTTCAAGTTGAGTAAGAAGTCTTGTCCCACGACTCGAGAGCAGAGAGAAGAGATGGCAACAATTCCTTATTCCTCTGCAGTTGGTTCTTTGATGTACGCCATGGTGTGTACACGACCGGATATTGCTCAAGCTGTTAGCTTGGTGAGCAGATTTCTTTCCAATCCAGGAAAAGATCATTGGGAGGTCGTAAAGTGGATATTCAAATACTTGAGAGGAACTTCAAAATCATGTTTGAGTTTTGGAAGTTCGAAGCCGACTCTTGTGGGATACACAGATTCAGACATGGCAGGTGATCTCGATGGGAAGAAATCCACTTCAGGCTACTTGTTTACATTCGCAGGGGGAGCTGTCTCATGGCAATCAAAGTTACAAAAGTGTGTTGCCTTATCCACCACTGAGGCAGAGTACATTGCAGCGAACGAAGTTGGAAAAGAGATGATGTGGATGAAGAGATTTCTCCAGGAATTGAGTTTGAAGCAAGAGGAGTACATGGTTTTTTGTGATAGTCAAAGTGTTATTGACTTGAGCAAAACTTCCATGTATCATGCTCGAACGAAGCATATTGATGTGAGGTACCATTGGATTAGAATGGTATTAGAGAAACAACTTATGAAACTCGAGAAAATTCACACCGATAAAAATCCTGCGGATATGATGACTAAGGTGGTTACTCGTGAGAAGCATGATTTGTGTGCCGGGTTAGCCGGCATAAGCTCGAGGTAGATGTGACGTAAATGGCCAACTATATTGGGAGGGGGAGATTGTTGGGCTTGCCCAATTATAGTTTGGCCCAAGAAACAATCATTAAAAGAAGCCCACATAATTTTCTTATATAATTAAAAGGCCCATTGAATGGCCCATGGGAGATGCCTAATTGAAGGCAGTAGGCGTGACCTTCTTTTGCGAATTCCAGTGGCTAAGAAAGAAAAACAGGGGAGAGAAAGAAAAAGAGAAAGGGAGAAGAAGGGTTTGTCTCGTGAGCACTTGTTTCTTCACCGTTTTGTCTCAAATTTCGAGGGGGAGCTCGTGGCGACGTGCTCTTCATTTTGGTTGGAGTAGATTTTCACGAATCGTCTCCGAGAGGTACAACGAGAAATTGATAGTTTCATTCTCATTGTACTATTTTAGTTTGCTCTCTTCCTATGTTTATTGTGTGTTCCAAGAATAGTATTCTTGAGGATAGTTTGGTGCTATTGGTGTTGATTCCTCTATTTGTAATAGAGAAGGAAACTTTGTATTCCCATTTGATATAGTGGAGTATTTTGCTGGACGGGGTCCCGTGGTTTTTACCCTCTTGTGAAGGGGTTTTCCACGTAAAAATCTTGGTGTTATTGCGTATTTAATTTCTGTAGTTAATTTGTTAATTTGGTCCGTTGTCTATTGAGCTTTTGTGGAAGTGATTGTTGCTTTTGTGCATTCCGCTGCGTCGAGCAATCGACTCTGATTTTTGGCACCTTCCACAACACTATGGTCATGATAGCTTGAGGCTTAAACACTCTGCGGAGCCCCTAGACTTCAGAACATGTAAGCTTTCTAATATGCAGTGGGTGGTGCATTATGTGGAGGAGTTCAAAAAAGGTTACCCCAGTCTTTCTACTAATAATGATACAAGAAGGGAGGAAGATGACATCTCTATTTTGGTTGATGCAGCCTTTAATGAAAGGTCTTATGATTTTGGCATTGGTGGGATTATTAGAAAAGGGTCACAAGTGGTGATTGAACAATTTAGCCAGAAAATCAAAAACCCAGGTTCGGTTTTAGGTGCAGGCTATATTGGAAGGTTTAAAACGAGGAGTTTCATACAATCACAGAAAAATTAGGTTGGGATCTGATTGTTTGCAAGGAGTTAATTTGAGGGATTTGTCCTTAATAAAATCTGGGAGATTATGAAGAATGTCCTAGTGTGCAACATCTACCACGTCCCTAGAAGCTCCAACAAACGTGCACACGTGCTGGCACGCAGTGCAGTTCTACATCCAAATTCTCAAAATTGATCTGGAAGTTTTTCTCTTAGAAGCGAAACCGGTGTTAATGAACTTGGGCCTGATGTAGTTAATATGTGGTTTCATCTGTGTTAGCTTCTCAAAAAAAAAAAAAAAAAAACTGGCACTCAAGGGTTGCTTTAGGAAAATAACAACTTTAATTGATGGGCCCCAACTAATAGAATAACAAACAATTCTTCTTGCTTTGATAATTCCTTTCGGCATTGAGATAGAAGAAGGTGGCAATGGGTATGGCATTGGCGCCTGACTCAAGGGAACGGTTATCTACACCTCCAGCTTTTTTAATCAAGCTCCCCTTCTATTTATTAATCTAATACAGATATAATTAAAAAAATTAAAAAAAAATTAAAAAACTCTTAAAAGAAAAATATCCTTAGTAGATACACCCCAATAAAAAATACACCCCCTTCACCAATCAAATGGGGAGGAAGGATGGAGAAGCTTTTTTTATTTGGTGTTTTTTTTATTATTATTACTCCCCGCTCATGAAATGTAGTCTCATTTGCCTCATATTCTTTATCCACCAAATGTAGTCACGTACTCTTTATGGAAATTATCACCCTTCAACCATCACTTAATTATTCAATTTACCATCAACTTTATTCACAAATAATTACTTTATTCACAATGGACCCTACAATACCCTATAATACCCTTACTTTATCTATTTTATCAACCTTTTTCTTAAAACTTGTGTTCCACCTCAATGGGACTACATTTGGTGGATGTGGGGAGTTTTATTTTAATTTTGCTACATTTGGTGGAGGTGGAGGTGGAGTGGAGAAGCTTTTATATATATATATATATATATATAGAAGAAAGAGGAAGAAAAAATGAGGATGAGAAGAAATTAGGAGTTTGGGGTGTATTTACTAAGGAGGTTTTAGAGAGAAAATAGTATTTTAGACACGAAGAGTATATAAATATTTCTAACATTCTATAGGCCACGGATAAATGCCCCCAATTATTATGTCTTGACCCCTTAGATGTCATCACCCTTCAAATATGAGTTCACTCACCTCTTATTTTTCAAAATTACCCTCCTTACTCATAAATTCTAATTTTCCTCCCTTCTCACTCCCCTTTTTGGATTTCTCTCCTCCATGGTTCGATTACGCATTCACTACTCAATATATGTTTAGTGTATTTCGTTTTCGAGTCTCTTTTACAAAAATCGCGTTTTGCAAAAACTCAGCACTGGTTCGCCGAGTTTTGTGAGATTTTTCGGAAAAAAGTTCCACATTTTTTAATCGAAACTCGACCAACTTTTCCACGTTTAGATACAAAACTCGGCGAACCAGTGTTGGATCAAAACGTGGAAAAGTTGCTCGAGTTTTGAATCAAAATGTGGAAAAATTGATCGAGTTTTGATTCAAAACGTGGAACTTTTTTTCGAAAATTCTCACAAAACTCGGTGAACCAGTTCAAAGTTTATGCAAAACGCGATTTTTGTAAAAAAAACAAAAAAACTCGAAAACGAAATACACTACACAATCATGCAACAATATGGTCAAACAAAATAATAATATGAAGAATAATCAATTACAAAGAAATACTATATTTTGGCCGGAGAAGGACGCTTTTTTTTTCGTTTAGGGGTGAAGGGTGAACTCAACACACAAGGATAGTATAATCTTCTTATCTATTAATTCAAAATATAGATTAGGGGTGTGGGTTGAATAATATGTGGGGGGCCATTTATCCGAGGCCCATTCTATAATGGGGGACTACGGTTAACAATGATTACAAAGCTGGAGGTATAGATAACAATTCCCCTAACTCAAATGCAGAAAAGGGCCCATGTTGAATATCAATTGGGCGCGGTTATACATACACACCAACCTATTGAGTACACCCATCAAACATTTTTTCATCTTTCAGGATATGTAAAATGTCACATATACCCTTTGTGTGAAATTTATAAAAAAAACGAAGATGAGTACAACCACCCATTCCATTTCACTACAAAATCATCCCTGTCATCACCACCAAAACAAACAACATACTTCAACAAAAAAATTCCTAAAAACACAAAATTTCAACAAAAATAAAAATAATTTTTTTTAAGGTGTTCGAAAATATTAACCGAACAAAGTTAAGATGTTCAAAAAATTTTACCCAACAAACTCAATGTGTCCGAAAAAAATTCATGAACAACTTTAATTTGTCCAGAAAAAAAAGATCGGAAATCTTGTTCAAAATTTTTTATTGAACAAACTCAAGTTGTTCGAAAATTTTCCCCAACATATACAAATTGTTCAAAAAAATTTCATGAACAAACATGAGTTGTTCGAAAATAGTCCCTAACAAAACCCTAATTTCGAAAATTTCAGAAACATAAACTTACCTGAAGCGGCGACGGCGAGGGGAGATGGTGGCGGAGGGGAAGAGGACACGAACGAGGGAGGGGGTGCCAACGGCCGCGTCGCTGGGAGGAGAGCGATAACGGCTGCGTCCTTCTTCAAAGCAGCTGCGGCGACGGGAGGTCACGAGGGAGGAGGGATGCGAAAAGTCGTTTCTACCCTTCCTACAACTTTTTCAAAAAATGGACGGATGAGTACACCCATCTATTCTATTTCACACCCAAGTCATCATTTCACACCCGATTCATCATTTCACACCGGAATCACCACCAAAACAACCACCATAAGTTTGATAAAAAAAAAATCCTAAAAACCCAAAATTTCAACAACAAAAATAAAATCTTAATATGTTCGAAAATATTACCCAAACAAAAAGTTGAGATGTCCGAAATTTTTTAATGAACAAACTCAATATGTTCGAAAAAAATTTCAAAACAACTTAAATTTGTCCGAAAAAAAGATCGAACATCTTGTTCGAAATTTTTTCAAAACAAACACAGATTGTTCGAAAAAAAATTCAAAACAAAGTCAATATGTTCGAAAAAAATTTCAATTCCAAAACAAACACAGATTGTTCAAAAATTTTACATGAACAAGGTTAAGATGTTCGAGAAAAAAATTCGAACAAATACCAAAAATCTAGAAAAATTCAAAACCCTAATTTTATTTTTTTTTGGATATGTAACAAAAAAATCCCAAACCAACTCACCTTTTGTATGACGGCGACGACGAGAAGAGGGGGAGGGGTGCGGTCGCGAAGGGCATCGGGGTCGCGAACCGCCGGGGGTGAGTGGAGAGGGGAGGGGGTGCAGTCGGCGTCGCAAACCGCCGACGAGGAGAGTGGAGAGGGGAAGGGGTGCAGTCGGTGTCGCGAACCGTCGACGAGGAGAGTGGAGAGGGGAAAGGGTGCAGTCGACATTGCGAACCGTCGGCGAGGAGAGTGGAGAGGGGAGGGGGTGCAGTAGGCGTCGTTGTTGCACGGCTGAGGAGGAAGGCGGCCGACGCGATCTGCAACGTGGGCGGCAGAGACGGAGGAAGAGGAGACGGGAGAGTGTGAGAGAGGAAGGGAGGTGGGTGTACTGAGAATTGGAATGACTTTTAGGGTTTTAATTGAGAGAGGGGTAATTTTGGGATTTCCACGTGGGTGTCCTCATCCATTTTGTGTGTGTCCTCATTGCGTGGGTGTCCTCATAGGATCCGTGTGTGCCTTTAGCCACACCTTTCATTTAATTAAATAGGCCTGCCATTTTGGGCCTTGGAATATTGGGCCATTTTGTTGTAATTTAGTTGCAAATAAAATGAAAATGGTCGTGGGTTATGGAGATCAAAATATAAAAAAAGACCAATTTTATTATCTTTGTAATCTCGACTCTAGGGCTGTTATTCGAGCCGAGTATTTGAAGTTCGAGCTCGGCTCGAGCTCTTATCGAGCCGAGCTCGGCTCGGCTCGATAACATTGACGAGCTAAGAAACGAGCTCGGCTCGATTTGTTAAAGGGTTTAACCAGCCTATCGAGCCGAGCCGAGCCTAACGAGCCTAATGGAATTTAAAGAAAAAAATTAGATATCGAGCCTAACAAATCGAGCTTGAGCCGGCTCGTTAGTAAATCGAGTATCTAACGAGCTCGAGCTCGGCTCATTTAACGAACGAGCCAAACTCGAGCCTTATCGAGGCGAGCCGAGCCGAACTCACGAACGGCTCGGTTTGTGTAACAGCCCTACTCGACTCCTCGATCTTATTTTAAAACTTTTCCTCGATTGACTTCAAAATATACTTAAGGCGTCTTTTGTTAAAAAAATAAATCGCAATTCACCTATAAAAATAACAAAACACTACGTATCTCCAAATTAAATGCAATGCGTCAATTTAAAGTAAATAATGCAATGTAAAACCTTAAATAAAATAAAAACATGAATTTAAAGCAATTCTAACACTAATCATGAAGCTATTATAGTGAACCTATGTAGGTAAGCGACATAATAATATATATAAAGACACTTTTTTTTTTTTATGATTGGTACGGTGGAATGACTTATGAATGAAATATCATTCATGAGTTCATTCCATTCAACCACAATTTCATTCCATCATACGAATCATACTCTTATTATTCTTTTTTTTAAACTCAAGTTAATAATGCATTTTCTTTTTCTCCTAGTTTTTTTCCATAATTTGTTTATCTAATTAAAATTTCCTCTAAATAGATTGAGTGATATCACTATTCTCTCACCACGCACATTCTAAATAATTTTTTCTCAAATTCTCGCTATTCTCCCACCTCGTTCATTAAGTGATTTTGTCTCGCTCATAATCTACTTAATTTTTTTGAGGGAGTAAGCTCTAGATAAGTTATTGTTCTAGATAATGCATCTCGATTGTTTGTAGTGCTAAAAGAATTGTGTTGTCACGTAATTAGCACAGCGAAATTTTGGCCAACTTTGCAAAGGCCAAATTGGAATTAAAATCGAATAATTTTGAAAGGTGTAATACCCGGTCAAACATTCAACCCTTTGAAAAGTCAAATATATCATCTCGTCTCCATCCAATAGATGACCAAACAATTAGCGAGCAGAAGACTAGTCAAACAATGATTAGTAAACAAAGTCAACAGATTTCCACCCGTCCGCAGAAGAGATGGTCAATATATCGGCGACCAGAGAGAAGACGAAGGAATGACTCAAGAGAAGATACAAGACAATTTGCTCGCCCAACGAATAAGAATGCCACGAGGACAAGAAGGGCGACCACCTCCCTTTAAAGATATGAAGAAGACTAGATTATTGGTGTGCTGTCGCCGGCACCCAAAAATAATTACCTTAAATATCCACTATGTAGTAGGGAAGTAAGGGTCGATCCCACAGGGAGTAGCACATTTTATTAGCATTTCGTGTTAATAAAACAATTAAGGGGGGGGGGGGGGTTGGATTTGTGGTTTCTAATTCTACTAGAAAGCATGAAAAATAAAAGCAATGGAGATAAATAGAAATCAAATATTAAAAACGATCTAGCCCTCGGATTGCTCGTATTGGGCTGACGTGAATGTTGTACGTGTTTTTTATTGGTTGATCTGGATGTGGACTTCGTAAGCACTAAACAAACATGTAATTTATGTGCGGGTTATTACGCGTATTAGGAGATTAATCGGATGATTTGTGATGAATATATGAAGAACAAAGATGAACACGAGATGTAGCTTCTTGGAGAAGCTAAACGCTTTAGGGAGCTTTGGGTGTGTATTGCTTTGGGTTTTGGGTGTAGGAATTCAACTTGTCTTTACAATGAGCCTTTTTAGGCATTATATACTTGGTTTTTTGGCTGCCCAACCTTTACACGTGGCGGGCATATATTGGCCCTGAGATCCCATCAAACCGATGATGGGACATCGCATTTAATGCTTTTGGGCGGTCGGTTTGATGCTAAACCGCCTTACTGGTGGTCGTCCTCACCGAAAACGAGGAGCTGGGCCGCAGTGGTCGTCGAACAATCTGGTCGTCCGATCATCTTCATGGATGGTGGTCGTCCTCGCCATTCATCAATGACTTCAGGACTTGTTCTTTTCCTAGATAAACCTTACACGTGCTCGTCAACATCTATAGGGCGAGCACACGCTTACATTTTCTTCATAATGTTGACTAGTCATCGCATGACTTGGTTGACTAGTTGTCGCCATGCAAGCTGGTGACTAAGATTGACTTCTTTGACCTGGTGTAACATTTGCCCCCTGGTCGCCTTTCTTCGTGCTCGTATTAGGAAGGCGGGTAGTGTGATTGTCTTCTTGGAAGGTGGACTTGTCTTCGAAACCTAAATCAATTTAGAATCTTGATGATGAGATTTGTCGGCGGTCGCCTCATTTCCCGCACCGAGCACGCTTTCCGAAGCGTTTTGATGACGTCGGATGTGACTGGTGTCAGGTGCGTGATCGGCGCCCAAAAATTTGAATTTGGCGCGTGGGCGCGTGCGAGGACTCAAAGGTCGCGCGTGGAGCCCCATTTTTGCCTCGATTTTGGGGACGATCCCCAAATTTTGGGAAAATTACCAAATTTACCCCGTTTTCTTGCACTTTAGTCTCTGGACACTTGTGCTTATAAATAGAACCTCCTTCCCTCATAAATCACTTTCCACACTTCGCATTTTAGAATTTTCTCACGAACCTTCTCTCGAAACTTTGCCCAAGCAAGACTTCGAGTACTCCGGCGATTTAATGCATTCCCGACCGGCGTAAAAGGTAAATAACTCACATTTTCTTATTATTCTCCCACTTTCCCCCATTTCTACCGGAAAAAATGGAAGTTGGTGGTTCTTCCGGTGGTGGCTCGCCACCGTTTGACGGAGACACTGAACAATCCGGCGAAAGTCCTCGTCGTAATTTAGGAAAAAGGGTAGTTTCTTCCGACTCTGATACCCTTTCGACCAGCCCCCTTAGAGTAGGGATCCCTATCCTTCCGACTGACAATTGGGAGGAGATGTTAGAGGTGGTGGGTGTCGCGGTCGCCAATTAGACCGACGAGTTCGAGCGAGATGATGCCGGCAATGATGTCGTGGATGAAATCGAGGAGGTCGATTCGGATCTAGGCGACCAAGACTTGGATATGGAGATGGGCGATCAGATTGACCCGATAAAAGTTGAGGACACTTTGACGAACACTCTCCGCGAGGAGTATAAGGACATTGCTCGCTACACGGGGAGCATAAAGGATATATTGAGTGGCCGAGAAGAAGTAGACGGAGATGAACTTTCAAAGGAGGCATATGTCCAATATGTTTCTGAATACCCGCCTAGAATGATTCCTCGCCCTTTCCGAGAAGTATACGAATCAGAGTATGCTGCTAGTGAATACGCGAGCACAGTCTCCTCGGCCCAACTCGCCAACTCTCGGAAGAAATACCAACTGGCCCAAGATGTGTGTTTCTTAGTTCCGCGAGAAGATGAGAGGGCCGACCAGCCCCCTGAAGGAATGGTCGTCGTTAACATCGGCATAATGGAGGCCGGCCTGAGATTCCCGTTGCATCAGGGGATTAGCTTCTATCTAAACTTCCTCGGAGTGGCTCCTTCACAAATGACACCGAATGGGTGGTCTAACCTCATAGGTCTCCTCACAGTGTTCGGCCTCGAAGCCGTTGAGAATGGTTGTCGCCACACTTTCCTTACTCCTCGAGAAATTAATTATCTTCTCCAAGCTTCCGAGGCTGGCAAGAAAGTGGGGAAGGGCTGGTATTATGTGAAAGGTCGCGATCACTATAAACTGGTCGAGGGTGTCCCCAACAAAATATGTGATTGGAAAACCAACTGGTGGTGGGTTGCCGGCGACTGGAGAAGTGTCGTGAAACTCGATGGGTCCTCTGATCGCGTTTCTATGGTGACCGATTACCGAAGAATTCGCAGTAAGTCTTTAGTTTTGTGCTCGTTCTTGTCTATACTGAATAACTCCTCTCTTTTGCAGGTAATACTGCTCGTGCGAAGGTCGGCGACCACCTTCTTTCACCCTTATTTCAATATCATATTTGTTGTGTCGCTCGTCGTCGATATCTGGAAAGGTCTTGTCTCTTCCTTAACCGCGAGAACGTACGGGAGCGAGCAGGCCTTCGAGTGCCTCCTCATCATATCACCAGAGAATTTTCTCCAGGTAAATAATAGGTTCTTTACACTTTGGTTTTTTGTTTTTCTTTTCTTCGCAGAATGCTGACACTTTGTTTTTTAGTAGTGGTCACGACCAAAGTCATCACCTATCTTCTCCCGACCATCGAATTGCAAGAAGTGATGGTCAATCGATCTCTTCGAATGGCGGCCGTCAACCGCGAGCGCGACATTGTTGAGGGCACCAACAAGAAAAGGAAGGATCGGGCAGAGCCATCGGTGCATCCGCCCAAGAAGAGTGCGACGGTCGCAAAGAAAAGCGCCGCAACTACCGACCGGAGATCTTCTCTGAGAAAATCTCCGCCGAGGAGGAATTCACCACCTCCGAAAAGAACATCTCCTGTCCGCAGAACAAGACAGACGCAGGAGGTCGCCGCGACCTCCTCGGCCGGGCAAAGGGCTCCCGAAGACATCACGATGCTCGGTTGGAGTGCCGATCGGGTTGCCAAGTGAGTTTCCTCCAAAATGCCTTCAAAAATTCTTTAAGTGTATTTTCTTCTGATCGGTTTTATGTGTTTTCCAAGCTTACCGATAACCCGGACATTGCCCCCTGCAGCGAGGATCTCTTAAATTACTACCGGTAACGAGATCCGGTCGACAATGATTCGCTAAAACCGCTCGTGGTTCGAACGATTAAAAACTTACCTCCGTCGCTGACTAAACCCTTTACCGAGGAAGTTGACTGCCATAACGCTGCCGAGAACGCTCGACAGATCGCCATCACCGCCTGTCGCCAAGCCTATGCTGCCGAGCAACTTACCCTCCAGATCCATGATCTCCGGAAAGGCAATGCGGAGAAGGAGGTCGTGGTCGCCCAACTGATAAAGGCGAACAAAAGCCTTGAGAAGAAAGTGGCCGACTTGGAGGCCCAACTCGCAGTTGTTCGGAAAAAAGACCAGGAGGATCATCAAATGATCGAAGATCTCCGTGCTCGCCTCAAGGCTGCCGAGGATGAGAAAATAGAGAAGTCCAACGCGCTTACTGTTGTTCGCGAGTTGACGGCCACTATGCAAACCCGTCTGACAAGTGTTGAGGATGAGTTGGCTTCTCTTGGGCGAGAGCTGACCACTGTGAAGAGAGATCGGGATAATCAAGCTTATCTCGCCGAATCTGGGGCTTACTACTCAGCGGCCTTTACTACACACGAGCTCGTCCGCCACTTCAAAGATACTCATCCTGAGGTAGATGTGTCCCTTTTTGCAGATTTCATCGAAAACTATCTCCTTGAAGAGGATCCTGCAGAAGGCTCCGTCCTCCCCCTGCTCGAAAACCATCTCCTTGAGAGTCCGCCCCAACTTCTGGTGGTCAGCGATGTGGTCCAGGGAGGTGAGCAAGTCGGGGAGTTGGCTGTTGGTGAGCAAAGTGCTCCTGCTGGGGAGGTAGCTGCTGGCGAGCAAGGTGCTGTGGCCGGGGAAGAGGTTGCTCAAGCTGGAAAGCAACTTTAAATTTGTTCGGCTTTTAAAGCCTTTTTGTATCTGGTCGGCCTATAAGGCCTTCTCTTTTTTTTTTGTTCGGCCTGCAAGGCCTTTTTTGTAACTGCTCGCCCTATGAGGCCTCTTTTGTAATCTTTCGGCCTGTAAGGCCTTAGTATGAATGAACTTTATATTTTATGAATTGTGTTCGTCTTTTTAGTAGTGATCGTCTTCGTCACTGTCTTTCAATTTGTGTTTGATTATTTTTGCAAGTTTCTTTCAATGAATACTTGTCTTTCCGGACCTCTACCATTCGTTGGTTTACGTTCGTATGTGTTGAGTTTTAACCTTTCATCGGTTTATAGTTGTGTTTTTTAGTTCAACCTTTAGTCGGTTTATACTCGTTTCCAGACCTCTACCTTTCGTTGGTTTACGTCCGTCTGTGTTGCGAGTTCAACCTTTCGTCGGTTGAACTCGTTACCGGACCTCTACCTTTTGGTTTACGTCCGTATGTGCTGCGAATTCAACCTTTCGTCGGTTGAACTCGTTCCCGGACCTCTACCTTTCAATTTACGTCCGTATGTGTTTCGAGTTTAACCATTCGTCAGTTGTGCTCATTTCTAGTTGGCTTCGCAGAGCCTTGATCTAAAAAATCTAAAATTCACCTTAACACTTGATGAAACTTAAAACTTGACATGTATTGAAATGATTCTAGATACAAACTATACAAATGTACGAAAATGAAACTTACTGATAATATTTCTTCAATTTGACTGCGTTCCATAGGTATTGGCTCGGCTTGCCGTCAAGATCTTCTATCTCGTACGATCCGTTTGAGTACGTGCGCGTTATGCGGTACGTGCCCTCCCAAGTCGGGCCAAGTATGCCTATTGATTGTTCCGTCGCCCGGCGTAGTACGAGTTGGCCAATGGTAAATTGTCGAGCACGTACTTTGGTGTTGTAATAACTGTTATACCTAGTCAAAGAAGTCAATCTTTGACAAGTCTATCCTAGTCACCGACTTATGTGGCGACGACTAGTCAACAAAGTCAAGCGACGACCAGTCAACAAAGTCAAGCGACGACCAGTCAACAAGAAGAAAATGTAATATAATTATTGTATTTAATATATTTGAGTGCTCGCCCAAATATGTTGGCGAGCACATTCTAATGAACTGCTCGCCCAAAGATGTTGGCGAGCAGGTATACGTCTAAGCCAGTGAAGGCAAGTGTTGAAGCTTTGGGAGATGACACAAGACATGGCGACCAGGTTCTCCGGCGACCACGGCGGCGAGTGACGAGCGGGTTTTCCAGTTGCTCGGCATCTCGCCGAGGACGACCACCAGAGGCGGTTTAGCATTAAATGCACCGTCCCATCACCTTTTCGGGCAGAATGAAGGTCCAGTCCGGAGGCTCCACGTGTAAAGGGCGGGCAGCCCCTAAAAACCACTATATAATGCCCAAATGGGCTCATTTGTAAGACACGTTCACTTTTCCTACCAAAAGCCCTAACCTAAGCAATAAACTCTCCCAAGCTTCTAAAGTTTTAGCTTCTCCAAGAAGCTATATCTAGTGTTCTTGTGTGTTCTTCATTAAGTTCATCACAAATCATCATTTAATCCGCATAAGCACGTAATAAACCCCGTTTAATCATACATGTTTGTATCGTACTAAAGAACAGTCCACATCCGAGTCAACTCGATTAAAGTGCATACAACATTTGGCGCTAGAAGGAGGGGACCTTTTGCGTGTTCATCATCAAGGTTTCAACCGATCATCGAGCGATCGGCTAGCAAACTCTTGTTTTTAAGTTTTAATCGGTAGATCAGCCATTTTAAAGCATTTTTTTACGATTGTTAGTGTTCTTCGTGTTCTTGAACATTTTTCAGTTTTCGTAGCATATTTTGGAGTTTGATCTCTTTGTATTTGTGTTTTCAAGCTTCTGTTATTACTTTGCTGAGAATAGTAGTTGTAATAGCACGTTCTTCTGCGTAAGAACTTTAATCTTTCGTTTCTAGATCATTACTTTGTAATCCTTTAGAAAAGACACTCTTTAAACGATGTCTCAACGTTCTCATCATGCTGGAACCCCACCGCTCGGAGGGAACGAGCACTCTCCGACGCCGGTGGCTTCACCACCAAATCCTTTTGCAAACTTGGACATGGGGGACATCATGAAAAACCCCCAGTATATGAAAGAATTCTCCGATTTCCTCCTGGAGAAGAGGAGGCCACTCGAGGTCGAAGAGGCCGAGAAGGCTAAAGACCAGGATTTTGACCGAGCTCGCAAGGCCAAAGCGAGGTTAAATGACGATGAGGACAACCGTTCCTATCACTCTTACTCCGTTCGTCCCCAGGACGGGGAGAAAAACAAGGCACCAGTCCGCTCCCATAACAGTCATACGGGAGATTCGTATGCTCGGAACTCAGTTTTCGACCGAGTAGGCGACAAGGACCCACATAAAGCTCCTCGCCCGTTGCACTTTGACATCGGGCGATGACCAGCCAGGAACGACCACAGAGATCGTGGTGGTAAAAAGGGAGACAGGGTCTCCGCCCTAGATCGAGTAGGGCCAGGTGGTGGGCGAGCTCAATCAAAGAGTTACCACAGCCATCACTCAGAGAGGCGTTCTCCCAGGCGATCACATCAGGGTGATCACCCGGCCGCTTCTCGCGGGAGCCGACGCGACGAGGTCGTCGTCCCCCGACCACAATCTGACGAGGAGGGGCAGTTCGCCCAATTCCTCGAAACTCAAAAATTGATGAAATTGGAGATGGAGACATTGCGAGCAGAGGTGGTCGCAGCAAAGCAAGGCACTGCCCCACCAGTTACTCTGCCCACTCCACCTTTGAGTGTTATGATTCTCACCGCCCCCATTCAAAGGAAGATACAAATGCCTTCTATGGCAGCATATGACGGGGCGTTTGACCCCAGGGTGTATCTATCGAAGTATGCAAGCTATATGGCCTCAATCGGGGCAACGGATGCTACCCAATGCAGAAACTTCTCCTTGACCTTAGAAGATCGAGCTCATCGCTGGTACACCACCTTGGGTGCCGGATCTATCACCTCTTTCCTAGAGCTCGGGCAACAATTCTTGACTCATTTCGGGTCTATAGCTGCTCGCCCAGCCTCAAAGCAACGTTTGGCAAACGTTCGCCAAACACCAACCGAATCGGGCAAGGATTTTATCGAGCGTTTCGATAGGTTGGTGATCGACGGAGAAGTTGTAAATGACGAGACAAAGCTAATCTCAGCTATCTCCGGACTAAGAATAGGTTCCAAGCTGTGGGAATCTATGCATACCTCTTTCCCCGTTTCCTATGCGGATTTCCGTAGTAGGGCGGGAAATTTCATTCAAATGGAAGAGATCATGGACGCCGCCAAGACTAACGAGCAGCCGGACGCGGCCAAAAGGATATGGCCCAAGAAAAATTCTAACACTGGGGAGTCTTCCCAGCCCAAGAAGGCGACCACTCAGGGCGGCAGTGCTCGCCCATCAAACTTCAGGCCTTTCGAGGAGTCTCCTGAGATTCTTCAGTTCAGAGAAGCCCTCACTGTTGATCCTAGGGGCATCTACGACGCGATCAGGGAAAAGAATCTGCTCCCCCAAGCTAAGCCAATGCATACGAGCGATGCAAATCTCGATGGTAGTAAGTTTTGCAACTACCACAACTCTGTCGGCCACCACACCAATGGGTGCCGAGACTTGGTAAGAAACCTCTTCAAGCTTTACAATGAGGGCAAGCTCGCCCAATTCATCAAGTCCGGAGGTGGAAATGGCGACAACCGAGGCAAGAAGCGTCGCGACGACAGCGACGACCTTCGACAGCAGCTCAATCGCCAGAAACTGGCTCCCCCATGCCGAACAATCCACCGGGCGATATCGATAATGTGGGTGGAGCTTGTATGGTTTTGGAAGGCCCTTTAGGGGGAACTCAGTCCGGGAAGGCTCTGTCTGTTCGCCGACAGCAGAGTGAGGTGCGAGCACTTAACAACGTGCATCAAGTGTGCGTCGCTCCTTCTGCCAGCAGCCTCCATCCCACCAACTCGTTTTCACAAATGACGATCTGAATGGCGTGGTGCAACCAAACAATGATGCTTTGGTCATCACGGGGAAAATCATGGGAACGAACGTCCATCAGATGATGGTCGACACCGGGGCATACACCAACGTCCTCTTCAAGCATACTCTTGATGCCCTTGGTGGATATGCAGAATACGTTGAGCCTTGCGACGATATTATCGTAGGGTTCGGGGACACGCGCAACCTTCCGCTTGGAAAAATCAGACTCTCCCTAGAGTTGGCATCGTCGAAAGAGCCAGAAATGCATCATGCTCGGCAGCTCGACTTCTTGATCGTAGACATGCCATCTTCTTACAACGTGTTCCTCGGCCGACCTTTCTTCAACGAGTTCAAGGCGGCCGCTTCTACTTACTTTTATTGTGTAAAATTTCCGACCTTGGCGGGAGTTATAACCGTCAAGGGCGACCAGACACGGGCGAGGGAGTGTCTCATCCACTTTGCTAAGCGCCATTCTAAAGAAACTCCTATGATTGGCCAGTATATTGAGTGTCAAAAACAAAGAGAACAAGTGAACTACCTAGAAGGTCTTCCTTGCAAGTACCGAAAGATCGAAGTTGGGGAGTGCAGTCAACGTTTCGACGACCACCCAGTGGAGGCGAACGAGCACGCCTCCATGGAAGTGAACGACCACACCCCAATGGAGATCGACGAGCAGACAGATTCGGGCGACCAGGTTCCTGAAAACATTCCAGATTTGGAGCCCAGGTTAGGTTTTGAGCCAAAATTCGGAATCGAAGATCCTCGTTGGAAGGAGCCTAAAGAGCGGGCAACTTCGGTAGAGGACCTTGAAATTATTCATTTAAGCGATGCTCGTCCAGAGCTCGAGGTATTCATAGGTTCAAATTTACCGGTGCATCTGCGGTCCGATATAATCGCATTTTTGAAAGAGAACATCGGAGCTTTCGCATGGTCGCATGAAGACATGGTAGGAATCAAAACAAGCCATGCTTGCCACAAGTTAAACATTGATCCGACAAGAAGACCCATCACCCAAAAACGAAGAAAATTTGGGCCAGATAAGTATGCGGCTATGGCAGTAGAAGTCAAGAAATTGATCGACAACAAATTAATCGAGAAAACTGGAACTGATCCCGAGTGGTTGGAAAATCCAGTGCTCGTCAAAAAGACAACCGGGTCGTGGAGATTGTGTATAGACTTCACAGATCTAAACGATGCCTGTCCCAAAGATCACTTTCCGATGCCCCACATCGATCATTTAGTAGACAATACAGCGGGGCACGAGATGTTAACTTTCATGGATGCTTTCGCGGGATACCATCAGATTGCTATGCATCCCGACGACAAGCGACATACTGCTTTCATGACCGCGACAGACATGTACAGTTGGAAAAGAATTCCTTTCGGGTTGAAGAACGCGGGGGCAACCTACCAGAGACTGGTAAATAAGATGTTTGAGCAACACATCGGCGAGATGGTGGAAGTCTACATCGACGACATCGTTGTCAAAAGTTTACGAAAAGAAGATCACCTACACCACCTCTCCTTGACATTCGATATTCTGAAAGAATACAACATGAAGTTAAATCCAAAGAAATGCAGTTTTGGAGTTAGCTCCGGGAAATTTCTGGGGCACCTGGTTAGCCAGCGGGGCATCGAGGCGAATCCGAGTAAAATTCAAGCAGTCATCGATATGCAGAGCCCAAGGAATGTGAAAGAAGTGCAGAGATTGACAGGATGCCTTGCATCGCTGAACAGATTCATAGCACGAACGGGCGATCGTTGTAAACCTTTTTTCGATGCTCTAAAGAAAGGGAAGTTCGAGTGGACCGACGAGTGCGAGAAAGCTTTCGAGAAGCTGAAAGCATATTTATCGGATCCGAAGGTCCTATCTAAGCCAGTCCCCGGAGAAATCTTGTATCTCTACTTGGCGGCAACTGACTGTGCGATCAGTTCAGTGCTCGTCCGAGCAGAGGGGAGCACACATCTTCCAATCTATTATGTAAGTCAGACACTGAGAGAAGCGGAGTTGAGATATACTCCAATGGAAAAATTGGCGTACGCATTGGTCATGAGCGTCAGAAAACTAAGGCAATACCTGTTCGACCACGAGGTGGTCGTCCTCACGACTTTTCCTCTTCGGCGAGCACTGCATCGTCCGGACACCACTGGAAGGCTTTTGAAATGGTCAGTGGAAATCGGGCAATTTGGGCTCACCTACTCGCCCAGAACGGCAATCAAGGGACAAGTGCTGGCGGAATTCATTGTGGAACTCACTTTCCCAGAGAAATTGGACAAGGAAATCGAGCTTCCTTGGACACTGTTCGTCAATGGCTCTTCGACGAGCACCAAAGCAGGGGCAGGAGTCGTCCTCACCAGTCCGGCCGGGCAGACTTTTGCTTCGGTGATCGAGTTTGAATATCGGGCGACGAACAACGAGGCAGAGTACGAGGCTCTGGTCGCAGGAATCAGGATGGCTATGGCCGTGGGCGCCAGAAAACTGAATTTTTTTTCCGATTCTCATCTAGTGGTATGTCAGATAACGGGCGAGTACGAGGCTCGCGGCGATCAAATGTTGAAGTATCAAGACTTGGTGAAAGGATTGCTCGAGCAATTCGATCAGTTTCACATCAAGCAAATCCCTAGGGAGGAGAATACGCAAGCAGATGCCTTAGCTCGGCTGGCCACTTCGGAGGGGGAGGCAATATTTTCAGAAGCAACAATCACTAAGATCTCTTCCCCATGAGTGAGCAGAGGTCAAATTTTGCAGGTTGAAGCGACCAGTGACGAGGACTGGATGACGCCGATCACCAAGTACATCAAGACCGGCGAGCTCCCGGACGACAAGGTGAAGGCGACCAGGTTGCAGCTCAGGTCCGCAAGGTAAACTATTATTGGCGACCAGCTGTACAAATGGGGTTTTCAATGCCTTTATTGAAATGCCTTGGAGAAGACGAAGCGAAGATCGTCATGCATGAAATCCACGACGGAGTGTGTGGAAATCTTACAGGGGGGCAAGCGCTCGCTTTAAAGATCATAAGGCAAGGCTACTTTTGGCCAACACTGAAGAAAGATGCAATCCACTACGCGTAGACGTGCAAGAGATGTCAAGCCTTCGCTCCCGCCATTCACTCACCACCAGACGAGCTCATCTCAGTGTATAGTTCGTGGCCTTTCGCAAAGTGGGGGATCGACATCATCGGACCTTTCCCACCAGCTGCTGGGGGAGTAACTTTCGTAGTCGTAGCAGTCGATTACTTCACCAAATGGACAGAAGCAAAGGCGTTGAAGACCATCACAACGGGCCAGATGACAAACTTCATTAGGAAAAGCATAATTTGCAGGTTCGGCCTACCACGAGCGATAGTGACCGACAACGGACGTCAATTCACGAGTCAAGACATGCTGGATTTCTGCTCAAAGTGGAATATCAAGAAAAATTTTTAACACCCTATCATCCACAATCAAATGGGCAAGTAGATGCAATCAACAAAATCATCAAGCATACTCTAAAGGCAAAGCTGGATGGATTGAAGGGCAAATGGGCCGAAGAGCTGCACATGGTTCTGTGGGCGTATCGGACGACCACGAGAAATTCTATAGGTGAGACACCGTTCGCGCTCGCGTTCGGAGCCGAAGCTGTCATACCAGCAGAGGGGCAGGTCGCCACCTTTCGAGTAGGAAATTATGATGAGCAGTTGAATAACGATGCACAGCTCTCCGACTTGGACTTCCTAAAAGAGCGAAGACTAATAGCGGACGAGAAGAATGTGGTCTACAAACAAAGGTCAGAGCGCTACTACAACACCAAAGTACGTGCTCGCCAATTCTCCATCGGCCAGCTCGTACTTCGGCGGGCGACGGAGCAATCCATTGGCATACTCGGCCCGACTTGGGAGGGTCCGTACCGAATAACACGCACACTCCTGAACGGATCGTACGAGCTAGAAGATCTCGAGGGCAAACCGAGCAAGTACCCATGGAATGCGGTCAAGTTGAAGAAATTCTATCAGTAAGTTTTTAATTTCTTTATATTTGTGTAGTTTGTATCTAGTCATGTTTCAATTCATCAAATCTTTTGTACCAAGTGTTTATCAGAAAGTTTGTAAATATCATCAAAGTGTTAGACAGATTTTAGAAATTTTAGATAGGGCTCTGCGTAGCCAGTTGTGAAAGTCGAGCACTCTTTCTTAAAGATGCTCGCAAAAGCAAAGACGAGCACTCTTTCTTAAAGAGGCTCACAGGGTAGTGGTGACGACGATCACTACCTAAGAAAAAAGAGTTCAACCGACGAATGGTTAACTCTGAAAGACGGGCACTCTTTCTTAAAGAGGCTCGCAAAGGAAAGACGGGCACTCTTTCTTAAAGAGGCTCGCACAGAAAAGACGAGCACTCTTTCTTAAAGATGCTCGCAAAGGAAAGACGGGCACTCTTTCTTAAAGAGGCTCGCACAGAAAAGACGAGCACTCTTTCTTAAAGATGCTCGCAAAGGAAAGACAGGCACTCTTTCTTAAAGAGGCTCGCAAAGGAAAGACGAGCAGTCTTTCTTAAAGAGGCTCGCAAAGGAAAGACGAGCACTCTTTCTTAAAGAGGCTCGCACAGGAAAGACGAGCACTCCTTCTTAAAGAGGCTCGCAAAGGAAAGACGAGCACTCTTTCTTAAAGATGCTCGCAAGATAACAACGACGAACGCAAACCAATGAGATTTTAAGAAGTATTTAGTATTTGTAAAAAATAAATAACATAAATTGGAAAGCAGTGACAAGGAAAAACGAACACATCATAAGCAAAAAGTTTCATTCATTAAAAAAGCCTTGGAAAGGCTAGAATTACAAAAAGGCCCTGGTGGCCGAACAGTTAAGAAAAAAAAAAAGATCTAAGTCTCTGTGGCATTCCCCTCGGTAGGATCCTCTTCCTCGTCCGCAGCCACCACCTCGGCAGGAGCATTCTGCTCGCCACCAACCTCCTCCTCATCATCAGGCGGGTTGCCAAAGAACACTGGAACACCCAAGAGTCGAGGAAACTGGAGTCCCATTTGCATAAGAGGGAGCAGGGGCAAACTTGATTCAGCCTTGGGACTTTCATCCATGAGGAGGTCGTCTATAAAGCCGTCGAGCATGGTGACGTCCACATCTGGTTGAGCCTCTTTGAGTTTGTGAACAAGCTCATGGGCGGTAAGTGCGACTGATAGAATGGCCGCGCTGGCGGCGACATCATTGCTCTCATCCCTCTCCTCGGATACGGCGACCAGCTCTTGCCGAAGTTTGGCCAAATTTTCCTCAGCAGTTGTAGCATTGTTTTAAAGAATGCCCACCTCGGCAGTTTTCTATTTTAGCTCGTTCTCGGCAGCATTGAGGCGAGCACGGAGATCTTCAATTACTTGAAGATCCTCCTGATCTTTCTTCCGGACGACCTCAAGCTGGGCCTTAGATTCGGCTAGTTTGGTCTCGAGATCGACCACTTTCTCCTCCGAGGCAGCCAGCTGCCTGTCCACGCCCGCTTTATCCCTCACCAGGCGAGCGAGTTTCACGCTCCTCTCCTCGCTGATCTTACGATTCTCGTAGATTTGCATGCAGAGTTTTTCGGCAGCAAAGGAGGCGCGGCTAAGCTCAATAGCGACCTGCCTGGCATTTTCCAAGGAATTCTGATTGTCGACCTCGTCGACAAAGTTCGTGGTCAACGAGCGTGGCATGTGCCTCATGGCCCTGACCAAGGGCTGGGGATACACCTCCTCGTCGAGCGGATCCCGCGAGCGGTAGAAGCCGAGGAGTTCCTCGTTGAACGGTTCAACTACCGGGTGCTCGACAAGCCTGGTTTAGAAGAAAGAGTTTAGAAAAGGTACTTAGAATATATTCAAAGGCATTTTTCTCGGAGAACTTACTTGGCAACCCTGACGGCATCCCAGACGAGAAAAGTATTATCACCAGGGGCCCGTTCTCCGGCGGACGAGCTCCCAACGACCTCTCGCGCCCTCGTGCTTCGGCGAGGGGGAGATGGCCTTGGTGGGGGTACGGCCAGTGCTGGGGGCGAGTTACCCCTCGGCGGGGATCTCCTCGGCTAGACGTTCCCCTCAATGTTTGGCCCTAGCCACCTCTCGGCAGCGTTTGGGCGAGAAGTGCCCCCTCGGGGTTGTTTGGCAGCTTTTTTCGGAGGCGCCGCCGCGGACTCCGGTTTCTTTCTCTTGCCCGAGCCGTCAACAATCTGACGCTCGTGGAGAGCTTTCGCCGCTCGAAGCATCTTGCTCGACATGATTCGGTCAAGGTCGAGGGTCGGAGGAAGGTAAGTGATGACTTTATCAGGAACCACTACTAAAAGAGCAAAAGATCAGTATTACGAAGAGAAGATTTTTTTGCAAAAAGACTTGATAATATTTCAAATACCTGGAGGAAACTCTCGAGTGATATGATGAGGAGGTACTCTAAGGCCTGCTTGCTCGCGCATACACTCCCGGTTCAAAAAGCGGCAGGACCTCTCCAAGTAGCGACGATTAAGCGCGCAGCAAATATGATAGTGGAAGAGGGTAGTGAGACGGTGCTCGGCAGTCCTCGTGCGAGCAAGTTCACCTGCAAGAGCGAGGAGTTATTCAGTATAGACAAGAACGAGCAGAATTAAAAAACATACCACGAATTCTCTGGTATTCAGTGGCGATGGGAATGCGTTCAGGTGATCCGTCCGGCCTGACCGCACTTTTCCAGTCACCGGCTACCCACCACCAGTTGGTCTTCCAATCAAGGATCTTGTTGGGGACCCCCTCGAACAATTTGATGTTATCACGGCTTTTTACATAGTAAAAACCGTGGCCCACTATTTTTCCGTCCTCGGCCGCTTAAAGTAAGTAATTGATCTCCTTCGGGCTCAGCTAAGTGTTCCGACAACCATTCTCGGCCACGATCAGGCCGAACAGGGTGAGGATCCCGATCAGATTCGACCAACCGTTCGGTAATATCTGAAAAGGGGCCACCCCCAGAAAGCGTAAGAAGTTTGTAACACCAGGGTGCAGGGGGAACCTTAGCCCTGCCTCCATCATGCCTATGTTGACGGCGACCATCCCTTCTGGCGGCTGGTCGGCCCTCTCGTCGGCTCGGGGAACGAAGAAGCAGACATCGGCTGGCAATTGGTACTTCTTTCGAGAGTTTTCCAATTGGGCCGAGGAGACGCTGCTCGCATACTCGCAGGCCGCATACATCGATTCAGAGGCTGTTCGGTACGGGCGAGGAACCTCCCTTGGCGGGTAATAACGGTAATATTCATAAAATGTTTCCCTTGAGAGTTCATCACCATCCAACCCCTCTCGACCACTCAAAATATCCCGTATGCTCGCCGCATAGCGAACAACCTTGTCATGGTCCTCGCGGAGGCTGCTTGACAGAGTCTCCTCGACTCGAGCAGGGTCGATCTGTTCGCCCACCCCCCTATCTAGGCTCTGATCGCGCAGATCAGAGTCGGTCTCATCATCGTCCTCCTCGGCATCGTTGCCGGCATCTTCCCTATCACTTTCAGAGGACCCTTCTAGGTCGACGACCACCTCCGGTCTAATTTTGGGAGCTCTCGCGCTGAAGGGTTCGGGGGAGTAGATCCTAGAGTCCGAAGAGGATGTCCTCTCCACTAAGGCCAAAGCTAAGTCTTCGGCACCACCGGATCTGGCGGCACCACCGTCCAACGGCGGAGAACCTCCACCGGAACCACCACCAACCTCCATTTTTTCTTAAGAAATGGGGGAAAATAAGTTTTTTAAAGAAAGAAATGTACTTTGTTTACCTTTTCGTCGATCGAAAACCACCCCAAAACTCGCCGGAAACCTTGAAGAAGAAGCTTGGAAGGAAACTCGAGGAGAAATGCTAAAATTTGCAGAGTGGAAAAGGTTTTGAAGAAGATGAAGGTCCTATTTATAGGCAAAATCGATCAGGGACTAATGTGCAAAAAGCGGGGTAAAATTTGCAATTTTCCCAAAAATCTGGGCCCTTTTCCGAAATCGAGGTGGGAAAGTGGGCTCACGCGCGACCGTTGAGGTCGGCACGCGCCGCACGCGCTCAATTCAAATTTTTGGGCGCCAATCACGCGTCTGACACAGGTCACATCAATCGTCATCAAAAGTGATTCGGAAAGCGTGCTCGGCGTAGGAAACGAGGCGACCGCCTCCGTTTTACGTCACCAAGATTCTAAATTTGATTTCCTTGTCGAAGACAATTCTAAGAGGACGAGGACACTGCTCGCCTTACCATTCTACGAATGCGAAGAAAGGCGACCAGGGGGCAAATGTTATACCTAGTCAAAGAAGTCAATCTTTGACAAGTCTATCCTAGTCACCGGCTTATGTGGCGACGACCAGTCAACAAAGTCAAGCGACGACCAGTCAACAAGAAGAAAATGTAATATAATTATTGTATTTAATATATTTGAGTGCTCGCCCAAATATGTTGGCGAGCACATTCTAATGAACTGCTCGCCCAAAGATGTTGGCGAGCAGGTATACGTCTAAGCTAGTGAAGGCAAGTGTTGAAGCTTTGGGAGATGACACAAGACATGGCGACCAGGTTCTCCGGCGACCACGGCGAAAAGTGAACTTATCTGACAAAAGTGAACTTAGAATAGTCGTCTACCACAACAAGTGTGTACCTTCTACCGTTCAAAGTTGGAGGTGTTATTGGGCCATGTAAGTCCATATGTAGAAGTTCAAGAACTCTACTGGTTGAGAGGGATGGAATAGATTTAAAAGAACCCTTCACCTGTTTACCTTTTTGACAGGAGGTGCATACATGTGACTTATAGTAGACTTCATTGGGAATACCTTCCACAAGGTAGTCTCTGGCTATCTTATTAAGAACCTTAAAGTTTAGATGACAAAGGCGTCTATGCCAGAGCCAGCCAAGTTCTTTAGGATTCTTAGTAAGTAGACAGGTGTCCCTCGGACAACTGTTCCAGTTCACTATGTACACACTTCCTTGTCTAATGCCGACTAGTAGGACTGTGTGTGTTTTCTTGTCGATGATTTCACATTTCTGACTCTTGAACTGCACCTTGTATCCACGATCACAAAATTGTGAAACAGAGAGTAAATTGTATTTCAAGCCTTCAACATAAGAAACGTCTTGAATTTCTATGTCACCATTCCGAATGTAACCAAATCCTTTAGTAACAGCAATGGAGCTATCACCAAATATCACTTTTGGTCCTTCTTGCTCATGGTAGCTTGATAAGAGAGTCTTGGTACCAGTCATGTGGTGTGAACAGCCACTGTCTATGTACCAAGTTTCTCCTGTTGAGCCACCTTTCTTGTATAGATCGAGTCGACCCTGCAATAGATGATAATACATAATTTAGGTACCCTCCTTGTTTATTGGGGTCCTTGGGGGTTAGTCGAGTTCAATGGAATCCAAATGTACATTGGAGTCCTGAACAAGTTTGACCTTCTAAGCTTTCGACCATATTTGTTGCAGAATAAAACCTTGTTGTCCTTATCTGGCCTATCAGTCGAGTTCGGGTCTACTCTTTGGAGATAGCCTTTTGACTTAATCTCTACTTGAGCAGGCACTTGTCTATGATAGTCAGAGTAAGGTTTGTATGCATTAGGTCCATACGGTTTATAGACATGTTTAGGTCTTTCTTCTCCTTTGATATCATATGACAAAGGTGGAGGATATAGAACAGCTTGTGTACGATATTTTGGACCTTCCTGTCTAGGTCTAGATGAGTAGAGTTGAGACTGCCTTATGAAAGGAGGTCTAGACTCTTGTCGTCTAGTCTGTACTTGTCTAGTACTAGTCTCCTCAGGATACCAGTCCTCGTATCTGACCTGATTTGGTCGTCCACGATTCCTATTCCTTTGTTGACTTGTCTTAAACGGAACAGGCTTGTTGTTAACTTTCTTTTTACCACCTTTGGTAATTGGAATGTTAACTCGAGCTTGTTTTGGTACAGTACCTTTTGATGGAGTGTCAATATCGTATATCAATGGTTCTTTTCCTTTATCATTAGTCAAAGAGCTTGAGATGAAAATAGTAGGGTTCTTAGGAACTTGAGTAGACGAGCTGGGTGTCTCAGCACCTATGCCTGTCTTGTCAGCAGGAGCCCTATACCTATCTGACAATTCAAGGTTAACCTTATATGAGTTAACCAGGTCAGTAAGTTTAAGGTCTAATGTGACAACCTCGGTTTCTAAGAACTTATTACGTTCTTCAAGCTTTTTGAGCTTGCTTTGTAAGACATTGAATTCATGTTTCTCAGTCGCATGTGTCTTAAGTAGGTCTTGATACAACTTGTCTGTCAATGCACACTTGTCTTTGAGTTGTCTCAACTCTTCTTGCAAGCGTTTATTTAGGACAGTTATATTAGGATCTACTTTAGACTGAGCTTCCTTAAGATCAATGATTTCTTGTCTTAAGGTGATGTTTTCGTCACTGACTTCAATGAATGCCTTGTTGGCAAGTAGGAGGTCGTCTTCAACTGCACTAGTAGAGTGCTGAAGACTACTCCCTACTTGGCTACTGGCAGTATCACTTTCATCAGAATCTGATTCATCACATGATTGAAAGGAAGTAACAGATGATACCTCTTGGTCGATTTTAGCCATGAAGCATAGACCATCATCAACTATGAATGCTTCATCGTGATCTGGTTCAGACGGGTAGCTAGATGAGGATGATGGCAACTCGTCTGAGTCAGAGTCAGAGTCATTATTGGCCATCATTGCCTTTTTACCATGGTTGTATCTTCTTTCCCTTCGTGCTTTGCGTTCTTCTCGATCATCAGTACTCAGGTCTGGACATTCATATATGTAGTGACCTGGTTTCTCACAGTTATAGCACACGAGATCATTAGTAGCCTTTTTAATAGGAGAGTTGTTCCTTCGTTTATCACGTCTATCAGAACGAGTAATCTTCCTACCATCAGACTCTCTATCTTGTCTGTTACCTTTCGAGACTTCGTCTCTCCTTTCGGACGAGTTTCGGTCTCGTCTGGTTTCAGACGAGTTCTTAGAAGCAGACCCTCTATGCTCTCTATAGAACTTCTTATATCTTCCGAAACGTTTATTCAGCCTATCAAACTTTTTAACCATGAGGCTTACCTGATCCTTCAGACTAAGATCAGTATCTAACTCGTCTTTCACAGAAGCAGACCTAGTCTTAGTCTTAGACCTGTCTATCTTAGACGAACTAGCCTTAAAAGCAACGTTCTTAGATACAGTATGTTCTCTGTCACTACTTACTATGGGTTCATCTTCGTCTAGATCAAACTCATGAGCCTTTAGAGTTTGAAACATAGTCTCTGCTGTCCATACGTCTATATCTTGGGTATTCTTAACAAGCATTTTTACCATCTTCCAACGACTATCAAGGCTTTTGAGAATCCTAAGATTGATTTCACGTGGAGTATAAGATTTACCAAGGACTTCCAAGTCATTCATGATTTTAGTAAAACGAGTATCCAACTGGTCTATTGTTTCACCAGTTTGCATATGAAATGATTCGAATCTTTGGACAGCAGTGGAAAGCTTGCTTTCTTTGATCAGGGATGTCCCTTCACAAATGATAGCTAAGCGGTCCCACATTTCTTTGGCAGTTTTACATTTTAACACTTTTCCCAGATACTCATTAGGAAGAGTGTGTAAGATGTAATTCTTGGCCAAGCTATCCAAATTATTCTGTCTCATTTCTTCAGATGTAAGTTCTGACCTTGGTTTCTTGACGAGAGTACCCACGGGTTGATTTGCGTCGAGGGCAGCAGTGTTTGGGATCATGGTCACAATTGGACCTTCAGTGATGACTGAGATCATTAAGTCATGAGTGGAGCTGAAGATGGCTTCCATCCTTAGCTTCCAATAGTCGTAATCCTGTACCTGGAACTTAGGTAGTTTGTTGGCGCTTATCTCAAGAGACATGATTTCAAGAAATAAGTGCTAAGTAGAGTTATGATCAAGAACAACAGATAAGTCAAGAACAGGGAGCACGGAAAACAGATGATACAAGAATATGATCAAGAACACGTATACAAGAACAGTCAAGGACCAAGACTTCACCCTAAGTCTTGAGTCGGTTATCAAGAAACAGCAGTTCGTAAACTACTGCTCTGATACCACTTGTTGGTCCCAAGTTGAGTTAATAACGAGTAAGCTAGTGAAAATGTCTAGAGGGGGGTGAATAGACTTTTTCAAAAATCTTTCGAAATATCAAAGTACGATATGCGGAATACAAAATTATCAATGAGCCCAATTCAAGATTATACTCAACTTATTTTCGAGAACTCTGTTCTATACTCAACTAGTCTAGTTCAGTTAAGTAGTTAAACCAATTAAGCAATTTAAACAATCAAAACTGTAAAGTAAATCAAACACAAGATTTATAGTGGTTCGACAACTTGTCTACATCCACTCTCACAAACCCAGTTGTGATGTTTCCACTAAACTCTTCCAATCGAGTACAAGTGTGTGTTCCTGTCTTTAAAGTCCCAAGAAGAAGACTTAGATCTTCAACAGACTATACCTCCAGATATGTCTACGATCTTACTAGAAATTTTACAAGTATCTAGCACCTTGAAAATAACAAAACAAAAACTAAAAACTTCTCTGATTTTCAGTAGTAGCCTTCTTGATTCTTCACTTGTCTTCTGGCTATCTTTCTGAACTTCAATCAACTCTGAGAGTAAACTTCAAATATATCTTTGATAATGCTTCACTTGAGTATGAACGTCAGTGTATCAGTAGTAGTCAATTGATCACCATCATGAAGTATTTATAGACTTCAATCTTCAAGAACTTAGTAAGTTGTAACCAACTTTTTCTTGATAACTACCTTCAACTGAATCTTCTTATCAATCCACGCGTTTCTGTTATGAATTAGTTATTCCATAACTAACTTCTATATCTTTACCTCTTCACGCGTATTTGACTAATCTTCACGTTGACTTGTCTTGAGTAGACTTGTATGCACTTGTCTTGTCTTGTAGTCTTCCTATCTTGAGTAGTAGACTTCGACTCTTCTTGTCTGGTCTTCCTTCTTCAAATAGTAGAGTAGACTATACTAATCTTATCAAGACTATTACATTACATTAAGCTTTTATAATACAAGCTTAGTCAACTTATAAACTATACAATGAATCTATCTATTACATATAAAAACATCATGAGCTCTATACAACAATTATAGCTCAAAAACAATCTATCATGTATGAAGTACTTATAAATCGTACTTATCTTTTAATGAATACTTTCTCTTAAAACAACTAGTACTTGTCTTTTGAATTCTACTGATCTGTACAAGATGACTTCAACTCAACTAGACTAGATTAGTCAACACTTAGAAAATATTCAAGTCTTCTTTTTGGCTTATCAAAACTTTATCTTTTATCTTTTGTTCATCATTTAGGACTTGTTCTAGGATTCATATCCCAACAATTTCCCCCTTTTTGATGAAGCCAAAACTACTTGAATCTTTTCTCATAAGTAGACTAGTTAAGTAGTTATCTTGTCTTTAAACATCAAAATAGTACTTTATCTTTTATTCATTCAAAATAAGATCAGTAGATTACACATACTTTGAATAACAAAACATCAGAGCAAAAAAAACTAATCAAACAAACAAGAACTAATCTGAAAGATTACCTCCTTCTGGGTTAGGAACACAGAATGCATCGAGGAGTCTCTTGTGGATTAGACTGATCTGATCTTCATCTTCAATCTTCTCCTTATCTAGCAGCTCTTCTTCAAACTTTTTGATTTGATTAACATCAACTCTTTTTCCTGAGCTTGTCATAGGAGTCTTCCATCTTGGAAAGATTGGTATCAGAATGTTGAAATTTGCAGCAGCAGATATCCTCAATATCAGATTCCAAAGCATTCGATTCTGACCTTCCATAAACTTATCAAACATCGAGTATAGTTCATCCGAATTTTCAGAATCACCATACTTTCTGATTATCCAGTGATCAAGTTCCCATTGTCTCTTCACCTTGAGCCAATCTTGACGATGCTCTCTGTCAATAAAATAATCAATGAACTGATCTTCCATTTTCTCTTCATCTTCCTTCAGCTTCTGCAAATTCTCAATATGTTTTTCAATCTTCTTTTTGCTTGCATAGTGAGATTCATCACTTGGATCAACAACCTTCTGCTTTTTCACTTTTGTTGTTGTCTCCATCTCTCTAGGTTCTTCTATCTGAATAGATTTCCTTTTAGATATCATTTTTGTCTGCATTTCAGCTTCTGGAGATGCAATGGCCTTGCCCTTCTCCTTCTTCTTTAATTCATCAGCTTCAATTTTAGCTTGCTCAGCTTCTGCAGTTTTAACCAATCTGCCTCTGCCTCTCTTAGGCCTCTTAAGATCTTGCATAGCTTCAGCAGCATCTTTAGTTTCTGGTTCAGCACTTGCCTCTTTCACTTCTTCAGCAGCAAATTCAACTCGACTTGCCTCTTCCCCCTTTTTGGCTTCATCAGATGCCTTGAGAGAGAAAAGAGAAGTGAAACGAGTCATTTCTTCCATCATAGCTTGCTTCATAAGATCTGTAGCTTTCTCAATTTGCTTCTCATGCGACTTGTTTTGACTTAACTTGTCCAGCTTGGTCGCCACCAACTCTAGCTTTTGAGTAGACAAGTTCAACTCATTCTTGAAATGTGTTGCGGTCAAACGTAACTTCTTGTTTTCATCAGTCATAGCTGAGATAAGTTGTTGAGCTTGAGTTAGCTGATCATAAGCTTCCTTCCTCTGAACATCAGCAACTTCGATTCTTGCTCTATAGACTCTTTCCAATTTCCTGGATTCAGTAGCTAGTACGCGAGCAAAATCGACTGAGCTTTTCTCTGAGTATTCAACTTGATCCTGGAGAAATCCTTCAAGTTGTTCAAACATGTGTTGTCTGTATTCATCATCTACCTGACTGACTGCATTGACGATCAAATCTTTTGAACTTGTCACAAGGACATTGTTTTGTTCAATAAGAGTCTTCTGGACATCAGATTTAAGAAACTCATCAATCGACGCTTTGATGACGGCTTTCAATTCGTCCTTCAACTCATCTATTGAGGCGGCTGAGATAGCTTGAGATGACTGTCCAACCTCAACATGAGTAACATCAAGCATGACTTCATCTTCTGGAGTTAAAACTTTCACCAACCGATCTTCTGAAACAGTAGTCAAGACCTCGTCTTCGACTAGATTAACTTCTGGAAGCACACTTCCAGCAATAGCTCTTAGATTAAGTTGAGGAGAGTAAGAGATGATAGCCAACCTTGCTTCACGAGCCTTCCTTTCAGCAATAGCTATGTCCCTCTTCAATAAGGCATGCAACTTCTCCATGTATCCACAAAGTTCAAATGGCAGTAAATCATCAGAATAACGATTTATAAAAGCAAAATCTGATCTTGGACTATCAGCATGGTCCATCTGAAATTTGAACACAATGCCTCTCAACTGATCTGAGACATTGTCTAAATCTATGACTGGATCAGTAGACTGTATCAACTCAGCTTGATAATCTTCAAATACCACAATGTTTTGCACAACATCAAGATCTGGAACCTGAACTCCTACATCAAACTTGAATTCTGAACTCATCAAGTCATCAGAAATACCAAGTAGTCTTTTTGCAAGAGCAGTGATAGCATGATTTGGGAAAAGCTCTGAGTGGTCACTAACACCACTATTCTCCTTCTGCTCCATTTCCCAATCCATGAAATTTGAAATGCCACCTTTTCCTAAGATGACTTCGAAAAGATCATCTGTACCAGACTTCTTCAAGGCCACCCAAGTACAAATTCGAACCAGTTTCTCAAACTGTTCTGAAGAGTAGTCGACTTCAACAGACGAGAGCTGCTTCTTCAAATTCTTGCTCATCTTTGAACGGATTCGCTTCTCTCTTAGACACATGGGATAATAGACCAAGGATTCGAATCTAGCTTCAGTCGGGGTCTGAGTAGATGGGGTCTCTAACTCAGTTGTTGCAGTGGCAACTAACTTCTGATCTGAAGTAGATGAGATAAAGGGTTCAACATATTCTGTTGAGGGAGAGGGTGTGAAAGTACTGGTTTCAAAAAGCTTTGATGTGTCTTGGTTTGGTATGACAACTGTCGGAGTATCAGTTGTATCTATTATGGGAGTGTTTTCAGGTAGGCTGACCCTCAGCGGATATGCTGGCAGCACTTGTGAAGTTGAGAGAATAGGTCTAGGCCTAGATCGACGTGATCTTGCCTTGGTTCGAACAGAAGAGGATGGGAGAGAGAGAGGAATTGAAACAGATTGAGTAGTAGAACCAACCTGTAAACTCGACTCGGCTGGACGAGTAGGCGAATCAACTTTCACCAAAGTGTACATCTCAGGTATTTGTTCACTCGACTCTTGCTCTTGAGTCGACTCTTCCTCTGACTGAGTCCTCTCTGAGTCTTCTGCACCAGATGAGTCTTGTGTAGCTTCCACTGACTTGTCTTCAACGGACTCATCTTCTGAAGATCCAGACTCACCAGCATGCGGCAAAGCTTCCATGGGGTCAATTCTGGCTTGCCTAGGTGCAGATGGCCTGGCCGCAGCTTGTTTCCTCACTGCCCCTTTCTTCAAGTAAAACTTCAAAGGATGGAACGGCTTTCCTTTACTCCATTTCGTCTTGTTTGGTATAAGGAGAGGAAGTAAGATACTTAGCTTGTTTCCATATCCAACTGCAGTAGACACCACCCAATTTCGAGTATTGTCATCTACTCGAACACTGCGTTCAAAATACATAATTCGATCCGCAATCAGCTTGAACCAATTGCATTCAGTGATACCATCAAAAATGACAGCCATAACCCTTGCCTTCATAAAGGTCACAGAGTCATGAGAACCAGTCGAACTTAACAAGATTTTGCTGGCAATATCCAATAAGGTGCGATATTTCTTAAGAAGATCACCCTTCTTGACTGGAACATACTTGCCATCTGATTTCTGTTTCAACTTCTTCCCACAGAAAATACTCAAGTAACGAATTTCTTGTCCAAGAGCATAATTTTCAATGTCAATAGTTCCGATGGGCAACTGTAGACGGTTGAACATAGTTTCTGGAGTGATTTGCACACGATCCTCACCAATGAAGGATTCAAGAATATCACCTTGTCTAATGACGTTGGCATAGAACTCTAGCACCTCCTCCTCCAAGACCACTTGAGGAAATGATTCTAGATACGGTTTGAGCCCACATCGAGTGCATTTAGCCAAAATCTCAGCATCGTCGTCTGAGTGATTGCCTTTGAAGAACACAGATGGTTCAACATTTACTTTGTTATCGGAGATGTACCGGCCTAGGTCGAATGTGACCTGCATGTTAGTTCTAAGATCGAAGATTGATCGAGTAGACATCTCAACAATGATCAGTAATTAGATTGCTTGAAAATAGGGAGAGTCAAAAACTTCTTGAGAAAAACAAGGAATTAACAAAAATGTGACTAAGTCGTGTGATAATTTGGGTTTTGATCAAGACGGTTAAGACCTTTGGCATTCGGTTACGGAACCGAGAGTATTATGTAATTTGATATTGTAAACTTTGAAATCCGCCCTTTCTTAGTTAGACCAGAGGAGTGAACTCATCTGTCCTAGTGTAGATGAGTGAGAACTGGATGTATACACCACATCAAATGAGAGTGTATAAATCTAATTCAAGGGTTTTCAAATTCTATCAATACCTAATTACTATAATATCCTTAATCCGTTTTGATTAAACACTTAGCATTAAAAAAACTTAGCTTGTCTGTTCGAGTCCATCCAGAACAGACGAGTAGACTCAAGCTTCACCAGACGAGTTGACTTAAGTACACAAGACGAGTTCCCCCTTCGTCTGTGCATGTCTATTCTGAGTCTCGAACGACTTCGATTACCTATCTTCTCACTTTCAATATGTAATTGATGGTGCAAGTAAAGTAACAATAAATAAAATGAATATCAATCTAAAGCAATGATCAAGGTTTCGAACAAGATGACTATTGACCAACATAAGAGTCAACACAAGGATATTTAAGAAATCATAGATTCCCCCTTAAATGTTTATTCCCTTAGTATTACCCTCAGCTTTACCAGCTTCCTCATCGGGTTGTCTGGTCACCTTGTCTAGCCTTGTATACCTGTCTGTTGCGTGAGTAGACGAGTGCTCTATTCTTTTTTTGTGGTAACTTGTCTATTTTCTTCTTTCTTTTTAGAACTGTACCTGTCTGGTTAGTACATTTCTACATACTAGTAGGATCAAGATCAATTAGTCCTAGACTAATGCATAATTCATGAAATCGTGCCTCAGCTAATGGTTTTGTAAAAATATCAGCTCTTTGAAAATCAGTATGAATCTTTTCCATGCGAATATCCTTCTTTTCTACATGATCACGTATGAAATGGTGTTTCACATCAACATGCTTACAACGTGTGTGCAGAACAGGATTTTGTGTAATGGCAATTGCACTATTACTATCACAGAATATAGGAACATTTGATTCACAAATATTATAATCTCTAAGCTGTTGAATAAGCCATAATAATTGACTACAGCAACTACCAGCTGCCATGTACTCGGCTTCAGTAGTAGAGGTAGCAACACTTGTCTGCTTTTTTGAAAACCATGAAATGAGTTTTGTGCCTAAGAATTGACAAGAACCAGATGTAGATTTCCTATCTATTCTACAGCCACCAAAATCAGAATCAGAGTAGCCACTTAGAGATAAATCATCATTTGAAGGATACCATATACCACGATTGATGGTTCCTTTCAAATATTTCAAAATCCTTTTAGTGGTTTTCATATGACTCTCTTTTGGATTAGCTTGAAAACGAGCACATACACCAACAGAAAATGCAATATCAGGTCTACTAGCAGTTAAGTAGAGTAATGAACCAATTAGACCACGGTAATGAGTTTGATCAGTACACTTACCTTGTTCGTCTGGGTCCATTCTGTATGTAGGTAGCATAGGTACGCCAGCAGACTTGCATGTCTTAATACCATACTTGTCTAGAAGATTTCTAGTATACTTTGCTTGATTTATGAAAATCCCTTCAGGGGTCTGTTTTACTTGAAGTCCAAGAAAGTAATTCATTTCACCCATCATAGACATCTCAAATTTACTTTGCATGAGTGTTGAGAAACTTTCACTCAGCTCTTTGTTAGGTGAACCAAAAATGATGTCATCTACGTAAATTTGGACGAGTAAAATGTCTTTCCCTTCTTGTCTTCTAAACAAGGTTCTGTCTACCTTGCCTTTAGTAAAACCATTTTCTAATAGAAATTGAGAAAGAGTATCGTACCAGGCTCTTGGAGCTTGCTTTAGTCCATATAAGGCCTTCTTTAATTTGTATACCTGATTACCTTTGACTTCGAAACCTGGGGGTTGTTCAACATATACTTCTTCCACAAGAATACCGTTAAGAAATGCACTTTTAACATCCATTTGATATACAGTAAATTTCATGTAAGCAGCATATGCAAGAAACAATCGAATGGCTTCTAGTCTAGCAACAGGAGCATAAGTTTCATCATAATCTATGACTTCAGCTTGTGAGTAGCCTTGGGCGACTAGTCTAGCCTTATTACGAACAACTACATCATTCTCATCTTTCTTATTCTTGAAAATCCATCGAGTTCCAACTACATTATGATGTTTCGGTCTATCGACAAGTTCCCAGACGTCGTTTCGAACAAACTGATTCAACTCGTCTTGCATAGCAATGATCCAATTACTATCAGCCAATGCCTCATTAATGGTTTTAGGCTCGATAGATGAGAGGAAACAACACCAGCAAAACAGAGATGGACTAGATTGTTCTTGCGACTCAAAGAGTTGTCGTCTAGTCTTAACACCAACAGTAGAGTCACCAATAATATTTTCAGTATTATGCGCTGATTTCCATGTATTTCTATTCTTAACAATAATACTATCATCTATATCATGTACAGCATCATGCATGTCAACATCATTATCATCAGGAGATTTAATAGGAGTAGACGAGTCGACTAGTTTAGGTATGTCAACTGGTCTAGTAGAGTTACCTTGAGCACTCACCTTCTTCTGGTCATCTGATTCGAGAGCGTTCATGAATGGATTGTATGCTTGAACGGATTCATATACCTCTGAGTCTTTGTCAGTTTCGACAGTTAGCTCAGTAGCTTTCTCACTGATCTTGTTGGTAGACGGGTCCTGTTGAGATTCTTCGAAAACCACATGTGGTGTTTCTTCCACACAAAGGGTTGAGTAGTTGAATACTCTAAATGCTTTGCTAGTCGAGGAGTATCCTAAGAATATCCCCTCGTCTGCTTTAGCATCGAATGCATTCAACTTGTTTTTCCCATTGTTATGGATGAAACACTTGCATCCAAATATATGAAAATATGAAACTCTGGGTTTTCTACCTTTCCATACCTCATAGGGTGTCTTACCTAGTGCTTTATTGATAGCACTTCTGTTTTGTGAGTGGCATGCAGTGTTGATACCTTCTGCCCAAAATTTCTGAGGCGTATTATACTCTGTCAGCATGGTCCTGCAGGCCTCCTTAAGAGTTCTGTTCCTTCGTTCTGCTACTCCATTTTGCTGTGGTGTCCTAGCTGCACTAGTAAGGTGCTGGATGCCACGCTTAGAACAAAATTCTTTAATATAGCAGTTAATGAATTCAGTACCCTTGTCACTACGGATCTTGACAATTGACTGATTCTTCTCAACCTGTAACTTCTTCAATAGATCGGGCAAAAGTGTTTGTGTATCACTCTTCTTGTGTAAGAAGACTACCCAAGTGAACTTAGAATAGTCGTCTACCACAACAAGTGTGTACCTTCTACCGTTCAAAGTTGGAGGTGTTATTGGGCCATGTAAGTCCATATGTAGAAGTTCAAGAACTCTACTGGTTGAGAGGGATGGAATAGATTTAAAAGAACCCTTCACCTGTTTACCTTTTTGAGAGGAGGTGCATACATGTGACTTATAGTAGACTTCATTGGGAATACCTTCCACAAGGTAGTCTCTGGCTATCTTATTAAGAACCTTAAAGTTTAGATGACAAAGGCGTCTATGCCAGAGCCAGCCAAGTTCTTTAGGATTCTTAGTAAGTAGACAGGTGTCCCTCGGACAACTGTTCCAGTTCACTATGTACACACTTCCTTGTCTAATGCCGACTAGTAGGACTGTGTGTGTTTTCTTGTCGATGATTTCACATTTCTGACTCTTGAACTGCACCTTGTATCCACGATCACAAAATTGTGAAACAGAGAGTAAATTGTATTTCAAGCCTTCAACATAAGAAACGTCTTGAATTTCTATGTCACCATTCCGAATGTAACCAAATCCTTTAGTAACAGCAATGGAGCTATCACCAAATATCACTTTTGGTCCTTCTTGCTCATGGTAGCTTGATAAGAGAGTCTTGGTACCAGTCATGTGGTGCGAACAGCCACTGTCTATGTACCAAGTTTCTCCTGTTGAGCCACCTTTCTTGTATAGATCGAGTCGACCATGCAATAGATGATAATACATAATTTAGGTACCCTCCTTGTTTATTGGGGTCCTTGGGGGTTAGTCGAGTTCAATGGAATCCAAATGTACATTGGAGTCCTGAACAAGTTTGACCTTCTAAGCTTTCAACCATATTTGTTGCAGAATAAAACCTTGTTGTCCTTATCTGGCCTATCAGTCGAGTTCGGGTCTACTCTTTGGAGATAGCCTTTTGACTTAATCTCTACTTGAGCAGGCACTTGTCTATGATAGTCAGAGTAAGGTTTGTATGCATTAGGTCCATACGGTTTATAGACATGTTTAGGTCTTTCTTCTCCTTTGATATCATATGACAAAGGTGGAGGATATAGAACAGCTTGTGTACGATATTTTGGACCTTCCTGTCTAGGTCTAGATGAGTAGAGTTGAGACTGCCTTATGAAAGGAGGTCTAGACTCTTGTCGTCTAGTCTGTACTTGTCTAGTACTAGTCTCCTCAGGATACCAGTCCTCGTATCTGACCTGATTTGGTCGTCCACGATTCCTATTCCTTTGTTGACTTGTCTTAAACGGAACAGGCTTGTTGTTAACTTTCTTTTTACCACCTTTGGTAATTGGAATGTTAACTCGAGCTTGTTTTGGTACAGTACCTTTTGATGGAGTGTCAATATCGTATATCAATGGTTCTTTTCCTTTATCATTAGTCAAAGAGCTTGAGATGAAAATAGTAGGGTTCTTAGGAACTTGAGTAGACGAGCTGGGTGTCTCAGCACCTATGCCTGTCTTGTCAGCAGGAGCCCTATACCTATCTGACAATTCAAGGTTAACCTTAGATGAGTTAACCAGGTCAGTAAGTTTAAGGTCTAATGTGACAACCTCGGTTTCTAAGAACTTATTACGTTCTTCAAGCTTTTTGAGCTTGCTTTGTAAGACATTGAATTCATGTTTCTCAGTCGCATGTGTCTTAAGTAGGTCTTGATACAACTTGTCTGTCAATGCACACTTGTCTTTGAGTTGTCTCAACTCTTCTTGCAAGCGTTTATTTAGGACAGTTATATTAGGATCTACTTTAGACTGAGCTTCCTTAAGATCAATGATTTCTTGTCTTAAGGTGATGTTTTCGTCACTGACTTCAATGAATGCCTTGTTGGCAAGTAGGAGGTCGTCTTCAACTGCACTAGTAGAGTGCTGAAGACTACTCCCTACTTGGCTACTGGCAGTATCACTTTCATCAGAATCTGATTCATCACATGATTGAAAGGAAGTAACAGATGATACCTCTTGGTCGATTTTAGCCATGAAGCATAGACCATCATCAACTATGAATGCTTCATCGTGATCTGGTTCAGACGGGTAGCTAGATGAGGATGATGGCAACTCGTCTGAGTCAGAGTCAGAATCATTATTGGCCATCATTGCCTTTTTACCACGGTTGTATCTTCTTTCCCTTCGTGCTTTGCGTTCTTCTCGATCATCAGTACTCAGGTCTGGACATTCATATATGTAGTGACCTGGTTTCTCACAGTTATAGCACACGAGATCATTAGTAGCCTTTTTAATAGGAGAGTTGTTCCTTCGTTTATCACGTCTATCAGAACGAGTAATCTTCCTACCATCAGACTCTCTATCTTGTCTGTTACCTTTCGAGACTTCGTCTCTCCTTTCGGACGAGTTTCGGTCTCGTCTGGTTTCAGACGAGTTCTTAGAAGCAGACCCTCTATGCTCTCTATAGAACTTCTTATATCTTCCGAAACGTTTATTCAGCCTATCAAACTTTTTAACCATGAGGCTTACCTGATCCTTCAGACTAAGATCAGTATCTAACTCGTCTTTCACAGAAGCAGACCTAGTCTTAGTCTTAGACCTGTCTATCTTAGACGAACTAGCCTTAAAAGCAACGTTCTTAGATACAGTATGTTCTCTGTCACTACTTACTATGGGTTCATCTTCGTCTAGATCAAACTCATGAGCCTTTAGAGTTTGAAACATAGTCTCTGCTGTCCATACGTCTATATCTTGGGTATTCTTAACAAGCATTTTTACCATCTTCCAACGACTATCAAGGCTTTTGAGAACCCTAAGATTGATTTCACGTGGAGTATAAGATTTACCAAGGACTTCCAAGTCATTCATGATTTTAGTAAAACGAGTATCCAACTGGTCTATTGTTTCACCAGTTTGCATATGAAATGATTCGAATCTTTGGACAGCAGTGGAAAGCTTGCTTTCTTTGATCAGGGATGTCCCTTCACAAATGATAGCTAAGCGGTCCCACATTTCTTTGGCAGTTTTACATTTTAACACTTTTCCCAGATACTCATTAGGAAGAGTGTGTAAGATGTAATTCTTGGCCAAGCTATCCAAATTATTCTGTCTCATTTCTTCAGATGTAAGTTCTGACCTTGGTTTCTTGACGAGAGTACCCACGGGTTGATTTGCGTCGAGGGCAGCAGTGTTTGGGATCATGGTCACAATTGGACCTTCAGTGATGACTGAGATCATTAAGTCATGAGTGGAGCTGAAGATGGCTTCCATCCTTAGCTTCCAATAGTCGTAATCCTGTACCTGGAACTTAGGTAGTTTGTTGGCGCTTATCTCAAGAGACATGATTTCAAGAAATAAGTGTTAAGTAGAGTTATGATCAAGAACAACAGATAAGTCAAGAACAGGGAGCACGGAAAACAGATGATACAAGAATATGATCAAGAACACGTATACAAGAACAGTCAAGGACCAAGACTTCACCCTAAGTCTTGAGTCGGTTATCAAGAAACAGCAGTTCGTAAACTACTGCTCTGATACCACTTGTTGGTCCCAAGTTGAGTTAATAACGAGTAAGCTAGTGAAAATGTCTAGAGGGGGGTGAATAGACTTTTTCAAAAATCTTTCGAAATATCAAAGTACGATATGCGGAATACAAAATTATCAATGAGCCCAATTCAAGATTATACTCAACTTATTTTCGAGAACTCTGTTCTATACTCAACTAGTCTAGATCAGTTAAGTAGTTAAACCAATTAAGCAATTTAAACAATCAAAACTGTAAAGTAAATCAAACACAAGATTTATAGTGGTTCGACAACTTGTCTACATCCACTCTCACAAACCCAGTTGTGATGTTTCCACTAAACTCTTCCAATCGAGTACAAGTGTGTGTTCCTGTCTTTAAAGTCCCAAGAAGAAGACTTAGATCTTCAACAGACTATACCTCCAGATATGTCTACGATCTTACTAGAAATTTTACAAGTATCTAGCACCTTGAAAATAACAAAACAAAAACTAAAAACTTCTCTGATTTTCAGTAGTAGCCTTCTTGATTCTTCACTTGTCTTCTGGCTATCTTTCTGAACTTCAATCAACTCTGAGAGTAAACTTCAAATATATCTTTGATAATGCTTCACTTGAGTATGAACGTCAGTGTATCAGTAGTAGTCAATTGATCACCATCATGAAGTATTTATAGACTTCAATCTTCAAGAACTTAGTAAGTTGTAACCAACTTTTTCTTGATAACTACCTTCAACTGAATCTTCTTATCAATCCACGCGTTTCTGTTATGAATTAGTTATTCCATAACTAACTTCTATATCTTTACCTCTTCACGCGTATTTGACTAATCTTCACGTTGACTTGTCTTGAGTAGACTTGTATGCACTTGTCTTGTCTTGTAGTCTTCCTATCTTGAGTAGTAGACTTCGACTCTTCTTGTCTGGTCTTCCTTCTTCAAATAGTAGAGTAGACTATACTAATCTTATCAAGACTATTACATTACATTAAGCTTTTATAATACAAGCTTAGTCAACTTATAAACTATACAATGAATCTATCTATTACATATAAAAACATCATGAGCTCTATACAACAATTATAGCTCAAAAACAATCTATCATGTATGAAGTACTTATAAATCGTACTTATCTTTTAATGAATACTTTCTCTTAAAACAACTAGTACTTGTCTTTTGAATTCTACTGATCTGTACAAGATGACTTCAACTCAACTAGACTAGATTAGTCAACACTTAGAAAATATTCAAGTCTTCTTTTTGGCTTATCAAAACTTTATCTTTTATCTTTTGTTCATCATTTAGGACTTGTTCTAGGATTCATATCCCAACAATTTCCCCCTTTTTGATGAAGCCAAAACTACTTGAATCTTTTCTCATAAGTAGACTAGTTAAGTAGTTATCTTGTCTTTAAACATCAAAATAGTACTTTATCTTTTATTCATTCAAAATAAGATCAGTAGATTACACATACTTTGAATAACAAAACATCAGAGCAAAAAAAACTAATCAAACAAACAAGAACTAATCTGAAAGATTACCTCCTTCTGGGTTAGGAACACAGAATGCATCGAGGAGTCTCTTGTGGATTAGACTGATCTGATCTTCATCTTCAATCTTCTCCTTATCTAGCAGCTCTTCTTCAAACTTTTTGATTTGATTAACATCAACTCTTTTTCCTGAGCTTGTCATAGGAGTCTTCCATCTTGGAAAGATTGGTATCAGAATGTTGAAATTTGCAGCAGCAGATATCCTCAATATCAGATTCCAAAGCATTCGATTTTGACCTTCCATAAACTTATCAAACATCGAGTATAGTTCATCCGAATTTTCAGAATCACCATACTTTCTGATTATCCAGTGATCAAGTTCCCATTGTCTCTTCACCTTGAGCCAATCTTGACGATGCTCTCTGTCAATAAAATAATCAATGAACTGATCTTCCATTTTCTCTTCATCTTCCTTCAGCTTCTGCAAATTCTCAATATGTTTTTCAATCTTCTTTTTGCTTGCATAGTGAGATTCATCACTTGGATCAACAACCTTCTGCTTTTTCACTTTTGTTGTTGTCTCCATCTCTCTAGGTTCTTCTATCTGAATAGATTTCCTTTTAGATATCATTTTTGTCTGCATTTCAGCTTCTGGAGATGCAATGGCCTTGCCCTTCTCCTTCTTCTTTAATTCATCAGCTTCAATTTTAGCTTGCTCAGCTTCTGCAGTTTTAACCAATCTGCCTCTGCCTCTCTTAGGCCTCTTAAGATCTTGCATAGCTTCAGCAGCATCTTTAGTTTCTGGTTCAGCACTTGCCTCTTTCACTTCTTCAGCAGCAAATTCAACTCGACTTGCCTCTTCCCCCTTTTTGGCTTCATCAGATGCCTTGAGAGAGAAAAGAGAAGTGAAACGAGTCATTTCTTCCATCATAGCTTGCTTCATAAGATCTGTAGCTTTCTCAATTTGCTTCTCATGCGACTTGTTTTGACTTAACTTGTCCAGCTTGGTCGCCACCAACTCTAGCTTTTGAGTAGACAAGTTCAACTCATTCTTGAAATGTGTTGCGGTCAAACGTAACTTCTTGTTTTCATCAGTCATAGCTGAGATAAGTTGTTGAGCTTGAGTTAGCTGATCATAAGCTTCCTTCCTCTGAACATCAGCAACTTCGATTCTTACTCTATAGACTCTTTCCAATTTCCTGGATTCAGTAGCTAGTACGCGAGCAAAATCGACTGAGCTTTTCTCTGAGTATTCAACTTGATCCTGGAGAAATCCTTCAAGTTGTTCAAACATGTGTTGTCTGTATTCATCATCTACCTGACTGACTGCATTGACGATCAAATCTTTTGAACTTGTCACAAGGACATTGTTTTGTTCAATAAGAGTCTTCTGGACATCAGATTTAAGAAACTCATCAATCGACGCTTTGATGACGGCTTTCAATTCGTCCTTCAACTCATCTATTGAGGCGGCTGAGATAGCTTGAGATGACTGTCCAACCTCAACATGAGTAACATCAAGCATGACTTCATCTTCTGGAGTTAAAACTTTCACCAACCGATCTTCTGAAACAGTAGTCAAGACCTCGTCTTCGACTAGATTAACTTCTGGAAGCACACTTCCAGCAATAGCTCTTAGATTAAGTTGAGGAGAGTAAGAGATGATAGCCAACCTTGCTTCACGAGCCTTCCTTTCAGCAATAGCTATGTCCCTCTTCAATAAGGCATGCAACTTCTCCATGTATCCACAAAGTTCAAATGGCAGTAAATCATCAGAATAACGATTTATAAAAGCAAAATCTGATCTTGGACTATCAGCATGGTCCATCTGAAATTTGAACACAATGCCTCTCAACTGATCTGAGACATTGTCTAAATCTATGACTGGATCAGTAGACTGTATCAACTCAGCTTGATAATCTTCAAATACCACAATGTTTTGCACAACATCAAGATCTGGAACCTGAACTCCTACATCAAACTTGAATTCTGAACTCATCAAGTCATCAGAAATACCAAGTAGTCTTTTTGCAAGAGCAGTGATAGCATGATTTGGGAAAAGCTCTGAGTGGTCACTAACACCACTATTCTCCTTCTGCTCCATTTCCCAATCCATGAAATTTGAAATGCCACCTTTTCCTAAGATGACTTCGAAAAGATCATCTGTACCAGACTTCTTCAAGGCCACCCAAGTACAAATTCGAACCAGTTTCTCAAACTGTTCTGAAGAGTAGTCGACTTCAACAGACGAGAGCTGCTTCTTCAAATTCTTGCTCATCTTTGAACGGATTCGCTTCTCTCTTAGACACATGGGATAATAGACCAAGGATTCGAATCTAGCTTCAGTCGGGGTCTGAGTAGATGGGGTCTCTAACTCAGTTGTTGCAGTGGCAACTAACTTCTGATCTGAAGTAGATGAGATAAAGGGTTCAACATATTCTGTTGAGGGAGAGGGTGTGAAAGTACTGGTTTCAAAAAGCTTTGATGTGTCTTGGTTTGGTATGACAACTGTCGGAGTATCAGTTGTATCTATTATGGGAGTGTTTTCAGGTAGGCTGACCCTCAGCGGATATGCTGGCAGCACTTGTGAAGTTGAGAGAATAGGTCTAGGCCTAGATCGACGTGATCTTGCCTTGGTTCGAACAGAAGAGGATGGGAGAGAGAGAGGAATTGAAACAGATTGAGTAGTAGAACCAACCTGTAAACTCGACTCGGCTGGACGAGTAGGCGAATCAACTTTCACCAAAGTGTACATCTCAGGTATTTGTTCACTCGACTCTTGCTCTTGAGTCGACTCTTCCTCTGACTGAGTCCTCTCTGAGTCTTCTGCACCAGATGAGTCTTGTGTAGCTTCCACTGACTTGTCTTCAACGGACTCATCTTCTGAAGATCCAGACTCACCAGCATGCGGCAAAGCTTCCATGGGGTCAATTCTGGCTTGCCTAGGTGCAGATGGCCTGGCCGCAGCTTGTTTCCTCACTGCCCCTTTCTTCAAGTAAAACTTCAAAGGATGGAACGGCTTTCCTTTACTCCATTTCGTCTTGTTTGGTATAAGGAGAGGAAGTAAGATACTTAGCTTGTTTCCATATCCAACTGCAGTAGACACCACCCAATTTCGAGTATTGTCATCTACTCGAACACTGCGTTCAAAATACATAATTCGATCCGCAATCAGCTTGAACCAATTGCATTCAGTGATACCATCAAAAATGACAGCCATAACCCTTGCCTTCATAAAGGTCACAGAGTCATGAGAACCAGTCGAACTTAACAAGATTTTGCTGGCAATATCCAATAAGGTGCGATATTTCTTAAGAAGATCACCCTTCTTGACTGGAACATACTTGCCATCTGATTTCTGTTTCAACTTCTTCCCACAGAAAATACTCAAGTAACGAATTTCTTGTCCAAGAGCATAATTTTCAATGTCAATAGTTCCGATGGGCAACTGTAGACGGTTGAACATAGTTTCTGGAGTGATTTGCACACGATCCTCACCAATGAAGGATTCAAGAATATCACCTTGTCTAATGACGTTGGCATAGAACTCTAGCACCTCCTCCTCCAAGACCACTTGAGGAAATGATTCTAGATACGGTTTGAGCCCACATCGAGTGCATTTAGCCAAAATCTCAGCATCGTCGTCTGAGTGATTGCCTTTGAAGAACACAGATGGTTCAACATTTACTTTGTTATCGGAGATGTACCGGCCTAGGTCGAATGTGACCTGCATGTTAGTTCTAAGATCGAAGATTGATCGAGTAGACATCTCAACAATGATCAGTAATTAGATTGCTTGAAAATAGGGAGAGTCAAAAACTTCTTGAGAAAAACAAGGAATTAACAAAAATGTGACTAAGTCGTGTGATAATTTGGGTTTTGATCAAGACGGTTAAGACCTTTGGCATTCGGTTACGGAACTGAGAGTATTATGTAATTTGATATTGTAAACTTTGAAATCCGCCCTTTCTTAGTTAGACCAGAGGAGTGAACTCATCTGTCCTAGTGTAGATGAGTGAGAACTGGATGTATACACCACATCAAATGAGAGTGTATAAATCTAATTCAAGGGTTTTCAAATTCTATCAATACCTAATTACTATAATATCCTTAATCCGTTTTGATTAAACACTTAGCATTAAAAAAACTTAGCTTGTCTGTTCGAGTCCATCCAGAACAGACGAGTAGACTCAAGCTTCACCAGACGAGTTGACTTAAGTACACAAGACGAGTTCCCCCTTCGTCTGTGCATGTCTATTCTGAGTCTCGAACGACTTCGATTACCTATCTTCTCACTTTCAATATGTAATTGATGGTGCAAGTAAAGTAACAATAAATAAAATGAATATCAATCTAAAGCAATGATCAAGGTTTCGAACAAGATGACTATTGACCAACATAAGAGTCAACACAAGGATATTTAAGAAATCATAGATTCCCCCTTAAATGTTTATTCCCTTAGTATTACCCTCAGCTTTACCAGCTTCCTCATCGGGTTGTCTGGTCACCTTGTCTAGCCTTGTATACCTGTCTGTTGCGTGAGTAGACGAGTGCTCTATTCTTTTTTTGTGGTAACTTGTCTATTTTCTTCTTTCTTTTTAGAACTGTACCTGTCTGGTTAGTACATTTCTACATACTAGTAGGATCAAGATCAATTAGTCCTAGACTAATGCATAATTCATGAAATCGTGCCTCAGCTAATGGTTTTGTAAAAATATCAGCTCTTTGAAAATCAGTATGAATCTTTTCCATGCGAATATCCTTCTTTTCTACATGATCACGTATGAAATGGTGTTTCACATCAACATGCTTACAACGTGTGTGCAGAACAGGATTTTGTGTAATGGCAATTGCACTATTACTATCACAGAATATAGGAACATTTGATTCACAAATATTATAATCTCTAAGCTGTTGAATAAGCCATAATAATTGACTACAGCAACTACCAGCTGCCATGTACTCGGCTTCAGTAGTAGAGGTAGCAACACTTGTCTGCTTTTTTGAAAACCATGAAATGAGTTTTGTGCCTAAGAATTGACAAGAACCAGATGTAGATTTCCTATCTATTCTACAGCCACCAAAATCAGAATCAGAGTAGCCACTTAGAGATAAATCATCATTTGAAGGATACCATATACCACGATTGATGGTTCCTTTCAAATATTTCAAAATCCTTTTAGTGGTTTCCATATGACTCTCTTTTGGATTAGCTTGAAAACGAGCACATACACCAACAGAAAATGCAATATCAGGTCTACTAGCAGTTAAGTAGAGTAATGAACCAATTAGACCACGGTAATGAGTTTGATCAGTACACTTACCTTGTTCGTCTGGGTCCATTCTGTATGTAGGTAGCATAGGTACGCCAGCAGACTTGCATGTCTTAATACCATACTTGTCTAGAAGATTTCTAGTATACTTTGCTTGATTTATGAAAATCCCTTCAGGGGTCTGTTTTACTTGAAGTCCAAGAAAGTAATTCATTTCACCCATCATAGACATCTCAAATTTACTTTGCATGAGTGTTGAGAAACTTTCACTCAGCTCTTTGTTAGGTGAACCAAAAATGATGTCATCTACGTAAATTTGGACGAGTAAAATGTCTTTCCCTTCTTGTCTTCTAAACAAGGTTCTGTCTACCTTGCCTTTAGTAAAACCATTTTCTAATAGAAATTGAGAAAGAGTATCGTACCAGGCTCTTGGAGCTTGCTTTAGTCCATATAAGGCCTTCTTTAATTTGTATACCTGATTACCTTTGACTTCGAAACCTGGGGGTTGTTCAACATATACTTCTTCCACAAGAATACCGTTAAGAAATGCACTTTTAACATCCATTTGATATACAGTAAATTTCATGTAAGCAGCATATGCAAGAAACAATCGAATGGCTTCTAGTCTAGCAACAGGAGCATAAGTTTCATCATAATCTATGCCTTCAGCTTGTGAGTAGCCTTGGGCGACTAGTCTAGCCTTATTACGAACAACTACATCATTCTCATCTTTCTTATTCTTGAAAATCCATCGAGTTCCAACTACATTATGATGTTTCGGTCTATCGACAAGTTCCCAGACGTCGTTTCGAACAAACTGATTCAACTCGTCTTGCATAGCAATGATCCAATTACTATCAGCCAATGCCTCATTAATGGTTTTAGGCTCGATAGATGAGAGGAAACAACACCAGCAAAACAGAGATGGACTAGATTGTTCTTGCGACTCAAAGAGTTGTCGTCTAGTCTTAACACCAACAGTAGAGTCACCAATAATATTTTCAGTATTATGCGCTAATTTCCATGTATTTCTATTCTTAACAATAATACTATCATCTATATCATGTACAGCATCATGCATGTCAACATCATTATCATCAGGAGATTTAATAGGAGTAGACGAGTCGACTAGTTTAGGTATGTCAACTGGTCTAGTAGAGTTACCTTGAGCACTCACCTTCTTCTGGTCATCTGATTCGAGAGCGTTCATGAATGGATTGTATGCTTGAACGGATTCATATACCTCTGAGTCTTTGTCAGTTTCGACAGTTAGCTCAGTAGCTTTCTCACTGATCTTGTTGGTAGACGGGTCCTGTTGAGATTCTTCGAAAACCACATGTGGTGTTTCTTCCACACAAAGGGTTGAGTAGTTGAATACTCTAAATGCTTTGCTAGTCGAGGAGTATCCTAAGAATATCCCCTCGTCTGCTTTAGCATCGAATGCATTCAACTTGTTTTTCCCATTGTTATGGATGAAACACTTGCATCCAAATATATGAAAATATGAAACTCTGGGTTTTCTACCTTTCCATACCTCATAGGGTGTCTTACCTAGTGCTTTATTGATAGCACTTCTGTTTTGTGAGTGGCATGCAGTGTTGATAGCTTCTGCCCAAAATTTCTGAGGCGTATTATACTCTGTCAGCATGGTCCTGCAGGCCTCCTTAAGAGTTCTGTTCCTTCGTTCTGCTACTCCATTTTGCTGTGGTGTCCTAGCTGCACTAGTAAGGTGCTGGATGCCACGCTTAGAACAAAATTCTTTAATATAGCAGTTAATGAATTCAGTACCCTTGTCACTACGGATCTTGACAATTGACTGATTCTTCTCAACCTGTAACTTCTTCAATAGATCGGGCAAAAGTGTTTGTGTATCACTCTTCTTGTGTAAGAAGACTACCCAAGTGAACTTAGAATAGTCGTCTACCACAACAAGTGTGTACCTTCTACCGTTCAAAGTTGGAGGTGTTATTGGGCCATGTAAGTCCATATGTAGAAGTTCAAGAACTCTACTGGTTGAGAGGGATGGAATAGATTTAAAAGAACCCTTCACCTGTTTACCTTTTTGACAGGAGGTGCATACATGTGACTTATAGTAGACTTCATTGGGAATACCTTCCACAAGGTAGTCTCTGGCTATCTTATTAAGAACCTTAAAGTTTAGATGACAAAGGCGTCTATGCCAGAGCCAGCCAAGTTCTTTAGGATTCTTAGTAAGTAGACAGGTGTCCCTCGGACAACTGTTCCAGTTCACTATGTACACACTTCCTTGTCTAATGCCGACTAGTAGGACTGTGTGTGTTTTCTTGTCGATGATTTCACATTTCTGACTCTTGAACTGCACCTTGTATCCACGATCACAAAATTGTGAAACAGAGAGTAAATTGTATTTCAAGCCTTCAACATAAGAAACGTCTTGAATTTCTATGTCACCATTCCGAATGTAACCAAATCCTTTAGTAACAGCAATGGAGCTATCACCAAATATCACTTTTGGTCCTTCTTGCTCATGGTAGCTTGATAAGAGAGTCTTGGTACCAGTCATGTGGTGCGAACAGCCACTGTCTATGTACCAAGTTTCTCCTGTTGAGCCACCTTTCTTGTATAGATCGAGTCGACCATGCAATAGATGATAATACATAATTTAGGTACCCTCCTTGTTTATTGGGGTCCTTGGGGGTTAGTCGAGTTCAATGGAATCCAAATGTACATTGGAATCCTGAACAAGTTTGACCTTCTAAGCTTTCGACCATATTTGTTGCAGAATAAAACCTTGTTGTCCTTATCTGGCCTATCAGTCGAGTTCGGGTCTACTCTTTGGAGATAGCCTTTTGACTTAATCTCTACTTGAGCAGGCACTTGTCTATGATAGTCAGAGTAAGGTTTGTATGCATTAGGTCCATACGGTTTATAGACATGTTTAGGTCTTTCTTCTCCTTTGATATCATATGACAAAGGTGGAGGATATAGAACAGCTTGTGTACGATATTTTGGACCTTCCTGTCTAGGTCTAGATGAGTAGAGTTGAGACTGCCTTATGAAAGGAGGTCTAGACTCTTGTCGTCTAGTCTGTACTTGTCTAGTACTAGTCTCCTCAGGATACCAGTCCTCGTATCTGACCTGATTTGGTCGTCCACGATTCCTATTCCTTTGTTGACTTGTCTTAAACGGAACAGGCTTGTTGTTAACTTTCTTTTTACCACCTTTGGTAATTGGAATGTTAACTCGAGCTTGTTTTGGTACAGTACCTTTTGATGGAGTGTCAATATCGTATATCAATGGTTCTTTTCCTTTATCATTAGTCAAAGAGCTTGAGATGAAAATAGTAGGGTTCTTAGGAACTTGAGTAGACGAGCTGGGTGTCTCAGCACCTATGCCTGTCTTGTCAGCAGGAGCCCTATACCTATCTGACAATTCAAGGTTAACCTTAGATGAGTTAACCAGGTCAGTAAGTTTAAGGTCTAATGTGACAACCTCGGTTTCTAAGAACTTATTACGTTCTTCAAGCTTTTTGAGCTTGCTTTGTAAGACATTGAATTCATGTTTCTCAGTCGCATGTGTCTTAAGTAGGTCTTGATACAACTTGTCTGTCAATGCACACTTGTCTTTGAGTTGTCTCAACTCTTCTTGCAAGCGTTTATTTAGGACAGTTATATTAGGATCTACTTTAGACTGAGCTTCCTTAAGATCAATGATTTCTTGTCTTAAGGTGATGTTTTCGTCACTGACTTCAATGAATGCCTTGTTGGCAAGTAGGAGGTCGTCTTCAACTGCACTAGTAGAGTGCTGAAGACTACTCCCTACTTGGCTACTGGCAGTATCACTTTCATCAGAATCTGATTCATCACATGATTGAAAGGAAGTAACAGATGATACCTCTTGGTCGATTTTAGCCATGAAGCATAGACCATCATCAACTATGAATGCTTCATCGTGATCTGGTTCAGACGGGTAGCTAGATGAGGATGATGGCAACTCGTCTGAGTCAGAGTCAGAATCATTATTGGCCATCATTGCCTTTTTACCACGGTTGTATCTTCTTTCCCTTCGTGCTTTGCGTTCTTCTCGATCATCAGTACTCAGGTCTGGACATTCATATATGTAGTGACCTGGTTTCTCACAGTTATAGCACACGAGATCATTAGTAGCCTTTTTAATAGGAGAGTTGTTCCTTCGTTTATCACGTCTATCAGAACGAGTAATCTTCCTACCATCAGACTCTCTATCTTGTCTGTTACCTTTCGAGACTTCGTCTCTCCTTTCGGACGAGTTTCGGTCTCGTCTGGTTTCAGACGAGTTCTTAGAAGCAGACCCTCTATGCTCTCTATAGAACTTCTTATATCTTCCGAAACGTTTATTCAGCCTATCAAACTTTTTAACCATGAGGCTTACCTGATCCTTCAGACTAAGATCAGTATCTAACTCGTCTTTCACAGAAGCAGACCTAGTCTTAGTCTTAGACCTGTCTATCTTAGACGAACTAGCCTTAAAAGCAACGTTCTTAGATACAGTATGTTCTCTGTCACTACTTACTATGGGTTCATCTTCGTCTAGATCAAACTCATGAGCCTTTAGAGTTTGAAACATAGTCTCTGCTGTCCATACGTCTATATCTTGGGTATTCTTAACAAGCATTTTTACCATCTTCCAACGACTATCAAGGCTTTTGAGAACCCTAAGATTGATTTCACGTGGAGTATAAGATTTACCAAGGACTTCCAAGTCATTCATGATTTTAGTAAAACGAGTATCCAACTGGTCTATTGTTTCACCAGTTTGCATATGAAATGATTCGAATCTTTGGACAGCAGTGGAAAGCTTGCTTTCTTTGATCAGGGATGTCCCTTCACAAATGATAGCTAAGCGGTCCCACATTTCTTTGGCAGTTTTACATTTTAACACTTTTCCCAGATACTCATTAGGAAGAGTGTGTAAGATGTAATTCTTGGCCAAGCTATCCAAATTATTCTGTCTCATTTCTTCAGATGTAAGTTCTGACCTTGGTTTCTTGACGAGAGTACCCACGGGTTGATTTGCGTCGAGGGCAGCAGTGTTTGGGATCATGGTCACAATTGGACCTTCAGTGATGACTGAGATCATTAAGTCATGAGTGGAGCTGAAGATGGCTTCCATCCTTAGCTTCCAATAGTCGTAATCCTGTACCTGGAACTTAGGTAGTTTGTTGGCGCTTATCTCAAGAGACATGATTTCAAGAAATAAGTGTTAAGTAGAGTTATGATCAAGAACAACAGATAAGTCAAGAACAGGGAGCACGGAAAACAGATGATACAAGAATATGATCAAGAACACGTATACAAGAACAGTCAAGGACCAAGACTTCACCCTAAGTCTTGAGTCGGTTATCAAGAAACAGCAGTTCGTAAACTACTGCTCTGATACCACTTGTTGGTCCCAAGTTGAGTTAATAACGAGTAAGCTAGTGAAAATGTCTAGAGGGGGGTGAATAGACTTTTTCAAAAATCTTTCGAAATATCAAAGTACGATATGCGGAATACAAAATTATCAATGAGCCCAATTCAAGATTATACTCAACTTATTTTCGAGAACTCTGTTCTATACTCAACTAGTCTAGATCAGTTAAGTAGTTAAACCAATTAAGCAATTTAAACAATCAAAACTGTAAAGTAAATCAAACACAAGATTTATAGTGGTTCGACAACTTGTCTACATCCACTCTCACAAACCCAGTTGTGATGTTTCCACTAAACTCTTCCAATCGAGTACAAGTGTGTGTTCCTGTCTTTAAAGTCCCAAGAAGAAGACTTAGATCTTCAACAGACTATACCTCCAGATATGTCTACGATCTTACTAGAAATTTTACAAGTATCTAGCACCTTGAAAATAACAAAACAAAAACTAAAAACTTCTCTGATTTTCAGTAGTAGCCTTCTTGATTCTTCACTTGTCTTCTGGCTATCTTTCTGAACTTCAATCAACTCTGAGAGTAAACTTCAAATATATCTTTGATAATGCTTCACTTGAGTATGAACGTCAGTGTATCAGTAGTAGTCAATTGATCACCATCATGAAGTATTTATAGACTTCAATCTTCAAGAACTTAGTAAGTTGTAACCAACTTTTTCTTGATAACTACCTTCAACTGAATCTTCTTATCAATCCACGCGTTTCTGTTATGAATTAGTTATTCCATAACTAACTTCTATATCTTTACCTCTTCACGCGTATTTGACTAATCTTCACGTTGACTTGTCTTGAGTAGACTTGTATGCACTTGTCTTGTCTTGTAGTCTTCCTATCTTGAGTAGTAGACTTCGACTCTTCTTGTCTGGTCTTCCTTCTTCAAATAGTAGAGTAGACTATACTAATCTTATCAAGACTATTACATTACATTAAGCTTTTATAATACAAGCTTAGTCAACTTATAAACTATACAATGAATCTATCTATTACATATAAAAACATCATGAGCTCTATACAACAATTATAGCTCAAAAACAATCTATCATGTATGAAGTACTTATAAATCGTACTTATCTTTTAATGAATACTTTCTCTTAAAACAACTAGTACTTGTCTTTTGAATTCTACTGATCTGTACAAGGTGACTTCAACTCAACTAGACTAGATTAGTCAACACTTAGAAAATATTCAAGTCTTCTTTTTGGCTTATAAAAACTTTATCTTTTATCTTTTGTTCATCATTTAGGACTTGTTCTAGGATTCATATCCCAACAATTTCCCCCTTTTTGATGAAGCCAAAACTACTTGAATCTTTTCTCATAAGTAGACTAGTTAAGTAGTTATCTTGTCTTTAAACATCAAAATAGTACTTTATCTTTTATTCATTCAAAATAAGATCAGTAGATTACACATACTTTGAATAACAAAACATCAGAGCAAAAAAAACTAATCAAACAAACAAGAACTAATCTGAAAGATTACCTCCTTCTGGGTTAGGAACACAGAATGCATCGAGGAGTCTCTTGTGGATTAGACTGATCTGATCTTCATCTTCAATCTTCTCCTTATCTAGCAGCTCTTCTTCAAACTTTTTGATTTGATTAACATCAACTCTTTTTCCTGAGCTTGTCATAGGAGTCTTCCATCTTGGAAAGATTGGTATCAGAATGTTGAAATTTGCAGCAGCAGATATCCTCAATATCAGATTCCAAAGCATTCGATTCTGACCTTCCATAAACTTATCAAACATCGAGTATAGTTCATCCGAATTTTCAGAATCACCATACTTTCTGATTATCCAGTGATCAAGTTCCCATTGTCTCTTCACCTTGAGCCAATCTTGACGATGCTCTCTGTCAATAAAATAATCAATGAACTGATCTTCCATTTTCTCTTCATCTTCCTTCAGCTTCTGCAAATTCTCAATATGTTTTTCAATCTTCTTTTTGCTTGCATAGTGAGATTCATCACTTGGATCAACAACCTTCTGCTTTTTCACTTTTGTTGTTGTCTCCATCTCTCTAGGTTCTTCTATCTGAATAGATTTCCTTTTAGATATCATTTTTGTCTGCATTTCAGCTTCTGGAGATGCAATGGCCTTGCCCTTCTCCTTCTTCTTTAATTCATCAGCTTCAATTTTAGCTTGCTCAGCTTCTGCAGTTTTAACCAATCTGCCTCTGCCTCTCTTAGGCCTCTTAAGATCTTGCATAGCTTCAGCAGCATCTTTAGTTTCTGGTTCAGCACTTGCCTCTTTCACTTCTTCAGCGGCAAATTCAACTCGACTTGCCTCTTCCCCCTTTTTGGCTTCATCAGATGCCTTGAGAGAGAAAAGAGAAGTGAAACGAGTCATTTCTTCCATCATAGCTTGCTTCATAAGATCTGTAGCTTTCTCAATTTGCTTCTCATGCGACTTGTTTTGACTTAACTTGTCCAGCTTGGTTGCCACCAACTCTAGCTTTTGAGTAGACAAGTTCAACTCATTCTTGAAATGTGTTGCGGTCAAACGTAACTTCTTGTTTTCATCAGTCATAGCTGAGATAAGTTGTTGAGCTTGAGTTAGCTGATCATAAGCTTCCTTCCTCTGAACATCAGCAACTTCGATTCTTGCTCTATAGACTCTTTCCAATTTCCTGGATTCAGTAGCTAGTACGCGAGCAAAATCGACTGAGCTTTTCTCTGAGTATTCAACTTGATCCTGGAGAAATCCTTCAAGTTGTTCAAACATGTGTTTTCTGTATTCATCATCTACCTGACTGACTGCATTGACGATCAAATCTTTTGAACTTGTCACAAGGACATTGTTTTGTTCAATAAGAGTCTTCTGGACATCAGATTTAAGAAACTCATCAATCGACGCTTTGATGACGGCTTTCAATTCGTCCTTCAACTCATCTATTGAGGCGGCTGAGATAGCTTGAGATGACTGTCCAACCTCAACATGAGTAACATCAAGCATGACTTCATCTTCTGGAGTTAAAACTTTCACCAACCGATCTTCTGAAACAGTAGTCAAGACCTCGTCTTCGACTAGATTAACTTCTGGAAGCACACTTCCAGCAATAGCTCTTAGATTAAGTTGAGGAGAGTAAGAGATGATAGCCAACCTTGCTTCACGAGCCTTCCTTTCAGCAATAGCTATGTCCCTCTTCAATAAGGCATGCAACTTCTCCATGTATCCACAAAGTTCAAATGGCAGTAAATCATCAGAATAACGATTTATAAAAGCAAAATCTGATCTTGGACTATCAGCATGGTCCATCTGAAATTTGAACACAATGCCTCTCAACTGATCTGAGACATTGTCTAAATCTATGACTGGATCAGTAGACTGTATCAACTCAGCTTGATAATCTTCAAATACCACAATGTTTTGCACAACATCAAGATCTGGAACCTGAACTCCTACATCAAACTTGAATTCTGAACTCATCAAGTCATCAGAAATACCAAGTAGTCTTTTTGCAAGAGCAGTGATAGCATGATTTGGGAAAAGCTCTGAGTGGTCACTAACACCACTATTCTCCTTCTGCTCCATTTCCCAATCCATGAAATTTGAAATGCCACCTTTTCCTAAGATGACTTCGAAAAGATCATCTGTACCAGACTTCTTCAAGGCCACCCAAGTACAAATTCGAACCAGTTTCTCAAACTGTTCTGAAGAGTAGTCGACTTCAACAGACGAGAGCTGCTTCTTCAAATTCTTGCTCATCTTTGAACGGATTCGCTTCTCTCTTAGACACATGGGATAATAGACCAAGGATTCGAATCTAGCTTCAGTCGGGGTCTGAGTAGATGGGGTCTCTAACTCAGTTGTTGCAGTGGCAACTAACTTCTGATCTGAAGTAGATGAGATAAAGGGTTCAACATATTCTGTTGAGGGAGAGGGTGTGAAAGTACTGGTTTCAAAAAGCTTTGATGTGTCTTGGTTTGGTATGACAACTGTCGGAGTATCAGTTGTATCTATTATGGGAGTGTTTTCAGGTAGGCTGACCCTCAGCGGATATGCTGGCAGCACTTGTGAAGTTGAGAGAATAGGTCTAGGCCTAGATCGACGTGATCTTGCCTTGGTTCGAACAGAAGAGGATGGGAGAGAGAGAGGAATTGAAACAGATTGAGTAGTAGAACCAACCTGTAAACTCGACTCGGCTGGACGAGTAGGCGAATCAACTTTCACCAAAGTGTACATCTCAGGTATTTGTTCACTCGACTCTTGCTCTTGAGTCGACTCTTCCTCTGACTGAGTCCTCTCTGAGTCTTCTGCACCAGATGAGTCTTGTGTAGCTTCCACTGACTTGTCTTCAACGGACTCATCTTCTGAAGATCCAGACTCACCAGCATGCGGCAAAGCTTCCATGGGGTCAATTCTGGCTTGCCTAGGTGCAGATGGCCTGGCCGCAGCTTGTTTCCTCACTGCCCCTTTCTTCAAGTAAAACTTCAAAGGATGGAACGGCTTTCCTTTACTCCATTTCGTCTTGTTTGGTATAAGGAGAGGAAGTAAGATACTTAGCTTGTTTCCATATCCAACTGCAGTAGACACCACCCAATTTCGAGTATTGTCATCTACTCGAACACTGCGTTCAAAATACATAATTCGATCCGCAATCAGCTTGAACCAATTGCATTCAGTGATACCATCAAAAATGACAGCCATAACCCTTGCCTTCATAAAGGTCACAGAGTCATGAGAACCAGTCGAACTTAACAAGATTTTGCTGGCAATATCCAATAAGGTGCGATATTTCTTAAGAAGATCACCCTTCTTGACTGGAACATACTTGCCATCTGATTTCTGTTTCAACTTCTTCCCACAGAAAATACTCAAGTAACGAATTTCTTGTCCAAGAGCATAATTTTCAATGTCAATAGTTCCGATGGGCAACTGTAGACGGTTGAACATAGTTTCTGGAGTGATTTGCACACGATCCTCACCAATGAAGGATTCAAGAATATCACCTTGTCTAATGACGTTGGCATAGAACTCTAGCACCTCCTCCTCCAAGACCACTTGAGGAAATGATTCTAGATACGGTTTGAGCCCACATCGAGTGCATTTAGCCAAAATCTCAGCATCGTCGTCTGAGTGATTGCCTTTGAAGAACACAGATGGTTCAACATTTACTTTGTTATCGGAGATGTACCGGCCTAGGTCGAATGTGACCTGCATGTTAGTTCTAAGATCGAAGATTGATCGAGTAGACATCTCAACAATGATCAGTAATTAGATTGCTTGAAAATAGGGAGAGTAAAAAACTTCTTGAGAAAAACAAGGAATTAACAAAAATGTGACTAAGTCGTGTGATAATTTGGGTTTTGATCAAGACGGTTAAGACCTTTGGCATTCGGTTACGGAACTGAGAGTATTATGTAATTTGATATTGTAAACTTTGAAATCCGCCCTTTCTTAGTTAGACCAGAGGAGTGAACTCATCTGTCCTAGTGTAGATGAGTGAGAACTGGATGTATACACCACATCAAATGAGAGTGTATAAATCTAATTCAAGGGTTTTCAAATTCTATCAATACCTAATTACTATAATATCCTTAATCCGTTTTGATTAAACACTTAGCATTAAAAAAACTTAGCTTGTCTGTTCGAGTCCATCCAGAACAGACGAGTAGACTCAAGCTTCACCAGACGAGTTGACTTAAGTACACAAGACGAGTTCCCCCTTCGTCTGTGCATGTCTATTCTGAGTCTCGAACGACTTCGATTACCTATCTTCTCACTTTCAATATGTAATTGATGGTGCAAGTAAAGTAACAATAAATAAAATGAATATCAATCTAAAGCAATGATCAAGGTTTCGAACAAGATGACTATTGACCAACATAAGAGTCAACACAAGGATATTTAAGAAATCATAGATTCCCCCTTAAATGTTTATTCCCTTAGTATTACCCTCAGCTTTACCAGCTTCCTCATCGGGTTGTCTGGTCACCTTGTCTAGCCTTGTATACCTGTCTGTTGCGTGAGTAGACGAGTGCTCTATTCTTTTTTTGTGGTAACTTGTCTATTTTCTTCTTTCTTTTTAGAACTGTACCTGTCTGGTTAGTACATTTCTACATACTAGTAGGATCAAGATCAATTAGTCCTAGACTAATGCATAATTCATGAAATCGTGCCTCAGCTAATGGTTTTGTAAAAATATCAGCTCTTTGAAAATCAGTATGAATCTTTTCCATGCGAATATCCTTCTTTTCTACATGATCACGTATGAAATGGTGTTTCACATCAACATGCTTACAACGTGTGTGCAGAACAGGATTTTGTGTAATGGCAATTGCACTATTACTATCACAGAATATAGGAACATTTGATTCACAAATATTATAATCTCTAAGCTGTTGAATAAGCCATAATAATTGACTACAGCAACTACCAGCTGCCATGTACTCGGCTTCAGTAGTAGAGGTAGCAACACTTGTCTGCTTTTTTGAAAACCATGAAATGAGTTTTGTGCCTAAGAATTGACAAGAACCAGATGTAGATTTCCTATCTATTCTACAGCCACCAAAATCAGAATCAGAGTAGCCACTTAGAGATAAATCATCATTTGAAGGATACCATATACCACGATTGATGGTTCCTTTCAAATATTTCAAAATCCTTTTAGTGGTTTCCATATGACTCTCTTTTGGATTAGCTTGAAAACGAGCACATACACCAACAGAAAATGCAATATCAGGTCTACTAGCAGTTAAGTAGAGTAATGAACCAATTAGACCACGGTAATGAGTTTGATCAGTACACTTACCTTGTTCGTCTGGGTCCATTCTGTATGTAGGTAGCATAGGTACGCCAGCAGACTTGCATGTCTTAATACCATACTTGTCTAGAAGATTTCTAGTATACTTTGCTTGATTTATGAAAATCCCTTCAGGGGTCTGTTTTACTTGAAGTCCAAGAAAGTAATTCATTTCACCCATCATAGACATCTCAAATTTACTTTGCATGAGTGTTGAGAAACTTTCACTCAGCTCTTTGTTAGGTGAACCAAAAATGATGTCATCTACGTAAATTTGGACGAGTAAAATGTCTTTCCCTTCTTGTCTTCTAAACAAGGTTCTGTCTACCTTGCCTTTAGTAAAACCATTTTCTAATAGAAATTGAGAAAGAGTATCGTACCAGGCTCTTGGAGCTTGCTTTAGTCCATATAAGGCCTTCTTTAATTTGTATACCTGATTACCTTTGACTTCGAAACCTGGGGGTTGTTCAACATATACTTCTTCCACAAGAATACCGTTAAGAAATGCACTTTTAACATCCATTTGATATACAGTAAATTTCATGTAAGCAGCATATGCAAGAAACAATCGAATGGCTTCTAGTCTAGCAACAGGAGCATAAGTTTCATCATAATCTATGCCTTCAGCTTGTGAGTAGCCTTGGGCGACTAGTCTAGCCTTATTACGAACAACTACATCATTCTCATCTTTCTTATTCTTGAAAATCCATCGAGTTCCAACTACATTATGATGTTTCGGTCTATCGACAAGTTCCCAGACGTCGTTTCGAACAAACTGATTCAACTCGTCTTGCATAGCAATGATCCAATTACTATCAGCCAATGCCTCATTAATGGTTTTAGGCTCGATAGATGAGAGGAAACAACACCAGCAAAACAGAGATGGACTAGATTGTTCTTGCGACTCAAAGAGTTGTCGTCTAGTCTTAACACCAACAGTAGAGTCACCAATAATATTTTCAGTATTATGCGCTAATTTCCATGTATTTCTATTCTTAACAATAATACTATCATCTATATCATGTACAGCATCATGCATGTCAACATCATTATCATCAGGAGATTTAATAGGAGTAGACGAGTCGACTAGTTTAGGTATGTCAACTGGTCTAGTAGAGTTACCTTGAGCACTCACCTTCTTCTGGTCATCTGATTCGAGAGCGTTCATGAATGGATTGTATGCTTGAACGGATTCATATACCTCTGAGTCTTTGTCAGTTTCGACAGTTAGCTCAGTAGCTTTCTCACTGATCTTGTTGGTAGACGGGTCCTGTTGAGATTCTTCGAAAACCACATGTGGTGTTTCTTCCACACAAAGGGTTGAGTAGTTGAATACTCTAAATGCTTTGCTAGTCGAGGAGTATCCTAAGAATATCCCCTCGTCTGCTTTAGCATCGAATGCATTCAACTTGTTTTTCCCATTGTTATGGATGAAACACTTGCATCCAAATATATGAAAATATGAAACTCTGGGTTTTCTACCTTTCCATACCTCATAGGGTGTCTTACCTAGTGCTTTATTGATAGCACTTCTGTTTTGTGAGTGGCATGCAGTGTTGATAGCTTCTGCCCAAAATTTCTGAGGCGTATTATACTCTGTCAGCATGGTCCTGCAGGCCTCCTTAAGAGTTCTGTTCCTTCGTTCTGCTACTCCATTTTGCTGTGGTGTCCTAGCTGCACTAGTAAGGTGCTGGATGCCACGCTTAGAACAAAATTCTTTAATATAGCAGTTAATGAATTCAGTACCCTTGTCACTACGGATCTTGACAATTGACTGATTCTTCTCAACCTGTAACTTCTTCAATAGATCGGGCAAAAGTGTTTGTGTATCACTCTTCTTGTGTAAGAAGACTACCCAAGTGAACTTAGAATAGTCGTCTACCACAACAAGTGTGTACCTTCTACCGTTCAAAGTTGGAGGTGTTATTGGGCCATGTAAGTCCATATGTAGAAGTTCAAGAACTCTACTGGTTGAGAGGGATGGAATAGATTTAAAAGAACCCTTCACCTGTTTACCTTTTTGACAGGAGGTGCATACATGTGACTTATAGTAGACTTCATTGGGAATACCTTCCACAAGGTAGTCTCTGGCTATCTTATTAAGAACCTTAAAGTTTAGATGACAAAGGCGTCTATGCCAGAGCCAGCCAAGTTCTTTAGGATTCTTAGTAAGTAGACAGGTGTCCCTCGGACAACTGTTCCAGTTCACTATGTACACACTTCCTTGTCTAATGCCGACTAGTAGGACTGTGTGTGTTTTCTTGTCGATGATTTCACATTTCTGACTCTTGAACTGCACCTTGTATCCACGATCACAAAATTGTGAAACAGAGAGTAAATTGTATTTCAAGCCTTCAACATAAGAAACGTCTTGAATTTCTATGTCACCATTCCGAATGTAACCAAATCCTTTAGTAACAGCAATGGAGCTATCACCAAATATCACTTTTGGTCCTTCTTGCTCATGGTAGCTTGATAAGAGAGTCTTGGTACCAGTCATGTGGTGCGAACAGCCACTGTCTATGTACCAAGTTTCTCCTGTTGAGCCACCTTTCTTGTATAGATCGAGTCGACCATGCAATAGATGATAATACATAATTTAGGTACCCTCCTTGTTTATTGGGGTCCTTGGGGGTTAGTCGAGTTCAATGGAATCCAAATGTACATTGGAATCCTGAACAAGTTTGACCTTCTAAGCTTTCGACCATATTTGTTGCAGAATAAAACCTTGTTGTCCTTATCTGGCCTATCAGTCGAGTTCGGGTCTACTCTTTGGAGATAGCCTTTTGACTTAATCTCTACTTGAGCAGGCACTTGTCTATGATAGTCAGAGTAAGGTTTGTATGCATTAGGTCCATACGGTTTATAGACATGTTTAGGTCTTTCTTCTCCTTTGATATCATATGACAAAGGTGGAGGATATAGAACAGCTTGTGTACGATATTTTGGACCTTCCTGTCTAGGTCTAGATGAGTAGAGTTGAGACTGCCTTATGAAAGGAGGTCTAGACTCTTGTCGTCTAGTCTGTACTTGTCTAGTACTAGTCTCCTCAGGATACCAGTCCTCGTATCTGACCTGATTTGGTCGTCCACGATTCCTATTCCTTTGTTGACTTGTCTTAAACGGAACAGGCTTGTTGTTAACTTTCTTTTTACCACCTTTGGTAATTGGAATGTTAACTCGAGCTTGTTTTGGTACAGTACCTTTTGATGGAGTGTCAATATCGTATATCAATGGTTCTTTTCCTTTATCATTAGTCAAAGAGCTTGAGATGAAAATAGTAGGGTTCTTAGGAACTTGAGTAGACGAGCTGGGTGTCTCAGCACCTATGCCTGTCTTGTCAGCAGGAGCCCTATACCTATCTGACAATTCAAGGTTAACCTTAGATGAGTTAACCAGGTCAGTAAGTTTAAGGTCTAATGTGACAACCTCGGTTTCTAAGAACTTATTACGTTCTTCAAGCTTTTTGAGCTTGCTTTGTAAGACATTGAATTCATGTTTCTCAGTCGCATGTGTCTTAAGTAGGTCTTGATACAACTTGTCTGTCAATGCACACTTGTCTTTGAGTTGTCTCAACTCTTCTTGCAAGCGTTTATTTAGGACAGTTATATTAGGATCTACTTTAGACTGAGCTTCCTTAAGATCAATGATTTCTTGTCTTAAGGTGATGTTTTCGTCACTGACTTCAATGAATGCCTTGTTGGCAAGTAGGAGGTCGTCTTCAACTGCACTAGTAGAGTGCTGAAGACTACTCCCTACTTGGCTACTGGCAGTATCACTTTCATCAGAATCTGATTCATCACATGATTGAAAGGAAGTAACACATGATACCTCTTGGTCGATTTTAGCCATGAAGCATAGACCATCATCAACTATGAATGCTTCATCGTGATCTGGTTCAGACGGGTAGCTAGATGAGGATGATGGCAACTCGTCTGAGTCAGAGTCAGAATCATTATTGGCCATCATTGCCTTTTTACCACGGTTGTATCTTCTTTCCCTTCGTGCTTTGCGTTCTTCTCGATCATCAGTACTCAGGTCTGGACATTCATATATGTAGTGACCTGGTTTCTCACAGTTATAGCACACGAGATCATTAGTAGCCTTTTTAATAGGAGAGTTGTTCCTTCGTTTATCACGTCTATCAGAACGAGTAATCTTCCTACCATCAGACTCTCTATCTTGTCTGTTACCTTTCGAGACTTCGTCTCTCCTTTCGGACGAGTTTCGGTCTCGTCTGGTTTCAGACGAGTTCTTAGAAGCAGACCCTCTATGCTCTCTATAGAACTTCTTATATCTTCCGAAACGTTTATTCAGCCTATCAAACTTTTTAACCATGAGGCTTACCTGATCCTTCAGACTAAGATCAGTATCTAACTCGTCTTTCACAGAAGCAGACCTAGTCTTAGTCTTAGACCTGTCTATCTTAGACGAACTAGCCTTAAAAGCAACGTTCTTAGATACAGTATGTTCTCTGTCACTACTTACTATGGGTTCATCTTCGTCTAGATCAAACTCATGAGCCTTTAGAGTTTGAAACATAGTCTCTGCTGTCCATACGTCTATATCTTGGGTATTCTTAACAAGCATTTTTACCATCTTCCAACGACTATCAAGGCTTTTGAGAATCCTAAGATTGATTTCACGTGGAGTATAAGATTTACCAAGGACTTCCAAGTCATTCATGATTTTAGTAAAACGAGTATCCAACTGGTCTATTGTTTCACCAGTTTGCATATGAAATGATTCGAATCTTTGGACAGCAGTGGAAAGCTTGCTTTCTTTGATCAGGGATGTCCCTTCACAAATGATAGCTAAGCGGTCCCACATTTCTTTGGCAGTTTTACATTTTAACACTTTTCCCAGATACTCATTAGGAAGAGCGTGTAAGATGTAATTCTTGGCCAAGCTATCCAAATTATTCTGTCTCATTTCTTCAGATGTAAGTTCTGACCTTGGTTTCTTGACGAGAGTACCCACGGGTTGATTTGCGTCGAGGGCAGCAGTGTTTGGGATCATGGTCACAATTGGACCTTCAGTGATGACTGAGATCATTAAGTCATGAGTGGAGCTGAAGATGGCTTCCATCCTTAGCTTCCAATAGTCGTAATCCTGTACCTGGAACTTAGGTAGTTTGTTGGCGCTTATCTCAAGAGACATGATTTCAAGAAATAAGTGTTAAGTAGAGTTATGATCAAGAACAACAGATAAGTCAAGAACAGGGAGCACGGAAAACAGATGATACAAGAATATGATCAAGAACACGTATACAAGAACAGTCAAGGACCAAGACTTCACCCTAAGTCTTGAGTCGGTTATCAAGAAACAGCAGTTCGTAAACTACTGCTCTGATACCACTTGTTGGTCCCAAGTTGAGTTAATAACGAGTAAGCTAGTGAAAATGTCTAGAGGGGGGTGAATAGACTTTTTCAAAAATCTTTCGAAATATCAAAGTACGATATGCGGAATACAAAATTATCAATGAGCCCAATTCAAGATTATACTCAACTTATTTTCGAGAACTCTGTTCTATACTCAACTAGTCTAGATCAGTTAAGTAGTTAAACCAATTAAGCAATTTAAACAATCAAAACTGTAAAGTAAATCAAACACAAGATTTATAGTGGTTCGACAACTTGTCTACATCCACTCTCACAAACCCAGTTGTGATATTTCCACTAAACTCTTCCAATCGAGTACAAGTGTGTGTTCCTGTCTTTAAAGTCCCAAGAAGAAGACTTAGATCTTCAACAGACTATACCTCCAGATATGTCTACGATCTTACTAGAAATTTTACAAGTATCTAGCACCTTGAAAATAACAAAACAAAAACTAAAAACTTCTCTGATTTTCAGTAGTAGCCTTCTTGATTCTTCACTTGTCTTCTGGCTATCTTTCTGAACTTCAATCAACTCTGAGAGTAAACTTCAAATATATCTTTGATAATGCTTCACTTGAGTATGAACGTCAGTGTATCAGTAGTAGTCAATTGATCACCATCATGAAGTATTTATAGACTTCAATCTTCAAGAACTTAGTAAGTTGTAACCAACTTTTTCTTGATAACTACCTTCAACTGAATCTTCTTATCAATCCACGCGTTTCTGTTATGAATTAGTTATTCCATAACTAACTTCTATATCTTTACCTCTTCACGCGTATTTGACTAATCTTCACGTTGACTTGTCTTGAGTAGACTTGTATGCACTTGTCTTGTCTTGTAGTCTTCCTATCTTGAGTAGTAGACTTCGACTCTTCTTGTCTGGTCTTCCTTCTTCAAATAGTAGAGTAGACTATACTAATCTTATCAAGACTATTACATTACATTAAACTTTTATAATACAAGCTTAGTCAACTTATAAACTATACAATGAATCTATCTATTACATATAAAAACATCATGAGCTCTATACAACAATTATAGCTCAAAAACAATCTATCATGTATGAAGTACTTATAAATCGTACTTATCTTTTAATGAATACTTTCTCTTAAAACAACTAGTACTTGTCTTTTGAATTCTACTGATCTGTACAAGGTGACTTCAACTCAACTAGACTAGATTAGTCAACACTTAGAAAATATTCAAGTCTTCTTTTTGGCTTATCAAAACTTTATCTTTTATCTTTTGTTCATCATTTAGGACTTGTTCTAGGATTCATATCCCAACAATTTCCCCCTTTTTGATGAAGCCAAAACTACTTGAATCTTTTCTCATAAGTAGACTAGTTAAGTAGTTATCTTGTCTTTAAACATCAAAATAGTACTTTATCTTTTATTCATTCAAAATAAGATCAGTAGATTACACATACTTTGAATAACAAAACATCAGAGCAAAAAAAACTAATCAAACAAACAAGAACTAATCTGAAAGATTACCTCCTTCTGGGTTAGGAACACAGAATGCATCGAGGAGTCTCTTGTGGATTAGACTGATCTGATCTTCATCTTCAATCTTCTCCTTATCTAGCAGCTCTTCTTCAAACTTTTTGATTTGATTAACATCAACTCTTTTTCCTGAGCTTGTCATAGGAGTCTTCCATCTTGGAAAGATTGGTATCAGAATGTTGAAATTTGCAGCAGCAGATATCCTCAATATCAGATTCCAAAGCATTCGATTCTGACCTTCCATAAACTTATCAAACATCGAGTATAGTTCATCCGAATTTTCAGAATCACCATACTTTCTGATTATCCAGTGATCAAGTTCCCATTGTCTCTTCACCTTGAGCCAATCTTGACGATGCTCTCTGTCAATAAAATAATCAATGAACTGATCTTCCATTTTCTCTTCATCTTCCTTCAGCTTCTGCAAATTCTCAATATGTTTTTCAATCTTCTTTTTGCTTGCATAGTGAGATTCATCACTTGGATCAACAACCTTCTGCTTTTTCACTTTTGTTGTTGTCTCCATCTCTCTAGGTTCTTCTATCTGAATAGATTTCCTTTTAGATATCATTTTTGTCTGCATTTCAGCTTCTGGAGATGCAATGGCCTTGCCCTTCTCCTTCTTCTTTAATTCATCAGCTTCAATTTTAGCTTGCTCAGCTTCTGCAGTTTTAACCAATCTGCCTCTGCCTCTCTTAGGCCTCTTAAGATCTTGCATAGCTTCAGCAGCATCTTTAGTTTCTGGTTCAGCACTTGCCTCTTTCACTTCTTCAGCAGCAAATTCAACTCGACTTGCCTCTTCCCCCTTTTTGGCTTCATCAGATGCCTTGAGAGAGAAAAGAGAAGTGAAACGAGTCATTTCTTCCATCATAGCTTGCTTCATAAGATCTGTAGCTTTCTCAATTTGCTTCTCATGCGACTTGTTTTGACTTAACTTGTCCAGCTTGGTTGCCACCAACTCTAGCTTTTGAGTAGACAAGTTCAACTCATTCTTGAAATGTGTTGCGGTCAAACGTAACTTCTTGTTTTCATCAGTCATAGCTGAGATAAGTTGTTGAGCTTGAGTTAGCTGATCATAAGCTTCCTTCCTCTGAACATCAGCAACTTCGATTCTTGCTCTATAGACTCTTTCCAATTTCCTGGATTCAGTAGCTAGTACGCGAGCAAAATCGACTGAGCTTTTCTCTGAGTATTCAACTTGATCCTGGAGAAATCCTTCAAGTTGTTCAAACATGTGTTGTCTGTATTCATCATCTACCTGACTGACTGCATTGACGATCAAATCTTTTGAACTTGTCACAAGGACATTGTTTTGTTCAATAAGAGTCTTCTGGACATCAGATTTAAGAAACTCATCAATCGACGCTTTGATGACGGCTTTCAATTCGTCCTTCAACTCATCTATTGAGGCGGCTGAGATAGCTTGAGATGACTGTCCAACCTCAACATGAGTAACATCAAGCATGACTTCATCTTCTGGAGTTAAAACTTTCACCAACCGATCTTCTGAAACAGTAGTCAAGACCTCGTCTTCGACTAGATTAACTTCTGGAAGCACACTTCCAGCAATAGCTCTTAGATTAAGTTGAGGAGAGTAAGAGATGATAGCCAACCTTGCTTCACGAGCCTTCCTTTCAGCAATAGCTATGTCCCTCTTCAATAAGGCATGCAACTTCTCCATGTATCCACAAAGTTCAAATGGCAGTAAATCATCAGAATAACGATTTATAAAAGCAAAATCTGATCTTGGACTATCAGCATGGTCCATCTGAAATTTGAACACAATGCCTCTCAACTGATCTGAGACATTGTCTAAATCTATGACTGGATCAGTAGACTGTATCAACTCAGCTTGATAATCTTCAAATACCACAATGTTTTGCACAACATCAAGATCTGGAACCTGAACTCCTACATCAAACTTGAATTCTGAACTCATCAAGTCATCAGAAATACCAAGTAGTCTTTTTGCAAGAGCAGTGATAGCATGATTTGGGAAAAGCTCTGAGTGGTCACTAACACCACTATTCTCCTTCTGCTCCATTTCCCAATCCATGAAATTTGAAATGCCACCTTTTCCTAAGATGACTTCGAAAAGATCATCTGTACCAGACTTCTTCAAGGCCACCCAAGTACAAATTCGAACCAGTTTCTCAAACTGTTCTGAAGAGTAGTCGACTTCAACAGACGAGAGCTGCTTCTTCAAATTCTTGCTCATCTTTGAACGGATTCGCTTCTCTCTTAGACACATGGGATAATAGACCAAGGATTCGAATCTAGCTTCAGTCGGGGTCTGAGTAGATGGGGTCTCTAACTCAGTTGTTGCAGTGGCAACTAACTTCTGATCTGAAGTAGATGAGATAAAGGGTTCAACATATTCTGTTGAGGGAGAGGGTGTGAAAGTACTGGTTTCAAAAAGCTTTGATGTGTCTTGGTTTGGTATGACAACTGTCGGAGTATCAGTTGTATCTATTATGGGAGTGTTTTCAGGTAGGCTGACCCTCAGCGGATATGCTGGCAGCACTTGTGAAGTTGAGAGAATAGGTCTAGGCCTAGATCGACGTGATCTTGCCTTGGTTCGAACAGAAGAGGATGGGAGAGAGAGAGGAATTGAAACAGATTGAGTAGTAGAACCAACCTGTAAACTCGACTCGGCTGGACGAGTAGGCGAATCAACTTTCACCAAAGTGTACATCTCAGGTATTTGTTCACTCGACTCTTGCTCTTGAGTCGACTCTTCCTCTGACTGAGTCCTCTCTGAGTCTTCTGCACCAGATGAGTCTTGTGTAGCTTCCACTGACTTGTCTTCAACGGACTCATCTTCTGAAGATCCAGACTCACCAGCATGCGGCAAAGCTTCCATGGGGTCAATTCTGGCTTGCCTAGGTGCAGATGGCCTGGCCGCAGCTTGTTTCCTCACTGCCCCTTTCTTCAAGTAAAACTTCAAAGGATGGAACGGCTTTCCTTTACTCCATTTCGTCTTGTTTGGTATAAGGAGAGGAAGTAAGATACTTAGCTTGTTTCCATATCCAACTGCAGTAGACACCACCCAATTTCGAGTATTGTCATCTACTCGAACACTGCGTTCAAAATACATAATTCGATCCGCAATCAGCTTGAACCAATTGCATTCAGTGATACCATCAAAAATGACAGCCATAACCCTTGCCTTCATAAAGGTCACAGAGTCATGAGAACCAGTCGAACTTAACAAGATTTTGCTGGCAATATCCAATAAGGTGCGATATTTCTTAAGAAGATCACCCTTCTTGACTGGAACATACTTGCCATCTGATTTCTGTTTCAACTTCTTCCCACAGAAAATACTCAAGTAACGAATTTCTTGTCCAAGAGCATAATTTTCAATGTCAATAGTTCCGATGGGCAACTGTAGACGGTTGAACATAGTTTCTGGAGTGATTTGCACACGATCCTCACCAATGAAGGATTCAAGAATATCACCTTGTCTAATGACGTTGGCATAGAACTCTAGCACCTCCTCCTCCAAGACCACTTGAGGAAATGATTCTAGATACGGTTTGAGCCCACATCGAGTGCATTTAGCCAAAATCTCAGCATCGTCGTCTGAGTGATTGCCTTTGAAGAACACAGATGGTTCAACATTTACTTTGTTATCGGAGATGTACCGGCCTAGGTCGAATGTGACCTGCATGTTAGTTCTAAGATCGAAGATTGATCGAGTAGACATCTCAACAATGATCAGTAATTAGATTGCTTGAAAATAGGGAGAGTCAAAAACTTCTTGAGAAAAACAAGGAATTAACAAAAATGTGACTAAGTCGTGTGATAATTTGGGTTTTGATCAAGACGGTTAAGACCTTTGGCATTCGGTTACGGAACCGAGAGTATTATGTAATTTGATATTGTAAACTTTGAAATCCGCCCTTTCTTAGTTAGACCAGAGGAGTGAACTCATCTGTCCTAGTGTAGATGAGTGAGAACTGGATGTATACACCACATCAAATGAGAGTGTATAAATCTAATTCAAGGGTTTTCAAATTCTATCAATACCTAATTACTATAATATCCTTAATCCGTTTTGATTAAACACTTAGCATTAAAAAAACTTAGCTTGTCTGTTCGAGTCCATCCAGAACAGACGAGTAGACTCAAGCTTCACCAGACGAGTTGACTTAAGTACACAAGACGAGTTCCCCCTTCGTCTGTGCATGTCTATTCTGAGTCTCGAACGACTTCGATTACCTATCTTCTCACTTTCAATATGTAATTGATGGTGCAAGTAAAGTAACAATAAATAAAATGAATATCAATCTAAAGCAATGATCAAGGTTTCGAACAAGATGACTATTGACCAACATAAGAGTCAACACAAGGATATTTAAGAAATCATAGATTCCCCCTTAAATGTTTATTCCCTTAGTATTACCCTCAGCTTTACCAGCTTCCTCATCGGGTTGTCTGGTCACCTTGTCTAGCCTTGTATACCTGTCTGTTGCGTGAGTAGACGAGTGCTCTATTCTTTTTTTGTGGTAACTTGTCTATTTTCTTCTTTCTTTTTAGAACTGTACCTGTCTGGTTAGTACATTTCTACATACTAGTAGGATCAAGATCAATTAGTCCTAGACTAATGCATAATTCATGAAATCGTGCCTCAGCTAATGGTTTTGTAAAAATATCAGCTCTTTGAAAATCAGTATGAATCTTTTCCATGCGAATATCCTTCTTTTCTACATGATCACGTATGAAATGGTGTTTCACATCAACATGCTTACAACGTGTGTGCAGAACAGGATTTTGTGTAATGGCAATTGCACTATTACTATCACAGAATATAGGAACATTTGATTCACAAATATTATAATCTCTAAGCTGTTGAATAAGCCATAATAATTGACTACAGCAACTACCAGCTGCCATGTACTCGGCTTCAGTAGTAGAGGTAGCAACACTTGTCTGCTTTTTTGAAAACCATGAAATGAGTTTTGTGCCTAAGAATTGACAAGAACCAGATGTAGATTTCCTATCTATTCTACAGCCACCAAAATCAGAATCAGAGTAGCCACTTAGAGATAAATCATCATTTGAAGGATACCATATACCACGATTGATGGTTCCTTTCAAATATTTCAAAATCCTTTTAGTGGTTTCCATATGACTCTCTTTTGGATTAGCTTGAAAACGAGCACATACACCAACAGAAAATGCAATATCAGGTCTACTAGCAGTTAAGTAGAGTAATGAACCAATTAGACCACGGTAATGAGTTTGATCAGTACACTTACCTTGTTCGTCTGGGTCCATTCTGTATGTAGGTAGCATAGGTACGCCAGCAGACTTGCATGTCTTAATACCATACTTGTCTAGAAGATTTCTAGTATACTTTGCTTGATTTATGAAAATCCCTTCAGGGGTCTGTTTTACTTGAAGTCCAAGAAAGTAATTCATTTCACCCATCATAGACATCTCAAATTTACTTTGCATGAGTGTTGAGAAACTTTCACTCAGCTCTTTGTTAGGTGAACCAAAAATGATGTCATCTACGTAAATTTGGACGAGTAAAATGTCTTTCCCTTCTTGTCTTCTAAACAAGGTTCTGTCTACCTTGCCTTTAGTAAAACCATTTTCTAATAGAAATTGAGAAAGAGTATCGTACCAGGCTCTTGGAGCTTGCTTTAGTCCATATAAGGCCTTCTTTAATTTGTATACCTGATTACCTTTGACTTCGAAACCTGGGGGTTGTTCAACATATACTTCTTCCACAAGAATACCGTTAAGAAATGCACTTTTAACATCCATTTGATATACAGTAAATTTCATGTAAGCAGCATATGCAAGAAACAATCGAATGGCTTCTAGTCTAGCAACATGAGCATAAGTTTCATCATAATCTATGCCTTCAGCTTGTGAGTAGCCTTGGGCGACTAGTCTAGCCTTATTACGAACAACTACATCATTCTCATCTTTCTTATTCTTGAAAATCCATCGAGTTCCAACTACATTATGATGTTTCGGTCTATCGACAAGTTCCCAGACGTCGTTTCGAACAAACTGATTCAACTCGTCTTGCATAGCAATGATCCAATTACTATCAGCCAATGCCTCATTAATGGTTTTAGGCTCGATAGATGAGAGGAAACAACACCAGCAAAACAGAGATGGACTAGATTGTTCTTGCGACTCAAAGAGTTGTCGTCTAGTCTTAACACCAACAGTAGAGTCACCAATAATATTTTCAGTATTATGCGCTGATTTCCATGTATTTCTATTCTTAACAATAATACTATCATCTATATCATGTACAGCATCATGCATGTCAACATCATTATCATCAGGAGATTTAATAGGAGTAGACGAGTCGACTAGTTTAGGTATGTCAACTGGTCTAGTAGAGTTACCTTGAGCACTCACCTTCTTCTGGTCATCTGATTCGAGAGCGTTCATGAATGGATTGTATGCTTGAACGGATTCATATACCTCTGAGTCTTTGTCAGTTTCGACAGTTAGCTCAGTAGCTTTCTCACTGATCTTGTTGGTAGACGGGTCCTGTTGAGATTCTTCGAAAACCACATGTGGTGTTTCTTCCACACAAAGGGTTGAGTAGTTGAATACTCTAAATGCTTTGCTAGTCGAGGAGTATCCTAAGAATATCCCCTCGTCTGCTTTAGCATCGAATGCATTCAACTTGTTTTTCCCATTGTTATGGATGAAACACTTGCATCCAAATATATGAAAATATGAAACTCTGGGTTTTCTACCTTTCCATACCTCATAGGGTGTCTTACCTAGTGCTTTATTGATAGCACTTCTGTTTTGTGAGTGGCATGCAGTGTTGATACCTTCTGCCCAAAATTTCTGAGGCGTATTATACTCTGTCAGCATGGTCCTGCAGGCCTCCTTAAGAGTTCTGTTCCTTCGTTCTGCTACTCCATTTTGCTGTGGTGTCCTAGCTGCACTAGTAAGGTGCTGGATGCCACGCTTAGAACAAAATTCTTTAATATAGCAGTTAATGAATTCAGTACCCTTGTCACTACGGATCTTGACAATTGACTGATTCTTCTCAACCTGTAACTTCTTCAATAGATCGGGCAAAAGTGTTTGTGTATCACTCTTCTTGTGTAAGAAGACTACCCAAGTGAACTTAGAATAGTCGTCTACCACAACAAGTGTGTACCTTCTACCGTTCAAAGTTGGAGGTGTTATTGGGCCATGTAAGTCCATATGTAGAAGTTCAAGAACTCTACTGGTTGAGAGGGATGGAATAGATTTAAAAGAACCCTTCACCTGTTTACCTTTTTGAGAGGAGGTGCATACATGTGACTTATAGTAGACTTCATTGGGAATACCTTCCACAAGGTAGTCTCTGGCTATCTTATTAAGAACCTTAAAGTTTAGATGACAAAGGCGTCTATGCCAGAGCCAGCCAAGTTCTTTAGGATTCTTAGTAAGTAGACAGGTGTCCCTCGGACAACTGTTCCAGTTCACTATGTACACACTTCCTTGTCTAATGCCGACTAGTAGGACTGTGTGTGTTTTCTTGTCGATGATTTCACATTTCTGACTCTTGAACTGCACCTTGTATCCACGATCACAAAATTGTGAAACAGAGAGTAAATTGTATTTCAAGCCTTCAACATAAGAAACGTCTTGAATTTCTATGTCACCATTCCGAATGTAACCAAATCCTTTAGTAACAGCAATGGAGCTATCACCAAATATCACTTTTGGTCCTTCTTGCTCATGGTAGCTTGATAAGAGAGTCTTGGTACCAGTCATGTGGTGCGAACAGCCACTGTCTATGTACCAAGTTTCTCCTGTTGAGCCACCTTTCTTGTATAGATCGAGTCGACCCTGCAATAGATGATAATACATAATTTAGGTACCCTCCTTGTTTATTGGGGTCCTTGGGGGTTAGTCGAGTTCAATGGAATCCAAATGTACATTGGAGTCCTGAACAAGTTTGACCTTCTAAGCTTTCGACCATATTTGTTGCAGAATAAAACCTTGTTGTCCTTATCTGGCCTATCAGTCGAGTTCGGGTCTACTCTTTGGAGATAGCCTTTTGACTTAATCTCTACTTGAGCAGGCACTTGTCTATGATAGTCAGAGTAAGGTTTGTATGCATTAGGTCCATACGGTTTATAGACATGTTTAGGTCTTTCTTCTCCTTTGATATCATATGACAAAGGTGGAGGATATAGAACAGCTTGTGTACGATATTTTGGACCTTCCTGTCTAGGTCTAGATGAGTAGAGTTGAGACTGCCTTATGAAAGGAGGTCTAGACTCTTGTCGTCTAGTCTGTACTTGTCTAGTACTAGTCTCCTCAGGATACCAGTCCTCGTATCTGACCTGATTTGGTCGTCCACGATTCCTATTCCTTTGTTGACTTGTCTTAAACGGAACAGGCTTGTTGTTAACTTTCTTTTTACCACCTTTGGTAATTGGAATGTTAACTCGAGCTTGTTTTGGTACAGTACCTTTTGATGGAGTGTCAATATCGTATATCAATGGTTCTTTTCCTTTATCATTAGTCAAAGAGCTTGAGATGAAAATAGTAGGGTTCTTAGGAACTTGAGTAGACGAGCTGGGTGTCTCAGCACCTATGCCTGTCTTGTCAGCAGGAGCCCTATACCTATCTGACAATTCAAGGTTAACCTTAGATGAGTTAACCAGGTCAGTAAGTTTAAGGTCTAATGTGACAACCTCGGTTTCTAAGAACTTATTACGTTCTTCAAGCTTTTTGAGCTTGCTTTGTAAGACATTGAATTCATGTTTCTCAGTCGCATGTGTCTTAAGTAGGTCTTGATACAACTTGTCTGTCAATGCACACTTGTCTTTGAGTTGTCTCAACTCTTCTTGCAAGCGTTTATTTAGGACAGTTATATTAGGATCTACTTTAGACTGAGCTTCCTTAAGATCAATGATTTCTTGTCTTAAGGTGATGTTTTCGTCACTGACTTCAATGAATGCCTTGTTGGCAAGTAGGAGGTCGTCTTCAACTGCACTAGTAGAGTGCTGAAGACTACTCCCTACTTGGCTACTGGCAGTATCACTTTCATCAGAATCTGATTCATCACATGATTGAAAGGAAGTAACAGATGATACCTCTTGGTCGATTTTAGCCATGAAGCATAGACCATCATCAACTATGAATGCTTCATCGTGATCTGGTTCAGACGGGTAGCTAGATGAGGATGATGGCAACTCGTCTGAGTCAGAGTCATTATTGGCCATCATTGCCTTTTTACCACGGTTGTATCTTCTTTCCCTTCGTGCTTTGCGTTCTTCTCGATCATCAGTACTCAGGTCTGGACATTCATATATGTAGTGACCTGGTTTCTCACAGTTATAGCACACGAGATCATTAGTAGCCTTTTTAATAGGAGAGTTGTTCCTTCGTTTATCACGTCTATCAGAACGAGTAATCTTCCTACCATCAGACTCTCTATCTTGTCTGTTACCTTTCGAGACTTCGTCTCTCCTTTCGGACGAGTTTCGGTCTCGTCTGGTTTCAGACGAGTTCTTAGAAGCAGACCCTCTATGCTCTCTATAGAACTTCTTATATCTTCCGAAACGTTTATTCAGCCTATCAAACTTTTTAACCATGAGGCTTACCTGATCCTTCAGACTAAGATCAGTATCTAACTCGTCTTTCACAGAAGCAGACCTAGTCTTAGTCTTAGACCTGTCTATCTTAGACGAACTAGCCTTAAAAGCAACGTTCTTAGATACAGTATGTTCTCTGTCACTACTTACTATGGGTTCATCTTCGTCTAGATCAAACTCATGAGCCTTTAGAGTTTGAAACATAGTCTCTGCTGTCCATACGTCTATATCTTGGGTATTCTTAACAAGCATTTTTACCATCTTCCAACGACTATCAAGGCTTTTGAGAATCCTAAGATTGATTTCACGTGGAGTATAAGATTTACCAAGGACTTCCAAGTCATTCATGATTTTAGTAAAACGAGTATCCAACTGGTCTATTGTTTCACCAGTTTGCATATGAAATGATTCGAATCTTTGGACAGCAGTGGAAAGCTTGCTTTCTTTGATCAGGGATGTCCCTTCACAAATGATAGCTAAGCGGTCCCACATTTCTTTGGCAGTTTTACATTTTAACACTTTTCCCAGATACTCATTAGGAAGAGTGTGTAAGATGTAATTCTTGGCCAAGCTATCCAAATTATTCTGTCTCATTTCTTCAGATGTAAGTTCTGACCTTGGTTTCTTGACGAGAGTACCCACGGGTTGATTTGCGTCGAGGGCAGCAGTGTTTGGGATCATGGTCACAATTGGACCTTCAGTGATGACTGAGATCATTAAGTCATGAGTGGAGCTGAAGATGGCTTCCATCCTTAGCTTCCAATAGTCGTAATCCTGTACCTGGAACTTAGGTAGTTTGTTGGCGCTTATCTCAAGAGACATGATTTCAAGAAATAAGTGCTAAGTAGAGTTATGATCAAGAACAACAGATAAGTCAAGAACAGGGAGCACGGAAAACAGATGATACAAGAATATGATCAAGAACACGTATACAAGAACAGTCAAGGACCAAGACTTCACCCTAAGTCTTGAGTCGGTTATCAAGAAACAGCAGTTCGTAAACTACTGCTCTGATACCACTTGTTGGTCCCAAGTTGAGTTAATAACGAGTAAGCTAGTGAAAATGTCTAGAGGGGGGTGAATAGACTTTTTCAAAAATCTTTCGAAATATCAAAGTACGATATGCGGAATACAAAATTATCAATGAGCCCAATTCAAGATTATACTCAACTTATTTTCGAGAACTCTGTTCTATACTCAACTAGTCTAGATCAGTTAAGTAGTTAAACCAATTAAGCAATTTAAACAATCAAAACTGTAAAGTAAATCAAACACAAGATTTATAGTGGTTCGACAACTTGTCTACATCCACTCTCACAAACCCAGTTGTGATGTTTCCACTAAACTCTTCCAATCGAGTACAAGTGTGTGTTCCTGTCTTTAAAGTCCCAAGAAGAAGACTTAGATCTTCAACAGACTATACCTCCAGATATGTCTACGATCTTACTAGAAATTTTACAAGTATCTAGCACCTTGAAAATAACAAAACAAAAACTAAAAACTTCTCTGATTTTCAGTAGTAGCCTTCTTGATTCTTCACTTGTCTTCTGGCTATCTTTCTGAACTTCAATCAACTCTGAGAGTAAACTTCAAATATATCTTTGATAATGCTTCACTTGAGTATGAACGTCAGTGTATCAGTAGTAGTCAATTGATCACCATCATGAAGTATTTATAGACTTCAATCTTCAAGAACTTAGTAAGTTGTAACCAACTTTTTCTTGATAACTACCTTCAACTGAATCTTCTTATCAATCCACGTGTTTCTGTTATGAATTAGTTATTCCATAACTAACTTCTATATCTTTACCTCTTCACGCGTATTTGACTAATCTTCACGTTGACTTGTCTTGAGTAGACTTGTATGCACTTGTCTTGTCTTGTAGTCTTCCTATCTTGAGTAGTAGACTTCGACTCTTCTTGTCTGGTCTTCCTTCTTCAAATAGTAGAGTAGACTATACTAATCTTATCAAGACTATTACATTACATTAAGCTTTTATAATACAAGCTTAGTCAACTTATAAACTATACAATGAATCTATCTATTACATATAAAAACATCATGAGCTCTATACAACAATTATAGCTCAAAAACAATCTATCATGTATGAAGTACTTATAAATCGTACTTATCTTTTAATGAATACTTTCTCTTAAAACAACTAGTACTTGTCTTTTGAATTCTACTGATCTGTACAAGATGACTTCAACTCAACTAGACTAGATTAGTCAACACTTAGAAAATATTCAAGTCTTCTTTTTGGCTTATCAAAACTTTATCTTTTATCTTTTGTTCATCATTTAGGACTTGTTCTAGGATTCATATCCCAACAATAACTTAAATTTATACATTAAAAATAGAAGAATTTTGTATTAAAAATTTATTTTTTTTATTTTTTTTTAATAAAAAACCGTCAAACCGGCGGTTAACCGCCAAACCGGCCAAACCGGCGGTTTGCGGTTTGTCAAAATGCCGAACCGTAACCGAACGGCCATTTTTCAGTTACGGTTCGGTTTTCAAACCGTAACCGGCGGTTTGTCAAACCGGCGGTTAAAAACCGGCGGTTTGGCCGGTTGGCCGGTTTGGCGGTTCGGTTTTGCGCGTGTCTAACTCTGCCTCGTTGTTGGTCGCCCGGTACTCGAACTCGATCGCCGAAGCAAAAGTTTGTCCGGACGGGCTGGTGAGGACAATTCCTGCCCCTGCTTTGGTGCTCGTCGATGAGCCGTCGACGAACAGTGTCCAAGGAAGTTCGATTTCCTTGTCAAATTTGTTTGGGAAAGTGAGCTCCACTATGAATTCTGCCAAAACTTGCCCCTTGATCGCCGTTCTTGGTGCGTAGGTGAGCCCGAATTGCCCGATTTCCACTGACCATTTCAAAAAAAATTCCAGTGTATCCGGTAGATGAAGTGCTTGTCGTAGAGGAAATGTTGTTAGAACCACCACCTCGTGGTCGAACAGGTATTGCCTTAGCTTTCTCACGCTCATGACCAAAGCGTAAGCCAAATTTTCCATTAGGGTGTATCTCAACTCGGCATCCCTCAATGACTGACTCACGTAGTAGATTGGCAAATGTGTGCTCCCCTCTGCTCGGACGAGCACTGAGCTGATCGCGCACTCAGTGGCTGCCAAGTAGAGGTATAAAGTTTCACCCGGGACTGGCTTAGATAGGACCTTCGGATCCAATATATATTCCTTCAACTTCTCGAAAGCTTTCTCGCAATTATCAGTCCATTCGAACCTTCCTTTTTTTAAAGCGTCGAAAAAAGGTTTGCAACGATCGCCCGTTCGTGCAATGAATCTGTTCAGCGATGCTAGGCATCCTGTCAATCTATGTACTTCTTTTACATTCCTTGGGCTTTGCATATCGATGATTGCTTGAATTTTTGTAGGATTCGCCTCGATGCCCCTCTGGCTAACCATGTGCCCCAGAAATTTCCCGGAGCTAACTCCGAAACTGCACTTCTTTGGATTCAACTTCATGTTATACTCTTTCAAGATATCGAATGTCATGGCGAGGTGATGTAGGTGATCTTCTTTCCGCAAGCTTTTGACGACAGTGTCGTCGACATAGACTTCCACCATCTCACCAATGTGATGATCAAACATTTTGTTTACCAGTCTTTGGTACGTTGCCCCTGCGTTCTTCAAACCGAAGGGCATTCTTTTCCAGCTGTACATGTATGTTGTTGTCATGAAAGATGTATGTCTCTGATCGTCGGGATGCATCGCGATCTGATGGTATCCCGCGAAAGCATCCATAAAGGTTAGCATTTCATGCCCCGCTGTGCTGTCCACAAGATAATCGATGTGGGGCATTGGAAAGTGGTCTTTCGGACAAGCATCGTTTAGATCTGTGAAGTCTATACACAGTCGCCACGACCCGTTCATTTTTCGGACGAGCACGGGATTTGCCACCCACTCGAGATCAGTTCCTGTTTTCTCGATTAATTTATTATCGATTAACTTTGTTACTTCCATTGCCATAGCCGCATACTTATCAGGCCCAAACTTTCTTCGTTTTTGCTTGATAGGTCTCCTCGTCGGATCGATACTTAATCTATGGCAGGCGTGATTCATGTCGATGCCTACCATATCTTCGTGCGACCACGCGAATGCACCGATATTTTCTTTCAAAAAGGCGATCATTTCTGATTGCAACTGTGCTGGTAAATTTGAACCTATAAACACTTCAAGTTCTGGACGAGCTTCATTTAGATGGATGGTTTCGAGGTCCTCCACTAGAGTTGCCCGTTCTTTGGGTTCTTTCCAACGAGGATCCTCGATTCCGATCACTGGCTCAAAGCCTAGCCTAGGTTCCAAATCTGAAATGTCTAAATCTGGAACCTGGTCGTCGATCGCCTCAGGGAGTTGATCGTTCTGTTCAGCTTGAATGTGCTCGTCAATTTCCATTAGGGTGTGCTCGTCCACCTCTGGTTGGTGGTCGTCAAATTGCTGACTTGACTCCCCAATCTCTATTCTTTGGTACTTGTTGGGAAAACCCTCCAAGTAGTTCATTTGTGTTTTTCCATTATGACACTCAATATACTTTCCCTCCATAGGAGAATATTTAGAATGACGCTTAGCAAAACGGACGAGACACTCCCTTGCCCGTGTTTGGTCGCCCTTGACGGTTATAACTCCCGTCGGGGTTGTAAACTTTACACAGTAATAAAAAGTTGAAGCGGCCGCCTTAAATTCATCAAAGAAAGGTCGACCGAGGAAAGCGTTGTAGGAAGATGGCATGTCGACGATCATGAAGTCGAGCTGCCGAGTATGACGCATTTCTGGCTCCTTCGTTGATGCCAGTTCTACTAATAGCCTGATTCTGCCGATGGGAGGGAGCGGGTATCTCCGAAACCCACAATGATATTGTTTCATGGCTCGATGTATGCAGCGTATCCACCGAGAGCATCCAGAGTGTGCTTGAATAGGACATTGGTGTATGCCCCAGTGTCGACCATCAGGCGATGGACGACGGTTCCCATGATTTTTGCAGTGACAACCAAAGCGTCGTTGTTTGGCTGCACTACTCCGTTCATATCATCGTCCGTAAAAAGGACTTGGTGTGAGATGGGCTTTTCGGCAGCTACGGCGACACACACTTGATGCACATTGTTTAGTTCTCGCATCTCGCTCTACTGTCGGCGAACAGACAGGGCTGTTCCAGATTGGATGCCCCCCAGGGGGCCTTCGATCACATTGTAGCCTCCGCCCACAAAATCAACGTCGCCCGGCGGAGCATTCTGATTGTTGAGCTGATGGCGCAAATCCTGGTCGTCGTCGTCGTCGCGACGCTTCTTGCCCCTCTGGTCGCCATTACCCTCCCTGGGTTTAATGTACTGGGCGAGCTTGCCCTCCATGTACAACTTGTACAAGTTCTTTATTAGATCTCGGCACCCATTCGTCCAGTGGCCGATGGAGTTGTGGTAGTCGTAGAACTTGTCTGCATTTAAATTGTTCTCATTTGTATGCATCGCCCTCGCCGGAAGGAGAATGTTCTTTCCCCTTAGTGCATGGAGAATGGTCCTGGGGTCAATAGTGAGATTCTCTCTCAACTGCGTGATCTCCGGGGCCTCCTCGAACGGCTTGAAGTTTGCTGGTCGAGCACTGTTTCCTTGGTTGACTGCCTTTTTTGGCTGGGACGACTCCCCAATTGTAAAATTCTTTTTCGGCCACACTTTTTTGGCCGCTTCAGGCTGCTCATTAGCCTTGGCGGTGTCCATGATTTCCTACATCTGAATGATGTTCCCAGCCCGGTTACGGAAATCTGCGTAAGATTCCGGGAAGAGTGTATGCATAGATTCCCACAGCTTAGAACCTATCCTTAGGCCGAAAACAGCTGAGATCAGCTTGGTTTCATCATTCATTGCCTCCCCATCGATGACCAACCTATTGAATCGTTCGATAAAGTCTTTCCCTGAATCGGTCAAGGTCTGGTGAACGTTTGCCAAACGCTGCTTGGATGCTGGGCGAGCAGCAATTGATCCGTAGTATGTTAGGAACTGCTGCCCCAACTGGATGAAGGAGCTGATGGACCCGGCTCCCAAAGTTGTATACCAACGATGGGCCCGGTCTCCCAAAGTCAGGGAGAAGTTTCTGCACTGAGTGGCATCCGTTGCCCCGATTGAGGCCATGTAGTTCGAGTACTTTGACAAGTGTACCTGGGGGTCGGACGTACCATCATATGCTGCCATTGAAGGCATCTGGATTTTTCTTTGAATGGGGGCGGTGAGGACCATGACATTCAAAGGTGAGACGGGGAGAGTGACCGGCGGAATGCTTCCCTTCTTGGATGCGGCCACCTCTGCCCGTAGATTCTCCATCTCTAGCTTCATCTGCTTCTGGGTTTCGATGAACTGAGTAATCTGCCCTTCCTCGGCAGTTTGTGGTCGAGGCATGACGTGCTCGTCACGTCAACTTCCGTGAGATGCGACCGGACGATCATATTGATCTCGGTGTGATCACCCAGCTGAGTGATGGCTGCGATAACTCTTCACCGATCCTCGCGAGTTTGGCCCTACTCGGTCGAGGGCAGAGATTCTTTCTCCTTGATCTTTTTTTCTCACCACGGTCTCTGTGGTCCTTCTTCTCTGGTCGGCCACCCACGTTGAACGGTATCGGGCGAGGAGCTTTCGGGTCCTTGTCGCCCACACGATCGAAAACAGAGTTCCGACCATCTTTTGAATCCCCAGTATGATTGTGGTGTGATCGCTCGTAGACTTTAGTCTTTCCCTTATTACGGGGACGTTTGTCTAAACCGGTGACCGAGTACGAGTGGTGAGAGTGCTCGTCCTCATCATCGTCGTTGGCATGGGCTTTCGCCTTTCTAGCTTTTTCTCTGGCCTGTTCTTTGGCCTTCTCCAGTTCCAACGCTTCGTTCTTCCTCCTCTTTTCGTTGAGGTAGTCAGTGAATTCTCTCAAGTGTTGGGGATCGTTCAAGATTTCCCCGAAATTGATGTTCGCCGCCGGGTTGACCGGAGCTATCGGCGGTGGAGGGGATTCGTTCCCTCCAGGAGGTATGATTCCATCTTAGTTGGTATGGGGAGACATCTTTGATGGCGATTTCTGGGAACTGGTTACAAAATATGAACTGTTCTAGACTTTGATGCTAAAAACACAAGATTCGAGTTCTTACGCAGAAGAACGTGCTAATACAACTACGAATTTGTAAAATAACAACAAAACGTGCTAAAAAACAGAAATACAAGGAGATCAAACTCCAAAATATGCCTAGAATACCGAAAATATTCAAGAACACAACGATAATGAAATTCGTATAAAATACGTAGATGATGTTCTAAAAAGTATTTCTACCGATTAAAACCGGAAATAAACGAGTTTGCAAGCCGATCGTTCGATGATCGGTTGAAACTTGATGAAGAACACGTAAAAGGACCCCTCCTTCTTGCGCCAAATGTTGTACGTGCTTTTGATCGGTTGATCTGGATGTGGACTTCGTAAGCACTAAACAAACATGTAATTTATGTGGGGGTTATTACGCGTATTAGGAGATTAATCGGATGATTTGTGATGAATATATGAAGAACAAAGATGAACACGAGATGTAGCTTCTTGGAGAAGCTAAAAGCTTTAGGGAGCTTTGGGTGTGTATTGCTTTAGGTTTTGGGTGTAGGAATTCAACTTGTCTTTACAATGAGTCTTTTTAGGCATTATATACTTGATTTTTTTGGCTACCCAACCTTTACACGTGGCGGGCATATATTGGCCCTGAGATCTCCATCAAACAAATGATGGGACATCGCATTTAATGCTTCTGAGAGGTCGGTTCGATGCTAAACCGCCTTACTGGTGGTCGTCCTCGCCGGAAACGAGGAGCTGGGCCGCAGTGGTCGTCGAACAATCTGGTCGTCCGATCATCTTCATGGATGGTGGTCGTCCTCGCCATTCATCAATGACTTCAGGACTTGTTCTTTTCCTAGATAAACCTTACACGTGCTCGTCAACATCTCTAGGGCGAGCACACGCTTACATTTTCTTCATAATGCTGACTAGTCGTCGCCACGCAAGCTGGTGACTAGGATTGACTTGTCAAAGATCGACTTCTTTGACCTGGTGTAACAGTGAACAAGCAATCACTTAAGATAAGGCTCTAAGTGGTAAACGATGTCCATTGATTAGAAAGAGAGAAGGGCAGGTGTATTGATTACTTGTTGTATTAATGTGATGTCACCACCAACAATTAAAGACATGCACCACATAAAATCTATTAAAGAAACACAAATAACACATCTACCTCTCAAATCTCTCTCTTGTTCTTCATCAAGACCATTATGCTTTTAAGCCAAGTTATATATGTAGACTCTATTAATAATTATTATGTTTGTCGACTGATCAACCCGGCCCACTAAATCGGTGTACAACATGTGATGAAATTAGGAAATCTGAAAAACAAAATATAGTAGTGTATTATTACAGGAGTACGTATGTATGGATGGCTTCCAAAGTTTGAAGCTTATGAACTACTACAAAAGAGTTGAATAATTATACTCCTCAAAAGAAACATACCATATCTCTCATCTGGATCATATCAATAAAAACACAATTAGAAAAACTCAACCTAAAATTAAATCATTTTCCTAAATCACATGACTAACATTAACACTCTCCTCTCCCGCTGTCGGCCTTCCAACTGCCACTCTCCGATTTCCCATCTTCAATACTCTCGGACGGGTCGCCCTGGATATCCGATTCGGGCGTGCTGTTTCTATGCGTTAATGGAGCAGGCTTGTTGTACATATGGAGCTGCTGCTGCTGCTGGTGGTGGAGGTGGAGGGATTGGTAGTGCATCTGTTGGTGGTTAGGATACATCTCTTGCTGCCCAGCTTGTATTTGATGAGCTCCGTACAGTGGTGCGCCGCCGTATTCCGGTGGGACCCATATGCCACCTAGGACCACCACTTGCGGAGGAGCTGTGACGGAGGCTTGTGGGCTCAGGCTGGGCCTTCTTGTGTGAAGTCTGTATTTCTGCTTAATTTCACAATATAATTGTCTGCTACCTCAGTAAAGTGGATATATATATATATATATATATATATAGATTATAATATAACAAGACAAACAAAAAGATCAACTCTTTTGTTTTTCTCAAGTTTCATTTTGGGGTCTACATATGTGTGCTTTCATCAGCTTGTGTTGCTATTTTGAACAATTTTTATTTTATTTTTTTTTGTCTATTTTCCACCTTAATTTTCCATGACACCTTATTACTCACTATCCATGTAAAAAAATTTTACTCTCACATTAATTTGGGCATAAAAACTAAAAAAATATGATAAAATAGCTAGGGATATTGATTATTTTCTATGAACTTTATTAAATATATTGTATAAATAATAAATTTGAGAGAGCTAGGGAGGGAATATGACCTGCAAATGGCTTTTAACTTCATCATTGGTCAAACCGTCAACCTTCATCAGTTCTCTGATTTGTTTGGGAGTAGCCACTGCTAATAAACAACAAAATAAGTAAAGTTGACGAAAATATTAACATCATAATTCAACACACAAAAGTACTTAATTGAATTACACATGCAGGAATACTTGTTTTGTGAAGATTTGAAAATTTGTTAATCTAATTAATATATAACATGATGGTATATACTTTCTTGTGTTACATTTGAAATACCGAGTATTATATATATTTATTTAGAAAATAGAAAAATCCACTCTTGATCTACCTAAACTCACCTTGTGAACCACCCAACATGTGGAGAGCATTAACAAATCTCCGGTGCAAGTCCGGCGACCAACACCGCCTCGCCTTTCGATGAGTTTGAGCTGAATTCGTCGTCCCACTAACTTGCTCTTTCTCAACGGAGTTATTACGACACTTTCCAGACCTCGAAATCGTGTCACACGAGTTTCTCTTATCTTCCATCTCCTCTTTATGGGACGAGTTAAGGGCCAATTCTGGAAACCCTTCGCCACAAGGCGACGAAGACACTCGATCACGCGACGAAAATGGAAGAAAAGCCCCACCTCCATTGATTCTCTGCTTACCATTAATCAAACCTAGCTTGATGTCAGTTTCTTTATGAGATGGGATTAAGGGAGATTGAGGGGCCTCTGTCCCTTGATCACTTTCTTGATTCCATAGCTGTGCTGACGTCATCCAGTTTGCTTTATCTGCAGACATATTCGCCTCACTCATCTCCATGTTAGATGAACTAGGGTTTTTAAGTGGTATGAATTCTTCGAGTAAGGGTTTCGCCTCGTCTTGCTCGTTCGCCCTCTCCGACTGCAGCTGCTGTCTCGAGGCCTCCATTGCTGCAAAACAATAGTATTAGTGGTGTAGCTAGCTAGGGTAAACAAGGTTTAATTTTGAAATGTTACCGTTGGTGAGGAGTTGCATGCAAAGGGGGAGCTCGCGTTTGAATGCGTCGATCTTGAGCCTTTCTTCCTCGAGACGAGCTACAAACTCTTCGAGCTTTTGCGTTTGATCGTCTCCGAAAGATTTTTGAAGCATGGAGTAGATCTGGGGTTTGATGTCAAAGCTAATTAGTTCGGATGGTGTTGACATGATCATAACATTAATTCTTGGAAATCCACAACAACAATTAAGCAATTTGAAATGTTTGTGAGCACAAGCTTTTTAATTAGGGTTAAAGAGAGAATAAAGTGGAGTTTTGGAGGAAAGGAAAAACAAAGAAAGATAAGGGATGGTAACTTCTTGCAAAGGCAAAAGGCTATATTTAATGGTGTCCCTTGGGGAAGGAATCTCACTTGTTTTCATTATTATTATTATTATATTTTTAATTAATTAATTAATAGTCTTCAAATTAATAACCCCCATGAGCAATTGATTCTTCTTCCTTTCTCTTTTCCTTTTTCACACTTTACATTGTTAGATACCCCTTTTGTTTTAGCCCTTCAATTAGGCCAGGTTGAGTGAGAATTATAAAAGAAGAAAATCGAATATATTAAATCAACTAAAAAGATGAAGAAAAGAGAAGTGGTACTTATATTCATCCACATCCTCATAATTCTCTAAAATGGAATTCAATTTTTCAACCATTGCCATTAATTAAAGTTTAGATAATATTAATTATGCGTCTCCTACATAACCAATAATAAAAATCTTAAACACCCACTACGAATTACCAATCGAGTAAAAAAATATTAGTTTCATAACTTATCTACTGTTCAATTTTGCTCTAAAAATGTTTTTAAAAAAAAAATCGATGTAGTCCATTTTTGTCCAAAATCACTGGGAAAGAAAGGTGGTGTCGTTTTATGACATCACATCACATGAATGTCCAATTTTGACTGCATTATTTGTCTACACTCTACTATATATATATATATATATATATATATATATATATCCAAAACTAGCCCAAAATTAAATTTTCATGTGACATTCGTGTGCCATTTACCATTCTCCATTGATTTTGGGGCCAAATTTGGGCAATATAATACTCCTATACTTTAATAGTGAGATTAAATCGAAAAAAATCAACATTTATTAATTGACCAAGATTGAACATATATAGATAAATTATATATGGGGCCAGAATTGGGTAATATTATCATATATTTTAAAAGTGAGATTAAATCGAAAAAAGTCAACATTTATTGACCAAAATTGAACCATGATAAATTATACTACTATGGGACCAAATATTTTTTTAGCTCGTTTCGAATTCTATCGTATAAAAAAGCAGTAATATTAAAGTACAAGTGATGGATTGCTGATTCATTACATGTACGATTAATTAATGAAATAATATTTGAGGAGATATTCCTGAACTTGTGTAATTAATTAGGAATTTGATCATGCTTAACCGCGTTTTTCATAACGAAAGATTCACATTTGAATGCGATGGGGGTTGATTCGATTGAGATTATTTAACAAATAAAAGAATTATAGATGAGCATATTTTGATTATTTAATATATTATTATATATACAATAAAAGGACGTGAGGAAATATTCAAAATGGTGTTCAGTATCAATCCCACCCCAACAAACTTTCTTTTTGGTTTTTCAACTTTCAAAAGTTGCATAATTCCTCTACACTAAAGTGAATTAAGGGGGTGATAAAGCGAATATCTGTTCAAGTGCGAGCTAGACATTTTATTTGAAATGAAAGAAAGAATATATTATAAATGGATAAATACCTTTTTATGTCTCTTAAGTTGTACCGAGTTTTTCGACTTTGAAATTAATTTTCACGCATTATAAAACCCATTAGCTGGATTAAAGGCTGAACACTTATAATTGGATCGACGTTTACGCTATCTGGGTCTTTTGCACTATCAAAGTCATCATCACTGTCTAACACGTCTTCATCTCCAATTCGGATGGATCGATCACCTTTGTTTATGGGTAAAAAAACTAAAATACAGAGTTTTGTAAACATATAACTAATTTCAAAATTAAAAAACTTGGAGGACAAAAATTAAAACGAGTACAACTTAAGGGATAAAAAAAAGTATTTTCCCAATATATTAAAATTCTGCAAGGGAATATCTGAGGTCTAATTCTACGACTGAAAATTAAGAGCACAGAAATCCACGAAGCTTAAAGATGTTGTTTGTTAAAGAATATCAAAGGAACTCTTAAGGGATATGGGAATCTTCTTTTGCTACCTGCTTTACTTAAGTGGGCTGGAAGGCAACAAGATTCTCTTACCTAGCTCACTTCTCACATTATACCATGCCTACCTAGGGTTTTGCAAATTATATACTATATTTTGTAAATTCAACTTTCATATTTTAACTTACCTTCTTTAATTTGTACATATTGTTTACTGGTCTTGAATGAAATCGTTTACTGGTGTTGATAAGACAGGTATTGATGTCTTATCCACTTTATCTAGTGTTGGTTTAATTTCGATGTTGTACAATATTTTCGATCTAACCACACACCTTTCAAATTAAGGTGTTACTCATATGCATCCGACCTCTCAATAGTCAATATACAACAAGTCAACAATACACCTAATTTCTCCTTTGTTAGTTTGTATGAAAGACAAATTTGTAATTTGTTACCTTGTCACACGCAATTATCATGCACATCAAACACGAGATAACAAAAAACTCTTTAATAAGTGTATCATTTGTTAAACACGTCCACTTCTTACATGGTCTTACCATATATATCACATGCCTAGTAGCATTACACTGCCTAGCTAGTACTACTCTTTTTATCATTTTAAATATGGTGTACAATAGTCAATAGATAACTAATATTTACTCCGTTCCCTCCTAAACTTCTTTTTTGTTTTTTGCACTAAAATTAATATATATATATATATTATTATTATTATTATATGTGTAGTGAATTATTGAGATAGTAAGCCATAGGAAAAAAAATTGTAGCAAGAGCTATGAAACAAAAAATGTAGGGAGATAGTGCTGTTAAAAATAACAAAGTTTAGGTTGGAACACTCAAAATAGATAAATGAAGAACTTAATAATGGCAGGACAGAGAAAGTAAAATATCATTTAATATTTATAGTTGTAATATTCGAGTGCAAATATATATATATATATATATATATAATTCATATAAAATACATACTTCCTCCGTGCCGTGATTACTTGCACATTTTTCTTTTTGAAACGTTTCGAGATTACTTGTAGACTCATAATATTAAAATAATCCTCAAAATTAATACTCTCACAACCTCATTTTATTTTGAAAAAATTGTCATTCCTTTTTTTTTTTCTGTATTTTACTTTACACCTCATCAAATTTCATTTATATCTCACTAAATCACTCAAAATATTCCTCATTTATTTCACCTAACACATCACTAAATTCTCTTTTCTTAAAAATTATGACGATCAAACTGTACAAGTAATCATGGAACGGGGAGTAACATTTAAATAAAATGTTAATATCGTAACTATGTACATAATCAAAATATAGGAGTATATAATGAATCATGGAGCAAAGTTTAGAGGGCAGATTCTTATATGCAATTAGTGTATCTGTATAAATTTCTAATTGTCTAATTTCTTTACCTCGATCCAATAAGTTAAAATTTGATTTAATTTTACCATGCTAATTAAGTAATTGTTTGGAAGGCATAAAAGTGAGAAATATGAAATGGAAAAAGTAAGAAAAAGAAGAATGGAGAAAGAAAAGGGAATCGAATTCTCGGGTGAATGGTTGGTCGTTTTCTGTAACAAGACTTCGGTTACAAGCCTCCAATTCTCACCTTTTCTGCACATTCTTTCATCTCTTTTTTTTTTTCCTTTCTTTTTTATTGCTTTATTTTGTACGTCTATACATGAGATTCTTCTTCTGACACCTATCCCAAATATTCTTTCTTCTCTGGATATGAATATACCTTATGTTTCCTCCAATTTTAAATATATCTAGGCTTTCAATTATATATGCAACCATGTCAACCATTCATTAAACCGCAATTTAGTAGCTACATTATCTTTTTAATTAAGTTTCAAAATAGATATCTAATTAGATTTAAAATAAAATTTATACCCAAACACGTAAAAAAATACTCAAATTATCTGTATATCAAATGATTAAAAAACACACAATCTACATTTTAATCGATATTTTGGAAAAAAACTCTCATTCCAGCGGATATTCAAATCGATGCCTCTAAAAAACTGAAATTTCGACGAAATATCGGGGAATTATTGCGAAATTTTCATCCTTGCAATTTGAAGCAAAGTATTGTATGAACCTCTGAAAGGTAGTATTACACGTAATGCAAATGTATCACTTAAATTACACACGAGTATTAATCATAATTTTAAACTATCACTTTAAATTATTGAAAGGTAATGTCTTAATGCTAAAGTGTATCACTTTAAATTATTGAAAGCTATTATTTACAATGTTAAAGGGTATCACTTTAAACTACTTAATTGTATTGTTCGTAATGCTAAATGATATCATTTAAATTACTGAAATGCATTAGTCGTAATGTTAAATGGTGTCACTTAAACTGCTAAAATTGATTTATCATAAGAATCCAGATTTATGTTGAAAAATTGTTCACACTAAATCTACTCATCAATTTTATAGTATCGACACATTAAGACAGGGCATGGGCGGTGTGGGGTGGGAGAGGGGAGGAGCGTGGCCGGTTTTTTTTGTGCAAAAGAAAAGGAGAAAGAGAAAGATGGAAAATATAGAGAAATTATGATTTTTGTGGGATGTATCTATTAAGGTGGGCTTTAGAGAGAAATTATAGTTTGGACAATTTAAGGGAAGTGTATTATGTAATCTCGATATTTTAAAGGAGCGAGTTAATGGATGAAGTGTATCTAATATTGATGGAGGTGCAAATAACCGTATCCTTACCTTAATTCTTACCGCTTGGTTTACTTGATGGGCGCGGCTAAAGGCACTCTCAAGGATCCTATGAGGACATCCACCAAACATTTTTTTTAATCTTTCAGAACATGTGAAATCATGTCCCATATACCCCTAGGGTAAAATTTATGAAAAAAACGAAGATGAGTACACCCACCCATTCTATTTCACATAATTATCTCCACCACCACCACCAAAACAAACACCAACTGTACGAAATTTTTTCCAAAACAAACATGTTCGGAATTTTTTCAAAACAAACTCAATATGTTCGAAAAAAATTTCAAAACAACTCAAATTTGTCCAAAAATTTCAAAAGACTGTATTTCGGGATTTTTTTTCGGACATATCAACATTGTCCGAAAAAAAAAAGGTTGTTCGAAAATTTTAACCCAACAAAGTGAATATGTTCGAAAGTTTTTCCTAAACAAACTCATTGTGTTCAAAAAAAATTCCAAAACAATTTTCATTTGTGCGAAAAAAAAAATCGAACACGGTGTTCGGGAAAAAAAATCGAATAAAGTAACTAGATTAGGAAGAAAATTTCGGACAAATTCAAAAACCAAAAAAAAATTCAAAACCCTAATTTTTTTTGTTTAAATCTGTAACAAAAATTCCAAAACCCTACTTACCTTTCGTTTGACGGCGGCAACGACATATGAGGGGGTGTGGGCGACGACTTTCTTGGAGGGAGGAGGTGGGGGCGGCCGCTTGAAGGAGGAGGTGGTGCGGCCGCCGCGAATAGCAGTGGAGGGGACGAGGTGTGGAGAGGGGGCCTACTTCTTACATATCTGGTGGCGGGCTTCTTCAACGGACGGCGACGGCGGCGTTCTTCACACGGAGCGACGGTGACGTTCTTCACACGGAGCGACGACGGCGTTCTTCACACAGAGATAGCCACAACTTTTTTTCACGACGGCGGCTTTTTTTCTTCAAACGGGGTGCAAGGCTTCGCGCGGGAGGGAGGAGGTGGGTGGGTGGTGGCCGCGCCTGGGAGGGAGGAGGGATGGGCGGCGACCATTGGAGTGATGGGGAGGGAGTGGTGGCCTGGTGGATGTACTGTAATGGAGAGAGGAAAGAGGAAGAGAGAGAAGAGAATAATGAATTAGGGTATTAATTGAGAGGAGGGTAATTTTGAATTTTTCGTGTGGGTGTCCTCATCCGTTTTGTGGGTGTCCTCATCGCGTGGGTGTCCTCTTAGGATCCTTGGGTGCCTTTAGCCGCGCCCTTACTTGATTTTCTATTTCTCACGTGAATGCCGTAAGAGCAAATGGGCTGCCATCTTACTTCAAGGCCACGGAAAAATGCTCCCAATTATTATGTATTCATTTCTTGGATGTCTTCACCTCCCCATATGAGTTCACCCACTTTTTTTTTTTTTAAACTACCCTCCTTACTCATAAACTCTAATTTTCCTTTCTTTTCATTCCTTTTTTTTTTATCGCACACCAAAGTCGCTAAACTTTCCTCATTACTCAATATATGTGTGTTGTATTTCGTTTCTAAATTTATTTATTTTACAATAATCGCGTTTTACAAAAACTTAGCACTGATTCGCCTAGTTTTGTGAGATTTTTCAAAAAAAAAAAAAGTTCCACGTTTTGAATCAAAACTCGACCAACTTTTTCACGTTTTGATTCAGTACTGGTTCGTCAAGTTTTGATTAGAAATGTGAAACTTTTTTTCGAAAAAATGTCACAAAATTCGGCGAACCAGTGATGAGTTTTTGCAAAACGCTATTTCGTAAAAAATAAAAACTCGAAAAAGAAATACACTTCATATATATTCATTACAACTACACAATCATGCAACAATACGGACAAATTAAACAATAATAATATGAAGAATAATCATTTATAAATAAATACTATGTTTTGGGTGGGGAGGAATGCAAAAATTATGTTTTTTTTTTTGTTTAGGAGTAGGGGGTGAACTTAGAACACAAGAGTAATACAGTATTTTTGTTAATTAGTTCAAAATATAAATTAGAATAGGGTGAATACATAATATGTGAGGCCATTTATTCGTCGCCTTACTTAAATATTAGTAACTTAAATGGGCTGCTGCAATAGGCTGGAAGATGCCCAAAAGGGTACTGTTATTTCCACCTCCATGAATATGAAATACACTACAATTTTTTTTAATAGATACACTCAGGGGCGGACGTACGTTGTCTCTAAGGAGGGCCATGGCCCCCCTAAATTTTGTTGGCCAAGTAGGATATACATGTGTATTAGTATTGTAATTTTTTTTTCTTTTAATTTGGCCCCCCTCCCCAAATGACCCAAATGAGTGAATGGACTTTATGCCTTTATAAAATAATAAAATAAAAGCCCGCATGCTGGTGCCTACAGCCTAGCCCACCAAAAATTTAAAATCTATATAAACTTTTATTTGATTAATTAATTTATAAAATCTAAACATAAACCTAAGCTACATACTATGGTGGCGGCGGCAAATTGAAAACTTTGACATCCTTCTGTTCTGGCCGCAATTTTTGACATTCTTCTGGTTTCAAATAATCGGACTCTCAGGTATATTTTTTATTTATATATTATATTATTTGTTTAATTTTATTATTTTAATTTTTCCTCAAATTAGTTAATCTATTCAATTGTTAATTGATGTATTAGGTTAAAAAGTAAACAAGAATCGTATAATTAATGGTTGGTTAAGTTTGAAATTTAATGTAGTCTTTTAATTAATTTGTATTTGATTCTTTGTAGATGAAAAAGTCATCTACAATAGATTTTTTTTTTCAAAAGAAAGAAATAATGAAAATATAGATAATGATGAAAGTCGTCCCTCAAAATCTTTGAGGGTTGAAGTCAATGAGATATTTAATATTCAATCATTAGAAGTCCAGGGGTGGACGCACATATAGTCTAAGGGGGTCTTGGCTCCCCCCTACCCCACCCACCCTCCTTTATATGTATATATATTTTTTAAAAATTTTAGTGTTGAGTTTATTGTAAAAGTAATCTAAAAAGACGTATTTTATTACACTGTTGATGCTTATATATAAAAATAATTATTTTATACATATTTTAATTACAAAATAAATATCAAAATAATTATATTTTACATGTTTGAAACTATTATTAATAAAAACATGATCATCTTTAATTACTTTAGTATTTTTGAAACACGCCTGCAATCCCTTAAAAAATATTAATGAAGAAAATGTAATTGATTGTTTAATATGTTATTTTTTTTTTAATTTTATATCACATTAAATAAAATAAATAAATAATAAAAATATTCGCATAATTTGAGTGTTATGTATTTTGATGCAAATTTAATATACCCAAATATTAGTATTGTTTCGAATCATTAAAAAATATTTGGCCCCCCCTAACCTTGAGTCCTGGGTCCGCCCCTGGATACACTTTCACTTCCACTTCCACCTCCACCCCACCTCCATGAATATGAAATACACTACAAACTCTAATTTCTAATTTAGTAGATACATCGCCCAAAATATTGTTGCCTTCATCCGCCGCTACCTCCACCCAATCAATGTAGAAATATACAAAAAAAAAAAATAGAAATCTCTTTTTTATTGGATAAATCTCGACAAATCAATGTCAAAATTCACACTCTTTTTCGATAAACTGATGTCGAAATTTAATATCTTTTTTGATAAAATTGTGTCGAAATCTACACTCTCTTTCGACACCGGTGATCGAAAAAAAAAATCCAATTGTTTTCTTCATAAAAATTGACAAATTTCGACAAAACGTAATCAAATATTGAAAGATTTTTTGACAAGAATTGATCGAAATGATCAATTATTTTTTAACCTGGTTCATCGAAAAAAAAAATTAAAAGGAGAAGACTTATCAACTAGCGATGCAAAGAAGAGTGGGATTTGGGAATTTAGAGAATATGCAAAGCGACAAAGGAAACAGTCACGCATGGTGGGATGGGGTGAGGGCGAGCAGGGGTGATTTTTTGTACAATTAAAAGGGAGAAGGGGGTGGGTGGGATGAGGCGACGTCTGGTTAAGGAGCCGTCGGGGTGGGCGGAGACAGGATGAGGCTCCGACGAGGTGGGTAGAAACAGGGTGCAGAAGAAAATGAGAAAGAGAGAAGGAAAAAGAAAAAAATAGGGTTTTATGTGGGGTTGTATCTATAATTTTAGGAAGAAAATGATAGTTTGAACAATCTAGAGAGAGTGTATCTAGTAACCTCAATATTTTAGGAGAGTGAATCAATTGGGGAGGGTATCTAACATTCAAGGAGGTGCTAATAACCATACCCCCTTAATGGGCTGAAATGAATGCCTCCAAATTGCTGCAATAAGTTAGCTGAAATGGGCCGACATTCTGCTGAATTTAAAGGGTCTGACTATATGCACCTCCATTTCGGAGAGAGGCACTCCCCCGATTTATACACACCCAGAAATTTAGGTCACACACACCTCAAATGTCATAAATACCCCTCCCTTCATAATATACCTATTACTACCCACACCCAACCCTAAATTCATTTCATCTTCCCCAACCCAACCCAACCCAACCAACCCCACCTTCACCCTCCCCCTCCCTCCACCCCGTCGCCGGCAACCCACGCCTCACCCCGTCGCCGGCCACCCACGCCTCACCCCGTCGCCGGCCACCCACGCCTCACCTCGTCGCGGCCACCCCCGCCTCGCCTCGCCGCGGCCGCCCCGTCCATCGGCCGCCGCGACCGCCCCGTCCATCGGCCGCCGCGACCGCCCCCCAGGTTTGCCCCCCTCTCCCCCGATCTCTTCTCTCCCCTCCATTTTCCCCGTTGCCGGAATCGCCCTGATCTGTAAAAAAAAAATACAGCGGCCGCGCGACCGCCCCGTCAATCGGTCGCCGCGGCCGCCCTCTCCCCTCCATTCCCCCCCCCCCCCCCTCCAAAAACCACCCCGATCTGTAAAAAAAAAAAAAAATTCAGGGCCGTCCCTACCTCTCTCTTCTCTCCCTCTCTTCACCGGCGTTGTTCACGGCGTTAGCCCACACCGATTCGCCGGCGTTAAACACTAGTTTTTTTTTTTTTTTACTTCGACACTGTAATGTTGACCATGTACACTTTCGTCGACATAATAATGTCGACGAAAGTGTACATGGTCGACATTACAGTGTCGATCGACATTTGTTGGTCGACCATATATTCTTCCGTCGACAAAATGCGGTCGACAGGAAGATATATGGTCGACGAAATGTGGTCGACCGGAAGATATATGTTTAGCACTGGTTTGACGAATTTTTTTAAAAAAAATGTTAGTTTTCTAAGTTTTGATAATGGTGTTTGTTTTGAAGAATTTTTTTAAAAAAAATGTTAGTTTTCTAAGTTTTGATAATGGTGTTTGTTAATGGGTTTGATAATGGTAATTTGTGGATGAATATGATTGATTTGTTGAAATTTTTGATTTTTTTTTTATTTCTTGTTACCGGAAAAAATGGTGACGGTGGCCGGAATTTTGGGTTAGGGATAAGGTGAAAGAAAGGATAGTAAAGGGTGCGATTAGTAAAGGGGGTGCATCTAGTACGCTGTATTTTAATGAAGGGTATTTTTGACTTTTTACTTCATTATTTTATTAATAAATTGAAAGGGGGAGTGCATCCCTCCGGAATGGAGGTGCATATAGTCAGACCCAATTTAAATGGGACGTTTTCCTTACTATTTCGACTTCTTTCTTAGTTACTTCACTAAAAGTGGTGGAGTATGTGTTTTGCATTAAAAAATTCTCAAGTTTTCTACAGCACATTTGATAGCAAAGATTGATTATCTGAGATTAGAATGATATCTTAACTTTATAAATTTTAAAGCATAATCTATTCTTAATCTAAGTTATCAAACAATCAATAAAAATAATATATAGTTTATCTAAATTTAATCTAAGCTATCAAACATGCCCTTAAATAATAAAACACTAGAGTATAATTTTCTAAATAAGTCAAACAATTAGTAATAAAAGAATGAAGTATTAAAAATATTAAGTTAAAATTATGTAATAAAATCATATAATTATCATTCGAATCAAATATCACACCTGAATCCAATTGATTTATACACTAAGGGTATGATTACTATGGTGAAATAGACTATGAATTAAATCACCATTCATTGATCTTTTTTAAATTGTATGATTGATATAATTTATGGAATGCTGATTCCCAAAAGTATAAAATTTTCATTCCTTTCAACCCCATAAGTTTAGCTAAGGAATTAAAAAAAAATAATATACTCATATTTAATAATAAAAATAAAATATTATATTTAATTTTTTTTAATTAATATATAATCTCAAAAATAAAAATATAATATAATAAATTAAAAAAATATGAATAATAATATTTTAAATTTAACGATAATAATATTTTTCAATAATATTAAATTATAAATATAATAACATAAAAAATAATTTAAAATTTCTCAAAATTATAAATAATATATCCAATATATTATTTTTTATAATATAAAATAATAGAAGTAGTATAATATTTCTTGATAATATAAATAATAATAATATTTTTTTATTTTTTTAATATTAAAAATAATGATAATATTCTTATTTAAAAATAAAAATATTATTTTAATACAAAGTACATATTTATTATAATTAATAAAATCAATAATAAGATAAATATATATTAGTAATAATAATTCTTCTGTTAATAATAATTATTAAAATATTAATAATAAAAATAATATATTTTTAACAATAATTAATAATAATAATTTTAGTAAATAATACTGTAATAATATTAATTCAAAATAATAATATACGGAGTATTTTTAACAATACTCAATAATAATAATTTAAAATAAATTTATGGAGTATTACATTACATTTAGATTCATTTTGACTGCATAAAAATAATCATTTCATTCTGATGCGTCGAAAAAGAACGCTTACAGATATAGGCTTTTCTCTTACGAGCACTATTAATCCCGATCTTAGTCACTCGTTCGCCTTTAACAATCTTCGTGTAAACCTTCCCGTAAGTCCAAAATTGACCTGCAAAAGTACACCGGAGGGGGCCTCCGGCGTAGAAGCTCCGACGCTCAAGTCAGAATTTATCGAAGGCGAAATCAAAGAGGAATTCCCCTGTTGTCTAGGGAAATTCCGGCGAATAATGGAGTTTTTCCTCCAAATCAATGTATATCGTATCTCAAAGTGTATCAAGTGAATAAGACGTATGTGTATGTTTAAGAACCTAACCCCCAAAATATGGAAATAACCTTGTTTTTATACCTGGCCCCTCTCTGCGGAGAGGGGAAGACTTCTTCTCCCTAGATTTTCGGTCCATCTCCGTAAGTCCGGCCTCAAATCCCTAAAGACCCGGCCTCTCTCGCTGAAGACTAGGTTCTTCAGCATATCGACTCCTATTTTCGTGGGTTTGAACGATTCCTTTGACTTGGTTAAGAAAAATGGACTGTAGTCCCATCCTTGGGGCTAAATCTTTCCCAGCCCAAGGCCTATTAATTTCTCCAAATATGGGCCAAAGGCCCAGTTACTCTGATTTCTCTGATTTCTCTGATTCCCCTGCTTAAGCCCAGGGGTGTATTAATCCTGTTCCTCTGACGTATTGGCTTAATCACAATTACCACAATCCATCCCGTCTCCACGTGTCGACTCCTTAGGGAGCGACATATTTATCTACATCAACCACCCCCCCTACTCTCATAAAAGGAACAAATTTTTAGGAGAGTAGGAGAATAATAACACTAGGATAAATACCAAAGAAATATTTTATTTCCTTTCTTAAAACTTAAAATACCCCTCGAAATATTTTCAGTGATTTGATTCTCTCCGTAATAATTGCTCTCAAAAAGCTTTATGACTTTTGCGCTTCCACACGCCATCTTTCCCTCGACTGCCACGCGTCTAGTCCAAAACCAACATCCAGCCGTCCTTCTCCATTCACGCGCCTTTCGATTGGAGGGTATTTAATTCTTCTCGAATTCTACCCTTCTCTCTCCGAAGCAATTATTCAAAAACCCTTTTTTCCACCAAAAATCTCCTTTTCCTTCTTTCAAACTCATCTCTTCTTCATCTTCGTTTCTACTCCTGCGAACTTAACTTCTCTAAGCACGTCCAGCGGCCGTTCCATCACTACTCTTAAAACCGACTTCCTCCAGGTATCTATTCCTTCCCTTTTTCTCTCATTTACAATATCCGTATGTCATCCTCTTCAGACTCCCTTTCCATGGGGAGTTCTACTTCCAACTCGCTTCCCCTATTCCCTGTAACCGATCAAGCTTTGGAGGACCAAATTTCGGGTCCCTCGATTCTCACTCCCGAGCGTGTAGCCGCCTTTCTGCGTTCAGGGATTTTCCCCGGTGATTATTCCGTTAGGGCTGCTCATAAGAAAGAGCGCCCTAACTTTCCAGGTCATAATACCTTAGCCTTTTGGGAGGCTCAACTAAAAGCGGGTCTCCGTTTCCCAATTCATCCTTACCTCTGCGAAATTTCTGCTTATCTCCGTATACCTTTGAACCAATTTACTCCCAATGCCATACGCGCCATGTTAGGTTTTTACATTCTGATGAGGGGAAACGGTGGGGAACCTTCAACTCAACTCTTTCTAACCCAATATGTCTGCAAGTTTTCAGACGGATTCTTTTATGCTAGTGGTCGCACCTCCCGGACCGGCAAATTCATGGAGAAGCTCCATGAAGGGGTCCAAGATTGGAAAGACTACTATTTCTTTGTTACTAACCCTTTTCCTTGGGAATTTCCTCATGAGGGGTGGATTTATGAAAATCCTGGGGTGCCCCGTCCTCCCCTCTCCGTCTGTTCCTCCTTAAACCTAGATGTGATGAACCGTTTAAACGATCAGGTCTCCAATCATGGCTTTTTTGATGTAATGAGTATTTGTAAAAATCCTAGAATCCTTTCTCATTTTGGTTTTGGCAACCCCGATTATCCTTTAGGTCCCGATGATGGTAATACCATTTCTCCTCTCCTAGTATTATACTCAAGACCTTAACCCATTATATTTATTAATGTTGTTTCACGTTTCTTTGTACAGCTATGAGTTGGTTGACTCAGATTTCGCGTGATGCTGCCCCTCTTTCGATGGTTAATAGATCTCCAGCGCCTGAAAATTCCTCGAGGGCTCAAATTCCCCCTTCTCCAGTGGAACCTGCTACTGGATCTGTTGCTAAGCGTACCCGTTCTTCTACTGAAAAAGCCATGGTGTCTACGTTACCTCCTGTCTCCGATGCTTCCAAGAAAAAGAAGTCCAAGACCAAATCCTCTCTACCCGATGTTGCTTCTGATGCTCCAGATGAAATGAATGTTGACCAACTCCTGGGTTTTATAGAGCGTTACACTCCGGCCCATGCCACTGAGGCCCTCAATGCTCTGTCCTTTGGTGAGCGAGTTGTGCATGCCGCTCACAGTTTTACCCAGGTATTCCCTTCGTGAAAAGACATTTCTAAATAATTCTAATAAAGAAGAATATGCTTGTCTTACTTCTCTAGATGATCCTTTGTGTAGTTTGGTCTCCTGTTTTCCAATGTATCTGAACGAGCCCTTCAGTCCCTCCAACTGGTGGATGACCTCCACAGCCAGGTAGAGTTGGAGAAGGTGAAGAGGGATATCCTCGAAGCAGAGTTACATGATGCTAACCAAAGATGCAAGGTGCTCCAGACGACACTTTCGGGGGAGATTTCTTCATTGAAGAAAGAGTTTGGTAAACGGGTGGAACAACTGGAAGTCACTCTTCCTCAAGCTGGTATGAATTTGTGCTTGGACTCCCTGTTTACCTCTGCCGCAGGTCAGAAATTTCTAGGTACCTTGCATCAGGAGTGGCTGGCGGCCTTTCTTCAGAGTAGCAGCTTTTTGGGGGCGATGGGTGCATACATTCCTCACTTCATCGATCATGGATTTTCTAATGCTGTGGCTGAGCATTCCGCTCCTGGCTTTAATGGTCAATATACTCGAGCCCTCCAGTTAGAAGAATTGGACACTCCCCCCAAGTTCCCTGGAGATGCTAAAGAAGACATCCATACCCCCTGGTGGTTACCTGGGATGAGGAAGGCGATCCTGGAGTTGAAGGATGCTGCCCTGAAATTGGATGATCTTGCACCTGCAAGGGATATGGCCTTTCCTGTCCATGTGGACAACCCAACTCCAGTAGCTACTGTGGCAGCGGGTGCTTTGATGGAGAAGACGGAGGAAGGTGATTCTAGTGGACGAGCAGAGGAGGCAGGAGCAGGTTCTGAGGGGAAGAATGATATTCCCCTCTCTCGATAACTTTTATTTCCCTGATAATATTTTGGTACTTTTAAAACACTCTTTATTTTGTTAAGGCCTTTAAGGCCCCCTTTTGGTATTTTCCGGAGACTCCACACTCCGGGGTTTTTCTGTGGAGGGCTTTAGGCATGGTGCCCCAAGTCTTGAACATTTCTGCTCTTCTTCCCTTTAACATCGTACCTGCACATTTATCATTTGGCATGCATATACACATATATCTCTGACTCTGTTTATTAGATGTGTAATATGATATTCGTCCTGCTTATGCATCTAGCATGTTTTCAGCATTTTATTAACACGTAAAGGCTCTAAAGCTCCTAGAGGAACCTTAATGAGGAGATAGGGTCGATATCCCTGTACTTACTTGATAATTTGATAAGGCTTCTAGTCTCTCCCTTAGTACTAGGGTTTTTAGGGATCTTAGGAATCATCTTTTCCCTTAGGCTGTTTATACTCGTAAGAGTTAGTTTATACTCGTAAGAGTTCGTTTATACTCGTGGGAGTTAGTTTATACTCGTAAGAGTTCGTTTATACTCGTAAGAGTTAGTTTATACTCGTAAGAGTTAGTTTATACTCGTAAGAGTTCTTAGGGATTATACTCTCCCTGAAGTTAAAGTGTTTATACTCGTGAGAGTTGTTTATACTCGTAAGAGTTCGTTTATACTCGTAAGAGTTCGTTTATACTCGTAAGAGTTAGTTTATACTCGTAAGAGTTAGTTTATACTCGTAAGAGTTAGTTTATACTCGTAAGAGTTGGTTTATACTCGTAAGAGTTGGTTTATACTCGTAAGAGTTAGTTTATACTCGTAAGAGTTGGTTTATACTCGTAAGAGTTGGTTTATACTCGTAAGAGTTAGTTTATACTCGTAAGAGTTAGTTTATACTCGTAAGAGTTGTTTATACTCGTAAGAGTTGTTTATACTCGTAAGAGTTAGTTTATACTCGTAAGAGTTGTTTATACTCGTAAGAGTTGTTTATACTCGTAAGAGTTAGTTTATACTCGTAAGAGTTAGTTTATACTCGTAAGAGTTTGTTTATACTCGTAAGAGTTAGTTTATACTCGTAAGAGTTTGTTTATACTCGTGAGAGTTTGTTTATACTCGTAAGAGTTTGTTTATACTCGTAAGAGTTAGTTTATACTCGTAAGAGTTTGTTTATACTCGTGAGAGTTTGTTTATACTCGTAAGAGTTTTGAGAGTCGCTAGGGATAGGGTTTGTTGACGAGTTAATCATGTCTTCCGCTACTGTACCCCTTACTCCCCCTAGCTTTAGAGGCTGTCGTGAATAGTAACTTTAGGAATTTTTCCTAGGTATTCTCTATTCGAGCATGTATGAATTGGTGTGAATTTCTCTATCTTGCAACGTCTCTATCATGCTATATTTCAGTTTCCAAAACATATTCGTTATTTCAGCACTCATCATGCAGGCCTTCAACAGTTATCTTAACCCGATATTAACATATGAGAAACATTTCATCATAACATTAGCGCATAAGAGTCATCTCATCACAATATTATCACAATATTAACAGGCATTTAGGGAAATTGCTGAAATTTTATCAAAACCGATGCTCCATTGATCGAAAAACGTTTATCAACATAGGCAAATAAGGGGAACCTATGCTGGCCTCATTAAAAACCTCTCCGTGGTAAAACCCCAAGGGGAAACCCACGTAGAGGGAAAAAGAGTGCCGGTGAAGCAATTATTCGAACGAGAAGTAAATATTCAAAATTGTTCATAAAGAAAAAGGAAGCAGGGGAATTACACCTTCCTCAAACATAAAATCTCTTCAAGTGGCACACGTTCCATGGCCTTAGTATCTCTTTCCCTGTCATGTCTTGGAGCTTGTATGCTCCACCTTTGAGTACCTGTATTACCCTGTACGGACCTTCCCAATTGGGTTCCATCTTCCCAGTGTTCTTCAAAGCATCTGCCCTCCGAAGGACTAAATCCCCAACTTTAAAAGAGCGAGGGATTACCCTGCGGTCATATGCTGCTTTGATCCGACTCTTGTACCTTTCTGCTTTTAATCTCGCCATCTCCCTCTCTTCATCTACTAGGTCCAGCGCTTCCCTCATCAATTCTTCATTTCTCTTTTCTTCGAAATAAGTGATCCGGTGTGATTTGAGTCTGGCTTCAGGAGGTATCACTGCTGCTGCTCCATATACCAAGTAGAAGGGAGATTCGCTTGTAGCTGTCTTAGGGCTGGTTCGGTAGGACCAGAGGACGTTGTCCAACTCCTGCACCCATTTTCCTCCTACCTCTGCCAATCGTGTTCGAATACCATCGACCAGGATCCTGTTTGTAACCTCTACCTGCCCATTAGCTTGGGGATGGGCTACTGAAGTAAACCTCTGCGTGATGTTCCATCTCTCGCACCATCTTCTTACTTTCTCTCCATTGAATTGCGTTCCGTTATCGGAAACCAAGATTCTAGGTACTCCAAACCTGCAACAAATATGTCTAGCAAGAAAAATAATTACATTGTCCTCTTCGATTTTAGCCAAGGGCACAGCCTCTACCCATTTACTGAAATAATCCACGGCTACGATTAGAAATTTTCTCCCTCCTGGTGCCAAGGGGAAGGGTCCCACCAGATCGATTCCCCATTTAGCGAAGGGACAGGGCGAGTACATAGCCCCCATTTCTTCTGCAGGTACCCGTATCAAGGGTCCATTCTTCTGACACTTCTCACATCTCTTCACATATTCTCTAGCGTCTCTGATTATATTAGGCCAGTAGAAACCTGCCCTAAATACTTTCTTCACCATGGTCTGGTACCCTTCATGGCTGGATGCGCAACCTTCATGGATGTCCTTGATCACTAGCTCTGCTTCTCTTTTTGAAAGACATTTCAAATAAGGTTGAGTGAAGGACCTCTTGTACAATTGGCCTCCCAGGATGCAATACTTCCTTCTCCAAGCCTTTGCCTCTCTGGACATTGGGGTTACTGGGCCCCTATTCAGTTCTTCCCATATTTCTTTCCTCCAATCATCCCCTGCTGTTATCTCTCCAATCAGGGTTTCCGTAGCTACTTGATCTGCCACCAACAGGGTTACCTTTCCGTCTCCCTCGAATTCAGTGGAACTAGCCAGTTTTGATAGTCCATCCGCTTTCGTATTTTCTTCTCTTGGTACCTGTACCACTTCAAAAGTATGGAATTTATTTTTTAGTTTCTTTACCTCTTCTAGATAAGTGATCATTCTCTCATCCTTGGCGAGGTACTCCCCCATGACCTGCTGTACTATCAGCTGTGAATCGGAGTACAGGGTGACCTTCTGTGCCCCTAACTCTGCAGCCATGCTAGCTCCTCTGATCAGGGCCTCATATTCTGCTCCATTATTTGAGGTGGAAAATCGGAATTTGACAGCCACCTGCACTTCCTGACCTTCAGGGTCAATCAGTAATATCCCTGCTCCACATCCCAAGGCGGATGCTGAGCCATCCACATATACTTTCCATCCTTGTTCTTCTTCCACTCTGGTAGACTCTTGAATAAAATCCGCTAGAGCTTGAGCCTTGATGGCTCTCCTGGGTTCATAATCTATATCATACTCCTGTAATTCCACTGCCCATCTGACCATTTTCCCTGATAAATCTGCTCTCCCTAATGTCTGCTTCAAAGGGAAATTAGTTCGCACCATAACTTTATAGGAGAGGAAGTAGGGGCGTAATCGCCTAGCCGTTACCACCACCGCCAGGGCTGCCTTCTCTACCTCTGAGTACCTCATTTCCGCTCCTTGGATGACCTTGCTCACATAATATATGGGTTGCTGTGCAGAACCTTCCTCTTTCATCAGGGCGGTGCTCAGGGAGTGTTCCCCTACCGAAAGATATAAGAGCAATACATCTCCCTGAGAGGGCTTTGTCAGCTTCGGAAGCTGTTCGAGGTGAAGCTTGAGTTCCTCAAAAGCTTTCTGACACTGGTCGTCCCATTCGAACTTCGACCCCTTCCTTAAGGTTCTGAAGAAGTGATGACTCTTTTCTGCTGACCTTGATATGAACCTACTGAGAGCTGCGATCCTGCCGTTCAGGGTTTGCAATTCCTTCAAATTCCGAGGGGGTTGCATGTCGAGCACCGCCTTTACCTTAACAGGGTTCACTTCTATCCCTCTCTGAGTCACCATATATCCCAGAAATTTCCCTGACCCTACTCCAAAAGAACATTTAGCAGGGTTTAATTTAATACCATTCTCTCGAATTACCTGAAATATCTCCTTCAAGTCGTCAATATGTCCCTCTGCCTTGACACTTTTAGCTAGCATATCGTCCACGTAAACCTCCATGTTCCTGCCTATCTGCCCTCGGAACACCGAGTCTACCATTCTTTGATAAGTTGCTCCTGCATTTATCAGTCCAAAAGGCATACGTACATAACCGAAAGTACCACATGTCGCTATAAAGCATACCTTCGGTATATCGAGGGGGTTCAGCTGGATCTGATGGTACCCCTGATATGCGTCCATCATGCTGAGTAATTCAAACCCAGACGTGGCATCCACCAGTTGGTCGATCCTGGGCAAAGGTAGTGGTCTTTAGGGCAGGCTTTGTTCAAGTCCCTAAAGTCAATGCACATCCTCCACTTGCCAGCTCCCTTGGACACCAACACTGCATTCGAGAGCCATTCAGGGAACTGGACTCTCTTCACGTGCCCTGCATTCAACAATTTATCGATTTCCTCTTTTACTATGAGGTTCTTCTCCTTACCGAAGTTCCTCAACTTCTGTTTCACGGGCCTGGCTTTGGGATCCACATTCAGGTGGTGCACTGCTATTTCTGGGGGGATACCCGTCATATCCGTCGCTGTGAATGCAAAGATGTCTGCATTCTCCTGGAGGGTGAGTACCATCTTTCTCTGGAGTTCAGGATTCATGTTCGTACCTATCCTGGTTGTAAATCCCTCCTTTCCTGGGTAGAGCTCGATGCTCATTAACTCCTCATCCGCTTTAGCTTTGGGTTGCTCTTGCATTAGCTCCCCCACTTTCTGTCTCTTCAGCTCAGGGTCTCCACCCTTAAACCTCTCTATTCCTCGGAACACAGCCTTGTCTGCTATCCTGACCGATTCTACGTAACACTTCCTCGCCTGGTATTGATCGCCACATATCTCTCCCACACCCCCCGAGGTAGGGAACTTCATCTTCATGTGGAAGGTGGAGATCACTGCCTGAAAAATATTCAGGCTTGGCCGTCCCATTACTACGTTATAGGAAGATGGGACATCTACAATCAAGAACTCTATGACTTGTACTCGACGGTTAGGGGCAACTCCTAACCCTACTTGTAGTAACGCTGAACCAAGGGGTTGAATGGCTCCCCCTGAGAATCCATACAGAGCTGTTTCCACCGGTCTAAGCTTTATATTCAAGTCCATCTTCTTAAAGCACTCCAAAAACATGATGTCGGCAGAGCTTCCAGTATCTACAAAAATTCTTGCTACGTCGTATCCTGCTATATCCGTGGTAATGACCAATGCGTCATTATGAATTTCTCTGGGTTCCCCAGCGTCCTCTGGCCCAAAATGGATGTCTGGGCCCTCTGCCATCCTTCCCACTTCATGGTGCTATATATTTCTCTCATTCTTCAGCGACCGAACGCTCTGTTTTCTCTGCCTGAAGGAATCCCCATCAGTAGGGCCTCCCATAATCATATGAATAGTTCCCCTCTTCTGAGGAGGGGGTGGTGGCTCCTCATTGCCCTTCCTCTGATCTCTCCTGTCGTCCTCCTGCTTCCCCTCGGGGTCCTTTCTCTTTTGACCCCTGGGGCCTTGTCGATCTCTGAAAATAAACTCTTTCAGGTGGCCTGCCTGAATCATCCTCTCTATCTCATCCTTCAGATGCCAACATTGGTTGGTATCGTGGCCATAATCGTTATGGAACCTACAAAACTTGTTTGACTTTGGGTTTTGGGGACCCCTGCTTCTTGAGTAGGGGAATTTCATATCTGGATGGTCCCCTGCCACCTCTAGGACTTCGGCTGGCTCTATCTTCAAAGGGGTATATCTCTTCGCCCCTCTCCTGGGATTCCAGGGTGCAACTTCCTCTCTTCTTACGTTTTCCAGTCTCCTGGAGCTCCGATGTCTCTCTGGACTTGGCCTTCTAAGTGGAATTTCTTTCCTCCTTTCTTCATTACCCACCATAGCCCGGGTCTCCGATCGCTTAGCTTTCCTTACCTCCTCCAGGGTGAGGTATTTCTCTGCTCTCCTCAACAATTCATCAAAAGTCCGAACTGGCTTTTTGGCTAAAGAGGTGAATAAATCTCCGTCCCGCAACCCGTTGGTAAGGGCATTGATCTTGACCTCAGAGGAGGCTGTAGGTACCTCTAAAGCCGCTTGGTTGAATCTTTTTAAGAAAGCTCATAAGCTCTCGTTCTCTCCTTGGCGCATGTTGAACAAAGTAAGGGTAGCTCTAGGCTGTCTCCTAGCGCTGGCGAATTGGTGCAGAAATAATTCGCTGAATTCGGACCATGAGTGGATAGTATCTGGTCCTAACTGTGTGAACCATTGCTGTGCAGCCTTGGACAAGGTAGTCAGAAATACTCGACATTTGACACCTTCCCCATACCGGTGCAGTAAGGCCGCGTTCTCAAATCTCATCAAGTGCTCATAGGGATCCGAAGTGCCATCGTATTCAAAATTTAAAGATTTGAAGTTAGAGGGCAGTTCGTCTTGTAAAATAGTAGATGAAAATTGATATCCAGTGGTGTAAGGGGGTTTACTTACGTTGTCAGTAATATGTCTCTGCATATCCCTCATCTCTTTACGCAGAGCTTGTATCTGATCGCTGACGGCCCCTTGATACGTGTCGTCCGTGCTTTCTCCCATCCCCGTATCCAGGGTGATATCCCCCAGGACTCTCTCTGCATCCCTCCGAAGGGGTCTTTCCAGGACGCTTCTCTCAGCCTGGGAAGGTACTTTCTCTTCTGGGTTTCGAGGGAGATCTTCGTTCCTGGAAGGGACTGGGACCGAATCAATGACATGTTCGGGTGGATTTGGTCGTGTGCCCTTATGAACAGGTTCAGGAGGGCGAAGTCCTCGAGCAGCAATTATCCTCTCCACTGATTGCGCTATCATCTCATCCAACTGATCTCGAGAGACGGTCAAGAGTTCTGGTTGCGTGTTAGGGTTATCCTTATTGATCCCACTCCCTGATGCTCCTGAGATACCTGGTGTGTCTCCTTCCTGAGTGGGAGGGATATCCTCCGGTGCGTGGTCTACCGGTTGTTTCCCTAGATTTCGATTTGAGGGAAAACCTGGAGGAGGAATATCTTCTGATGTGTGATCCATGGGACGTTTCCCTAAATTCCGATTTAAGGGAAATCCTGGAGGGGGCGGAGGAAAAGGAAGTGGAGGAGTGGAATCTCCTTTCTCCTTTGTCTGCTTTGTTGGATCTTGTCCTCCACCCATATCAGTACGGAACTTTTCTCACGCCTTAGCTTGAAATGTTCCCACAGACGGCGCCAGTGATGCGTCGAAAAAGAACGCTTACAAATATAGGCTGTTCTCTTACGAGCACTATTAATCCCGATCTTAGTCACTCGTTCGCCTTTAACAATCTTCGTGTAAACCTTCCCGTAAGTCCAAAATTGACCTGCAAAAGTACACCGGAGGGGGCCTCCGGCGTAGAAGCTCCGACGCTCAAGTCAGAATTTATCGAAGGCGAAATCAAAGAGGAATTCCCCTGTTGTCTAGGGAAATTCCGGCGAATAATGGAGTTTTTCCTCCAAATCAATGTATATCGTATCTCAAAGTGTATCAAGTGAATAAGACGTATGTGTATGTTTAAGAACCTAACCCCCAAAATATGGAAATAACCTTGTTTTTATACCTGGCCCCTCTCTGCGGAGAGGGGAAGACTTCTTCTCCCTAGATTTTCGGTCCATCTCCGTAAGTCCGGCCTCAAATCCCTAAAGACCCGGCCTCTCTCGCTGAAGACTAGGTTCTTCAGCTTATCGACTCCTATTTTCGTGGGTTTGAACGATTCCTTTGACTTGGTTAAGAAAAATGGACTGTAGTCCCATCCTTGGGGCTAAATCTTTCCCAGCCCAAGGCCTATTAATTTCTCCAAATATGGGCCAAAGGCCCAGTTACTCTGATTTCTCTGATTTCTCTGATTCCCCTGCTTAAGCCCAGGGGTATATTAATCCTGTTCCTCTGACGTATTGGCTTAATCACAATTACCATAATCCATCCCGTCTCCACGTGTCGACTCCTTAGGGAGCGACATATTTATCTACATCACATTCATACTTTCATTTCATTCATCTTCAAATTCATTCAATTATACAAATCATGTCATTATGGTGTAACTTAAACTCTAAAACCATGAATTAAATACCTTGAAAGTAACTTGTCGAGTGGTCTTCCATATATGAGTTTAAAAATGAACATTTTTATCATGAGAAACTTCAATATGAGTAACTGCTTGTTCTGGTCTATTTCTCACGTCATTGTCAATCTTACGACAGGGTCTACAAGAGCATCTCCAGTGTGGGTGATGAATTTTCAGTTTTAAGTTTTTAAGTTTGACACGTGTGCGCCACTTCAAAAGTTTCTTACTCCTATCTCAAAACACTTCTACCCCTCCAATGCATTCTACCTCAAAAGTACTATTTATGGGTCCCACCCTCCAATTATATATATTTTGCACTTCACATTCATTATTTTTATTTTTTATTTTAAATACTATAATTTATACTCTCGCTATTTTTTAATAAATGTCATTTTAATTTTTTTAACTATTTTTAAAATAAATGACATTCTAGATTTTTTTTTCTTTTTAATTTTGAGTATTTTTAAAATAAATATTCATTTATTGCAAATATATTTCATAAATGTTGTTTATAAAAAACTTTGTATATCAAAATGGGTAGGGCTGCTGTGTACTCAAGTACACGGTGTACTTGAGTCCAGCTATATAGAAAATACATATTATATATAGGATAAATAATAAAATATTTAACAAAACCCATTGTAGCCTAGTGGTTGTCTTTGGGCAACAGATTTTTTTATATATTATAAAAAAAGTGGTAATATCATTAATTGCACTTAGCAACAGTTTTTTAAAATTTGTAAAATTAATAATAATTTAGAAAAAAAAAATTAGCAACAGATTTTTTTATATATTATAAAAAAAGTGCAAGTACTAGTAATATCATTAATTGCACTTACTAATAATATAATTAATAAAAAGTGCAAGTAAAAAAATAATAAAACGTGTAAAATTAATAATAATTTTTTTTAAAAAAATTAGCACCAGTTTTTCTAGATTATGAAAGTGCAAATACAAATAAACAAAAGGTGTATCATTATCATACACTTTTCAGTTATAATATCATACACTTTTCAATTATAATACCATACACTTTTCATTAATATATAACTTACACTTTTCATTAATATAACATACACTTTTCATTAAATAGATCAACGTGTAAAATTAATAATAAATTTTTTTTAAAAAATTTAGCACCAGTTTTTCTAAATTATGAAAGTGCAAATATAAATAAACAAAAGGTGTATCATTAGCATACACTATTCAGTTATAATATTATACACTTTTCATTAATATATAACTTACACTTTTCATTAATATAACATACACTTTTTAGTTATAATAACATACACTTTTCATTAAATAGATCATACACTTTGCAATTATAATAACAAACAATTTTCATTAAATAAACATACACTTTTCATTAATAGATCATACACTTTGCAGTTATAATAACATACACTTTTCATTAATATATAACTTACACTTTTCAATTATAATATCCTAAACTTTTCAGTTATAATAACATACATTTTTCATTAAAAATAATGTTGCACTTTTCAATATAATAACATACACTTTTCATTAAAAAAACAAAGATACACTTTTTAGTCATAATAACATACACTTTTTCAAAAAAAAAAAAAAAATCGAAAAAAAAAAATTGAAAAAAAAATCGAAAAAAAAAAAAAAAAAGTCAAAGTTTGACCGTTGACCGATCAACACTGGTCAACGGTCAACATTTAACTAGTAAAAGTCTACTCAAGTACATGGTGTATTTGAGTACATACAAGACTTTGGCTATCAAAATTAGTTTTGCCACAGTGACACCTCAAAAAGTTTATTTTCTTCTAATGCTTTCTTCTATTACAAAAGTAAATATTATGGGCCCCATTTTTACATGTATTTATATTTGAGTATTTAAATAATTTGATTGACAAATTTGAAAAAAAAAAAAAAAAGCAATAAATTGAAAGGTCAAAACATCATTTATTTAGAACAAGAGTATTTTATTTCTTTCATATTTATTAATTAACTATTTTTATTTATAATTTAATTTTTACAATTTCTACTGTGAAAAATATAAATATTAATCATATATTTTTTGGGTGAGTGGTAGATGCCCTAATTTTTTTCATTTTTAATCACCCCACAAATTTATTCGTGCAACAATTAATTAATTTACGTATCAAATTTTAATTGATATGATCATTTACCCTTTATTATCAGCCATTCGCTATAACTGCTGCCATAACGATAACATCTTGATTCTTGATCTAAGAAAAATTAAAACCCAGTTTTTACAAATAATTATAAATAAAAATATAACAAATTCTTTTTTTTTTTTTTTTTCTTTTTCTGGAGCAATCGTCAAAATCAATCAGTTCAATTAATGGACCTCACATTCATGGAAAACGATGTTCTTTTGTCTTTTTGCTTATTTTGTTAAACAACGCTTAATTGAAAAATCAACATCACAGGTCACAGCACGTACATGATATTTAATACACTCTTCATTTGGCTTATTGTTAGGGAAAGTGCACCAAAAGGTATTACGCAATATCGAAGAATCTGATAACACAAGTCGAGTCAAGAGAAACGCTCAGGTAGTGCTCGACTGGTATGGCGCTTTGTTCTCAAAGGTAAAACGACACAAGTCGAGTCAAGGGAAACGCTCAGGTAGTGCTCGACTGGTATGGCGCTTTGTTCTCAAAGGTAAAACGACTTCACTTAATTAATCAGTAGCACCACTGAAAGAAAGCCACGAACGTACTAGGTACGAACTGAATACACGGAAAAATATTCCGGCAACACACGAAAAGAATTCCGGCAACGAGAACAGTGTATGGCTTTGGAGAGCACATTACAGAGAGAAGAGAAGAGGGGCAAATTTCAGCGTGAAGAAATTATGAGGGGAGAGCCTGGTATTTATAGACAGATAAAACCCTAGGTGGTTGCAAAATTCGTGTGTGGGCCCAGGCACAGCTCGTTGGGTTAGGGTGCGAGGGGCAAATTTCAGCGTGAAGAAATTATGAGGGGAGAGCCTGGTATTTATAGACAGATAAAACCCTAGGTGGTTGCAGAATTCGTGCGTGGGCCCAGGCTTAGCTCGTTGGGTTAGGGTGCGAAAAAATCGCACAACGTGGAGAGGTCCTTGGAGACCAAGTTTGAGGTTTCCAGATTGTTCTGGAAGCTTCTTGAAGTATTACGAAATGGGCCAAACCCGTAACCGAATGGGTCGATCCAATTCCTGTATTGCCAAATCCGAAGCCGAGCCAAGCCGGGCGGGCGCGCGCGTGTGGCCTTTTCGGGAGTGTACCCCTAATACATGGTTGAACTCCATTCCTACTTCAATACATTTAAAGCCTTTAAATGTTTTATAGACTTTCTATGTGGGACATGTGACCCTTCACATTCTCACACCTCAAACTCAAGTTGAAAAACATTCAACTTCATTAATTAATTTCTCACTCACCTTAACTCGGTTTTGAGATATTAAATATACCACGTTCATCTACTCCGCGAGTAGATCGACTATGTCACGTTTAATTATTTTATAATTAACGTTTAGTCCTTCTAATTAATTAATTAGATAAGGGTACCAAAACCCAATTAATCCCACATTAATTCCAACAATCCCCCACATGAGTGAAAATCAGGCTCAGTGTTCAGTTCAATTGAGATCTCCGTGCATCCGGAAAAGTAGTTTTTGGCTTTGAACGTTCTGTAGCCAAACACTATTGGGTACACTGGCGGCTTAGTGGACGTAGTTCCTTGAACTAATCCTCCATAGTGTATACCTAATCAACAGTGTCAGCACACTTCAATCTCGTCTTCGTAACGTTCTCACGTTTTTTTCCGTTTTGGCCATGGACGTCCTTTGTGTTCATAAATGTTTGGTCGAAGTGGCCCTCACTTCTCATTTATATAGGTGATCTCCTCTCGAGTATCCCGTTATACTCTAGGAATCATTAAGAGTCGAAGACTCAACCTTTACCACATCTTACGGGTTGTTAACACTTGAGATAGTGCTATCAGGAATAGTCATGTTTTTCAAGTGTTGTATCACTAACTTCCACAGTTTCGTTTTCTCATTGAACCAAGTTCTTGGGATCTCCAGTCATCATGGTTGGGTTTCCACTGTTTTGGTTTTTCTTGTGGGTTTTAGACCCATTCCTTCTACCAGCTTGTTCAATTGATCTCAGTTTATGCTCTTTGTGAGCGGATCCGCTATATTGTCCTTTGATTTCACATAATCAATGGACATTACTCCAGTTGAGATCAATTCTCTAACGGAGTTGTGTCGACGACGTATGTGTCTCGACTTTCCGTTGTACATGACATTCATAGCTCTGCTAATAGCAGCTTGACTGTCACAGTGTACCGTCACAGAAGGTACTGGTTTGTTCCAACATGGAATGTCTTCCAGAAAGTTACGCAACCATTCATCCTCTACACCGGCTAGGTCTAAAGCGATAAATTCTGATTCCATTGTGGAATGGGCAATACACGTTTGTTTCTTGGATCTCCACGACACTGCTGCTCCTCCAATAGTGAATACATATCCACTAGTGGATAACGAGTCTTTAGTGTCTGATATCCAATTTGCATCACTGTATCCTTCGACTACAGCTGGATGTCTCGTGTAGTGAAGCCCATATTCAAGGGTGTACTTCAAGTATCTTATGACCCTTTTCAGTGCTTTCTAGTGCTCTTGACTAGGATTGTTCGTGTATTGACTCAGCTTATTTACCGAACATGCAAGATCAGGGCGTGTACAGTTCGTAATGTACATCACACTTCCAATTATCCTTGCGTATTCCAGTTGAGCTACTGGTTCTCCTCTGTTCTTTTTCAAGTGAACATTCAGTTCCAAAGGTGTCTTAGCAGGTGGATCGTCAAAGGCGTTAAATTTCTTTAGTACCTTCTCCACATAGTGAGATTGTGTCAAGGAAATTCCATCAGACGTTTTCTCTATCTTGATTCCAAGAATCACATATGCTAATCCCATGTCTTTCATGTCAAAGTTTCTACTTAACATGTTCTTCGTATTAACTATGACATTGTGATTGTTACTCATGATTAACATGTCATCGACATATAAGTAGACGATAACAAATCCATTTAGTGTATCTTTCACATATACACACTTGTCACATTCGTTAATTCGAAACCCATTTGACAACATCGTACTGTCAAATTTCAAATGTCACTATTTTGGAGCTTTCTTAAGTCCATACAGTGGTCGAACGAGTTTGCACACTTTTTTCTCGTTTCCAGGAGCAACATATCCTTCAGGTTGATCCATGTATATTTTAGCATCCATCTCACCATTAAGAAACGCAGTCTTAACGTCCATTTGGTGTATTTCGAGATTGTGCAATGCAGCAATAACGACTAATACACGAATGGAGGTGATTCTTGTCACTGGTGAATATGTATCGAAGAAATCATACCCTTTCTTTTGTTTAAAACCCTTTGCAACTGGACGAGCTTTGTACTTGTCAACAGATCCATCTATTTTGTACTTTCTTCTAAGGATCCACTTGCATCCTAAGGGCTTGCAACCTTTAGGGAGATCAACCAACTCCCATGTGTGATTTAGCAGAATTGAATCGTATTCACTTTTTATGGCTTCCTTCCAGAGGGGTGCATCTAGTCTTGCCATAACTTCTTTGATAGTTTTAGGTTCATCTTCCTCCAAAACATAAGTAATGAAGTCTGAACCAAAATCCTTATCAATTCTAGCTCTCTTACTGCGTCTTGGTTCTTCACTCTCTTGAGTGGAAGGACCAGCAGTGTCATCTGTTGCTTCATGAGTTCTTTTATTCGAACTCACTTCCTCTTTTTCCTTAAACGGGAAAATATTTTCAAAGAACATTGCGTTCCTTGACTCAATTGTAGTGCCTTCTGCCATATCAGGTATTTCAGATTTGTGAATCAGAAATCGATAGGCACTACTGTTTGAAGCATATCCTATAAAGATACAATCGACTGTTTTAGGGCCGATTTTAACTTGTTTAGGAAGTGGTACTTCAACTTTAGCCAAACACCCCCACACTTTGAGGTATTTGTATGAAAGTTTTCGTTTCCTCCATACTTCATAACGAGTTTGATCCTTAGTTTTATGTGGTATCTTATTCAGAATGTGGTTAGCCAACAGAATGGCTTTCCCCCATAAGTTCTGAGGTAAACCAGAGCTGATTAACTTAGCGTTCATCATCTCTTTTAGTGTTCGGTTTTTCCTTTCCGCAACACCATTAGACCCGAGGTGAGTAAAGGGCTGTCGTTTGATGAACTATTCCTGTTTCAACACATAGTTGTTCAAACGGAGCTACGTACTCTCCACCTCTATCACTGCGAATTGATTTAATTCGAGTGTCTAATTGATTCTCTACTTCATTTTTATAACGTTTAAAAGCTTCCATAGCTTCGTCTTTACTTCTTAAAAGATAAACGTAGCAGAATCTTGTATAGTCGTCTATGAAAGTAATAAAATACTTTTTCCCTCCTCTAGCTTGTACAAATTTCAAGTCACATACATCCGTGTGAATTTATTCTAGAGAGGCAGTGTTCCTTTCAACAGTTTTAAATGGTAGTTTGGTTATTTTTGCTTCCGTGCAAATTTCACATCGTTTGGATATATCAACGTTGTCAAGTTTAAGTAAATCGAGATTTACTAAACGTTTTATGGATTTTAAATTCACATGTCCTAATCTAAAATGCCATAAAGAGGAACACTCAACGATATAAGAAGAAGTAGAAGCAATTTCATTAACAACTTGTTTGCCTTTGGGGCTTACAACCATTGTGCTTAACTTAAATAAACCATTCTCGAGATAACCCTTCCCGAGAAAGTGACCAAACTTACTTAGAACTATCTTATCAGACTTAAAGACTAGTCTAAATTGATTGCTAACTAGAAGAGACCCCGAAATCATATTCTTCCGGATGTTTGGGACATGCAGCACGTTCTTCAAGGTTAGCTCTTTTCCAAATTAATGTCAACTTCAGCACCGCTGACCCAGTTCCAGCCACTTCAGATGAGGCTTGGTTGCCCATGAACAACTTTCTCCCATCAGTAGGAGAATAGTTGGAGAATGCAGACCTCTCCAAGCAAACGTGGCAGGTGGCAATAGTGTCCACAAACCACTCCTTCTTATTGTCCACCATGTTGACCTCCGTCACCACTGTAGACATGTCCAAATCAGTAAGGTTCATATAATCTTGTACTTTCTGCTTGCCTTTTCCCTTGTCGTCACGACGGGGTTGACGACACTCACTGGACTTGTGGTTTGGTTTCCCACACCTGTAGCAATTTCCAGTGAATTTCTGCTTTGGGGCAGGACCCTTCCCCTTCACAAACTTCGTTGTGTTGGCAGCAGACTCGTTGGGACGTTTCCTTTTCTTTGATGGACCCTCTTGTTCCATCAAGTTAGCCTTGGCTTCAATCTGAAGGGCAGGTCCCTTTCCTTCTCTTTTTCTGTTGTTCTCTTAAATTTTCAGACGAACAATTAGATCCTCCAAGCTCATCTGCTTTCGTTTGTGCTTGAAGTAAGACTTGAAATCCTTCCAAGATGAAGGCAATTTCTCGACTACAATAGCTACCAGAAAGGCATCTGGCAGAACCATGTCTTCAGCAGCTATCTTATGGAAAATAATCTGCAGTTTCTGGACTTGATCCACTACAGATTTGTTATCCTCCATCTTAAAATCGCACAGCTGTGCAATGGCGAATTTCTTTGGTCCTGCACCTTCAATTTTGTACTTCTTCTCCAGGACTCCCACAGCTCCTTGGCAGATTTAATGTCACAGTAGACACTGTAGAGGGTGTCAAACAGTCCTCCAATTATGTGGTTTCTGCACAGATAATCACCACTTGACCACTGATCATAAAAGATCATTTCCTGCTGACTGGCATTTGCCTCAGACTGTGTAGGTTTATTTTTAGTCAGAAACCTATCCATTCCAAGCATGGTCAGATAGAACAGCATCTTACTCTACCATCTTTTGAATTTAGTCCTTGAAAATTTCTCAGGTTTTTCTCCTAGTACGACCATTGGCCTCGGCCCAGGTGCAGAAAAGGTAAAAATTTGATCCCCAAAGGGATTCGAAAGGAGGAGTTATTTCAAAAGGATTGCCTCTGTTCCTGACCTTGTCAGCATAGTCGTTATGTCTTCCTAGAGATTTCACACCAGAGTAATGTGAAACTGATCGAGCAGGAGACTTTTCCTTATTGGCATCGTTGCCAATATTCTCAGCAGTGTTTTCAGCACCGTGAACGACCTCTGTATCAGTGACGTCAACTTCCATGTTATCATTCGATTTCGACATTGCAGTGTATTAATTAAGTCCTAAAATAATTTAATTAATTAAGTCCGAAAATTAGATTAATATATTATGTTCTGCGATTGTTAGGGAAAGTGCACCAAAAGGTATACTGCAATATCGAAAAATCTGATAACACAAGTCGAGTCAAGGGAAACCATTTTCCCGCAGAACAGAATACGCCCAGGAAGTGCTTGACTAGTATGGTGCTCTGTTCCCAAAGGTAAAACGACTTCGCTTAACCAATCAGTAGCACCACTAAAAGAAAGCCACGAACGTACTAGGTACGAACTGAACACACGGAAAAATATTCCGGCAACACACGAAAAGAATTCCGGCAACGAGAATAATGTATGGCTTTGGAGAGAACAACACTGCAGAGAGAAGAGAAGAGGGGCGAATTTCAGCGTGACAAAATTATGAGGGGAGAGCCTGGTATTTATAGGCAGATAAAACCCTAGGTGGTTGCAGAATTCGTGCGTGGGCCCAGGCCCAGCTCGTTGGGTTAGGGTGCGAAAAAATCACACAACGTGGAGATCCTTGGAGACCAAGTTTGAGGTTTCCAGATTGTTCTAGAAGCTTCTTGAAGTATTACGAAATGGGCCAAACCCGTAACCGAATGGGTCGATCCAATTCCTGTGTTGGGCTTTCGAAGTTTTTGGGTCTGCAAAAAGATAGACGGGCCCCAAAGACCACCAAAGACCAATTGCCAAATCCGAAGCCGAGCCGGTCGACCGGACGGGCGCGCGCGCGTGTGGCCCTTTGGGGAGTGTACCCTAATACATGGTTGAATTCCATTCCTACTTCAATACCTTTAAAGCCTTTAAATGTTTTATAAACTTTCTATGTGGGACATGTGACCCTTTACATTCCCACACCTCAAACTCAAGTTGAAAAACATTCAACTTCATTAATTAATTTCTCACTCACCTTAACTCGGTTTTGAGATCCAATCCATTCGTGCAAATTTTTGGAACAACAACTGGCGCCGTCTGTGGGAACGTCTAAGAGATCTTCTCACGAATTTCTATTTGTTTGAGCGATGGGCGGAGGAAATAACACAATCACGCCTACTCTAGGGAAGAAAACTCTTCCGGGGGAAATTCCCCCTTTGCCATCTGATCCCACACCAAAGGGAGGCCGGGGAAAGGACCCTATGTATGTTCCCTCTGGATCAAGTCCGCCATTAATACCAGCCGCCACACCAACCCCGGGCTTGGGCGATGGAATAGCGGAGAACACCGAAACCCCGGAGGTCCGGACCTCAGGCTCTCAACGTGGGGATGCTCCAAATTCGGAACCATTCCTGGTTTCTCCAGACCAGTTGAATGCCCTCATTGATCGAGCTGTGGAAAGAGCTTTTGCGGCTCAGGGAGGTCGAGTCCCAAGAACTGTACCAGCGAACGTGGAGAAGCCTGCTCCGAGACTTCAAGAAGAGGCCTTAGGGACCTCCCAAGCATTTTCTATGGAGGAGGGAGTGCGAGTAGAAGGGGATGAGAAAGCGCCCTGTTGGTCCTTCGTGGAGTATAACACAAGTGTATGGGGGGGGGGGAATGCACTTGTGTATGCAAATTCTTTTCTTTTTAACAAATTGGTCTTATCAGTCAAGTTGTCTCACAACAGGCCTGAGTGTGAACTTTGATAGATACTTGTCCTACTGATTACTATTAAGTGATCAGTTGGCTAAATATCTAAGAGAGTTGCTTAGTGCGGAATGTGGTTGGCCTTTTACTCAATGAAATACTCCAAGTTGATTTCTGATAAAACACAGCTTTCAGGGACTTTGTCCAAAACTGTTTTTCTTAACTTACTGAGTTTTGCTCTTTGAAATATGGTTGAATATAAGTGCAATAAAGAGTGCAGTAAGTAAATGGCACACAAGTTTATAGTGGTTTAGAGACTCAAGCTCCTACATCCACTTTCCCTGATTGAACAGGATAATTCCTTCTCAATGGAATTAGCTTGTTTTATAGTGCCAAGGTGCACTGATCAACAACACTCTCTTATTGTTTTGATCCCTAGGAAAATCTGAGTCCTAGTGCTCAATCTCTCTGAGTTAAGACTGCTTTTCACAATGACAGTCCTTAACTCCTCACTTGTACAACAAACTCTCTCTTCACTAAATGAGATAAGGGTTTGAGGTTTGGTTCCAACTAATAGAGATATCCTTTACAATAAGAACAGTGTAAAGGCTTAGGATATCTCAATGCTAAGCTTTGGATGTTTTACAAAGATTGGCTTAGCTTGATGAAGTGATTCAGGAAACTTAGGATTCTAGAGAACAGCTTGGTTTCCTTTTAAAGCTTGATGATAGTTTGATAGCTTGTAGTTGGATTCTGAATCCCTTTGATCACTTCTGTATTTATAGGCAAATTTGAGCAGCTAACCGTTGGAGGGATAGCAATTCAAATTTGTCTATTTACAACACTATTGAAACGGCTATGAAGCTTGGCATCCTAATATCCACTGTGTAAAAGGCCTCTTCAATGGTTGCTTGAATGAATGTGTTGACTTCTGAAAAATGCGGCTGAGAAGACTTGTGTCAGATTCCAAATATGCACATTTCCCAAGGTTGATTTGTGGCAGAAGCTACACTCAACCAACGGTCAGATGGGACAAGCTCCCTGAACATTCCTGCTGCAATTTAGAATGTTCCAACATTCATTCAATGCTTCACTCTTTAATGCTTCAAGTCTTCAATGCTTGGTTCAGGCATGATTGGCAATAAATGCTTCATTGATTGTGTCTTCTGTGAGCTTTAGCATTCAATGCTCTTGATCATTTGCACTTTAATTGTTCTGATCATTTGCATTTATGAGCATTGCCTTAACTTTCTTGATCTCTTCAGCTTAGTTGTCCACTTTGTTAGCTTGTCTTGTAAGTTCAGCAACTTTGGCCTAAAAACTTAATGTATATAAAGCTGCCTAACATTCAGCTTTGGACAACTATCCTGAACTCTAAAATCTTACAACATTTCTGAGATTTTTGACTTAAGCATTCTACTTACTCAAGTGTTCTGAGACAACTTGTCTGAACTTAGACTTGAGCATATCTCAACTAATCTGAACATCATCAATCAGGGGTTTTGGTATCTAAATCAAAATCATTTTATTCCCAACAATTTCCCCCTTTTTGATGATACCAAAACCTATTACAAAGGGAACTTGACTTATACTATACTTTACCTTCAGGAAGAGTGAACTGGTCAACTTGCCTGAAAGAAACTGTTAGCACAAAAAATCAAGTATGATATGTCATGTTAGGTTAGTTGAGATAATGAGTTGTTATCTCTTGAAAGAAACATAGTGATCCTTTTGTAGGTCCCTAAGTTGAGTTAATATCGAGGGAAGCTAAAGAAAATGTCTAGAGGGGGGTGAATAGACTTTTCTAAAATCTTTCGATATATCAGAATTACAATGTGCGGAATACGAAATTATCAATGAGCCCAATTAAAGTTTATACTCAACTTATTTCGAGAACTCTGTTTTAGTACACTCAACTAGTCTTGTTCAATTATATAATTCAATCAATCAAACAGTTAATCAATTAAACAACAAACAAAACAGTAAAGTAAATCAAACACGAGATTTATAGTGGTTCGACAACTTGTCTACATCCACTCTCACAACTCCAGTCGTGAAATTCTTATTAACTCTTCCAATCGAGTAATATGTTCTTGTAGCTTTAAGTCCCAAGAAATAAGACTTAGATCTTCTCGATTATATCTCCAGATATATCTTCGATCTTACTAGCTATTTTACAAGTAACTAGCAACTTGAAACAATAAACGAAAATAAAACTTCTCTTCGTTCAGTAGTAGCCTTCTTCGATCTTCACTTGTCTTGCGTAGCTTCACTTTCTGAACTTCAATCTCTGAGAGTAATCTTCAATAATGCTTGCAGTAACAATATTTCAGTAGTCTTTAACCAATGAATACCTTGAGGTATTTATAGACTTCTAATTCCAAGAACTTTCAGTTGTGTAACAACCTTTCTTGAAAACTAACTTGTAACTGATTCCTCATATCCTTTAACGCGTTTCTTCAGTCAATTAGTTATTCCTTAACTAATTCTTCAATCTTTATCTTTAACACGCTTCTGTAACTAACTTCAAATTGACCTGTCTTGTAGAGTCGCGCACTTGTCTTGTCCTTCAGTAGTAGACTGTGTCTTCTACTTGTCTTGTGCAGTAGACTTCTTCAGATTACAACATAGAACTAATCTAGTCCTATCCTCTAATCCTAACAAGACTATTACATTACTTTAAGCTCTTGTTTACAAAGCTTAGTCAACTTAGAAAACTATACAAAGAATCTATCTATTCCATTTAAAAACATGAGCTCTAATACAATAATTATACATAGCTCAGTAACAATCTAACATATACGAATAACAAAATATGAAGTACTTATAAATCGTACTTATCTTTCAATAATACTTGTCTTTTAAAACTAGTACTTGTCTTGTGAACTCTACTGGTCTTGTACAAGACGACTTCAATTTAACTAGACTAGATCAGTCAACACTTAGAAAATATTCAAGTCTTCTTTTGGCTTATCAAAACTTCATCTTTTATCTTTTATCATCATTTAGGACTTGTTTTAGGATTCATATCCCAACAATTTCTCCCTTTTTGATGAAGCCAAAACTACTTGAATCTTTTCATAATAGTAGACTAGTTAAGTAGTTATCTTGTCTTAAACATCAAAATAGTACTTATCTTTTCATTCATTTCGAAACAAGATCAGTAGATATTACAAATACTTAATCAAAATAAAACTAAGACAAAGTATCAGAGCAAAAACAAAAACTAATCTGATAAAGTACCTTCTTAAGAACTTGGAACACCAAAAGCATCTAGTAGCCTTTTGTGAATTATAGTCATGTGTTCTTCAGTCTCGATCTTCTCTTTATCCAGTAAGTCTTCTTCAAACTTTTTAATATGGTTGTAATCGATCCTCTTTCCAGAACCTAACATAGGAGTAATCCATTTAGGAAAAATAGGAACAAGAATATTAAAACTTACCGCAGTTGCAATCCTCATGATCAAGTTCCATAGATTCCGATCTTGAGTTTCCATGAACTTGTCAAAAATCGCATATAACTCTTCTTTGCTCTCTGGATCTCCAAACTTGCGAATAATCCAGTGATCCAACTCCCACTTCAGCTTGACTTTGAACCATGCATCTTTATGTTCATTGTCAATGAAATTATCAATGTAGGCATCTTCAACTTGATCTGGATCAGTTTTCAACTTCAGTAACATTTTGATATGCTTTCCTAACAATTTCTTGTTAGCATAACGATCTTCTTCCAGCTTTTGCTTCTTATGAAGAACTTCAACCTCTTCATCACCAATATCAGCTAGAATATCTCCTAACTCTTCTTTCTTCTTCTCTAGAACAAGTTTCCTCTTGACTTGTCTAGTCTGAGTTTCAACTTCAGGAGATGCAATACTTTTTCCTTTTAGCAGTCTTTTCTGTTCTTCAGCTTCTTCAAGATCTGCCTTCTTGACTAGCCTTCCTCTCTTGGGATACCTTAACTCTTCTATTGCAGTAGCAGCAGCCTTAACTTCTGGTTCTGCACTTGACTTTTCTTCAACTCTACTTGTCTCTTCCCCCTTTTTGGCTTCATCACTTGCCTTAAGAGTGAATAGACTAGTGAATCGAGTCATTTCTTCTTTCAATGCTTCCTTCATAGCTTCAGCCGCGAGCTCTATCTGTCTTTGATGCGTCTGATCATGACTCATCTTGTCTAGTCGATCAACAGTAGATTCTAGCTTCTTTGAATTAATAGCCAACTCGTCCTTGAAGTGAACAGCTGTCTGACGCAGCAAGGTATTTTGCTTAGTTAGCTCAGCAAGAATAGCTTGAGAACGCACCAACTGATCCTGTGCTTCTCGTCTTTGCTCATCAGCTATTTCAATTTTCACACGGTATAGCCTCTCCATCTTGCTGGATTCTTCAGCTAGCGATCTTGCAAATGAAATAGATCTTTTCTCAGAAAAATCAACTTGCTTCTGAAGAAAACGTTCAACTTCCGCATATAACTCAGCTCGGAAAGTTGAGTCCATTTTGTTGACCTCTCCAACAATCAATTCTCTCGAGGAGTCAACAAGCGATTGGTTTTGCTCAACTAGCACGTCCTTAACCTTTGAATTTAAGAACTCATCAACAGCAGAGTGAACAGCATCTCTCAAGTCCGACTTTAACTCTGTAAGATATCCTTCAGAGAAACCTTGAGTAGACGACTGAACTTCAGGAACAACCTCTTCTTGAACTTTCTTACTAAGTTCATCTTCTGTAAACATTACAGCATCCATAAACTCATCATCTTCAACTCCAAAGTGGAAAGAATCATCATCAGTAGATTTTTCAGACTCATCTTCTGACTGATCTGAAGTTTGAATACCAGCTTCAATAGTTACAGCTCTCAACTCTTCTTCCGCTAGATCAGTCTGAATACCAATATCAAACATGTGTGATGCAGGCAACACATCATCTGGTACATTCAGCATTCGCTTTACCAGGGCTGTAAGAACATGAGGTGGGAGAAGTTCTGAATAATCTTGAACTCCACTATTCTCCCTTTGCTCCATCTCCCAATCCATAAAATTGGAGATACCTCCCATGCCTTGTATGACTTCAAACAGATCATCAGTCGAAGATTTCTTCAATGCAACCCATGTGCATATTCTAATGAGTTTCTCATACTGTTCTGATGAGGTGTCTATCTCAATAGACGAGAGCATCTTCTTCAGATTGTGGCTTACTTTAGCACGAACCCTCTTCTCCCTTAAGCACATCGGATAGTAAACAAGGGATTCAAATCTAACATCAGACGGGGTCTGAGCAGGTGGGGTCCCTGTCTCAGTTGTCGCAGTGGCAACTGGTGTCTTGTCTGAAGTAGATGGGTTGGGGGGTTCAACATATTCTGTTGAGGTAAGAGGAATTTGGATGGTGGTTTCTTGGGGCTTTAATGTGGCTTGGTTTGGTTCGACAGTTGTAGAAGTATCAACTGTATCAAATATAGTAGTGTGTGGGGTTATGTTGGCTCGAAGTGGTTGTACTGCCAACACTGACAAGGTTTTGGGTACAGGTTTGGCACGAGATCGAAGTGATCTGGCCTTGGTTTTAACGGGGAGAGAGAGAGAGAGAGGAATTGACAAAGTTCGAGAAGAAGTACCAACCTTTTCTTCAGTCGACTTGTCTGGTGAAGGACTCGACTCGACTCTCACCAGTCGATACACTTGCAACTCTTCCTCTTCCTTCTCAGGCTCCTTGTCTGAGTGAGTTTCTTCCGAATCTCCTGCAACCTCAATCATTGCCTCCTCTTCCACATACTGAACTAGTCTTCCACTAGTTCCAGCTTTAGCTTCTTCAGAACCTTCACTGCCCGACTCGTCTTCTCCAGAACTAGACGAGGCAGCTTCAATCATGGCATCATCAGGATTGATCTGGACTTGTCTGGTGGCAGCCAATCTAGCAACAGCTTGCTTAGCCAGAGCCTCCTTCTTCAAATAATGCTTTAGAGGATGAAATGATTTGCCTTTACTCCAACTAGTCTTGTTCGGCAACAAGATGGGTAGGATGATGCTCAACTTGTTTCTGAAACTTACATTTGCAGACACAACCCAGTTCACTGTACTGGTGTCAACTTGCACATATTTCTTGTAATACATCAATCTGTCCAAAAAGAGTTTAGACCAGTTTCCTTCAGTGATTCCATCATGAATCACAGCCATAACTCTTGCTTTCTGGGGCGTCACAGAGTCAAAACTCCCAGTGACTCCTAGCAACATTTTTGATGCGATATCAAGAAGAGTCTTGTATTTGTCAAGTAGCTCCTTCTTCTTGACCACAGGAACTTTTCCATCGCTTTTCAATCTCAGCTGTTTTCCACAGAAAATACTCAAATATTTCAACTCTCTACCTTCAGCATATCTTTCGATATCTATCGATCCGGATGGCAATTTCAGTGATTCTGTTAAAACTTCACGAGTGATTTCCACTCTCCTTCTTCCAACAAAGGCTTCAATCGAGTCGCCTTGTCGAGTGGCAGTAGCATAAAACTCTAACACTTCTTCCTCCAGCACAACTTCAGGAAATGCCTCCAAATAGGGTCTCAAACCGCATCTGAAGCATTTTATCAAAATTTCTTTGTTGTCTTCAGTGTGATTCCCTTTGAAAAACACCGATCCTTCTACATGCACTCTTCCTTCGGTGATGTATTTACCGAGATTAAACCTAGCTTGCATGTTAGTACGAGCATCAAATATCGAAACGATCGACATAGTAGACTGATTATAAAACTCAAGAGATTTCGAAAGAGTTTGAATGTTTGAGATGCTATGAATAATCAAGAGATAAGAACTTGTGAGCAGTTATGAACGAGTAGTATGGGTTTTGTTAAACCTTGAATGTTGAAATCAATGGTTGAGATTGAAAGATTTAATCCAATGGACACATATGAAAGTCTTTTGAAATTCAGTTTGGCGGAATCGAGAATATTACGTGATTTAGTATTGTAAAATTTAAAATCCGCCTCTTCTATTGGTAGGATAGAGGGGTGTATTCCTCTGACCTAGCACAGTAGAGTTTTGGCGCGAACTGGTTATATACACCTCATTAAATGGAGTGTATAAATCCAATTCTAGGTTTTTCAAAATTTTCATTACTCAAATTACATATATATCCTTAATGTATATTGTTTAAACACTTAGAGTATTTAAATCATGAAACCACTTATCTTGTCTGTTCGTGTCTATCCCGAACAGACGAGTAGACTTAAGCGCACAAGACGAGTTCCCCCTTCGACTATGCTTGTCTACTTTGAACATCAAACGACTATTTGAACCTGTCTTTTCTCGTACTATGGATTAGACGTAATACAGGTAGTCGAGTAGAATAATTAGAATGAATATCAATTTAAGTCAATGGTCAAGTTTCAAACAGGATGACTGTTACCAAACTAAAGAGTCAACATAAGGATCTTTAAGAAATCAAAGATTCCCCCTTAGATGTTTATTCCCTTTAGTATTACCCTCAGCTTTACCAGCTTCCTCATCGGGTTGTTTGGTCAACTTGTCTGACCTTGTATACCTGTCTGTTGAATGAGTAGATGAGTGCTCTGCTCTTTTGTGGTAACTTGTCTGTTTCTCCTTTCTTCTTAGGACTGTACCTGTCTAGGTAGTATATTTCTACATACTAGTAGGATCAAGATCAATTAGTCCTAGACTAATGCATAATTCACGAAATCGGGCCTCAGCTAATGGTTTTGTGAAAATATCAGCTCTTTGAAAGTCAGTGTGAATCTTTTCCATGCGAATATCCTTCTTTTCTACATGATCACGTATGAAATGGTGTTTCACATCGACGTGCTTACAACGTGTGTGCAAAACAGGATTTTGTGTAATGGCAATAGCACTGTTACTATCACAGAAAATAGGAACATTTGATTCACAAATATTATAATCTCTAAGCTGTTGAATAAGCCATAATAATTGACTACAACAACTACCAGCAGCCATGTACTCGGCTTCAGTAGTAGAGGTAGCAACACTTGTCTGCTTTTTCGAAAACCATGAAATGAGTTTTGTGCCTAAGAATTGACAAGAACCAGATGTAGATTTCCTATCTATTCTACAACCACCAAAATCAGAATCAGAGTAGCCACTTAGAGATAAATCATCATTTGAAGGATACCATATACCACGATTGATGGTCCCTTTCAAATATTTCAATATCCTTTTAGTGGTTTCCATATGACTCTCTTTTGGATTAGCTTGAAAACGAGCACATACACCAACAGAAAATGCAATATCAGGTCTACTAGCAGTCAAGTACAGTAATGAACCAATAAGTCCACGGTAATGAGTTTGATCAGCACACTTACCATTCTCGTCTGGGTCCATCCTGTAAGTAGGTTGCATAGGTACTCCAGAAGATTTACATGTCTTAATACCATACTTGTCTAGTAGATTACGAGTATACTTTGCTTGATTTATGAAAATCCCTTCTGGGGTCTGTTTTACTTGAAGTCCAAGAAAGTAATTCATTTCACCCATCATAGACATCTCAAATTTACTTTGCATGAGTGTTGAGAAACTTTCACTCAGCTTTTTGTTAGGTGAACCAAAAATGATGTCATCTACGTAAATTTGGACAATTAAAATGTCTTTCCCTTCTTGTCTTCTGAACAAGGTTCTATCGACCTTGCCCTTAGTAAAACCATTTTCTAGTAGAAATTGAGAAAGAGTATCGTACCATGCTCTTGGAGCTTGCTTTAGTCCATATAAGGCCTTCTTTAATTTGTATACCTGGTTACCTTTGACTTCGAAACCTGGGGGTTGTTCAACATACACTTCTTCCGCAAGAATACCGTTAAGAAATGCACTTTTAACATCCATTTGATATACAGTAAATTTCATGTAAGCAGCATATGCAAGGAACAATCGAATGGCTTCTAGTCTAGCAACAGGTGTATATATGTCATCATAATCTATGCCTTCAGCTTGTGAATAGCCTTGGGCGACTAGTCTAGCCTTATTAAGAACAACTACATCATTCTCATCTTTCTTATTCTTAAAAATCCATCGAGTGCCAACTACATTATGATGTTTAGGTCTATCAACAAGTTCCCAGACGTCATTTCGAACAAACTGATTCAACTCATCTTGCATAGCGATGATCCAATTACTATCAGTCAAAGCCTCTTTGATGGTTTTAGGCTCGATAGATGAGAGGAAACAACACCAGCAAAACAAAGATGGACTAGGTTGTTCTTGTGACTCAAAGAGTTGTCGTCTAGTCTTTACACCAATAGTAGAGTCTCCAATGATGTTTTCAGTATCATGAGCAGATTTCCATGTTTTTCTAGTCTTCGTAAGCATAGTATCATCATCTAGATCAGTTATAGCATCATGCATGTCAACATCATTTATATCATCAACAGATTTACCTGGAGTAGATGAGTCAACTAGAGCAGGAATGTCTACTGATCTAGTAGACTTACCTTGAGCACTTACCCTTTCCTTGTCATCAGATTCGAGGGCTTTCATGAATGAATTGTATGCTTGAACGGATTCATATACCTCTGAATCTTTGTCAGATTCGATAGTTAGCTCAGTAACTTTCTCACTGATCTTGTTGGCAGACGAGTCCTGTTGAGATTCATCGAAAACCACATGTGGTGTTTCTTCCACACAGAGGGTTGAGTAGTTGAATACTCTAAATGCTTCGCTAGTCGAGGAGTATCCTAAGAATATCCCCTCGTCTGCTTTAGCATCAAATGCATTCAACTTGCTTTTCCCATTGTTATGGATAAAACACTTACAACCAAATATATGGAAATATGAAACTCTGGGTTTTCGACCTTTCCATACCTCATAGGGTGTCTTACCTAGTGCTTTATTGATAGCACTTCTATTTTGTGAGTGGCATGCAGTATTGATAGCTTCTGCCCAAAACTTCTGAGGCGTATTATACTCTGTCAGCATGGTCCTGCAGGCCTCCTTAAGAGTTCTGTTCCTTCGCTCTGCTACTCCATTTTTTTGTGGTGTCCTTGCTGCACTAGTAAGGTGCTGGATGCCACGCTTAGAACAAAATTCTTTAATATAGCAGTTAATGAATTCAGTACCCTTGTTACTACGGATCTTGACAATGGACTGATTCTTCTCAACCTGTAATTTCTTCAACAGATCAGGCAAAAGTGTTTGTGTATCACTCTTCTTGTGTAAGAAGACTACCCAAGTGAACTTAGAATAGTCATCTACCACAACAAGTGTGTACCTTCTACCGTTCAAAGTTGGAGGAGTTATTGGGCCATGTAGGTCCATATGTAGGAGTTCGAGAACTCTACTTGTTGAGAGGGATGGAATAGATTTAAAGGAACCTTTTACCTGTTTACCTTTCTGACAGGACGTGCATACATGTGACTTGTAGTAGACTTCATTGGGAATACCTTCCAAAAGGTAGTCTCTGGCTATCTTATTAAGAACCTTAAAGTTTAGATGACAGAGGCGTCTATGCCAGAGCCAGCCAAGTTCTTTAGGATTCTTAGTAAGCAGACAGGTGTCCCTCGGACAACTGTTCCAGTTCACTATGTACACACTTCCTTGTCTTATGCCGACCAGTAGGACTGTGTGTGTCCTCTTGTCAATGATTTCACATTTGCGACTCTTAAACTGCACCTTGTATCCACGATCACAGAATTGTGAAACAGAGAGTAAATTGTATTTCAAGCCTTCAACATATGAGACATCTTGGATCTCTATGTCTCCATTCTGAATGTAACCGAATCCTTTGGTAACAGCAGTGGAGCTATCACCAAATATTACTTTTGGTCCTTCTTGCTCATGGTAGCTTAATAGAAGTGTCTTAGTACCAGTCATGTGGTGCGAACAACCACTGTCTATGTACCAAGTTTCTCCTATTGAGCCACCCTTCTTGTATAGATCGAGTCGACCCTACATTAGATGATATTTCATAATTTAGGTACCCTCCTTGTTTATTGGGGTCCTGGGGGGTTAGTCGAGTTCAATGGAATCCAAATATACATTGGAGTCCTGAACAGGTTTGATCTTCTAAGCTTTCGACCATATTTGTTGCAAAATAAGACCTTGTTGTCCTTATCTGGCCTATCAGTCGAGTTCGGGTCTACTCTTTGGAGATAGCCTTTCGACTTGATCTCTACTTGAGCAGGCACTTGTCTATGATAGTCAGAGTAAGGTTTATATGCATTAGATCCATACGGTTTATAGACATGTTTCAGTCTTTCTTTTCCTTCGATATCATATGATAAAGGTGGAGGATATAGAACAACTTGTGTACGATATTTTGGACCTTCCTGTCTAGGTCTAGATGAGTAGAGTTGAGACTGCCTTATGACAGGAGGTCTAGACTCTTGTCGTCTAGTCTGTACTTGTCTAGTACTAGTCTCCTCGGGATACCAATCCTCGTATCTGACCTGGTTGGGTCGTCTACGATTAGTGGTCCTTAGAAGATTAGTTCTAGGTTGGACAGGCTTGTTGTTACCATTCTTTTTACCTCCTTTGGTAATTGGAATGTTAACTCGAGCTTGTTTTGGTACAGTACCTTTAGATGGAGTATCAATATCGTATATCATTGGTCCTTTTCCTTTATCATTAGTCACAGAGCTTGAGATGAAAATAGTAGGGTTCTTAGGAGCTTGAGTAGACGAGCTGGGTATCTCAGCACCTATGCCTGTCTTGTCAGCAGGAGCCCTATACTTATCTGACAGTTCAAGGTTAACCTTAGAGGAGTTAACCAGGTCAGTAAGTTTAAGGTCTAGAGTGACAACCTCGGTTTCTAAGAACTTATTACGTTCTTCAAGCTTTTTGCACTTACTTTTTAAAACATTGAATTCATGTTTCTCAGTAGCATGTGTCTTAAGTAGGTCTTGATACAACTTGTCTGTTAATGCACACTTGTCTTTGAGTTGTTTCAACTCTTCTTGCAAGCGTTCATTTAGGACTGTTATATTAGGATCTACTTTAGACTGAGCTTCCTTAAGATCAATGATTTCTTGTCTTAAAATGATATTTTCGTCACTGACTTCAATGATTGCTTGGTTGGCAAGTAGGAGGTCGTCTTCAACTGCACTAGTAGAGTGCTGAAGGCTACTCCCTACTTTGCTACTGGCAGTATCACTTTCATCAGAATCTGATTCATCACAAGATTGAAAAGATGTAGCAGATGATACCTCTTGGTCGATTTTAGCCATGCAGCATAGACCATCATCTACTATGAAGGCTTCATCGTGATCTGGTTCAGACGGGTAGCTAGATGAGGATGATGGCAACTCGTCTGAGTCAGAGTCAGAGTCATCATTGGCCATCATTGCCTTCTTGCCACGGTTATATCTTCTTTCCCTTCGTGCTTTGCGTTCTTCTCGATCATCAGTACTCAGGTCTGGACATTCATATATGTAGTGACCTGGTTTCTCACAGTTATAGCACAAGAGATCATTAGTAGCCTTTTTAATAGGAGAGTTATTCCTTCGTTTTTCACGTCTATCAGAACGAGTAATCTTCCTACCATCAGACTCTCTATCTTGTCTGTTACCTTTCGAGACTTCGTCTCTCCTTTCGGACGAGTTTCGGTCTCGTCTGGTCTCAGACGAGTTCTTAGAAGCGGACCCTCTATGCTCTCTATAGAACTTCTTATATCTTCCAAAACGTTTATTCAGTCTATCAAACTTTCTAACCATGAGGCTTACATGATCCTTCAGACTAAGATCAGTATCTAACTCGTCTATCATAGAAGTAGACCTAGTCTTAGATTTCGACCTGTCTACCTTAGACGAACTAGCCTTAAAAGCAACGTTTTTAGATACAACATGTTCTCTATCACTACTTACTATAGGTTCATCTTCGTCTAAATCAAACTCATGAGCCTTTAGAGTTTGAAACATGGTCTCTGCTATCCATACGTCTATATCTTGGGTATTCTTAACAAGCATTTTTACCATTTTCCATCGACTATCAAGGCTTTTGAGAATCCTAAGATTGATTTCACGTGGAGTATAAGATTTACCAAGGACTTCCAAGTCATTCATGATTTTGGTAAAACGAGTATCCAACTGGTCTATTGTTTCACCAGCTTTCATATGAAATGATTCGAATCTTTGGACTGCTGTAGAAAGCTTGCTTTCTTTGATTAGGGATGTCCCTTCACAAATGATAGCTAAGCGATCCCACATTTCTTTGGCAGTTTTACATTTTAGCACTTTTCCCAGATACTCATTAGGAAGAGTGTGTAAGATGTAATTCTTGGCCAAGCTATCCAAATTATTCTGCCTCATTTCTTCTGAGGTTAGTTCTGACCTTGGTTTCTTGACGAGTGTACCCACGGGTTGATTTGTGTCAAGGGCAGCAGTATTAGGGATCATGGTCACTATCGGACCTTCAGTGATGACGGAGATCATTAAGTCGTGAGTGGAACTGAAGATGGCTTCCATCCTTAGCTTCCAATAGTCATAGTCTTGAACCTGGAACTTAGGTAACTTGTTAGCACTAATTTCGAGAGACATGATTCAAAGAAGATACAAATATTACAGTATAGTATCAAGAAACAGATGTTTTCAAGTTCAGCGATAAAGAACACGTAAGAGTACGTATAGACACGGACCAAGACTTCACCCAAGTCTTGAGTTGGTTATCAAGAAACAGCAGTTCGTAAACTACTGCTCTGATACCACTTGTAGGTCCCTAAGTTGAGTTAATATCGAGGGAAGCTAAAGAAAATGTCTAGAGGGGGGTGAATAGACTTTTCTAAAATCTTTCGATATATCAGAATTACAATGTGCGGAATACGAAATTATCAATGAGCCCAATTAAAGTTTATACTCAACTTATTTCGAGAACTCTGTTTTAGTACACTCAACTAGTCTTGTTCAATTATATAATTCAATCAATCAAACAGTTAATCAATTAAACAACAAACAAAACAGTAAAGTAAATCAAACACGAGATTTATAGTGGTTCGACAACTTGTCTACATCCACTCTCACAACTCCAGTCGTGAAATTCTTATTAACTCTTCCAATCGAGTAATATGTTCTTGTAGCTTTAAGTCCCAAGAAATAAGACTTAGATCTTCTCGATTATATCTCCAGATATATCTTCGATCTTACTAGCTATTTTACAAGTAACTAGCAACTTGAAACAATAAACGAAAATAAAACTTCTCTTCGTTCAGTAGTAGCCTTCTTCGATCTTCACTTGTCTTGCGTAGCTTCACTTTCTGAACTTCAATCTCTGAGAGTAATCTTCAATAATGCTTGCAGTAACAATATTTCAGTAGTCTTTAACCAATGAATACCTTGAGGTATTTATAGACTTCTAATTCCAAGAACTTTCAGTTGTGTAACAACCTTTCTTGAAAACTAACTTGTAACTGATTCCTCATATCCTTTAACGCGTTTCTTCAGTCAATTAGTTATTCCTTAACTAATTCTTCAATCTCTATCTTTAACACGCTTCTGTAACTAACTTCAAATTGACCTGTCTTGTAGAGTCGCGCACTTGTCTTGTCCTTCAGTAGTAGACTGTGTCTTCTACTTGTCTTGTGCAGTAGACTTCTTCAGATTACAACATAGAACTAATCTAGTCCTATCCTCTAATCCTAACAAGACTATTACATTACTTTAAGCTCTTGTTTACAAAGCTTAGTCAACTTAGAAAACTATACAAAGAATCTATCTATTCCATTTAAAAACATGAGCTCTAATACAATAATTATACATAGCTCAGTAACAATCTAACATATACGAATAACAAAATATGAAGTACTTATAAATCGTACTTATCTTTCAATAATACTTGTCTTTTAAAACTAGTACTTGTCTTGTGAACTCTACTGGTCTTGTACAAGACGACTTCAACTTAACTAGACTAGATCAGTCAACACTTAGAAAATATTCAAGTCTTCTTTTGGCTTATCAAAACTTCATCTTTTATCTTTTATCATCATTTAGGACTTGTTCTAGGATTCATATCCCAACACCTTTTATATAAGTCAAAGAGCATTACAGAACTGAAAATTAAAAGGACTCACTAGTCTAGTACTGCAAAATAACAACAATCATAAAAATCATAAAAGCAAATAGGAAAGAAGTGAACTTATCCATCAGAGAGTTCCATCATCTTGAGGAGCAATGCCATACTGAGCCCATACTCTTTTCTTCAATTCCCAGATCTCTTTGTTGGTACCTTTAGGGCCAGGCTTCAACTTCTCCATCCTCATGATGTTGATGAACTCTTCCAGTATCTTTCCCTCATCAATTAAGTTCCCATTGAACTTAGGAGGCATGTACAGAATGGGACCAGAGGCCTTGAATTCAACTCTTGCCATCTCAGCTGCTGCAAACAGCTTTTGGTAGAGGTCCCTATGGTTTTCAAACATAAACTGCACAAAGACTTCATCTACACTCTCTTCAAGCCACTTCCCAATGACATAAAAGTCATATAAAAAACTTCTCTTGGCCTCCTCCCATGCATCATTCAGTGAGATTGGAACCCACTTATCATGGTGAGTGTACTGAGTGTCCCATCTTTGCAGCATTTGTGGTTTGAGCTTTCTGTAAGAAGCCCTCCTTCTTGGAGCTTTGAAGTTTGCCCTTCTTCCATCTCTTGCCTTGTTGGCCTCAACCAACTGATCCATTTTTTCTTTAGCTCTTTAAAGAGCTAGCTTCTCCTGTGTCTCTGGATCCTTTCCAAAACCTTCTTCAGATAGCTTAGAAGGATCATCAGCAAGCTTGGGCACTCTAACTTCAGGCTCTTTGTCCTGTTCTTCTTTTTCTGCTTCTTCTTCAATAACAGGCAACTTGGTTGCTTTCTTCAACCTCTTGGATTGTCTTACTGGAGTTGTTTCTTCAGTCTGAAATTCTGATGGCAGAGTCAGGCTAGTTGGAAATTCATTGAAGACTTGCAATTCCTTCCTTTTCTTTTCAGATGCTCTTGTCACTTTCCCCCTTACTTCAGCAACCTTCTCCTTTGGGTCAAGTCCTACAGACTCACCACCAGGCCTCTGAAGCCTCCTTGCCTGACTTTCCATGGCTGACATCATAGATTCCTTGACAGCAATTTGAATTTGCTCTTCTTCAGTCAAGTTTTCAATGTTCATTGGGCCTTTGCCTTTCCCAGTGTCTTCTATTGCCTCCTCCTCAACTTCAGGGACCTTCTCCTTTCCTTTGGGTTCACCAATTACCAAGGTTCCCTTTGCCCTAGCTCTCTCTCTTTCCCCCTTTTTGGCATTATCAAAACATTGGGGCTTCAACTCACTCATTGATACTGAGAGATGTGAGTGGGCTTGAGTGAGGGACTTCAACTCCTGCAGTAAGTAAACATTCTCATCATGAATGTTTTGCATTTTGTCATCTGCCATGCTCAAGAATGTGTGAACAAGTTTCATCTTTTGAGCAACAATGGCATCCAAAGTGGCTTTCAGTGATTGATCAAGTTTGGCCTGAAGTTGATCAGTGAGGTTGGCCACAACTTGATCAGACACTTTGGCCATAAGTTCAACAGTGAACTTTTCTGCAGCCTCTTTCACCATTGCAGCTTTCAATTCTTCAGCCTTTTTCCTTTGAGCAGATGTTCTTTGCCTCAAGGCATCCTTTATTGTCCTCCTTAGAGCTCTCACATTGTCCTTGTAGAGATTCTTGAGGTCCTTCTGCTCTTTCTTCACAGATTTTGTGAACTTCACCATCTCCTCCTTTGCTTTTGTCACTTCTGTTGAAACTGTTTGCAGTCCAGTTTCAACACCACAAATCCTTGCATCCAGTGTTGGCAAGATTACTTCCTCTGAGCCAGTAAGCCTCATCTCTACAGAGGCAAGAGTTTTGCCTTGGTCATCAAGGGTGTCTACTGTTGCAGCATGAGCTTTCTCAATTTCCCTGACCAAAGTATCCAACTTCTCTGACTGTTGCTCAATGGATGTTGCAGTTTTTGATGCAATTTGCAAGCTAGCCTCAGTTGCATTTGCTTGCTCAAAGTAGATCTTGTTCAAAGTGGACACATTTGCTGTGACTGCTTCTAGGTCAATGTCAGCATCAACTGGGATATCTGTAAGAGAGGCATCTGCAAATATTTGCTCAATGGTGACAGCTACTGAATCTGCAAAACTAAGAGTGTTAGTAAAAACTCCCTCAACACCCTCATTCTTTTTATCTCCCAATAGGCCTGATTCATCAGCACCTATACTCTCATTTTCAACTTCTTTCTTTTCTTCATCATCAATTGATAAACTCACATTCACTGGAGAATCAGGCCTCCTTTCACCAAGGGATTCATCAAGTTCAGATTTGACTTGAAGAATAGCCTGACTCTCATATTGGGCTGCACCCAATATTTCTACTTCATCTCCCTCTATTATTGGTGCACTCAGGGAACCAGTAATCATACACTCATCCTCACCATCTCCCTCTGATTTTTCATCACTATCAGCCTTTTCAAATCCTTCCTTTCCTAAACCTGACACCTCCATATCCTCAACAGGATCCACAGAGGGCAGTTGTTGGGAGATCACAGTGTTTGGGCATCCCAAGGCCGCTGAGTCATCCTGAATGACTAAAGGCTGGTCAATGTCCAACTGTCCTGACATTGATGAGGCTTTAGCCAAACTAGCTTCTCCCATGGAAGTCTCAACATTGTCAAGCTGTGCCTCAGGTTCAGGAGAACCATCCTTGGCCAATGCATCTTGGACCGAGTCACCATCTTTGGTCAACTCCTCTGAAAGATCAGAGTCCTTAACAGAATGATAGGTCAAGTAATGTACCTGAGCAGAGTTGAGGCCAGGAGGATTGGGATTGGTGTTGTCATCATCATCATCATCATCATCATTGTCATCATCAGATGGGTTGTCTGGATGCTTAATCCCTTGTGCAATTCTTTCTCTCTCAGCAAGCACCTTTTCATGAACAATGGTGCAGAATAAGGCCTCAGTGGTTAACACACTGGTCTTCTTTACATTTGCAAAATGTAATAGCCTATTTTCTTCAACCTGCCACCAGCTAGCTCCCTTATCCTTGATAGCTTGTGCTATCTCCACAATTGTTCTATCCTTGATCTCAACAAGTACCCTGAGATCATAGAACTGTTGTTGCAGCTTAGGATATGCCTTCAATCCTGGATATAACTCATCCACATTGGCTCTTGCAATCTGCCTCAACATCCCTTCATAGGTGTACTCTTCACCACCTTCTTCTTCATCAGAAGAGTTGACTTTGGATTTAGGAGGGTTGGATTTGGATTCAGGTAGGTTGAGCTGGGGCTCAGATAGGTTGGGTTCAGAAGGATTGGGTTCAGAATAGCTTAAGATAAGTTGGGATTCAGGTGCTTTTGAGAGCAATGTTCCTGAAGAGGTAAGAGGAATGGCTGGAATGGGTGGGAGAGTAAATTGATCACCTTCTTGAAGAGCAGTTTCAAGAAGTTTGGTGTAGGATAAAAGTCTGGGATCAAGAGGGGAGAATGGCCTATCTTCAATGTTAGCTAAATCAGCTAACACATCAATTCCTGTCCTGTCAGGAACACCTTTAGGAGAGTAGACCTTCTTTGCAACAATTGGAGCATCTTCAGGAGTCTTGCACTCCTCTTCTTCATTCTGTGATGGAGATATTCTTTGAGATTGAATATCAGGAGAATTTGCTTCAGGGCTGTTGGGCTTTGATTTGGACTTGGAGTTAGACCTACTTGCTTGTCTAATCTCCTTGAAAAATTCCTTCTTTTTCTTCTCCTCTTCCATCAACCTCTGCTTCTCAGAAGTTTTGATGATTCTTCTTCTTCTTTCTGACCTTGTTGGCTTATCAAGGTCCCTAAACTCTGTTACAGACTCAGGTTGCAAGGGGACAACCTCTTTGACTTCTTTACTTTCTTTCTGACCTTGTTGGCTTATCAGCGAATTATTCCTCCATCAGTTTGCAAGCGCCCGGAGGCAGCCGCGGGCCACGTTAACCCTCTTCAATATGAGGCAAGGGGAGAACGAGAGTTTGAGAGATTTCCTCCGGAGATTCAATCAAGCAGCTCTGGAAGTCCCTACCGCCTCTCCAGAAGTGAAGATCAACGCCCTAACCAATGGGCTACGTGATGGAGATTTATTTTCCTCCCTGTCCAAGAAGCCAGTCCAGAACTTTGACGAGTTACTACATTGAGCGGAGAAATACCTCACCTTAGCGGAGGTTCGTAAAGCTAAAAGACTAGAGGCTAGGCCACAGGACCGGGAGAGAAGGAGGGAAGGCCCCTCAAGACGACCCAGCCCAGAGGCCCCTCGGGGCTCTGGGCCAACGGGAAATTCCAACCCCTCTGGAGGCTCCCGTTCCGGCCCTCGAGGAAGGTTTGAGAAATATACACCTCTAAGAATAGAGCCTGCTGAAGTACTGGAAGTAGCAGGAGATCATCCCGACTTGAAATTCCCTTACTCCAGAAGTCGGGGGCCTCAGAAGCCAAAATCAGATCGATTTTGCAGATTCCATAATGAGTACGGACATGACACGAACCAATGTTATCACCTGAAGGACGAAATCGAGAGGATGATCCAGGCGGGGCATCTGAAAGAGTTTATATTCAGAGACAGGCAGGGCCCTCGAGGGCAGAAGCGGAAGGAACATGACAGGAAATTAGAAGAAAAGGAGTCCAAAGAGGCAGCCGAGGACATGCCCCCTCCGCCGCCAAAAAGAGGAGTAATACACATAATCGTGGGAGGTCCCGTAGGCGGAGATTCCTTCCGAAAGAGAAAGCAGAGCATCCGAGCTTTGAGAGCTCGACAGGGAAGCCAACCGAAGGAGGTAGGATGCCTAGCAGAGACGCCCAATATTAAATTTGGGCCGGAGGACATAAGGGAAATTAAGGAGGATCACAATGACGCATTGGTGATCACTACTGACATAGCAGGATTTGATGTCGCCCGAATCTTTGTAGACACGGGGAGCTCAACTGACATTATGTTTATCGAGTGCCTTAAAAGAATGGAGTTGAACGTGAAGTTGCGATCTGTAGACACTTCATTGTACGGTTTCTCTGGAGGGGCCATCCAGCCCTCCTGTGATATTACAGGTAGGATTGGGAGATGCTCCGGCCCGGAAGGTCCACTTGGTGGAGTTCCTCATTGTGGATATTCCCTCATCGTATAACGTGGTGATGGGAAGACCCAGCCTGAATCTTTTCCAAACAGTCATTTCCACATTTCATATGAAAATGAAGTTCCCCACGGCTGGAGGAGTAGGGGAAGTGAGGGGAGATCAATATCAAGCACGGAAATGTTATGCGGAGTCCGTAAAGATGGCAGATAGAGCGCTAACCAGGGGACTGGAGAGAACGAGGGAAGATGACCCCGAGCTAAAGAAAAAGAAAGTGGAAGGGATTATACCCGAACAAGTGAGCGTTAAGACAGATGAGGAGCTGATGAATGTGGAGCTCTTCCCAGGGAAAGTTGGCTTCGCCACTAAGATAGGGACCCAACTGGGACCCGAAATGACAGAGAAGGTAATCTCTACGTTACGTCGAAATTCCGATATATTTGCATTTTCTCCAGTTGACATGACAGGTATTCCCCCGGAGGTAGCCCTGCATTGTCTTAACGTCGACCCAAAGGCAAAGCCGGTGAAACAAAAGTTACGAAACTTTGGGGTTGAGAAGAACAATATTGTGAAAGAAGAGATGGGAAATTACTAGAGGCAGGACATGTTGTGAAAGTACAATTCCCAAAATGGTTGTCCAATGCGGTGTTAGTATCCAAGGGAGCAGGGAAATGGAGAATGTGTATTGACTTCAGAGACCTCAACAAGGCATGCCCTAAGGATCATTACCCGCTGCCGAGGATAGATCAGTTAGTGGACGCGACCTCTGGCTTCGAGCTATTAATTATGATGGATGCATACCAAGGTTACCACCAGATCCAGCTGAACCCCTCAGATGTCCCTAAAGTGTGCTTCATAGCAGCGTGTGGAACGTTTGGCAACGTCCGAATGCCATTCGGGTTAATCAACGCCGGTGCAACCTATCAGAGGATGGTTGATGCTGTCTTTCGAGGCCAAATAGGGAAAAACATGCCCCCACCACCCGAGAGGCCCGAGCTCTCAGAATCAAATACTGTATTATTGGAGGACAATTATACAAGAAGTCATTTACCCAAATACTTGAGGTGTATATCAACCCGGGAAGCTGCCTATACGCTCAAAGAGATTCATGAAGGCCGCGCGGCCAGTCATGAGGGATATAAAACAGTGGTAAAGAAAGCCTTGAGGGCTGGGTTGTACTGGCCCTCCATGACGAGAGATGCCAAACAGTTCGTAAAGAAGTGTGCGAAATGCCAGAAAAAATGGTCCTCTGATAAGGACCCCTGCCGAGGAGATGGGAGCTATGCACTCTCCGTGTCCTTTCGCCAAGTGGGGAGTGGACTTGGTGGGGCCCTTCCCTCCAGCCTCGGAAGGAAGGAAATTTTTTATAGTAGCAGTGGATTATTTTAGCAAGTGGGTCGAAGCCGCCACTCTAGATAAGATAGATGAAGAAAACGTGATTAAGTTCCTGGGAAGATAGATCTGTTGCAGGTTCGGAGTGCCTAGGATACTAGTCTTTGATAATGGGACACAGTTCAACGGAGAGAATGTACGAGGATGGTGCGCAAGGCTAAACATAGTGCAAAGATTCACTTCCGTAGCTCATCCCCAAGCTAATGGGCAGGTGGAAGTTACTAATCGAACCATAGTAGATGGTATCTGGACAAGACTGACGAAAATAGGTGGAAGATGGGTAAGCGAGTTGGACAACGTGTTGTGGTCTTACAGGACTAGTCCAAAGACAGCAACTGGGGAATCTCCTTTCCAATTGGTCTATGGGGCTGCGGCAGTGATACCTCCAGAGGTCATATTGCAATCTCACCGAATTGCCCGATTCGAAGAGCATCAAAACGAGAGGCTGATGAGAGAGGCCTTGGATTTAGTGGAAGAGAAAAGAGAGATGGCTTGAGTATGTGCTGAAAGATACAAGAGTTGAATCAAAGCTGCGTACGATCGAAGGGTGATCCCGAGGTCCTTTAGAGTGGGGGATCTGGTGCTGAGAAGAGCTGATGCTCTAAAGAACACGGGGAAACTGGAGCCCAATTGGGAGGGGCCATATAAAGTCACGAAGGTACTGAAGGGAGGAGCCTATAGATTGCAGGGCATGGAGGGGGTCGATATAGCTAGACCTTGGAATATTTGTCACTTGAAGAGATTTTTTGTTTAAAGAAAATGTAAGGTTTTGAGACCATTTGTGATTTGGTGCCGATTTTTGTTTTATATAACGTATTTAGTAGCTTCACCGGAGCTCTTTTTCCCTCTTTACGGGTTTCCCCTTAAGGTTTTTCTGTAAAGAGGTTTTTAATGAGACCGGCATAGGTTATCTATGGCCTATGTTGAAGATTGATATTAATCAATGAAGCTTTTTTCCCTTTTTGAAGAATTATGCAGAGTTATTGTGTTTTGATTATATTTTTCATGTTAATATATATGATGTGCGAATATGAATCGTGAAAGTAATAGACCCAAGTGGGTTACTTAAAAATGAAAGAAAGATTTTACGAATTAAAATCTTCTAAGAACGAGGGTGAGAGACACTCGGAGGCCTAGAGGCCGAGGAGAGCTGGAGAGCTCCTCACCATACTCGAGACCCAAGTGGGTTACTTAAAAATGAAAGAAAGATTTTACGAATTAAAATCTTCTAAGAACGAGGGTGAGAGACACTCGGAGGCCTAGAGGCCGAGGAGAGCTGGAGAGCTCCTCACCATACTCGAGACCTAAGTGGGTTACTTAAAAATGAAAGAAAGATTTTACGAATTAAAATCTTCTAAGAACGAGGGTGAGAGACACTCGGAGGCCTAGAGGCCGAGGAGAGCTGGAGAGCTCCTCACCATACTCGAGACCCAAGTGGGTTACTTAAAAATGAAAGAAAGATTTTACGAATTAAAATCTTCTAAGAACGAGGGTGAGAGACACCCGGAGGCCTAGAGGCCAAGTAGAGCTGGAGAGCTCCTCACCATACTCGAGACCCAAGTGGGTTACTTAAAAATGAAAGAAAGATTTTACGAATTAAAATCTTCTAAGAACGAGGGTGAGAGACACTCGGAGGCCTAGAGGCCGAGGAGAGCTGGAGAGCTCCTCACCATACTCGAGACCCAAGTGGGTTACTTAAAAATGAAAGAAAAAATTTACGAATTAAAATCTTCTAAGAATGAGGGTGAGAGACACTCGGAGGCCTAGAGGCCGAGGAGAGCTGGAGAGCTCCTCACCATACTCGAGACCCAAGTGGGTTACTTAAAAATGAAAGAAAGATTTTATGAATCAAAATCTTCTAATAATGAGAGTGAGAAACACTCGGAGGCCTAGAGGCCGAGGAGAGCTGGAGAGCTCCTCACCGCACTTGAGACCCAAGTTGGTTACTTAAAAACGAAAGAAAGATTCCATGGCCATATTTGGTGCAGCCCATAAGACCGAGTGGGGGGAGGAAAAGAGGACCAGAGGACCCTTCCACCATGTTACTTACCAGTCTTATAGGCCGCTCACGTGAACAAGAAGGAAAATACACGCCATAAACGAATAGTAAGAAGCTAATTACCACAAAAAGCCCCCACATATCCAGGTGTGCGGGGTCCCCTAGAGAGTATAATAAAAACCAGTATCATGAGCAGGAATTAAAAGAGTGTATCAAAAGAAAGGTAAAATGTTTGAAACATGAATTTTAAACAACTTCTTTGACAGCAGCTTCCTTAGCAACTTCCTCAGCAATGGCATGACCACTAGATCCTCCACCTTCCTCGGGGCTCTCCCCTCCTGCCGGCGCAGCCTCAGCATCCTTTCCTCCATCTGCCTTCACTTCAGTCAGGGGAACAGAGGCGTAAGGATAGGTCAATTGCTCCAGAGGCTCCAGCTCAGCCATGCCCACCTTGGCAGCCTGCAATCTGGCAATGGCCTGACCCATTCCGGGCAACCACCAAGGACTATCAGCACTTTCTGCTGGATCCCCTAGGAATTTGGGAGGAGGAGCAAGCTTGTCTAGGTGGAAGGCACGAGAGTAGGTTCCATCGAATTCTGGAGCTGAGTGCTCAGCCACAGCATTGCTGAAGCCGTGATCGATGAAGTGAGGAATGTGTGGCCCCATAGCGCACAAGAAGCTCGAACTCTTTAAAAAGCTGGACAGCCATTGAGTATGGAGAGTCCCTAGAAAATCTTAACCCAGAGGAGAGGTGAACAAAGATTTGACGCAGGCCTGCACTCCAATGTCTGGTAGCTCACGCTCCATTCGCTTCATCTCTTCCTCCATCCGCTTCATCTCCTTCCCCATTCGCTGCACTTCTCCCTCCAGATGCCTAGTCTTGGCTGCCTCTTGCTTACTTTGAGCCCGGAGGAGAGGCAACTCCTCAGCTAATGCTTGAGCTCGCTTTTGAGCTTTGTCCCTCTCTGCGGTGACACCTTTGAGAGCCAATTGAGAGGAGGATGCCTCAGCCCGATGGAGCTCGTTCCCAGTAACCAGTTCGATAGTTTGGTCAAATATTTTAGTGTAAACAAGCCCGAACTGTATGATGAGAAAAAGTAACATTTCAGACATGAATAAATTAGATACCATAAAAATAAGGGGAGATACCTCAGAAAATAGGTGAGCGCCATGGAGCAGTTGATTCTCAGGAAGAGGCTTGCAAGAGAGCGTAGTGTTAGAAGGAGGAGGACATCGACTGATGAGACGCTGGAGAGGTTCGTAGGAAGCAGGAATGGAGGTTTCCTTCTCAGGAGGGGCACAAGTAGTTTTTCCCTTCTTCTTCTTGGAGGAGACGGAATTGAGAATGGAAGCGTTGGCAGCTGAACGAGTCCTCTTGGAGATGGAACCAGGGACTTGGGCAGAAGAGCTAGGAAGAGGAGGAGCCTTTGTAGAGCTCTCTGGAGCTGGGGTCTTTTCTGAGCTTTCTGGAACCGGAGCTGGGGAATGAGGAGCCTTAGGAGGGTTATCAGGGGTAGCAGCCGCAGGTGCCTTCACCACCCCAAGAGCAGGGGCATCCCATGAAATGTGAGTTAACCAGCTCATAGCTGCAGGTAACCAAGAAACTTTCAGAAAAATAGTCATGTATAAAGAACGAAACAAGAGAGCAAGGATTCTTTTTACCATCGTGAGGCTCTAAAGGAAAATCTTGAGGACAAAATCCAAAATGAGAGAGAATACGAGGGTTTTTGCAGATACTAATGACATCAAAGAAATCCCGAAGGCGAACGTGACCATTGAGGCTAGTAATAACAGTATAATTTGAGGCAGAGTAAGTTTTCAGATGAGGAAGATGTATTCTTGGATTATGATATAACCAACATTAATGGGGAAACGGCCAATCAGAGGATTTGGTCACAAAAATATAGTAATCTCTCCAGGATGACTCCTCTTCATGAAGCTTTTTCATGAATTTACAAGCTCGGGACCTTCTCCCACAAACATAGAAGAAGCCATCGTTCAGCTTACAAGAATACTAGCTCAAAAATAATTCAGTGGAAGGCTCGCCGCCGTTCCCCTTCACCAGAATATAAAATCCGATCATAGTGCGGATGGCGTTGGGAGTAAACTGATTGAGGGGAATTTGTATGCGGGTAGATATGGAGGCCAGATAAGGATGGATAGGAAATCGAAGACCAGCCCTAATCTGGGCTTCGAAGAAAGCTAGGGTTTGAGGTCCCGAGAAATTGGGGCGTTCATCCGGATGAGGAATCCGGGGGATGTACTCCGGTGGAAAGACTTGGGCCTGGACGAGACTAGCCAAGTGGGTGTTGTTAATCAGAGAAGAAGTCGAAATTTTATCCCTCAGTTGGGGGTCCTCAATCGGAAACAAAACCGATTGGGGAAGATTTGGTTTGGAGGACTCAGGCGGGGTTACCTTGCCGGAAGACATTAACAAGTAGCGCGGAAATAAAAAGGATGTAGAAGATAGCTGGGTTACCTTGTTGGAAGAAGTGTGAAGTCGGACTGGACGATCGACGGTGACGAGAAGCCAGAGAAAAGAAGACGGTGGGGGAGTTTCCAAGGAGAGAAGATATGAAACAAGGAAACAAAATGTGAAAAAGTGAGCAGAAAGGGGTAGAATCGAGGTATCTCCTTGGGAAAATAGCAGGAAAGAGAAGATCGTATCTGAGTGGGGCCCAGACGCGGAAGTCGAAGCATTTTTTTCTCGAGTTTGGGCGGGAAAACTCATGAAGCGAAATACTTCTGAAATTTTTCTCCGAAGTGAAGTTAAAACACGTCTCTCCAGAAATGTCCTTTATGCTAGATTCCCTTGAATTTCTTACTCACACAAAGGTATGATCACTTTATGAGAGTAGGGGGGAGTAGATGATGCGGCCTAAAATTGTCATCTCGTAAGAAGTCGACACGTGTATAGAGGATATGATTGATGAGAGGATACGAACTTAAAGAGGACTCCTCAGAATAGAGAATCGCATCCGGGTGTCCCTCCGGAGGGAGCTCCACCCAAGGACCTCAGGGGAGAGATATCAGGAAGACCTGACCCTGAGGGGGATTAGTTGGCCGAAAGTTTAGGAGAGGTTCCATATAAAACGGGATAAGATTGGATAGAGGAAGACTCATTCCTCCTCTACTCAGCGGCTGAAATCTAGAGGAGGAAGTGGTTGCGTCTTTTCAGGGATTGGGAGTTCAAAGGCAGGTGGACTAATTCAAAGAGAGAAAGGGTGGCAGATCCGAGATAAGGGGAAAACATAACTTCCCCTCAGGTAGAATTCCTCTATAAATAGGCAAGCTTAGGTACATTTACGGGTTACGATCTCTAACATTATTCAACCTATTACGCTTTTACGAACATTCTGATTCCCTTCGAGAACCTCATTGATAAAGAGAGGACTCTTAAACCCTCATCATATACCGAATCATACATACTGACTTGAGCGTCGGAGTGTCCGCGCCGGATTCCCCTCCGGCGTGTCTTTTGAAGGTTCTTGGAGGATCATTTCGGAGAAGGCAATATACCCGGATCATTCATACGAGTTCGGGAAATTGGATATCTGACCTAAAGGATATCCAATTCATTCGTGCAAATTTGTGGCACAACACACGTTCATCTACTCCGCGAGTAGATCGACTATGTCACGTTTAATTATTTTATAATTAACGTTTAGTTCTTCTAATTAATTAATTAGATAAGGGTATCAAAACTCAATTAATCCCACATTAATTCCAACACTTATTTAATAAAATATTAACCTTTTCAAAATAATTTAATAAAATATTAGTGTTCGGGGGCTGTTTAATAAAATAAATTAGAGCGCCGTTTTAAACGGTGCCCTTTGAATCATTCGGACACTTGCTGCAGAAAAAAACAGAGGGCGTCGTTAGAAACGCCGCCCTCTGAATAATCTGACACAGCAGAGGACAATGCTGCAGAGAAAAATAGAGATCAGAGAAGTGCGCTGTTAGAGATGGTGCTGCTAATATTTAATTAAATTATTTTTAAAAAATTAATATTTATTTAAAAAAGTCACGTGTTTGACATAGTTAGAATAAAATTTGATCAAAGACTAGCTCTAATTCAAATTATTATAGTTATGTATGGATTTTAGTAGGGATGGCAATGGGACGGGTCCAAACCCGAACCCGCATGGGCCGGATATGGACCCGGTTAAGCGGGTATGGGACGGGTCATGGTTTTTGTCAAACCCGCCCCACCTACCCGTACCCGCTATATATAAAATATAGTAATATTTAATATATATGTTTTAATTTATATAAACTTATATGTATATTAATGTATATATGTTTGTAAAAATATTTTTTTATGTTGTTTTTTTAGTATAAAATGAATATAAAATACTATTTAAACAATTATATATTTAATTTGAATTATATAATATCAAAATAAATATATTGTATACATTAAAATTAATTTAAAAAAATTAAACGGGTAAAACTTGACGGATTTTTAAGCAGAACGGGTCCGGGTATGAAAATTTTCTGGTGGGACGGGTCCTGGGACAGGGCATACCTGTCCCATTGCCATCCCTAGATTTTAGTAATATAGTTATATCAATAGTGCCTTTTAATTTACTAGATCCTATGAAACTATCTCCCTCATAGATCTAATCACACAACCTAGTAAATAAGACTATGTTCCAACACACTACTATTCGGGTTTACAATAATGTGAAGAACTACAAGAAGAAACAATGATTTTCCTAACTAGAAGCGTATATAGCGTTCAATAGAGTAGTGATCGATTTCAGCTTTTCTTCTTGTGTATCTTGTGTTGAGGGCAGCTTCTGTATTTATAGGCATTATGCACGAACTGCCATCAACTCCCATGATCATCACAGCCGTGAGATCATGCGGTTACAAACTTCTCTCCACCACTCCTAGAATTTAGGAACTTGTTATACCATGTCTAATAACTTCTCACTCCCACGCAATGGCATGACTTGGGTGTTGCCCACGTCTTCTAACTGCTCTGGGGACATCATTAGACAACAAGCGTAAGATCGGAGTTAGTGAGAAAAGGAAGGGCAAATTCTGATGTTGTCATAAGTGTTGGGAACATTAGACACAACACTCGGCTGTTAGTGTTGGATCATTAAACAAAACACTTATATCAACATCAACAATCTCCCCCAATTTGACCTTTCTACATCAACATAACTGAAGTTCACACAACAGATACATTGATTAAGAAATTTACACAATTGATATTCCAAAAACATGAAGTAACTATTAGTATAAGATCAAATTAAAATAAACAACATCTAAACCAAAAAAACTTGTTTAGATTTAAATGACTAAAGCAAAAATAAATCCTAAATAATTACAGAATGTAAATAACAGAGTTTGAAGAAAAAAAAACATAAGTACAAAACTTTTACAACAAGATAAGAACTGTAATTAATAACACATGGGAATGTTAGGGTTATACTGGCAAGTATGCTTTTAGTGCTACTTATGTATACAAACTGATTCTTGCACTTATAAATGAGAATAATATTTTTATCACTGGTTGCTTTAAATATAATGAATGTTAATTATTTATTGCATAAACGTTCAGATGTACTTTACATTGTAGACAATGTGGTGTGTAGAAGATCACAGAAGATCACATTGTCAGTTCCTTGTATATAAGTACAATTGATTCATAACTTAGATGGAATTGAACAATCCATTGGTAGAAGTTGAGGTGTAAGGCTCGGATTGGTTTATCTTGACCAAGAGATTACACTAGTGCATTATGATGTGCTGAATAGGACCTACAGAGAGGTAATTCTTCTAGACTGACTTAAGGAATGAAGAATTAGACCTCAGTGGTTGTTGATTTCTTAATCTTTGTCACTTAAATGGGATTGTCTGTAGTTAAGAAGTATTGCTTTGATTTATTATGGGTAAAGAATCAATTTGATTCAATATTTTATATTTTGGGCAATATTATTAATTACAGGACAGATTGCCAAAATTAATATAGAGAATCGTGTCTTGGAGTGTCAAGTTGATTATGTCCCCTTGGTGGGCTCAAAAGGTTTATCATATCAAATCTGATCAGTGGAATTTATTTCCGGTATGATAATAATGTTGAGTTGTCCTTACTCCGAGGAATAAAAGATATTAATTAATTAAAGCATTCAGTAGCTTAAATTAATTGATGGACATTGAATCTTAAACACGGGAAATAATAACCGGGAGCCATATTTCGTAATATGGGTTAGGATGGATAGTACAATATTAATTCTATAGTGGAATGAATTAATATTAATGGGCTGGAAAAATGTTGTGGCTCAATATTGATTTTTGGGCCCATTGGGAGGTCCAATCCTAATTCTCCTAAAGGCCCCTCAAGTAGCCCAATAAAAGTCTATTAATTAAGGTAATTAAAAGATAAGGATTAATTTTGTTGCAATAAATTAGAGAGAGATATTTATGGAAAAAGATATATGGAAATAAGAGATTATTTCTATATTATTCCAAGATAAATTGACCGGTCAATTTTTCTTTCTTGTAAGAGAAGAAATATAGATTCTCTCTTATAAAAGGAGAAGAAAAAAAATTGGTACTCTAGAGACTAAGAAAAAAAAAGATCTGTAATTTTCGAAATTACATTGTGTGCAACAAGAGAAAATTAATTCTTCCTTGAGAGTTAATAGTTCGTGAGATCTCCCACCGGGTCAACGGACTAGGACTTAGGGAATACTTGAGAAGGCAATTGGGTTGAAGTTGTTACTCTTCTCAACGGTATCTCTCCGATTTAAAGGTAAACACGTAATCCCTTAGTTCCGCATGTTTAGGGATTTAATTATTTTACCGTACATTCATTACATAAATTAGTTGATTTAATTTGTTTAAATTATGAAATTAGATTTATGATAATTCATATTTAAATTACGTCCCAAATAAATCCGGGTAATTTTAAAGGAGTCTCAAAGGATTCCCGAGAGTCTCAAAAGATCCCTAGGGCATCTCAAAAGATTCCCGGGAGTCTCAAAGGACTCCTAGCGTGATGGTCCATAACCCACAAGTGCCAATAATTCTCCACAAAGGAGATGGGGAATGTGGTCCCATAATAATTTCCCACAAAGGAGTTGGGGACCACAAGAGTTTGGGACCACATTGTTGGGGGACTATTATTGGGTATTGGGATTAATTTCCCAACAGATGGTATCAGAGCCAAGGTTTTGGGCTCTGTAATTTAAATTAGAATTTAAATCTATTTACATTAAATTGATATTTGGATGGTAGAATTGTTAGATCTTTTTTGCAGGTATCCAATTATCATGGTTTTAATGTATGTTTTAATTTATGTTGTTTGAATGTGGTTTTTAATCTGATTCGGTCAGATTTGTTTTTCCCGTGAGAAAATCCACGGGTAGATTAGATTATTTAATTTGTAATAGACTAGTCTAGATGTTAGATTTATTTTTTGTAAATAAATTGTAACGGATCAAAGACGAAGACCGTTGGACGGATTAAAGAATCGGAGGCGCACCGGGACGACCAAGCCACACGGGCCGGTTGTGGGCGTGGCGTGATTTTTTTTTGTTGCGGCCGTGGGAGTACGAATTTCTTGTTTCTTCAAAACGATAAAATTAAACCATGATAATTGGACGTGTTTGCCTAATTTGTGTTTAATTTTGTTTTGTTATTATGCTATGATTATTTGTTAATTTTGCATGAGGATTCGTGAAAACCCTCAAGTTTAAAAATTACTAAGTATGTTTTTTTAATCAAATTTATTTAAGATAATAAATTGATTAAATGGCCTCCATAATTTATTTATTTGTGAAGTCTTTTGGCTACGCATTGGCAAGCGCCTCTCTCCCTATCGGATAGGCCAAAGGATAAGTTCACATGAATAAATTCCTTTAAGGATGATTGTGGGTTATTACTAGTGGCGGTATGACCCTCCCATCGAGTGGCTTATTCAAAACGAAATAATAGTCCTGTATTTAATTATGGTTATTACTTAGGTATAAAATTGATATATTAACTTCCATCGGAGTCCCTGTCAATTTTATATGGCCAGGTTAAAGTCAACTATTAATTTTGAATTAAAGGTTTGTAACTGCTTTGTTTGTAACATGCTTAAATGTATTTGAGTAAACGTTCACACTCATCGTGACTTGCTTAAATTGGTTTTAAGATGTTGGTTGATGCATGTTTATATCGTTTTTTGAGGTTTTTGATATAGTACATGTGATCAAATTATGTGATAATTTTTGTGTTAATAGGATATTAATACAAATTGTATATTTTATTCTCAGTTCAGCATGTCGTCTCCTTTTAACCCACTGTTTAGTATACTTAAAGAAAATAAATTGGAAGGAGAGAATTATGTGGGTTGGAAAAGACATTTATAGTCTTGACTGCACAACAACATAAGTGGGTCCTTGATGAACCTAAACCCCCTGCCCATACGGATGAGACGAACCAAGAAGATAAGGAATATCATAAGGAGTGGATGAGATCCGATGAAATGGCTAGGTGTACCATCTTGGCTTCAATGTTAGATGTGTTGCAACACCAACACCAGAACATGGAATCCGCTTCAGCTATTATGATGAACCTTAAGGAACTTTTTTCTCATCAGAATCGTACGGCTAGACAAATGACCATGATAGATATGTTATCACAGAAAATGGTCGAGGGAACGCCTGTGAGGGATCACGTTCTTAAAATGATGGGTTTCCTTAACAAACTTGAGATTCTTGGTGCTGAATTCGATGTGGAAACGCAGATCGATTTCATACTCCATTCTCTACCGAAAAGTTTTGAGCAGTTCCAACTGAACTATACGATGAATGATCAAGAGTATACGTTGGCTCAGCTCTTGCAAGCTTTAGTTTCGGCTGAGATGTTAATGGGACCAAGGAACGAGCATACGGCAATGTTGGCAAATGGTCCATCTTCTAATTCTACACCGAAAGGTGGAAAGAAGAAGAAGAAGGCAAATGGCCAGAAACAAGCTAATAATAAGGAAAAGATACCAATTGAGGGAGGTGTCAAGGAAAAGACCACTAAGGGAAAGTGCTTTAGTTGCGGTCTGAAAGGACATTGGAAGTCAGCCTGTACCAAGCCTAAGAAGGCTGGTAAGCAAGGTAATTCTCACGCACTAGTAATTGAAACTTGTTTAGCGGTGTATTCTTCCCATTCGTGGGTGGTGGATACGGGAGCCACTGATCATGTTTGTTTCAATTTTCAGGGGTTCAAGCTAACCCGACAACTTAGTGGGAGTGAGATCATCATCACCATGGGCAATGCTACGAAAGTGGCGGCTGTTGCAGTGGGAGATGTGCAACTATCTTTTAGTGATAGAATTTTAGTTTTAAAAGACGTTCTTTATGTTCCGAGTTTTAGAAAGAATTTGATTTCAGTTTCTAAACTATTTTTGGATGGATATTTAGTTTCTTTTAATAAAAATGTCGTTATTTGTCGTAATGACGAGATTATCTGTTCGGGAGCATTGGTGAACAATCTTTATACTATTAATTGTGCACATTCCACACAAAATGAATCGTATAACACATCGACAATTTCTAAGAAAAAAAGAAATTATTCTTCAGACATGAACGAAACACTTCTGTGGCATCTTAGACTTGGTCATATTAATCTAAGAAGGATTCAAAGGTTGGTGAATGACGGCTCGTTGGAATCACTCCAGGTTGAGCCGTTTCCAACCTGCGAATCATGTTTAGAGGGTAAAATGACTAAAAGAGCTTTTGGGGCATAGGGGAATAGAGCTAGTGAAGTGTTGGAACTCGTTCATACTGATGTATGTGGACCAATGTCAATTCAAGCAAAAGGTGGTTTTGAGTATTTCGTTACTTTTATCGATGATTACTCAAGATATGGATACATCTATCTAATGCGGCATAAGTCTGAGACCTTTGATAAATTCAAAGAGTTTAAGGCTGAAGCAGAAAAGCATAGGGAAAAGAGTATCAAGTTTCTATGATCAGATCGTGGAGGCGAATACCTCAGCAATGAATTTTTGGGCTACTTATCAGGTGAAGGGATTGTATCCCAAATAACTACACCCGGAACCCCCCAACAAAATGGGGTTGCAGAGCGAAGAAATCGAACTCTTTTAGAGATGGTCAGATCTATGATGAGTTATTCAGATTTACCTAAGTCGTTTTGGGGGTATGCCTTGGAAACAGCGACTTACATTCTGAATTTGGTACCTTCCAAATCAGTTCCTAAAACCCCTACTGAATTGTGGACCGGGCGAAAGCCTAGTCTAAAACACATAAGAATTTGGGGGTGTCCTGCATACGTGTTGGACAAAGGAAGCTGGAAAGTTAGACCCTCGTTCAGAATTAAGGCTGTTTGTAGGATATCCTAGAGGAACGAAAGGGGGTTTATTCTATAGTCCAAAGGATCAGCGAATTGTGATAAGCACACATTCTAGATTCTTGGAAGAAAACTATATGAGTAATAGAAAGCCCAAGAGTGAGATTACCTTAAAAGAATTAAGAGGGCCAACTCCTATACCAAGTGTACAAGTAGATGTACCAAGCGATACACAAACACAACCGGAACCTCGTCGTAGTAGGAGGGTTGTGAGACAACCTGAGCGATTCATGTTCGTGGGAGAGTCTTCGGACTTGGTCCCCGGAGAGGATGAATCTGACCCCTGGACGTACGATGAGGCAATCCAAGATAAGGATGCAGATTTTTGGCAAACTGCAATGGAAGCAGAAATGGGGTCTATGGATCATAACAAAGTGTGGGAGCTTGTGGAACCACCCAAAGGCATAAATCCTATTGGATGCAAGTGGGTCTACAAGAGAAAAAGAGGATCAGATGGGAATGTTGAAACCTTCAAAGCTAGACTAGTGGCAAAAGGATATACTCAAAACGAGGGAATCGATTATGAGGAGACCTTTTCGCCTGTAGCTATGCTTAAGTCTATCCGTATTCTCTTGTCGATTGCAGCTCACATAGACTTTGAGATCTGGCAAATGGATGTCAGGACAGCTTTCCTAAATGGAAGTCTTGAACAAGAAATCTACATGCGCCAACCCGAAGGCTTCATTGAAAAAGGCCAAGAGAATCTTGTATGCAAGCTTAAAAGGTCAATATATGGATTTAAGCAAGCATCGCGAGCTTGGAATCAATGTTTTGATCAGGTGATACAATCCTATGGATTTGATCAAAATGAGTTTGAGAGTTGTGTCTATAAGAAGTGTATCGGAACTGCCTTGGTATTCTTAGTATTATACGTAGACGACATTCTGCTTATTGGAAACAATAAAAAAGTGTTGACAGACGTGAGGGTATGGTTGTCAAAACAGTTTGATATGAAGGATTTAGGAGAAGCTGGTCACATCCTTGGGATTAAGATTACTCGAGATCGCCAGAAAAGGATGATATGCTTATCCCAAACCTCATACATAGACACTATTTTGAAACGATTCAGCATGCAAAATTCCAAGAAAGGATTTGTTCCTTTCAGACATGGAATTCATCTATCTAAAGAGATGTGTCCTAAGACACAAAAGGAGATGGATGAGATGAGAAACATTCCATATGCGTCGGCAGTTGGAAGCCTCATGTATGCAATGTTGTGCACGAGACCGGATATTTGTTTTGCTGTAGGCATGGTAGCAAGATATCAAAGTAACCCAGGGAAAGAACATTGGACTGCAGTTAAAAACATTCTCAAGTATCTAAAAAGAACTCGAGATAGAATGTTAGTTTATCAGTCAGACAGTCTGTTCCCTGTAGGTTATACGGACTCAGATTTCCAATCAGACATGGATTCTAGAAAATCTACCTCGGGTAGTGTGTTTTGTTTGGGGGGTGGAGCCATGACATGGATAAGTGTGAAGCAGAAATGCATCGCTGATTCTACCATGGAAGCCGAATATGTAGCTGCTTGTGAAGCAGCGAAAGAAGCGGTTTGGCTTAAGAACTTCTTAGTGGACTTGGATGTGATTCCGAATTTGCCCAGCAGTATCACTATTTATTGCGATAATGCTGGAGCAGTTGCAAATTCAAGGGAACCAAGAGCCCACAAGGCAAGCAAACACATTGAAAGGAAATACCATCTTATACGAGAAATCGTTAAGAGATGAGACAAAGTGGTGGCAAAGATCGCATCGGAAGACAACCTAGCTGATCCTTTCACAAAGGGTCTGCCTCAGAGTACATTCGAGAGACATGTGGAAGGAATGGGGGTCAAGTGCGTTGCCAAGCTGCTTTGAGTATAAGTGGGAGAATTTAATAGGACATGTAGAACATGGACGTGCTGTAGTATACTTAAAAGCAGACTTTGAGTATAAGTGGGAGATTGTTAGGGTTATACTGGCAAGTATGCTTTTAGTGCTACTTATGTATACAAACTGATTCTTGCACTTATAAATGAGAATAATATTTTTATCACTGGTTGCTTTAAATATAATGAATGTTAATTATTTATTGCATAAATGTTCAGATGTACTTTACATTGTAGACAATGTGGTGTGTAGAAGATCACAGAAGATCACATTGTCAGTTCCTTGTATATAAGTACAATTGATTCACAACTTAGATGGAATTGAACAATCCATTGGTAGAAGTTGAGGTGTAAGGCTCGGATTGGTTTATCTTGACCAAGAGATTACACTAGTGCATTATGATGTGCTGAATAGGACCTACAGAGAGGTAATTCTTCTAGACTGACTTAAGGAATGAAGAATTAGACCTCAGTGGTTGTTGATTTCTTAATATGTGTCACTTAAATGGGATTGTCTGTAGTTAAGAAGCATTGCTTTGATTTATTATGGGTAAAGAATCAATTTGATTCAATACTTTGTATTTTGGGCAATATTATTAATTACAGGACAGATTGCCAAAATTAATATAGAGAATCGTGTCTTGGAGTGTCAAGTTGATTATGTCCCCTTGGTGGGCTCAAAAGGTTTATCATATCAAATCTGATTAGTGGAATTTATTTCCGGTATGATAATAATGTTGAGTTGTCCTTACTCCGAGGAATAAAAGATATTAATTAATTAAAGCATTCAGTAGCTTAAATTAATTGATGGACATTGAATCTTAAACACGGGAAATAATAACCGGGAGCCATATTTCGTAATATGGGTTAGGATGGATAGTGCAATATTAATTCTATAGTGGAATGAATTAATATTAATGGGCTGGAAAAATGTTGTGGCTCAATATTGATTTTTGGGCCCATTGGGAGGTCCAATCCTAATTCTCCTAAAGGCCCCTCAAGTAGCCCAATAAAAGTCTATTAATTAAGGTAATTAAAAGATAAGGATTAATTTTGTTGCAAGAAATTAGAGAGAGATATTTATGGAAAAAGATATATGGAAATAAGAGATTATTTCTATATTATTCCAAGATAAATTGACCGGTCAATTTTTCTTTCTTGTAAGAGAAGAAATATAGATTCTCTCTTATAAAAGGAGAAGAAAAAAAATTGGTACTCTAGAGACTAAGAAAAAAAAAGATCTGTAATTTTCGAAATTACAGTGTGTGCAACAAGAGAAAATTAATTCTTCCTTGAGAGTTAATAGTTCGTGAGATCTCCCACCGGGTCAACGGACTAGGACTTAGGGAATACTTGAGAAGGCAATTGGGTTGAAGTTGTTACTCTTCTCAATGGTATCTCTCCGATTTAAAGGTAAACACGTAATCCCTTAGTTCCGCATGTTTAGGGATTTAATTATTTTACCGTACATTCATTACATAAATTAGTTGATTTAATTTGTTTAAATTATGAAATTAGATTTATGATAATTCATATTTAAAGGAGTCTCAAAGGATTCCCGAGAGTCTCAAAAGATCCCTAGGGCATCTCAAAACATTCCCGGGAGTTTCAAAGGACTCCTAGCGTGATGGTCCATAACCCACAAGTGCCAATAATTCCCCACAAATGAGATGGGGAATGTGGTCCCATAATAATTTCCCACAAAGGAGTTGGGGACCACAAAAGTTGGGGACCACATTGTTGGGGGACTATTATTGGGTATTGGGATTAATTTTCCAACAGGGAAAGGATTGGGTTGAATGTGTATCAGCTGCATCTCCATAGTCTGCATATACTCTCCCATAGTGTAAGTTCTCCCCCTGTCTTCAAGCTTATCATGCATCCAGATCACAGATCACCATAGAGATCTTGGATGTCCTGTTCATCTCTCTCACTCATTGTAGTGTCAGCAGCAAGTTAAGTAGTTCGGCCAGGAATTGAATCCAATTCATCTACAACAGGAGCAACAATGTTAGTAGGCTGATTGTGTGAAGTGTCAGCTACTCCCCCTGTTGAAGTGGAAAGAAGATCCATCCAAAATTTCTTTTGGACTAGAAGATCCTCCACAGAGTGCTGCAAATTAATAATAGATCCCTGCAAGATATCAATCTGCCTCATTATATAATGGGAAGATAAATAAATAGAGGAGGCAGTTCCTTCTAGAGGCAGTGTGGAATTGTGGAAGGGATCATTTGCTAGAACACTGGTTGTTGTACTTGGGCCTGCTTCATCATCATTCCTTCCTAAAGGAAGATCAACCACCCTTTCACCTCTTACTAAGAACTGATTTGAGATGCTGAACCCTGGGATATAGGAGCTTACAACTTCATCTTCATATCTCTCAAAGTCTTTGTCCAGCAGGTATTTGTACACAAGACATGGGTAAGGTAGTATGCCTCTTCCAGTCATATCAGACTTAAAGGTCATCATATTAGTGAAAATAACCTGTCCTAGGTTAAACCTTTTTAAGTGTCCAATCTTGTACATCAAAACAGCCTGTTCTAAGGTGAGAGTGGTGTTGTTTGTGCTAGGCAGCCAATTAAAGCAAACCAGTTTATGCAAGACAGAATACAAACTAGTCAGTTTAGAAGCTAAAATTCTTCTTCTCCATTTGGTGATTACTCCCCCTGTCAAAATGCTTATCATGACATCATGATCAGTAACAACAGGATCCTCCATAATTTTTGTTTTAAGCAGAATATTAATCCTTCTAGGGGTAATCATATGCCTAGTTCCTCTAAACCAAAACTGTCCATATCTTGTGGAGTTTGAATCACCAGCAAATTGAGGGATATTAGCATAAAATTCATATATCCAGTCAACAACATAAGGACAAGCAAATTGTAAGGCATTCAGTAAAGATCTTTTTTTAAACCAATCAAGCAGATTCATCTCTTCAAAATCAGGAATTTTAATCAATCTTTCACTAAGAATCTGCCTAGTTCTTATAGTTTTATACTGTATGCTTGACTTATCATTATAATCCTCATCAGAGTCATTATTCCTATCATCAGAAGAAGAAGATACCTCGTTTTCATCTTCATCCGAAGAGTCGGATGACTGTTCTTGATCTGATGGTTCTGGTGTTGCCATCGGAGAGGCAACACTCTCGGGCTCTCGAAGCCTTTTTGATCGTCTGACTGGTGGAGTGGGTTCATTCTCCTCTTCCCTTTCCTCAACAACTTCATCTACATCATCTTCATTAACGGCCACTGCTTCTTGCATCTGGGTTGTAGTTTGTTCTTGCTCTGCTTCTGGTTCAGAGTCAGACACTGCAATGGGATCGGATGAGTTTCCATCTGTTCTGGGCTTCTTCTTCCCAGTGTAGTCAACAATTTTGCCCAGGTTCCTTTGGGACTTCCTCTTTCCACCCGACCACTTTCTTGCAGTAGGAACAGCAACTGCCTTCTTCTTGCCCTTTTTCTGCCGATGTAACCTTTCGAACTTAGCGGCTAGAACTTCATCATCTGATGATTCCTGCTGAGTATGCATGTCCACATCACCTTTGAACATGGCATTGTCCAGTGTTTCTCCTTCAAGCACTAAAACAGGGTGTGCTGTTTTTAGGCTTAGGGTTTCGAAGGCATCCTTCAAAGTGTTGAAAGGGGTGCCCAGAGGGAAGTGTAGGATTACTTGAGTGGTTTCAGGTGCGGGAACTTCGGATGAGGGCTCATTTAGTGGTTTGGAGGCCGAAATTTTAGTAGCTTCATTCGCATTTGCAATTTCTGTGCGAATGTCAAACGGATTGTAAGGAACGATCTCGAGAGGAGATGATTGAGTGGGAGTTTGGGCTTCCGCATAAGGAAAAACTATGGTTCCTACATTAAATGATGGAGAGTTTGGTGAGTTGGATGAAGCCAATTCTGCGAGAAGGTTGAGAGGATTTGGAGAATTCTTGTTGCTTGAGTTTGAGTTCGAATGTGCAGCAGAGTCCTGAGAATTGTTAGGCATAATAGAAGTTGTACACACAAAACGAGACAAAAAGGTTAATTCTGGATACCTTTCGAATTCTACAGATAAATGCAAAGCAGGTTTAAAAAGCGTGAGTCAAGAAATGATATGACATAGGTACTAGATATACTTGAGTGCTGTAAATTAAATTAAGATCAGTAATTACCAGGCTTAAATGAATTAACAAAGCTTTTCAAATATTTTCCAACACTGTTATGGAGACTCATCTTATATGGAGAATTGAGAGGAAGGAGTTACACGATTTGGAGAGTGAGGGAAGTGAAGTAGTGGAAGTAACTCCCCACTAATTGATCGTGGTTAACAGGGAGAATAAGAATTCTGAAAACAAAAATTAATAAAAAGCGGAATATATAATAACAGAATTAATAAACAAGTTAAGACTAAGTCAAATTAAATATTTCAGAGAATAATATTTAATAATTATAAAAAATAACTAATTCCACGAAAATTGGGATAAGAATTTGAATTAACGAGTGTTTTTACTATTGTTGGCATTCTATACACCTCAACATAGTTTTTTCATGATTTTTCATCATATGTGTTGCTCTAATAACTTTTTCTTTTTATCACACTTCACATTGATCCATCTTTTGAAAAGAGTGCATCGTAGCAGCGAACTCCGTGCCCCATAGTTACTCAATGGATTTGTGAATATATTGATGCAATTTATATCACCTTTTGAAAAGAGATCGTCGTAGTAGCGAGCTCCGTGTCCCATAGTTACTCAGTGATTTATAAAGCATCTAATATGTGATTTTTCTTTTGTAGCATTTGAGAGGTGTATAGGCTCTTTTAGTATTTTACACAAGTCACTCAGAATTCAATTAGCAATCACAAGGAATTACATTAATTCAATAATTACGAAAATTAAAGCAAGGAAACAAATAAGAGACTCTATCTTAGTGTTGTCTTAAATGCTGCCGCATTTGATACAACACCATTTGATCATATTTTCAGATATTACACAAGCCAAGAGATTTTCGAAGAGATGAAAACCTCTTGTCATCAAGAGCTTTAGTAAATATATTAGCCAATTGTTTTTCAGTAGATATGTACTCCAACTTAACAACTTCCTTTTCAACAAGATCTCTTATAAAGTGATGTCAAAGACTTATATGCTTTGTTAATGAGTGTTGCACTGGATTTTTAGATATATTTATAGCACTAGTATTATCACAGTACACAGTCAAAACATCACTAGGTAAGCCATAATCATGAAACATTTTTTGCAACCAAAGTAATTGAGTACAACAACTCCCTGCTGCAATGTATTCTGATTCTGATGTTGATTGAGAGACACAGTTTTGTTTTCTTCTGTGCCAAGAGATCAGATTGTTTCCCATATAAAAGCAACCATCACTTGTGCTTTTCCTATCATCACAGACACCTGCCCAATATGCATCACTATACCCTATTAAGGTACAGTTTGTGTCTTTGCTATACCAGATGCCTAAATCACAAGTTCCTGCAACATACTTAATGATTCTTTTAACAGCATTCATATGTGATTCTTTGGGGTTAGCCTGGTATCTAGCACATAAACAAACACTGAACATAATATCAGGTCTACTGGAGCTTAAATATAGAAGACTGCCTATCATTGACCTGTACAGTGTTGGATCAACATTTTGGCCAACATTGTCTTTACTCAGTTTCTGAGTTGATCCCATAGGAGTTTTCATGTGTTTAGCACTCTCTGATCCAAATCTTTTTACAAGACTTCTAGCATACTTACTTTGTGAAATAAAAATCCCATCTTTTTGCTGTTTTATTTGCAATCCTAGGAAGTAATTCAAATCACCAACCATGGACATTTCAAATGTAGATGTCATTTCATTCACAAAGTGTTTAAGCATATTGTCACAAGTAGAACCAAATACTATATCATCAACATAAATTTAATTGAGCAATCATAATATCATTTTTATCATGTTTGATGAACAGTGTTCTGTTAGCTTCTCCTCTTACAAAACCAAACTCAATCAAGAAATCTGTTAACCTTTCATACCATGCTCTAGGAACTTGTTTCAAGCCATATAGAGCATTTTTCAGTTTAAAGACATGATCAGGATAATCAGGGTTTTCAAAGCCTTTTGGCTGTTCAACATAAGCTTCTTCCATAAGAATTCCATTTAGAAAAACAGCTTTAACATCCATTTGGTGTAATTTTATATCAATATAGCATGCAATAGCAAGTAATAGCCTAATGGATTCAATTCTAGCAACTGGAGCAAATGTTTCATCAAAGTCTACATCTTCTACTTGTGTATATCCTTGAGCAACCAACCTAGCTTTATTTCTAATTATGTTTCCCATCTCATCAGTCTTGTTTTTGAAAATCCATTTAGTCCCTATGACATTAACATGGTCTGGTCTAGGAACTAATGTCCAAACATCATTCCTAACAAAACTGATTAAGTTCTTCATGCATAACTTCAATCCAATTCTCATCATCTAATGCTTCTTTAACAGTTTTAGGTTCAATTTCAGAGTGATAGCATTCACGATTAACTTTACTACACATACATGACATACATATAGACCTTACCACATCCTCCTTTGAGTTCATACCCATTCTTCTTCTGGTTTGAACGCATGTAGACTGTTCACCAATGATTTGGTCTTGTGGGTGATACTTCTGAATCCTTATGGAGAGAGTTTTTTGGAGATTATACAGATTTTCAGGATCTGCATTGTCAGATGTTTCCTCTGGTGAGTCATCTTTCTTCTCAACATTCTGAACCTGTTCAGCATTTTCAGTATTGATTGGAGTATCAATCAAATCTGATATGTCTTCATCTTCAATGCTTTTACCTGTAATACTTGAATCATCATAAAAAACAACATTTACAGATTCTTGTACAGTATCAGTTCTAAAGTTATAAATTCTATAGGCCTTGCTATTTCTTGAATAGCCAAGGAAGAACCCTTTATCACTTTTTGAATCGAACTTATGCAACTGATCCCTGTCATTCAAGATGTAGCATACACAACCAAAAACATGGAAATATTTAAGGTTAGGTTTCTTGTTGTTTAGAATTTCATAAGGAGTTTTAGTAGAATCTGTTCTAATGTAAACTCTATTGGCAATATGACAAGCAGTATTAAGAGCTTCTGCCCAAAATCTTTTGGATAAGTTCTTAGAACATAGCATGACTCTAGGCATTTCTTGAAGTGTTCTATTCTTTCTTTCTGCAATACCATTTTGTTGAGGAGTTTTAGGAGATGAAAACTCTTGTATAATACCTTTTGATTCACAAAACTCAGTAAATAAACTATTTTCAAATTCCCTTCCATGATCAGACCTAATTCTGCAAACGTTGGAATTGAAAACATTCTTAAATGTTTTATACAGAATTTTGGAAATGGAAAAAGTTTCAGATTTGTCTTTTAAGAACTCAATCCATGTGAATCTAGAGTAATCATCAACCACAACTAGAGAATACCTTTTACCTCCAATACTTTCTGTTTCCATAGGACCCATAAGATCCATGTGCAGTAATTCGAAGCAATGTTTGGTTAAGCAATGTCCCAACATTTTGTGAGACACCTTGACCTGTTTGCCTTTTTGACAAGGTCCACAAACCTTTTTATCTGAGAATTTCATATCTGGTAAACCTGTAACAGCTTTTAATCTAACAAGTTTATCAAGTTGTCTGTAGTTAGCATGTCCTAGTTTGTGATGCCACAATGTACTATCATCAACTTTAGCCTTATTACAAATAAGTTTAGATTCAATAAGATAGCAATTATCAGCAGACCTGTTTCCCATCATGATACATTCAGAATCTTTGTCTAACACATAACATGAATTTTTGTCAAAATTCACATGCAAATCATCATCACATAATTGACTAATACTTATAAGATTTGCCAGTAGTCCATCAACATGCAGAACATTGGATAACTTAGGAAAACCAGGAACATTCAATGTCCCTTTACCAATGATTTTCCCTTTAGATCCACCACCATATGTGACATTACCACCATTATAAACAGTATAATCAGTAAGATAATCAATTTGACCTGTCATGTGTTTAGAACACCCACTATCAAAGTACCATAATCCAGGAATACATGCTTTTAGAGACATATGAACAATATTGCAAGATGTACTTTCTTTTGAAACCCATGTAGATTTACTGCTGTGAGATCTTGAATGTTGAGTCATTCCAGGCAATACAGAATTTTTCAGATGGTTTTTCTTTTTCAAGCATTGAGGACTTTTATGGCCCTTTTTGAAACAGTAATGGCATATCACATCTTTAACATTGATCTGAGTCTTAGCAGAAACATTAGAATTGCAATTAATTTCAGATTTTACAAACACATTAGGTTTCTTAGTTTCAGAATTTTTAGAGGTTTTACCTTGATGACCAATACCTGTTCTTCTTGAGTTGTTGGTCATAAGGGAGTCTTCCAGTTTCATCTTTCCTTCAGAGAATCTTTTAAAACTCAGTGAGGCTTCCTTCACTCTTTCTTCAAGTTTAGATATTTCAATATCTTTTCTTGTCAGAATACCTTCAAGCTTAGTAACTGATTCTCTTAAATCAGAATTTTCAAAATTCAGAGACTTAATTACATGATTAAGTTTCTCAGTTTCAGAAGATATCTTGAAAACTTTTTCATTTGTTAAAGGTTTTTCATAAGAATATTTCTTAAAATCAAGAATTGACACTTCTAGTCTTTCTTTAAGTTTTGAAATTTCCTTATCCTTCTTTGTCAAAAGACTTTCTAGTTTGAAATCAGTATTAGACAAATCTTGTATGTCAGCATCTCTTCTGGATAAACCTGTTTTACTTGATGTACCTGTCTCAGAAACAGAACTTGTAAAACAGTTAACTTCTGGAATATCATTATTCAGTGATTTCCCAAATGATGGCACATTTGTCCTCACATCGTAATAATCATCCAGATCATCATCAAGAGTATCATCATATAGAATTCTAGCAGAGAAGGCTTTTTCAAGGTCTTTTTCAGGATCATGTTCAACATCAGACTCGGCACTTAAGGTAGCACTGAAATTAAGTTTCTTTTTTAGAATGGTGTTGGCACATTCATTAGCATAATGACCATATCCAGAACATGCATCACATTTAACATTCTTCCTATAATCCTGGTCAGATCTAAACCTGTTTCCTCTTTCTAATTGTCTAGCAAGATTAAAAGTATTCTTCCTAATAGGCAATTGTTGAGTATTATTAATCTGAACCTTAGGTTGAATGTTGTCTTTGAATCTCTTATTCTTCATGAGAGTCTTAAACTGTTTAGTAATAAATGCCATGTAATCAGGATTATTCAAATATTCCTCAATATCATCATCATCAGAATCAATTTCAGTAACATAAGGAGACTTTCCAGAACCTGATGATGTAGATGATGAGACATCACCTTTGAAAACAAGCACTTTCTTTTCATTATCAGTCTTTTCAGAAATGTTCATCTCATAAGTTTTCAAAATACCAATCAATTCATTTTGGCTTAACACATCAGTATCCTTAGCTTCTTCTATAGCACATATCTTAGGTTCAAAACGTTTAGGAACTGATCTAAGAATTTTATGTACTAACCTTTGGTTTGAAATTGGATCTCCAAGCGAATGAACTTCATTTGAAATCTCAGTCAGCTTTTCGTTGTAAGATGAAATGGTTTCATCTTCTTTCATCCTCAGATTCTCGAACTTGGTTCCAAGCATACGTAGTCTGGTCCTTCGTACACTATCCGATCCTTCACAATGTTCTTGCAATCGATCCCATGCATCTTTCGATGAAATGCAGTTTGATATGATTTTGAACATTGAAGCATCAGTTGAGGTGAAGATTGCATTCAACGCCTTTGAATTGTAACTTGCGGTTGTGATTTCTTCAGCCGTCCAGTCGAGCTCTCTTTTGATCTGAGCTTCATTGTCTTCATCCGCCTCGGTTCTTGGTTGAGTCCAACCAGCAAGAACACTCCTCCAGGCTCGTTCATCAATGGATTTGATGTACATTCTCATCTTTGGTTTCCAGAAGGCATAATTCGTGCCATCTAGAATCGGAGGCTTTAGTGCGGGTGAAAGTGGATACTCCATTTCAGATTTACACACTCTAAGCAGAATCTCTACTTAGTGTATCAAGTAGTTGGCTCTGATACCAACTGAAAGTGTGTGTGCGTGCGAAATCAGAGATGTTGGCACTGTTCAGACAACACTATGCAGCGGAAATTAAAATGCACGTACTGAAAATAGAAGTATTCAAAATTTGCATAGATTATAAAATAATCTATGCTGTTCACTATATAAAAATATGTGAAACGAGTACAACCTTCTTGAGGTGTATGAAGACACTACGAAAGTGTATATAATTTACTAGATCCTATGAAACTATCTCCCTCATAGATCTAATCACACAACCTAGTAAATAAGACTATGTTCCAACACACTACTATTCGGGTTTACAATAATGTGAAGAACTACAAAAAGAAACAATGATTTTCCTAACTTGAAGCGTATATAGCGTTCAATAGAGTAGTGATCGATTTCAGCTTTTCTTCTTGTGTATCTTGTGTTGAGGGCAGCTTCTGTATTTATAGGCATTATGCACGAACTGCCATCAACTCTCATGATCATCACAGTCGTGAGATCATGCGGTTACAAACTTCTCTCCACCACTCCTAGAATTTAGGAACTTTTTATACCATGTCTAATAACTTCTCACTCCCACGCAATGACATGACTTGGGTGTTGTGCACGTCTTCTAACTGCTCTGGGGACATCATTAGACAACAAGCGTAAGATCGGAGTTAGTGAGAAAAGGAAGGGCAAATTCTGATGTTGTCATAAGTGTTGGGAACATTAGACACAACACTCGGTTGTTAGTGTTGGATCATTAAACAAAACACTTATATCAACATCAACAAAATTATTTTAATGTAAGAATTATTTATAAGTGTTAAAGGTGATAATAGAGCTGTCAAAATAGCTAACAGGGCGGGGCGGTTCATAACCCACTTCAACTCATCATTTTACGAATTTTGACGAGCAAATTCACAACGGGGATGGATTGAAAAATACTCAACACAACCCAATCCATAACAGGTTGCGGGCTAGCCCACGAACTTTTTCATAATATATTTATTTTTTACTTTTTCATATTTATTATTATAATAAATTTTAAACAATACATAAATAAATACTAAAAAAAGTACTAATAGTTCTGGATAATCTTTAATTAAATTCACCGTGAATAATTTTAATCTCTTATAATAAAAAATTAAACTTCAAATCAATTTTTTTTGTTTAATTGATAAATCAATCGACCTAAAATTTAAACCTTAATATTAATTAAATTCTTATTTCCAAAAAGACAAAATCAATATATAATTTTCAACTAAAGTTTAATGGACAAATCAACTCAACTATCAATAACAATATTCAACGAAAGTTTAATGGACAAATCAATCTAATTATCAGTAACAAATGTCAATTTGTGAATACACATATCACATTATCACTACATACTCTCTCAATCTACTCATGATAATTATGCATTTATAAAGAGAGAAAGTTAAAAAAAAAAAGATTCAAATCTACATTAATTATAAGTCTCTGTTTGAGTCATGTGAATACATGGTGTATTCTCATTCTCAAATCTCAATTTTGTTCAATATAATATTTTGTAATTTTGTATCTTGATTTAAAGTTGAATTGAATCCATAATTTTCAAATATCACATCTTTACTCACTGTCACAGTTCAACTTAATAAAAACGCGTTACTGCTTCAATTAACCTTAAAAAAAATAAAATCAAAAGCCCACGGGCCAACTTGCCTCATCTGCGGTCCAACCTGTCAAAATCTACAATCCATACGGTCTAGTCCATATGGGCCTACATTTTAAACGGGCTTGTATTATTCAACCCAATCCACCTTTTTAATAGGCGCGGACCAACCCAACGGGTCTAGCCCATTTTGACATCTCTAGGTGATAATATTACTTTTTTTTTTTTTTCGAGCCAAGGAAGGATCAGCTTCCAATATTACAGGAGCAATGAGAAAGTGAGAGCCCAACCACAAAGTCTGGTGGGTCATCCCAAGAAGACGGGCTATTAAACAACAGAGAGTGCCTAGCCAATGTGTGTGCAACAACATTAGAATTTCGGCTAACGAAGCACACCGAGACATTATTTAATTGGGAGAGCAGCAATCTAGCTGCCATGATATAATCCCCAAATATTACTTTTTTAAGAAGCAATAATATATAGGTAGTTCTACTTTATTGTAGACATAATCTTTTGTTTGTGTGTAAAAAAAAATAACATGGGATGTAAATAAGAAATATTTGAAGAAATTTTTTAAAGCAATAAGGACTATTGTGGCAAATATGAAAATGATATAATGCCCACCGGTGGACACTATTTTTTGTGTCACCGCCAACGTAGCATGTCATGTCAATAAATTCTTATAAATCAAATTAACTTAAACTTTATCTCATATCAATATTTAATTTAATTTTATCCATATCAAAATTATAATTTTTTTATATTTAATTTATTATTATCTCTGTCAAATATCCTAACTAATGTAATTAATTTTTTTTCAAATCTTTCTTGAGGTCTTCTAAGTATAGTCCAAAATGTCGCATAAACTATGAGCAATCCATTAATTTGAGTCATTTTATCTGAAATTTAATGACTTATATTTGATGATCTACTACCTGTTGCACTTGGTGTCGCAGAATCTATCGTTTTGCATTGCATTTATTATCTTTTTTGTCGCATATAGCATTTTTAAATTAAATTTAATAATTTTAAATATATAATTAAAAAATTAAAAAAAAATCCTCACATAATTAATAAAAAATTAATAGATTATATATAATCTTTATTTTAATTTTCATATCATTAATCCGTCCTAAATTTATATTTAATATAGTGCTCATGTCATTGCCACAACAATATTTTTTTAGTATGTAATTTTATGTTTATCAAATATTAGAGACATATCTCAATATAAATATGAATAAAATTTATCTCTTTAATTTATCTTTCTAACTATAATTTTTCAAGAATACTCCATACCGTCATCAATGAAATAAGATATGATTCAAAATTTTAGAAGAATTAATTTGCTTACACGATAAAGTCTGAAGAAATGGAGAATTTTAGAAGAATTTATTTTAGTTCAAAACATTATCATTTAAAGCGCAAAATGAAGGATGACTTCCATGGAGAAAGTATTATTGGAGAAAATATTATTAGAAATATTTCTATTTACATGATATGATTTACAGTAATATTTACGAAAGAGATAAATTAAATTAAATATAATTTTTTTTATTAGTGAATATATTTTATTGTTAAAGAGATATATTTTATTTCTATTTATATGGAGAATATTTGATAAACATAAAATTAAATTAAATATTATTAAGGTATCCCACATCGGATATAGAGATGGTCTTGGGTGGGCTTATAAGCCTGGGCAATCCTCTCACTTAACACCTTGGTTTTAAGGGTAGAGTTAGGCCCTATTACATCCTATCAGGATAGAGAGATGGTCTTGGGTGGGCTTATAAGCCTGGACTATCCTCTCACTTATCATGGTTTTGGGTGGGCTTATAAGCCTGGACAATCCTCTCACTTATCACCTTGGTTTTGGGTGGGCTTATAAGCCTGGACAATCCTCTCACTTATCATGGACAATCCTCTCACTTATCACCTTGGTTTTGGGTGGGCTTATAAGCCTGGACAATCCTCTCACTTATCACCTTGGTTTAATCCTCTCACTTATCACCTTGGTTTTGGGTTGGCTTATAAGCCTGGACAATCCTCTCACTTATCACCTTGGTTTTGGGTGGGCTTATAAGCCTGGACAATCCTCTCACTTATCACCTTGGTTTTGGGTAGGCTTATAAGTCTGGACAATCCTCTCACTTATCACCTTGGTTTTGGGTGGGCTTATAAGCCTGGACAATCCTCTCACTTATCATTGGTTTTGGGTGGGCTTATAAGCCTGGACAATCCTCTCACTTATCACCTTGGTTTTGGGTGGGCTTATAAGCCTGGACAATCCTCTCACTTATCACCTTGGTTTTGGGTGGGCTTATAAGCCTGGACAATCCTCTCACTTATCACCTTGGTTTTGAGTGTAGAGTTAGGCCCTATCACAAATATTAAAAAAATGTTGATGTGGCACTCTCACTGAGTGTAGAGTTAGGCCGTATCACAAATATTAAAAAAATGTTGATGTGGCAATGTCACAAATATTAAAAAAATGTTGATGTGGCAATGTCACGGTGGACACTAGGTGGGCCTCTCACTACACTATCACAAATATTAAAAAAATGTTGATGTGGCAATGTCACGGTGGACACTGGGTGGGCCTCTCACTACACTATCACAAATATTAAAAAGAATGTTGATGTGTCTCACTACACTATCACAAATATTAAAAAAATGTTGATGTGGCAATGTCACGGTGGACATGGGTTTATAAGCCTGGGCAATCCTCTCACAACACTATCACAAATATTAAAAAAATGTTGATGTGGCAAAGTGTGGGCCTCTCACTACACTATCACAAATATTAAAAAAATGTTGATGTGTCTCACTACACTATCACAAATATTAAAAAAATGTTGATGTGGCAATGTCACGGTGGACATGGGTTTATAAGTCTGAGCAATCCTCTCACTACACTATCACAAATATTAAAAAAATGTTGATGTGGCAATGTCACGGTGGACACTGGGTGGGCTTATAAGCCTGTGCAATCCTCTCACTGAGTGTAGAGTTAGACCCTATCACAAATATTAAAAAAATGTTGATGTGGCAATGTCGCGGTGGACACTGGGTGGGCTTATAAGCCTGGGCAATCCTCTCACTACACTGGGTGGGCTTATAAGCCTGGGCAATCCTCTCACTTAACACCTTGGTTTTGAGTGTAGAGTTAGGCCCTATCACAAATATTAAAAAAATGTTGATGTGGCAATGTCACGGTGGTCTTGGGTGGGCTTATAAGTCGGTGGATCTGGGCAATCCTCTCACTTAACACCTTGGTTTTGAGTGTAGAGTTAGGCCCTATCACAAATATTAAAAAAATATTGATGTGGCAATGTCACGGTGGACACTATATCATTTTCATTTAATTTTAATACTAATATTAGTATTATTTTTAATTTCAATGGAGGGTAAGATAGTAAATAATAAAATAAAATTTTAAAAATTATTTTAAAATATTAAAAATAGGCGCAATGTCTTTATTAAAACTAAGTAATAAAATCGATCAAAGTCTTTTCTCAAAATCTTTTCTACACAATAAAAAATTCCTCTTAGTGTTATAAAAAAATTGAAAGATCTCTTCAACTGCAGCTTTGTGTGGTCTTTCATTGTAATCAAATGTGATTTGCAATGTCTCTTGTGAACAATGACTTTATTGAAACTAAGTAATAAAATCCATCAAAGAATTTTTGTGATTAAGGGCCCCATCGATATCGAATTGCATACATATTACTGTACTCAACTACTTATTCCTTTCTAATTCAGTAGAATTCATCAACTCCAACTACCGATTTTCACTTCAAACCACTTAATAATATGTAATAGTTTGTGATAATGTGATCCTTGAATACACGAGCGTTCAATTTCTCGAAAAACTTGTTAAATATATGTCAAATAATATCGATGCATAGTATCAGGATACACCACTTAAATGATTCGTGAAATTGTTGCATCGTGATCAGTAATGATCAGTAATAAATAGAATACGATTGACAAGAATATATGGTGATCCTAATCAATAATCATTAGTAATAAATGGAATACGATTGACAAGAATAGATAGTGAAAGAGCCGCTTTTATCGAGAAGCAATTCGACGGGCTTGGGTGCGAGCCGCTTTTATCGAGAAGCAATTCGACGGGCTCGGGTGCTAGCGGTAAGCTAGCGGTCATTGGTTTCAAATAATTAGAAGCTGAGTTTTCTCTAATTTTCAAATAATCTGAAGCAGAGTTTTCTCTAATTTGTCACGTTTGGTGTTTGTTTGTTAGCGTGATATTTGATAGAGATTATATTAAATTAAATATAAAAAATATTTTTTTTTAATTTTGATATGGGTAAAATCAAATTAAATATTGATAAATTAAATATTGATATGAGATAAACTTTAAATTAATTTGATTTATATGACATGGCATGCTAAGTAGGTGGTGGGCACAAAAGATAGTGTCCGTCAATGGACACGATATTATTTCGAAGGTAAATATTCAAATAATAATGGGACAAGAATTTTTTATAAATGTTCAAATAATAATGAAACGGAAAGAGTAATTGCTATATCTACTTACCTCAGATTTGGTCCAATAATTCAAGAAACACAACTCATAATGAAGAAGAGATTTTGTATGAGACCGTCTTATTAATAAGAAAAGAAACATAATTTGAACATGACCATTTAACATTTAAAAACAAAAAGTGTTAATTTATTTTAATTTGTGACTCGTGTCAGACTATAGCAATTTAGATTAATGTGATGCAGTGATGAATGTACACAATTATGGACATGTTTGATAGCTTAGATTAAACCTAAATTAACTATATATCATTTTTATTGGTTATTTGATAGCTTATATTAAGGGTAGATTATGCTTTAAAATTTATAATGTTTAATTATCATCCTAATCTTAGATAATCCATATTTAAACATGTACTATTTATGTGAACATGTAATTTTGGAATTAAAATAACCAATCCAATCAATATCTAAAACAAAAGGAATTTACACAACATTGTTTCGTCTCTGGTTGAGATCAACAAAATTTTATCAGAAAAACGTAGGACTACAGTACAGATTTTTTCACTTAGAAAATAAAAAATTTGGTCTATCACATTACCTTTGATAATTACATCCTTAATCTCTTCAAATGGGAATATCATCAGACCTATTTGTATTTGTATTTTGTACACCAGATTCATGAATAAATGAATCATGAATCACTATGTGGTTTTTAATATATAGTCTCATCTCCCCTCCAACATTGTGAGAGTGACATGGTTGGCAGTAGGGGTTAGAGTCGAAGATGCAGATCCGACATGGGAACGACTCCACCTGTCCGTAAACCCTGGATGCTCCGGCTCCTGCAGGTCCACGATTTCACTACTAAGCATCGAGAGCACCGTCGATATGATGGGCCTATTTATTGGGAATTCTTGAACACACAACAATCCAATGTGCAAACATCTCATAATCTCCCCTTGAAATTCTGGATTTGATATTCTCTTATCTATCAACTCCTCCACATTGTCTTCATTCCACAGTTTCCACGCCTAGGGGAAATTCAATCAAAGTTAAGACTATTGGAGAATGAAATTAAATTTAATCGAAAGAGAACCGAGTGTGGCTTACGTATCCCAAAAGGCCTAAAGAAATTTCATCTTTGTAGAAGCTAGTGTTCTTTCTCCCACTTATGATCTCTAATACAATAACTCCAAAGCTAAAAACATCGGACTTCTCCGAAAATCTTCCCCCCATCGCGTATTCTGGGGCCATGTAACCACTACAAGACGATCATGCCAATTAATAATCTTGTAAATGTTTGTGTATAAGGCTTCTACATGTTAAATCTTGTGACAAAAACTTGTATGAATCCGGTTCATAGAATCTAAGTGTAATGCATATATATGTGCATGTGCAAAAGGGGAAAAGTTGCGTGCATGTACTTACTATGTTCCTACGACTTTTCCGGTGTTGGCTTGATCTTGGTTGCCTCCAAATATTCTTGCCATTCCAAAATCTGATATCTTCGGGTTCCACTCGTCGTCCAACAACACATTGCTCGGTTTCAAATCACGATGAATAATTCTCAACCGGGAATCCCTATGCAGATATAGCAGGCCTCTTCCAATGCCTTCCATGATATTAAATCGCTTTCTCCAATCAAGAACATCTTGTTTATCATCTGCACAACCCAACATGTTAAAAATGAATACTTTGCTATACATTTGAATATACACCAAACAAAATCAACGAACCGAATAAAAACGCATCTAAGCTTCGATTCTGCATGTATTCATAGATCAACATCTTTTCTCCTTTCTCAACACAACATCCTAAAAGCCTTACAAGATTCCGATGTTGGAGTTTAGATATCACCACCACTTCGTTCATGAACTCTTCATGGCCTTGTCCAGATTCAGTCGAGAGCCTCTTCACAGCGATTTCTTTTCCATTTACCAATTTACCCTATAAACACACACCATTTCAGTACTCCTCTGATATAAAATCTCAACAAGAATAAAGTTATTGCAAAAGTGGTCTGTTTTTTTTTACAAACAATACTCACCTTATAAACAGGACCAAAGCCGCCCATCCCTAACTTATTGCTCATATCGAAATTGCTCGTTGCGCTTACTAAGATCTCAAAGCTGTACAATGGAAGCTCTTCTATCTTAACCTTATCCATCTCACTCCGAAGCACAATTTCACTCGAATTCGACAAACTACTTTCTTTCTTGTCGAATGCTGAAGCCTTGTTCTTGCCTAATTCTGAAAAAAAAAAAAATCTATTGTCAGAAATGTTCCATATGAATATATGATTCAGTGAAGTGTAATCAAGAACTCAATTTTACCTTTTCTTTTACATATCCAGCAACTGAGAAACAGAGAAGCAGAGCCAACAACCAAACTCACAATTACCACTATCATTACAAATGTTTTATGGCTTTTCTCCTTATCTAAAACAAACAAACAACATCTTATAATCAATGACTACTACTTTCAATTCAAGAAAAAACATCTTAAGATAACATAATTAGAATTAGAGCAAAGGGTGCACATTACCAATCTCCGAATAAGCCACACGTACGTAAAAATCCGACCCACCATCACCGGGGAATTGCTGAACATCGATCAAAGTTCGACTCCAAAACATACACCCAATCCCGGGATCATGAGCGTAAGCCAAGCAAGAACAATTTCTCAAGCACAAATCTTCACATTCCGATTCCAAACCCGACGACCACTCCATAAAATCGGGCACTTTAACAAAACCCAGCCTCGAAAACCTATCCTCTCTATTCTTATCACTTGCATTACTCTGTCTATCACATTGCAATGGAACATTCTTCACACACCCCCCTTTCCAATCCTCATTTCCCCATTCTCGTTTGTTCTTAGGCTCATATCCTCTCAAGCAACGACAAACTGGCGAATCTTTAACAAAACAAACAGAAAATGGACCACATTTGTTGTAATAATCGCACTCGTTGGCCGGAGCAGTCCACGATACATTCCAATCATTCTTCTTCTCATCCCACCCTGCTTCCACCAGAACTCCATCAGCATTCAAGTAATTTCTCGACACAAATTTTTGTCGAAAATTTCGCGTAAAAGTGATCGTCCCATCTTCCTCCGTCGATAAACTGAAACCATCGACGTAAACGGAGTACATCCCTGTTACTCCGGTGAGAGTTCTACCATTCCACGGCCCGCTCCGCCATACCGGAACCCCGTTATTCCATATGTAAACCTGATGCAGCAGAGGATATATTAGAAATTTAAAGTTGGGGTAGAATATACTACCTCCAAGCACAAATTTCCTTCCAACTTTGAGTGCACTTAATTACATACATAGTGCAATTGGTTGAGGTGAGTCGCAATTTTAATTTATTTCTAATTTGGTGGGTCAAAAGTTTAATTTAACAATTAAAAATATATCAATATCAGTATATCACTTAAAATCTAATTGCATAATGTTCTAAAATAAAAATGCTAAATTTATCTTCACCATTTCTATTATCACTTATTTACTTGTATTTACTTTATTTTTACACAATCATTTTACTAATAAATAGATCTCATAATACCCCCCACCCCCACCCACAATATTCTGTAATTTAACTACTTTATACCTTAATAATCAACATTTCTTAAAATTTGATTTAAAATAATCATACTTATTACCGTACATAGTGTTATAAAGCTCAATGAATAAAAAATATACTCAAATAAATTTCACTTGTTCAAATTTGACTTAAAACAATTTGTAGAAAAAAAAAAAAAACATTTTCCTTAGTAAAAGTGATCACAAAAAAATCATAACATTAATCGATCAATAAAGAAAAAAAAAAATGGGATACATTAATATTAAAATTTTTTTTTTTCAATTTGAGAATACCTGAGGAATCCCGGGGGCGTCGAGACCGGAGGTGAAATTGCCCCGACCCGGGTCGTTAAACGCTCGCCACGAGTTCAACGCGACTCGCTGACCCGTCCGCGGGTTGTGAGTCACTCTCATTGTCGGCAGGAACGAGTCCTGCGGGTGCTGGTGACTTTCCCACAGCGTAGCGCCGGTGGAAGTGTCTTTGATCACAAGGTTGCCGGAATCCAATAACCGGGCGGTGGCGTTCGCCGGAGAGGTTGACGACGACCATAATATCCGATTGCCGCCGTCTCTTAGCACGAGGCTTCCGTCGGAAATCGAAGCGATGCCGAGTGAGTCAGTGAGTGGGGTCTCACGATTCGCGACCCACGTGACGGATGAGGGCGAAACGTAGTACCAAATCCCGAGATAACGGCGGTTTGTGCCGTTTGGGGTGAAGAATCCCAAACTGAACTGTTTTCCGGCGGAGTGGATAGCGTCGGAGTCTCTGAGTATGGTAACGGCGTTAATGGTGTCGGATTCGAGGGAAAATCCATTTATAGAAACGAAGGAAAGGGATATAATTATGAAGAATTGTGATAAGATTAGTATCATAATTCTGAGGAAGCGGTTGTTTGGGTGTAAGAAAGATTTGATTGAAGGTATTATCTATCAATTAGGTACACAAACAAGCAGAGCAGGAGAAGGCGGCTCAAGTGGAATAAACCACACGTTATTACTCCATCAAAACTGAGGTCGTTTTTCTTATTTGAATGTCTATTTTTCTTTATGTAAACAATTACTTACTCCCGAAAGTGTTTGCGTCACAAAGTGGATGTAAACAATTGTTCCCTCTGTCATCCTGAAAGTGTTTACCTTATAAAGTGGACACAATTATTAAAAATAATAAGATATAATTTTGTAAACTTATATCAATAAAGTAAAGAGGAGAGTGATTGAAATAAGTGTAAAAGAAATGACAAATTTATGAATTTTGTGAGGATTGGGTTTATGAAAAAATTTCCTTTATAGAAAGTGCAAACAATTATGTAAGTGACGAATAAGAAAATATTGCAAACAATTGTGGGACATATAAAATTTTATACTCTTTCTTAACACTTTACACCTTTTTTGTAATATAGTTTAAAAAAAAATTGTAAAATTTTACTCCCTCCGTCCGCCTATAAGCTTCCCGTTACTTTTTGGCACAAAAATTAAGAAAAGTGATTAAATAATAGATATAGTACAAGTAATGTGATTGTAAGAAGGAGAGAGATATAGAGAGAAAAAGTAAGATATAAAGTGATGTGTAAGAAAAAGTACTTACAAAAAACGGTATGGAAAGCTTATAGGCGGACGGACAAAAATGGTAAAATGGAAAGCTTATAGACGGACGGAAGGATTATATATAAAGTAAATGAGTTGATTCGATCTTATTTATGTGCACCCAAAAAACAGTTACATTTTATATAAATATATGAATATTGTAAATGTGAGTTTTATGAATTTTTTTTTTTTTTTGTGCAAAGTATTGTGGAACATTCTAATTCTAATAAAAAAAGTGTGCAAAAGTGTTAGGGGTCGGAGGGACAACAACTCACAACATTGTCTTTCATACCTTGATTGATTCACTCATTAAGAAAAATGAATTTAGTGAAATACTCCCTCCGTCCCGCTATAAACTTCCCCTTTTTTTTGGGTGTTTTGATTAAAAAATATAATAAAATAATAGATAAAGTATAAGTGATGTGATGGTGAGAGAGAAAATAATAGATGTGTATTAAATAAAGTATAATAAAATAATAGATAAAGTAGAAGGGATGTAATTGAGAGAAAATAATATGTCAAAAATGAAATGAGAAACTTATAGTGGAACACAAGTGAGAGGTATTTTTAATATTTTAGTTAAATGTAAATAAAATTTAGTGGGTCACATAAGAAAGAATGTGAACTTTAAAAAAAGAATGATTATTTTTAAGAATATTAATAATTTGAGTTAATATCATATTTAAAGTGTACAAATAAAATGTGCAAGTAATCTCAAAGAAGAGTATTATATGACTTATTATACTACTCCATGTTGTAAATCATTTCGTTTGAAAATCGGAGCAGCCGTGGACCCTAAATTAGTCACACCCTAGTCTATTTTATTACACCCATGTAGACTTCTCACTTTAGTAAGGACATATTTTTATTATTTTTTTAATAATAATCATTAAGTGCTCATGTCTCGTCCAATTAATTTCAAATCATTTTTGTGTATGCATTGCATCTTCTCTATTGTGCATTGATTTTGGAGACGTAACTTTCACTACAAAAAATTGTCTAAAAGGCAATGAATATTAGCAAAGACAGGCGGTAGTTGCCAATTGACAACGGATTTAACAACTGCAAGAAAAAAAGCGACGGATGTTATCGCGGTCCCCTTTTGGCAACAGAAAAGGCAACGGCGTGTGTTACACTCGTCAAAAGGCAACGAATGTTGCTGCGGTTGCCTTTTGGCAACGGAAAAGACAATGGCGTGTATTGCACTCGCCAAAAGGCAACGGGAGTGGGCCCCTTGTAAAATGGCAATGGGACCCCACTCGCTAAAAGACAACGGAAGTAATGGCCCCCTTGTCAAAACCGTTGCCCTAATGAATATTTTATAATAAACTGTCGCCCTATTTGAACTATATGTATCATTTCTTTTAATTCTTCCCCAATCTTATTCTTCAATTTGTAAACTGATTTGATACATTATTAATCACAATTTGTATGTCTTTTTTTTTTTTTTTTTTACTTATATCACATACAAAAGAATTGTAAAAAATTCTAATTTTTTAAACCACAAAACAAATTAATGTGTCAAAAGTTCTTTGATTAATACTATTAACTAGAGTATTAATGTTTCAACTTCTAGTATTCTCATGATTTTTTCGAAAAATAAGTCAATAATCTGAATACAAATCTTCAACTAGTAAGAACATGCATTACATGATTGATTACTGTCTTTTTCTTAAACTACTAAATTTAATTCGTCAAAAGTTTAAATCTAGATGGAAAATGTGCATATTATTACTGTCTTTTTCTTAAACTACTAAATTTTCCTTAAAAGTTTAAACCTAGATGGAGAATGGGTATATTATTAAGGCCAAAGTCTTGTATACACTCAAGTACATGGTGTACTTGAGTGGACTTTGACTAGTCAACAGTTGACTGTTGACCGGTCAAAACGGTCAAACTTTGACTTTTTTTTTTAATTTTTTTTTTTGAATTTTTTTTCGATTTTTATTTTGAAGAAGTGTATGTTAGTATATTGAAAAGTGCATCTTTGTTTTTTAAATGAAAAGTGTATGTTACTATATTAAAAAGTGCAACATTGTTTTTAATGAAAAAAGTATGTTCTTATAACTGAAAAGCGTATGTTATTATAACTTAAAAGTGTATGTTATATTAATGAAAAATGTATGTTATTATAACTGAAAAGTGTATGTTATTATAACTGAAAAGTGTATGATCTGTTAATGAAAAATGTAAGTTATATATTAATGAAAAGTGTATGTTATTATAACTGAAAAGTGTATGTTATTATAACTGAAAAGTGTATGATCTATTAATGATTATAACTGAAAAATGTATGTTCTATTAATGAAAAATGTAAGTTATATATTAATGAAAAATGTATATTATTATAACTGAAAAGTGTATGATATTATAACTAAAAAGTGTATGTTAATATAGCTGAAAATAACATTGAAAAATATAAATTTTCTGTAACAAAAAAAAAAATCGAAAGAAAAAATCGAAAAAAAAATTGAAAAAAAAAAGTCAAAGTTTGACCAGTCAAAGTCCACTCAAGTACAGCATGTACTTGAGTGCACAAAAGACACACCCATTATTAAGTACGATTTAAATGATTCAAACCTTAAAAATTTAACATACGATTTTAAATAAGATGAAAATAGTTTTAAATGGATAAGTGAATTGATATTTTTAAATGTATAAGTGAAAATAATTATACCCAATGTTGTATACTTGTATGTAATGATATTGTTGTGAATTGAAAATTAGAATGAATTTAAATGTTGTAAATTGAAGATTAGAATAAATTTAAATGGTGTGAATTGATATTTTTAATCATCGTAATGTTATTTAAATTGAAAATGAACTTGAGAACAATTTTAATTAAGAAAATAGTTTTAAATGGATAAGTGAATTGATATTTTTAAATGTATAAGTGAAAAATGTTGTATGTTATGATATTGTTGTGAATTGAAAATTAGAATGAATTTAAATGTTGTAAATTGAAGATTAGAATAAATCTAAATGTATAAGTGAAAATAATTATACTCAATGTTGTATGTAAATGATATTGTTGTGAATTGAAAATTAGAATGAATTTAAATGTTATAAATTGAAGATTAGAATAAATTTAAATGTATAAGTGAAAATAATTATACTCAATGTTGTATGTAATGATATTGTTGTGAATTAAAAATTAGAATGAATTTAAATGTCGTAAATTGAAGATTAGAATAAATTTAAATGTATAAGTGAAAATAATTATACTCAATGTTGTATGTAATGATATTGTCGTGAATTGAAAATTAGAATGAATTTAAATGTTATAAATTGAAGAATAGAATAAATTTAAATGTATATGTGCAAATAATTATACTCAATGTTGTATGTAAAGATATTGTTGTGAATTGAAAATTAGAATGAATTTAAATGTTGTAAATTGAAGATTAGAATAAATTTAAATGTATAAGTGAAAATAATTATACTCAATGTTGTATGTAATTATATTGTTGTGAATTGAAAATTAGAATGAAGTTAAATGTTGTAAATTTCAACTTACGAAAGTATCCCGTGCCACCTGCTTCCAGCCCATTTCGCACACCCACGTTTTTTGATAAGTTCACCCCGCGCGTATTTTTGGTCCAAATCAGCTTACGAAGTTTTGGCCCGGCCGGGCCACCTGTTTCCAACTCATTTTCGGGGGTTTTGCCCCATTTTCTCCATTTTTGAAGGGCCTAATTGCAATATTCATCCAAGACTTCCACCCCAACTATAAATAGACTAAATTTGAGTTTTAAAAGGGAGTCTTACTCCTTTTCCAAGCATTTTCTCACACACAAACACATAGTTGTAGGTGTTCTTCATTTTTAGTTTAATTTCTTCAATAGATTAGATAGAATAGTGGTTTTTACTTCAAATCAAGCTACGATTATCATCGGGCATCGTCTATTACATCGTTTTGTAGCTAAATTCGCATGATCAAGGTGATATTATTCTATTTTGCAATTCAATTTGGTATTTTCTTAAATTCTCATTTCTATTGTTATTATATTATGAGTTTGATTATAATTGTTGTTGTAGCCATGGGATTCTCTTCTAGAACCATGAGTTAATCCTCAATTGCCTTGGGTGTGGATGTTTTGATGAGAATTTAGTGTAATTGTGAATTAATTGCATGATTAGGTTATAATTTGGGTTTTTATGTTTCTAGAGTTGTACTTTGATTAATTCATTTGGTTGATCAACCCTATTAGCAAGCATGTTCGATTATGTTTATTGCAACGAGAGTTGGGTAGCATGATTGGGAGTGTGAGTGTGAGCTTTGATCAATTGAATAGAAGTTAATTAGTAATTAGCTCACCCGAGAGGGGTGTTAATGGCTAGACCGACAACCTTAGACACTAAACGAGTAGAGGTCGTCTAGGAGTTTGGTGAGAGGGCGTTTCATAAGCATTAGTAACCGTGTTGAAAGTGCTTATGAAACACTATCTTAGGGGCTTATGGTATTTGGTTAGATCCTATAATTGCTAATCAATGCACGATGTTTACTTATGCCTTTCGAGGGGGTTTGCACACTTATGTGATAGCCTTTATGTGTGTGTGGGGGAATTCATTTTGTTTTTGCAACTATACGATCCAAGTCAATGGCGCCACTGCCGGGGACTTAAGCGAGTGTTGTTAGTGAGACTTATAGTTTGTTGAGTGTTATTGATAGTAGCATTTCCTTTTGTTATTTTGTTTTTGTTCATCTTTGTGGGCTTTGAGATTTTCCTTTTGTAGGTGCATGATCACAAGATCACGTGGAGGAACTCTTGAACCATTAGACCTTGAGATCGAGGCACACGCAAGAAGAAGGAATCGAAGTAGGAATCGACAAAGAGTCATAGAAGAACCATTTGAGATGGAAAACATTGAAGAGATGAATCCTCCACCAAATGGAGATGATGATCCTCAAAGAGAGAACAACCAAGTTGCAAACCAAGTTGGAGGGAATCCACCTCCAAACCCACCACCAAATCTCCATAACCCAAATCCACAATATCCACCTCAAAACCACCTTCCATATCAAGGATACTATCCTTACCCTTATCCACCTCCACAACAAGCCTTACTATCCACCTGCACATCAATTTCCACCACCTCAACACCCTTACCCTCCACCTTACCAATATCCTCACCCTCAACACATTCAAGAGGAATACATCCCTCCCCCTCCACATATGGAAGAGCCTCAACGTGTGTACCATGGAAGGTCATTGAGGGAATATTTTGAGCCTCAACCTAGGGAGCATTACGATGGGTTGGCAAGACCAAGGGTGGAGGCAAATAATTTTGAGATTAGTGCCTCTTTATTAAGGATGTTGAGGGAGAGACAATTTGAAGGAAGGACGGAGGAAGGATTTGAGGAAGACCCGAATGAACACCTTGCTCAATTCTTAGAGATGGCCGACACTCTCAAGCAAAACGGAGTGTCGGAAGATGCTAAAAAGATGAGGCTATTTCCATTTACATTGTCGGGGAAAGCCAAAGCTTGGCTACAATCAAGCATTCCCGCCGGAGAAGTGAGGACGTGGGAAGAGTTGAAGAAAAGATTTCTATTGAAGTACTACCCTCCTTCAAAGACTATGGAAGCCAAACAAAAGATCTCTACATTCCAACAAGGTCCAACGGAGGGAATCAAAGAGGCATGGGAAAGGTTTACGAATCTTCTCATCACATGCCCCCATCATGGTTTCCCAATAGAACAAACAACATGTTGGTTCGTTGGTGGGTTACGATTGGAAGATCAACACCACATTGATGCTTGTGCGGGGGGTTCAATTTGGATGAAATCGGTGGAGGAGATCAATGACATAATAGAAGGGATATCAAGCAATACTTTCAAGATGAGAGTAGACCGTGGAGCACAAAATCGGGTAGCCCAAGTAGATGCTAATGATAGCATAAAAGCAATGATGACTACACTCATTGAAAAGGTGAATGTTTTATCTCAAACAAGAGATAATCATTTATCCTTTGGGCAAAAGGATCTTCAAATGAGACCTATGGAGGATGTGCAATACATGGGTCAACAAGGATACCCACAAAACTTTCAAGGGAATCGACAATATCAAGGTCAACCACCATATCAAAATCGTGGTCAAGGCTTTCAAGGTCCTACTCAAAACCGATTCCAAGGGCAATCTTCATCATCTCAAGGACAAGGGGGACCATCCCCTCAATACCAAGCTCCTCAAAACCTGAATTTTCGGAGGAATGACAATTTGTCCTATTCCAATCCTAAAGGTGCTATTCAATATCCTCCCGGATTTGATCCCGGTGCAAAACTTCCAAGTGGAGAAGGGAAATCCTCCACGAATTAGCTTCTTGCAATCCTCATGAAGAGAATGGAGACAAGTGAGAAGAAATCCGAAGCATCCGACTCCATCCTTGCTCAACTCATGAGTAACCAAAAATCTACCGACTCAATGCTTGCCCAACTCATGAGTAACCAAAAATCCACCGACTCAATGCTTGCCCAACTCATGAGTAATCAAAAATCGATGGAATTTCAAATGGGACAATTGGCAACTTCCATTGGATCTCAACATACAAAGGGTAAATTGCCCTCAAACACCGAGGTAAACCCACGTGAGCATTGTAATTCTATTACAATTTCAAGTGGTGAACATTATGGAGTTTCTTCAATTGAATTGGAAGAGGGTGAAGTGTTGAAGGCAAAAGAAAGGGAGGAAGAGGAAAAGAAGAGGATAGAAAAAGTTGGAAGTGGAAAGGTTGCTCCAAGAATTCCAAAGTGGAGAATTGCCAAAGATTTGAAAAAGAAGAAGCTTGAGGTACCTTGTGATAGATGGGGGGTGCCAATTACATATGAGCCACTTCCATACCCGGGAAGATACATGAAGAAAATGGATGAAAAGTTTGGAAAGTTTTTGGATATCTTCAAGAAAATCCACATTGATCTTCCACTTTCGGATGCTTTAGAGCAAATACCTCATTACATGAAGTTTCTAAAGGATGCAATAGCAAACAAGAAGAAACTAGTGGATGATGAGAAGATCAATTTGACCGAGGAGTGTAGTGCTATCCTTCAACGAACCCCTCCCGAAAAGCTCAAGGATCCGGGTAGTTTCACTCTCCCATGTGAGATTGGTGATGGTCCCATGATGAAAGCTCTTTGTGATTTGGGAGCTAGCATCAATTTGATGCCACTTTCAATCTTCAAGCGTTTGGGACTTGGAGAAGTAATGCCCACATCAATTACTCTCCAATTAGCGGATCGTTCCATCACCCATCCTAAAGGGATCATTGAAGATGTATTGGTGAAGATTGACAAGTTCATCATTCCGGCCGACTTCGTGGTGTTAGATATGAAAGAAGATGCAAATATCCCATTGATTCTTGGGAGGCCGTTTCTTGCCACGGGGGGAGCAAACATCAATTTGAGAAAAGGGGAGGTGACATTGGAAGTGAATGGAGAGAAGGTGATTTTCACCAAGCATGGTTCAATTGAAAGTGACCAAAGAAAGAAGGAATCTCACTTTGTCAAAGAACTTGACATTTGTGTGAAAGAGCCCTCACCAAAAGCTCCATTGAAAGATCCGGGAGATGATAAAAAATTGAACCAAACACCTAAACTTGAGCAAAACTCAAGTTTGGGGGAGTTTGATAAGGAGAAGAGTTTTGGTAAATTCCTTGAGGGTAGTGAAGATGAAGAGGGAAGAAGGAAGAGTTCGAAGGAGAGAATGATCGAAAAAGGCTTTGAAATTGGAGATACGGTGGTATGGGGCACCTTGGGAGTGATGGAAGTACTTGGAAAGATGAAACTCAAGGAACGCAAAATGTTGGTCATGAAGAAATTGGCCTATGAAGGAGGCATTGCGTTGGAAAGTGAGGAGGACGAAGTGTTCATCACCGATGAGCACAATGTCAAGCACTATCATCCTCCATTCAAAGAAAGGGAAGTTTGAACTTGTTAAGTTCCGTCCGACATAGGACGTTAAACCTAGCGCTAAATGGGAGGCAACCCATTTTTACTTGCTTTTTTCAATTCTTGTTCATTTAATTTGTTTTGTTAGTTTAGTTTGATGTGTTTGTGAGTTTTGATGTTAGTTGGAGAAGCTTGGATTGAATGGACGATTGGAGATCGAAAGTGGAACTTTGAGCTTTGAAGAAGGTGTAGCTATAGCAATCGTGAGAGGTACGCCCACTCCAAATTTAGGAATTGCATAGCAATTACTAAGTTTGGGGGGGTAGTGGAATTTATATTCTTGTTCATAATATTGATTGCTTAGCTACTCTTAATGTTAATTGTTGGGATAGTGGCCCATGTGTGTAGATTTGTATGGTTAGCACTTGGTGTCAATATCAATGCAACACTATTTTTCCAAACTTTTAATTGCTTCGCAATGAAAAAGTTTGGGGGGGTATGTTCGTTTTTACATTTTCTATTGACACCAATGTGCACTCTTGTGTATGTGTGTAATTTGAGATTTAATGATCATTGGGACACATTTGATAATGATGTGTTGTGAATTTGATTCCTTGAATGTGTACATGATTGGAATGAATCATCTTGTTTGTGTTGTTGTCATCTTGTTACCTATGGATGTTTTGCATGCACAATGAGTTATGTGTGGTGATGATTGATGAATGTTTTAGTCTTGAATGAGCCGGTGAGAGTTGAGCTTTGAACCGAGCATTAATACGGTTTATTTCATCTTTTGAGTGGATCAATTCATTGCTTGTTTTTCTAGAACTTGTCCAAGTTCTTGCTTGAGATCATGTTTGTGTGATACTTTGAGATATGATGTAGGCCACCTTTCTTATTACAAGTCACTTAGCCAAATTTTTCCCAATAACCAAAGTAATCTTCCGTAGTTAGCCTGTTTGAGCTTGATTTCCCATTCTATTGGCAACCTACAATGTTTAACCACTTAACTTTTCGAGCATTTGATATCCAAATCTAGTGGAGAATAAAAAGAAAGTGGTAAAACATGTGCTTTAGTGTCTTTGGTTTGAAGAGAAAAATTAGCAAGGTTGTGAAAAGAGAAAAGAAACGAAAGTGAAAAGAAAAATTGAGAAAGAAAAGAGGGACAATGAGCCCCAAGTGCTTAAGAAGAAAATAAATTGGCTACAAAAAGATGAGGAGATGATTGCTTGTGAGAAATTTGAATGAAAAGTGAGAATGAAGGTTTGTAAACCTTATGACCATAAGCTTGATGTGTTGAAAAAACAACTTTCGTTCTCCACTAGACGAGTCACTTCTTCCATATTCATCATACCCCGTCCAAAGAGCCAATGTTACGTCCTTGGTTAAGACCTATTGATCTCATAGTTGAACATGTTTGTGGTGGAAAGATGGTAGAGCTTGGGCAAGCTTATGGTAATTGCAATGCATGATTTGATTAATGAGTGTTTATTGTCCTTAATTTGTTTGAGTGTGTTGGTCCCAAGTTGAGTTAATAATATTGAGTAAGCTAGTAAAAGTCTAGAGGGGAGGGGTGAATAGACTTTTAAAAATCTTTCAATATATCAGAATACGTAATGCGGAATTTATCAAAGTAACAATGAGCCCAATCTAGTTTATACTCAACTTATATTCGTAATTCGAACTTCTTAATGAATACTCTACTTGTCTTGTTTAGATAGGCAATTAATCAATTAAGCAATTAAACAATCAGTAAAGTAAATCAACACACAACAATTTTATAGTGGTTCGACAACTTGTCTACATCCACTCTCACAACTCCAGTCGTGAAATTTATTACTCTTCCAATCGAGTAGTCTTGTGGTTTTAAGTCCCAAGAAATAAGACTTAGATCTTCTAGATAACACTACCAAGTGCCTCTTCGATCTAACTAGTGATTTACAAGTAACTAGCAACTTGAAACAGTAAAACAAAAATAAAACTTCTCTTCGTTCAGTAGCAGCCTTCTTTGATCTTCACTTGTCTTCTGGCTTCTTCCTGAACTTCAAACTCTGAGAGTATTTCCTTCTTTGAATCTTCAATAATGCTTTAGTAAGTAGTAGTATCAGTAGTCTCTAATGAATGAATACCTTGGGGTATATATAGACTTCCAATTCAAGAACTTTCAGTTGTGTAACAACCTTTTCTTGAAAACTAACTTGTAACTGATTCTTCTTATCCTTTCACGCGTTTCTTCAATTAATTAGTTATTCCTTAACTAACTCTTCAATCTTATCTTCAACACGCTTTTGTAACTAACTTCAAGTTGACCTGTCTTGTTGAATCGCGCACATGTCTTGTCCAGTAGTAGTAGACTGCGTCTTCTACTTGTCTAGTGCAGTAGACTTCTTCAGATTACAACATAGAATTAATCTAGTCCTATCATCTAATCCTAACAAGACTATTACATTACATTAAGCTCTTGTTACAAGGCTTAGTCAACTTAAAAACTATACATTGATTATATATGACTATATACGAAATAATATGAGCTTCTATACAAATTGAATAGCTCAATATAAAACCTATCAAGTATAATCAAAGTATCAACAGTTTATAAGTACTTGTCTTGTGAACTAGTACTTGTCTTGTGAACTAGTACTTGTCTTGTGAACTAGTACTTGTCTTGTGAACTCTACTGATCTTGTGAACTCTACTGATCTGTACAAGATGACTTCTCTTAACTAGACTAGACCAGTCAACACTTAGAAAATATTCAAACTTCTTTTGGCTTATCAAAACTTTATCTTTTAACTTTCAATCATCATTTAGGACTTGTTCTAGGATTCATATCCCAACAATTTCCCCCTTTTTGATGAAGCCAAAACTACTTGAATCTTTTCATAATAGTAGACTAGTTAAGTAGTTATCTTGTATTAAACATCAAAATAGTACTTATCTTTTCATTCATTCAAAATATGATCAGTAGATATTACACATACTAAATCAAAAAACTATGAATCAGAGTAAAAAAACTAATCTGAAAGAGTACCTCCTTCTGGATTCGGAACACAGAATGCATCTATGAGTCTCTTGTGAATAACTCTGATATGATCTTCAGTCTCGATCTTTTCCTTGTCAAGTAGCTCTTCTTCATACTTCTTAATTAGATTAAAATCAACTCTTTTACCTGAACTGGTCATTGGGCATTTCCACTTTGGAAATATAGGAACAAGAATGTTGAAATTTGCAGCAGCAGATATTCTCAATATCAGATTCCAAAGCATTTGATTCTGACCTTCCATGAACTTATCAAACATCGAATATAACTCATCTGCACTATCAGAGTCACCATACTTTCTGATTATCCAGTGATCATGTTCCCATTGCCTCTTCACTTTGAGCCATTATTGACGATGCTCTCTGTCAATGAAATAATCAATAAACTGATCTTCCATCTGATCTTCATCTGCCTTCTGCTTCTGCAATCTCTCAATATGCTTCTGAATTTTCTTCTTGCTTGCATAATGACTTTCATCATTGGGATCAACAATCTTTTGTTTCTTCTCAACTGCAGCAATTTCTTCAGTCTCTTCAAAAGCTATCTTCCTCTTAGACCGTCTGGTCTGAATCTCAGCTTCTGGAGATGCAACATTCTTGCCCTAAAAGGAGGCTTCTGGAGATGCAACATTCTGCTGTTACCTCGTCTTCCAGTAGGTCAGTTTGAGTTCCAATAGAAACTATGTGAGACGCAGGCAACACATCATCAGACACATTCAGCATCCGCTTATGCACATATTACATATATGCACCAAATTATGAATATATGCAAATTGGTTGTGCATTACGTATAAGACTACAGGCCAATCCGACCTTTGTGTTAAAAATTCCAATGAAAATCAAAATAATTTATTCTAATTTTTCAGTACATTAGAGATTTAAACTAACATGCAGAAGATGAAACTGAAACAAACACCTCGAATGTGTGAAACGAATTTGTATTTTAATTATATAAAATTAAATATTAAACAATTTTAAACTATCAATAATAATGTTGGGCATATTGACATTTCCAAATATAATAAATTAAATATATTTATAAAAGTGGTATGCAACATATTTTTGCATGTCAATGAGGATATGCAATAATTTTTTTCATGTCAATGAGAATATGCAAGACTAGAAGACATCTAGAGCTCATTAGTGAAATCAGATCTAAAGGTTGTTGCATACCTTATAGACTGAAAGTAACTATATGATAATCTGCATTGAAGATCAGAAGACTATTCAGCTGATATGAGCTCATTTATATCTTGTCGAAGAAAGCCTTAAAGTATATTCAAGTCAAGCTCATCTGAAGATTCAGATGACAGTTAGCATTTATGGATAAAGCACCGTGAAGAAGGGTTAGTTCATTAAAGACGCATTGAAGGAAACAATAACAGAAGACAAAGAGAATGTCAGACTAGTTCTGAATTGCTCAATCAGAAGGCAAGATAGTTTTTCAACTAACTTAGCTGATGTGGACCAATGATACATCAACACGAAGCTATGGAGTTTACCAGTACTAGGTCGTACAAAGATATGTTAGATGTAGTAATCAGCCGAGACCCTCTTTTAAGAAGTTTCAGCCCAGTGCAACTAAGGCAAAGTTGGACCCAGTCCACAAGAGGCCTGTCAAGTATGCACCTCCAATGTCTTTTGATGTTCTTGACAGACCTGATTCTGAGATTAAGTTACAATCAACTGATGCACCCAAGCTGAAGGAAAATCAGAAGACAGACCCTAAATTTTCACATAAGCACAAGTCTTCTGAATCTCACTCAGCTTACACTACTAAGATCTCCTTAACTAAGGAAAAAGTTAAGAAGGTTTGGTATTGTGATGCCCGTGGGAACAAGCTGAAGTGCTCTAGAATTTATAGAAGAGCAATGTACATCTGGGTTCCCAAGGGTAGTACTAACACTCAAGGACCCAAAAAAAAAAATGGGTACCTGAGCAATAATTTGCTTGTAGGGTCGCGTGGATCTACAGATGAGAGAAGGATCAGAAGCTGAACTATGGTACATAAATTCAGCCGCTTCACGTCACCTGACTAGATCAAAGCACCTCCTCACGAACCTCAAAGAAAAGAAAGGTCCACGAGTAGTCTTTGGTGACAATTCCATTTCTAAAACCAGGGGAATTGGAACCTTAGTCAATGGCGACATATCGGTAAAGGATGTATCTTATTTTGATGGTTTAATGAACAATTTACTTTTTGTTTCTCAGTTCTGTGATAGAGGGTATAATGTCGAATTCTCATCTACAGGTTGTATAGTAGTAGATAAGATTAGTAGAAACATACTACTCTCTGGTAGCAGACAATGAACTATTTATGTTGCTAACTGGAAGAGCTGCCCTAATGACACTTCTTTAGTTGCTAAGAGTTCTAAAGAAGTAAGTTGGCTATGACATAAAAGGTTTGGTCCTCTGAATTTTAAAACTCTAAACACTATTGCAAGAAGCTCACTAGTGGTTGGTTTGCCTAATGAAGTTTTTAGTAAAGATCTATAGGTGTGTGATGCATGTCAGAAGGGCAAACAGACGAAAGTGCCAATGAAAAGCAAGACTGTATCATCCACCAGTAGAGTACTTGAACTACTTCATATGGATCTGTTTGGACCTATCTCACCTACTACTTTAAGTGGTAGAAAGTATACTCTTGTGGTGGTAGATAACTTCTCCAAGTACACATGGGTTACTTTTCTATTCGAAAAGAGTGAGACGAGGACTAAACTTCCAGAGCTGATGAAGAAAATTCAGAACCAGAAAGGTTCAACAATCATCAAAATCATAAGTGATAAAGGTGGTGAGTTTCTTAACTCTTCTATTACCACCTACTGTGCTAACAATGGTATTCAGCATGAGACAAGCTCAGCACATACGCCTCAACAAAATGGAGTAGTTGAGAGGAGAAATTGAACCCTCAAAGAAGCTACTCGAACCATGCTAGCTGAGTTTGGTACATCCAAGAAGTTCTGGGCTGAAGCAGTGAACACATTTTGTCAAACACAGAACAAAAGTCTCATCTATAAGAGACATGGTAAGACTCCCTATGAAATTTAGAATGAAAGAAAACCTAGAGTATCTTATTTCCATATTTTTGGTTGCAAGCGTTTCATTCGTAACAATGGGAAGACCCAATTAAAGGTTTTCGATGCTAAATCAGACGAAGGAATCTTCTTAGGATATTCCTAAGTTAGTAAGACATTCAGAGTCTTTGACAAGAGGACCCTCATAGTGGAAGAAACACCCCATGTTGTATTTGATGAAACTACTTATGTGAGAACAACTGATAAAGTAGATCTCTTGACACAAAAGTTTCAAAGTCTGAATCTGAAGAAAAAGGGATCAGCTGATAACGACTATGTCAAAGTCAGTATTTCTTTTTCAGACAATGATGATAGTGATGTTGATTAATTCCAACCAAGGAGACTTACTACAAGATCCCAGATGAACACAGTAGATGAAGATCCTAGAGCGCATACTGAACCTACTCAAGTAGGGGAAACAGTTGAAGCTGTTGAAACTGAAGAAGATGTTAATACATTAGACACTGTTGACACAACTGAAGCTGGTCCGACAGATGACACTCAAGCTGATGATCCAGCTGAGATACATCAATGTCAAGACACTAGTGACACAACACCAGATGAGGTTGCTAACCCATCTGATGGTACTTATCCAAAGTTTATTTGGACAAGAGATCATTCAACTGATCTGATTATAGGAGATTCAAGCTCCAGTGTCCAGACTAGAAGGAAAAAGGCCAATGCTAACCAATCAGCTCATATAGCTGAAACCTTATTTTTTCATTGTTGTTTTCTTTTCTTGAAGGAACCTTCAACCATCGACAAAGCTCTAGAAGACAGTAATTGGATTACTGTTATGCAAGAAGAGCTCAATCAGTTCACAAGGAACGATGTATGGGAGCTCGTAGATCGTCCTAGACATCAAAGTGTTATTGGAACCAAATGGGTATTAAAAAACAAGACAGATGAAAATGGTGCCATAACAAGGAACAATTAGAAGGGATTGATTATGATGAGACCTTTGCACCTGTTGCTCGCCTTAGTGTATTACACTATTTCTTGCTTATGCGTCCCAAATGAGATTTAAGGTGTATTAGATGGATGTAAAAAATACATTCTTCAACGGAATACTTGTGGAAGAAGTCTATGTCGAACAGCCCCCTGGCTTCGAACAGAGTGACCAAGTATATCGTCTTAAGAAGGTACTATATGGACTAAAATAGGCTCCTAGAGCTTGGTATGATACACTATCTCAGTTCCTGACTGATAAAGGATTCACAAAAGGGATCATTGACAGGACGTTGTTAAGGATTCAAGAAGGAGATGATATCTTATTGGTTCAGATCTATGTTGATGATATTATCTTTGGTTCACCCAATCAGAAGATGTGCGACAAGTTCTCAAAGTTGATGCAATGCAAATTTGAGATGTCCATGATGGGGGAGATGAACTACTTCTTAGGTCTACAAGTGAAGCAAAGTTAAGATGGGATATTCATTACTCAGGCTAAGTATACAAGGAATCTAATTGCCAAGTTTGGTGCTCAGACAAGTAAAGTATGCAAGATTCCCATAATGGCTTCCTTTAAGATGGATTTAGATGAGGATGGTAAATCAGTAGACCAATCCAAATATAGAGCCCTGATAGGATCTCTCCTGTACCTAATTGCTAGTAGACCAGATATTACCTTTACTGTAGGTGTTTGTGCTAGATTCCAGTCCAATCCTAAAGCTAGTCACCTAGAAGCACCTAAGAGAATTCTGAGGTATCTGAAAGGTACAGTGAGCATGGGTTTGTAGTATCCATCTAAAGATAGTTTAGATCTGAGTGGCTATTCTGATTCTGAGTTTGGAGGGTGCAAAATAGATAGGAAATCTAATTCTGGCGTATGTCAGTTTCTAGGAAACAAGCTGATTTCTTAGTTCTCCAAGAAGCAAACCTCAGTTGCTACCTCCACTACTAAAGTCGAGTATATGGCTGGTGGTAGTTGTTGCAGTAGGCTGTTATGGTTAAGTCAACAATTATTGGATTATAACATTGTTGCTAGAGAAGTTCCAATTTATTGTGATAGCAACATTGCAATAGTCATCACTCAGAATCCTGTTCTCCATACTAGATGTAAGCATGTTCATATTAGACATCATTTTATTCGAGATCATGTGGAGAAGAAGGATATTAGAATGGAAAAGATTCACACAGATATCCAAAGAGTGGATATGCTCACTAAGCCTCTAGCTGAGACGAGGTTTAGAAAGTTGTGTTTCTCACTTGGACTTTTAGAGTTGGGTATTTCGAAGCCTGAAACTGAGAAATCTTCTCTAACTTAGCTGATCATGGAGCAGCTCCAACCTGATAACAAAGGTAGATGAGTTGAATTGACACACTCATCATTCAGGTAAGTCCAATCTCGATGAAGAAAGCGGTTAAAGTTGAGAGATTTTTAACAAGAGATATCTATTTTAGGGGGAATTTCCTTGAAATTCTTAAAGATCCTTAAATTCAGAACACTCTTTGCTTTCTATTTTTACTTCTGAATTAAAATGCTCACTCTCGAAATATGTCAAGCTATAAGCTTAACACTTACACTTCTGAATCTACTTGCTTGATTCATATTCTATGAAATCAAGTGATTATGAACTGAAGGGGGAACGCAGTTGATTCTCACAACAAGTGATGAAACTTCAAAATAAGATGTCAAATCAAAAGATAAAAGTGGTATTCAGACATCGAATTAGGAGCAAAGTGGTATCAGTTGAAGGGGGAACGTTTTCAGCTGATATTCGAAAAACAGAAGATCAAACAAAGGCCAAATCAGTTGTTCACAGTACACAGCTAATACAAATAAACATTATTTCTCACCTAACTCATTTATTTCAAATGATTAAGAGGCATATTTAATGCATTCTGTTTTCATTTATTACGTTTTGTTTTAATTTATTGTGATTCAACATGCAAGTATTGATCTGATATGAATTGGTAAATAGAACAACAATCTTGTCTAAGACATTTTTACATTCTCAGTATTGAGTGCAAGTCCTATTTTTACGCGCTGAGTGGACAGTTGCTTTATTTGCTAACCAATAGTATGCCTTCACATTAAATGCGGACCCGAAAATTAATTATTCTGATTTCATAATGTAATTTTGATCTATTTGAAATCCATTCAGAATTTGAAGCGGCAAAACATATTCTTTCAAATTCGATGAATACACCCCTTCATCTAAGTCCTTCATTACAAACATTAGATCAAATCTAAGCCATTGAAGCTCTTTTTGATTTCATATATAAACAAGAGTTAGATAATTTTATCAGTTTTACGCACTTTTACTTTCGAATCCCTATCTTTCTGAAACTGAATTCTCTCTCTTTTCAAATCATCAAACCGATCTCTAATGGCCTCTTCAAGACATCATCCTTCTGCAACTCGTGAGGAGGAATCCGAGGTGAACGCATAAACTTTTCAGCCTGATGTGTGGGCAAAAGAACGTATGGTGGCCGAAGGCTGTGTCACTTTCGAAGGTCCACACATACCGAATCAAGCTCGGACGGTGAAGGTCCTTGTTGATGCTGGCCTGAAAAGATACCTTGCTGCTAGTCCCAAAGTCATCATTGCAGAAGATGTAACACATTTCTAACTATTTCTTGCTCTGAAGAAGGATGGAATCCTCTCTTCATTTGTGTAAAATACCGAAGTCCGTATTTACCCTGAAACGTTTGAAGAATAGTTTGGGTTGAAATATGAAGGAATGGAGAACCCGAAAGAATACAAGGCTGGTGAGGAATCCGACATGATGACTGAGTTCCTAGATTCTCAGTATCTGGGTTTAGCTTCTAGTGCTCTAAAGAAACCTATGTTGAAGGAGCGTTTCAGAGACCTCTTCGACATAGTATGCAAGATTCTGATAGGACATCATTCGTCCTTAGATGGCATCACTTTGCCTAAGGTGCGAATGATGAAGGCTATTGTGGATAAAGCTAAGATCAATTGGCCGAAATACTTCATTACTAAACTTAGTCAAGAAGCAGCCAAGATCTTAACGAACAGTGATGGAATCTTTTGGCCTGAATCGAAACTTAACTATATAACCAAGTTGAGTTTCATCTTGATGAAGTTGTTGCCCAACAAGATGAATTGGGGTCCTGGAACAGTGTTCAGGAGCTCCAAATGGATGCTCACTAAGGTTAAGGCAGCGAAAGCTGAAGCAGCAAAGAGGAAGAAGGGTGGTGAAACTTCCAGAGCTGAAGCCCCTCAGAAGAGGCAGAAGCTAAATTCTGTTGTGGTGAAATCTGCATCATCTGGATCCACTGAATCAGATGATGAAGCAAGAACTGAAGAAGACCTGACTGCTGGAGATGCTGCTAAATTTGCTCCAATTCAAACCAAAACCATCTCCAAACCCAAACCTAAGGTAAATTGAAAACTTGCCTTAGATTCCTCTTCTAACCATCTTGCTCCCACTCCCACCTCAGCTCAACCTTCTGAAACCTTAACCAAATCCATCAACACTCCTCCTTCAAAGATTTCTAAGCCTACCCCTACATCAGCTGATACATCAACAACTGATGATGCCTTAGCCATTGTCCCTATTTTTCCTTCTAACCCAACCTCGGAACCTATTCTAGGCTCCGAAACCCAACAATCAGCAGACCTCACACTTGTTGATCCCATAATCAACCCTTTTGAACTTGCTGCAAAAATTGCCAAGACTTATGCTCAAGTTTCTACTTCTCCTTCCCCAACCAATCTTGAGACATCATCTGATGTTGCTCGACCAGATCCAGTCGACACATCTATCCCTTCATTTCAACTTCTAAAACTTTACAACCCTAATCTTTATACCTACCTAATCGGACCCAAAGAGAAGTTCTATCGCCAGCAGATAGAAGGAGAGCTTAAAGAAAAGTTTCCTAAACTCATAAAGCATCTAGCTCTCCTATAGCAAATTCTGCGAATTTGGACTTGGAGAGAAATTTGAGTCTCAAACATTTCTAAGATCCTTCAAGCTGTAGAGGAGAAAGGAGGTCATGGTATGTTCTATGACTGGGAGTTAGAGCAGATTGAGTCTGCTGAAATTGAAAGTGTTCTTGATCTTGCTTCCGATGATGCACTTTCAAAACTTGTTATGAGAAAGCTTGGACAGCTTTCGAAATCACAAGCATCTGAAACTGTTACGGATAAAGCAGATCACAGCGACGATGGACCCTAGTCTGGAGCTGATAAGGACATGACCAACGATGAAGTTCTTACACAAGAACAAATCAGTGGGAAAACTATCGGAGAGACAGCTGACCCCTACATCTGATTTAGGTGGGAGTTCACCTAAACAAACTGGCAACGATGCTGAAAAATCAGCGGAGCTAGAAATTGATGTTGTGCAAACAATTGAAGTCATTGCCCATGACGAGTCTTTAAGCTCTGAGGCATTCGTGCTAAAATCTATCTCTGATCTGGTGATGGAGAAAATCAGAATAGAAAATGCTCCGTCCAATGTTCATATCGATCATCCATAAGAAATTGTGGAAACTGAATCTTCACAGCTCCCGGTCTTAGAGATTCAGGGATCTCAAATGTTGGGATATGAACCCACCCCTTTAGGTTTGATTTGATTATGATGTAATTAGTTTTGATAGCCAAAACACTTAATTAGTTTAGTGATCTGATAGGATAAGCTGAGATGTATAGAACAGCTTATAGTGTCTTAGTTTTGTCTAAGTGAGATCAGTTGTATGTATATCAACTGAGATCACATTTTGTTTTACACGCGCTCTCTCAAGATCTGAAGAGTAGAAGACTAAGAAGACTAAAGATTAAAGGAAGACCAAGTTTGGAGAATCAGATGAGAAGGCCCTTGTATGTCTTATCAACTGATATGGACTTCCTAAGGTGTCTACTGATCAAAGTTCTCAAGACTTAGAATGATGCAAATCAGATGAGAAGACAAAGATCAAAATCAAATGAGTTAGACTCAGCTGATAGTTAAAATCAGATCAGAAGACTACTTCATGACAGATAGGCTACAACACTTACAAAATCAGATTAGATAAGTACCAGACGAGATCAAGTACCAGATTAGATGTATATCGGATCAGAAGAGTACTAAGATCAGACGAGTAAAAGAACAGCTGACTAGAAATCTGCATGAAAGAGTAAGTGTAAATCTCAAAGACATTGACTTTCCATATCCAAAGAAGGCAAGTTCTAGATTTAGTGGAATCAGTATCAATTAAGAAGCAATCAAGAGATTACGCTGCAATCAAGGATAATCACAATGGCTAGTCCCTCCAACGGCTATTTGACTGAAGATTCATCCTATAAATACAAGATCAACTTCAAGTGTGAAGACACGGGGAGAATACGAAAACTATACACAATTATCAAGCTTACGAAGAACACTCCCAGCTGATTGAAGCAAAGAGCATTCGAAGAAAAGTTCTTCAAGCCTGTTTTAAATTCATTAGTTTCCTCACTAACAAGAAACCGAACCACGTTTATATTAGATATATCATTTGGTTAGGCATAGTGGTTAAACAATTTGTTGCTTGAACCATTAGTTGGAGATAGATCAAACAACCTAAACCCAAACACTCTAGCCAGTATAAGGTTTCAGTTGTTCAAATTGTAAGAGTACAAGTGCTCATAAACACTTATGGAGACCGTAGCAATTTGATGATTGTTCAGAGCTCAAAGTCCTCCACTTGGGACTCAAAAGGACAACACCCTTCGATTTGGTGATTAAAGGATTAACATCACGAGCAGATCGTGAGAGTGGACGTAGGATTGAATATCCGAACCACTATAACCCCTGATGTTATTTACTTTATTGTCATTTCAATTATGTATTCAATACTCTTATTATTCATACTGCATCTTGCTCTCAAAGTGATTTTAATCAAGGACAATTAAACGAAGTTCAAAACCAGCATAGATCAAGTTAGCTGAGTATCTTAAATTGGTTAAAAAGGTTTTTTATTATTAACGAATGAGTCTAAACAAAGGGCCTACACATTTTCGCAACATAAATATTCAGAAGAGTACATAGTAAGTTGGATCAGTAGACTTGCCAATCCAGCAGACTAAGTACATCAGCTGAGTAACACAAACTCTGTTTAGAAAAAGTTTTAAAGTCTATTCACCCCTCCCTATAGACTTTAAACCCATTCACTACTCGTTCAAGGACCAACATCAAAACAATGAACAGCCAACTCCTAGAGTTGAGGAGAAGGATTCATTTGATGTAGAGAAAGTTGTTGATGAGAAAGTTGAAGCTGAAGAGATTGATGAAGAACTTGCTGTTGAGCCAACTTATCATGTAGATGATGAAGTTTTAGTGCCCAGTGATGATGATGATGATGAGAAGAACTTGCAACAGATTGCTACTTCCATCCCTGTTAATTTGCCTCATCGACCTTTTGAGGAACTCATGCTTGCACTTGGAAGAAATAAAGATGTCCAACAGATAAGCGAGTCATCATCTGGTACCATCACTACTCATCTGAACCTATCCGATATCATCTGGTATAAGCTAAAGATGATGGTTTCAAAAGAAGTTGACGTCCCTTTGATTGGTCAAGTCTTAGGTGACCTTGCCATGCTCATCCATGATGATCTAGCACCCAAAATCACGTAATCTGCACGTCGTATCGAGGATAATCAGAAGACAACTTACGACGACATCTACAAGGCAGTGAGAGATAACATGAATAAGTATTTTAATGTTGATCTTACGTCTGCCATCTTGAAATCTGTTGATAAAACACTCAATGATTCAGCATACAGATTGACAAAGGCAATCAGTTATATGGACACGGAACACAGAACAACTTTGTTTGCAACAATCGACGATCTTAAGGAACAAGAGCTGAAAAGAAGTCAAGAACGTGAGCAAGCCTCTACTTCTGACTTGTAGAAGAAATATGCTGAACTAGATAGGATGGCATCTGCTCAGAAATCTGAATTGACAAAGCAGCTAGAGATGGCCAAGGATCAGAACGCGAAGTTGGAAGAAGAGATTGAAAATCTCCAAATGGCCAAGAATCAACTCACTCTAGCCACTGAAGATTTGAAGTTGAGACTTCAACTGACTCCTACTGCTCCAGACTGTGATCGAATTGTTGAAGAAACTGCTGCAAAGGCTACTAAACGAATCAAACAGAAGGCATTTGTCGTTCTGAATAATGCCAACTTTGCCAACGAGGATCAATTCAAGAAGCTTACTCAAGCTCTAACTTCCCATATTGTTGAAGCCAAAAAGGGGGGAAGAAGAGGCCAGAGCTAAGTTATCTGATCAAGTATCAGCAGAATTGAAGAAAGCATCTGAAGTATTGAAGAAATTTTCTGAATCTTAGTCTGATCTGCAGAGGAGAAGATCAGAACCCAGGAGGACCAGATGAAGACATTCACTTCTCAAGGGGGAATTTCTCAAATTCCTTCTGCACCCACTATTCATCTGAGTGATCCTGCCTTAACTCAAGTAATTGATGCTGCTGCTGCCAGAAATGAAGAAATCCAGAGCCAGAAGCAACCAGCACCAGTTCAAACAACAACACTTACTTTACCTTCCATTCAGATTGAAGATGATGATGACAACATTTCAATTTCGCTAAGGAGAGGTCGACGTTTTGAACAAACGGATGAGGAACGACGTCAGTTAGAGCTGCAAAGGAAGAAACATGTTCAGTTTGATGCAAACTACAAGCTGAAGCGCCAATTCCAGAAGACATCGAAGACGATGTAGAGGAAGAAGAAGCTGAACTCCCTGAGGCAACAAATCAGCAGATTGATAAATTCCTTGATCTAATTCACAATCTAAGATGGCTAAATCTGAAGAGAGAATGGCAAACAATCTATTATCTTGCACACGGATGGGGAGATCAAGATCAGGAAACGACCTTCAAATGTTTCAAAAGTTATCTCACCGTAAAGGACGAAGAATTCTTGAACATCATAATCAAGGATGCAACTGACAAGAACATCAACATAGTCTTGCCTGATTTTCTTGAATGGGAAGCTGCCAGAACCATTCATAGAAAGAAGGACATGAGAAAGGCTGATCATGTTGTTGACAAGACCATTCTGATGGAAAAGATTTGAGACAAGCTAATTGTCAAAGAAGTGAAGAAAAGAGTCTACCAAGCTTATGCCGAATATTGAAGACATTACATTCCCAGCTATTAAGTAATTTACTTTGTATTTGTAATCTGATTTCCATATGCTCTGATTAATACAAATATTTACTTTTTCAGCTTCAGACAACATCTCATTGTCTTCTTTATAAGCCATTTGCACTCTATATTTACTTAAAGATATGCTCTGATACTAAGTATTCAGCTCTAATACATTTTTGTATCTTTCTGATACATAGTAGCTTAGCTCTGATAAGATTTTAAGTAAATTTCTCTGATACTAAGGGCATGATTGGTATGGGGTAATAGGTTTGCAATGGAATGAGTATTCATGAGCCTATTCCTAATCTTTAAGGAACCGGGATTCCCAAAAATAAAGAATTGTGATTCCACTCCACCCACTTGTCTTTACCCATTCCCTTCTTTGTGGAATCAATTTATTTTTTATTTGTAAAAAAAAATAATAACTCATATTTATTTTTACAACATTATCCTCTCAACAATTAAATAAGAATTTCATTAGTTTTTTCAACCTTTCATCGACGCCCCCTGCAACCTTCTTCTCCGCTGACTTCAATCGATACTCCTAATATCACAATCACTATCACGATGCAGAGAATTTATGTTTAGTGAGACGACGACACTGACGAAGCTTTGTGATGCTTTTTCCACCGAAAAGAAGCGGAAGGCGGTGGCGACTCTTCCAACTACAAAATCCACCATCATCGGCGACTCATATGCAGTATAAAGTCTTCTCCGACGACATTTGAACGCATTTCAATCAAACAAAATTTAGCGAACAACACAAAGAAATGATGCAAAAATGGCGGAGAAGATCAACTGAAAAATTGACGAACAAGTGTAGCGGTTATCCAGTGAGATGGGAGTTTCGAAGAAGATGCACATCACCGTATCTTTGATTATACCAAGTCCAATATCATTAATGTAAGATTAGATCGATTCACAATTAATGTTCACCATTTTTTAAAAAGAATTAATTTTGTAAAGTTTTATTATTAAAATAATAATTGACTAATTAATATATTGTTATAAAATGTATATTGAAGGGTATTTTAGTCATTTAAGATAAATTCTTTACATTATATCTCATTTCATTTTATTATACCAATCACAAGAATGGAATTAATCAAGGAATGGTTTTCCATTCCTAATTCATACCAGTCGTGAGAATGACCATTCTTATTTCATTCCATTCACGAGTTCGTTCCATTCAGTCATAATTTCATTCATTCATTCATACCAATCATGTCCTAAGAGTAGAACAAGGTCTGATTTATGGTCTTAGCTCCGATACATATTTGTACAGTGCTCTGATACATATTTTTGCATTACTCTGATACATGTTTTATGTATTAGATGCTCCGATACTCTTTATTTATAACCTTTGATGATTTTAAATTATTAGCTAACTGATCTGATAACTTAGCTTAGTTAGTTTTGGCTTCATAAAAAAGGGGGAAATTGTTGGGATATTCATCCAGCCCCTAATCTGATTGCAATTTATATTTTTAGTTTTGATGGCCAAAACCAAATCAGATCTAAAGGTTGTTGTATACCTTATAGACTGAAAGTAACTATATGATAATCTGCATTGAAGATCAGAAGACTATTCAGCATATATGTGCTCATCTATATCTTTTCGAAGAAAACGTTAAAGTATATTCAAGTCAAGCTCATCTGAAGATTCAGATGATAGTTAGCATTTATGGATAAAGCACCTTGAAGAAGTGTTAGTTCATTAAAGATGCATTAAAGGCAACAATAACATAAGACAAAGAGAATGTCTAACTAGTTCTGAATTGCTCAATAAGAAGACAAGATAGATGTTCAACTAACTTAGCTGATGTAGACCAATGATACATCAACACGAAGCTATGGAGTTGACCAGTACTAGGTCGTACAGAGATCTATCAGATGCAGTACGAAGCATTTAATGCACACTGCCTCTTTAGGAAATGTCGTACCAGAAAATTTGCAAACAACTCTCCCATGAAGATATCGACCATACTTAGAAGATTTGGTGCAACGACTAGTTTCTCACCAACGGCTAGTTTGGAGCACAAATCTCTCTATAAATACAACACCTGTTCTTTGGAACTAGGTACCGAAAACCTTACAAGCAAGAACTCTCGCATTCAGCTGATAGCAAGAACAGCCTACCCAGAAATATTCTAAGTGTCGAGTTTTTTTAGAGCCAACAAAGATTTATATCCTTAGTGCTCTAAGTTTCCGATTCTAAGCCGTTTAAAGAATCATAATCTTAGTGTTTAGATTAACAGTGTTGTATTTTAGTACACTGAGTTGGTTATAAACATACTCTTTTCATTTCCAGTTTAGAAACCAGTTGTAAAGGTTACTTGTTACCTAACCAACAAGTAGATCCGTAGCCTCAGATAGAAATTGAGGTTCTTGATCACAAGTCTTCTCTTGGGACTCTAAAGCAGCAAGATAGTGATTTCTCTATCTAATTAGAGAGAGTGGACGTAGGATATTGAGATCCAAACTATTATAAATACTTGTGTTCTTATTGCTTTATTTACTATTCTGTATTCATATTCATACTGCTCATATTTGATAAAAGCATTATTTTGAAAAGAGTCAAAATCCACTAAGTATAAGTTTTGCTAATCAGCAGATAACATACATTATTTTAAAGTCATTCTTTAAAAAGAGGTTTTCATATCAACCCACGAGTCTAAACATTTAGGGCCTACACATTTCCGCACCTATAGCTTTTGAGATAGCTCTCAAACTGACCAACTAAATTTAGAAGTCAGTAAGGCTGTTATCTTGATCTACTATATTACACTTCCGCACTCTGTAGATCAGAACATCTTATTTACATTCACACGACTGAGTATATAACTCATCTGATCGTCTCATCTGAGCTAAATCACGAAAAAGTTTTAAACATCTGAAAGTCTATTCACACCCCTTCCTCTATTGTTTCACCATACTCGTTTTGGGACCAACAAATCTAATGAGTGGAGTGGTGAGAGGAGGGGACTCTCAAAACCTAGTTATTTTCCTCCCTATTTCCCGCTCCCTCAAAATGTGGTGCCGCCCCTGTTTTACATTGGCCTGCTATTGCTCACGGCTTCTGCATCTCAAAAAATGAGGTGGGCCTCTCGAATTCCTTTCTAAGATTGCAATTCCATTTTCCAATTTCATCAAGATGGACCGCCAAAAGGAGGAAGCCAACTTTTCCTCTATTTTATGTTAACGTGGGCAGCTTTAGTTTGTGGGTTAAGGCCACGGTTATACACACACACAGACCTATTGAGAACACCCATCAAACATTTTTTTCATTCTAAAAGGCATGTAAAATGTCTCATATACCCCTCGTGTGAAATAATAAAAAAAATGAAGATGAGTACACCCACCCATTCCATTTCAAGCTAGAATCATCCCCACCATCACCATCAAAACAACCACCATCCTTCAATTAAAAAAAAAAAAAACTCTTAAGAAACACAAAATTTCAGAAAAAATAAAAATTTTGGGATTTTTGATAAACTAAATTACGAAATACTGTATAAATAAATTTTAGGATTTTTTTTCGAGTAAGACAATGTATTAATGAATGAGTCAAACACTCTGCTGGGCCGACACTGACACAGAGAGACGAAAGCTAGGGGAGCGAATTGGATTTGTATTTATTTGTAATTACTCTTTCCATTTAATTTTGTAAATCATTCCTTATAATTATCTGTATATATACAAGTTACGCCTCACTCACCAATTCAACGGTGATCATATCTCATTGTTCACATGTTATCAGCCTAAACACTACACCAAACCGTAACCCTAATTCTCTCTACCGCCTCCTTCTCTCTTCTCCTTTTTCGCTGAGCTCATCCCCCTCGACCTCACCTTTCAATGGCAGATTCTTCTATCCCCACGAATGTTCTCATTCATATGGTTACTGTGAAACTCTCCTCTTTCAACTATCTCCTTTGGAAGAAGCAGGTTGTCCCCATGCTAATGTGTGTCGATCTCTTTGGCCTCGTGGATGGATCGTCCACCGCTCCTGCTGCCACCGTTCCCACCTTCGCTGCCTGGAAATCCAAGGATCAAAAGGTTCTTACCCTTCTTCTCTTCTCTCTAACCGAAGAATCATTGGCTGAGGACATCGACTATGACATGACCCGTTCCACTTGGCTTGCCCTTGAGGATGCGTTCAGTCACTCCTCTTAGTGTCGTATCACCCAACTACGGGAAGAGCTTCTTCTGCTCAAACATGACTCCCTTTCTGTTGCCGAATATGGTCATCGCTTTAAGGTTCTATGCGCCCAACTTGCCACGATCGATAAGCTTGTCAATAGTTCTAACATGTCCCACTATTTTCTGCGGGGGCTCGGCCCGAAGTTCAGTGGCTTCGCCGACACCAGGATAGCCTTCTCACCTGTTCCTGCCTTCCGGGACTTGTTACATCAGGCCATTGCTTTTGAGATCACGAACAAACCCACTGATCCGGTTGAACCATCTCCCGTCGCCTTCTATGCTTGCGGTCAACCTCTTTCTCGCTCAAATTCTCGCGATCATGTCACTGGTTGCTCGTCTGATTCCCATCGTATTGGCCGTGGTGATTTCTCAGGTGGTCGCAGGGGGCGTAAGCCCTACATTCCTCGCTGTCAAATCTTTCGTGGCGAGCACTATGACAACAGATGCCCTCAACATTTTGTTCGCCCCTCAGACGCCCGCCATACCGACTCTCCCTCAGGTCGCTCCTCTGCTCGGCCGTCCGAGGATCCCTCTGCCAGTCTTGCCCAGGCTTTTCACTCGGCCTGCACAGTCTCCTCACCGGCCACCTCAGATTGGTACGTGGACTTGGGGGCATCGGCCCACATGACCTCAAATGCTTTCAATCTTGACTCATCTGCCCCCTATACTTGTAATGGTTAAGTGATTGTCGGTGATGGTAACTCCTTACACATATCACGTGTTGGGTCACATAAATTTTCCAAGGACATTGGCCTCTTGGATGTTCTTGTTGTTCCTCATATCACTAAGAATTTGTTATCTATTAGCATGCTCACATCTGATTATCTGGTTGATGTTTGTTTTTCTGTTAAATCGTTTATCATTCAGAATCGGGCTACCAAGGCAGTGGTGGCTCATGGTCGTTGTGAACAGGGACTATACGTGTTGGAGAAGGCCCTCCCAGTCTTGATCGTTGATTTGACACCTAAGGTTGCTAAAGCTTCTTTGACTTGTGGCATTCTCGTTTGGGGCATATCCCGTTTGATGTTATTAAAGACTTGAATAGACTATGCCATCTATCTGTTAATTCAATTCTGCCGAACCCTACTGTTTGCACCTCTTGCCAATCGGCCAAGAGTAAACGTTTATCTTTTGCTACCAATGAAAAATGTGCTTCTGTTATTCTTGATCTAGTGCATTATGTTATGTTCATCGATGATTACTCTCGTTTCTCATGGTTGTATCCTCTCCGTGCTAAATCTGACTTTTTCGATATCTTGGTCACTTTTCACAAGTTTGTGTGCAACCAATTCTCCACCACTCTAAAGGTTTTTCAGAGTGATGGTGGTAGATAATTCGTCAACAAGGTTGTTCGCTCATTCATGGCTCAGCATGGCATCTCGCATCGTATCTCGTGCTCGTACACTCCGCAACAAAATGGTCGGGCAGAGCACAAGCACCGACACATCACTGGAACTGGCCTATCCATGCTCTTTCATGCTCGCACCCCTTCTAAATATTTGTTTGATGCTTTTGCCACTGCATTCCATCTAATCAACCGCCTCCCCTCTTCGGTTTTGGATGGTTGTTCGCCCTTTCAAGTTCTATTCGGTACTGTGCCTCTCTATGAGAATTTCAAGCCTTTTGGGTGCCGTGTGTTTCCCTATCTCCGGGACTATGCAGCGAACAAACTGTCTCCTCGTAGTCGCCCGTGTATTTTCTTGGGCTACAACAGTCAACACAAGGGTTTCCGGTGTTTCGATCCTGCTTCATCGCGCTTATTTATTACTCGGCATACTATGTTTTACGAAGGGTGCTTTTCTTTTTCAGGTTCTTATCGGCCTTTGCCGACCACTTATGTGGTCTCGTCTTTTCTGGACGCAAAGTCGGCCTTCTCGCCCAGCTCTTCGGATACCACCATCATCAATCCGCCCATACCGACCATACCCTGCTCGGCCTGCACTTCTGCTCCGGTCGAGGACCAACCATCTCCTGCTCTCATTGAGGCTTTACCCGCTCCTCCAACTCAGGTCGAGCACCTTCTACCGAGCAGGGGCGGACCCAGGACTCAAGGTTAGGGGGGGCCAAATATTTTTTAATGATTCGAAACAATACTAATATTTGGGTATATTAAATTTGCATCAAAATACATAACACTCAAATTATGCGAATATTTTTATTATTTATTTATTTTATTTAATGTGATATAAAATTAAAAAAAAAATAACATATTAAACAATCAATTACATTTTCTTCATTAATCTTTTTTAAGGGATTGCAGGCGTGTTTCAAAAATACTAAAGTAATTAAAGATGATCATGTTTTTATTAATAATAGTTTCAAACATGTAAAATATAATTATTTTGATATTTATTTTGTAATTAAAATATGTATAAAATAATTATTTTTATATATAAGCATCAACAGTGTAATAAAATACGTCTTTTTAGATTACTTTTACAATAAACTCAACACTAAAATTTTTAAAAAATATATATACATATAAAGGAGGGTGGGTGGGGTAGGGGGGAGCCAAGACCCCCTTAGACTATATGTGCGTCCGCCCCTGGACTTCTAATGATTGAATATTAAATATCTCATTGACTTCAACCCTCAAAGATTTTGAGGGACGACTTTCATCATTATCTATATTTTCATTATTTCTTTCTTTTGAAAAAAAAAATTTATTGTAGATGACCTTTTCATCTACAAAGAATCAAATACAAATTAATTAAAAGACTACATTAAATTTCAAACTTAACCAACCATTAATTATACGATTCTTGTTTACTTTTTAACCTAATACATCAATTAACAATTGAATAGATTAACTAATTTGAGGAAAAATTAAAATAATAAAATTAAACAAATAATATAATATATAAATAAAAAATATACCTGAGAGTCCGATTATTTGAAACCAGAAGAATGTCAAAAATTGCGGCCAGAACAGAAGGATGTCAAAGTTTTCAATTTGCCGCCGCCACCATAGTATGTAGCTTAGGTTTATGTTTAGATTTTATAAATTAATTAATCAAATAAAAGTTTATATAGATTTTAAATTTTTGGTGGGCTAGGCTGTAGGCACCAGCATGCGGGCTTTTATTTTATTATTTTATAAAGGCATAAAGCCCATTCACTCATTTGGGTCATTTGGGGAGGGGGGCCAAATTAAAAGAAAAAAAAATTACAATACTAATACACATGTATATCCTACTTGGCCAACAAAATTTAGGGGGGCCATGGCCCTCCTTAGAGACAACGTACGTCCGCCCCTGCTACCGAGCACTGATCGTCTAGTGCCTCGGCCACCTCCATCCCATCCAATGGTCACGCGAGGAAAATCTGGGATCTTCAAGCCTAAGTATCCAGTCAACTTGGCCTCCACGACCTTAATCTATACCCTCGCCGCTTCCTTGGAGCCCCGTGGCTTTAAGTCCGCTGCCAAATCACCCGTGTGGTTGGCCGCTATGCAGGAGGAAATTGATGCTCTAAGCGTCAACAATACTTGGGACCTTGTTCCTCGTCCTCGGGACGCGAACATCGTTGGTTCTAAGTGGGTGTTTCTAACCAAATTCAAGTTTGATTGTTCGATCGAGTGCCACAAAGCCCGCCTCGTCGCTCAAGGATTCACCCAGATTCCTGGCACAGATTTCTCACGTACCTTCAGTCTGGTTGTCAAGGCGACCACCGTCCGTGTCATCCTAGCCCTTTATGTTCGCCACAACTGGCCACTACACTAACTTGATGTCAAGAATGCTTTTCTCAATGGATATCTTCAGAAACCAGTATTTATGGCTCAACCTACTGGCTTTGTCGATCCTCGATTCCCGGATCATGTCTGCAAATTAAAGAAGGCCTTGTATGATCTTCGCCAAGCCCCCTTGGCTTGGTTCCAACGATTCAACTCATTTTTGCCCGGCCTTGGTATTTTATCTCTTTGCTATTTTATCTCTTTTAGTGATCTTTTGTGGTCTATCTCCTATTGTATGTGCATGACATCATTATTACGGGTAATGACCCATCCACACTTGCCCGCTTCATTGATAGAGCACACAAGGAGTTTGCCCTTAAGGATCTTGGTCGACTGAACTACTTTTTGGGGCTGGAAATATCCTACACTTCCTCGGGCTTATTTGTTGGGCAATCCAAATATGCTCGGGAAATTCTTCAGCGAGCAGCTCTTTAGGACTCCAAGCCTATTACTACTCCTTTGGCTGCGGGCGAGACCCTTGTCCATGACGGACAACCCTTCTCAGATCCAACACTTTATCGTTCACTGGTCGGTGCTCTCTAGTATCTCACATATTACTCACCCTGATCCCTCGTTCTCGGTGAACCGTGTCAGCTAGTTCCTTCATGCGTCGACCACTGATCACTTCTCGGCAGTCAAGAGGATTCTTCGATATGTCAAACACACCATCGGTTACGGTCTCTCATTTACTCGCTGACCAGACTGCTCCATGATCGCATACTCCGATGCCGACTGGGCTCGGTGTTTGGAAACTCGTCGTTCCACCTATGCCTACTCTATCTTCTTAGGTCGAAATCTTGTGTCTTTGAGTGCCAAAAAGCAACCCATTGTTGCTCGTTCAAGTTGTGAATTAGAGTATCGTGCATTAGCCAATGCCGTCGTCGAGGTTGTTTGGCTCACCAACCTCCTTCGTGAGCTTCGTGTCCCTTCACTTGCTCGACCAATACTTTTCTCGGACAACAACAATGCCCTCTTCCTCAGTCAAAATCCGGTGGCCCACAAACGGGCAAAGCACATCGACTGTCACTTTGTTCGCGAACTAGTGACAGTTGGCAGATTATCAACTCAGTTCGTTCCTACTCATCTTCAACTGGTCGACATCTTCACAAAGAGTCTTCCTTGCCTGGAGTTTGAGTTTCTTAGTTCTAAGCTTTGCATTTTTCCACATGCCACACAACGCTTGACGGGGGATATTAAGGAATGAGTCAAACATTCCTTGTATATATGATTTGTATTTATTTGTAATTATCCTTTCCATTTAATTCTATAAATCATTCCTGTAATTATCTCTATATATACAAGTTACACCCCACTCACCAATTCAACGGTGATCATATCTCATTGTTCACACAATGTATTTCGGGATTTTTTTCGAACAAATCAACATTGTCCGAAAAAAAAAGTTGTCCGAAAATTTTACCTGAACAAAGTTAAGATGTCCGAAACTTTTTCCTGAACAAACTCAATGTGTTCGAAAAAAATTCCTGAATAACTTTCATTTGTTTGAAAAAAAGAAAGATCGGACATATAAAAAATTACAGATTCAAATCAAATTCTTAGGAAAAATTTAAAAAAATCTACAAAACTCCAACAACCCTAAACACTATACCTACCAGACGGGGCGGCATGCGTGGAGAGGCTGGGCAGACGAGGGGCGTGGAAGGAGGAAAATCGGGAGGGCCGGACGTCGGTGTGGAAGGAGCGGCCAGCGGCGGCGGCATAGGTTGCGCCTTTCTCTAGCGGCGTCGGCTTCAAACGGGCCGCTGGTAGGGCGGAACGATCGCGAACAAGAGGGGCACGAACGATCATGCGAACAACCGACTGAGGAGGAGGGGCATGAACGACCGCATTCTACAGCAACTACGGAGGCAGTTAGGGAGGAAGAAGAGAATTTGAGGATTGTGAGTGGGAACGGGTGTACCAAATAAAATGAAAATTAGTGTAAAGAGAAAGAATAAGAGTATTTTTAGATTTTCCACGTGGGTGTCCCCATCCCACAATGTGTGTGTTTTTAATCAGTGAGTGTCCTCAATAACTCTGTGGGCGTATAGTCGTGGCCGGGGTTAATTGCCCAATCTCTTAATTCATTTTCTAATTAAGAGTTGGGCCAAAAATGATTCCTTATATGCTTCACCTTCCAAACATGGGCATTGGGCAACATCTCAGCTGCTAATTTTTGCTGCAATTGGGCCTCCACTCTGGACTGCAATTTTTTCAACTCAAATCATTTCCCTTATGAGTTTATTTACTCTTAGAGTTAAAATTCAAGACCCGATTACAATTAGGGACAAAAAATTTCAACATTACAATTAAGGTCAAATCACTAATTAAAAAACCTAATATGCCCTTTATAATTAAAATATCTGAATAATTCAATTTTAATATTTTAAACATATTCCATAATTCTCGACAATCATTCATCATTTAATTGACTTATTCCATATTTTAAACCTAGCTCCTCTCCCATGGACCTCCTGCCGCCGCGGTCTATTCCAGCGGACGCTGCGCCGCACTCCGCCCAGCCGCGGCTCCCTACTGCTAGTTCCGACTCTGGGCAGCTTCCCTCCTCAATCCCTGGGCTCTGTACGGCGGATCCACAGTCTGTGCTCGGGCCGGTTTGCCCGACACATATGGCGCCGGAATGATCACAAGTAACTTTTGTAATTCCTTCCTTTCCACGTCGTCGGTTATCTTTCATCGCCGCCTTCTCACTCTCGAAGCCCCTTCCTATTAAATTTTTGGATCATCCTTCAAGATGCCTTTATCTACATGTATATTCAATATCTTGATCTGTTTTTTAAAATCGTAAAGAAGCTCAATCTCGTTCAAGAAACCCAATAGTCGACCATCTGACATCGACAAGTATCGGACTAGTAATTTTTTTTCCTTCTTTCTTGCATATGATCGATTCATAGGCTGTATAATTTTTTTTTCTCATTTGGGGTACTAAGGTTGCATTGTCATCTGTTTTATGATTAGATTTCAGTTTTGTTCATGCCTTCATGCAATTGTATGATTGGTATCCTTGTTTATTGGGTGGGTGTGGGGGGATATGGCAAGATTCTCAGTTTTTTTATTTTTTTCAAGTATGCAGATGCAAAATGTTTATTATTTGGAATTTAACTGATGTTAGACTCCCTTTAATATGTAGTTGAATCCCACATCTCCAATGCGGTTTTGCTCATTAAACTAAGTCCATGAAACCAAAAGAGAATGAAAGCGAGCAATTGATTTTGGGTTTAGGTCCTGTGCAAAACTCCTTTTGGAGACTTTTAAGACTTGTCCCCGTAGAAGGTCTTAGAATAAAGTTTTCTAATAACTCAGTTAGATCAGATGTGAATGTTTTTGGCTATGATGTTGTGGATTTTTGCTGATAACGCAACATGCAATTTTCGTTGCATATATTATATATAGAGAAACCATTAAACTTCAATTTTTGTATTATTACATATATTATATGTATATATATGCAATTAACTGTTAAAATCATTGCATATATTATATATATATATATATATATGCAATATAATCTCACAATAATTTCCATATGAAACGTGTCTAAGTTCGTTTTATAAATCAGTAAATATAAAAGTTACAATTGCATACAGGGGCGAACGCACGTATACAATAGGAGGGGCTTTGGCCCCCTCAACATTTTGCCAATCACTACTAATATATATGTATTATGAGTTCTGTAATGGAATATATATATATATATATATATATATATATATTATATTAATATATATATTTAATAAAAAAAGTTCATATATAATTTTATTCTGCTTTTAATTGGGACTCTAGATATTGAACGGTGAAATTGATCTCCAAAATTAGTCGATCGTATATATATATATATACATACATATACATATATATATATAGTTTTGATATGAAACTAGATAGTAGGTTTTTTTATGCAGCAGCTTGACATGGAGGTGAACATTAGATATGCACATTACCGTATGCATGTATACATGCATATCGTATAGTGCATTTCACATATGCACATATGTAAAATGTATGTACCCCGTTTTTCGTGCATATTAATATGTATATCCATGTATAAACCTTTTTCTAAGCTTATAAACTCATAATTTTATTATGACCCATTTCTATGTACCAAAATTCATTTCACTGTTCATATTAAACTTCATAATCTATTTTCATATATGTATGCATATTCAAATAACCAGGAACTGCATTCACTATGGCACACTTATTTAGTCTTTTTGTGATTTAATTGTGTTATGAGTCTTGTGTAATTTAATGCTGGATCATAAAATGCAGAATTATTAAGATCATAGAAGTCAGCTAATTAATTCGAATTGCCTTATTTTTAGAAATATTTGAATTAAGGAAGGTGAGAGATTTTTGCGTTTTTCAAGACTATGCATTTATAAAATTGATTTGATGTTAATTTGTCTAATATTAATTCATTTAAAATTATTTAAATGGGAAAATGGCAACTTTGTCTTCTTAAGTGTCAATTTGACTCTATTGAATAAAAATTAAAAACCTATTCCCTATTACATAAAAGTTTTAGTGAAATGACCTTATTAAGAATTTACCCTATAAACAACCCCCTCTTCATTTTCTATCCAAAATTTCCCATTCTTTGGATATATATTTATTGTTTGGGTTGGTCTGCTATGGACTCGAGTGCATATTGTGCACCCTAGTCCATGTTGCACTTTTCAGTTTTACTGACTTACACTTTTTGGTAAATGGTGTTGCACTTTTCAATTATTAAACTGTATAATAATATTTTTAGTAAAAATTGAAAAATGCAACACCATTTACCAAAAAGTGTAAATCAGTAAAACTGAAAAGTGCAATATGAACTAGGGTGTACAACATGCACTCGAGTGCATACTAGACTTTACCTTATTGTTTTCCTCTTTTTCTCTTCATTTCAATCTAGATTTTATGGTGTGTTTTTTTTTCAAATTTCTACATGTGTGGACTTTGCTTTCTCTTTTCATGTTTATCATTATTTTGCTTTACTTTGTTTTTTTTTATTATTATTATTATTATTTTTTTAAACTTTTATGCATCCGATTGTTATTTATGCAAACATTTTATATGTCATTTTTCACAATCTGTCTGTATTTCAGTCTCTCTCCACTCAATTCATTATATTTCAAAAAAAAAAAATTTATTAATTTTACATTTATTAATTTCTTAATAATCTTAATAATTAATCTTTCCGAAGGTTTTAAAAAGTTAAATATATTTGTATATTAAAATTTAAAAAATACTATTAACAAATTCAATTTTGAATATTCAAATTTAATGGTTTGCTTGAGTTAGTTATCGTTCCATTCCTTTATATAAATAACCACCCTCTTCATTTTCTATCCAAAATTTCCCATATATATCTATTGTTTTCCTCTCTTTCTCTTCATTTCAATCTAGATTTTATGGGTTTTTTTTTTTTTCAAATTTCTACATGCGTGGACTTTGCTTTCTCTTTACATGTTTATTATTATTTTGCTTTTCTTTGTTTTATTTTTATTATTGTTTTTTTAAGTTTTTATGTATCCGATTGTTATTTATATTGAGTTTGTTTGGTTCTTAGTTTTATTCCATGGTTTAAAGTTGTATTCCTCTCGTCCCAACATTTTTTGCACACTTTGATTGTCACGATTTTTAAGAAAATAGAATAAAGTGATTGGTGATATAAGATAAAGGAAGCGTTTGATGAAATGTAAAGTAAATTGTATGTAAAAAAGGAGTGACAATTTTGAAAATAAAATGATGTTGTGAGAATATTAATTTTGTGGGATATTTTCATATTAAGAGTATGCAAATAATTTTGGGACATCCAAAAAAATAGTGTGCAAATAATCATGGACGGAAGGAGTATGATTTTATATCTAATCATTTTTTATTTTTACAAATTTCAATGAGTATATGAATTTATAACAACTTTGTTTGGACTATCTTCAACACTATTGAAGACAGTTGGTTAAAATTAGCGTCAACACCATTGAAGATAGTTTTTTTAGGTGGTGTAACATCCCGATTATTCCCTTTTATTTTGGATAAATAAATTAATGGTTTATAGCTTATGATTTTATTATTTATTTTGTTTCTCATTCAATATATTTCAATATATAATGACATTAAAATCTATAATATTGCTAATTAATCTTATATATATCCTTAATTTACGTTAAATCTATGTATAAATAGGACACAATATTTAATCTGGGGTGTATTCAATTGAGATTCTGTTGGATTTTTTTGGACTTTTAAAATTTGGGGTATTCAATCCGGATTTTTAAAAGTCTTACAAAATTTTGAGGTATTCAATACGGATTTTAAAAAGTTTTTATAAATCTTTAGGTATTCAACCATCTATGGATTTTAATACTCTATGGATTTCGTTGGATTCTCCTTAAAAAATATAAATAAATTGGTAAAGTCTAGTATGCACTCGAGTGCATGCTGTGCACCCTAGTCCATGTGCACTTTTCAGTTTTACTGACTTACAATTTTTAGTAAATGGTGTTGCACTTTTCAATTATGACTAAAAATATTATTATACAGTTTAATAATTGAAAAGTGCAACACCATTTACCAAAAAGTGTAAGTCAGTAAACTGAAAAGTGCAACATGCACTCGAGTTCATAGCAGACCAACCCAAATAAATTTCACTATTCAAAATCTCTTCTAAAAACCAGAGATTTCAACGGATTCTCTCAGAAGAGAAAAAAAAAACTTTGTTGTTCTTCTAACAAAATTTCAACTACTAACCTACTGCATTAGTCTCCTTCGAAAGCACTTGTTATTTGAAACAAAAAGATATACAACACAACAACATTATAAAAGTTTTTATTATTTCAGAATTTTACACTATAAAACTGGTTCATGGCTATCACAGCCCAGAAAAGTTGAGAAAAAACAGACATTCTTGCTGTAACCAAAAATTCTACACAACCTCACAGTTTACAAAATCGAAAAGCTGTCCATCTTCCTGCTCTTCTTCAAACGAAATAAAATCAAGAAACGTAAGTATGTTCTTATCACAGATTCTTCACCATCATTATTATCGTGGAAAAAATTACATCTCTGTATTTTAAAATTATGTTCTCTCTTTAAAAATTATAGTAAGTTATTAAAGTTAGTACGTGGTTCCATATCATAAGATTTGGTGGTCAAGGTCGTCACCATATAGCATTCTAACTTTAAGATCTCAAGATCTCAAGAACATTCATTCACAATATGAGATGTTAAAGTTATTAATGTTACTACGTGATGTTCGATATCATAAGATTTGGTGGTCATTACCCCAGAAATGCAAGTAACTTTAAGATCTCAAGAACATTTATTCACAATGTGAGATCTTAAAGTTATTAAAGTTAGTACGTGGTGTTCGATATCATAAGATTTCAATATCATAAGATTTGGTGGTCAAGGTCGTCACCCCAGAAATGCAAGTGAGTTATTCAATTTTCGGCATGCATCATTAAGAAATGTGATTGAGAGAATTTTTGGTATTTTCAAATCGCCATTCACAATTTTCAAAACCTACCGTTCCCATTTCAAACACAATCAGAATTAGTATTAACTTGTGGTTACCTAACTTTTTTTTCGGAAAGAATTGTTGGTCCTGTAAGGAGTATATAACAAGTGTATGGGGGGGGGGGAATACACTTGTATGCAAATCTTTTCAACTTTTGATCAAACCAGAGCTCAGCAAGGTTGTCTTGGACAACTCTGCTGAAGATGAATAACTCAACTAAGATAATGAGTGAATCACTTTAGTCAAACTACTAAGTACTATTGAGTACTTAGTTGAACAACTATCTAGGGGAGTTATATGTGCGGAATAGTGGTTGGCCCTTTATGTTTAGACTCCTTAAGTTTCTGAAATCACTTTGACAATCCAATACAGTCCAGTATAGTTTCAGGGAACTTGTCCAATACAGTTTTGCACAGTCTTTGAATATGTGTCTTTTGAAAGATCAGTTTTGTGTGCAGTGTTGAATGAATGTAAGTACTTTGTCAAGCAAATCAACACAGGAGGTTATAGTGGTTCAGAGACTCAAGCTCCTACATCCACTTTCCCTGATTTAACTGGATAATTCCTTCACTCTTGGAATTAACTTGTTTTATAGTGCCAAGGTGCACTTGATCAATAACACCACTCCTTGGTGAATTGATCCCTAGGATGTCTAGAGTTCTAGTACCCTCTTCTCAACTCAGAACTGAACTGTTCTTCTCTCAACAGTCAGCTCCTACCACTTCTACTACTACAACCTTCTCTCTTTCTCACTTGAAAGGGGTAAGGGTTAAAGTAAGGTTCCAACTAATGAGATATCCTTTACAATGAGGATCAGTGTATAAGGATTAGGATATCTCTCTAAGCTTTGTATAGATATACAGTAAGTTCAGCTTAGAAGAAGTGTATGAAGACTAAAATAGTCTTTGAAAGCTTTGAAAGTTCTATGAGTTTTGAGCTTCAGAAAACTTGATGTAGTTGGATTCTGTTGAGGTTCTTTCAAATGGTCTTCACACTTCTGTATTTATAGACAAAATTGAGGATTTGCCCGTTGGAGAGGTAGCCCCAAATTGCTATAAATGTCTTCCTTGAGTTCTTCAAACTGGAAGACAGATTCTTGATAGTGACATGTCCTCATTTGGGTAATAAACGGCTTGTAAGACTTTGTCTTCATTCTGCAGCACTTTTCCCAATGTTTGACTTCTTGTTAGGACTTGGACATGGCTTCTGAAGGTTGATCCAATGATAGGACAACATTCCTTATCAACTGGACAATTCTCCTTATCACTATCATCAGTTTTGCTTATCAGCAAGGTTGGCTTGCTCTTCATCAGATGACTTGGCTCTTTCCCTTTCCTTCATTTCAAGGAGATCTTTGCATGTTGTATTGAGATTCTTTAGGGAATGGTTGTCTTTAACTCTTCAGCATGGTTGACCTTCAAACATTGGAATCTTTGTTCTGGTTCAAACTTGCTGAGACAACTCTTCTGGGACAACTCTCCTGATCAGAGCATTTGGTTTCAGAAGGATTTTTCTTGTCCTTAGAGTTTGTTCCAGACTTTGAGCCTTGAGGGGACTTGATCTTGATCATCTTGAAGGCATAAGTTCCCCCTCACAATGTGCATCTAATCATCTAAGAGCTACTTAACATATTAACTACTTATCTAGCCTTATACTATGTGTTCTAGCACTTTTAGAACACAATCATATTGACTCAGGCATGTCTCAGGGGGTTTTGGTATTTAATCAAAACATGTCTCATTTTATTCCCAACAAGAATGTCTGATGAATTTCCAGTCAAATATGAAGAAGATCAAGATTCACCACATCTCGACATGGAAGAGAAAATTCCCGAACTAGTATTGCTAATGCTATGTGGGAAATGAGGCCGAGGTATAACCGTGATGGAAATGAAGATGAAAATAATAATGATGAATACTTTTTTTTTTTTTGAACTAATATATTTTTGGTATTTTTTCTAAATAATTTAGATAATTTTATTTGTATACAAGTGTATTCGATATACATGGTTTGCATCAATAGTTTTAGGGGCGTAGTTTATGGAAATCAAATCAATAAAAAAATGTGTATTTTAAAATCCTGTCAAATCTATGAAAATTCATATAAATCAATAAAAAAATCAATAAAAAAGTCAGTCAAACTCTACATGGAGTCTATGGATTTTCTAAATCCACTAACTTTTTAAAGTCCAAAAAAATCCAACAAAATCTAAATTGAATACACCCCCTTAAACTTGAATGAGAGAATTTATCTTTATCATATATTTCATGTAATTGAAATCTATAATATTAATTAAATTGAACATAAAAATTCAATTGTATAGGCTAGTCTTGTATGAAATATTGCATATATGCATTTCAGTCATTCACACACATGTTCTTTATAAATACACCCACAAGCTTAATTCACACACCCATTTTTTATAAATACACCAACAAACTTAATTCACACACACATTTTTTAAAAATACACCCACTGATAGCTTAATTCGAAATTTTTAATCCTTTTATTTTACTCGTTTCTGTGATTTTTTTATATTTTATTTAATTATCGAACGCGGGATATTAAATGTAGTAATTCAAATTGTAATATGTAGTAATAAACATTATTTTATGTAGTAATAACACAAACTATTTATATAATAATACAAATTCTTTTATTTAGTAACACGTTTTTCTAGTGTTTTTATTGATGTAGTAACTCACATTATATTATCGAATGTAGTAAACACAATAATCATGTTGTAATACAAAATATTTTATTGTAGGATGATGCGAAAAATATTAGATCATTTGATAAAGTTACATATAGTAACAAACGTCTATTCAATGTAGTAATTCAAAATGTAGTATGTAGTAACATATAATTTTTTATGTAGTAAAACAAATTATTACATGTAGTAATAACACAATTTTATATAGTAATATTGATTCTTTTATATTTTTATATTTTTTTTATTCATTAAGTAACCCACATTATAATATATAGTAACATATATTATTGCATGTAGTAAGATATATTATTGCACGTAATACAAAATAACATTGACCCATAATGATTAGTATTAAAGAATATTTAAAGAAATATAAAATATTTAAGGATTAAGGTCATCGTAAATTGCAGCGTCCGACCGCGGCCTGAAGTGATCGAGAACTGGTCGGAGAAGACGACCATGTTCAATTTCTGTCAGTGGGTGCATTTATAAAAAATGTGGGTGTGAATTGAGCTGTCAGTGGGTGTATTTATAAAAAACGTGTGTGTGAATTAAGCTTGTGGGTGTATTTATAAAAAATGTGTGTGAATTAAGTTTGTGGATGTATTTATAAAGAATATGTGTGTGAATGACTGAAATGCATGTATGCAATATTGCATATAAGTTTTTGTGCAATTGTATCTATACATTGAATTGAATGAGAGAATTTGTCCTTATCATATATTTCATGTAATGTAAACTTTATTATAATTTGCCAATTATATATATATATATATATGTATATGTGTGTGTGAATTTTATTTCAACCCGCATAATACGCGGGTCTTACATTAGTATATATATATATATATATATATATATATATATATATATATATATATTCCGATAATTGGGTGGTGGAATTATGTTTAAAATGGTAAAAAAATAAAAATACACGAAATCAATAAAGCAGGTAAATTCGTAGTTGGTATGTCCATAACGACATGTGTTTCGTTATAATAACATTTATGTCGTTATTAAAATTTCTAGTCATTTCAAAATCTCATTTTATGTTGTCATATACTTTTTTATAACGCTTGTTACTGCCCCCATAATGACAGGTATTTCGTTATAAAAGTCATACGAGTCGCTCTTATATTTTCTAGAGTTTTCAATGCTTTTTTGATGTTTTAATCAACACTCGATCTCTTAAATATAGTAAACAACATGTGAAAGTGGACGGATGATGAATCTATTGTCGTTCATGGTCATAATGACATTCGTGTTATTATAACAACTCGCATTTCGTTATTTGAATTTCAAGTGAAATTGAAAATGTTGGTCCTTGGTGGAGTATAACACAAGTGTATGGGGGGGGGAATGCACTTGTGTATGCAAATTCTTTTCTTTTTGACAAATTAGTCTTATCAGGCAAGTTGTCTCACAACTGGCCTGAGTGAGAACTTTGATAGATACTTGTCCTACTGATTACTATTGAGTGATCAGTTGGCTAAATATCTAAAAGAGTTACTTAGTGCGGAATGTGGTTGGCCTTTGACTAAAGAAATACTCCAAGTTAATTTCTGAAAATACAGGTTATCAGGGACTTTGTCCAAAACAGATTTTCTTACTTACTGAGTTATGAATCTTTAATATATGTTTGAATGAAGTGAAGTTAAGAATGCAGTAAGTAAATGAGACACAAGTTTATAGTGGTTCAGAGACTCAAGCTCCTACATCCACTTTCCCTGATTGAACAGGATAATTCCTTCTCAATGGAATTAGCTTGTTTTATAGTGCCAAGGTGCACTGATCAACAACACTCTCTTAGTGTTTTGATCCCTAGGATAACTTGAGTCCTAGTGCTCAATCTCTCTGAGTTAAGACTGTGTTTCACACTAACAGTCCTTAACTCCTCACTTCTACAACAAACACTCTCTTCACTAAATGAGATAAGGTTTGAGGTTTGGTTCCAACTAGTAGAGATATCCTTTACAATAAGAACAGTGTAAAGGCTTAGGATATCTCAATGCTAAGCTAGGATGTTTACAAAGATTGGCTTAGCTGACTTGAAGTGATTCAGGAAACTTGGAATTCTAGAGAGCAGCTTGGTTTCCTTTTGAAAGCTTGATGATAGTTTGATAGCTTGTAGTTGGACGTGAATCCCTTTGATCACTTCTATATTTATAGGTAATTTGAACAACTAACCGTTGGAGGGATTAGCAATTCAAATATGTCTATTTGCAGCACCATTGAAACGGCTATGAAGCTTGGCATCCTTTTATCCACTGTGTAAAAGGGGTCTTCAATGGTTGCTTGATTGAATGTGTTGACTTCTGAAAAATGCGGCTGAAAAGACTTGTGTCAGTTTCCAATTTTGCACATTGTCCTAGGTTGATTTGTGGTAAACTTTACACTCAGCCAACGGCCAGATGGGACAAGTTCCCTGAACATTCTTGCTGCAGTTTTAGAATGTTCCAACATTCATTCAATGCTTCACTCTTTAATGCTCTAATCTAAGTCTTTAATGCTTGGTTCAGGCATGATTGGCAATAAATGCTTCATTGAATGTGTCTTCTGTAAGCTTTTGACATTCAATTCTCTTGATCATTTGTACTTCAACTGTCTTGATCTTTTGTATTTATGAGCACAGCTTCAGTATTCTTGATCTCTTCAGCCAGGTTGTCCATTTGATCAGTTTGTCTTGAATGAATCAGCAACTTTGTCCTATAGACCTATCAAGCTGCCTAACATTCCAGCTTTGGACAACTATCCTGATCACTAATATCTCATAACATTTCTGAGATTTTAACTTAAGCATACTACACATCAAGTGTTCTGGGACAACTTGCCTGAATAATACTTTGAGCATATCTCAACTAATCTGTACATCATCAATCAGGGGTTTTGGTATCTAGATCAAAATCATTTTATTCCCAACAATTTCCCCCTTTTTGATGATGCCAAAACCTATTACAAAGGGACCTTAACTAAAACTAAATATTACCTTCAGGATGAATGAACTGGTCAACTTTCCTGAAAGAAACTGTTAGCACAATAAATCAAGTATATGTGTCATGTCAGGTTAGTTGAGATAATGAGTTGTTATCTCTTGATAGAACTCATTGGTCCTTTTATATATCATGGAGCATTACAGATCAGAAAATTAAAAGGACACACTTACTGATACAAGAATAAAATAACAACATCATCAGCAATCATAAAAACAAGAGTAGGGAAGGGATAAACTTATCCATCAGAGAGTTCCATCATCTTGGGGAGCAATGTCATATTGAGCCCAGACCCTTTTCTTCAGCTCCCAAACATCCTTGTTGGAGCCTCTAGGGCCTATCTTCATCTTCTCCATCTTCATGATGTTGATGAACTCCTCCAGAATCTTTCCCTCATCAATCAAGTTCCCACTGAACTTAGGAGGCATGTACAGAATTGGACCAGGGGCCTTGAACTCCACTCTAGCCATATCAGCTGCTGCAAACAGCTTTTGGTAGAGGTCCCTATGATTCTCAAACATGAACTGGACAAAGACTTCATCTACACTCTCTCCAAGCCACTTCCCAATGACATAGAAGTCATATACAAAACTCCTCTTGGCCTCCTCCCATGCATCATTCAGTGAGATTGGAACCCACTTATCATGGTGAGGGTATTGAGTGTCCCATCTTTGCAGCATTTTAGGTTTGAGTCTTCTGTATGAGGCTCTCCTTCTTGGGGCTTTGAAATTTGCCCTTCTTTCATCCCTTGCCTTGTTGGCCTCAACCAATTGCTCCATCCTCTCTTTAGCTCTCTGAAGAGCTAGCTTCTCTTGGGTTTCTGGATCTTTTCCAAAACCTTCTTCAAACAATTTAGAGGGATCATCAGCAAGTTTGGGCATACCAACTTCAGGCATTCTGTCCTGTACTTCCTCTTCAACTTCTTCTTCTTCAATGGCAGGCATTTGAGCTGCTTTCTTCATTCTCTTGGATTTCCTTGCTGGAATAGATTCTTCAGATTGAAATTCTGAAGGCAAAGTCAGGCTGGTTGGGAATTCATTGAAGGTTTCCAATTCCTTCCTCTTTCTTTCAGATGACCTTGTCACCTTCCCCCTTACTTCAGCAACCTTCTCTTTAGGTTCAAGTCCTGTAGACTCACCACCTGGCCTTTGAAGCTTTCTTGCCCGAGTTTCCATAGCTGACATCATGGATTCCTTGACAGCTATTTGAATCTGCTCTTCCTCAGTCAAATCTTCAACATTCATTGGGCCTTTGCCTTTCCCAATGTCTTCTACTGCTTCCTCCTCAATCTCAGGGACCTTCTCCTTTCCCTTGGATTCACCAATTACCAAGGTTCCCTTTGCCCTTGCTCTCTCTCTTTCCCCCTTTTTGGCATTATCAAAACACTGGGGCTTCAATTCACTCATAGTGACAGAGAGATGTGAGTGGGAATGAGTGAGGGACTTCAACTCCTGCAGTAGGTAAACATTCTCATCATGAATGTTTTGCATTTTATCATCTGCCATGCTCAAAAAGTGTGAACTGGCTTCATCTTTTGGGAAACTATGGCATCCAATGTGGCTTTCAGTGATTGATCAAGTTTGGCCTGAAGTTGTTCAGTGAGATTGGCCACAACTTGATCAGACACTTTGGCCATGAGTTCAACAGTGAACTTTTCAGCAGCTTCCTTCACCATTGCAGCTTTCAATTCTTCTGCCTTCTTTCTCTGGGCTGCTGTCCTCTGCCTTAAAGCATCCTTGATTGTCTTTCTCAATGCTTTCACATTGTGCTTGTACAAAGTTTTGAGACCCTGCTGCTCTTTCTTCACAGATCTAGTGAATTTACCCATAGCATCTTTGGCTTTTGTCACTTCAGTTGAGACTGTTTGAAGGCCAGTTTCAACTCCACATATTCTTGCATCAAGAGTAGGCAAGATCACTTCTTCTGACCCTGTGAGCCTCATCTCCACAGAGGCTAGAGTCTTGCTTTGGCCATCTAGGGTATCAGCAGTGGTTGCATGAGCCTTCTCAACTTCCCTGACCAGTGTGTCCAACTTCTCTGACTGCTCTTCAATGATGGATGCAGTCTGAGTAGCAATCTGAAAGTGAGCCTCAGAGGTGTTGGCTTGATCAAAGTAGATCTGGTTAAGTGTGGACACATTTGCTGATACTGCTTCAAGATCAGTGTCAGCATCAACTGGTATATCTGTCAGGGAGGCATCTGCAAAAATTTGCTCAAGAGTGACAGCAACTGAATCTGCAAAACTGACAGTGTTAGTAAAAACTTCCTCATCACCCTCTATTTCTTTTTCTCCCATAAGGCCTGATACATCAGCACCTTTTCTCTCATTTTCAACTATATTCTTTTCTTCTTCATTTTCAAAAGATAGACTCACATTCACTGGAGAATCAGGCCTCCTTTCACCAAGGGATTCATCAAGTTCAGATTTGACTTGAAGAATAGCCTGACTCTCATATTGGGCTGCACCCAATATTTTTACTTCCTCACCCTCTATTTGTGGTGCACTCAAGGAACCAGTGATCACACATTCCTCACCATCATCTCCCTCTGATTTTTCAGCACTCACAGCCTTTTCAACTCCTTCAATTTCTAAACCTGACACCTCTATATCCTCAACAGGATCCACAGAGGGCAGTTGTTGGGAGATCACAGTGCTTGGGCATCCCAAGTCCACTGAGTCATCCTGAATGACTAAAGGCTGGTCAATGTCCAACTTTCCTGACATTGATGAGGCTTTAGCCAAACCAGCTTCTCCCATGGAAGTCTCAACATTGTCAAGCTGTGCCTCAGGTTCAAAAGAACCATCCTTGGCCAATGCATCTTGGACTGAGTCACCATCTTTGGTCAACTCCTCTGAATGATCAGAGTCCTTCACAGAATGAAAAGTCAAGTAATGTACCTGAGCTGAGTTGATACCAGGGGGATTGGGATTGGTGTGATCATCATCATCATCATCATCATCAGATGGGCTGTCAGGATGCTTGATTCCTTGTGCTATCCTCTCTCTTTCAGCAAGCACCTTTTCATGAACAATGGTGCAAAATAGGGCCTCAGTGGTTAATACACTGGTCTTCTTTACATTTGCAAAATGTAGCAGCCTATTTTCCTCAACCTGCCACCAGTTGGCACCCTTATCCTGAATAGCCTGAGCTATTTCCACAATAGTTCTATCTTTGATCTCAACAAGTGCTCTGAGATCATAGAATTGTTGTTGCAGCCTGGGATAAGCCTTCAATCCTGGATATAGTTCATCCACATTGGCTCTTGCAATCTGCCTCAACATCCCCTCATAGGTATACTCTTCACCACTATCATCTCCAGAAGAGTTGGTTTGGGATTCAGGAGGGTTGGAATGAGATTCAAGTAAGCTTGGCTGGGATTCAGGTAGGTTGGGTTCAGAAGGATTGGGTTCAGGAGAGGTCAAAACAAGTTGGGATTCAGGTGCTTTTGAGAGCATTGTCCCTGAAGAGGTAATTGGAATAGCTGGAATGGGTGGGAAAATAACTTGATCACCTTCTTGAAGAGCAGTTTCAAGAAGTTTGGTATAAGAGAGAAGTCTTGGATCAAGTGGGGAAAAGGGTCTATCTTCAAGATTGACCAAATCTGCCAGCACATCAATACCTGATCTATCAGGTGCACCTTCAGGGGAGTAAACTTTCTTGGCAATGATTGGTGCATCTTCAGGAGTCTTGCACTCCTCTTCTTCTTGCCTTGGAGATATTCTTCTAGATTGAATATTAGGGGAGTTGGCTTCAGGGCTGTTGGGTTTGGACTTGGATTTGGAGTTAGACTTGCTGGCCTGTCTAATCTCCTTGAAGAACTCTTTCTTCTTCTTTTCTTCCTCCATCAACCTCTGCTTCTCAGAAGTCTTGATGATTCTTCTTTTTCTTTCATACCTTGTTGGCTGGTCAAGGTCTCTGAATTCAGTTATACTTTCAGGCTGTAAGGGGACAACCTGTCTGACTTCTTCACCTTCTTCAGGAGGGTTGACTCCTTCCTCAGCAACCTTCTCTATTTCCTCAGAAGTGGCTCCTCCACTTCTTGACTGACTTTCTGGTGAAGATTCATTCAGAATCTTCTTCATCTTCTTCAGGAGAGGTCAAAACAAGTTGGGATTCAGGTGCTTTTGAGAGCATTGTCCCTGAAGAGGTAATTGGAATAGCTGGAATGGGTGGGAAAACAACTTGATCACCTTCTTGAAGAGCAGTTTCAAGAAGTTTGGTATAAGAGAGAAGTCTTGGATCAAGTGGGGAAAAGGGTCTATCTTCAAGATTGACCAAATCTGCCAGCACATCAATACCTGATCTATCAGGTGCACCTTCAGGGGAGTAAACTTTGTTGGCAATGATTGGTGCATCTTCAGGAGTCTTGCACTCCTCTTCTTCTTGCCTTGGAGATATTCTTCTAGATTGAATATCAGGGGAGTTGGCTTCAGGGCTGTTGGGTTTGGACTTGGATTTGGAGTTAGACTTGCTGGCCTGTCTAATCTCCTTGAAGAACTCTTTCTTCTTCTTTTCTTCCTCCATCAACCTCTGCTTCTCAGAAGTCTTGATGATTCTTCTTTTTCTTTCATACCTTGTTGGCTGGTCAAGGTCTCTGAATTCAGTTATACTTTCAGGCTGTAAGGGGACAACCTGTCTGACTTCTTCACCTTCTTCAGGAGGGTTGACTCCTTCCTCAGCAACCTTCTCTATTTCCTCAGAAGTGGCTCCTCCACTTCTTCACTGACTTTCTGGTGAAGATTCATTCAGAATCTTCTTCATCTTCTTCATCTTTGGCTGAGCTTTTGGTGGCTGGGCTTTCCTCTTTCTTGGAGAGGCTCTGGTTGCTGGTACAACTGTGATGGCTTTCTTAGAAGCTGCATCCTGCTTCCTTTTCTCTGTCTTAGATGACAGCTTCCTAAACATCACCTTTTGAGCTGGAAAAGGCTTTGGCTTAGCTTGGAGGTGGGTGTAATGTGCAAATCTTTCCAAGAGCAGGCTTGCTCTTGTGCAGAACTGGAGTTTTCCATCAACCACCACCTTGTGGTGTTTTACCTCCTTAAACTTGAATTTTTCATTCATCATTTTGTCAAGAATGAAATTTTTCCAGTTGAACTTGACTCTCTTCTCAGCAGAGTCAATCACAGCAGCCATCACTCTCAATTTAGGCATACTGATTTGTTCAACACTCCCTGAGTGGCTTAGCAGGCTCTTTACAACACAATCAAACAAGTGTCTGTAAGGAAGTTTTAAAGTGTTCTTGTTTTGAGCACTTACAACCTTTTTGGGTTCTATCATCCAAGAGTAATAGAAATCCTGATCATCCTCTTCTTTGTACATTTCTGGATTCAGGCCTTCTGAAGGTAGCCCAAAGCTAGCATCCAGATCTTCTGCAGTGAAGATGATAGTGTGTTGGCTTTCTTCTTCTTCATCTTCCTCTGCATATGTGAGCTTTGTGCACACATCCCCCTTCTTGCCCTTCCACCTGAGATAGGCAAAGAATTCTGCCCTGAATGGATTCAGGCAGGAATCAGGCTTGGTGCCTAGAAATTTTTCTAGCCCTGCCTCCCTCAGCCATTGGAGGACTTGTTGAACTTCTGAATCTGGGCTATCAAAAGCTACCAGCTTTTCAAACCAAAGGGAATTTGGGTTGCTAAGATAAGAGAAATCAATGTCCAGAGAGGAATCATTGAAATCTACAAGTTCTTCTCTCTTGAGTTTTGGAGCCATGGTTAGATTTGAGAGAAAGAAAGTTTTGGAGACAAGTTGCAGGTTTAGAGGTTTTGAAACTTCAAAGGTTTGGGAAATATGAGTGCGTAAAGATGGTAGTGAAAATTGAGAAGTTTATATATGGAAGGAATTTATTAACCGTTGGTTAATGGAATGTAACAGTGGGTAATTTTGAAAAACCGTTTGAATATAGTGGGGTAGTGGACTTTCAATGGTTCGATGGAGTTTTGAATGCAATTTAATGGTTTTGATAAAGGCTCAAGAATTCATGCAATCTTATTAAGATTTCTGCATTAAATGCTGATTTGCCTTTTTGGTGGTAAAAATCTTTATAGCACACTCCATCCTAAAATGGCCTACTCTTAGACCAAGAAACCTCTTAAATGTCTAATCAATGCTAAAAATAGCAATAATTATCCAATTAACTAGGACAAACATCCTGAGATGTGCTTTGGTTTCTGTGAGGGTCAAATTGCCTGATTGCCTTGCCTGAGTGGGTCCCAAAGTTGCTGACTGGGTCCCACTTGGACAGATCCCCTGATCAACATTGCTGAACATTATAGGGACAACTTTGCTGAGTTTCCCTCTTTGGCTGACAGCTTCAGTGAGGTTGGTCAACTTTGCTGAAGTTCAACTTTGATGAGCTTCCCCCTTCATATGAACTTTCTTTCCTTATTTTTCCTGGATCAAGTAACCCCAATTCAGCTGACAACTCCAAGAACCTTGCTTCAGCTAGAGGCTTGGTCAAAATATCAGCTTTTTGCTTATCAGTGTGGATTTTGACAAGCTTGATATCTTTCTTCTCCACATGATCCCTTATGAAATGATGCTTGATGTCCACATGCTTGCATCTGGTGTGGAGCACTGGATTCTGTGAGATGGCAATTGCACTATTGTTGTCACAGAATATTGGCACTTCATTTGTGATTACTTTGTAATCTCTCAATTGTTGCCTGAGCCAAAGTATCTGAGCACAACAACTTCCAGCTGCTACATACTCAGCTTCAGTTGTTGAAGTTGCAACTGTATTTTGCTTCTTGGAGAACCATGAGATAAGCTTGCTGCCCAAGAATTGACATGTTCCTGAGGTGGATTTTCTGTCAATTCTGCATCCTCCATAGTCTGCATCTGAATATCCAGTGAGCTCAATGTTGTCATCAGCTGGATACCATAATCCAAGATTCTCAGATCCCTTGAGATATCTTAGAATTCTCTTGGCAGCATCAAGATGGCTCTTCTTTGGATTAGCTTGAAATCTTGCACATACTCCAACTGCAAATGTGATATCATGCCTGCTTGCAGTGAGATATAGCAATGATCCTATGATTCCTCTGTAGTTAGTGGAGTTTGTTGACTCTCCACCTTCATCAGGATCCATCTTCCAGTTAGTATTCATAGGAATTCTGACTGGCTTGCTTGTTGCACATCCAAATTTTTTGATCATGTCCCTTGTGTACTTGGCCTGATTGATGAATATTCCCTTCTTTGATTGAGTGACCTGAAGTCCTAAGAAGAAATTCATCAATCCCATCATAGACATCTCAAACTTGCTTTGCATGAGTTTGGAGAACTTCTCACATAACTTCTCATTTGGAGATCCAAATATAATGTCATCCACATAGATTTGGACTAACAGAATATCATCTCCTTCACAGATTCTGAACAAGGTTCTGTCAACAGTGCCTTTGACAAAACCATGATCTAGAAGAAACTGTGATAAGGTGTCATACCAAGCTCTTGGAGCTTGTTTTAAGCCATAGAGGGCTTTCTTCAATCTGTACACCTTGTCTCCTTCTTCAAATCCTGGGGGCTGTTCCACATATACTTCTTCTTTGAGCACCCCATTGAGAAATGCACTCTTCACATCCATTTGATATACCTTGAATCTCATGTGAGCTGCATATGCTAAGAAGAGTCTGATTGCCTCAAGTCTGGCCACTGGAGCAAAAGTCTCATCATAATCAATCCCTTCAGATTGACAATATCCTTTGGCCACCAGTCTTGCTTTGTTTCTCACAATGATGTCATTTTCATTTTTCTTGTTTTTGAACACCCATTTAGTTCCAATGACATCTTGATGAGTTGGCCTGTCTACCAGCTCCCATACTTCATTTCTGGTAAACTGATTCAGCCCTTCTTGCATGGCTATGATCCAGTTGGTGTCTTGTAGTGCTTCCTCAATGTCTTTAGGTTCCTGTTCTGAAAGAAAACAACAAAACAGAGCACTTTCTCCATGAAATCTTCTAGTTTTGATCCCTTCACTTGGATTACCAAGTATCAGGCTAGATGGGTGGTCTTGCAACCAAGTCCTTCTAGGCCTGATCCTTTCAGGAGGATTGTCCTCATCTGAAGTTGGATCACTAGATTCATTAAATTCAGGAAAGTTAATTGAAGGATCAAGCTCAGGATCATATTCAGGGGTGTTGTCCTCATTGTCAGATAAGTTGACATTTTCATTAGTTCCCCCTTGAATAGTGGATCCATTAACTACCTCAGCATTGCCTGCTTCTTCATTGGTAGTTGTTACCTGGTTTTGAACTGGGATGGGGTCAGTCAGTTCAATTTCTCCTTCAGGTTGGTTGTCTACTGGTTGATTGCTATCAGGTAGGTTGTCCAGTTTTTGATTTTCATGAAGTTCAGGCTGGGCAACATCCACAAACACTGTTTCCTTGTTTTGAAGCCTTAATCTGGTTGTTCTTTGTGTTATCTCATCAATATTCAGGTTTCTATCCCTGAACTCATTAATAGATTCATCAAACACAACATGAGGTGTTTCTTCCACAATAAGAGTTTTGCAATTATAAACTCTGTAAGCCTTGCTGATTTGTGAATATCCAACAAATATTCCTTCATCAACTTTGCTATCAAAAGCTTTCAATTGCTCTTTCCCATTATTATGGATGAAACACTTACAACCAAATATGTGAAAATAAGCAACAGTGGGCAATCTACCTTTCCATATTTGATATGGGGTTTTACCTTGTCCTTTGGTGATTAAGGACCTGTTTTGAGTGTGACATGCAGTGCTAATGGCTTCTGCCCAGAACCTTTTAGGCAATTTAGATTCAGCAATTAAGGTTCTTGCTGCCTCCTTCAAGGTCCTGTTCCTTCTTTCAGCAACCCCATTTTGTTGAGGTGTTCTTGCTGCTGAAGTTTCATGAGTGATGCCATTCTTGCTGCAATACTCATTGATGTATGAGTTTATGAATTCAGTTCCTTTGTCAGATCTGATCTTGACAATGCTTAGGCCCTTTTCATTGCTTAATCTCATCATCAATTCAGGTAGCTTGACTTGGGTCTCCTTTTTGTTCAGCAAAAATACTACCCAAGTGTACCTGGAAAAATCATCAACAACAACTAAAGCATATTTTCTTCCATTTATACTTACTGGGATTATTGGCCCAAATAAATCCATATGCAGTAGTTGAAGAACTCTCTCAGTTGAGATGACAGGTTTTCCTTTGAAAGAGGCTTTGATCTGCTTTCCTTCCTGACATGGCTGGCATATGTGTTCTTTGGTGAACACTTGATTTGGCAGCCCTTTAACTAGAGATTTTCTTGCAATTTTGTTGATGGTTTTGAAGTTCAAGTGATTCAGTCTCTTGTGCCACAGCCAGCTTTGCTCATTTGTGCTTTTGGCAACAAGACAAACTGCTTCAGGGGTTTTGTTCCAATCTGCAAAATAGACATTTCCCTTTCTCACCCCTGTTAGTAGCACCTGTTGTGTTGATTTGTTTTTGATAGTACATTCATTTGGTGCAAATTCAACACAATATCCTTTGTCACAAATTTGACTTATAGACAGCAAATTATATTTTAGGCCTAGAACATATGAGACATTAGTAATTTTAACACTACCAATGTTTAATGTACCATAGCCTCTTGTGATGCCTTGAGAGCTGTCTCCAAAGGTTACTGAAGGACCATCTTTTTCTATGAAGTCTGGGAGAAGCTCCTTGTTTCCAGTCATGTGCCTTGAACATCCACTGTCCAGGTACCATGCTGTTTTCTTGTTGATGCTTCTCTTCTTTTTGGGGTCCTTGTAGCCCTGCAAAGTCAAAATTTAGATACCCTTTGAGTGTTGGGTCCTAGAGGGTTAGCTGTACCTTTTGGAACCCAAATCTGCCTGATTACTCTAATTGATTCAAAGTGACTGACTTGGTTTCCATTTACATCTACATACACAGTTTGACCCTTAAATGCCTTGGGTGTTCTCTGTGTATAAGTGTTAGCTTTGTAGGGTTCAGGAGAGTTGGTAAATTTCTTTGGGACATTTCTCCTGAAGTTACTAAGCTTAGGTGCAGCTGGGTAAGACTTTTGAGGATAGGTTTTTGGATGGCCTTTTCCATTTGGCAAGTAAGGTCCAGGCTTCCTGAATGTTTTATACCTATCAGAGGGGATTGGCCTTAATCCATTCAGTTGAGGTTGCCTCATTTGAGTTGGCCTCTTCTGAACAGGTTTTGGACAACTCCTCTGATGATGATTCAGATAGGTTGGCCTTCCATTGGTTCTACCTTTCTGAACCTCATTCCTCCTGTAAGCAATGCCTTTAACCTTTTCCAAAGGTGTGGGTTTAGGTACATTGTTTACCTGAGTTGGTATAAACATTCCTTTACCCTTATCCTTGATCAGTGGTTGATTTACTTCAATTTCATTTTGTTGTGCCACTGATCTCACAAAAGTCATCTTAGAATTGCTTGATGAAGTAATACTAAGACCAGGTGAGGGTTCAAATGGATTATAGCCTAATCCACCCTTTTGAGCAAATGGTCTTTGAAACCCTTGAATCTCTTCTATTGCCTTAGCAGATTTATTCAAGGCAGACATTTTCATTTTTAAGCTCCCCTCACTTAATTTTAGAGTATCAAATTCACTTGAGAGATTGTCAAATTTTGCTTGAAGAATTCTAAGATCAAAATCCTTTTTCCTCAAGGCCAGTTCTTGATCATCAATCAACTTTTGTTGTTCAGAGACTTTGAGAGACACTTCCTCAAGTTCTCTCACAATCTGCTGATACAACTTAGTTGATTTAATGTCAAGCTCAGGTTCAGGAAGGTTGGGAGTTTGAGCTTTCGAATTCAGTAGCTCATTTTCTCTGAGTGATATATTGCATACTTCTCTTAGCCTGGTGAAATCCTCAAATAGTTTTACAAAGTTGAGTTTTAAGGGGATTTCACTGGACTCATGTGTGTTATTTGAAGAACTGGAAGAACTAGAAGATGAACATACCTCATCATTTTCCAATGCCATTTGACAGTCATCATCACTGTCACTGTTGGAGAATAGTCCATCATCAGAAGAGTAGACACTCTCTTCACTTGCTGAATCTCCAGCTACCATAGCCTTCCTGTTATTCAGCCTTTTATCTCTTTTGTTCTGCCTTTCCTTCCTTTCTTTTGCACTGAGGTCAGGACAGTCATACTGAAAGTGACCCTTCTTCTGGCAGTTGTAACACACATCTTCATCATCATTCTTCTTGCTTAAGGACTCCTTCCTCCTTGATGATGATGGTTCACCTTTGCTAAATTTCTTCTTATCAGCATATCTGTCTTCTTTCTTTTCATTAGAGACTTTGTCCTCTGATTTATGTTCAGGAGAACTGAATCTCCTTCTGGTTCTGTTATCTTGGTAGAACTTCTTGTATCTACCAAATCTGGAGTTGAGCTTCTCAAATCTTCTAGCCATGAGTGCCATCTCCTCCTTTATTTCAGATTTTGAAACAGATTGAGATGATCTTTGAGTAATCTTCTTTTCTGTTTCAGCAGCTTTGAAGGCAACACCTTTGTTTGAGGAGGATGGCTCTTCATGCACCTTTTTTCTGTTGAGATCAAACTCATATGCTTTGAGTTCAGAGAATACTTGCTGCATTGGCATGTTGTCAAGATTGTTGGTATTTTGCATCATGACAGAATATATGTCCCACTTGGATGTGAGACTTCTCAAGATCTTCAAAGCAACCTCTCTTTTGGCATAGAACTTGCCAAGAGAGTTTATTTCATTCATGATGTCAGTGAACCTGCCATCAAGATGATCAATAGTTTCATTGGCTTCCATAGAGAATTGTTCATATTTTTGGATAGCCACTTGAAGCTTGTTCTCCTTGATCTTTTGGGTACCTTCACACATAAGTGCTAAGGTATCCCAAATCTCTTTAGCTGATGTGCAGTGGTACACTCTTCCCATCACTGCATCTGGAATTGTCTGGTACAATGTGTTCATTGCAATGTAGTTCAGGTTGTGCCTTTTTCTTTCTTCAGCTGTAAGGTCATCTTCATCTTTTGGCAGCAACTCCCTTGGATCAGCTTTTTGAGCATCAGTGAGCTTGGGATTTGCTTTAGTGAATGTAAATGGCCCTCTAGTGATGACTTTAAGCATCTCATCATGCTGGCAAGCAAGATGTGCTCTCATCCTGATCTTCCAGAAATCATAGTTCTCAATTGAGAACATTGGCAGTTTGTGATGAGAAATATGATTGACTTGGTTTGGACCCATATTGTTGATGGTGTTGACAGCATCTCCTGGAACTGCATTGTTAGCCATTTCAACAAATGTAATATAAGATGAACACAGATAAGTTTTTCAGAAATTTGGATCAGTTCAGTGACCACAGAAAATGTGATTTTGAAAATCAGTTGGATTTTCAGAAGCAGTGGTCTTTGAACCCCTGCTCTGATACCACTTGTTGGTCCTTGGTGGAGTATAACACAAGTGTATGGGGGGGGGGGGGGGAATGCACTTGTGTATGTAAATTCTTTTCTTTTTGACAAATTAGTCTTATCAGGCAAGTTGTCTCACAACTGGCCTGAGTGAGAACTTTGATAGATACTTGTCCTACTGATTACTATTGAGTGATCAGTTGGCTAAATATCTAAAAGAGTTACTTAGTGCGGAATGTGGTTGGCCTTTGACTAAAGAAATACTCCAAGTTAATTTCTGAAAATACAGGTTATCAGGGACTTTGTCCAAAACAGATTTTCTTACTTACTGAGTTATGAATCTTTAATATATGTTTGAATGAAGTGAAGTTAAGAATGCAGTAAGTAAATGAGACACAAGTTTATAGTGGTTCAGAGACTCAAGCTCCTACATCCACTTTCCCTGATTGAACAGGATAATTCCTTCTCAATGGAATTAGCTTGTTTTATAGTGCCAAGGTGCACTGATCAACAACACTCTCTTAGTGTTTTGATCCCTAGGATAACTTGAGTCCTAGTGCTCAATCTCTCTGAGTTAAGACTGTGTTTCACACTAACAGTCCTTAACTCCTCACTTCTACAACAAACACTCTCTTCACTAACTGAGATAAGGTTTGAGGTTTGGTTCCAACTAGTAGAGATATCCTTTACAATAAGAACAGTGTAAAGGCTTAGGATATCTCAATGCTAAGCTAGGATGTTTACAAAGATTGGCTTAGCTGACTTGAAGTGATTCAGGAAACTTGGAATTCTAGAGAGCAGCTTGGTTTCCTTTTGAAAGCTTGATGATAGTTTGATAGCTTGTAGTTGGACGTGAATCCCTTTGATCACTTCTGTATTTATAGGTAATTTGAACAACTAACCGTTGGAGGGATTAGCAATTCAAATATGTCTATTTGCAGCACCATTGAAACGGCTATGAAGCTTGGCATCCTTTTATCCACTGTGTAAAAGGGGTCTTCAATGGTTGCTTGATTGAATGTGTTGACTTCTGAAAAATGCGGCTGAAAAGACTTGTGTCAGTTTCCAATTTTGCACATTGTCCTAGGTTGATTTGTGGTAAACTTTACACTCAGCTAACGGCCAGATGGGACAAGTTCCCTGAACATTCTTGCTGCAGTTTTAGAATGTTCCAACATTCATTCAATGCTTCACTCTTTAATGCTCTAAGTCTTTAATGCTTGGTTCAGGCATGATTGGCAATAAATGCTTCATTGAATGTGTCTTCTGTAAGCTTTTGACATTCAATTCTCTTGATCATTTGTACTTCAACTGTCTTGATCTTTTGTATTTATGAGCACAGCTTCAGTATTCTTGATCTCTTCAGCCAGGTTGTCCATTTGATCAGTTTGTCTTGAATAAATCAGCAACTTTGTCCTATAGACCTATCAAGCTGCCTAACATTCCAGCTTTGGACAACTATCCTGATCACTAATATCTCATAACATTTCTGAGATTTTAACTTAAGCATACTACACATCAAGTGTTCTGGGACAACTTGCCTGAATAATACTTTGAGCATATCTCAACTAATTTGTACATCATCAATCAGGGGTTTTGGTATCTAGATCAAAATCATTTTATTCCCAACAGAAAACCTAATATTTCCAAAGTCCTCATTTAGCGATTCTAGAACGTTTTATTAAAAGAAGACTAAGTTTGATTGAAAAATACTTGCATGACTTATACAATAAAGTTATAATATAAAAGAGTTAAAGATTGTTCAATTGTGTATTACCTGATGAACATGTCATTCAAAACGCAATCAAGTCTTTTAAACATGTCTACAATTGGGTGATGGAAGTTAAATGATGGTCGTATAGTGCATACGACTTTGTTGTACACATAACATCACACTAGTCGTTATTTCGTTTTCTAGTGCTGGTATATCTTTATTTATATTTTATTCAATTTTTATACGTTAGTTATAGTAACGAGCACGTGAGTTTGAGCGAATGATGAGTGTATAGTCGTTGTCCATAACGACCTGTGTTTCGTTAAAATATCATATGAGTCATTTTTCTATTTTCCCAGTGTTTTCAACCCTTTTTTATGTTTTATCCATATTTTATACACTATAATATTTTTATTTTAAAAAAATACAATAGTTGAAAAATATTATTTAATCTTTAGCTTATACTTTAGAGTTACAACATAAAGAAGTTGATGGTTAATCAATTATATATTACCCGATGAACATGACATCTAAAATGCACCAACCAAAATCTTCTAAACATTTCTAAAAGAGGATTCTGGAAGTTATACAATGGTCATATAGTAGATACAAAATTGTTAGTGTCCACAACGACCCGCGTTTTGTTACAACGTCACACATGTTGTTATTCCATTTTTTAGAATTTTCGAACCTTCTTTTAAGTCCATATCCACATTTTACACACTATTTGTAGTAATGAACATGTGAAGGTGAGCGAATGGTGACTATATAGTCGTTAGTGTGTGGCGATTTGGTGTGATGGCGACAACGACGGCAGCTTCGTGCGAAAGGGGCAGAAAAGAAAATGGCTGAGAGTTTGTGACTTAGAGGGGTGTATTCAATTCGAATTCTATTGAATTTTTTTTAACTTTAAAAAGTACGTGGATTTATAAAATTCATAGAGTCCATGCAGAGTTTAACTACTTTTTTTATTGATTTATATGGATTTTCATAGACTTAACAAGATTGTGGAATTTTTTTTTTATTAATTTACATAGATTTTCATAAACTCTGGCGTTGAACTATTGATGTGAAGAGGTTTTTTTTTTTTTTAATGTGAAGAATTTTTTTTAAAAATTAATATTATATATATATATATATTATAAAGTATTTATCAATAAAAAATATATATGTATTATATATATATATATTTATATATATTATAAAGTGTTTATCAATAAAAAATATATTATATATATATATATACTATATACAGTTTATATATTGATTCGGGGCGGGCGGGGCGGATTCTCGCGGGTCGGACATAAGACCCAGACCTGACCCATTTTCAATACGGGACAGATCCGACCTGACTCAAAGCTCGCGGGGTGGGGTGGGTATCCGTGGGTCGGGTCAATATTGTCATTCCTACTTCTGACCTTTCGTCTTTAGAGTTCTTTGAGAGAATCCGTTGAAATCTCTAGTTTTTAGAAGAGATTTTGGATAGTGAAATTTATTTATATTTTTGGAAGAGAATCCAATAAAATTCATAGAGTATTAAAATCCATAAAATGTTGAATACCTAAAGATTTTTAAAGACTTTTTAAAATTCGTATTGAATACCTCAGAATTTTTAAAGACTTTTGAAAATTCGAATTGAATACCCCCAAACTTTGAAAGTCCAAAATAATTCTAAAGAATCCACAACCAATACAACCCCTTAATTTCAAGTTGATTCAAATAACACAGTATGGACTGAAGGATTGCACAACGCGATTGCGTACGTCTGCAGAAGATCGTGACATCGAGCAGATGAGCGTGGGCGCATTGACGATGTCTACAACCGATCGTGACGACGGTGGTGGCAGTGGCGCGAAGGCAACTGCGGTTCTTTACTTGAGAAGTTGAGTTCTAGAAGAAGTGAAAAATATGATTCAACTCGTAATTTTTTATTACTATTAATTTTGAATTGATAATTTTAATTTTTTTTTAAAAAGATATGTAATTTTTTGTTCTAATTATTATTTTTTAAATTTAAATTAATATAATATAATATAAGGATAAATATGTAATTTTTAAATTATACTCCATCCGTCCCATATGAACTTGCACACCTAGGAGGGCACACAATTTAAGAAATGTATAAGAAAAGGTGTAATGAGTGATGTTTTGAGGGGTAGTTTTGTAAAGTTTTATGAATAAAGTAAAGTAAAAAGTAGATTGAGTGTGGAAAAGTAATGGCATATGGGTAAATAAGAGTATATTTTGAGGGTGAGGGTTATAAAGATATTTCCTTTATGGAGTGTGCAAATTGGTATGGGACATCCATTTATAAAAAGTGTGCAAATTCATGTGGGACGGAGGGAGTATATTTTAATTAATATAATATAATATTTTGCTACATAAGGATAAATATGTAATTTCAAAATTATTATATTTTAATTAATTAAATTAATTGTAAAGGTATGACAATACGACATATTACAATGAATATTACGATACATAATACAAAAGGTAGCTTATCATCAACTTTAAGCTTTTAAATTTGAAATATAATAGTAACCCATATTAATTAACTAATGTAGTCAAGTACGACACACTATCCCCTATTTAAATACATGTAATAACATCTGTTGCTCTAAAACGTAATCGTATAGAATAAAATTGAATCGACTTGGAGTCTTGGACTCGTTGTCATCAGTACGCCTAATGTCCACACACTTTAATTTAATTTAATTTACCACACTTACAAATCATTTACTTAATTACTATTAAATAATTTTTTTTTTTGAGAGGTACTATTAATTAAATTTCTAGTGTTATCGTACTTCATGAATTTAGAACACTAAAACCAAAGACTTTAGTTAATGCAATATTTAGTCAATCCCAAAAGTAAAAATGTATGCATTAAATGAACAACACCAAATGTAAAGTTACCAGGATAAAAAATAGGAAAAATTGTTAATACATACAACCCTATTAAGGGTGGGTTATTACTTACTAATAGACAAAACATATTTAAGAAATTTATACTCTGTCACATTTTTGTGAACATTTACTGGTACAAAATTTAGTGTTAGAAGTTATTTATTAGGATTAAAAAGATAAAATAGAAGGTATGAAAGTTTTTTGAGTAATAATATAGAATAATAAAGTGTTGTAAATAATAAAGTAGAGTAAAGAAATAATAACATTTGATGTGATTTTAAAATGTTGTAAGTGTGTAGTTTAAAGTGGGAAAAAAAAAACATTTTAGATCCTGTGTCTGAACCCCCACCCGTCATAGGTGTTTGAGAGGTTTAAAAAAAGGGTGTCCCATCAAAGTTTCAATTTTTTATACTTCATTCATCACATATTTGTTTATTCATTTGTCAAAACAGTTCAATTCATAGTTATTTATCCATATCATAAATGACCATTTCTCAACACCCTCCTTCACTTTTTACATCGATTCGAATTCGACATTTCAACCATAGTCTGTCGTGGAGGAGAGAGAGTTAGACTTTTAAAGGTAGGAGTGTTTTTTTTTTTTTTTTTATCACTTATGAGTGACAAAATAAAACTATAAATAAATAATGAAATACATGTAAAATCAAAATTGGAATAACAATGACTGCTCCATTACACTTAAATACTAGTCACTATGAAAACCCACTTTTTAACCAATTTATTTAATATATAATGTTTTACATGTAAAAGAAGTTGAACACTTGTAAAAAAATATATCTAAAAACTAATAAACCACCTCCCCAACAAAATCAAGTAAAAATAAACAGACCAAATTTCACCATAAAAAATCTCTTTAGTACTCGTAACTCACATAAAAGAAAGAGTCATCCAAAAGGAAAAGTGATCTTTCTCTGTTTACGACACCGGTCTTGGTGGTAGGTTATTAAGAAGCTATTGTTGAAGCAGTGGCGCAGGAAAACTCTTCGATCATCCATCGATTTCACATGTTGAAAAGTTGTTTGGCCATGAGCCTTGATATTCGTCTTCTAAGATTACCTATGTGTTCCGGCTTTGGTATTCCTATTCTGTTGATGAGAATAGGCATTCTTCATCTAAGTGCGCTCTTCTGTGCCAAAAGGAAGACCCCAGAAAGGTAGTTACTTTATCTTCTGTCTACTTGTTAAGGCCTATCCTTTGACTTATTTTTGTTTCGAAAATTATTAATGTAGTTAGCCTAATGCTTTTAAAGCTCTAGAGGAAAGGTGATCTCAAAAAAGGTAGGGAACCAGAGTCAATCCGTCGATCTGATCAGAAAACACTTTCGTTTACTTGGGCTCGTGAGGTGGTGGGAAATGGAAGAAAAAAGACTGGATCCAATCCAGAGATAGTGATAGTTATTCGATCCAAAACCTCGTCCCAATCATTATCGCAGGCCCCTAGCCACTCCTTAGAAGAGATCTGTGCACGACCGATAGGCTCTGCAAGACCCGTTGTTTGTACCAATCAGGCATTGGAAAGAGAAGGAACAATGGTAGCTAAGAAAGCAAGATATTGGAAAGCCACATGATAGACTTTTTATTGAAACAACCCTGGCTTTCTCCGGTGCATATTAGATTAGCTGCGCTTACACAGCCGTGTTGACTTACTCTCTGGTAGCGTTCGAAACGGGGATTGGTTTTGCCTTGTGGGCAAGGGTGTTGAGCAACAATTATCTTCACCATGATGCCAACATTGATCGTTTGCAGCCTAAGCCTAAATAGGGAGCTTCGAATGTGTGGGCGACCCGCAACACCCAAGTGGTCTTGAACTCGTCTATCCGATGGTTCCATCTGCAAACTAGTCTACTTCACCACCAATAAGGCGTACTTCGATTTATTCGAGAAAGAAAGACTTTGGTGGAGATAGAATCGCCTTTTGTATGGGTTCCATTAGCAGTCCCTGGCAGCTTGTTGGCTAGAGTTCAAGAACTGAGTTAGCATAGCCGTCATCGCCCATGACATGAGGCATGATCCTAGCACGATCCATCTATATAAGATAGTACAATCTAGGGAAATCGTAGAGTGAAAAGAAAGCCCCGAAAGGACTAGACCAAGACCCATCCTCGGACTGATCCGGGAGGGCAAACTTCAATGCAAGTAAAGAAAAAGAGCTTGCGCTCCCTAGAGTGGATGATCTTTAGCCGCGTGCGTAGGAAATAAAAAAGATGGAATTTCATATTAGCGTAGCGGTGTGACTGTGACTTTCTTCTTGAAAAGACTGCTTTCCTTTGAAAGAGGAAAGGACTTTAGAATCGGATGTGTTCGCCCAGCGAGAAAGGCCCTGACCCTGCCAACCAAGAAAAAGAAAGAAGAAAACGAAAGGATAAATTCGTATTTTGGTAACTCTCTAGGAGTCATGTTTAACCTTGAATGCTATTAATAGATTCTACAGTAATAGTCCCTCGGACTCGGAAAGACTCTTGCCTTATCTGTTGATTGGCCCCTGCGGCAGCTTGATATAAGCAATGCATTCTTACATGGGGATCTTACGACACCGGTATATATGTCACAGCCCCAGGCTTCGTTGATTTTGATAATTCCTCTCATGTGTGCCTACTCCGTAAGTCACTTTATGGCTTACGCTAGGCCCCTCGGGCATAATACATTGATATTAGCACAACCCTTATTGCTTTCGGTTTTGTAAAATCTCACGCGGATACATCGTTATTTATCTACACTCGGGACTCCACTCGAATCTTTGTCCTTATCTATGTTAATGACTTGATTGACACTGGCTCATGTGCGTCTACTGTAACTCAGCTACTCACACATCTCCAATCTAAATTTGCTGTCAAAGATTTGGGGCCACTTTCTTTCTTTCTCGGGGTAGAAGTGGCCCGCTACAAGGAAGGACTGTTCTTGTCTCAACATAAGTATATGATAGACTTGCTTCGCCGTCATCACATAGATGGGGCAAAACCTCTACGGACGCCCAGCAATCCAATTGGTACACCTCGTGACGGCAAGGTTGATCCCTCTAAATATAGAAGTGCAATTGGTGGATTGCAATATCTTGCTCTCACCCGACCGGACATCTCCTTCACGGTAAATCGTTTGGCGCAACGTATGTCCGCTCCTTCTGAGTCAGATTGGACTATTGTTAAACGCTTGTTCAGGTACATAAAAGGCACGCTGCATCACGGTTTGCTCCTGTGCAGGCCCTCTCATCTCTGTCTAACGACATGTTCTGATTTTGCGGGGGATCCTATAGATTGCAAAGTCGACATCTGCATATGTGATATTTTTGGGAGATAATCCAATTTCTTGGAGATCCAGAAAACAAACGGGAGTTGCACGTTCATCGACGGAGGCCGAGTACCGAGCATTAGCTTCAGCTGCATCTGAACTTGGATGGATTACCAATCTGTTCAAAGAGCTAGATATCTCTATTTCAACCACGCCTAAACTGCTATGTGATAACATGAGTGCGACACGCCTTGCTCTTCACCCCATTCAACACTCTCGCATGAAACACATAGCAATCGATGTTCACTTTGTCCGCGATCTCGCCTCGAAAGGTCTTCTTTCTGTTTCATATGTTAGTACGATTGATCAATTGACAGATGTCCTAACTAAGTCACTTCCCCGTGCTCGGTTCGAACTTCTTCGCTCTAAAATTGGCATTGCCGACGAAACGTCCATTTTGCGGGGGCGTATCAAGGAAGACTCTACATTTTGAATATTTGAATCTCCACTATTGTAGCGTGACTTAGGGGGGGGTGTATTCAATTGAGATTCTATTGGATTTGTTTGGGCTTTAAAAAGTACGTGGATTTATAAAATTCATAGAGTCCATGCAGAGTTTGACTGACTTTTTTTATTGATTTATATGGATTTTGATAGACTTGAAAGGATTGTGGAATATACTTTTTTTATTGATTTACATAGATTTTCATAAACTCCGATATTGATGCAAAGATTTTTTTTTAATGTGAAAGTGTTTTTTTTAATTAATATTATATATATATATATTGTATAAACTTTATATATTTATTCGGGTCGGGTCGGATACCCGCGGGTCGGACATAAGACCTAGATCCGACCCATACTCAATACGGGGCGAATCCGACCTGACCCAAAGCTCGCGGGGTGGGGTGGGTACCCGCGGGTCGGGTCAATATTGCCATCTCTACTTCTGATCTTTCGTCTTGAGAGTACTCTGAGAGAATTCGTTGAAATCTCTTGTTTTTAGAAGAGATTTTGGATAGTGCAATTTATTTATATTTTTTTAGGAGAATCCAACAAAATCCATAGACTTTTGAATACCTATAGATTTTTAAAGACTTTTTAAAATCCGTATTGAATACCTCAGAATTTTTAAAAACTTTTGAAAATCTGAATTGAATACCCCTAGACTTTGAAAGTCCAAAAAAATCCTACAAAATCTACAACCAATACATCCCCGTTAGTTTAGATGAATGTTGTCGAGATATTCTAGCAACAATCTTATCTCTTATTTTCATTGTACATATTATATATACATGTAATCTCTGATCAATAAAACACACTTTTAGATCGTGAATACTACTGTTCTTATAGCCAATTCCACCGGAGCCCCTAAATAAATTGACGGCATAACTCAAAAAGAGAAAATTCAGGTAGCTTTAATTCATTAGAAAGATAAAATATTAAAATTGATGTAAAAAATGATTAAAATTGAAAGGTAAAGAATGTATTTGGTAAAGTTGAAACTTAAATAATTTATTTTAGAATATATCAAACTTATAGGACTAAAATAAAAAAATTCTCAAAAAGTAATGACATTTTGTAAAATTTGGAAATGTTTGAAGGAAAGTAACGGACATTTTTTACAAATGTAGCATTAAGTAAGGGATAAGGAGAATAGTTATTACTTCTTAACAATATAAATACATAGGAATTGTTCCTTTTATTACTTCTTGCACATACCCTCGCGTACAATTTGAGCCTTCGAATTACTAGAAGGAACAATCTAATTTTTTTTAGACATGAGGGGTAAAATTTTGTTTGAAATATTTCCATTAACAAATAATTATTTTCTCCATTAGAATCTCTATCATAAACTTGAGTGGATGTGTATGCCCTCCTTTTGTTTTAGACATTCGTGGAAGTCCCCGGCAGAGGAAAGGGCTGTATTATTAGGGCTCCACAAAGGATTGATCTTCAACCAAGGCGCCAGGAGTGTGGTTCGCTCGCTGGCATCGGCATCAAAGGCGCCCTTCATTTCAGTCGGTCAAGGGTGTACACGCTCACATCATTAATAGTACCGCTGCTTTCCCGGTTATTTCTTCTCTTTCCCATGCCTTTAGTCACGTGGTATACCAGATCGCGCTTCGCTAACTCGAAGTGCCTCGCTTTGAGAATCTAGGAGAGGGAGACCAGACGGTGGAATAGCGAGGGGAGGTCGGATCAACCCACAAAGAAAGCAGAAAAGAAACGGGGAGACGACTGCCATCTTCGAAAGTGGCCCGTCACTTCGTTCTTCTTGGCTTAGGTTTTCAACTAACAACATGACCTTGCCGCCCCGCCGCTAGCAGAAGCTAAGTGCTTGAAAAGCGCGCTAAGAAACCTTTTTTTCTTTTTATAGATGTTGAGGTTGAGTCAGGGGGTGGGGAGCTTGAAGAGCCCTACCACCAAGACCTACAAGAGCAGCGGATGAGATAGGAGTCGATCATGATGGGAAGATCCCACTGCCCTGGATCTCGGCACACAGGGGAAGCAACTACTTTGCTGTTTAGCCGGAGAAGCGAAAGGCACCTAACGCGAAAGAAGGGGCTTCGTCCTTCTGAACTTGCTTTCTTCTGACTTTATACTCTCTTATGTGAAGAAATTAAATTCCAAACTCCATTTTCATTCGTAAGGGCCCATTGCCAGTCTTTTTATCTCCCCTGGTGGGAAGGGAAAAAGCGGCTCATCGGTAAACTACTATCGCGCCCTTTGGTCAAGCTATACGAAGCGAACGACAAAGGCCACCTCTGAGAGTGAGGCATTGTATTGTGTCTATGTAGCGATTGGACAGAAACGCTCAACTGTGGCACAATTAGTTCAAATTCTTTCAGAAGCCAATGCTTTAGAATATTCCATTCTTGTAGCAGCCACCACTTCAGATCCTGCTCCTCTATAATTTTTGGCCCCATATTCTGGGTGTGCCATGGGGGAATATTTCCGCAATAATGGAATGCACGCATTAATAATCTATGGTGATCTTAGTAAACAGGTCGTGGCTAGAAGCCCCCCTCGCTAAGTCACTTGGGCTTTCTCACTAGGCCTTAGTCCTCTCTAAATTCGTACTTTCTGAATCTACGACCCCGCCGAAGGCCGATGGGAATGAAGCAGATGGAATCCAGCCGGACAAGCACTGGCTTTTTCGGCAGAGGTTTTGGTCTAGTCCTTTCGGGGCTTTCTTATCACTGTAAGAGGAACTTGTCGTAACGATTCCGGCTCGTGCCGTAAAGGGCGGTACAAAGAAATTTGAAATGAGCGCACCGTATGTTGGCGAGGTTCCCCTGATCGAGCAAACGGAGAAGCAGAGGAATAGGGCTGAGCCCTGTCCTAGCAACAAGGGGAGGGGCAAAAAAAGTCTTCAAAACGGCTAGGAGGTCGTTTCTTCCTTTAATTTAATAGAGTTGTTTAACTTCTAGCCGACCTTAAGTCCTCTCTCCTCGAAAAAGTCTGATTTGGATCCCCAACGACAAAGGAACCTACGGGCGGGGCATTTTCGGGGAGTAGCCAGGCATCCGCCCCAGATAAACTACCCACCTCGCAGTGTCCCGCCTCCCCCCGAATGATCGGTGCGGCGGTTAGGCATCCGAAGGGATCTGGAGGTTCAATATCCCCCTGGTTTTCATTTCCCAAGTCTTCAGGGCGTCCGGTTGTAACGTGGAGGTTAGGACTTCGAGAAGAGGGTGGGAAGTACCCGTCCCCGACCAATCCTGATGCTATGATCAAGTCCCCGTTTAGCTACAGAGCTTCTTCCTTCAATAGCAATAGCCCAAAGTCAGTCATCTAGTCCATTCCGCTAGCAGCTAGAGTGATACTTTCGTCCTCTCTCTCTCTTAGTCCTCTTATCCTGTACCATGGGAGTCTCGTACCTGTCCCTGATAGATGGTGGGGTCACGCATCTTTCTACCGAAAACAATTCGTTTTAACTAGGCCAAGAGATTGGGAAAAATCCTCCTTCTTAGCGCTAGAGTCTTGTTAATGGGTTCCCAGAGAGGTCATATCCTGCTCGCCGAGACGCACTTTTATAACTAAAAAAATGGGGTCCACTTCCGAATTGAGTCCCGCGGGTTCAGTCAAAATTGTGCGGATTGTGACGGGTTTCACCACGGGACTAAATGTCTCAAAGAAATCAACGTCGGGTCGTTGGTGAAATCCTATTGCTACAAGGCGGGCCTTATAGCGATCAATCGTGCCATCCTGTTTTCGTTTAATTCGAAATACACATTTGCAACGCACAATATTGGCATGAGGAGGAGGTGCGACAAGGTCCCATGTGCCATGACGTTGCAAAGCCGTAAACTCATCGGACATAGCTTGGCGCCCTAAAGGATTTGACATGGCCTGAGACACACATGTTGGTTCAACGTCATTTGGAAGAGGGTGCTTCATAGCTGCGAACATTCACATGGGTTTAAAAATCTGATTTTGTGCCCGAGTCCGCATAGGATGTGTACGGGATTGGGAGGGCAGCTGGAGAGGTGGATCATTAGTTGCAGCATGTGGGTCTGGTGGCACAGGCACTCTGGTGCTGCTGGAATCAGGAATAGGCGAGCATGACAGTCGTTGGAGGTGGTGGGTGGAGGTGTAGAATTAGTAAACGACCAAAATATGGATTCAGAGAATTTAACATGACGAGATGTGAAAATACGACATGTTTTCGGGTCATAGCAACGATAGGTAGAGATGTCTATTGGGCTGGCCCTAACCCTATAGGGCCAGCCCTACAGGGCTACAGGCTAAACAGGTTAGGGCCTTAACCGCTTCATATTTAACGGGTTTACAATTGTTGGGACCTAACCCTAACCCTAGCGGGCCATGGGCTAAACGGGCCACTAACGGGCTACAATAATTTTTTTCTTTTAAAATTAAAGGTCTCAATTAGTTAATGATCAGTAAATGAGAAAACAAAAGTATAAGGTAGATGTGGTAAGAACAATATGCATGTCTTCTATTTGCAATGTTGTGAATGCAGAGTGTTACTATTTTGAAATTGAACCTAAAAATGTGAATGAAGCATTAACTGTTGAAAATTGGATAAATGCTATGCATGAGGAACTTAATCAGTTTGAAAGAAATGAAGTTTGAACACTAGTTCCAAGACCTAGTCATACTAATGTCATTGGAACAAAGTGAATTTTTAAGAATAAAACTGATGAGTTTGACAACATTTCTTAGGAATGAGATTAGATTAGTTGCACAAGATTACACCCAAGCCGAATGTATTGATTTTGATGAAACTTCTGCATTTGTTTCTAGGATATAATCTACTAGATTATTGCTAGCAATTGCATGTTTTATTGACATTAAACTTCATCAAATGGATGTAAAAGCTGCATTTTTAAATGACATTTTGAATGAAGAAGGATATGTTGAACAACTTAAGGATTTGAAGATCCACAATACCCTGATTGTTTTGTTAGAGGAGAAGCCGATATAACTTTGTTCATTAAGCACACTGGAGAAGATTTACTTATTGCTCAAATATATGTTGATGACATTGTGTTTGGTTTAACTTGTGATAAAATGTTGACCAATTTGTTGAAAAAATGACTACAACATTTGAGATGAGTATGGTTGGAGACTTGAATTATTTTTCTAGGTCTTCAAATCAAGCAATGTAAGGATGGTATATTCTTCTCTCAAGGTATGAATGCTAAGAACTTGGTTAAAAGGTTTGGTCTTGAAAGTTAACAAGTAATGAAAACTTCTATGAGATCTACTTTGAAACTTTGCAAAGGCAATGCTGGTAAGGATATTGATCCAACATTGTATAGATCCATGATAGGAAGTTTACTTTATCTAACCTCTAATAGACCAGATATTATGTACAGTGTTTTTTGTTTGTTCTAGTTACCAAATTAATCTAAAGGAATCTCACCTGAATGTTTTGAAAATAATTATCAAGTATGATGTATGTACAAGTGAACTTGGGATTTGGTATACTAAGGACACCAACAACACTTTAATTGAATACAATGATGCGGATTGAGCATGAGATATAGACGACATAAAGATTTAGAGTAGAGGATGTTTCTACATGGGAAACAATCTTGTGGTTAAGCAAGATGTTTCATGACTTATGAAATTGAAATTGATATCCTTACAATTTTCTGTGATAATACGAGTGCATAAACATTTCTAAAAATTCAGTACAACACTCACTCACTAAACACATTTGCATTAGGCATTATTTTATGAGAGATTTAGTGAAGAAGAACATAGTAAAGTTGGAATACGTACCTTCTGAAAATCATAATGCTAATTTATTTACTAAGGTTTTGACCTTGAGACATTCTTATCTTTGAGAAAATCTCTTGGTATGTGTAGTATCTGAATAATCCCAGATGGATGGTGTTACAAATGTTGTAGCATTTGAGACAACATCATAAGGTTGTATAGTTGTTATAGATTTAATTTATTTCCTATTTTCATTGAATAATTCCTTTGTAACATATTCTTGAATCTAAAATTTGTTGTGCAAAAATAAACATGTCTTACACCTCTCAAATGCATATAAATAGAATGTTGTTAGCATACTAAAAGATGTAGTTAATCACTGAGTAACTATTGAGCACGAAGTTGACTACTATGATGCCTTCTTTTCAAAAGGTGATTAACAAATACATCAATAGGTTCATAGTCCATTGAGTAATTATGGGGCACGGAGTTCGCTACTACGATGCACTCTTCTAGAAAAATGGATCAATATGAACTAGGTGCTACAACACGAAAAGAAAAGAAAAAATATGATGCAACACAAATGAAGTAAATTCATGTAAAAACCGTGTTGAGGTGTATGTAACAGTTTTGAGCATAACATTAGATGATTCGATTATATTTTTTTAAGTAGTAATTATTTGATTATTTGTGGAAATTTATTTTATTTATTCCTGATTATACTAACCCACATCCTTATTTTATTTCAGATTATACACATTTAAATGTTAAAAATTCTAGAATGTTCTTAATTTAATTAATTATTTAATTATGATTTTACCCACTACTTACCCATGATTTATTTTTGTGGCTAAGTTTATGGAGTATTATCGAATTTCTTCTAGAATCTTCCTTAGTTAGTTTTTATTTTTATACGTATTACTTCCAACTATGCATTCTCGATCTCCTATATACTTCTCATAATATGATATGCTAAGCATTGCATTTTTTTGAGTGATTTGAGTATTGCTTTTTATGATTTGCTAAAGCCTTGTTTATCTCGGTTATTGTGATTATCTTTTCGATTTCTTGGTGCTTAAATGACAGGAAACTACCTCACCACACTCAAACTCCCACGAAACCGTCATCTCCATCTCTCTCAAATCTTAATAGTTTCCCTTTCATGGCCGCTCACACCAAAACTCACCAACTGCTACAAGAAAAGTTGAAACACTTACCCAAACAACTCCAGTTACACCCATTCTAAAACTGTTCACATTTTGAGAATCTACTTTTTCTTACTGTTGGAAATATGTCCATAGACATTTCTCACTACTGAAAATCGAAAAACTCACCACTACACTTGGTTCGTTCACCTCACAAAAGCCCCAATTTCCAAGTCCTAACACTGAAATAGAGGCAACTGCCTCGATTGCTTCCTCTCTGGGAGAGATTGAAAAGGAAATTGATGATTTTCCTGTTGCTGAGCATAATGTGTTTGCAAATTGTGAGACATCCGATTCTGAGGACGCTCAAATGAAGGAGACCGACGCGAATGCTAACTCAGGTGAAACTAACTTTTCTCTTTTTAATACTGATGAATCAGAATAGATTGCATTTATGACAATTTTTGAGAAAGAAAAGAGAAAAGATTAGCCCATGTTCAATGAAGGAGATCCGACTTTGTGTTCACTAGAGTTGATTACTCTAACTCACTAAGGAGAAAGAATAAAGAAAGTAGTGTTGTTGATGAACCGATGTAAGACATTTCTTAATCGGAGGAGGAACAAATTGTTACTGAGAAATAACTCAAAAGGAAGTATGATCCAAAGGGAAAGAAGGTTGCTGCTGAACGAGACTTGCCCAAAAGAATTGAATCTGATCTAGAGGATAATCCCACTGTGCATGAGAATAAGAAGATTCTGAGGAAGAATCCTGCATCAAATGCTGAAGCAAGTGTCGCAACACCAGACCCTGATGACAGTAGAAGTGATGATACTGAGAAGAGCAGTAGTAAAGACTCTAAATCAGCTGAGGAAACAAATTCTAAAGTAGGTAATTCTGATCCTGATAATAATTTTTAGACTGATAGGTTAGTTGCTAAAATAACTAAACTGTTTAGATGAAAGTTGTTAATAGAAAAGAGAATTAACATTGCTGATTTTGAGAGTAAAGGTTTGATACAATTTCTGATTAAAAGGAAATTGTTGAAAACTGTAACTTTGAGTGATACTTTTGTGTGTGATTGGGTATATGTATTTTATGCTTGACTTTGGACGAGTACGGGTAGACGTAACTCTAAATGATATGGGAATATACAATTTAGGGGGAGATCAGTTTCATTTACCCCAAAATTGATTAATGATTTCCTAGAGATAGAGCATGTGATTGATGAAGATGAACCTGATTTGAACTTGGTTGCTACTTTTATAACTGGGGGTAGATTAACTAGGTGACATATTTTTATGTTTGCTAAAGATCTCACATCTCTATACTCTGTACTCCATAGATTGATTGTCTACAATTGGATACCCACTACAAATTCCACTAAGGTGACTAATGATCAAGCTATATCGTTGATGCAGCCAAAATATGTTGTCCTCGGAGATAATGACACGTGGATATGAGATGAATTAAATCCGTCTTGTTATGAATAATGGTTTGGTGAAGGGGATTAATACACCCCTAAGCCCAAAGAGGGAAATAGGTGTAATTGGGCCTTTGGCCCATATCCGTGGTTTAATTATTCTTGGGCTAAGTATTTCCAGCCCATGAGGCAAATCCCTAGGATCCAGCCTTGATAGAGGAGGCCCGAAAGAGGGCAATCAAAAGTGTGGGAGAAGTCCACCAGAAGACCGAGTCTTAAGGGGTAGTTGAGAAAGAGGAGGGAGAAGGATTCTCCCACTCTTCCACGAAAAGGGGTCATGTATAAAAAGAGGTTTGTTTTACTTATTGACTACGTTTTTTACATTCATGATACATACTATTGACATTCTTGATAAGAATTATACGAAATACACACTGAAAACACAGAAAACTCCACGATACTTGCGAGAATTTCCCTTGAATTACAGGAAAATTCCTCTTTGACTCTCCTAAGAAAGATTCTGACTTGAGCGTCGGAGATTCCACGCCGGAATCCCCTCCGGCGTGTTTTTGCAGGTCTTTAAGGAGCTCGAAGGAGGATTATTCGTGGATAAGCTCGCGTGAAAGTGACGATCAAAGTCCACAACCGCCGTAATCCAGGCAGGGAGATTTGATATCCCGACTTGTTACTTTTTGACGCAACAACTGGCGCCGTCTGTGGGAAATCCGAGCTAAGGCGTGAGGATTTCGTAAATAAAATTTTGGGATGAGTTGTTTCCAGAATTTTTTAAGTGATTGAACAAATACGTGCACCATCAGCGTCGATGATTAAGCACCTGCGACTTCTCCATCAGCCAACCGACCGCCATTTCACTATTGCAGCATGTTTTCTGGGCCGCTGTATAACGAGGCTGTCAAGCCAAAGTCCACGCGCGCCAGAGCTGTGTTTGCGGAGGAGGCAGGCGCAACCGCGGTATCTGGCCTACAGTCGAGTACTACCGTTGGGTTCGGCATCTGAATCTGGCACCGCCTCACACACTGACCATTGTCGCTGTGTCGTCCAGGATCTTCGACTTGAGTTGGCGATGGAGAGATCGAATTGGATCGTGTTGAGTCTGAACGTGGTGGCCTATGACACCAGTTTTTTGCCACTGCTTCTGCTCTGTTGTACGTCGACCCACTCCCATTCTAGAGTTGTAACTCATATAGCAATGCAGGAATTAGAGGGCAACAAAGCCTCCGATCCAAACCAGTTCTCGGCCGCTGTAGCCCCTGCTTCATCCTTGTATAGTTGTCGCCCCTGTTCCAGCGAAAAAAAAAAAAAACATCGCTCGATTTTGAAGTTCTCCACATCAAAAAGCTCTCCACATCAGAAGAAACGCAGAAATCGATCGGCATCGGTGCGTCTGCGCCGCCATTCTTTGTAGATCCGCTATTGAATAGCTCCGAATCAAAGCCCCCAATTCGTCGGCCAAGTTACCACCCCGCTGTACCAGTGGCATCGATTCTCTGAATCGCCAGTGTTACCTTATTTACTGATCGATACCGGCATACGCACCAGTGCCGCTGTAAAATACTCTCATCTCGATGGAGAGGAAAGGGTGAACCACTGCATAAGAGGTAATCCTTTACTTTTGCTAAATTGGGATTAAGAGGCCTTCTTCAGCAGGTTTTTTTTATTTTGAAATGATTGGTAAATTGTTTGCCACTGTGACTGAGTTTTATTGAATAATTTGAATGATGAATTTACTGGGATGAGGGAATTAGAATATTGAATTTCGTATATGAATATTTCTATCCCTATTTGATGCATGGTGTCATACTCACCACATGTTTGATGAAATGCTCAAGAGAGTAGTAGTTTTTCTTTTATTTTACTTTTCTATGAGAAATCCTTTTTGCTTAATTTTCGATGCTGGGACATGGTAATAAGAAACCTTGCTTAGGCAGAAATATATAAGTTCACTGTTTGCCATGGTGACTCAATTTAATAAACTGCAATTGATGGAACTTTTTTTTGTTCAAGACTTGGAAATTGTATGTTATAAAATCCCAGGATACCTTTTGATCTAAAAATAGAAACACCATACCATGTTTTAAGTACTAAACTGACTAATAAAAATAAGATGGAGCTATGTAAATTACCTGCTACTAAGAGAAATAATTTATTCTCTAATCCTGTCTTTTACAAGCTTGAGACATTCAATTTTTCTGATCCACTTTTGGGAATCTGCAAAAGTTTTTGGTGAATGCAAATCATATATATTTTCAAATATAATTTTTGTGGATTAGAATGTTAAAGCCGAACATGGGTGCTCGAGAAATGTTTGGTATCATGTCTAAAAAACTGTGATTGATATCAACTCTATATGCTGATTGAGAAATCATGTTGCCCGAGACACTTTTACACAATTTCATTTCCATAACATGTGTTACACGAATGTTCATAATTGTGAGAAATATTTGGGTTCTTATTTTGCTTGTATTTATTGGAATATTATTCAATAATTTTTCATGGTCACCTTGAACTCATATGTATGCATATGCACATATCTAATGGAACTTAGCCTGTACCTAGAACTTGGGGTAGAGGATTGTGAACTACTCATATGAGTTTGGTAGGTATTTAGCAAATTAAGCAAATTAATTCTTAGATTGGATAAAAGAGCCCTAAGCAGCTTTATGCATGAAATATAATGTTGCACTGATAACTGAAATATATCTTACTCCCCCTATTGAATTTCTCATTTTATAAATGTTTTGCCTATGCATTATAACTATAAGTGAATAAGTATTTGTATGTGAGCACGACTATGAAATGGGTATATAATGTCATAATGATGTTGTGATGTTTAATAGAACCCCTACGAGATCTATGAAACTCATACCAATGATGTAGCTTCATTGAACATACCCATACGCCTGATGTAACTTAGAATTCTGGTGACATCGGTATTGGCATGATAATGGTGATTGTGTCATGGTGGATAGTATTTTAAAATTGATTTTTACTTCTAGCTTCTGGAATTTAAGTTGAAGTGCATATTGAGGAAACTTAGTCCAGTAATTTGGATACAAGATATGGAATTTATATTTAAATGTGGATATATCTTTTGGAATATTCTTGATTCAATTATAGAAATGCGAATGATTTAATCATCCAATGGTTCACATGCTTTTTTCCGAGAAAAATGCTTATGACCCGTGCATCGGAAAAAATAGCAATGTCCAGGAGAAATGCGAAGAAAGAGGAAGATGAATTTCGCTTCACAAAAAGGAGGGGGGAATGAATGCTCTCAATCGATGCATACTTGACAACTTAAGGGAGGTATCTCTGCACTTTCTGTGTGAATCGAAATTTTGCTCGAAAGACATTTTTTGTTGATGATCTAGTGTTAAGTATTTCTGAAAAATCAGTTTGTATAAGAAGCATAAATTTAGCATGAGAACATGTGTTTAATCTGATAAAAGTGATTGTGTTAATATTTGCATCAACAGTCATTTCTTGACTATTGTGTTGAAAGGATAAGTGAAATATATATTAAGACTTGCAGTAGTGTTCATCTCTTAGCTATTATGCTGTAAAAAATGTGATATATGAGGTAGCATGCATTGTCTTGGCTAATTGATTGATACTTGAATGAGACTTGTCGATGTGATGAATTTGAGTGAGAAGAATAATTTACCTGTGATAGATAGGATCGAGATAAACTACTATATGTTGTGATTTTCATAAATGACTACTCCTTAACTAAGATGTTGTGGAGAATGATTTAAATCTATTTAGTTTAGCGTGGATGTTAATCGTTCCAATCAATATGTTGCAAAAATATGAGATGTACTGTATATGTGGAAAGATTCGCAGGAGAATACACCTTTTATTAAATGAGTACTAGAATATTGACAAAGCACATTCCAAATTTTGGTACAAATTGTTATTTACTCCCTCCGTCCCCGAAAAGTTTGCGGGGAATCTTGGGCACATGATTTAAGAAAAAAGTGTAATGATGAGAGTGTTGAGGGGTAATTTTATAAACTTTTATATATAAAGTAAATAAAGTAGGTGGGTTGAGTGTATGGTGGGTCCCAAAAGTAATGGCATAAAAGGGTAAATATGTGTATATTGTGAGGGTAGAGATTGTGATGATTATTTCTATTTTGGGGGTATGCAAACTTTTCGGGGACAAACAAAAAAGGAAAGTATGAAAACTTTTCAGGGACGGAGGGAGTAACTTTTTTGTCGTGAGAAATTTCGAGGAGGTCCAGCCCAAAAACCCTTAAGAACTCTGGAAATGCTGAAAACGCAAGAGGTTTTGGAGGGGTATTCAAGGCCTCGAGGTCCATGATCCAGATCGTTGGAGGTTCTGGAGGGATATTCAGGGCCCCCGAGCTGCAGCCTCCAAATTAGATAGTGCGAGGCAGAGTATTCCAGTCCCCGAGGGCTAGCAGGGATATGGAGTATTCCAGTCCCCGAGGGCTGGCAGAGATATGGAGTATTCCAGTCCATGAGGGCTACGAGAGATATGAACATGAATTGGCTAGGACCTCAGAGTCCAGGTCCGTGAGGGCTAGCAGAGATATGCTGAGTACATTAGTACCACAGGTTAGTACAAGTGTTAATTCTTGTAGATATTATTATGAGCATGTCTTTAAGCGATTGACATATATGATACGAGGCTACTTTTTTCCGTTGAATTAAGAATGGTCCCCTTAAGCTTACACGATTGATGTATATAGATATTTTATAAATGATATTGGAATTGAGAATTACTTGAAATCTTAGAAGCATGAGTAGGTGATTCATGTGTTGAGTTCTGTGAATACTTTATGTGGGAGAATTGATGATGACTATGGTTCTGGAAACGAAAGCTAGCATAACTATTTTCAAATTGTGTATGATTGACATGTTTCTATAATTTAGATATGATTTTAAATTATAGATTGAGCTTATTCAGGTGCTTGAGATCAAAAAATGAAAAGTGATACTTCTTACCTTTTGATCTTTAAACAGTGATATGTCTTGAGTTATGTCCTCGTTTAGGACCTTGAAGCTTGCATGTACTAGAAATACTCATTCATGACGAAACGTGGAGAATTGAATATTCATTGTAATTTTCATTTGAAGAGATTATTTGAGAGAGCATGGTCCACTTTATTTATGATTTTTAGAGTGGAAGTTGATTTGATTTGTTTGTTCGATGCTATGAAGTTTTATTTCTGAAAAGATAATGAATTTTTAATATTGCATGAGATGATTCTTTTTTAGTGATGAAACATGATTTGAGCATTTTGAGGTACTTAAGGGCCAGTAGCCCTAAGTAACTGAGATGATAAGTACGAGCGTTTTGAGGTATTTTAGGGCCAGTAGCCCTAAATGAGTGAAATGATAAGCCTGAAAACTAGAGTTGATGAAAGGATGGAGATGAATGGAGAAAGAATGAGAGAAACCGTACCAAGGAAGTCCAGTCCAGAGAGATATAGGAATTCGAGGAGGATTGGAAATGCAGGGGAAGAAGAAACAGCACGTTCAGGCCCTCACGGAAGGTTCAGAAAATATACCCCTCGGAAAATAGAACCAGTAGAAGTTTTAGAGGTAGCGGGAGGTGTTGGTCCCAAGTTGACTTAAGATTGATTAAGCTAGTAAAAGTCTAGAGGGGAGGGGTGAATAGACTTTTAAAAATCTTTCAAAATATCAGAGTTTTTAGGGGGAGTTGCCCATAGAGACACTTCACTAAGTGTTTAAGCTAATTAATCCAATTGATTTTGGTAAAACAATTATAGCCAATTTAGTATGCAATTGTACCAATATACCCTTTACATTCAATTGCATGGTCATTTAGAATTAGTCAACCCTAATTAATACAGCTTCAAAAATTCAAAACATTCCTAAAAAAACGAATTCAAAACATTCCTAAAAAATCGAATTCAAAACATTTCTAAAAAATTAATCAAATGCATATTCATACTTTATTTTATTTTTTAATCACGGTAATTAATCAACTACATTCATAATTTTTTTAAGCGTATATTCATATGGTTAATAATATTTTTGTATATTTTTTAAATAAGTATTTATTAGCAAATATTAATAAATGATTTTTTTGCAATTTGTATATCTCGTAATTTTATAATTGCATGAAAATTGCAGATTATAATTGCATATAAAAATAAAAAAATTGCATTACACTTAAGTATAATTGCATAACACCAAGATTGCATATTACAACACAAAAATTGCATTACACTTAAGTATAATTGCATAACACCAAAGTAATTGCATATAACAACGCCAAAATTGCATAACACTTATGCATTTATGTTGTTTGTTATTTTTACATATGCAACGAAAATTGCATGTTCTAATTGCATAAAACAACACATAATTGCATAACACTTAAATATAATTGCATAAATTATTTTAAAGATGTTGATCAACAATGCCGGTCACTAAGTGTTTTACATTAGAGTATAAGCACGTAAAAAGTTAAATATGTCATTGCTTAAAAAAACGCTCACCTCGACGCCACTAAATTACAATCCATCACATCACTAATCTGGTACATCATTATGCCAACACTAATGTGTAACCACATTCAAATAAAAGAATTTCACAACCTATTACACTAACACCAGCAACTTCTTGCCTAAATTGCTCCACAAAAACCTGTATTCCTAGTCTTGCCTTTGCACATATATCCCCTTGCATCAAGGATCTTCCCTACGAACTGAGTTTTGAGTCTTATCCCCACAGCAGCAACGCAAGAATCACCACAGCTCTCCCAACAACTTTTGAACAACAAAGGACTGTACCAAAAACACAAAAAATCAACAACTTTGAACAGCAAAAGGGTTGTCCCAAAAGCACAAAAAACCAGCAACTTTAAACAGCAAAATGACTGTCCCAACGCTGAATAGCACCCCAAAAATCCCAAAATCGACAAATCCTAAAATCTCAACCTCCAAAATGACACTCAAAAGCAAGAACTTTGGAATCAAAATATTTTATGTAAGTAATTAAAGGATAATCTTACCTTTCGAGATCACTAGGAACGGGCATAATGGGAGTTACGAAATAAATCATTGAAGAATCCACACTGGAGAAGCTACTAAGAAATTCAAACAGTACAATAAAACAAGTTAATCAGCAAAATTAAATTCATAAGCTGCAACGAGACACAAAATTCAATTACTTATTAGTTGGGTTTGAACCTCAAATTACCAGTTTACAACATATCTTAAATACTCAATAGGATGATCTGACCTCCTCTTCCTCCACCAAGGTATTCAAGATAACATCAATTTCACAAGCAACAAAAGGAAACCTGCAGTATCAAACAAAAAATTTAAGCGCCACAATATAATCTACGAAACAATCCATTGCAATTGCACTAAATATGAACAAATTGTAAAAAAAATATAGAGTCCCAAAAATACATAAAACCCCAAAATTATAAATAAAAGTTTATGGTGCTTAACTTTTGCCTCTACTGATGTCGAGTAGCGACGAGAATCGAAATCAGAATCGCACCAAAGATCAGCGGCCGATCGAACTAAAAAAAACTGAATCGCCGGCGTGCGAGAAACCGAACCGCCGGCGCTCAAAAAACTAAATCGTGAGACCGCGGAGACTGGGCGTCCGGCCGAGGAATTATGATCATGTTTTAATTTCATAGATGCAGAGTATATACACGATTTCAGTCATTCATAAAATCTTGAGATCATAGTATATTTGCAGAAATCAAGAAAACCACATGTGGAGCATTTAATCATATTCTTCGAATGAGTTACGTAGATTGTTTCTTCGAATGAGCATTATGCAATCTTATAATACATCTAATTTGTAAATAGGATATGTAACATCATTTGTGGTTTGCTTTGCCGCTTGCTCTCCAATTCTACAAAATCTTGATACTAAAACAGATGAGACAAATAGACAGCACAGTTCTCCGCAAAGAAAAATGTCTCCTCAGATTTCTCGAAGAACACACCCAAAAAAACAAATTATCAATATAAAAGGGGGACTAAGAGAAATGTAATTGAAATATGCATTCAGAATTAAACCTGATCAGTAATCTGAATGGGCGAGTATTCCACCGGATAAGAGATAGATATAACCGTTGGTTGAGCGCGGCGAAGAGATGGAGATTTACGTTAATAGATGATCCAATTTGAAAGAGTCGCGAAAATTTCCGATCATAGGGGCAACCAGACCACCGCAAACGACGGCGAACTGTTACTTCTTCGGCGGAGGGAGATGCAGAAGGCAAAACAACTAAACAAGGCGACGGGGGTGGCGATCGGGCGGGCGAAAGGGTTGAGGGCTGGCAGAAACGCGGTGGCGGACAGCAGGGCAGCGGACGAGCAGCGAGAGAGTGGAGCAGGTGGCCATGGAGGAGTCGTCGGAGTGGGCGTCGGCTTGAGGGAAGTCATGGCCGGCCACGCCGACCCAAGAACGGTGGTGTAGTGCGAGCGGCTGTGTATATGTGTTTTGCTGCTGTAAATGATTTCACCCTCACTATGTATAAATCACACACAGTGAGGCTAGGGTTTCTGTGTGAATCCAGAAGAATAGAAAATTGTTGGCAAATGAGAATTGGGATAATATATACTTCGAAGACAAAGGGCATAATTGGTTTTTTATTTAGTGATTTGGTCTTAATTGAATTGCTGATTGTTTTTGGTTTTAATTGAGATAGGGGTGTGGATTTTAGCTCTTAATGTCAATAAACTCGAGTTTTTAATGCGGAATAGTGTTCTGAACAGTACTGTTCTTACTGAGTTAGATCAGTACTTTCCAGTTTCAGTTTATACTCAACTTTTATTTAGATCTTTACTTAATAAATTCTACTGTTCTTGGTTAAACAAATATGAACCAAATATCAAACAGAAAAGTAAAGAACACAGAATTTTATAGTGGTTCGACCAATAGTCTACATCCACTCTCACAATCCCAGTTGTGATGTTTTATTAACGCTTCCTTGAGTTTCTTGTGGCTTAAAGTCCCAAGATTAAGACTGTGATGTTTTCGATTACACTCCCAAGTGTATCTTCGATCGACTAGTAATTTCACAAGTAACTAGCACACTTGTTTACAACAATACAAACTTTAAAATGAAAAGTAAAACTTCTCTTGAATAGCCTCTGATTTCTTCTCTTCAAATCTGTGGCTGTTCTCAGATTTCTTGATCTCTTTGACTCTGTGAGTTCTTCAATGCTCTGTAGACTTGCTCTTGAATGTTTTATGATCAGTAATTGTTCAGTAGTCTTAGTAGTATGAGATCACACAGTATTTATAGAACTTAGTATGAGAGTTAGCAGTTTGTGAACTAACTCTAAAACTGTTTTTGTAACTTATCCTTTTTGTAACCGACTTTGTAACTTCTTTCTTATTCCAAGTCAGCATATCTTCAATATAAATCTTCAGTTACGCCTTAAATAAGCTTTCCAAACTTATTCTTCAAACTTACCAACTCAGCATAGTAACTTACTGTTCTGACTTTTACTGTTCTTAGTCAGTCAGCACAGTTCTCCAAAACTGTTCTGCACTTCTCCAGAATTCTTCTAAGATTCTCTTTAACTCTTCTTGAAGTCTTCTTATTCTGAAGTAGCCTTCTAAGTCTTCAATAGTCTTCTGATCTCCTTCTAAACTAGTTCTAATCTACTGTTCTGAACTTTTACAATGCTGAATACAATAGAATACAACTTTACATATATAAAACCTATCTATACATCAACTGAACTACATACAGATGAGTACATCTAAGTCCTATACTATAAGTTGTCTATACAATACAAAACATCAGCTTAGTTCCTAAACAGTTCTTATATCAGATCAGTAAACATAATAAGATCAGTAAACATATATAAGATCAGTAACTCAGATTCAAATATCTCTTAAGATCAGTAAACATATATTTCATATAACACAATTATATCAACATATAATCACATATATCATTAACTTCAAGTTGCTTTTGGCCATCAAAACATACAATCATCAACTAGAACATTGTTTACAGAATTCATATCCCAACAATTTCCCCCTTTTTTATGAAGCCAAAACTACTTAAATATTAACAGATCAGTAGTTAAGATATATAGTTAATCATAACAATTCATCAATTCAAACATCAGATTAGGATTCACATCAGATCAGATATTACACATACTTCACATAATCACAAAAATATCAAAATAAAGAAAATAAAGATAAGGTTAAGAAATGTTATCTCTTGAGCATAGTCCTTCATCTTCAATCTTCATTAGGAATTCTGAATGCCAAGTACATCCTGTTCTTGATTTCCATCATGTGTTTGTGATCTGTAATACTTCATCCTTAATGATTTTAGCAATAATGTTTCCAACTTCTTTCAGATCAGGTTCTCCATTTTCTAATCTTGGAGGTTCCCACACAGGTTCTTCCGGACATAAGATCTGGATATTTGCACCAGCAGCCAATAACAAGATATCTTCCCAGAAGACCCTTGCAACATTCATCATAAAATCTTCAAAATCAGCATACTCATCCTCCTTGCTTGAATGATCACCGAATTTCTTTACTATGAAATTTGCAATCTGCCATTTCTTCTTTAGATCATTCCAATATTCCAAATTATCATCATCAATAATAAACTCTATGTAGTTCTCATTAAGAACTCCACCAACAGACTTAGATTTCATTTTCCTTTTTAATGCAGCAACTCGATTATCAAACTTTTTCCTTGCAGCTTCTGCATCTTTCAACTTTTGCTTTCTAATTTGTTCATCAGCTTTTCTCTATTCAGATAATTCAGCTTTCTTCTTTGCTAACAATTCATTGTGTTTTTCAACAACTTCAGCCATCTTTTCATCACTTGACTGACTACTAGCAACTACATGCTTCAGCTTACTCTTAGACCTGGTAACCCTTCCAGTCTCTTCAGCCTCTTCTTCATCATCCAAAATCAGTTTTCTCTTTCTCTTTCCAGAAGAAGATTCAGCAATGTTCTTCTCAATTGTTGCTATATCTTGAGTTTCAGATTCAACAGACTTTTGTTGTCTTCTGAGATTGATTTTCATCTTTAAACTAATGATCTCTTCTTTCAGATCATCCTGAGCTTGCTGAGATTGACTTACAACTAACTGAGCTTGCTGAGTTTGAGTCTGCTCCATCACTCTTATGACCTTATCTTCCCCCTTTTTGGCTTCATCTTGCCATTCCTTCAAGGGTGTCACAAGCGGCTCAACTTTCCTTTGCAGTTCAGCAGAAAGTCTCTTTTCTTGCAATCTATGCAGATCATAGATTTTAGACATTGTGTGTTCCATCACTTGCTCATATGAACTGGTAGCAGTCAATCTTTCCAATTTCTCAGTAGCTTCTTGAAATTGTTTCAAAGTAGCTTCCAGCTTGCTTTATAACTCTTCATTATGCTTTTTCAACAATTCAAAGCTAGAGCTATCTGGAGCTGTGTCAGTAGGAACTGTTCTTACTGTCTCTTGAACATCATCAAGCACAGTATTCTCAGCAACTTCAATTGGTGTGCTCTCCAACTCATTAGCACCCAAAGTTGGTTCCTCTATGACCTCAGTCTCTTCAATTACAACTGTGTTCTCAAACACCTCAGTTGCATTGGTATCAGCTTCATAATCAGCTTCCATATCAGCTTGATTATCAAAATCTTCAGCACCAACATCCTCAGCTTCCATATTGACATCAGTATCAACATTTTCATCAGCAGACTTAACCACAGAATACTTACACCCAGTTAACCTTTCAATCAATTGAATAACTGAATCTAATGTGGCTAATTCTATAAAAGATTGAACATCTGCAGCTTCTCTCTGTTCTTGTTCCCAGTCATGGAACACGGATAAACCACCCATGCCTTCTGCTACAATTAACAACTCATTCAGGCCAATCCTTCTAAGATACACCCAAGTTCCTATCCTTAGAAGTTGCTCAAAAACCATAGAACTATCATCTAAATCATGAAAATTTCTAAGAAGAGCATTTCTCAGTTTAAATCTAATTCTCTCTTCCTTATCACACATTGGATAATCCATAAAAAACACTGAATGCAGTTGAATAGTCTCAGTTTCTGGAGATGAGGAGATTACAATAGGTTCAGAAGCAGGTATGTGTTCATGCTCAATAGAGTGATCATGAACTGGTTCAGGGGAAAAATGAGGAGTGGAAATATGTTGAGGACTAGAATGGGGAGTGGTATGAAAAGAAGTGTCCTGAGTGGGTGAGGAAGAAGTGTTCTGTCGAATAGGAGAGTAGTGTACTGACTCCTCAGAACAGGTAGGTTCTCTATCAATGGGTTGGACTTGAATTGGAACAGAATAGTCTTCTGAGTCTTCAATAGTCTTCTGATCTCCTTCTAAACTAGTTCTAATCTACTGTTCTGAACTTTTACAATGCTGAATACAATAGAATACAACTTTACATATATAAAACCTATCTATACATCAACTGAACTACATACAGATGAGTACGTCTAAGTCCTATACAATAAGCTGTCTATACAATACAAAACAGCAGCTTAGTTCCTAAACAATTCTTATATCAGATTAGTAAACATAATAAGATCAGTAAACATATATAAGATCAGTAACTCAGATTCAAATATCTCTTAAGATCAGTAAACATATATTTCATATAACACAATTATATCAACATATAACCACATATATCATTAACTTCAAGTTGCTTTTGGCCATCAAAACATACAATCATCAACTAGAACATTGTTTACAGAATTCATATCCCAACAGGAGGTTACCCTCACGTGAAGTTCCCTTACTCCAGAAACAGAAGTCCGCAGAACCCCAAATCTGATAAGTTCTGCCGATTTCACAACGACTACAGCCATGATACAAATCAGTGCTGGCACTTAAAGGATGAGATAGAGAGGATGATCCAAGCAGGTCATCTTAAAGAGCTCACATTCAAGGACAGGCAGGGTCGTCGAGGGCTAAAAAGAAAAGACCAAGAAGGGAAACCAGACGAGAATAAGAGAGAGCAGAGAAAGGATACGGAGGATCAACCTCCTCCCCCTAAAAAAGGGGGACAATCCACATGATCATGGGAGGCCCTTTTTGGTGCATCTTTACAGGATTGATTTGGGACTGATATACGAGTAAACTGGGAGATCTACATGTTACACCAGAGTCTGAACCAGAACATAATGAAGAAGTTTCCCCTCAGGAGCTCCCCAAACATAAGTTGAGTATCTAAGACCTCGAGTTCTAGGAACCAGATCAAGAGATGTAAAATCAATAACCAGGACCTAGGGGTCCAAGACCTTGAGGTATGCCTGAGATAAGAATACACATGAGAACAATTGAGGGCTGCAAAGTCCCTGAGAAATTTGATGGGTAATTTTACGCCCTCGGTAGATGGGGAAACTTAGATCTGGTAAGACGGTTAACATGAACCAGGTATGACTTGCATTTATTGATTGTGAATTTAATAAGATATGATGTTTTTGATCATTATAATGACATTGACCTGATGTCCTCATGAATGTTTGTGATTATTTTACCTTGTCTATGATGAATGATGAGCCCATGAGGAGGGGTTGGAGATCCTAAAGGTGCTTGAGGAGCTCGAGAGAGCAGGATTATATAAGAGAATAAAGACTGAGTTTAGGGGAGCCCTGGAGGACCCCCCCCCCCAAATTTTTCTGAGGTTAGATCTATCCATGTCTTCGTACCTCTAGATAGTTCACTAATTTGAAGGGCGTGAAGAGAATTTTGAGACTTGGAAGCGAAACCTCTAGATTTGAGATTCCAAAGAGCGAAGCCAAACAACGTTGAGAGGCTAGAGGTTCAAGAAAAGACCATGTGCAATGAAGTTAAACTTCGACCTGCTCGAGGAGCTGTAGATGTACGAGAGATCTGTGCAACTCCGAAGATGAATATGGAGGTAACAAGTTAGTTCATATTACTTGAGGTTTTTATGTTCCGATAGCCAGGAAATTGATGGCTAAGATGCTAAGACGAAGATGGAGATTACCCGACTGGCTATGAAACAAACTTCATCATGTTGAGGACTTGAGATCAGTTTCCACCTTCGAGATGCGACTATGAAGTCAACTTAGTATATATGCGGGGCAATACCCCTGAACGACCAAGGTCAAAGACCATATCCTTGGAGGACTGAAGATGATGTCCCTGAGAAAGAGGTAGAATAAACCTGCAAATACTTTGATTCGAGAATGAGAGACACCCTAAGGCCACGAAGCCAAGGCGAGCCAGAGAAATTTGTGTGGGTTCTTGATGAACCCCAACTCAGAGATATTTGCGTAGGTTCTTGATGAACCTCACCCTGAGAAATTGAGTGGGTTCCGATGAACCTCACTCTGAGAAAATGCGAAGGTTTATACAAACCTCACCCTGAGAAAATGAGTGGTTTCCGATGAACCTCACTTTGAGAAAATGCGTAGGTTTATACAAACCTCACCCTGAGAAAATGAGTGGGTTCCGATGAACCTCACTCTGGAAAATGCGTAAGTTTATACAAACCTCACCCTAAGAAAATGAGTGGGTTCCGATGAACCTCACTCTGAGAAAATGCATAGGTTTATACAAACCTCACCCTGAGAAAACGAGTAGGTTCCGATGAACCTCACTTTGAGAAAATGCGTAAGTTTATACAAACCTCACCCTGAGAAAACGAGTGGGTTTCGATGAACCTCACTTTGAGAAAATGCGTAGGTTTATACAAACCTCACCCTGAGAAAACGAGTGGGTTCTGATGAACCTCACCCTAAGAAAACGAGTGGGTTCCGATGAACCTCACTTTGAGAAAATGCGTAGGTTTATACAAACCTCACCCTGAGAAAACGAGGGGGTTCCGATGAACCTCACTTTGAGAAAATGCGTAGGTTTATACAAACCTCACCCTGAGAAAACGAGTGGGTTCCGATGAACCTCACTTTGAGAAAATGTGTAGGTTTATACAAACCTCACCCTGAGAAAACGAGTGGGTTCCGATGAACCTCACTTTGAGAAAATGCGTAGGTTTATACAAACCTCACCCTGAGAAAACGAGTGGGTTCCGATGAACCTCACTTTGAGAAAATGCGTAGGTTTATACAAACCTCACCCTGAGAAAATGAGTGGGTTTCGATGAACTTCACTCTAAGAAAATGCGTAGGTTTATACAAACCTCACCCTGAGAAAACGAGTGGGTTCCGATGAACCTCACTTTGAGAAAATGCGTAGGTTTATACAAACCTCACCCTGAGAAAATGAGTGGGTTCCGATGAACCTCACTCTGAGAAAATGCGTAGGTTTATACAAACCTCACCCTGAGAAAATGAGTGGGTTCCGATGAACCTCACTCTGAGAAAATGCGTAAGTTTATACAAACCTCACCCTAAGAAAATGAGTGGGTTCCGATGAACCTCACTCTGAGAAAATGCATAGGTTTATACAAACCTCACCCTGAGAAAACGAGTAGGTTCCGATGAACCTCACTTTGAGAAAATGCGTAAGTTTATACAAACCTCACCCTGAGAAAACGAGTGGGTTTCGATGAACCTCACTTTGAGAAAATGCGTAGGTTTATACAAACCTCACCCTGAGAAAACGAGTGGGTTCTGATGAACCTCACCCTAAGAAAACGAGTGGGTTCCGATGAACCTCACTTTGAGAAAATGCGTAGGTTTATAAAAACCTCACCCTGAGAAAACGAGGGGGTTCCGATGAACCTCACTTTGAGAAAATGCGTAGGTTTATACAAACCTCACCCTGAGAAAACGAGTGGGTTCCGATGAACCTCACTTTGAGAAAATGTGTAGGTTTATACAAACCTCACCCTGAGAAAACGAGTGGGTTCCGATGAACCTCACTTTGAGAAAATGCGTAGGTTTATACAAACCTCACCCTGAGAAAACGAGTGGGTTCCGATGAACCTCACTTTGAGAAAATGCGTAGGTTTATACAAACCTCACCCTGAGAAAATGAGTGGGTTTCGATGAACTTCACTCTAAGAAAATGCGTAGGTTTATACAAACCTCACCCTGAGAAAACGAGTGGGTTCCGATGAACCTCACTTTGAGAAAATGCGTAGGTTTATACAAACCTCACCCTGAGAAAATGAGTGGGTTCCGATGAACCTCACTCTGAGAAAATGCGTAGGTTTATACAAACCTCACCCTGAGAAAATGAGTGGGTTCCGATGAACCTCACTCTGAGAAAATGCTTAGGTTTATACAAACCTCACCCTGAGAAAGCGAGTGAGTTCCGATGAACCTCACTCTGAGAAAATGCGAAGGTTTATACAGACCTCACCCTGAGAAAACGAGTGGGTTCCGATGAACCTCACCTTGAGAAAATGCGTAGGTTTAGACAAACCTCACCCTGAGAAAATGAGTGGGTTTCGATGAACCTCACTCTAATAAAATGAGCATGTCCAAATGAACCTTACTCTGAGAACTAATGCAGATTCGAAATGAACTTCATCCTAAGGGGAGAATTCAAAGCTCTAAGATCGAAAATCTCCATCCACCATAGCCTCTAAGGCTAGGAGGAGTAGGAGCTATGTGGAAACTCTACAAGTTTCATCAAGTAAGTACAAAAGCCTGAATTCTCTATTTTTGCGATAATGAAGCCCTAGAGCCTATATGTGTTAGAAAGATACTAGAGATATGCATTGAAACTTAGCTAAGGGAGGCTAAACATGCAACATACGACATGCTCATTATCTTAAACATAATACATGGCATGCTTACGAAAATAAAGCAACATATGTGTATGCATACAATAAGACAATATGCAGGTACCACAGAAGAAGATAAAATAAAGTGAGGCAGCTAAAACCATTCAAGACTAGCGATATCTGACCCTAGCCCTCCATAGAAAAACTCAGAGGTATAAAAGCAGGATCAAAGTTTCTTACGATCGGAGAGTGACCACAAGGCCGAGGGGAATTAGAGAGCCCCTCACAATTCTGAGGTTCAATGATGAGCTTGATTTGAAGCCATGAGGCCAGATTATTAAGTGAGAGCTCCACTCATGATAGGCTTTAAGGCCTGGGGGGAGTAGGGGTCGTGCTAAGTTGTTAAAACTATCAGACTCCAAATGAGTACGTACCTATATGAAAGAAAGGCATATGAAGAGAAAAGAAACAAGATAAGTTATGGAGAAGGCTAAGAAAAGCCTCAAGTGAATGCACTTGAAGACATACTTTCCAGGGTTATACAACATGCTTCCTTAAATTGAAAAATGATGGTGACCAGGGCGAGGAAACATTCCGCTTAATTCATCTTATCTTCTCTTCCTACTCTCATAAAATTACGAACACTTTTACGAGAGTAGGGGGAGTAGTTGATGCAGCCAAAATATGTCATCCTCGAAGATAATGGCAAGTGGATATGAGATGAATTAAATTCGTCTTGTTATGAATAATGGTTTGGTGAAGGGACACCCCTAAGCCCAAAGAGGGAAATAGGTGTAATTGGGCCTTTGGCCCATATCCGTGGTTTAATTATTCCTGGGCTAAGTATTTCCAGCCCATGAGGGAAATCCCTAGGATCCAGCCTTGATAGAGGAGGCCCGAAAAAGGGCAATCAGAAGTGTGGGAGAAGTCCACCAGAAGACCGAGTCTTAAGGGGTAGTTGAGAAAGAGGAGGGAGAAGGATTCTCCCACTCTTCCACGAAAAGGGGTCAGGTATAAAAAGAGGTTTGTTTTACTTATTGACTACGTTTTTTACATTCATGATACATACTATTGACATTCTTGATAAGAATTATACGAAATACACACTGAAAACATAGAAAACTCCACGATATTTGCGAGAATTTCCCTTGAATTACAGGGAAATTCCTCTTTGACTCTCCTGAGAAAGATTCTGACTTGAGCGTCGAAGATTCCAAGCCGGAATCCCCTCCGGCGTGTTTTTGCAGGTCTTTAAGGAGCTCGAAGGAGGATTATTCGTGGATAAGCTCGCGTGAAAGTGACGATCAAAGCCCACAACTGTCGTAATCCAGGCAGGGAGATTTGATATCCCGACTCATTACTTTTTGACGCAACAATCGTTGTATAAGATTTTTGTGTTGAAGAATCTCAATTTGGATTTAACTATGTTCACCACATGCAGTTTATAGTGATATTTCTTATAAAGGGAATTTACCTTACCATTGTTGATATGTTCATACCTCATGAGGAATGAATTTTTAAATCTAAGGAAACTAAGGTTATTTGAGGCAAGGTACCCTTGATGACTATATCACCTGATCTATTACTTGGTGAAAGGATTGTTGATTTGCTTTGTTACAAAATTCAGATAGTTCTGATTACAGAGATGCTCTTATTCCAGTTCGACCAGCTCCAGCAAGACCTGAACAAAGAAATGCTACACCGAATGTGAACACATTGGCGGTCACATTGGTCAAAATAATTCTGTTTCTAGATCTTTTATTTTACTTCAACTGAAACGTTTACAGGACTCTATTGATGGGCTTCAGTTCCCTAAAGTCCAGTGGTTATAGACGCTTTCTACTACCACAGGGGGAGAAACACCATCAACTTCTGGGATTCGAAGTGAAGAGCTCCATGAAGATGTACCAGAAGCTGATTGTGTACCTGGTGTTATTAATGAAGAGACTACAACTTGTACTGTTGTTGAAGAGGAGGAGGATCAATTTGCTGATGAACATATGATTGTTCTTTATGGTAACATCTGAACAGGTTGATACAAGACAGGGGGAGGGCTGAACATTATAAGTGATAATGTGCAGGAACATGATGTTGCAGCTGTTGATACAACAATATATGTCACTTGTTTAGTTTCTCAAGTATTTGTGCCTTTATACTTCCCTTGATCTTATTCATTGTTGTTACTGTGTTTAAGTTGATTTACAAACTCTGTTTTTTCTTTCCTAGTTGATAGGTTGTCGTTTATTCAACTTGCTTAAATTGTTTGCATTGATGATAATAGTTTACTGCTTCATGCTTAAATTGTTTTCATACTTATTATCATTTGCTTACTGCATGTTGTTTATGTTTATGTTAGTTGTTGTCTGTTTTATTTTTCTAACTTGCCTTATTATTCAATTTGCTTAAATTGTTTGCTTTGAGGATAATATAGAAGTACACCTCTCTTTAATTATCATGTGTTTACTGCTTAATGCTTAAATTGTTTGCTTTGATAATAATATATATAATTTAGAAGTACACTTTCTTTTAATTCTCAGTTGCTTACTACTTATTGTTTAAGTCTTTGTTAGATATTGTTGTTTTTCACATGTTTTGCTCTGTTTTTTATTTTTAGTCTTTGCTCTATTTTTTTTTTCTTTTCTTCATTATTGCTCTGATTTTATTTTATTGAGTCATACATAAGTCTTAGGTTGATCTAGTACATATTCATATATGCTCTGATTTAACTTATGATTTTTGTAAGTTTATATGTTGTTCAGATAAGTATATTGTTTATACTTATTTTTGTTTTGAGTGAGATCACATTGCTCTTATGGCACAGACTATGTGAAATCATTCTTGGTCTTTCTTACTTTGATCCGGAAGCTACAACAGATGTTGACTTGATTAGTACATGGATATGATGGTAATGCTCTAGCATGCATATAATAATGAGTATATATATAAATATATGTGCATTAGGTGTGTTGTAGTCCAAAGGTCAAATTGGGGGAGATTGTAGATGTTGTTACTCTTAAATGTCTTAATATTCACAACAACATCTTAATTCGACCTTTCTTATTTTTCCTAAGTCCAAATTCACTGTTCTAGCTAATGCTGCTTTGGATGTTGTAACATCGCAGGTTGAAGATCTAGAAGTTTCTACACGGTTCCAGGCTGGAAGGTTCTGGAAGGTTGCAGAATGTTGTAGATCAGGCGGTTGCATGCTAGAGGCGTCCAGAATAGACTGGAATGATCTAGAAGGGGTTGAATAAGGAGTGGGAGAAAAAGAAGGAATGAGATCCTAAATTTTAGGAGATCATGGATGAAGGTTCTAGGCTCCATTTACACGCCTATAAATAGGCCAGAACGTCTTCATTATTCAGCATGGAGAATTAGGAGTAATCATATAATGTCTACTTGAAGCGTTAATCGTACATAGACATTATATCGGTTATTACTTCTTCTTCATCAGATTCTCGTTTACCATGAAGATATACAAATCAGATCCGAGAGTCACATATTTCATGAAGTGCTATTCTTTAATTCTTAAACTAGTGTTCATCCTGTTAGGAATTAATTGTCATTAGCATGTTCATGTCGTTGTGCCGAAGTGTTCCAACTTCCTGTACAACATAGACTTTTTTATACTTCTTTGATAGAGAGATCATAGAGTTTTTTTGGCAGTGTTTTACACTTAAGCCACATTTAGATTTGATAGTTTGTCAAGTCTTGTTTCCATTGTCAATATTTGTTCACACAACATTTGTATTCACTCATTGATTAGTGAAAGTTTAGCCATGAGGCTCACACATAGATTTTAAATTAAAATCTATGTAAAAATTATTTCCATTGTGTTCTTTTTGTTTTTAGTGTTTTAGTCTTCCGTTGTGTCTGTTTTTTCTGATATTCTGTTTGAGTCTGTGTTACATTATTTGTCTTAACATAATGAACTCGTTCGTCTCAATGGGTGACCAAGACGTGCATGCCAATGATGAGGAGTGGTACGTACGCCAAGAGCAGCCACTTTAGATTCCGAGCTAGAGGTAGGTGGATGAAGGCGATACACCCCATCCTTACATGGTCCTCAAGGCAGTTTCGCCCCCGTGGATGGATCCTTAATAGAGAAATAATCTGGAAAGAATTCCAAAGAAACATTATTCGCTTTAGTGAATTGATGAACAAAAATAAGATTTTTCGCAGCACCAGGAACACACAAAACATCTGATAACAAAAATGTACGAGAGGGAGTTTGAATGCGAGATATACCAGTGTGAGTGATAGGCGGGTTTGAGACATCAACAATTTGCACCTCATCGATGCCATCATACTCAGAATAAATCGAGAGGTTACCAAGATCTCCCGTTAAGTTGTGAGAGGTGCCAGAGTCCATGAGCCATTGCGGCTGAGCATGCATTGGAGCACGCATTTGAGGCGGAGATTGAGCAATGTTGGCAGTAGGCGGACTCCTTGTGCAGTAAGGGGTTGTATGACCTGTAAAACCACACATTTGGCATACAATAAGAGTATTAAAAATTGTCAGGCTTCTTGTTAGGGTGACGCTGGTGAAAGGAAGGAGACCCAGATTGAGCGGCATTGGTTGTTGCAACAAGAGTAGCAAATTCAGGTTCAATGTGTTTAAGATATAGTTCATGTTCAATGAGCCGATCACGAAGTTCCTCATAGCAGAAGGGAGTTTCGCGAGTGCGAACCGCGCTAACGATATCACGATACTCAGAGATGAGACCGTTAACAATGTATATAGTCAAATCATCGTCCTTGATTGGTGTATCAATAAGGGAAAGTTCGTCAGTTAAACCCTTGATGTAGTTAACATACTTAGTGATGGAGCGATTTTTAATAGTTGCCTTTGTAAGGGCAATTTTAAGATGCGTGACATGCCCTCGAGATGTGCTAGGAAAAGCACTAGTAAGAGTATTCCAGGCTGAACCGGCTGTGTTGGCAGAGGACAAGAGAGGAAGAATATCCAGCGAGACGGATCCCAGAATGGCCGCCAAAAGCAATTGGTCTTGCTTGAACCAATGGAGCTCACCTGTAGCATCTGTAGTAGCATTGGGTTTGGGAGTAGTACCGTCGATATGGCCAATTAGAGAAAGGTCGTTCAAAAGGGCACACAAATGGGTGCGCCATGAAGGGAAATTTACGGAAGTAAGCTTGATCGGCAGATGATGGTGGGCGGAAATAGGGACCAGGGTCGGGGTCGAAGAGGTAGACCCAACGACTATAGATTCTAGAGTACTACTGGTAGACATCGTGAGCGGAAGAAGGATCGAAAAGGGATTCTCGGTAGAGAAGGGCTTTAATCTGATACCATATAAGAACAGTAGTATTCACGATCTAAAAGTGTGTTTTATTGATCAGAGATTACATGTATATATAATATGTACAATGAGAATAAGAGATAAGATTGTTGCTAGAATATCTCAACAGCATTCATCTAAACTAAGTCACGCTACAACAGTGGAGATTCAAATATTCAAAATGTAGAGTTTTCCTTGATATTGGCTGACTTAGTGTCAAATATATTAAATCAATTGACTATAGGTATATTTTAAGAAGTTCTAAAAAGTTCTCAATAAAATTTAATACAATACTTAATTTGAGATTGTGTATAAATAATACAGTTCTGAGCAATATTCGAGTTTAATTACCATTTTTTCTGTGTTAGAACGTGAAGCAGCAACTATTATGTTTTGAATATGGGTTGGTCTGCTATGGACTCGAGTGCATGTTGTGCACCCTAGTCCATGTTGCACTTTTTAGTTTACCTACTTACACTTTTTGGTAAATGGTGTTGCACTTTTCAATTATTAAACTGTATAATAATATTTTTAGTAATAATTGAAAAGTGCAACACCATTTACCAAAAAGTGTAAGTCAGTGCACATGGACTAGGGTGCACAACATGCACTCGAGTGCATACTAGACTTTACCTTTGAATATATTTTGACAAATTGTTATGGTTTTTTTAGGTGAGTGAACCACCTACCATAGAGAAAAAAAGAGGGAGACCTCCCAAAAGTAAAAAAATTATTGAGATTTCTCATAATGTAAATGTTATATATCTATTTGCAATAGAAGTTTATTTTACTAGTTTAAGTTAAATTTGTTACGCCCCAGAACAATTTGATTCTTGCAGGTTGAAGTTCGGAGAGGGGGTACTATCTTGCCCCCATAATCTTTCATGGGTCTAATGGATGAAGATAATGAAGCTTTTGAGGCTGCTCTCAGCCAAGCTTTACTCAATCAAGCTAGCTGTGAAAGTCAATTTCAACCTTTGGGAATGCCTATACAGCCTCATATGTTCCAACTATGCTCTTTGGACCAAGCATTAGAGCCCCTCCACTGTTTGTACATGGAAGTTTAAAGCACAATTCACGACACAAACGAGAGGAAATAATTTTATGGACTTGTTTCAAGAGAGTCATATCACGAAGAAGAGAAAGGAAGAAATCCCTTAGTAAATTTAGTGCTTTTTAAAAAATGGGTGGTTTTTGCCTTTTGTCGTATATTTTGCTTGTTCAAGGTACTTTGATTGTTTTGGTGGATCACTTTTGGCTAGATGAACTTGGTGATTTTTTTTTTGTTTTTTGCAAAAATGGAAGTTGTATTCTCAATCTTTTAGGTGGAATGTTAATTTTTGAAAAGATTGGAATACAACTTTATATTATATTGTAAATATGATATGAACAGGTTCATATATTTTAAAATATTATGTTATACTTTAGTTGTTGTCAATTTTATTTTTAATTATAGAATTGTTTTATCGATGGTACAGATTTCAATTTTATTTTTAATTGAACTTGAGAGTTGACAAATTGATTGATAGTCAATTAATTAGTTTGAAGTATATGCAATATTTTATTTTTTAAATATATATAGATTAGAGATAATGATGTAGCATGATATTTTTAAAAAATATATAAATGATAAATAATGATGTGGCATGATGACGTGACATTTTTTAAATAAATGTGGTATCAGTCAGCCCATTCCACCGAAGCCCCAAATAATTTAACTACATAACTCAAAAAGAGAAAATTCAGACAGCTTTAATTCATTTGAAAGATAAAACATTAAAATTGTTGTAGAAAAAAATTAAAATTGAAATATAAAAAGAGTATTTTGTAAAGTTGAAACTTAAAGAATTTATTTTGGAATGTATCAAACTTAAAAAAATAGGAAGTTGTTTTTTTCCAAATAAGAAAAGTAATGACATGTAGTATGTAGTGTAAATAAGACATGTAGTATTTTTTTCCAAATACGAGAAACTATAAATGCCTGTGACAACACAAAGAGTCCTGGACCGGATGACTTCAACTTTGGGTTCCTGAAGGAGTTCTGGCATCTCCTAGAACCTGATTTCACACGCCTAATGGAGGAGTTCCACACCCATGGAAGACTGGTGAAAGGCTTCAACCCAACATTCATCGTGCTTATCCCTAAAAAAGAGGTTAGTACGGATCTGAATGATTTTAGGCCAATTTCCCTTGTAGGGGGAATCTACAAGATCATAGCAAAAATTCTGGCGAATAGGCTCGGTAATGTCTTACCATCCATCATCTCGGATGCTCAATCTGCTTTTATTGGAAAAAGGAACATCCTGGATAGTGTGGTGGTGTTGAATGAAGCGATCGATGAAGCAAAATGGGAGAGAGTGGTACGAGCTTTCCTAAAAATCGACTTTGCAAAAGCCTACGACTCGGTCGACTGGGGCTACTTGGATATTATGATGGAGAGATTCAATTTCAATCCCAAATGGAGGAAGTGGGTAATGGAATGTGTGACGACAGCCTCGGCGTCGGTTCTGGTCAATGGCAGTCCTTCTGGGGAATTCAAACTGGAAAGGGGACTAAGGCAAGGGGACCCTTTATCCCCTTTCCTTTTCCTGATCGCTGCAGAAGGATTGAGTATCCTTATGGAGAAAGCAACTGAAGAAGGCCTGTACAAAGCGGCAGAAATCGGACGTGAAAAAATTAAGATCTCACACCTACAGTTTGCGGACGACACAATCCTAATGGGGGAAGCAAGCCCGGAGAATGCATGGGTAATGCGAAGGGTGCTGAGGAACTTGGAACTGATGTCTGGATTGAAATTCAATTTCAACAAGTGCTCGATTATAGGGGTGAATGTGGAAGGCAACAAGTGCTCAGAAGGGTACTCTTTAATAGGGAACAAATATCTTTTAATGATCTTTTATCTGTGATGGACAGGTTCAAACCAAATCCAGGAATTCAAGACTCATGGAAATGGAGAGCGTCGAACACAGGGGAGTTCTCCACAAAAGAGACGTACTCGATCTTATTCAACCAGAACCAAGACACTCAACCGGAAGTCAAGTTGACCCAAGGTTTCAAGACCATATGGAAGAATTTTGCACCCTCAAAGGTAAAGGCCCATGCATGGAGGCTTTTATGGGGAAGGCTGCCGACACGAGCAAACCTTAGAAGAAGAAACATCCTCAATCAGAATGATGATTTAAGATGCGTACTCTGTGGCGATGGTGAAGAAACCGAGAAACACATCTTTCTGGAATGCCCTCAAGCATACCAAGTATGGATGGAATGTTTGTCATGGCTCAAGATCTCGTCAGCATTCCCGACTAATATCTTGGATAACTTTCTAGGCTTTGGGGGCATGCTAAAGTGCAGAAATGGAAAGAAGATTGCTACATGTATATGGCTATGTGTGGTATGGCTGATATGGAAATGGAGAAACGCGGTACTCTTCAAAAATGAAACCTTCTCGATCACAAAAGTTAAGGAGGAGTTGAGAGCAAGAGTGTGGAGTTGGTTCACGATTAAATACCTCACTCGGAACAATTCATCCTTCGGGTCATGGGTGATAGATCCAATTAAGTGCATGAATTGAAAATTGTGAAGTGAAAGAGTCAGTACTATTTTCATATGTTATATCCTGTACACTGATTTTCTTGGGTATGTCTTGTACCCAGTTTTAATATAATCTCTTTTTACCGATCAAAAAAAAATGTTTTATTAATAATGGAATGAATGTTTTTAACAAATGTTCAATTAATAAATTAATAATGGGGCGGGGAAAGTACTAATTAACAGCTCCTACGTTAAATCAAGGTAAAAAGTAAATGTTGCATTAAGTGCATTAAGTAAGAATATGTGATATAATCACAATTTGAGGTTCAGTGAAATTGGTGGAAATTCTAAAGAAATGGAATTGACATAAATATTTGACGTATACATTTTCAACCAACACTTTTTACTGGGAGCAGGACAGCAGGTTATATATTGAAAATATATAAACTAATATTTTTATTTATACCAGCTAATATTTTTCCTTAAATATGAAAAATTCCTAGTCATTCTATTTTTTTGTCTAACTTACTGAAATAAGTCAAAATTACTACAGTTCACAATGTGATTAGTATTTAAGTAATGAAGAAGCATTTATCCCACTATGTATGTTAGCATGAAAGCTGATTGCAATTGGAAACAGTAAAGACATATCAGAAACAAAAGACCAGGTTTCCTGAATTGGAAACAGTAAAGACATATCAGAAACAAAAGACCAGGTTTCCTGAAATCAAAATGACGATAACTCGCCTCTTCCACCACAAACCAACTCCAACATCTAGCTTTTAACTCATCAACAACTTTACCCCGATGAATCTCCTCTCCCCTAAATACTTTAGCATTCCGCCATCTCCACACAATACATTCCCAAATGCAAACCACAAGTCTTTTTTTCCCCAAAAGAAGATCTTATTACTATCATTTGTCTGTGCTTCCAGCTTCATCTATATCACGAGTCTAAACTAAAAACCTAACATATTCTGAGCAGCATTACAAAGGGAATAATTTCTACAATATCAGCAGAGGGCTTTTCTTACAACTGCTACTGAAAGCATGAGTAAATATCCCAGGTTGAGTGTTTCACTCTTCAGGTCGGGCAGAAAGACATGACAACAACTACCTATTCACGGTTTGAATTCTAACAACTTTGAATTCATAATCTTGACTACAGCTTAGTATCATTAGTCTCTCAGATTTCAGCTAGATTTCAAGATGTTTTTGGGAAAGTTTTGAACAAAGAGGACTTCAAGTTTCCGCCCACCTTTCGTACATGTGTTGTGTACCTATCTCGTATGATACTTCCTAACATACGATGCTATATCCTGATGTTATAACCACTAGAGAGCCACAATTAAGCTCTCTAGTTGAACAGAGAGAACAAAGTTCACAATACCATAAAAGATGCTTTATCTTATCTAATCCATCACCATTTTGAACATATAGAAGGGATAGATGTAATACCAGTTACATACTGCTCATAGAAGTTACCTAAATGATTTGGACACTACGCCCATGTTTGGTAGCATTTGACTTTTACATTCATGTGGGTAAAAGTGAAAACAAATGTGGGATGGGTTCATAAACCTAAGATTTACACAACCCACCGCATTCCAACACATCAAGCAAACAGGGCCCAAGGGTGAGCCATTACTTTGAGTATATTAAAAGTTTTAGCTTAAATATTTTCTCTGGGTCAGCACAACATAATGTTATATTGCACAAAAAGAGAACACACATTTTCAACAGAAACAAATAATATACAAATTATCAATGAACAAGAACATAATAAGAAATACGGCTAAAGCAGCAAAATATACTAGCATAGAATTAGCTAAGCACAATATTCATGCATCCACAAAGAGCTTCATGCTTACATCATAAGGATCACTGATAAAAGTGTTCACCTCTCTTAACCTTCTAAATAACATCCAAACTAAGCTACAAAAGAGAGTATAATATATATATATATATATAGTCATCAATCTATTTCAGCAGTATCGTCATCCATCCTCCATATTTTCGCCAAACTCAACTCTGCATATCACATTCTCAAACAATCAGAAATGTAAACAAATTACGAAGATCAAAATGCAATCATGCATAAACACTAAATACTCATGATCACATTAACCTAAGAATAAAATCGAAATTGACACAAATTATCACAGTATATTACAATTCTAAAGCACACAAACTTCAAATAAATTGAGAAAACGAAAAAAGGCCATACCAAAGCATCATAACGCGATACGAATCAGCCGAGACTCCAACCAAATATTGCCCTGGGAAAACATTCTGTAAAAATAGGGGAAAAACCACGTTAAAACGAAATCATGTTGTTGCAATTAAAATCAACAATGCTTCAAAATCAAATTAGAATCCACATACATCGAGCTGTTTCTGGACATTTTTAGGCCATTTTCTCGGCCTTCGGGCCGGTTTGCCACCCGTCAACGCGTAAACGTCCTCTTCAATTTCTTCCTTGGAAAGCGAAATCCAAATCCTCCTTTTCGACTTCCTCTCACACTCCTTCCGATGCCCTCCTCCTTCCACCTTGCCCTTAATTCTCTGCGACTTCACGCTATTGTTGTTGCAATCATTATTCGCCGCCGTTTTGACGACTTCCTTCTCCTTCCTCGGCCGTAACTTCAACCGCTTCGCCTCCTCCTCCGCCGCTGAGTCGTTACCGGAGGGCGGTTGTTGGTTGGGGTTTAACTCCGGCGGGGGTTGATCGGGAGAGTCGCGGCGGCGGAAGCGGTGGTGGTGGGAACTGGAGGGGGAGGAGTTCTTCCGCGCCCATTTGAGGTGGGACAAAGAGAAGTTGTGCAATGGCTGCGATTTCAGCGGTGGTGCCGCCATTAGAGCTCCCTGTTTTCGTTCTTCACAAAGAATTGTGGAGAGTTTGGAGAAGGGTTGATGGAACTGAGAATTTGGAGTAGAAAAAAATGGAGAAGAAAAAAGAAGAGGGCACCGCTCTATGTATATGAATGAATGAATATGCAATCAACATGTACGAGGGTGTTCGTTCTTTCTAGGGTGTGTTTGGTTGAGGGACTAAAAATATGGGAATACAAATTCCAATGAGATAATAACATCTTCTTCGATTTTTTTTTTCTAAATATTTTATTATATTATTCTGTCTTTGGATAACTTTATCTCGAACAGAGGAGCGGTAAAATTTGATATTTATAAGATTGTAGAAAAAGGAAAAAATAGGAGAAGGAGAATTTTAAAAAAAAATAAAAATTAGATGAAAAAGTGGAAGAATGACGGAAAAGAAAGAATAAAAAATACATATTTATGACAAAATTTAAATAGAAAAAAAGAATTTGGAGCTCACGTGAAAAAAAAAAAAAAGATTCTTAAAATGTATATGCATATAATTTTATTTATTTTATTAGGATAGAAAATGAGAGAACAATTAAAAAAAGAAAATATTAAAAATAAAAAAACACAAAATTGAAAGTAGAAAATATGGTTAGAAGAGACAGAATAAAGAGGAAAAGAAAATAATTAAAAAAAATTTTAAAAATTAAAATTCTAGAATTTAAGAGATTCTAGTTTAGAGAGTTTTAATGAAGCCAAGTCAAAATGGAAGGATAAAAATAAAAAAACACAAAATTGAAATTAGAAAATACGGTTAGAAGGTAGGGAATAAAGAGGAAAGAGAAAATGATTTTAAAATTTTAAAAAAAAATTATACTAGAATTTAAGAGATTCTAGTTTAGAGAGTTTTAAAGAAGTCATGCCAAAATGGGAGGATACAAAATTAGTATTAAAGGAAGATTTAAGTGTTTTAGAGAACATTTGTCAGTCGTTTAATTAAAATCATGTTCATAGTAAATAAAGGTAGATATTAGGTTCTGGTCTAATTAAAATAATCATACTAATTTATATTAACAACTTAACTAACTAACCAACTTATTATTTGAGTACTTGCTTAGTCTAACATCTCCCTTAAGCGAAGCTATGTGAGCATTGAGAGAGCGAGTAGAGTTTAGGCGAGCATCGAGGAGTGAGCATACACAGAGCTTATGATAAAGAAACTCAAATAGAGGACGAGGCAGAATTTTTGTAAAGATGTCTGCGAGTTGTAAAGTAGATGGAACAAACTGAGTGTGAAGACGACCAGATGATATTAATTCGCGAACAAAGTGGTAGTCAATGTCAATGTGTTTGGCGCATTTGTGAGCAACCAGATTTTGTGACAAGAAGATCGCACTTTTGTTGTCGCAAAGTAAAGTGGGAACGGTGGATGGAAGAGCATGGAGTTCTCGAAGAAGTGAGCATAACCAGACCATTTCGGAGACCGTGTTTGCCATTGCACGGTATTCGGACTCACAACTAGAGCGAGAAACGGTAGGCTGTTTTTTAGCTCCCTAGGTGATCAAGTTGGGGCCGAGGAAGATGGAGTACACATATGTCGAACGACGAGTGTACAGGCAACGAGCCCAGTCCGCATATGAGTAACCGATAAGCGAGGAGGAGCCTGAGGAAAACTGAAGACTAAGATCTAGGGTACCTTTAACATATTGAAGGATATTTTTTACTGTCTGGAAGTGATCAATAGTTGGGCGAGCTTGAAACTGGCTTACTGTGTTGACCGCAAAGGCGAGATCCAGGCGAGTAATAGTAAGGTATTAGAGAGCACCAACAAGAGAACGAAAGAGAGTTGCATCAGAGAAGGCTTGTCCGTCAGTGCGAAGGAGATCAGTCGAGGAGAGAGGAGTGGAAACTTGGATGGCCTCAATAATATCCGCACGAGCAAGAATGTCTCTGGCGTATTTGGATTGACCGAGGAATAGACCTTTATTGTTGTAGGTTACTTTTAGGCCGAGTAAGTAATTTAGGCGACCAAGATCTTTGATGGCAAACTCTTTACTGATTCGGGATACAAGGCGAGTAACAAGGTTATGATCGTTACCCGTTATTATAATATCATCAACATATACAAGAAGGTAAAGAAGAGTACAAAACGAGACTAGGACGAACAGGGAAGTGTTAGACTGACTCTCTTTGAAACCTAGGGCGAGAAGGAAGTCACAAAATCGTTGAAACCAAGCTCGAGGAGCTTGTTTAAGGCCATAAAGTACTTTGTTTAAGCGACAAACATGATTTGGGCAAAGAGGATCAACAAAACCCGGTGGTTGACTCATGTAAATCGGTTTGTCGAGCAAGCCATGAAGGAAGGCATTGTTGACATCCAATTGATGTAGCGGCCAATTGTGCATAACAGCCAAGGAAAGGACTACCCGAACAGTAACAGATTTGACGACTGGACTGAAAGTGTGATCGTAATCGAAACTAGGAATCTGAGTAAAACCATGAGCGACTAAGCGTGCCTTATGACGATCAACAGACCCATCGACGAGGAACTTAGTGCGAAAAAACCCATTTTGAGCTAACTATGTTCGTGTTCGGCGGTGCAGGTACCAAACCCCAAGTTATGTTTTTGTACAGAGCTTGTAACTCGAATTCCATGGTTGTGAGCCAATGAGGAGACTTAGCAGCAGATGTGAAGCCTTTAGGGTCAAGAGAGGTATGGATGGCGGCGAGCAGAGCGGGATGAACGAGGAACGAGGTTGAAGGGGGTGTTTAGGTTTGAAGATGCCATCTTTGGAATGAGTGCTCATAGGATGAGTGGAAGGCTGATTTTGACGATCAACTAGAGGTTGCGAGGGAGCGATGGCAGAGGGCCAAATTGTCGGTCGAGCAGGTGGTGGGGAGGGGGAACGAGGATGGCGAGGAGCAGGAGGTGGGCGAACAGTTGGACGAGCAATAGGTGGGACAAGAAGAGTGACTAGAGGAGGTGTCAGTGGAGTCGTAATGGAAGGAGATAGTATGCACAGCGAGCACGGAGGGTCATCAAATGCAGTGATGGGTATATCGGGAGATTAGGGCGAGGAAGGATTGTTGAAAGGGAAGATAAATTCATCAAACACAGCATAACGAGTGATGTAAAGGCGACCATGTTGTTGGTCCAAACAACAATAGCCTTTGTGTCTAGAGTTGTAACCTAGAAATACACAAGGGAGACTTCGAGGAGATAATTTTTTAGCAGCATAGTCACGAAGACAAGGGAAAACACGACAACCAAAAACACGTTAATGCGAGTAGGATGGAGGTGTGGAAAATACAAGTTAATAAGGGGATTTATTAGAGAGAGTAGGGGTAGGAAGCCTATTAATGAGATAAGTAGTCGTAGAAAAAACTTCAACCCAATAGGAAGGCGGGACCGAGGAGTGGAACAATAAGGATAAACCCATTTCAGTGATGTGACCGTGTTTGCGTTTTGCTTAACCATTTTGAGTATGAGTGATGAGCAAGACATGTGATGAATAATACCAGAAGCATTTAATAGATTTTAAAGACGATTATTAGTAAATTCAGTACCTCCATCAGTTTGAAATCGTTTAATTTTCCTAGATAATTGAGTTTCAACCAACGTCTTGAAGTGCACAAAGATCGAGTAAAAGTCAGATTTTAATTTCAATGGATAAAACTAAGTGAAACGAGAATGATCATCGATGAACACATCATAGTATAAGAAACCATCATTATTTTTAACAGGAAATGGTCCCCAAAGATCACAATGAACCAGGTCAAGTATATATGAGGCACGTTTTTCATTTATCATAAAAGGAAGACGTTTGCTTTTAGCATTTTGACATGATACACACATAGAAGGTTTACGAAGTATAAACGTGACATATAGGTTTACGAGATAACTTCTATGTTAATATGTCCTGATCGATTATGTCATTGTTCGAATGAACTACAAGGTTTTCGAGAAGTAAAGGAAGCAGCTAAGGCTGAGTGACACCTATCCAAGATGTAAAGACCATAATCAAGTTTTCCTCGTCCTAGAACAAGACCCGTTTTTCGATTCCGAATTTCAAAACCATCGTTAGTGAACAAAAGTAAACATTTAGATCATTAGTAAGTTGACTACCAAATAGTAAGTTCTTGGTGAGATGAGGAACAACAAGAACATTAGTTAGAAGGAGTTTAGAAGAAATGAGACAAAAACCAATATGAGAGATTTGAAGGGGGTTACCATTATCAACGACAACATTGTCGGTTCAAAAATAGGGGAGAGCAGAATCAAGAGTTGACTAGGAAGGGACCATGTGCGAGGATGGACTTGTATCCACAAACTAGTCTGTATAATGAGGGGAATAAGCCGAGCATGAAGGGCGAGGAGCCTCAGCCAAATTGGTCTGCCGAGTAGGAGGAGTAACAAAGTGTTGGGGGCAAGAGTCAGCAAAATGACCATAAAATCGACTAATTTGACAGCGAGGAGTAAAACATCCTCGTCCTCGTCCAGTGAAGCTGCGACCTCAGGAACCGACCAGCCCACGACCTCCTAGGAAACTAAACGAAGAGCGACCATGGCCATAATTAAACGAGTAATGAGCAAAGAAAGTCGGAGACTGAGACGAGACAGCAGGGGTTTCCAAGGATTTAGTGAAAAGATCATGAGCCTCTGCCTTAGCGAGCAAGTCGAAAAAAAGAGGGAGATGAGAGATAGTAATCTGAGATGTCGAGAAACCATGGAAATCAGAACCAAGACCCATAAGAAACCAACAGGACTCGTTGGTATCATCAATAAGACACCACATAGAGGCGAGCTGGTCGCATAAGTTCTTAAATGCAAAACCATATTCTGTATCCCTTATTGATTAGTTGGAGTTCATCTTTAAGGCGCAACTCACTGGCTTTTGAGGGCTGGTCGAAGGCGGTCGCGAGCTCTTTCTAGAGAGGATTCTTGACTTGATTACGACCAAATGGGAGATCAAGTGAGCTCATATCTGCTGAATGGTCTTCTGTTTTGTTGCAGATTATCATATAGTTTCTTTTAGTCTATAAGGTATACAACAATCTTTAGATCTGATTTTACTAATGAGCTTCAATGTCTTCAAGTCTTGAGCGAGCGCGCGTTGAAAATAGATGAGTAATCAGCTGATTCCTCAGACTTAGACTTAGACATTTCAATACTTCTAAGTTTTATAAGAACAGCTTAGGTAACCTACTTCTAGATTACAAATTATTGTTTTAACCTATACTCTATTGATCTGGTTTTGGTAACCAAGAGAGGATAGATTTAGCCATACCACATGAGATAATTGGTGATTTTCAACTTGATTGCGACCGGCCAAATGGATCATGGCATGAAGGGAGAGAGAGGCATAAAAAACAGAAGTGGTGGATTTTGGAGAGGTGGGATCGGCCATGATTAGAAGGGCGCAACGGCGGAGGCGAGCAAGAAACAAGAAAGGCAAACATGTGATAATGAATAAACTCTCTCAATCAAGAGAGTATGTAGTGTATTGATTAGTATTTATAGAAGAGGATTTACAAGATGTAACCATACTAACTTCTATCAACAACTTAACTAACTAACTGACTTATTATTTGAGTACGTCTAACAGTAAGTTAATTAAAATCTTTTATTTAAAATTAAATAATTTGTAAATATTATAAGTGAGTAGTTCAAAATGCAAGTACCTGCTTATGAAATCATGCACGTCGGGTATATCGACATTTATGGTGATGCGACTCGCGTACAAAGAATTTGACATAATTTTTCCTAATTTAAAAAGATTGAAATCGTAAGCCATGAAAATAAGATGGATAAAAATATTAGGCAAATACAATAAAGAAACCTTTATGCCTTCTTTGCACTTTACCATAGTCCAAAAAATAATTACGATGGGCACTTTAGCATAGTCAAAAAACATTTACGATGGGCTGAGATGGGTATGTTTCAGTAGTGAATGAGGTGTTCATAAAAACTCTCCCAAACTGTGCAACTCATCCTCGTATTCCTAACAAAAGAAGATTATGATACCAAATAAATGTAAGAACATAATATTTTGTGCAAATAAATTGTGATTTGAAAAAATTATTACTCCCTCTGTCCCAATTAGATATACTTGTTTTCCTTTTATGGATGTCACATTTAAATAGGTTTGTTTCCATATAAAATAATATTTTCTAATTCATTTACTAATATAACCCTATGCATTAATCACATTAGACAGTATAATATTCATTAAATAGGGTTATAATAAAAAATTTACTTGTTTAATGTGCCTTCCCAATACAATTTTTTAATCTTTGTTGGTCCTGAAAGGAGTATATAACAAGTGTATGGGGGGGGGAATACACTTGTATGCAATTCTTTTCAACTTTTGATCAAACCAGAGCTCAGCAAGGTTGTCTTGGACAACTCTGCTGAAGATGATTAACTCTACTAAGATAATCAAACTACTAAGTACTATTGAGTACTTAGCTGAATAACTATCTAGGGGAGTTATATGTGCGGAATAGTGGTTGGCCCTTTAAGTTTAGACTCCTTTAGTTTCTGAAATCACTTAGTCAGTTCAAAGCAATCCAGTTTAGTTTCAGGGAACTTGTCCAATACAGTTTTTGCACAGTCTTTGAATATGAACCTTTTGAAAGATCAGTTTTGTGTGTAGTGTTGAATGAATGTAAGTACTTGTAAAGCAAATCAACCCAAGAGGTTTATAGTGGTTCAGAGACTCAAGCTCCTACATCCACTTTCCCTGATTTAACAGGATAATTCATTCACTCTTGGAATTAACTTGTTTTATAGTGCCAAGGTGCACTTGATCAAGAACACCACTCCTTGGTGAATTGATCCCTAGGATGTCTAGAGTCCTAGTACCCTCTTCTCAACTCAGAACTGAACTGTTCTTCTCTCAACAGTCAGCTCCTACCACTTCTTCTACTACAACCTTCTCACTTTCTCACTTGAAAGGGGTAAGGGTTGAAGTAAGGTTCCAACTAATGAGATATCCTTTACAATGAAGATCAGTGTATAAGGATAGGATATCTCTCTAAGCTTTGTATGGATATACAGTAAGTTCAGCTTAGAAGAAGTGTTTGAAGACTAAGATAGTCTTTGAAAGCTTTGAGCTTCAGAATGCTTGAGTAGTTGGATTCTGTTGAGGTCTGTTGGATGCTTTCAAATGGTCTTCACACTTCTTGTATTTATAGACAAAATGGAGGATTTGCCCGTTGGAGAGGCAGCCCCAAATTGCTATAAATGTCTTCCTTGAGTTCTTCAAACTGGAAGACAGTTTCTTGATAGTGACATGTCCTCATTTGGGTAATAAACGGCTTGTAAGACTTTGTCTTCTTTCTGCAGCACTTTTCCCAATGTTTGACTTCTTGTTAGGACTTGGACATGTCTTCTGAAGGTTGATCCAATGATAGGACAACATTCCTTATCAAATGGACAACTCTGCTTATCACTATCAGCAGACTTTGCTTATCAGCAAGGTTGGCTTGCTCTTCTTCAGATGACTTGGCTCTTTCCCTTTGCTTCACTTGGAAATAATCTTAGCATGATACAATGAAGTCTTTTAGGGTGTAGTTGTCTTCTTTACTTCAGCATAGTTGACCTTCAAGCCTTAGAACATTTGTTCTGGTTCAGTCTTGCTGAGACAACTTTTCTAGACAACTCTCCTGATCAGCATACTTGGTCTTTTAGCTTCAGAGCTGTTGTTTTCTCACAGAGTTAACCTCTCTGGACAACTCTCCTAATCAGAACATTTGAGTAGGCTTTTCCTTTGAGCTTTACAACCTTGTTCTTGCATAGGAATAACCTCTCTGGACAACTCTCCTGATCAAGGCATTTGGTTTTCTATAGAGTATGCTTATCCTTAGTGTTTGTTCTAGAATTTGAGCCTTGAGGGGACTTCATCTTGATCATCTTCAAAGCATAGGTTCCCCCTCACAATGTGCATCTAATCATCTAAGAGCTGCCTAACATATCAGCTTCTCATCTAGCCTCATGCTATGTGTTCTAACACATTTTGAACACAATCATCATGACTTAGACATGTCTTAGGGGGTTTTGGTATTTAATCAAAACATATCTCATTTTATTCCCAACAATTTCCCCCTTTTTTATGATGCCAAAACCTATACATTTTATGCAAAAGTGACTTGACTACACCTATTACATTTATCTTCAGAAGACATGACTGAGGTCAATTTCCCTGAAAGAAAATGTGTTAGTGTACTCACCATTCATGTTGCAAATAGGTTTCAAGAATAGGCATAGAGAGATCTGTGTTTCTTGAATCAAAATATGTTCAACTATCATTAAAATGAGAATCATTACAGCATGTTGATAGTTTGAACAAAAACATATCAGAGCATGAGAGATATTACAATTAAGCACACATTTACTACAGAAGTATGATATACTCTTAAATCATTCAGCATTTAGGTATTCAGAGCACATCATATCAGTAGCTTGAGCATCTTCAGAATAGTTGACCAAAACACAAGTTAGCAACCAACTTAAGTTTTTATCCATTTCAGCATATAAGAGTCAGGAAGACTTAGCCATTTCAGAGATCATCTTCTTTAGGTGGCACCATCCCATATTGTGCCCATACTCTTTTCTTGAGTTCCATGGCTTCCTGGTTGGTTCATTTGGGTCCAAGGGTCATCTTGTTCAGCTTAAGAATCTCTGTGAACTCCCTCAGGATCCTTGCTTGGTCAATCCATCCATCAAGCTTTGGAGGCATGTAAATGATAGGCTTGGGAGCATTGAGTTCAATTCTTGCAATATCAGCAGCTGCAAGTAATTGTTGGTACAACTCTCTGTAGTATTCTATCATGAACTCAGCAAATGAAGAGTTGGCATCTCCTCCATTCCATCTGTCAATGACATAATAGTCATAGAAAAACTCCCTTTTAGCCTCTTCCCATGTATCATTCAGCTGAATTGGCACCCATTTATCCAAGTGTGGATATTTGGTGTCCATTGGGACTAGTAGCTTAGGCTTCATTTTGCTGTAAGTTGCTCTCCTTCTTCTTGGTTTCTGAAAGTTTGCTCTTCTCTTATCTCTTGCTGTTTGTGCTTCATCCATCAAATCCATTTTCTCTTAGGCCCTCATCATGGCCAGTTTCTGTTGTGTTTCAGGGTCTTTGCCATACCCTTCATGAAACAATTTTGATGGATCATTCAGTACCACAATCTTTGTCTTCTTTGGTCCAGGTCCAAAGCCTTCTTCATATAAAGCTTCCACATCTTTAGTAGCTTTGGCACCTTCAGCAATGTTGACCATTTCAGAAGACTTGTCTTCTTCAGCAGTTTTGGGCTCTTCAGCAGCTTTGGCCCTTTTTGATGTAGGTTCATCTTCATCAATTCTGAACTCAGGTGGAAGATCAAGGCTGTTAGGAAAGTCAGTAAATGTCTCAACTTGTCTTTTCTTTCCCTTTGCCCTCTTGATCTTTCCTCTAGTTTGGACACCTTCAGCATCTTTGTCCAAACCAGACACCTCACCACCTGGTCTCTGCTGTAATCTCATTCTTTCTTCTTGAGCTGAGGCCATTGAATTTTTTAGTGCAAGTGCTAGTTGCTCTTCTTCATCCAATTCTTCCAAATTTAGCACTGCAGTCTCTTTTCCTTTTGCTTCAGCAGCTTTGTCTTTTCCCTTGTCTGAGCCTCCAATCACCAAGGCACCTTTTGCTCTAGCTCTTTCCCTTTCCCCCTTTTTGGCAGCATCAAAGCACTGGGGCTTTAGCTCACTCATTGTTGGGCCTGGTTTAGAGACTTCATTTCCTCCAACAAATATACATTTTCATCATGTATATTTTGCATCCTATCACTGCTCAAGCTAAGAAAAGCTAGAACAGGCTTCATCTTTTGTTGAACAACCTCCTCCAAGGTTGCTTTTAGGGATGCATCCAGTTGGGCTTTAAGGAGCTCAGTGAGGTTGGCCACTGCTCCTTCAGCAATGTTGGCCATCACCTCTTGGGAAAATTTTTCAGAGGCTGCTTTCACCATAGCCAGCCTTTGTTCTTCAGCTCTTTTCTTTTGTAGTGCAGTCTTCTTTCCAAGAGCTTGCTTGACAGTCAGTCTGAGAGCTTTGATATTGGCATTATGATTGTCTCTCAGCAGCTTTTGTTCCTTCTTGACCTCTTCTGAGATGGATTCCATGGTGGATTTGGCTTTTTGCACTTCAGTGGAAATGGTTTGGAGACCAGATTCCACACCACTAATCCTTGCTTCTAATGTAGGGAGGACTGCATCTTCAGAGCCAGTTAATCTCATCTCCACAGATGCTAGAGTTCTTCCTTGCTCATTCAGTGCTCCTGAAGTTTCAACATGAGCAGATTGGACTTGATGAGCCAAGGAGTCCAATTTCTCTAATTGCATTCCAAGTAAGGCTTGTGCTGAGCCTGTGTCTACTTGGATAGGGGCATTTGTCAAAAACTCATCTGCAAAGATTTGGTCAAGAGAAATACCTGCAATTTTAGACAAATCAAACAGGTTAGGGAATACACACTCATCACCCTCAATTTCTTTTGTATAAGACTCTGATACATCAGCAGCCTTCTTCTCATTTTCAACTCTTTCTTTTCTCCCTTCATTAGTAATTTCCTCACTTAAAGGAACAGGCCTCCTCTCATCAAGGGATTCCTGAAGTTCAGATTTGACTTCAAGAATAGCCTGCCCTTCCTCACTTATATCACCCTCATTTGGTGGTACACTCACTATTCTAGTGATCACCACATCTCTCTCATCTACTACTCCCTCTGGTTTTTCCACTAACTTCACCTTTTCAACTCCTTCTCCTAAACCTGCAACATCTCCACCTTCAACAAGGTTCAAAGATGGCAGTTGTGGTGAGATCACAGTGCTTATTTCAACAGCCACTGAGTCATCCTGAATGATTAAGGGCTGATCAGTGTCCAACTCTCCTGACACTGAATAGGCCTTAATCAAACCAGCCTCTAGCATAGGAACCTCAACATCTTTAGGCTGTGCCTTGGGTTCAGAAGAACCCTCATTGGCAGATGTGTCTTTGGTTGTGTTACCACCCTTGGTCAACACCTCTGAAGATACAGAGCCTTTCCTATGATAGGTTCTAGGAGGGTTTGAAAGTCTGTCTGCTATAGAAGACTTGGGTTGAGAGGGTTCAGGGAGGTTGGCTTGAGGGGTTTCAAGAGGGTTGGGGTTTGAAGGGTTTGAGGGATCATCAGGGGAATTATCATCATCTGAGCTGCTATCAGGGTGTTTGATGCCCTTAGCTCTTCTTTCTTTCTCCTCAATGATCTTCTCATCTACTAACTTTGCAAAAACATCCTCATCAGTGAGGAATCTTATTTTCAGCACACCAGCAAAGTGTAGTAGTCTGCTCTCCTCTACTTGCCACCAGTTTGCACCCTTATCTTGGATGACTTGTGATATCTCCATCAAGGTTTTGTCTTTTACATCCACAAGCATCCTCAAATCATGAAAAGTCTTCTGAATTCTTGGAAATTCAGCAAGTTGTGGATACAAACTGTCCACAGTGGCCTTAGCTCCACCTCTGAGCATACTTTCATAAGTATACTCCTCCTCATTCTCACTAGATGGAGAACTTTGGGCTATAGGGGAGTGGGCTGTGGTTTCAACAAATGCAGTTTCAGGCAAGTTAAGTTTAGGGGGGTTGGCTTCAGAAGGATTAGGCTCAAATGAAGGTACTTCAGTTGCTTTAGAGAGCAATGAATCTGAAGGGGCTTTGCTCAAGGGGGTTGGTTCAAAGAGTGCAGCTTCTAAGAGCTTTGAGTAATTGAGCATGGATGAGTCAAGGGGAGATTGCAATCTTGTCTCATCTACTGCTAAGTCTGCTAGCACATCAATGCCACTTCTCCGCACATTTCCTTCTGGAGAGTATCTCTTAGTGAGATTTACAGGGGTGATAGGTTGGTTGGGAGGGGTAATATGGGTTTCAGGGGAGTTAGGCTCAGGATTTTGAATTTCAGGGATGTTGGCCTCTATAAGTTGACCTTTAGGGACCTTGGATTCTGGAGTTCCAGAACCAGATGAGTTGGTCCTTGACCTGGATTTGGTCCTGCTTTCAGCTCTGCTTTCTCTTAGAGCCAATTGGAGAGACCTTTCTTCCTGAAGCTCCAACACTTTATCAGTAGGCTTGGCCCTTCTCTTGCTGGCCCTACTGCTCCCACTGCCTTCCACTTCCTTCTCAGGGACAACTTCCCTGATTCTCTTATCTCCTCTAGATTTTTGTCTAGTCTCATTATATTTCAATCTCAACTCCTCTGAGTGGTCAGAAGGCACACTTACTCCCTCTTCTGCCACTTCTTCAATCTCAGTTGAAGCTCCAGAGTTCTCCTCTGAGGGGATTTGAGACATTTTCCTTGTTTTGACAGCCCTGGCCTTAGTTCTTTTCTTCATCTTAGGCTTTTCCTCAACCTTCTCTTCAGCAGGTTTGGCCATAAGCATCCTCATTTGCTCAGTTTTCTTGCTGGGCTTTCTAAACAATATTTTCTGGGCTGGGAGAGGTTTGGCAAATGTTTGCATCTCAGAGTAGTGAGCAAACTTTTCAATCAAGAGACTTGCCCTGGTGCAATATCTCAGCTTTCCTTCCATCACAACCTTGTTGTGAGCTTTCACTTTGAACTTTGCCTTTTCTTTCATCATTTCAGACAAGATGAAAGTTCTCCAATCAAACTTGATACCTTTATCACTGGCATCAATTACTGCAGCCATAATCCTTATCCTTGGATGGCTTACTTGCTCTAAACTTCCAGTGTTACTGAGCAAGCTTTTTGCTACTACCTCAAATAAGGTTAAGAACTTTGGCTTGAGTGTTCTCTTATGTTGAGTAGAGGATAATGGCCCTGGAGTAATAAGCCATTCTTGAGCAATTTCTTGCTCAAGACCATTTCCATAGAATTCTGGATTCCTTCCCTCTGAAGGCAATCCAAAAGCAGCTTCAACCTCTTCCTCTAAAAATTTCACCCTGTGAAATCTTTCTTCCTCCTCTCCTTCTGCTATAAAGGACAGCCTAGTGACAACTTCTCCATCTTCAGGTTTGCCTCTCCATTTGAGAAAGGCAAAGAACTCTGCCATGTAGGATTCAAGACAAGAGTCTGGCTTCTCTTGCATGAACTTCTGGAGACCTGTCCTTCTCAACCATCTCAAGGTTGGAGTAACATTAGGATCCTCACTCTCAAATGAAAGGATTGGCTCTAATGTGAGGTTATTGTTGTGGCTTAGATAGCCAAAATCAAGGTCAAGTACCTTGTTGGAGAAATCAATAACCATTTCTGGTTTTGCTTTGGGAGCCATTGAAGGTTTACAGAGATGAGGTTGAGAGAGTTTGAGAGAGTATGAAAAGCTAGGGTTTCGAATACTTGGGGAAGAAGAGTTTGTGGGGTGTCTTAAGACTTGTGAATATTCTAAAAAGAATGTTTGTCAATGAGTTGGTGGGTTTGAAGCCTTATTCAACTGTTTACAAAAGTGGAAATCCAATTTGAACGGCCTGGATTGATTTCAGGGGAGTTGGCCAGTTTTGATCCAATGGTAAAAAACCAATGTAATAGTGAAAAAAACTGTTTTATTCAAAACGTGGGTGGAGTTTTAATGTTGTTTAAAGCTGGGGGGTTTTCAAGGTAGATCATGTCCCAAAAAGTTTAATGCGAACAAGAGTTAAATCTTGGCATTTAATGCATGGAAAGTGACCTTTTGGGTGGGAGACAAATTAAATCCCAAAAAGATGATATTTGTAATTGGAATGGGACATATTTCGAAATAGACAATGATCACCCAAAATAGGTGCTTATCAGACCAAGGTTTGGTTTGATAGCTAGGACAACTTATCTGACCCCACTAGGACAAGTGTCCTGAAAAGATGTGGACAACTGTCCTGAAATCCAATGGACAAGTGTCCTGAAGAAGTAAGGTCAACTTTTCTGAATTTCAGTAGACTTGTCCAAGTCTGCTGAAGTTTGATTTTAGTTCCCCCTTAATGAATAAACTCCTTTGGACTCATTTGTCCAACTTCCCTGGATCAAGAAGACCCAACTCTGCTGATAATTCTAGAAACCTTGCTTCTGCAAGTGGCTTTGTCAATATATCAGCTTTTTGATGATCTGTGTGGATCTTTACCAACTTGATATCCTTCTTCTCCACATGATCTCTAATGAAGTGATGCTTGATGTCCACATGTTTGCATCTTGTGTGCAATACAGGATTTTGTGATATTGCAATTGCACTGTTGTTATCACAAAATATTGGCACTTCAGTAGAGTTGACTTTGTAGTCTCTGAGTTGTTGTCTCAGCCAAAGGATTTGAGCACAACAACTTCCAGCAGCAACATATTCAGCTTCAGTGGTGGAGGTAGCCACTGTGTTTTGCTTCTTGGAAAACCAAGATATGAGTTTGTTGCCCAAGAATTGACAAGTCCCTGAAGTGGACTTTCTGTCAATTCTACATCCTCCATAATCAGCATATGAGTAGCCAGTTAACTCAATGTTGTCATCAGCAGGATACCAAAGGCCTAGACTTTCAGTGCCTTTGAGATACCTCAAGATCCTTTTTGCAGCCTCAAGGTGGCTTTTCTTAGGATTTGCCTGAAACCTTGCACAAACAGCTACTGCAAAGGTGATGTCAGGTCTGCTGGCAGTGAGATAGAGGAGTGAGCCAATTATTCCTCTATACTCAGTGGAGTTGGTTGTAACACCACTCTCATCAGGATCCATTTTCCAATTTGTGTTCATTGGGATCCTTACTGGCTTACTTGATGTAGACCCAAATTTCTTGATCATTTCTCTAGTGTACTTGGCTTGGTTGATGAAGATTCCTTCTTTAGATTGCTTGACTTGTAGACCCAAAAAGAAGTTCATCAACCCCATCATGGACATCTCAAACTTGCTTTGCATGAGCTTGGAGAACTTTTCACACAACTTCTCATTAGGGGATCCAAAGATTATGTCATCTACATAAATTTGGACAAGCAAGATGTCCTCTCCTTCAGATAATCTGAAGAGAGTTCTGTCCACAGTTCCCTTGGTGAATCCATGATCCAAGAGGAATTGTGACAGTGTATCATACCAAGCCCTAGGGGCTTGCTTGAGTCCATATAGAGCCTTCTTCAGTCTGTATACTTGGTCTCCAACCTCAAAACCTGGTGGTTGTTCCACATAGACTTCTTCTTTCAAGACTCCATTCAGAAAGGCACTCTTGACATCCATTTGGTACACTTTGAACCTCTTGTGGGCTGCATAGGCTAGGAAGAGCCTTATTGCTTCTAGCCTTGCCACAGGTGCAAAGGTCTCATCATAGTCAATGCCTTCATGCTGGCAATAACCTTTTGCCACTAGTCTTGCTTTGTTTCTGACAATCACATCATTCTCATTCTTTTTGTTCTTGAACACCCACTTGGTTCCAATAACATCTTGATGTGAAGGTCTATCAACCAGCTCCCATACTTCATTTCTGGTGAATTGGTTGAGTTCTTCCTGCATTGCTGTGATCCAATTTGCATCCTGAAGTGCTTCATCAATGTCTTTTGGTTCCTGTTCTGACAAGAAACAACAGAACATAGCACTTTCACCATGAAACCTTCTGGTTTTGACTCCTATACTTGGGTCACCAAGTATCAGATCAGTAGGATGGTCATACAACCAAGTCCTTCTTTTTCTGATCCCTTCAGTAGAGTTGTCCTCTACTAAGGTTGAGTCACCAGTGTTATAGAATTCAGGATAATTGAATGCAGGATCTAATTCAGGATCATGATCAGGGGTGTTGTCCTCAATGTCAGGGACATTGGTATTTTCAACATTTTGAGTTCCCCCTAGATTATTTGACCCATTAACTACCTCAGCAGGAATTGCTTCTTCATTGGTAGTTGTTACCTGGAAGTGAACTGGGATTGGCTCATTCAGTGCACCATTTCCATCAGTGGGGTTTGTCTCAGGAAGGTTGCCTTCAGGATTGTTGTCCAATGTGAATTTTTCAGGTAGGTTGGCTTGGACAACATCTATGAATTCAGTGTCTTTGTCTTTTAGGCTCAGTCTGGTTGTCCTCTGTGTGATTTCTTCAGGTTCCAAATTATCATTCCTGATCTCAAAGATAGATTCATCAAACACAACATGAGGTGTTTCTTCCACTATAAGGGTTTTCTTGTTGTAGACTCTGAAAGCTTTACTGATATGAGAGTATCCAAGAAATACTCCCTCATCAGCTTTGCTATCAAAGGCTTTCAACTGTTCTTTCCCATTATTGTGAATGAAACACTTACAACCAAATATATGAAAGTATGACACTTTAGGCATTCTTCCTTTCCAGAGTTCATAAGGGGTTTTGCCTTGCCCCTTAGTGATCAAACATCTATTTTGAGTATGGCATGCAGTGTTTATAGCTTCAGCCCAAAACCTCTTAGGTAAATTTGAATCAGCAATTAGGGTTCTAGCAGCTTCTTTTAAGGTTCTATTCCTTCTTTCTACAACTCCATTTTGATGAGGAGTTCTAGCTGCTGAGGTTTCATGAGCTATCCCATTTGATGAGCAATACTCATTGATGTATGAATTTATGAACTCAGTGCCTTTATCAGATCTTATCTTGATAATGTTAAGGCTTTTCTCATTTGACAGTCTCTTCAGGAGTTCAGGTAGTTTGACTTGTGTTTCCTTCTTATTAAGGAGAAATACTACCCATGTGAACCTAGAGAAGTCATCTACTACAACCAATGTGTATTTTCTACCATTTATGCTTGAAGGGGTGATTGGTCCAAAAAGATCCATGTGTAGAAGTTCAAGTACCCTTTCAGTAGAAATGACTGGTTTACCTTTGAATGAGGCTTTAATCTATTTTCCTTCTTGACATGGCTTACACACATGTTCTTTAATGAAAACCTCATTAGGCAGTCCTTTAACTAATGCATTTCTAGCAAGTTTATTCATTGATTTGAAGTTCAGGTGGTTTAGCCTCTTGTGCCATAACCAACTTTGTTCACTAGTACTCTTGGCAATGAAACATGCAGCATCAGTAGACTTGTCCCAGTCTGCAAAATACACATTTCCTTTCCTAGTTCCAGTCAATAGAATTTGTTGAGTTTTATCTCTAATTAAGCATTTTCCACTTGAGAACTCAACTTTAAAATCTTTATCATAGAATTGACTGATACTTAGGAGATTGTATTTGAGACCAGCTACATAAGATACATTGGTTACTTTGATTTTACCAATCATCAAAGTACCATAACCTTTAGTTGTTGCTTGTGAGCTGTCTCCAAAAGTGACATTTGGGCCTTCTTTTTCAATAAAATCAGTGAGGAGTTCCTTGTTCCCAGTCATGTGCCTTGAGCATCCACTGTCAAGGTACCATGCTGTCTTTTTGCTCATACTCCTCTTCTTGTGGCCCAGAGGTACCTGCAATTAGATAGGTTTAGGTACCCTTTGAGTTTTGGGTCCTGAGAGGTTAGTTGTACCTTTAGGAACCCAAACTTGCCTAATTACCCTAATTGATTCAAGGTGGCTAAGTTGTTTTCCTTGTGCATCAACATACACTGTCTTTCCCTTAAATGCCTTGGGGAAAGTATGTGTGAATGTGTTAACTCTGTAAGTTTCAGGGGAGTTGTCAATTCTCCTGAACTTATGAGTTATTTGTGTAGCTTGATGAAATCTTTGAGGAAAGGCATTTTTATGACCATTACCCTTTGGCATGAAGGGTTTTGGTTGTCTCATTTTATTCTGCCTTTGAGGATAGTTGTACTTAGGTCTATTCAGCTGAGGCTTTCTCAGTAGAGTTGGCCTAGGCTGACTATACCTTGGATAACTTTTCTGAACATTGTTCAGGAGAGTTGCCCTTCCATTGGGTCTACTCTGCTGACCAACATTCCTCTTGTGTTCAGAAGCCTTGACCTTTTCCAAAGGTTTGGGCCTAGTCTCCTGAAGCACTTGAGTAGGCATTTCATTCAATTTGCCCTTTCCTTTGTTCAGTGGCTGAATTATTTCATTTTCATCTTGTTGTGCCACTGATTTAACAAAGATTTTCTTAGTGTTACTTGTAGAAGCAACACTGAGACAAGGTGAAGATTCAAATGGATCAAAACCTAATCCACTTCTTTGAGCCATAGGTCTTTGATAACTCTGAATTTCCTCTATTGCTCTAGAGGATTTGTTCAAAGCAGACATCTTTAATTTCAGGCTCTCTTCACTTGATTTAAGAATATCATATTCATGTGAGAGGTTTTCAAACTTGGCATTTAGAATTTTCAGTTCAAAATCTTTTCTTTTCTGAGAGAGTAGTTGATCATCTATCTCCTTTTGTTGGTCAACTATCCTGAGATTTGCTTCCTTAAGCTCTCTCAAGACTTGTTGATACAACTCAGTAGATTTGACATCAACAGCTATCTCAGAGTTTTTGGTAAGTTCAATAGCCAATCTTTCATTTTCTCTCACACAATTATCATGAAATTCTTGTAATCTAGTGAAATCTTCCATCAACTTTCCAAAGGAAAGTTTCAAGTTGACTTCACTAGTGTTTTGTGATAAAAATGATGGTGAGCTAGAAGTGGAGGATACCTCATCATCCTCAAGAGCCATGTTGCACACATCATCATCATCATCACTATTTGAGAACAGTCCATCAGAAGAATTGAAGCTTTCAGCACTATCAGATTCTTCACCAGCCATCATGGCTTTTCTATTGGTGAACTTTCTGTCTCTTTTAGCTTGCCTCTCTCTTCTTTCTTTAGAGCTCAATTCAGGGCAGTCATACTGAAAGTGCCCTTTCTTCTTGCAGTTGTAGCATAGGTCTTCATCCCCATCCTTCTTGGATTCATCTCTTCCTTTTGATGATGAGGGGTCAGCTCTACTGGACCTTCTCCTATCAGAGTACTTGTCCTCTGATCTTTTCTCTTCAGGCTTTTTGTCCTTGGCCTGATCTTCAGGGGAGTTGTACCTTCTCCTGAATTTGTTGTCTTGGTAGAATTTCTTGTATCTACCAAACCTTGTGTTGATCTTGTCAAACCTTCTAGCCATCAGGGCTAGTTCTTCCTTCATTTCAGTCTTTGAGACTGACTTTGATGATCTGGGGGTGGGTTGTATTTCAGGTTCAGCAACTTTGGCTTTGAATGCCACTCCCTTAGTAGGATTTGAAGGTTCCTCAACAGGCTTTCTTCTGTTGAGATCGAACTCATAGGCTTTGAGTTCTGAGAAGATTTGTTGCATGGGCATGGAGGAGAGATCCTTGGTATTCTGCATCATCACAGTATAGACATCCCACTTTTAAGTGAGACTTCTCAAGATCTTCAATCCAACTTCTCTCCTGGAGTAGACCTTGCCCAATGAGTTGATTTCATTCATCACATCAGTGAATCTACCAGCAAATTTGTCAATGGACTCATCAACTTCCATTGAGAATTGCTCAAACTTTTGCACAGCAACTTGGAGCTTGTTCTCCTTGATCTTTTCTGTACCCTCACACATCTCAGCAAGAGTATCCCAAATTTCTTTGGATGTGGTGCAGTGGTAGACTCTACCCATGATTGCATCTGGAATTATTTGATAGAGGGTGTTCATTGCAAGATAATTCAAGTTATCTTTCCTCTTTTCATCAGCTGTGAAGTCATCTTCATCTTTGGGAATCAGTTCCCTTACATCAGCTCTTTGCTCATCTGTCACCCTGGGGTTAGTTTGAGTAAACACAAAAGGACCTTTTGTATTTACTCTCAAAGTATCAGTATGAAGGGAAGCAAGATGAGCTCTCATTCTAATTTTCCAGAAATCATAATTGTCTATTGAAAACATGGGCAATTTATGATGTGAAATGTGGTTGACTGGATTTGAAGCCATGTTGTCCAATCCTTGAACAGCAGGTGGAGGAACAGCACTGTTGTTGGCCATATCTCAAGAATAAACAGTTAGTCAACAGGTGATAGATTTCAGATAGAGATCAGCTCAGTGACCACACAAATATGTGAATTTTGAAAATCAAGATGGATCTTCAGAACCAGTGGTCTTTGAACCCCTGCTTTGATACCACTTGTTGGTCCTGAAAGGAGTATATAACAAGTGTATGGGGGGGGGGGGGGAATACACTTGTATGCAATTCTTTTCAACTTTTGATCAAACCAGAGCTCAGCAAGGTTGTCTTGGACAACTCTGCTGAAGATGATTAACTCTACTAAGATAATCAAACTACTAAGTACTATTGAGTACTTAGCTGAATAACTATCTAGGGGAGTTATATGTGCGGAATAGTGGTTGGCCCTTTAAGTTTAGACTCCTTTAGTTTCTGAAATCACTTAGTCAGTTCAAAGTAATCCAGTTTAGTTTCAGGGAACTTGTCCAATACAGTTTTTGCACAGTCTTTGAATATGAACCTTTTGAAAGATCAGTTTTGTGTGCAGTGTTGAATGAATGTAAGTACTTGTAAAGCAAATCAACCCAAGAGGTTTATAGTGGTTCAGAGACTCAAGCTCCTACATCCACTTTCCCTAATTTAACAGGATAATTCCTTCACTCTTGGAATTAACTTATTGTAGGTCCCTAAGTTGAGTTAATATCGAGGGAAGCTAAAGAAAATGTCTAGAGGGGGGTGAATAGACTTTTCTAAAATCTTTCGATATATCAGAATTACAATATGCGGAATACGAAATTATCAATGAACCCAATTAAAGTTTATACTCAACTTATTTCGAGAACTCTATTCTATGTATACTCAACTAGTCTTGTTCAGATATGTATGTTTAACAGATAAACAATCAATCAATTAAAACAAACAAAACAGTAAAGTAAATCAAACACGAGATTTTATAGTGGTTCGACAACTTGTCTACATCCACTCTCACAAACCCAGTTGTGAAATTCTTATTAACTCTTCCAATCGAGTAATATGTTCTTGTAGCTTTAAGTCCCAAGAAATAAGACTTAGATCTTCTCGATTATATCTCCAGATATATCTTCGATCTTACTAGCTATTTTACAAGTAACTAGCAACTTGAAACAATAAACGAAAATAAAACTTCTCTTCGTTCAGTAGTAGCCTTCTTCGATCTTCACTTGTCTTGCGTAGCTTCACTTTCTGAACTTCAATCTCTGAGAGTAATCTTCAATAAACTTTCCGTAAGTAGTAATTCTCAATATTTCAGTAGTCTTTAACCAATGAATACCTTGGGGTATTTATAGACTTCTAATTCCAAGAACTTTCAGTTGTGTAACAACCTTTCTTGAAAACTAACTTGTAACTGATTCTTTTTATCCTTTAACGAGTTTCTTTAGTTAATTAGTTATTCCTTAACTAATTCTTCAATCTTTATCTTCAACACGCTTTTGTAACTAACTTCAAGTTAACCTGTCTTGTTTAGTCGCGCACCTATCTTGTCCAGTAGTAGTAGACTGTGTCTTCTACTTATCTTGTGCAGTAGACTTCTTCAGATTACAACATAGAACTAATCTAGTCCTATCCTCTAATCCTAACAAGACTATTACATTACTTTAAGCTCTTGTTATAACGCTTAGTCAACTTAGAAAACTATACAAAGAATTTATCTATTACATTTAAAATCATGAGCTCTATACAACAATTATTCATAGCTCAATAACAGTCTAACATATACGAATAACAAATATGAAGTACTTATAAATCGTACTTATCTTTCAATAATACTTGTCTTTTAAAACTAGTACTTGTCTTGTGAATTTCTACTGATTTGTACAAGACGACTTCAACTTAACTAGACTAGATCAGTCAACACTTAGAAAATATTCAAGTCTTCTTTTGGCTTATCAAAACTTCATCTTTTATCTTTTATCATCATTTAGGACTTGTTCTAGGATTCATATCCCAACAATTTCCCCCTTTTTGATGAAGCCAAAACTACTTGAATCTTTTCATAATAGTAGACTAGTTAAGTAGTTATCTTGTCTTAAACATCAAATAGTACTTATCTTTTCATTCATTTCGAAACAAGATCAGTAGATATTACAAATACTTAATCAAAATAAAACTAAGTACCAGAGCAAAAATAACTAATCTAATACAATACCTTCTTAAGAACTTGGAACACCAAAAGCATCTAGTAGCCTTTTGTGAATGACAGTCATGTGTTCTTCAGTCTCGATCTTCTCCTTATCCAGTAAGTCTTCTTCAAACTTCTTTATATGATTGTAATCGATCCTTTTTCCAGAACCTAACATAGGAGTAATCCACTTAGGAAAAATAGGAACAAGAATATTAAAACTTACCGCAGTTGCAATCCTCATGATCAAGTTCCATAGATTCCGATCTTGAGTTTCCATGAACTTGTCAAAAATCGCATATAGCTCTTCTTTGCTCTCTGGATCTCCAAACTTGCGAATAATCCAGTGATCCAACTCCCACTTCAGCTTGACTTTGAACCATGCATCTTTATGTTCATCGTCAATGAAATTATCAATGTAGGCATCTTCAACTTGATCTGGATCAGTCTTCAACTTCAGCAACATTTTAATATGCTTTCCTAACAATTTCTTGTTAGCATAATGAACTTCTTCCAGCTTCTGCTTCTTATGAAGAGCTTCAACCTCTTCATCACCAATATCAGCTAGAATGTCTCCTAACTCTTCTTTCTTCTTCTCTAGAACAAGTTTCCTCTTGACTTGTCTAGTCTGAACTTCAACTTCAGGAGATGCAATACTTTTTCCTTTCAGTAATCTTTTCTTTTTCTGTTCTTCAGCTTCTTCAAGATCTGCCTTCTTGACTAGCCTTCCTCTCTTGGGAATTTTAAGATCTTGTATAGCAATTGCAGCTTCCTTCATCTCTGGTTCTGCACTTGACTTTTCTTCAACTCTACTTGTCTCTTCCCCCTTTTTGGCTTCATCACTTGCCTTAAGAGTGAATAGACTAGTGAATCGAGTCATTTCTTCTTTCAGTGCTTCCTTCATAGCTTCAGCCGCGAGCTCTATCTGTCTTTGATGCGTCTGGTCACGACTCATTTTGTCTAGTCGATCAACAGTAGACTCCAGCTTCTTTGAATTAATAGCCAACTCATCTTTGAAATGAACAGCTGTCTGACGCAGTAAAGTATTTTGCTTAGTCAGCTCAGTGAGAATGGCTTGAGAACGCACCAACTGATCTTGTGCTTCTCGTCTTTGCTCATCAGCTATTTCAATTTTCACACGGTATAGCCTCTCCATCTTGCTGGATTCTTCAGCTAGCGATCTTGCAAATGAAATAGATCTTTTTTCAGAAAAATCAACTTGCTTTTGGAGAAAACGTTCAACTTCCGCATATAACTCAGCTCGGAAAGTTGAGTCCATTTTGTTGACCTCTCCAACAATCAATTCTCTCGAGGAGTCAACAAGCGATTGGTTTTGGTCAACTAGCACGTCCTTAACCTTTGAATTTAAGAACTCATCAACAGCAGAGTGAACAGCATCTCTCAAGTCCGGCTTCAACTCTGTAAGATATCCTTCAGAGAAACCTTGAGTAGACGACTGAGCTTCAGTAACAACCTCTTCTTGAACTTTCTCAATAAGTTCATCTTCTGTAAACATCACAACATCCATGAACTCATCATCTTCAACTCCAAAGACGAAAGAGTCATCATCAGAGTTTTCAGACTCATCTTCTGACTGATCTGACGTTTGAATGCCAGCTTCAACAGTTACAGCTCTCAACTCTTCTTCCGGTAGATCAGTCTGAACACCAACATCAAACTTGACCTCTGAAGATAAAATATCATCAAGTATGTTCAGCATTTTCTTCACCAATGCTGTCAATGCATGAGGTGGAAACAATTCAGAGTGGTCCTTGCCTCCACTATTCTCCTTCTGTTCCATCTCCCAATCTTGAAAATTAGAGATACCTCCCATGCCTTGTATGACTTCAAACAGATCTTCTGTTGGGGATGACTTCAATGCATACCAAGTGCATATCCTTAGAAGTTTTTCATAAGCTTCTGAAGATGTGTCAATCTCTACTGATGGTAGCATTTTCTTTAGATTGTGTGACATCTTCAAACGCAATCTCTTCTCTCTTAAACACATCGGATAGTAGACGAGGGATTCGAATCTAATTTCAGAAGGAGTCTGAGCAGGTAAGGTCCCTGTCTCAGTTGTTGCAGTGGCAACCAGTGGAGTTTCTGAAATAGACGGGTTGGGGGGTTCAACATATTCTGTTGAGGTAATAGGAATTTGGATGGTGGTTTGGGGCTTTAATGTGGCTTGGTTTGGTTCGACAGTTGTAGAAGTATCAACTGTATCGTATATAGTAGTGTGTGGGGTTATGTTGGCTCTTAGTGGTTGTACTGCCAACACTGACGAGGTTTTGGGTACAGGTTTGGCACGAGATCGGAGTGATCTGGCCTTGGTTTTAACAGGGAGAGAGAGAGGAATTGACAAAGTTCGAGAAGAAGTACCAACCTTTTCTTCAGTCGACTTGTCTGGTGAAGGACTCGACTCGACTCTCACCAGTCGATACACTTGCAACCCTTCCTCTTCCGTCTCAGGCTCCTTGTCTGAGTGAGTCTCTTCTGAATCTCCTGCAGCCTCAATCATAGCCTCCTCTTCCACATACTGAACTAGTCTTCTACTAGTTCCAGCTTCAACTTTTTCAGAACCTTCACTGCCCGACTCGTCTTCTCCAGAACTAGACGAGGCAGCTTCAATCATGGCGTCATCAGGATTGATCTGGACTTGTCTGGTGGCAGCCGATCTAGCAGCAGCTTGCTTAGCCAGAGCCTCCTTCTTCAAATAATGCTTTAGAGGATGGAATGGCTTGCCTTTACTCCAACTCGTCTTGTTGGGCAATAAGATGGGTAGAATGATGCTTAACTTGTTTCCAAAACTTACATTTGCAGACACAACCCAGTCCACTGTACTGGTGTCAACTTGCACAAACTTCTTGTAATACATCAATCTGTCCAAAAAGAGTTTAGACCAGTTTCCTTCAGTGATTCCATCATGAATCACAGCCATAATTCTTGCTTTTTGGGGCGTCACAAAGTCAACTCCCAGTGGCTCCTAGCAACATTTTTGATGCGATATCACGAAGAGTCTTGTATTTGTCAAGTAGCTCCTTCTTCTTGACCACAGGAACTTTTCCATCGCTTTTCAATTTCAGCTTTCTTCCACAGAAAATACTCAAATACCTCAACTCTCTGCCTTCAGCATATCTTTCGATATCTATCGATCCGGATGGCAATTTCAGTGATTCTGTCAGAAATTCACGAGTGATCTCCACTCGCCTTCTTCCAACAAAGGCTTCAATCGAGTCGCTTTGTCGAGTTGCAGTAGCATAAAACTCTAACACTTCTTCTTCTAGCACAACCTCAGGAAATGCCTCCAAATAGGGTCTCAAACCGCATCTGAAGCATTTTATCAAAATTTCTTTGTTGTCTTCAGTGTGATTCCCTTTGAAAAACACCGATCCTTCTACATGCACTCTTCCTTCGGTGATGTACTTACCGAGATCAAACCTAGCTTGCATGTTAGTACGAGCATCAAATATCGAAACGATCGACATAGTAGACTGATTAAGAAAATTAAGAGATTTCGAATGATTTTGAGTGCTTGGGAAGTTATGAAAATCAAGAGATAAGAACTTGTGAGCAGTTATGAACGAGTAGTATGGGTTTTGTTAAACCTTGAATGTTGAAATCAATGGTTCAGATTGAAAGATTTAATCCAATGGACACATATGAAAGTCTTTTGAAATTCAGTTTGGCGGAATCGAGAATATTACGTAATTTAGTATCGTAACATTTGAAATCCACCTCTTCTATTGGTAGGATAGAGGGGTGTATTCCTCTGACCTAGCACAGTAGAGTTTTGGCGCGAACTGGTTATATACACCTCATTAAATGGAGTGTATAAATCCAATTCTAGGTTTTTCAAAATTTTCATTACTCAAATTACATATATATCTTTAATGTGTATTGTTTAAACACTTAGAGTATTTAAATCATGAAACCACTTATCTTGTCTGTCCGTGTCTATCCAGAACAGACGAGTAGACTGGCGAGCACAAGACGAGTTCCCCCTTCGACTGTGCTTGTCTACTTTGAACATCAAACGATTATTTGTACCTGTTTTATCTTGTGCGACAGATAGTCGAGTAGAATAATTAGAATGAATATCAATTTAAGTCAATGATCAAGGTTCAAACAAGATGACTGTTACCAAACTAAAGAGTCAACATAAGGATCTTTAAGAAATCAAGGATTCCCCCTTAAATGTTTATTCCCTTAGTATTACCCTCAGCTTTACCAGCTTCCTCATCGGGTTGTTTGGTCAACTTGTCTGACCTTGAATACCTGTCTGTTGGGTGAGTAGACGAGTGCTCTACTCTGTTGTGGTGTCCTTGCTGCACTAGTAAGGTGCTGGATGCCACGCTTAGAACAAAATTCTTTAATATAGCAGTTAATGAATTCAGTACCCTTGTCACTACGGATCTTGACAATGGACTGATTCTTCTCAACCTGTTTACCTTTCTGACATGACGTGCATACATGTGACTTGTAGTAGACTTCATTGGGAATACCTTCCACAAGGTAGTCTCTGGCTATCTTATTAAGAACCTTAAAGTTTAGATGACAGAGGCGTCTATGCCAGAGCCAGCCAAGTTCTTTAGGATTCTTAGTAAGTAGACAGGTGTCCCTCGGACAACTGTTCCAGTTCACTATGTACACACTTCCTTGTCTTATGCCGACGAGTAGTACGGTATGAGTCCTCTTGTCTATGATTTCGCATTTGCGACTCTTGAACTGCACCTTGTATCCACGATCACAGAATTGTGAAACAGAGAGTAAATTGTATTTCAAGCCTTCAACATATGAGACATCTTGGATCTCTATGTCTCCATTCCGAATGTAACCGAATCCTTTGGTAACAGCAGTGGAGCTATCACCAAATATTACTTTTGGTCCTTCTTGCTCATGGTAGCTTGATAGAAGTGTCTTAGTACCAGTCATGTGGTGCGAACAACCACTGTCTATGTACCAAGTTTCTCCTATTGAGCCACCCTTCTTGTATAGATCGAGTCGACCCTGCATTAGATGATATTTCATAATTTAGGTACCCTCCTTGTTTATTGGGGTCCTGGGGGGTTAGTCGGGTTCAATGGAATCCAAATGTACATTGGAGTCCTGAACAAGTTTGATCTTCTAAGCTTTCGACCATATTTGTTGCAAAATAAGACCTTGTTGTCCTTATCTGGCCTATCAGTCGAGTTCGGGTCTACTCTTTGGAGATAGCCTTTCGACTTGATCTCTACTTGAGCAGGCACTTGTCTATGATAGTCAGAGTAGGGTTTATATGCATTAGGTCCATACGGTTTATAGACATGTTTAGATCTTTCTTCTCCTTCGATATCATATGACAAAGGTGGAGGATATAGAACGGCTTGTGTACGATATTTTGGACCTTCCTGTCTAGGTCTAGATGAGTAGAGTTGAGACTGCCTTATGAAAGGAGGTCTAGACTCTTGTCGTCTAGTCTGTACTTGTCTAGTACTCGTCTCCTCAGGATACCAATCCTCGTATCTGACCTGGTTGGGTCGTCTACGATTAGTGGTCCTTAGAAGATTAGTCCTAGGTTGAACAGGCTTGTTGTTACCATTCTTTTTACCTCCTTTGGTAATTGGAATGTTAACTCGAGCTTGTTTTGGTACAGTACCTTTAGATGGAGTATCAATATCGTATATCATTGGTCCTTTTCCTTTATCATTAGTCAAAGAGCTTGAGATGAAAATAGTAGGGTTCTTAGGAACTTGAGTAGACGAGCTGGGTGTCTCAGCACCTATGCCTGTCTTGTCAGCATGAGCCCTATACCTATTTGACAGTTCAAGGTTAACCTTTGAAGATTTAACCAGGTCAGTAAGTTTAAGGTCTAGAGTGACAACCTCGGTTTCTAAGAACTTATTACGTTCTTCAAGCTTTTTGCACTTGCTTTTTAAAACATCGAATTCATGTTTCTCAGTAGCATGTGTCTTAAGTAGGTCTTGATACAACTTGTCTGTCAATGCACACTTGTGTTTGAGTTGACTCAACTCTTTTTGCAAGCGTTCATTTAGGACTGTTATATTAGGATCTACTTTAGACTGAGCTTCCTTAAGATCAATGATTTCTTGTCTTAAAATGATGTTTTCGTCACTGACTTCAATGATTGCCTTGTTGGCAAGTAGGAGGTCGTCTTCAACTGCACTAGTAGAGTGCTGAAGGCTACTCCCTACTTTGCTACTGGCAGTGTCACTTTCATCAGATTCTGATTCATCACAAGATTGAAAAGATGTAGCAGATGATACCTCTTGGTCGGTTTTAGCCATGCAGCATAGACCATCATCTACTATGAAAGCTTCATCGTGATCTGGTTCAGACGGGTAGCTAGATGAGGATGATGGCAACTCGTCTGAGTCAGAATCAGAGTCATCATTGGCCATCATTGCCTTCTTGCCACGGTTGTATCTTCTTTCCCTTCGTGCTTTGCGTTCTTCTCGATCATCAGTACTCAGGTCTGGACATTCATATATGTAGTGACCTGGCTTTTCACAGTTATAGCACAAGAGATCATTAGGAGCCTTTTTAATAGGAGAGTTATTCCTTCGTTTATCACGTCTATCAGAACGAGTAATCTTCCTACTATCAGACTCTCTATCTTGTCTGTTACCTTTTGAGACTTCGTCTCCTTTCGGACGAGTTTCGGTCTTGTCTGGTCTCAGATGAGTTCTTAGAAGCAGACCCTCTATGCTCTCTATAGAACTTCTTATATCTTCCGAAACGTTTATTCAGCCTATCAAACTTTCTAACCATGAGGCTTACCTGATCCTTCAGACTAAGATCAGTATCTAACTCATCTTTCACAGAAGTAGACCTAGTCTTAGACTTCGACCTGTCTACCTTAGACGAACTAGCCTTAAAAGCAACGTTCTTAGATACAGCATGTTCTCTGTCACTACTTGCTATGGGTTCATCTTCGTCTAAATCAAACTCATGAGCCTTTAGAGTTTGAAACATGGTCTCTGCTGTCCACACGTCTATATCTTGGGTATTCTTAACAAGCATTTTTACCATTTTCCATCGACTATCAAGGCTTTTGAGAATCCTAAGATTGATTTCACGTGGAGTATAAGATTTGCCAAGGACTTCCAAGTCATTCATGATTTTGGTAAAACGAGTATCCAACTGGTCTATTGTTTCACCAGCTTTCATATGAAATGATTCGAATCTTTGGACTGCTGTAGAAAGCTTGCTTTCTTTGATTAGGGATGTTCCTTCACAAATGATAGCTAAGCGATCCCACATTTCTTTGGCAGTTTTATATTTTAACACTTTTCCCAGATACTCGTTAGGAAGAGTGTGTAAGATGTAATTCTTAGCCAAGCTATCCAAATTATTCTGTCTCATTTCTTCTGAGGTTAGTTCTGACCTTGGTTTCTTGAGGAGTGTGCCCACGGGTTGATTTATGTCGAGGGCAGCAGTATTGGGGACCATGGTCACAATTGGACCTTCAGTGATGACGGAGATCATTAAGTCGTGAGTGGAACTGAAGATGGCTTCCATCCTTAGTTTCCAATAGTCATAGTCTTGAACCTGGAACTTAGGTAACTTGTTAGCGCTGATTTCAAGAGACATGTTTAAACGAGTAGTCTAGTGCTAATCAGTTTTATGATCAAGAAGTATATGAGTCAAGAACAGGGAACAAGAAATAGATATATCAAGAATATTGATCAAGAACACGTAAGCAAATATGATCTTGGACTGAGACTTTCTCCTAAGTCTTGAGTTGGTTATCAAGAAACAGCAGTTCGTAAACTACTGCTCTGATACCACTTGTAGGTCCCTAAGTTGAGTTAATATCGAGGGAAGCTAAAGAAAATGTCTAGAGGGGGGTGAATAGACTTTTCTAAAATCTTTCGATATATCAGAATTACAATATGCGGAATACGAAATTATCAATGAGCCCAATTAAAGTTTATACTCAACTTATTTCGAGAACTCTGTTCTATGTATACTCAACTAGTCTTGTTCAGATATGTATGTTTAACAGATAAACAATCAATTAATTAAAACAAACAAAACAGTAAAGTAAATCAAACACGAGATTTTATAGTGGTTCGACAACTTGTCTACATCCACTCTCACAAACCCAGTTGTGAAATTCTTATTAACTCTTCCAATCGAGTAATATGTTCTTGTAGCTTTAAGTCCCAAGAAATAAGACTTAGATCTTCTCGATTATATCTCCAGATATATCTTCGATCTTACTAGCTATTTTACAAGTAACTTGCAACTTGAAACAATAAACGAAAATAAAACTTCTCTTCGTTCAGTAGTAGCCTTCTTCGATCTTCACTTGTCTTGCGTAGCTTCACTTTCTGAACTTCAATCTCTGAGAGTAATCTTCAATAAACATTCCGTAAGTAGTAATTCTCAATATTTCAGTAGTCTTTAACCAATGAATACCTTGGGGTATTTATAGACTTCTAATTCCAAGAACTTTCAGTTGTGTAACAACCTTTCTTGAAAACTAACTTGTAACTGATTCTTTTTATCCTTTAACGCGTTTCTTCAGTTAATTAGTTATTCCTTAACTAATTCTTCAATCTTTATCTTCAACACGCTTTTGTAACTAACTTCAAGTTAACCTGTCTTGTTTAGTCGCGCACCTGTCTTGTCCAGTAGTAGTAGACTGTGGCTTCTACTTATCTTATGCAGTAGACTTCTTCAGATTACAACATAGAACTAATCTAGTCCTATCCTCTAATCCTAACAAGACTATTACATTACTTTAAGCTCTTGTTATAACGCTTAGTCAACTTAGAAAACTATACAAAGAATCTATCTATTACATTTAAAATCATGAGCTCTATACAACAATTATTCATAGCTCAATAATAGTCTAACATATACGAATAACAAATATGAAGTACTTATAAATCGTACTTATCTTTCAATAATACTTGTCTTTTAAAACTAGTACTTGTCTTGTGAATTTCTACTGATTTGTACAAGACGACTTCAACTTAACTAGACTAGATCAGTCAACACTTAGAAAATATTCAAGTCTTCTTTTGGCTTATCAAAACTTCATCTTTTATCTTTTATCATCATTTAGGACTTGTTCTAGGATTCATATCCCAACACTTATTTTATAGTGCCAAGGTGCACTTGATCAAGAACACCACTCCTTGCTGAATTGATCCCTAGGATGTCTAGAGTCCTAGTACCCTCTTCTCAACTCAGAACTGAACTGTTCTTCTCTCAACAGTCAGCTCCTACCACTTCTACTACTACAACCTTCTCACTTTCTCACTTGAAAGGGGTAAGGGTTGGAGTAAGGTTCCAATTAATGAGATATCCTTTACAATGAAGATCAGTGTATAAGGATAGGATATCTCTCTAAGCTTTGTATGGATATACAGTAAGTTCAGCTTAGAAGAAGTGTTTGAAGACTAAGATAGTCTTTGAAAGCTTTGAGCTTCAGAATGCTTGAGTAGTTGGATTCTGTTGAGGTCTGTTGGATGCTTTCAAATGGTCTTCACACTTCTTGTATTTATAGACAAAATGGAGGATTTGCCCGTTGGAGAGGCAGCCCCAAATTGCTATAAATGTCTTCATTGAGTTCTTCAAACTGGAAGACAGTTTCTTGATAGTGACATGTCCTCATTTGGGTAATAAACGGCTTGTAAGACTTTGTCTTCTTTCTGCAGCACTTTTCCCAATGTTTGACTTCTTGTTAGGACTTGGACATGGCTTCTGAAGGTTGATCCAATGATAGGACAACATTCCTTATCAAATGGACAACTCTGCTTATCACTATCACAGACTTTGCTTATCAGCAAGGTTGGCTTGCTCTTCTTCAGATGACTTGGCTCTTTCCCTTTGCTTCACTTGGAAATAATATTAGCATGATACAATGAAGTCTTTTAGGGTGTAGTTGTCTTCTTTACTTCAGCATAGTTGACCTTCAAGCCTTAGAACATTTGTTCTGGTTCAGTCTTGCTGAGATAACTTTTCTGGACAACTCTCCTGATCAGCATACTTGGTCTTTTAGCTTCAGAGCTGTTGTTTTCTCATAGAGTTAACCTCTCTGGACAACTCTCCTGATCAAAACATTTGAGTAGGCTTGTCCTTTGAGCTTTACAACCTTGTTTTTGCATAGGAATAACCTCTTTGGACAACTCTTCTGATCAAGGCATTTGGTTTTCTATAGAGTATGCTTGTCCTTAGTGTTTGTTCCAGAATTTGAGCCTTGAGGGGACTTCCTCTTGATCATCTTCAAAGCATAGGTTCCCCCTCACAATGTGCATCTAATCATCTAAGAGCTGCCTAACATATCAGCTTCTCATCTAGCCTCATGCTATGTGTTCTAACACATTTTGAACACAATCATCATGACTTAGACATGTCTCAGGGGGTTTTGGTATTTAATCAAAACATATCTCATTTTATTCCCAACAATCTTTGTGAAAAGTCAAACAAGTCTATCTAAATGGGATAGATGGAGTACATAATGGAGTACATGTAGCTCGATATCCCATGCCTTTTTAATGCGTCCATTGACAGTGCAAGTCGAATGTAAAAAATGTCCACAACGAATGCTATAATATCTTCAAATCCAAAAATGAACATTAGTTCAGCAAAGAAAGTATAATATACAAAATATGAAGCATAAATGTAAGTTTGTTAATTTCATAATGATTCCAGAGGTCTTACCTCTCAGAATTTTATCGTCTTCGTCAGACTTGTGATTTGATATCATCAAAATCAATAAAATTAAATTCAGACTAAATAAGTTCAAGCGGAGAACACCTTGTCATTTGTGTATGCTTGGGAAATGTTAGTTTGTAGAGGTGTTTTTGGGTAATAGGAGGGTGTTGGGCTTTTCAACTCTGAAATTATACAAATTGTACGTGACTCATCCCTAATAATGTTCTGATACATGTGCATGAGGTATCTCGATATAGTAGCTTGTATTTTTGTTCCCTACATAGAAAATTAATGTCACATGCAATGGTAGAATAAAAAAATGAAATGAAAAAAAAAAAAGAGTAAACAGAAAAATTTAGAGCAGGGTGTAAAACAAAGAAAAATTTAGAAATACTCATTTTTTAATCAATGACCACCAATTCAAAGTAATTCTTCTGTTTACCGTCCTATGAAAACACAGTCGAATAATGCACAACTTTTACTTTTAATCTTCATGCTTTTAAGAAATCAAAGGAATTGTTACGTGATGACTAATTTAATTATATTTAATGATGAAAAATGTACGTAGCAGTTTATATGGATAACAGGTGATTGCGTACAATAACCTCCGATGGTGTTTTGTGAATATGGTTATGCAACTATTCTTCACGGAAGATGACAAAGAAAATTAAAACAAAATGTTAAATAAAACAATAAAGTAAAGTGAAAAAAAGGAAAAGAATGTAAAAGATAATTTTAAAAAAGTTGTAAAAGAAAATAACTGAGGAGATCGAGAAGGGAATAAGGGTGAAAGGGGAGAAAGGAGGAGTTTTTTTTTTTTTTTTAAGAAAATTGTAAAAGAAAATAATTGAAAAGAGAGAAAATTGTAAAATTAAAAAATTTAAACAGAGAGAGAGAGAGAGAGAGAGAGAGAGAGAGAGAGAGAGAGAGAGAGAGAGAGAGAGAGAGAGAGAGAGAGAGAGAGAGAGAGAGAGAGAGAGAGAGAATAATGACAGATGAGAGAGAACGAAAAAATAATGGTAAATTTTAAAAAAATTAGAAACAGAGAAAGGTGAAATGTACGTAGTTGAGGGAAGATTTAGAAATAGTAATTAAGGGTAGACTAGTGCAAAACTCGTGAGATTGCAAAAAAATAATAATAAATGTAAATTAATATAGAATTAGATTATTGTATATGGTAAATGAGTGGATAAGATAGAGAAAAAAGATAATTATAAATCAATTAAAAAAAGAAATAAATATTTTAATTCTCATACTTAAAACTTAAAGAGATTTTAAGATGTCACGTCACTCAAACAAGATCCAGAATTAGTGTATAAGGAATGTGATAATTTTATTATTTATATTATTAACATATAAAATTTAAAAAATAAATAATGTTTAATAATAATTGGGTTAGGCTGTTCAGCTTTTAACTACATATATAAAAATGTGCAAATATTTATCATAATTTGGTTATAGCATGATGGTAATACCTTACTTATTCTACTATAATAACTTGTGTTTGAATCCCTTTTTCAACTTTTTTAATTATATTGATTAATATTTTCGTGTAAGAAAAGGCTTATATTGGTTAATATTTTCGTGTAAGAAAAGGCGAAATTTTTTTTTAATTATATTGATTAATATTTTCGTGTAAGAAAAGGCTTATATTGATTAATATTTTCGTGTAAGAAAAGGCGAAAAAAAAAGAAACAACCAAAAAGAGCTAAAAAAAAAAAAATCAGCCAGAAAAAAAAGGAATAGAGAAAAAAAAGGAAAAAAATAATTAATTACACCAGAGTGCACGGCATGCACCCGGGTGTATATTAGACTAAACCATAATAATAAAATGTGTTAAAAATCTAGAAAATGAAACATATGAAAAAATGATAAAAAAAGAAATTGAACTGGTTTTTTTTTTTTTTTTGGAAAAAGGGCAAACAATTTTATTAAAGGGTATCAGGAATACCCAACAATATAAAGAAAAGAGAAAAAGAAGCACCTTGCTGAGTCTAACTAATGCAATGCAGGGGCTCTCTCACCCAATCATCAAAAGAAAAGTACGATTTACAAATATAAGAAGCCTTGATCCATCTACATGATTCCACCTTGATAATGTCCACAATGTCAATTGTATTGAAGACCACTATTTTCCTCTGTTTCCATAAATTCCAGTTAGTGCAGTGCCATATTAGTGCCCAAACCTCTTTCCCTTTGTTCCCAAAAGTTGCGCAGTGGTTATCGGTCAAGGTATGTAGCTCCGGTTCTGTATTGGAGGTCGAACCAATCATAGATGAGGGACCATACTTTAGACGTGCCAGTACAAGAGAAGAACAAATGATTGATATCTTCGTCATGCTCGCCACAAATTTTTCATTCTGTTGAGAAGAATTGGTTGAACGCCCCACGCCTTTTGAGATTGAGAATAGTAGGTATTTTATTTTGAAACATTCTCCACGAGAATGCGCCAACCTTCAAAGGGACACCTCTAATCCTGATGCTCCGAATTGCCTCCATATATGTCCGACTTCCAGTGATCTCGCCCAGCAAGAATTGGTACGCTGAGCTAACCGAGTATCTACCATGTTTCTCCAGCTCCCACGTCTAATAATCATCCTCTTTTAAGTCTGCAATAAAATTTGCCAATAATCTCATATTGTTGGGAATAAAATGAGAATTTTGATTAAGATACCAAAACCCCTTAAGACATGTCAAATACATAAGTCAAAATGATATGAACATGTTTCAGGAATGTTGGAACATGTAGTATAGGCTAGTTGAGAAGTTGGAATGTTATGCAGCTTTTAGTTAATTAGATGCACAAGTTGAGGGGGAACACATGCTTAAAAAATTACAAGAATCAAGTCCCCTCAAGGCTCAGAATCAAATTGATCCTAAATGGACAACTGTGTTGATCAAGTCAGCTCAGTAATATATCAACCTATCTAAAGATCAATTGAATGGAATGCATCATCAAGACCAAGTCTACTGATGTATATGTCAAAGACTCAGAAGGAATATCCAGCAGAAATGTCTCAGCACACTTGAACCAGAACAGTTCAAGGAAAGGCCAACTCTGCTGATAAGGTCAAAGCTACTGATATGAATGCATGAATGATCAAGAATCATCAAAAGACATGCTATTAAAAAGAAAGAGCCAAGTCATCTGAAAGAGCCAATCCAACACTGCTGATAAGCAAAGTCTGCTGATTGTGATAAGCAGATCTGTCCAGATGATAAGGAAAGTTGTCCTTATATCATAGGACCAATGATCAGAAGTGATGTCCATGTTTGATCAAGTGAATCTTTAAGTCAGACATTGGGAAGTGTGCTTCAAAGTCAAGACAAAGAGCAAACAGTCATTTACTTCCCAAATTAAGGACATGTCACTATCAAGAAACTGTCTTCCAGTTGCAGAGTTCAAAGAAGACAAATATAGACATTTTGAGGCTGTCTCTCCAACGGACATAACCTCAATTTGTTCTATAAATACAAAAGTGTGGAAACCATTTGAAGGAATCCAACTAACACAACTATCCTAAGATACAAGGAAACTTCAAGCCTTTAAGCTTTCTAAGAAACATTCTTAGTTTCCAGAAACACTTCTTCTAAGTTGAACCTTATTGAAACATCAATCAAAGCTTAGAGAGATATCATATCCTACACAGTGAACTCATTGTAAAGGATATCTAAACCTAGTTGGAACCAACATCAACCCTTATACCTTTCCAAGAAAGTTAGAAGGTTGTTGTAGTAGAAGTGTAAAGAATTGACTGTTGAGAGAAGAATAGTTCAATTATGAGTTGAGAAGAGAGTATTAGGACTCTGAATCCTAGGGATCAAGGCACCAAAGAGTGGTGTGGTTGATCAAGTGCACCTTGGCACTATAAAACAAGTAATTCCAAGAGATAAAGAATTATTCTGTTCAATCAGGGAAAGTGGATGTAGGAGCTTGAGTCTCTGAACCACTATAACTCTTGTGTTGATTTACTTTCAAGTACTTTCATACATACAACACATTCAAACACTGCACACAAACTAATCTTTAAAAGACATATATTCAATACCGTGCAAAACTGTTTTGGGACAAGTCCCGTGAAAACAGATTTAGTGTTAAAGGAGATTTTCAGAATTAAAGGAGTTTAAACTAAAGAGCCAACCACTATTCCGCACATATAACTTATTTATATAGTTATTCAACTAAGTACTCAATAGCAGTGTTTTCATAACTGAACCGGTGATCAAACTGGATTGACTACCGTTTCACGGTCCAACCAGTTAGATCGATTGAACCGGTAGTTCAACCGTTAAAATGATTTTTAATTATTTATTTATGTTATTCTAATTTTTATTTGATTGTGCCAATTTATTTTATTAATATAATAGGTTGACCCATTAATTAATCATTTTATTAATCTAATAATTGAGCCCACTAATATAATAACTGGGCCTAACAGCCCTAACTTGTACTATATAGCCTTTTAGGGTTTTTCTTATGCTGGAAATTCTTCTCAGCCGCAGTGTTTGCTTAGTAATCAGTTTTTATGGAGCAAATGAGCAATAGAAGCGGCGTCGACTCAGAGAAGTAAGAACTCAGAAATTATGTCGAAAAGACCATGGATGTTCGCGATTTCCGCGATTGCTAGTGCGACGCCGTACTGTGGTCGCCGCCGACACCTCTTTGGTCGTGGTTGCGCCACCTTTGTTTGATTGTTTCTGAGCAACCAAAATATAAGGTAGGTTCACACGATTGAGAATTGGGGTGGAAGGAGACGTGCCTAATTGTGTATAAAAAACGGTTAGACCGGGATTTGCCGATTTTCCCGGTTATTTACCGGTTTGATCCGGTCGAACCATTAAAACGAGTTTATCATCGATTTCGGACCGGAGTCAGGTCCGGTTCACGGTTGAACCGGCCGGTCCGGTCAGGTTTTAAAAACACTGCTCAATAGTACTTAGTAGTTTGATTATCTTTTGAAAGTTATACATATTAGAAGAGTTGTCCAGGACAACCTCGCTGAAGCCTAAATTGCTTAAGTTGAAATAGATTTGCATACAAGTGTATCCCCCCCATACACTTGTTATATTACTCCTTTCAGGACCAACAAGTGGTATCAGAGCAGGGGTTCAAAGACCACTGCTTCTAAAAATCCATCTTGATTTTCAAAAACATATTTTAGTGTGGTCACTAAACTAATCTTTCTGAAACTCTTTACACTGTGTTATCTAACCTCTATTTCTGAGATATGGCAAGAGGCAACCACCACAACCAGAACCAGCATCAGAATCAGAACCAGAACCAAAATCAGAACCAGAACCTTAATGTTGTTCCACATGATGTTGTGCAGACCATCAACAACATGGCCCCAGATCCAGTCAATCACATATCTCATCACAAGCTGCCCATGTTCTCTATTGAGAACTATGATTTCTGGAAAATCAGAATGGGAGCTCATCTTGCATGCCTACACACTAACATGCTAAGAGACATAACAAGGGGACCATTCATCTTCACACAAGCAAATCCCAGAGTCACTGATGCTCAAAAATCTGATACAAGGGATGAGATCCCTAAGGATGAAGATGATCTCACCACTGAAGAGAAAAGGAGAGATAATCTCAATTATCTAGCAATGAACACTCTCTACCAAACTATTCCAGATGCAGTAATGGGCAGAGTCTACCACTGCACAACAGCCAAAGAAATTTGGGATACCCTTGCTGAAATGTGTGAGGGCACTGAAAAGATCAAGGAGAATAAGCTCCAAGTTGCTATGCAGAAATTTGAACAATTCACAATGGAGCCTGAGGAGTCCATTGATAAATTTGCTGGTAGATTCACTGACATAATGAATGAAATCAACTCATTGGGCAAGGTGTACTCCAAGACAGAAATTGCACTGAAGATCCTAAGGAGTCTCACTCAAAAGTGGGTTGTATACTCTGTAATGATGCAGAACACCAAAGATCTCTCCACCATGCCCATGCAACAAATCTTCTCAGACCTCAAAGCCTATGAGTTTGATCTCAACAGAAGAAAACCTACTGAAGAACCTTCATTACCAACCAAAAGAGTGGCATTTAAAGCCAAAGCTGCTGTACCAGAGATGCAGTCCACTCCTAGATCATCAAAGTCAGTCTCTAAGGCTGAAATGAAGGAAGAGCTAGCCCTCATGGCTAGAAGGTTTGACAAGCTCAACTCAAGGTTTGGTAGATACAAGAAATTCTACCAAGACAACAAGGTCAGGGGAAGGTACAACTTTCCTGAAGCCAAGGCTGAGGACAAAAGGACTGAAGATAGAAGACCAGAGGATAAATACTCTGATAAGAGAAAGTCCAGCAAAGCTGAACCTTCATCATCTAGAAGAAGAGATGAATCAAAGAAAGATGAGGATGAAGACCTGTGCTACAACTGCAAGAAGAAAGGGCATTTTCAGTATGATTGCCCTGAACTCAGCTCAATAGAAAGGTCATGATGGCTGGTGATGAGTCTGAAAGTGCTGAAAGCTTCAACTCCTCTGATGATGGACTGTTCTCAAACAGTGATGATGATAATGTGTGCAACATGGCCATAGAAGATGATGAGGTATCTTCTACTTGTAGCTCACCATCAATCCAATCACAAAACACTAGTGATGTCAACTTGAAACTCTCCTTTGGAAAGTTGATGGAAGATTTCACTAGATTGTAAGAATTTCATGATAACTGTGTGAGAGAAAATGAAAGGTTATCAATTGAACTTACAAAGTCTTCTGAATCTGTGGTTGATGTCAAATCTACTGAGTTGCATCAACAAGTCTTGAGAGAACTTGAGGAAGCTTCTCTCAGGATAGTTGACCAACAAAAGCAGATTGATGAACAACTACTTATTCAAAAAAGAAAAGACTTTGAACTTAAAATTCTTCAAGCTAAATTTGAAAACCTCTCACATGAGTATGATATTCTTAAATCAAGTGAAGAGAGCCTGAAAATTAAGATGTCTACAATGAATAAATCCTCTAGAGCAATAGAGGAAATTCAAAGCTTCCAAAGACCTATGGCTCAAAAGAGTGGATTGGGATATGATCCATTCGAATCTTCACCTTGTCTTAGTGTTGCTTCAACAAGTAACACTAAGAGAGTCTTTGTTAAATAAGTGGCACAACAAGCTGAAAATGAATTAATTCAGCCACTGAACAATGGAAAGGGCAAAATGCATGAGGTGCCCACTCAAGTACTTCAGGGAACTAGGCCCATACCTAAGGAAAAGGCCAAAGTCCCTGAATACAAGAGGAATGGTGTTCAGCAGAGTAGACCCAATGGAAGGGTAACTTATCTGAACAACATTTAGAGAGGTTGTCCAAGGTATGTTCAGCCTAGGCCAACTCCCCTGAGGAAACCTTAGCTGAACAGACCTAAGGTCAACTCTCCTCAAGGGTACAATAAAATGAGACAACCAAAACCCTTCATGCCAAAGGGTAATGGTCATCTATATGCCCATCCTCAAAGATTCCCTCAAGTAGCACAAAGAGCTCATAAGTTCAGGAGAAATGACAACTCTCCTGAAACTTACAGAGTCAACACTTTCACACATTCTTTCCCAAAGGCATTTAAGGGAAAAACTGTGTATGTTGATGCTAGAGGAAAATAACTTAACCACCTTGAATCAATCAGGGTAATTAGGCAAGTTTGGGTTCCTAAAGGTACAGCTAACCTCTCAGGACCCAAAATTCAAAGGGTACCTAAAGCTTGATCATTGCAGGTACCAAAGGGCCACAAGAAGCTGAGGAGCATGAACAAAAAGACAACATGGTACTTGGACAGTGGATGTTCAAGGCACATGACTGGAAACAAAGACCTCCTCACTGAATTTACTGAAAAAGAAGGCCCTAATGTCACATTTGGAGACAGTTCACAAGCAACTACAAAAGGTTATGGTACCTTGGTAATTGGTAATATCAAGGTATCCAATGTGTCTTATGTGGCTGGTCTCAAGTATAATCTTCTAAGCATAAGTCAGTTCTGTGATAAAGGATATAATGTTGAGTTCACAAGTAAAAATGCTTAATCAAAGATAAAACTCAACAAAACCTACTGACTGGAACTAGAAAAGGAAATGTGTATTTTGCTGATTGGGACAAGTCTACTGATGCAGCATGTTTTATTGCCAAGAGCTCAAATGAACAAAGTTGGTTATGGCATAAAAGGTTAAACCACCTGAACTTTAAATCCATGAACAAGCTGGCTAGAAATGAATTAGTTAAAGCACTACCTAATGAAGTTTGCATTAAAGAACATATTTGTAAACCATGTCAAGAAGGAAAACAGATTAAAGCTTCATTTAAAGGCAAACCATTCATCTCTACTGAAAGGGTACTTGAACTAACACATTGGTCGTAGTAGATGACTTCTCTAGGTTCACATGGGTAGTATTTCTCCTTAATAAGAAGGAAACACAAGTCAAACTCCCTGAACTATTAAAGAGACTGTCAAATGAGAAAAGCCTTAACATTATCAAGATAAGATCTGATAAAGGTACTGAATTCATTAATTCATACATCAATGAGTATTGCACTAAAAATGGAATTGCCCATGAGACTTCAGCAGCTAGAACCCCTCAGCAGAATGGGGTAGCAGAAAGAAGAAATAGAACTCTCAAAGAAGCTACTAGAACCTTAATTGCTGATTCAAATCTACCAAAGAGGTTTTGGGCTGAAGCTATAAATACATCATGCTATACTCAAAATAGATGTTTGATTACTAAGGGTCAAGGCAAAACCCCTTATGAACTCTGGAAAGGAAGATTGCCCAAAGTATCTTATTTTCACATATTTGGTTGCAAGTGTTTCATTCACAACAATGGGAAAGAACAGTTGAAAGCTTTTGATAGAAAAGCTGATGAAGGGATATTCCTTGGATATTCCCAAATCAGTAGAGCTTTCAGGGTCTACAACTGTAAAACCCTTATTGTGGAAGAAACACCACATGTTGTGTTTGATGAATCTATCTTTGAGATCAGGAATAAGAACCTGGATACTGGTGACATCACACAAAGGACAACCAGACTGAGCCTAAAAGACAAAAATATTACATTCATAGAAGTTGTCCAAGCCAATCCTCCTGAATTCACTGGACTGGACAACACTTCTGAAGGCAATCTCCCTGAGGCAAACCCCACTGAAGGAAATAATGAACTGAATGACCAAATCCCAGTTCATAATCAGGTAACAACTACCAATGAAGAAGCAGGCTCTGCTGAGGTAGTTAATGGATTAAACATTCAAGGGGGAAATGAAAATGTTGAAAATGCCAATGTCCCTAACATTGAGGACAACACCCCTGAATATAATCCTGAATTAGATCCTGCATTGATTTTTCCTGAATTTTATGATCCTAGTAGAGGACAACTCTACTGAAGGGATCAGGAAAAAAAGGACTTGGTTAACTGACCATCCAACTGACCTGATACTTGGTGATCCAAGTGTAGGAGTCAAAACTAGAAGGTTTCATGGTGAAAGTGCTCTGTTTTGTTATTTTCTATCAGAACAGGAACCAAAGGACATTGATGAAGCCCTTCAAGATGCAAACTGGATTACAGCCATGCAAGAAGAGCTGAACCAGTTTACAAGAAATGATGTTTGGGAGCTGGTTGACAGACCATCACATCAAGATGTTATTGGAACCAAATGGGTGTTCAAGAACAAGAAGAATGAGAATGATGTGATAGTCAGAAACAAGGCCAGATTGGTGGCCAAGGGTTATTGTCAATCAGAAGGCATTGAGTATGATGAGACTTTTGCACCGGTGGCAAGGCTTGAAGCAATAAGGTTGTTCCTAGCCTATGCTGCCCACAAGAGGTTCAAAGTCTATCAAATGGATGTCAAGAGTGCTTTCTTGAATGGAGTGCTGAAGGAAGAAGTCTATGTTGAGCAACCCCCAAGTTTTGAAGAAGGAAACCAAGTTTACAGACTGAAGAACGCTCTTTATGGACTTAAGTAAGCTCCAAGAGCTTGGTATGATACCCTGTCACAGTTCTTATTGGATCATGGTTTGTCAAAGGGACAGTGGACAGGACCTTGTTCAGAATCTGTGAAGGAGATGACATCTTGCTTGTCCAAATTTATGTTGATCACATTATATTTGGATCACCCAATGAGAAGCTTTGTGAAAAAAATTTGAAGCTCATGCAAAGCAAGTTTGAGATGTCAATGATGGGGCTGATGAATTTCTTCTTGGGTCTTCAAGTCAAGCAATCAAAAGAAGGAATCTTCATCAATCAAGCCAAGTACACAGGAGAAATGATCAAAAAGTTTGGGCGTGCTACTAGCAAGCCAGTAAGGATCGCAATGAACACAAATTGGAAGATGGATCCTGATGAGATTGGTGTTCCAACCAACTCTACTGAGTATAGAGGAATCATTGGATCTCTCCTCTATCTCACTACTAGAAGACCTGACATCACCTTTTCAGTAGGTGTATGTGCAAGGTTTCAAGCAAATCCTAAGAAGAGCCATCTAGAGGCTGTTAAGAGGATCTTGAGGTATCTCAAAGGCATTGAGAACATAGGCCTTTGGTACCCCACTGATGACAACATTGAGCTAACTGGCTACTCAGATGCTGATTATGGAGGATGCAGAATTGACAGAAAGTCCACTTCAGGAACATTCCAATTTTTGGGAAACAAGCTCATTTCTTGGTTCTCAAAGAAGCAAAACACTGTGGCCACTTCCACTACTGAAGCTGAGTATGTTGCAGCTGGAAGTTGTTGTGCTCAAATTCTTTGGTTGAGAAAACAACTTAGAGACTACAATGTCAACTCTATTGAAGTGCCAATCTTCTATGATAATAATAGTGCTATTTCAATATCACAAAATCCAATGTTACACACAAGATGCAAGCATGTGGACATCAAACATCACTTCATAAGAGACCATGTGGAGAAGAAGGACATAAAATTGGTGAAAATCCACACAGATCACCAAAAGGCTGACATTTTGATCAAACATCTTGCTGAAGCAAGGTTCTTGGAACTTTCAGCAGAGTTGGGACTTCGTGATCCAGGAAAGTTGGACAAGTAAGCCCAAATGGAGTTTATCAATCAAGGGGGAACAAAAAGTGTTCTTCAGCAGACTTGAATAAAGTCTACTGAATCTCAGAAGAGTTGACCCAAATTTCTTCAGAGAAGTTGGGTAGAGCTTACTTCAGGACACTTGTCCATGAAGGTTCAGGACACTTGTCCATGTAGGGTCAGATAAGTTGGCTTGACTATCAAACCAAATCTTGGTCTGATAAGTACCTATTTTGGGTAGTCATTGCCTAGGTTGATGGCTGTCCCATTCCACTTAAAGCCATCACCTTTACAAAGATTTAATTTGTCTTTTACCCAAAAAGTCACTTTCAATGAATTTAATGCAAAGATTTAACTCTTATTTGCATTAAACAATTATAGCCCACTATCTACCTTGATAACCCTCCAGCCTTTGACAAACCTTAACTCCATCCCACATTTTTCAAAACTGATTTATTAATTTTAGTCGTTGGATCAAATTTTGGCCAACTCCCCTGGATTAATCCTGGCCATTCAAATTTGATTTCCTCTTTTGCCAACCTTTTAATTTCCTTAAGACTTACCTACTCAATGACAAACATTCCTTTTGGAATATACTCTAAGTCTTAAAAAGCCCACAAACTCTCATTTCTTCCCCACGCATTCTATCATCTTTGAAACCCTAATTTTCTAAACTCTGTCAAGTTTTCCACTGTTTCATCAATGGCACCCAAAGTTAGGCAAGAAATGATTGTTGATTTCACCAACAAGGATCTAGACCTTGATTTCTCATACCTTAGCCACAAAAACAACCTCATATTTGAACCCATCATCTCTTTTGAGAGTGAAGCACCAGAGGTTACTCCTACATTGAGATGGCTAAGAAGGGCTGGACTTCAAAAGTTTATGGAGAACAAGCCCAGTTCTTGTTTGGAGCAATACATGGCTGAGTTCTTTGCCTTTCTCAAATGGAAAGGCAAGGCAACTAGAGGAGAAGTATCAACAAGATTGACATATGTCAGTGAAGGAGATGAAGAGGAGAAGTCTCACAGGGTCAAGTTCACTGAAGAGGACCTTGAAGATGCTTATGGATTGCCTTCAGATAGAAGGAATCCAGAATCATATGGAGCAGGGCATGAGCAAGAAGTGGCTCAAGATTGGTTACTTGTTCCACGTCCTATTTCCTCCACCCAACACAAGAATTCCTTGAAACCTGAGTTCCTCACACTGTTAGAGGTGGTTACAAAAAGTATTCTGAGCAATACTGGGAGCTTGGAATAAGTGAGTTCACCAAGAATCAGGATAATGGCTGCAGTAATTGATGCTAGTGACAAGGGCATCAAGTTCAATTGGAGGGATTTCATCATGGGAGAGATGATGAAAGAGAAAGTCAAATTCAAGGTGAAATCACATATGAAAGTGGTTTTGGAGGGAAAGCTGAAGTATTGCACCAGGGCAAGTCTGCTGATAGAAAGGTTCTCACACTATACAGAAATGCAGACCTTTGCAAAGCCCCTTCCAGCCCAGAAAATCATGTTCAGAAAGCTATCTAAGAAATCTGAACAGAGAAATAAGCAGTTGGCCAAACCTGCTGAAGAAGAGGTGGAAAAGAAGCCAAAGATGAAGCCCAGGACAAAGGCAAGAGTTGTCAAGACATCAGATTTGGACAAAGTTGATTCAGCAGATGATTCAGCAACTTCAGCAGAGTTGGACAAAGTTTCTGAAGAAGGAGTAAATGTGCCATCAGATTCAGAGGAGATCAGGGAAAAGTTTCCCATGGTGGTCAAAAAGAAAAGGAGTGAAAAGAGGGCTAGGGAAGTTGTCCCTGAGGAGGGCAGTGGGAGCACAAGAGCAAGTAAGAGAAGGGCCAAGCCTTCTGAGAAAATGCAAGAATTGCAGGAGGAGCATACTTTGCAACTAGCTCTAAGGGAAAGTAGAGCTGAGAGTAGATCAAAATCAAAGACTAGATCTAAGTCTAACTCTCCTGATGTTGGAACTCCTGAATCCAGATTTCAGGATAAGCAACACTTAGAGCCCAACTCTCCTGATACCCACAAAACCCCTGAAAACCAATCCATTACCCCTTTGAACCTAACCAAGAGATATTCTCCTGAGGGAGCTGCTCAAAGAGGGCCCATTGATGTGTTTGCTGATATTGCAGTTGATGAGTCAAGACTGCTATCACCCCTTGACTCATCTAAGCTTAACTACTTTAAACTCTTAGAAGCTGCCCTACTGGAGCCAACTCTCCTAAGAAAAACCCCTTCAGGACCATTGCTCTCAAAAGCACCTGAACAATCCATTGCTGAACCCAACCCTTCTGAACCCAGTCTTGAAGCCAACCCTACTGAACCTAGAGCCAACTCCCCTATAACCCAAAGTCCCCATTCCAGTGGAGATGGGGAGGAGTATACCTATGAAGGTATGCTCAGAGGTGGAGCCAGAGCTACTGTGGATAGTTTGTATCCCATTCTTGCTGAATTCCTAAGATTGCAAAGGAATTTCCATGATTTGAGGGCTCTAGTTGAAGTTAAATACAAAACTATCATGGAGATTGCCCAAGTTATACAAGATAAGGGAGCAAACTGATGGCAGATTGAGGAGAGTAGGCTGCTACACTTTGCTGGAGTGCAAAAGACAAGATTCCTGACTGATGAGGAAGTCTTTGCAAACCTGGTAGTAGACAAGGTTGCTGAAGAGAAGGATAGGATTGCAAAAGGGATTAAGCACCCTGATAGCAGTTTTTTGGGATATAAATCCTAATATAAAGTCATAATTGATGAAAGAAGTAGTTTTGATAAGCCAAAAGAAGACTTGAATATATTTCTATGTATTGACTGATCTAGTTACGGAAGTCGTCTTGTGACAAGATCAGTAGAGTGAAAAAGAAAGAAAGAAAAGATAGGTACGATTTGTAAGTACTAAGAAATAAACTAAGTATTGAAGTTTTTATAGGTTTTATGATGAGCATATAATTGTTGTATAGAAGCTCATAGTTTATATTCATGCAATATTGATGTATAGTTTTAAGGTGACTAAGTTGAATTATAAAGGTTAAAGTAATGTAATAGTCTTGATTAGAATTAGATTGATAGGACTAGATTAGTTCTATATGGAAGTCTACTGGAAGAAGACTGCTACAAGACAAGAAGGCTAGACAAAACAAGACAAGTACTGAAGAGAAGAATTGTCTAAGTGTTGGAAACTAGACAAGTCAAGTTCGAAGGAGACGATAAGCGCGTGAAAATATAACAGAATAAAGATAATGATCGTGTATATGAAGAGTTAGTTATGGAATAACTAATTAACTGAAGAACTTTAGAGGATCTGCTAACAAGGACTCGTTTGAGACCAGGCGAGATCAAAACTCTTCCAAAAGGAGAGATGAGATCTCGAAAGAGACCAGGCGAGATAGAAACTCTGAGGATAGGAAGGTAGACGTTCTGATAGGTGAGACAAGAGAAGGGATAGATCTCCCGTGAAAAAGTCTACTAACGATCTATTATGCTATAATTGTGAGAAACCAGGTCATTACATTTACGAATGTCCGGACCTGAGCACTGATGATCGAGAAGAGAGGACAGCCAGACGGGAACGAAGATAAAATAAGGGTAAGAAGGCAATGTTGGCTAATGATGACTCTGAAACGGATTCAGATGAGTTACCTTCGTCTTCGTCTAGTTACCCTTCTAACAACGAAGAAGAAGCATTCATAGTAGACGATGGCCTAATTCTAATGGCGAAAATCGAACAAGAGGTATCATATGTAACTTTTTTTCATTCATGTGATGACTCGGATTCTGATGAAAGTGATACTGCCGACAGTGGAGTACGGAGTCTTCATCACTCTACTGGTGTGACTGTACTAGCTAACAAGGCGTTCATTGAAGTCAGCGACGAGAACATCTCTTTAAAACAAGAAATCATTGATCTTAAAGAAGCTCAACCTAAGGTAAATCCTAATATAACTGTCCTAAACGAACGCTTGACAGAAGAGTTGAGACAACTCAAAGACAAGTGTGCGTCAATAGACAGGTTGTATCAAGACTTGCTAAAGACCCATACTACTGAGACTAATGAATTCAATGTTTTAAAGAATAAGTGCAAAAAGCTTGAAGAACACAATAAGTTCTTAGAGACTGAGGTCGTAAATCTAGACCTTAAACTTACTGACTTGGTTAATTCGTCAATAATTAATCAACAACTGTCAGATAGGTATAGGGCTCCAGATGACAAGACAGGGTTGGGTGCAGATACACCTTACTCGCCTACTCATGTCATTAAGAACCCTACTGATGTTAGTTCAAGTTCTTTTACACACGATAAAGTAAAAAGACCAATGAATTACGATATTGAAGCACCAATTCAAGGTAATGTACAAAGACAGACCAGAGTTAACACTCCGATTACCAAAGGTGGTAAAAAGAATGCTAACAACAAACCTATTCCGTTTAGAACAAATCAAAAGAGGACTACTAGTCGTGGACGACCAAACCAGGTCAGATACGAAGATTGGTATCCTCAGGAGACGAGTTCTAGACAAGCACAGACTAGTTGGAAAGAGCCTAGACCTCCTTTCATAAGGCAGTCTCAGCTCTACTCAACTAGACCCAGAAATGTTGCTCCAAAATATCGTACTCAACCCGTCTTATATCCTCCACCTTTATCATATGACATTATTGGAGAGGAAAGACCCAAACAAGTCTATAAACTGTATGGCCCAAATGCTTATAAACCATATTCGAACTATCAAAGGCCTATGCCTGCTCAAGTAGAGGTTAAGTCAAAAGGCTACCTCAAACGAGTAGACTCAAAGTCTGATGATAGATCAGATAAGGTTGATAAGGTACTATTCTGCAACAAGTATGGCAGAAAATTGAAGAGGTCCAATTTGTTCAAAACTCCCATGTACATTTGGATTCCTCTTTACACTACTAACCCCCCCAGGACCCTAATAGACAAGGAAGGTACCTAAGTTATTAAAATATCATCATTGCAGGGTCGACTCGACCTGTATAAGAAAGGTGGCTCTGTAGGAGAGACTTGGTACATCGATAGTGGTTGTTCGCACCACATGATGGGTACTAAGGGTCTTTTATCGAGTTACTGCGAACAAGAAGGACCCAGGGTAATATTTTGTGATAGCTCAATGGCCATTACAAAAGGCTTTGGTTACATCAGAAATGGAGATGTAGAGATACAAGACGTATCCTACGTAGAAGGTTTGAAGTACAACTTATTATCTGTTTCTCAATTTTGTGATCGTGGTTATAAGGTACAATTCAAGAGTCGAAAATGTGAGATCATCGACAAGAGGACACACACTGTACTACTCATTGGCATCAGTCAAGGCAGCGTATACATAGTGAATTGGAATAGCTGTCCGAGGGATACTTGTCTTCTTAGTAAAAACCCTAAAGAGATCAATTGGCTATGGCATAGACGCCTATGTCATATGAACTTTAAGGTGATTAATAAGATTGCAAGAGATTATCTTGTTGAAGGTATACCCAACGAAATCTATTACAAGTCATATGTATGCGATGCTTGTCAGAAAGGTAAGCATGTAAAAGGTTCTTTTAAATCTATTTCAACTCTCTCAACAAGTAGAGTCCTAGAACTACTACATATGGATCTCCATGGTCCAATTACTCCTCCAACCTTGAACGGTAGAAGGTACACACTTGTTGTGGTAGACGACTATTCTAAGTTCACTTGGGTAGTCTTCTTACACAAGAAGAGTGATACACAAACTCTTCTACCCGATCTGTTGAAGAAGATACAAGTTGAGAAGAATCAGTCCATTGTCAAGTTTCGTAATGACAAGGGTACTGAATTTATTAATTGCTATATCAAAGATTTTTGCTCCAAAAGAGGTATCCAACATCTTATTAGTGCAGCAAGGACACCTCAACAAAATGGAGTAGCTGAGCGTAGGAATAGAACTCTTAAGGAATCCTACAGGACCATGCTGGCCGAGTATAATACTCCTCAAAAGTTTTGGGCAGAGGCGATCAATATTGCATGCCACTCCCAGAACAGAAGTGCCATCAATAAGGCACTAGGTAAGACGCCCTACGAGGTATGGAAAGGTAGAAAGCCCAGAATTTCATATTTCCATATATTTGGATGCAAATGTTTCATCCATAACAATGGGAAAAGTAAGTTGAATGCCTTTGATGCTAAAGCAGACGAGGGGATATTCTTAGGATACTCCTCGACTAGCAAAGCATTCAGAGTATTTAACTACTCAACTCTTTGTGTGGAAGAAATACCACATGTTGTGTTCGATGAATCTCAACAGGACTCGTCTACCGACCTGATCAGTAAGAAAGTGAACGACTTATCGATTCAATCTGAAAAAGAATCAGAAGTGTACAAATCTGTTCAAGCCTACAATCCATTCGTGAAAGCCCTCGAGTCAGATGATGAGGTAAAGGTAAGTGACAAAGGTAAGTCTACTAGACCAGTTGACATGCCTGCTCTAGTTGACTCGTCTACTCCTGTTAAAACTGCTGATACAAATGATGTTGACATGCATGATGCTATAGTTGATTTAGATGATGACAACATGCCTGATAAGTCTAGAAAGACATGGAAATCTGCTCATCCATGTTTTGAGTCGCAAGAACAACCGAGTCCATCCATGTTTTGCTGGTGTTGTTTCCTTTCATCTATCGAGCCTAAAACCGTTAAATATGCATTGGCTGATAGTAATTGGATCATCGCTATGCAAGACGAGTTGAACCAATTTGTTCGAAACGACGTCTGGGAACTTGTCGATAGGCCAGAACACCATAATGTAGTTGGCACACGATGGATTTTAAAAAATAAGAAAGATGAGAATGATGTAGTTGTTAGGAATAAGGCTAGACTAGTAGCCCAAGGCTATTCACAAGCAGAAGGCATAGACTATGATGAAACGTATGCACCTGTTACTAGACTAGAAGCCATTCGATTGTTTCTTGCATATGTTGCTTATATGAAGTTTACTATATATAAAATGGATGTTAAAAGTGCATTTGTTAACGGTATTCTTGCGGAAGAAGTGTATGTAAAACAACCTCCAGGTTTCGAGGTGAAAGGCAATCAAGTGTACAAATTGAAGAAAGCCTTATATGGACTAAAGCAAGCTCCAAGAGCATGGTACGATACTCTCTCTCTCTCTTTCTATTAGAAAATGGTTTTACCAAGGGCAAGGTCGATAGAACCTTGTTCAGAAGACAAGAATGCAAGGATATCCTACTTGTTCAAATTTACGTGGATGGTATCATTTTTTGTTCACCCAACAAAAAGCTGAGTGAAAGTTTTTCTACACTCATGCAAAGTAAGTTTGAAATGTCAATGATGGGAGAAATGACTTACTTTCTTGGTCTTCAAGTAAAACAAACACCCGATGGGATTTTCATAAATCAAGCCAAGTATACTAGAAATCTTCTAGCCAAGTACCTATGCTACCCACCTAAAGGATGGATCCAAACGAACACGGTAAGTGTGCTGATCAATCATATTATCGTGGTCTTATTGGCTCATTACTGTACTTAACTGCTAGTACACCTGATATTGCATTCTCTGTTGGCGTATGTGCTCGATTTCAAGCTAATCCAAAAGAGAGTCATATGAAAACCACTAAAAGGATATTGAAATATTTGAAAGGAACCATCAATCGTGGTATATGGTATCCTTCGAATGATGATTTATCCCTAAGTGGCTACACTGATTCTGCTTTTGGTGGCTGTAGAATAGATATGAAATCTACTTCTGGTTATTGTCAATTTCTAGGCACAGCTTATTTCATGGTTTTCGAAAAAGCATACCAGTGTGGCTACATCCACAACTGAAGCCGAATATATGGCTGCTGGTAGCTGCTATAGTCAATTACTTTGGCTAATTCAACAGCTTAGAGATTATAATATCACTGAATCCAATGTTTCTATATTTTGTGATAGTAAGAGTGTTATTGCCATTACACAAAATCCTGTCCTGCACACACGTTGTAAGCATGTTGATGTGAAACATCATTTTATACGTGATCATGTTGAAAAGAAGAACATATGCATGGAGAAGATTCACACTGATATTCAAAGAGCTGATATTTTTACAAAACCATTACCTGAAGCTCGTTTCAGAGAATTGTGCATTAGTCTAGCATTGATTGATCTAGACCCTACTACTGCATAGTATTGTACTAACAAGACAGGTACTCAAAAGCAAGTCATTCGCAGAACAGACGAGTACAACATAGACAAGTCACATTACACTCAGACTCGACTAGACCTAGGTAAACAAGGTCAGACAAGATGACCAAACAACCCGATAAGGAAGCTGGTAAAGCTGAGGGTAATACTAAGGGAATAAGCATTTAAGGGGGAATCTATGATTTCTTAAATATCCTTATGTTGACTCTTAAGTTTGTTAAAAGTCATCTTGATCGACACCTTGATTTCTGCATTTGAATGATATCCATGTTAATTATTCTACTCTACTACTTGTATCTACTCGCATTCTTCACACAAGATGAGACAGGTACTTATTGATGTTTGACCGTTAGACAAACAAAGCACAGTCGAAGGGGGAACTCGCCTTGTGCAAACTAAAGTCTACAGATCTGTTCAGATAAACTCGAACATACAAGATAAGTTGGTTATGTGTTGTATATAATTACTAAGTTTTTTTTTAAAGAATTAAGGACATTAGTGTAATTAGATATGTGAAATTTTGGAAAACCTAGAACTGGATTTATACACCCCATTTAATGAGGTGCATACACCCAGTTTCCCGACTAAAAGTAGTAAATTAGGTCAAATGAGTACACTCCTCTCTCCTAACCAATAGCAAAGACGGATTCCAAATTTTACATTACTAATACACATAATCTTCTCGATTCCACAACTGAATTCCAAAGGTTTTATTGATATTGTTGGATCAGTCTACTCGATCCACACCGTTGGTTTCAAAACTCCCAAATTCATAAAACCCCTCTTTCCTAGAATTACTTCTTACATTTTCTTATTTCCGAAATTCAAGCCTCTGATTTCTACATAAAATCGATTACTATCTGTCCTACTCATATTCTACTCAAAAATGTCAATTGTTACCATTCTTGATGTTGAATCTAACATGCAAGCAAGGTTTGATATTGGAAGATACATAGCCGAAAGTAAGGTGCATGTGGAAAGCTCGGTGTTCTTTAAGGGGAGACACACAGAAGACAACAAAGAAATACTTATCAAGTGTTTCCGGTTCGGGTTAAAGCCTTATTTGGAAGCAGTTCCAGAAGTGGTTTTTGAAGAAGAAGTGCTGGAGTTCTACACAAATGCTACTCATCGAGGCGAGTACATTGAAGCATTTGTTGGTGGCAAGCGAATCAAGGTGACTAGAGAGATACTTGATGATGTGCTACAGCTAAAACCAGGATCTATTGATGTTGAACTCTATGCGGCTGGTCAGGAGTTAAGATACCTTAGTATCTTTTGTGGCAAGAAACTGAAGCTTAGTGCTGATGGAAAGCCTCCTGCTGTCAAGAAGAAGGAGTTATTGCCGAAATACAAAACTCTACTGGACATCGCAAGCAAGATGTTGTTGGGTGTCACTGGCAGTTATGATTCAGTCACTCTTCAGAAGACAAGAGTGATGGCAGCTATCTATGATGGAATAACAGAAGGAAATTGACAGAAGTTATTCATGGATAGACTGATGTACTTTGCGAAGAATGTTAAAATTGATCGTGTCAAAAGAGAGTGGACGGTATGTGCCACTGTAAGATTTGGAAACAAGCTAAGTATTCTCTTACCCATCTTGTTGCCAAACAAGAAGGATTGGAGTAAAGGCAAGTCGTTTCATGTGTTGAAGTTTTATCTCAAGAAAGATGTTGTTGAAAGACAGACAAGAGAAAGGAAGCTTGAGCGTGAACAAATTAGAATAAATCCTAAAGACGCAATGATAGAAGCTGAGTCGTCTAGTGAAGAAGAGACGGATGCTAGACAAGTTGGAACTAGTGGAGCACTAGTGGAATATGTCTCAGATGAAGCTATGATTGATCCGGTTTCAGACTCGGAAGAGACTGACTCAGACAAGGTGTCTGATGAAGAAGTAGAGAATGTGGAGGAACAGACGAGTTCGCCACAAGACAAGGAAGCTAGACAGGTTAGTTCGTCTACTGATTTGTTGAAGCATTTATTCCTACTTCCGTCCCTACAAAATCAAGGACTCATCGTCCTAAGCCTGATTCTCAAACCACACCTAAGCTTGTTCAACATTTGAGCTCACTTCTTACCCAAGACACAACTATATTCGCATCAGCTGATACTTCGACAGCTGATCTACTAAACCAAACCACATCACAGCCCCATGAAACCACAACCCAAATGTTACCACTACCCACAACAAAATATGTTGACCCTGAACCATCTTTTCTGGGAACACCACTAGCTGACACTTCAGCAACTGAGATAAGGACCCCACTTACTCAGACCCCTCCCCCGAATAGATTTCCCAACTTGGTTAATTATCCAATGTGCGCAAGGGAGAAGAGACTACGGTCACAAATGACCAAGAACCTAAAAAAGAAGCTCCCACCTGTTGAAATAGACACCAGTTCTGAAGCTTATGAGAAGCTAATTCGTATCTACACATGGGTCGCATTAAGAGAAGGACCTTGTGAAGATATGTTCGAGGTGATATCTGGTATGGGAGGAATCTCCAATTTTCAAGATTGGGAGATGGAGCAAAAAGAGATTAGTGGTGTTAAGAAACATTCTGAGTTAAGGACCCCTGAAGCATTAACTAGTCTGGTGAAGAGGATGTTGAACATTCCAGATGATGAATTATCTGCTGAGAAGCCTAGTGTTGGGGTGAAAGTTTCAGAGGCAGATCTTGTAGAAGAAGAGTTGTTGCAAGAAGCTGAACCAGTAGAGGAGTTGAAGTCTACTGATCCAGTTCTTGATCTGGAGAATGTATCTGGTCAACTGAGAGGAATTGTCTTCAAATTCCAGGTTGAGCATGCACACGGGCCGAGGTGCAATGTTGATCAGATCACCAGACAAGTTGAGAAATATTTTCCTTCTGAAACATGTGCATATACTGCAAAGTTGGTTGAAATAATCAAGAAGGAATGTGATACTGCTGAGCGCAAGGCTAAGGAAGAAAGGTTAGCAATTATACCTTACTCTCCTACTTTGAATTTGAAAGCCATTGCTGGAAGTGTTATTCCAGAGGAAGTAGTGGAAGACGAGGTCTTGGCTACTGATCTGGATGACAAGTTGGTTGAAGTAACTGTTACTGAAGAAGATGAGATGATGGAAGAGGCGTATCCTGAAGAAGTTGTTCCCAAAACTCAATCCATTCCATCAGCTTTAATAGATGAGTTGACAAATAGTTTGAAGCAAGTTGTCAAATCTTCGATTGATGAATTCTTAAAATCTGATGTGAAGAAGGTTTTGTTGGACCAGAACAGTTCATTGGTTACTAGTTCGAAGGAAATGATTATGAATGAAGTTAATCAGTTGGATAATGATTTCACACAAGAAATGTTCAATCAGCTTGAGTTGTTTATTCAAAATCAAGTTGAATACTCAGAGAAAAGTTATGTTGATTTTGCTAGAGTTTTAGCTAGAGAATCAAGGAAACTGGAAAAGGTATATCGAGTGAAGATTGAGATTGCAGATGAGCAAAGACGAGAGGCTCATGAACAGTTGGTTCAAGCTAGAGCATTGTTGACTGCGATGACAGAAGAGAACAGATTGTTGAAGCTCACTGCAACTCACTTCAAGAATGAGTTTAACCTCACTTCTAAGAAGTTGGAATACACTGCGGATCGTCTTGAAAAGCTAAGTCAAGATGCTAGTCATCAGAAGCAGATTGAAAGAGCTACTAATCTGATGAAGCAAGATGTTCAGGAAGAGATGACCCGATTTACTTCTATTTTCACTCTTAAGGCAAGTGATGAAGCCAAAACGGGGGGAAGAGATTGAAGATGTTAAAGCTGCTGATGTTGAAACTACTGCTACTGCTACTGATATTCCAGTTCGTTCGACTAGAAGAAGACTAGTGAAGAAAGCTGAGTTAGAGCAGATCAGTGCAGAAGAGTAGTTGAGACTGGCGAAAGGCAAGTCAGTTATGTCTGAAGAAGTTCAAATCAAACCAAGGCAAGTAAAAAGAAAGTTGGAAACTAAGAAAGAAGCCTTAGGTGAGATTCTTGCTAGTTTTGATGATAAAGAGATTGAAGAGATTCATAAGAAGCAAAAGCTAGAAGATGATCGATATGCTAACAAAAGACTGGTTGGAAAACATATCAAGAGGTTGCAAGATTTGAAAGAAAATACAGATGTGATTGAAGATGCTCACATTGACAGATTCATTGATGCTGAACATAGAGAAGCATGGAAGAGTATCAAATTGAAGTGGGAAGTAGATCACTGGATTGTTCGCAAGTTTGGTGATGCTGAAAGCAAAGACGAGTTGTTTGCTATGTTTGATAAATTCATGGAAGCTGAAGACAACAGCTTGTGGAATTTGATTATGCGCATTGCAACTGCTGTTAGATATAATATTCTTTGTCCAGTTTTTCCTAAATGGGAAACGCCTATGTTAGGTTCTGGTAAAAGATTTGATTTCAACGTGATTAAGAAATTTGAAGAAAATCTACTAGAGAAGGCGAAGATCGACAATGAAGATCATATTTCGGATATTCACAGAAGGTTACTTGATGCATTTCAAGTTTCAGATCCAGAAGCTGATTCTCCTAGTGGTGGAAGTATGATTTGAAGACTGTAAGTACTTTACTTATTTCTTATATTTTTGCTAAGTAATTGTAATCTACTTGATCTATTGAATATGAATGAAAAAGATGAACATTTTGAAGAAGATAACTACTTAACTAGTCTACCGACTTAAAATAATTCAAGTAGTTTTGGCTTCATCAAAAAGGGGGAAATTATTGGGATACGAATCCTAAAACAAGTTCTAATTGATGAAAGAAGTGGTTTTGATAAGCCAAAAAGAAGACTTGAATATATTCTAAGTATGAACTAATTTAGTTATGGAAGTCGTCTTGTGATATGATCAGTAGAGTACAAAAGCAGAAAAGAAAAGCTAAGTATAAAAAGACAAGTACGATTTATAAGTACTGAGGAATAAACTAAGTGTTGAAAGTTTAGGTTGTATGATGAGCTTATAATTGTTGTATAGAAGCTCATAGTTTACATTTATATTGATGTATAGTTCTTAAGGTGACTAAGCTGAATTTATAAAGTTTAATGTAATGTAATAGTCTTGTTAGGATTATGTTGATAGGACTAGTATAGTTCTACATGAAGAAGTCTACTGTTGGAAGAAGACTGCTGCAAGACAAGTACTGAAGACTGAAGAAATATTCTAAGTGTCGATGCAAGACAAGTCAAGTGAAAACGCGTGAAATAACTGAATGAAGATAAGATCGTATATTGAGAAATTAGTTATGGAATAACTAATTAAACTGAAGAAACGCGTGAAAGGATATAAAGAAGTTGTTACGAAGTTAGTTATCAAGAAAAGTTGTTGGATAACAAACTGTTCTTGATTTCTGGAGTTTATAAATACGCGAAGTAATTCAAGCGTTGTAGACTACTGAAAATCAAAATACTGAAGCATTTATTGAGAGATATTCAAAGCAAGAAAAAAAAAACTCGCAGAGTTGAAGATTCAGAAGTTCAAGCCAGAAGACAAGTCATATTCAAGAAGGCTACTACTGAATTAGAGAAGTTTTTTTTTTTATAATTTGTTTGTTGTTCAAGTTGCTAGTTGCTTGTAAAATAGCTAGTTGTTAGATCGAAGAAACACTTGGTAGTGTTATCGAAAAGATCGAAGTCTTATTTCTTGGGACTTTAAGCCACAAGAACACACTACTCGAAGGGAAGAGTTAATAAGAATTTCACGATTGGAGTTGTGAGAGTGGATATAGACAAGTAGTCGAACCACTATAAATCTCGTGTTGATTTACTTTACTGTTTTATTTGTTGTTTAGATTGATTACTTGTTTAATTGATTAAACTGCTTATAGAATAGACAAGATCAGTGTTCATATTCGAGTACTTTCATACATACAACATATTCAAACAATTCTATCCAACACCAAACAATTACCATCCTTATCGAGATGATATAATCTAGGGAACAACGACGATTTAAGACTCTTACCACCAACCCAATCATCAACCTAAAATTTAGTAGATTTCCCATTACAAATAACCCTATTACAATTATGAAAGAACCACTGACTCGACCCAATATGAGAGACTAGAGTCGACCACCAACCAGACCAAGACTTAGGACATTTACCCTTTCTCTCGAAATGCTCCACACACTCAACGAGATTACCGTATTTAGGCTCAAGAACCTCTACCCACAAACTCTCTCTCTCCTGAAGCACTCTCCACCCCCATTTTCCCAAAAGAACAGTGTTAAATAAATCAAGATATTTTACTCCCATCCCACCCTTATCCCTGTTCCTGCATAATATTTCCCAACTTACCCAGGGTATCCTCCTCCCAATAGAGTCGCCACTACTCCAAAGAAATTTTCGTTGGATATAATGGATAGATTTAATTACCTTGGAAGGGGCGCGGTTGAGTGAAAGGGCATAGGTTGGGAGGTTGGTAAGGACGGATTTAATAAGCACCAGTCTTCCCCTGAAAGAGAGAGATTTGAGATTCCAGAAACATAATCAGTTTTCCACTTTGTTTATGATCTCTTTCCAACTTGTTGCGATCTTCATATTTGCCCCGATTTTTAGTCTGAGGTAGTTGAGAGGAAGCTCGGCTGTCTTACAATTTAGGATAGAGGCCCAAAGTTCTAGGTCTTCATGTTGCACGTTAACCCCCGAAAGTGTGCTTTTAGCGAAGTTGATTTTAAGGCCTGACCACAACTCAAATAATCTGAGAATGCTTTTGAGGACCTTTATGTTACTACTGTTTGCTTCCCCGAAAAAGAGTGTATCGTCCGCAAATTGCAAGTGAGATACCTTCACCTTTTTGGAGCCGACCCTAGCCGGACTGAAAAAATCGTAGTTCACCGCCTTGCTCACCATGAGGCTAAGGCACTCCCCAACTATCGTGAACAAGAAAGGGGAGAGTGGGTCTCCCTGCCTAAGGCCTTTTTCCATCACAAACTCATTCGTAGGGCTTCCATTTACGAGGATAGACAGGGAAGCAGTTTGGATACACTCTCTCACCCAAGATATCCACTTACCATCGAATCCCATATACCCCATCATATCGATCAGAAATCTGTGATCCACAAAATCATACGCCTTTTCAAAGTCCAGTTTGAACAAGAACAAACTGGTTTTCTTAGACACTGCCTCGTCAATCACTTAGTTCGCCACTACAACACTATCGAGGATGCTCCTGCCACCTATGAATGCCGACTGATGAGGAGAGATAACAGATTCGAGGACTTTCGCAAGTCTGCCCGCGAGCGATTTAGAGAGTACTTTATAGAGGCAGCCCACAAGCGATATCGGCATATACTCCTTGATCGAAATAGGATTGCGAACCTTCAGGATAAGGGTAATGAAGGCTGCATTCGTGCCTCTGGCCAACTTAGCCCGGTCATGGAATTCTGAAATAACTCTCGTAAAATCGTCTTCCAAGATACTCCACAAGCTTTTGATAAACTTAAAATTAAACCCATCAGGGCCAGGACTTTTGTCTCCTCCACATCCCCAAACCGCCTGTTTAATTTCCTGTCTAGTAAAAGGACTGCAAATGACCACGTTATCCGCACTATCGAGTTTAGGACAGTTGATGCCTTGAACTTTCGGTCTAACCCAACTTTGTTTCATAAAAGCTTCTTTGAAGGAATTGAAGATCCCTGCTTTGATTTCCTCAACATCCTCAGTCCACAGTCCTTTAAGATACAAGACTTCGATGCCGTTACTCCCCTGTTTCTTCCGAACCATCGCGTGAAAGAAGCTCGAGTTGGAGTCACCTTCTTGCACCCAATTTCACTCTTGATTTTTGGAAGGCCAACCTATGTTTCTTATCTTTTAAGATGATCAGATTCGAGATTGTGGAATATTTGAGAAGGGAATTCTCTTTACTCCATCCGTTTGACTCCAATTTCATATCCATAACGCTAAGGGTTGTTTCCTCGTTCTTAATTCTTGTATCGAGATTGTTCCCTTGTGAGCTTCTCCAAATTCTGATTTTCTGTTTTAGGACCTTAAACTTTTCTTTAATAACGAACGCACCCCAGCCAGAGATATCTTCAGATTTCCAAACCTCTGCTACCAACTTCTTGAAAGACTCCTCCTCGGCCCACCAGTTGACCACCCTGAAGGGCTTAGGGCCCCAATCTTTGACATTACCCATGCTCAGAACAATGGGGGCATCAGAACAATGGGGGCATGATCCGAGAACGTTCTTCTGAGTCCTTTTTGTTTAGACGAAGGCCACAACGTAAGCCACTCTCTCGAAATAAGGAAGCGATCAAGTCTGCTACAGCATTCCCCGTTGCCTTTATATCAGGTGAATTTTCTACGTCAAAGGGGTAGATCAATAAGTTTCATCGAATCAACGAAGGATTTGAAGGAGATATTGACACCAAAACTAGAAGAATTCTTGAAATTCTTCCTCTCCCACTTGTGAATAATAGAGTTGAAATCCCCACATAAACACCACCGAGCAGACGGATGTTGGGTGATCCTGAGTTCCAGGCTTCTCCATAAATCCTCCTTCTGTTTGTTGGCGTAAACGTTGACAATCTTATCTGGACCCCAATCTCCTTCCACGCCGATAGCGTTACTTACACCCCACCTGTTGGAAATACTAAAACTAGATTTCCTCCAAATACTCAAAATACCCCCGAAAAATCCATCTGCTCCTTTGAAGTACCAATCAAAATCGTACCCATCCCAGATTGCCCTGCAAACCTCGGACCCAACAATATCTAATTTTGTTTCCTGAATACATACGAAATTTGCCTTCACCTACACAATGAGTTCCATAACAAACGCCATTTTCGTTATATTTCCCAGACCCCTGGAATTAATACTCAGAATCTTCATAAAACCGATGAGACGTACCTTAGCGATTCACCACGGCTCAGAGCTGCACCGCGAGGGCCTCCCTGTCCCTTACCTCGAACTCGATCAATTTCTGAGATAAAATGGAATTGTCCTTGTCGTTGCAGAAGCCCATACGGGTGCACGTCTCTAATATTTCAGAGGCCTCCTTCTCAATCGACATCCTCTGTAGACTTTGGTGAGACTGATTGGTAGAATTAGGGATCTGAGATATCTGAACTTATTTTTTTCTCAAAGCTTTCGACGATTGTGGATCGTTTAACTTGCGACACGAGCCCATATCTTGAATAAAATTAGGCCAGGGTCCAGATTGTTTCGGCTCAACCCTAATTACTTTTCTCTTCCTGTTTTTCTTGGATTTACGTCCCCCACGCTTAGTCCAAGATTTGATAATTGGGCCCAAGTTGAATGGGTGGATCAACTTGAGTTTTGTTGAGAGCCCATAGAATCTGCAGGCTTCTCCATATCTTCACCTCCTAAAGGCTCTAGGCTATTTAATGGGCCCTCTTGGATCGTCTTCTGGGCTGGCCCATCTACCTTGTTAACGTGGGATGAGGCGCAAGTGGGCTCTGATGAACTGGGATCAATACCCTCAAAATCAGAAGCAGGGTTGGGGTGGGTCCCCTCTCTAGAATCGATGTCATTGGCGGCGCATGCCCTAACACGTTCGTCATCAAAAGATCCTAATAATGTAGAATCCATGGGATGTTCCTCGAACGACGTAGAAGCATCCATAATGGCTTTGTCGGGTAATGAATGCACAACCTGGAGACTGTTTGACTCCCCGAGATTATGGGGAAATCCTCCTCCGACCTCTTCTGATTCCGACCCGTCGGAGTAAAATAAAGAGTTGTCCAGATAAGACGAAGAATCTGAACAAGACGAATTGGTATCTGACTCGGACTCAGTGGCCACAGACTTGAGAGGGCCGCTAGAAAATTATTCTTCACCTTGAACTTCAGAAACCCAAATTTTGAAAGTGGACCTGACAATTGTGATATTGACATTCGCATTAATAAGAGTCCAGCAATTTGTGGCGAGAAGGACCCTGCCCCGCAAAAAATCCACCTTGTGACTAGTAAACTCATCGATCGAAATAACCTTCTTGAAGGATGATCCAATTGCCTTGAAAGTTTCATTATTCCAGGCATGCATAGGAACACCATAGATGTTAAGCCAAACCCTACGAATTTGAACAACATCTTCCGGCTCCCAAGACCTTAATGAGGAGAATTTTTTGAGTAGCCAGGAGTGCTCTTCCTTCAGAAGCGAGTAGCCTAGGTCCTGGTTGGGGACAATTAAGACCTTTAGGCCGCCCAGAGCCTGAACCTTGAAATTCTTGAATCTATCTTTAGGTAACTCCTGTGATATTGCTGGAATTTGATAAGCGGAATGAACATACCTAACTAGGCATTTCTTAGCCCAAGAAAAGTCTTCTTCGACCACCTTACAATCGATTGGGGTTAAATCTGAACCCATCGGAGGGCTAGGCTCCGAAGATTGAGGATACTCTTGGTATTTAACCGCTTCTTTGAAACTCCTAGAATCTCTAAATCCGCCTTGAACTGGGTACCTTCGGAGAAGGCTTGGTCGGTCTCTAGGCGGCAAGCTGCCGGCTACAGCCGCCCTAATCTTCCTAGAGCCAATCCACATTTTGTCTATTTTCGCAGCAATGTGATTGATATCCAGGCCCTCTACGAAAGTAACAAAAGCAAATCTTCTTTCGATTTTCGTCCTTTTGAAAAGAGGTATCAAACAATTTTAGCCACTTATTTTCCGTCCTAGAACACATATCCAAGCTTAATAAAGATGAATAAGCTTATTTTTATGTATATCTAATACTTCATTCTCCCTTGATTGATAATTATTAAATCAAGCATCAAAGACAACATAAAAAATATTTATAATGTAAATTAGAATTGCAAAAAGTAGGCATTACAAATAAAGTTTAAATCATAAGTTACTATATCTTTGAAATATGCTAAAACAAATAGTTTAATAAGACAAATAAAATTTTACATAAGAGATACTCCCTCCGTCCCATACTTATGACTCAAACTAATTGGGCACAAATTTTAATGAATGAATTGTTTATTAGTAGTGTTTTTGCTATTTTAATAAAGTATCATCAAATAAGGACACCTAAAATTGTAAAATTGATCATCAAGTATGAAATAGAGTGAAAGAAAAATAAAAGAAGAGAACCTACAAAGGATTATACCTTATAATACGACACCTACGAAAAACATACTGGGAACCTAAACACCAATAATAAATAAAGGACTTAGAAGCCCAACTTGTGAGCTTATGGTTTTAGGTTCTCTCTTTCTTTTTCTTTTATATTCCATACCTTTTTATTGGCCAATAATAAATAAAGGACTTAGAAGCCCAATGAATTAATAATCTTAGAAACCTACGACATAATAAAATTTAAAGAATGAAGCTTGGATATCCACTAACCATGAGATTCTGAGTATGTATTCGTGTGTTTGGTTGTACTCTTGTCAAATTTGTAATGAATATTTAATAATTTTGTTAATTCGTAAAAAGTTGATGTTTCAAATTAAATTCAACATTTGTTTTAATTTGATAATAAAACACTTTTTTTTACTTTAAACCACATCTTTTAAACATCTCAAAATTACACCACATTTCATCACTTTATTACTTACAATAATTTTGATTACTTACTTTATTACTAAAAACACTTTCGTACCGATTAATGTGAAATTTCATGCAATATTTACACAAATGACTCATTGCACTTGATTTGAAAAAATGATGCGGTTTGCTATTTTTATAGGTGGATTGAGAATTTTTGAAGCAAAACCCACATTAATTATTATATGATGTCAATTGAAGGAGTGAAACGAGAATGGAGTTGGAGAAAAAATAAATGAAAGATCAAAATTATTTGGACTTAGAGAATAATTTTGTACGGACCATTAAATTAAATAGCTGGCCCAATTTAAAGCATGAGGCTAACAATTAAAGGGAGGCCCAGACTATACACTTCTCCAGCTTTGTTAAGTATACTCCCCTGATTTATATACCACATTAATGTGGCTAGGTTAAATGTACTCTCACATTACTCAAAATACCCTCATTCCTCTTTTTCATTCAGGGTAGTGCTCTTGATTAGTCCATTTTGACATTACAAAACAAGCTAATTACAAAAATAAGGGATTATCATGTTCAATCAGGGAAAGTGGACGTATAAATTTGAGTTTCTGAACCACTATACATTGTGCGTTATTTACATTCTGTACTTTATCTTTCAAACACGTTCATACACTACACCAGTGACGGAGCCAGGAAATCTCGGGTGGGAGGCCCCGATTAACATTACTTTAAAGATAAAATAATATGTATTAATTATACTTATCAAAATTTCTAAACAAACAGACTTTCATTATGTTTTGTAAGAAGTTTTAATAGTTCCAACTTAAAATGAAGCAAAATAATTTAATAGTTTATTAGTTGAACACTAAATGTCTTTAAAATAATACATTAATGTGTTACAATATTCTATGATTCATACAATATAATACTTTTAAATATAAATGTACAAAAAATTTAAAACACTAAACTATTTTTTTTAAAACATCAATAATATTGTTCAATTTTAAGGACATTTTGTGAATCATAGAAAAAATTTAGACAATAATTTCGAATACACCATTAATCAATTGTCTCTATTAAAAAAATGTTCAAAAATTGAAGTATTATAAAATAAATTTAAGAAGAAAATACATTAAAAAAGAAAAAATAAAGTTATTCCTTTCAAATTTTGTATGTAAACATTCATTTTTTATTCGTCTAAATTTAATATGTATGTCTTAAAATGAAAATAATATTTTTATTTATATATAATAAAAATAATTATTAAAAAATAATACATATAATTATAAAAAAAAATATATATATATATATAATAAAATAAAAAATGAGTGGGGGGCCACTGGGCCCCTCTGGGCCCAGTGTGGCTCCGTCTATGCACTACACATAAACTTAATTTTTGAAAGCTATCACATTTAAGTTTGACAAAAAACTGTTTTTAGGACAGGGTTACGTTGTTGTGGACTTGAGTGCAGTTTCGCTAATATAAGGAATATTTCATGCATAATTAAAGAGATTTGCTTATAGTCTAGTGGTATTACCTTATTTATTTTAGTATAACATCTTGTGTTCGAATCCTGTGAAACAGTGTAAAAAATATTTTTTTTAAATTATAAAAGTGCAAGGACTAATTATCAAAGTGTAACATGCATAATATTAAAAGTGCAAATTTGTTTATCTTGTCTATTTCAATAGCATATATAGAACAATTCACACACACATATTTGCTTATAGCCTAGTAGAAGTGCCTAGCTTATTTTACTACGAAGTCTTGTGTTCGAATCCCACCTCTTGTGTTCGACTTGTACGTTTCTAGTTGTTAAATAACGCATGTATCTAGTTGCTATACAATTGAACAATGCGTACCCCATTGTAATAAATCTCTACTTATTAATACAAAGTTTTATTTTGACGGTAAAAAGAGAAAATAAAATGTCAAAAATGCAAAACTTTAAAAAGACACCCAAAATAATAAAGCATAAAGGTTAAAAAAAAATGAAGGGATATCAAGAGTGGAGCACTATGAGACGGTTCCGCACTGAATGCCACTTTTCTGAAGAAACTGTGATCTTAAACAGTGTTTGTGAACAACTAAAACTAAATCGCTTATACAGAAACCACAACCCAAATAAAATATATTCCAAATAAAAATGATTTTTTTTTTTACATCAAATAAAATCTCATATAAAACACAACACCTGTGCAACAAATCCTCAAGGCCCTTGGGAGACCCGACCCGACATCATATCTGTTCCATTGCCTTGCAATTCTTCCCCTCCAGATACCATCATACCCGGATTATAACCCGGAACAACCGCCACATTCCTCGCCCCGTAATACACTGTCTGATTTCCAGACATTTCATATGGCCTCATACCCGCCCCATACATGTGATTCATACCCGGAAACCCGATCGGTACTTGACCCGCTCCAACTGGGTACTGCTGAACAAACTGGGTCCGAATCGGACTCCCGGTTTGAACATGGCTGCCCGGCCCGGGCATGTAATACACCGCGGGCATGGGTTGAACCGCCGGATTCGGGTAATGCCACACGGGTCCACCCTGATACCCGGGACTTTCCTTCTGTTCGTAAACTTGAACCGGGTTCACCGGTCTAGTTTTCACGGGCGGAAGATCAGGCATGGGTGGTGCCAGCGACGATGACGTGGAGCAAAACGGCGAGGAAGCAATCGGGGCGGGCGAACCCGGATCCGAGAGCGATACGTTGTCGTTTAGGAGATTTTTGTTTCTGATTCTCGCACCTTCTTTCGGGGCGTCATCTGAATTATCCAACCCGAATAGATAATCCGGCACTTCCGATACGATCGAGGAGACCTCCGAGCGGCCGCGATCGAGAACCGGCGCCGAACCCGGTCCGCCGTTGAGCGCATCGACGAACCAGTTCTCGCGCTTAATAGAGCCGTCGAGGAGTGAATTGATACTACTGGTTCGGGAATCGGGGCCAATCGAATCGTTGAGGAAAAGGAAGAGGCGAAGGCGAGCCGTTTTCTGGGTGAGGCTGAGCCGATCGAACTCTTCCATCATGTTTTCAACGTCTTCGTCGGCGGCGACGGTTATAAGGGCGTCGAGGTCTTCGTTTGGGAGCTGGTACTTTACGCTGATGTTGGTTGTACCGGAGAGTTTGGAGAGCTTGGAGAGGAGGTGTGAGAAGGTGGTGTGGCGGTGGACGGCGACGATGCGGGTGTCGCCGCCGACGTAGCGGAGCTGGTTGTCGTGAGGGCGGGGGATGATTTTGCCGCCGAAGCTGCACATGAGACGGACGCGCGGCGCGTCGTCGTGGAAGTCGGAGCGTGGGGTTGAGGGGACGGAATCGGGGGGATTGGAGTCGAGGTCGTTGGCCGGAATTTGATGGTGTGAGGCCATGGGAAATCTGGCCGGAATTTTGATGAATTGGGAGTTGAGAGTAGTGGAAGAATAATTGTTAGTGTATGAAATTTTGAAGAATTTGTTCTTGTATGGTAATGGTGGGGAGGGGAATTGTGATGCTTACAGTATCACAAAATAAATCACTTGGTCTTATTATTTTCCCAAAAATATAAATAAATATATTTTTTTTCTAGATATTTTTCTTTAGAACCTATTCTAGAGACTTTTTTTTTTTTTTTTAGAACTTATTCTAGAGATATTTTAGTGATGCCGTTTCTCTAAATTTATCATACCAAGAATGATGTTTTGAGTTGTATATGGTTAGTTTGGATTGAATAATTGTTAGTGTGTTTTTTTTGGTTATTTGGTATAAACACAATTCAATGTTGTGTATTGAGTTTTTTTTTTAAATTACATTATATATTCTTCATTTTTTTTATCTTCATGACTTAAATCCAAATTTTTAAACTTAGATGGCGGTGCTCTAACTATTGTATTGAATTGAAAATTTATTTCATGCATAGACATTTCTTTTTTTGAAAAATATACACTATCACACTTATTTTATCTCATTTCAACTTTATTTATTTTATTCATAAATAAATAAATAAAATTCAAAAACATTTACAAAAAGAAACAAACACAATATACATAGACGAATTGAGTAGTTATTAGAAGAACTTATGTGTAATATTATTACGCAGGCAATGTCATTTTATTTAAAGAATGACATAAAATTTTGTGGTTCAAATTCGAGTTAAATTGATCTTTTCACAAAATTCGTGCAAGACAAAAAAAAAAAATCGCTCTTAGAACTGTGTTACTCTAAGGAAAAATATGAGCTACTATAAGTGAAAATATGTAGTACTTGTTCTTATACTAACGCACTACATATTTGTCTTTACCGTAATAAATAATTGTCCTTATACTAATACAGACCTAAGAACGAGTTTCTCTGTTTACCTTGTGCAGATTATTTGTAATTTAATCTAAACTTTTAAATAATTGTAAATATTGTTGCAATTTAGACTTTTTTGTCGTTTTATTTGTGTCCAAATTTAACGTAATTTAGACTTCTAGCTGGCATGACACTTTATTAATGAAACAACATTATTTTTTAATTCGATCTAGTGTCAAAACGTCTGATTCGGGCACAAATAAGGCTGTCAAGAAATCTAATTTGCAACAACATTTAAAGTTACTAATTTATTAACAATTATTTAAAGATTTAGATTAACTTACAAATGAACGAACTAAAACGTATTATACAAGTGTTAATTAGTGTTGTTGGAGTATTGTAGGCAGAGACGGACGCAGCAAGGGTCCAGCGTGGGCAATAGGTGGCCTACAAATTTTTTTATATATATATTTTATTCCGTAATTATTTATATATTTTTTTTGTAATATTACTTGTATACTTCTAATATAAAAATAATTTCAAAAATAGATACATTCACTATATCAATTTATTTTATTTTTAAAATTGTTGCTTATTTTAAATCCACATTTTCTCTTACACCTTACTAAATTCTCTTTTACACCTTATAAAATCTCTTATTTACTAAATCATCCAAAATGATTCTCACGTATTTGATCTCACACTCCACTAAATTTACGAAGCATAACAAAAGTTATTAAATTTAAATTAATGAAATTAGATATATTGAAAATTTTATAATGATTTTTTAAAAATATAATATTATTTTATCTTTTTATTATTGTAAATCGGGTCCTCCAATTTAAAATTTCTGGGTGTTGATGCTTTTGTTGTACTCCCTCCGTCCCAATCTTGAAGGCACATTTTACCATTTTGGACGTCCCATACTTGAAGACACATTACCTAAAATAGCAAAAACACTTTTAAACACTCCCCTTAAAACATCACAATATTACAACAAATGTCACTACTTTATTACACTAAAAAGTAACTTTATTACTATTTATAAAGTTGAAAAGTATTTACTACCTCCACTTTATCTTACACAATATTAATAAACAATTCATTCATTAAAACCGACAAAGTGGGATAGCTCAAGTGGTTAGAGCACCACTACCTAGGCCTTAGGTCCTGGGTTCGAGTCATGGGGAGGGGAAAAAGGGATGGGTATTTAACTTCCATCAAAAGTCATGGGGAGGGGAAAAAAGGGATGGATATTTACCCATCAAAAGTCATGGGGAGGGGAAAAAAGGGATGGATATTTAACTTCCATCAAAAGTCATGGGGAGGGGAAAAAGGGATCGAGTCATGGGGAGGGGAAAAAGGGATGGGTATTTAACTTCCATCAAAAGTCATGGGGAGGGGAAAAAGGGATCGAGTCATGGGGAGGGGAAAAAGGGATGGGTATTTAACTTCCATCAAAAGTTATGGGGAGGGGAAAAAAGGGATGGATATTTAACTTCCATCAAAAGTCATGGGGAGGGGAAAAAAGGATGGGTATTTAACTTTTAATGGGGAGGGGAAAAAAGGGATGGATATTTAACTTCCATCAAAAGTCATGGGGAGGGGAAAAAGGGATGGGTATTTAACTTTTGATGGGGAGGGGAAAAAAGGGATGGATATTTAACTTCCATCAAAAAAAAAATCATTCATTAAAATCCGTGCCCAATTGGTTTGAACCTTCAAGTATGGGATGGAGGGAGTATAATTTAGTAAAGTGAAAGAAAACAGCACTAATTGTTGTACTATATGTCAACCCTACTAATAATGGTGTTTTTATAGTCTTATTAGGTGAGAACTGAGAAGTCATATTAGCAACTGCAGGTCCCATTAAGAACAGGATATGTATATTTAACCAAATATTCCTAACTATATATTATGTCACGTTAATTGTTTAATAGAGATGATTGAAACAAACTATATTTTTGTGTTAGCAAGTTGAACAAAAATTATAGTATGGAAACCACTACAATTATTATTTATAAACTCGGATAGCAACCTATCATTTTCAGCCGTGTTTTAATCTACAATATCTTCTTTAAAAATAATTGAATTATTTGCTTTATTCATATATGTGACATGCATGATTGAGGTTTGACAACACAAAGCAATGAATCACGGATTATCTCAACCTACTTAAAAAAGTTGGACTTCTACCATATACACAATTATTTGAATGTATTTTTTCGGTCGGTCCGTTCTAATATTTTTGTATATGTTTTTAATATTAAAATAACATACTTCCTCGTTCTATAATAATTTTCGTAGGTAGATGAACACACATATTAAGAAAGTGTAATAATGAGTGGAATTTTGAGGGGTAATTTAGTAATTTTTTATGTACAAAGTAAATAAATGAGTTGACTTTTTTGTATTTGGGGAGAAAAAGTAATGACATTTGTGTAAAATTGAGGATGTTGTGAGAACGGAGTTTATAAAGGATTTTCCATTTTAAGGATGTGAAAGAGATACGAACAAGAGATACTAAGGAAACTGAAAGAGATGAAACAAAAGGATGACACAAAGAAGAGCACCACCAAATCTAAAGTTGTTTAATGAAGATCATATCTTATAACATTAGAGGGCTAGGGGGCAGATTGAAGAAGCAAGAGGTCAGAGAATTGGTAGCAAAATACAACCCAGATATGTTATGCATACAAGAGACTAAGTATACAGATCACACAAAAATTACAACAGGAGCGATCTGGGGCGAAGGAGACACTGGATGGGCAGCGAAGAACGCAAACGGAAGATCCGGAGGAATCATCAGCATTTGGAATAAGGAGAAACTTGAAATAGTACATGACTGGGCACTCGAAGGGGCAGTAGGTGTTGAAGGGAAATGGGCGCACAACGGAAGATATTTCACAGTGGTCAATATATACAGTCCATGTGATAAAGGGGGCAAAATTATTCTATGGGAGGCTTTACTGGGAAAAATCAGGTCCAACAACATCACGAGTTGGTGCCTTATCGGGGATTTCAACGAGGTTCGAAGCGCGTCCGAGAGGAAAGGCAGAGCAATATATGCACCTTCGGCTAACAACAGGAAATTCGATGAGTTCCTATCCGAAGCCGGGCTCAACGAAATTCAGTTAACAGGAAGAAAATTCACTTGGTCCAGACTAGATGGGAAATGTTGCAGCACGATCGACAGAGCTTTTGTTTCAGACGATTGGGTGGATGAATGGGGTGACTTTAACTTGAAGGGCCTAGATAAGAACAGCTCCGACCATTTTCCAATCTTTCTTCACAAGAGTACGCAGAACTGGGTGCCTAAACCGTTTCGTTTCTTCAACAGATGGCTCGATAATCCTAGTCTAGTCGACCATATCCAAAGCCAAAGGAATAGATACGACGTGAGAGGAACCGAAAGCTATAGATTCAAAGAAAAACTGAAGAAGCTGAAAGCTGATATCAAAGAGTGGTGTTGCATAAACACAAATTTGTCAGAATTAAAACTAAAAGAAGCTAGGACTGAAATGGACAATCTGGATAGAACTCAAGAGAATAAGGATTTGTCGGAGGGGGAAAAGGAGCGACTGAAAGCGGCTAGAAGTTCAATTTGGAACATCAGAAAACTAAAAGACATGGATTCCTTTCAAAAATCAAGAATTCAATGGATTAGAGAAGGTGATGTGAACTCCGCCTATTTCCATAAAATTATTAATTATAGGAGGGCTGGCAATAAAATTGAAGGGATGTTGATGTTCAGAAAAATCAAGCAAGCTATATACGAACATTACAAATACCAATTTTCAAAACAGCCAACCGCTAGGCCCCGCCTAAAGCATTTGGTGTCAAAAAAAATCGGGAGAGAGGAGAACGAATACCTAACGACTCCATTTAGTGAGATGGAAATAAAAAAAGCAATTTGGAGTTGTGGTGGGAGCAAGAGTCCAGGTCCTGATGGCATGACTTTCAAACTCATCAAAAGAGTTTGGCCTACAATCAAAGGCGACATTATCAAGGCCCTGGACGAATTCCATCTGAACGGTAAGATCGTCAAAGGTGGTAATCCGAGTTTCGTAACGCTCATACCAAAAAAGAAGGGTGCTTCTATGATGAACGAATTCCGGCATATATCGTTGATCGGGTGCCTTTATAAAATTCTAACTAAGGTACTTGCTAATAGGTTATCCTCGGTAATTGGTGAGGTGATCTCTGAGAATCAAAGTGCCTTCGTGGGAAACAAACAAATTTTAGATAGCATTTTGGTTCTCAACGAGTCCCTGGATTTTATCAAAAAGGAAAAGTCCGACGGGCTTTTCTTCAAAGTGGATTTCGAAAAGGCTTCCGATTCGGTGTACTGGGCATACATGGACGAAATTATGGAAGGTATGAACTTCAATTGGAAGTGGAGGAAATGGATTCGTGGCTGCGTATCATCGACCACTATGGTTATTCTTGTCAACAGGAGTCCTACAAACGAATTCAAACTCGAGGGAGGGATGCGACAAGGCGACCCTCTATCTCCATTTTTGTTTCTTATAGCGGTTGAAGGCCTAAGTGTTTTAATGTAGCAAGCTGTGAATATTGGTAAATTCAAGTGCTTGGAAATTGGGCGCCTTAAAACATGTGTTAGTCACTTACAGTTCGCGGATGATACAGTAATTTTGGGAAGAGCGAACTTGGAAAATGCTAAAATCATGAAAGGGATTCTTCGTATCTTCGAATTGGCTTCTGGACTAAAGGTCAACTATTCTACAAGCTCCCTGTTCGGGACTGATATTAGATCAGAGGAGCTACTTCAATTCGCTGAAATCATGGGTTGCACCACTGGCTCTATTCTGTTCTCTTATCTCGGCCTCCCTATTGGCGCTAACCCCAGATGCAGCGCAACGTGGAAACCACTTATAGATAGAATCCGGAAAAAACTCTCGGGTTGGGCTAGGAGACACCTGTCTCTTGGAGGGAGGATTACACTCTTAAATTCGGTACTCACGACCATGCCTCTATATTACATATCTTTCTACAAAATCCCGGTGAGTGTTTCTAACTCTATTAAAAGAATGCAAAGGAATTTCCTTTGAGGAGGAAATGAAAGTTCGAGGAAAATCGCATGGGTGGGATGGGAGAAAGTGTGCAAAAGTAGAGTTGCAGGGGGTCTTGGGGTGAGAGACATTAACCTTTTCAACAAAGCCTTATTATGCAAGTGGTTATGGAGATGGGCTAACGAGAAAGAGGCATTGTGGGTGAGAATTCTTAAATCCAGGTATGGATCTTTTAATCATACAGGTTTAGTCGACAATGGCCATTCTATTTGGTGGAGAGATATTGACTAGGGATGGAAAAATGATCTGCCCCGAAGTCGACCCGCCCTGCTCTAAGAGGTTTAGATCCGCCCTGCCCTACCCCATCCTTAAAACAGGGCAAATCTGCCCCTCCCCGCATGCAGGGCAGGGCAGGCATGAATATATGTATTATAAAAATCTGCCCTGCCTTGCCCTGCTCTGAATATATAAAAAAAATTATATTAATATAAAAATTATTGTTGATTATTTTGTTTGTTGTTAAGTATTTTGGATATGACTTACTGAATTTCTAATGTTTAATTTTAATGTTTAATTTAATTGTGGATTTTTAATATTTATTTTATTGTTTAATTTAATTTAATCTGCATATTTTACTTGAACTTTTGGAGTGCATGGGGCAGGGCAATGACTTGCACAGGGCAGGGCAGGGCACAAAATGTTGCCCCGCAGCAGGTCGCAGGGTAGGGCAGATACTTATGAACGCAGGGCAGTTTTGGATATTTAACTATCTGCCCCGCTCTGCCCCATTGCCATCCCTAATATTGACAAAATCGTAGTTGGGGACGAGGGTTCTATTTTTTACGACAATTTGGAAGTAAGGTTGGGCAAGGGATCAAAAATTAAATTCTGGTCCGATCCTTGGACAGTTGATAAAAGATGCCTCAAAGATAAGTTCAAATCTCTTTATATACTATCAGATGATAAATTTGGGTGTGTAAAGAATTTTTGTTTACATGATGGAGAAACTTGGCTGTTCCAATGGAACAGGCCTTTTAACACTAATGAATTCTTGGAGTTTGTCTCTTTATGGTCTTGCATATGCAGATACAGGTTAGACGCCTCTAGAGATGATTCGCTCAGGTGGAAAGGGGCAAAAAACAGGACTTTCAACACGAAGATCATGTACAATAAAATCGCGGAAAGAGCGGCACCCGTTGATGGTTCGAACGTGAATTGGGCAAAAGTTTGGTGGAAGTGTACGCCTACAAAAGTATCGGCTCTTACATGGAAGGTATTAGAAAAAAGAGTGGCCACGGCGGACAACCTCAGGCGAAGAGGCATTAATCCTGCTGGGGCGAACTCCCTATGTCCTATGTGTAAGGTATGCACCGAAACAGGGCAGCATATCTTCACTACGTGTACTGTATCCTTGTTGATTTGGGAGGAGATAATAATATGGATTAAAGGTAGAATGGTGCATGTTGGGAAATTAATTCCCCAAGGGTAGACGAAAAATAAACAAGAAAAAAAATGGAGAGATAACACAATCAACAACACAAGAATTTAACGTGGAAACTCCAAAACCGGAGAAAAAGCACGACCCACCAAAGAGATCACTATATGATAAATTTTTACAATCACACAGAATTCCTTTCTTTTGACACTCAACCCTCCTACACTCTTTCAAGTCTACAATGACTCTCACCTTTCTCTCACGAGACTCTATTACAAGAGAATATAAGAAAGGACTTTAAACTAGAATCAAATACAAGACTAAAGTGTATTGATTGGTGCACTTGTAACAAAGACCTAAGGACTCCTTATATAGGATTAGGAAGTCCTCCCTTCTTTCCTCACATCCGATGTGGGACAAAAATACCTTTTAAAAAACTCTTTTTATTTTAGCACAAGCCCAAGCCCAACAAACTCCACCTTGATAAAATAAAAGAAAGCTCCATTGTCTTTACCGACAAACATGATTCTTAAACCAAAGAACCAACATTCTCAAAACAGAGAACACCTACTCCACCATATGAGTAGAACACTTAGAATCACCCATTCTAAGAATTTCCTTCGGCACATGTCGAAAAAATACCTGCTGAAATTTATGGTGCAACTTCTTACTTTTGGCATTCATAGAAGTCCTTCAGCCATCGACATCTTTCACCACACACCTTGCATCTTTGCCAAACTAATGCACATGTGGTCCAACTAACGTCATCACATCCTCGTTCATGGCAGTTGGACATGCCATAAGGATGTTCATATCCTCAATCAGAGGACATCATCTTCTATCATAACGTTAGCAACAGTTTCAGAGTCATTTGTCGCCGCTCCACCTTGACAGTTTCGCTTTACATCCCCAGATTTCCCGCACTTCTAACACACAGTGCCCTTGAAGTCCTTCTTCTTCTCTTTGCTAAAAGCCACCATTGCTGAATTTTCCGTTGAAGTTCGTCCTTTACTTGTCAGCCGTCTTTCTTCAAAAAGAAGTTTTCCTGTGACTTCAGCAAAATTTAAAGTTTCTTTCCCATGCATCAAAATTGGTTTCATATGCTCATAGGAATGTGGAAGAGACAAGATGAGTCTTAACGTCTTATCCTCATCTTCAATTTTCACTTCAATTGTCTCTAGTTCAGAGATAATACCATTAAGAGTACTCAAATGATCTGAAATTTTCATACCTTCCTCCATCCGCATGGTGTGAAATTGTTCCTTCAGGTATAACCGATTCGAAATGCCCTTTGCCTGGTACAGAGACTCCAACTTTTCCCACAGCTCCTTGGCACTCGAAATCCCATGTACATTTGCAAGAACACTCTTGGCCAAACACAAACGTATTATTCTTGCAGCCCTCAGATCCAGATCCTCCCAATCTTCATCACTCATACTAGAATCTTTGTTGGTGTTACCTTCAGCGGAACCTGGCCTTCCTCTCAGAGCCTTGTGTACACCAGATTGTATCAGCACATCCTTAACTTGAACTTGCCACAAGCTAAACTTGATTCTTCCATCAAATTTCTCCACGTCAAATCTCATTGCACTCGAAGTCTTTTACATACCGTTTCTCCGCCCTTAAACAACCGTCTCAAAAGAGACCCCCGAATCTCTCTAAAAAATCTTTTCTGATGTGGAAGATCAGACTACGCTGCAACCACAGAGCATACTAAGAAATAAATAGAGACTAAACCCGGGCTCTGATACCACTTGTTGGGAAATTAATTCCCCAAGGGCAGACGAAAAATAAACAAGAAATAAAATGGAGAGATAACACAATCAACAACACAAGAATTTAACGTGGAAACTCCAAAACCGGAGAAAAACCGCGACCCACCAAAGAGATCACTATATGATAAATTTTTATAATCACACAGAATTCCTCTCTTTTGACACTCAACCCTCCTACACTCTTTCAAGTCTACAATAACTCTCACCTTTCTCTCACGAGACTCTATTACAAGAGAATATAAGAAAGGACTTGAAACTAGAATCAAATACAAGACTAAAGTGTATTGATTGGTGCACTTGTAACAAAGACTAAATTTTTATAATCACACAGAATTCCTCTCTTTTGACACTCAACCCTCCTACACTCTTTCAAGTCTACAATAACTCTCACCTTTCTCTCACGAGACTCTATTACAAGAGAATATAAGAAAGGACTTGAAACTAGAATCAAATACAAGACTAAAGTGTATTGATTGGTGCACTTGTAACAAAGACCTAAGGATTTCTTATATAGGATTAGGAAGTCCTCCCTTCTTTCCTCACATCCGATGTGGGACAAAAATACCTTTTAAAAAACTCCTTTTATTTTAGCACAAGCCCAACAGTCCATTCTACTAATATGGGGGATCATTGGAAAGATTTCTTCAAAGATGGGAAAAAGGCCATTCAAAGAAATATACTTGGCCTCATTTGGCAATGCACGATTTGGAAAATTTGAAGGAATATGAATAATATTATTTTCAACGAGTCATCATCAACGACGGAAGAGATTTCAGAAAGCATTAAGTTCAGTTCATGGAAATGGTTAAAGGCTCACAAAATCATTAAATTGCCTTTTATTGATTGGGAGAGGGAACCTTGGATGTGCATCCCAGATGTACTATTAGTATAGCAAAACACAGTTTTATTCAAACAATGTAAAAGAGTTCACAATTGTATACGGGTTTTGGTATCCCTAGTTCTTATACGCTAATACAAAGCACCATCTTTTCTTTTTAAAAAAAAATACAGTAGCATTTTATAATTAGTCCAAAAACCATTGAATTAATTAATTCTCCACAAGAAACACTAAAAGATATAAATGAAATTGTGTCCATCCGAACTTTAAAATGTTTGAGATGGATTTATTTATATATTATCGAGTCGAGCTTGAACTTAAATATCAAGTGTTAAATGAGCTTTTGCTAACTTATATGAGTCTAAATGAATTTAATAATTTCAATGATAAATAAATTACACTATTTCCATCTCTTTGTAAGTTACCTATTTTATCAAAATAAACGTCACATTCAAAACTATTCACTTCCTAAAATGTCAACATCTCAGTATTCATACAATTTTCCTTTTATATCCCTGTATCTTGATTTTCTAGCACTTTTCAACAAATCACATCATTTTAATTCATTAATCAAATTATAGAAAATAAATAAGTAATACGGAGTATATAGGAACTTATAAATCCATTAATTACAAAAATGAATATATATATATATATATCTTTATCTACCCTTATATACTAATTTTGAATCTATTCTTTCTTACGTGGTATCTCAATTCTCCTCCATTCCTGTTTTCCTAATTTTACAGAATTTCTGATTTTTTTTTTGTGTAACCGATTTTTTTTCTCCGCGCTTAACTCATCTAATTTTTAAATTATTTTCTCTCTCTCTCTCCCTCCCTCCCTCTTACAGTTTTTATTTTTTTTTTTCCTAATTTTTCTTCTACACCCATTTTTTAAAATCTAATTCAATATATATATTTTTTTAATTTTTTTCTATATTTCTTCTATAAAAGTAAATAAGATTACATACATATGCATTTAAAAAAATTATACTAAATTTTATTAAATAATTTTTTTTTTTTACATTCCCGCGTAATACGTGGTTCTTAGTCTCATATATTTGAGAGTTTTTATCTCTCCTACATGTCATTCTCCTTTAGCCTCTAATTTAAAATACTGCAATTCTATGAGTGGATTTTTTATGATTTTTTAAATTGGGTTGGTCTGCTATGGACTCGAGTGCATGTTGTGCACCCTAGTCCATGTTGCACTATTCAGTTTACTGACTTACACTTTTTGGTAAATGTTGTTGCACTTTTCAATTATTAAACTGTATAATAATATTTTTAGTAATAATTGAAAAGTGCAATACCATTTACCAAAAAGTGTTAGTCAGTAAAACTGAAAAGTGCACATGGACTAGGGTGCACAGCATGCACTCGAGTGCATACTAGACTTTACCTTTTAAATTTTAAATTTTTGGACATACGGTTATCATCAGTTTTCTTCTTCTTATCTACAAGAGCCATTCTTTTTTGGGAGAATTACATTATAGACCATTTCACCCTAAGTTTTTGTAATTCAAGGAAAATTTTATTACAGTTACAAATCAAGTCAAATTAACAAATTAAAGTACAATTCTACCTACCCCTACTGTTTTGATAAGAATTTCAATTTTGAAATAAGAAGATTTAATTAATTTAAGCAAAGGAAAGTCAACTAAATCCAAAACCTTTAATAAAAATTTGAAATATTTCTATGCTCGATAATCACACCCAATTCTTAATTCAAATAACTTTCCTAACAACTCATCCAACATTAATTCCTAAAATATTTTTTATTCTCTCTCCATTGAAGCTGGAAGAAGAAAACGAAAAGCAAGAACAACGCTTGTGCAGAGAATCGTTCAAGGTATTGAGTGGAAAAATCATCTCCTGCATATTATTGTTGCTCGATTCTCTGAATAAATGATATTGGGTTTATGGAAAAAATCTGATTTTTAGGGCTTTGCATATACTGGGTTTTTTCGTTGATTTTAGGGATGATTAAAAAAAATTATACTACATGCATTTTATAAGATGTTTCCTTCGTTGATTATACTGACTTTGCATAAGATGTTTCCTTCTCTGTTTTCTTAGTTCTAACGATCTCTATTTTTTGCATTTTAGAGAAACATAATAAATAGCATATGAGGTATATTCGATTCGATGATTAGATCATTTTATAGAATCATAGAAACGTATTTTACTATAATTTTTCTGCATTTATAAGAAAATCTATGTATTTAGTATGGATGTGGCATATTCGTGTAAGATGTGTTTGCATGTGGCTAAAGATTTTAATTTCCATACAATTTGGTAATATATTTTTTGCAGATGACTAGACGGAAGAGATCCGACATTCAGATTAATGAAGGAGGAAGAAAAATTATGAAAAAGCGCCTAAAGAAAATAGATAGCAGACTTAGTGAGTAAAGAAAGATGCATACATATAATGTTATTATGTTCAAGTAGTACATATTGACATGTTGTTTGGGTAAAGTTTTTAATTTATCATATGACACTGAGAAAGCATGATCTGCATTTGATTACATTCGGTTTCATCATATGATACAATACATATAAATTATATTTTATTGGTTTGTTTGGTTTGTTTTATCATTGGTTTTTGTTTGTGGTTGAATTAGAGGTATTTGTTAATAATCATATGCATAAAATAAATCATATATTAAAGGAAATGCACAAATATAATACATATAATATAGTATATGCATACATCAATACATATAAATTATATAATACATAAATTATTCATATTAATATTAAGTATACACAATCATACGGATAAATACATAAATTATTATCCAGATTGAAATTCATATATAGTTCTCTTTTAGTTCAAAAGTTTCCGTTTATTTGAATATATATTTCTTTTAATTAAAATTAATTAGAAACATAAAAAGAAACCTACAAAAGGTATAAACACTATTATTTTTTTTTAATATAATTACTATACAACAAATATGCATAACAAACTAAATGTAGTATAATATATGCACAAAGTAGTTCATATATAAGTTAATATGCGAAAATTTAATACATATAATAGCATATATGCATTAAAAATACATATAACATATAATATGCATAACTATAATACATAACAAGATCGAATATATATCCTTTAATTTAATATTTTTATTGTTATTTGGAAATATAAACAATAATAATATAGATGTTATAATAAAGGATATTTGACTATTTTAAAAATTGATATATTAAGTTATATGACAAAAAAGTATTAGAATTTATTTATAAAATGATAAAAAAATTATTAGAGATATATGTCAAAATTATTAAAAATAATACATAATAAAAATTATTTGTTTAATATTTTATAGATACTGAAGTTATTTTATTAAATTACGTGTAATTGTTGTTAGAAGCTTTGAAAAATTAATTAATTGAATAAGAATAAATAAAAGGGTATTTTTGGGTTAATTCTAAATAAATACACCACCTTTCATCTCAATATCAATTTAATCACGACCTTTACGATTTTTTTTAAAACCCCAACCTTTCATCGTGTTGCAATTAGATACACATTTTTTTTCTCGGGTCAACAATTGATGATGTGGCTTGCCGGAGCTCGCCACGTCATATTACACATATTTTTTTTTCCCTATAAAGATTACACTTTATAAAAATATTAATTTTTTATAAAAATAAAAATAAAATTGCAGTGTCTCCTCCGCTTCTCAAACTAAATCAAGTTTTCTTCTACCATTCTCAAACTAAATCAAGTTATTCTCCTACCCATAAAAATTAAATAAAAATAAAACTCTCGGCATCTTCGGCGTCTTCTTCACTTCTCAAACTCAACAGAGTTCTTGTTATGCGCGTCTCTCTCACTTCTCAAACTCAATCAATCAAGTTCTTCTCTTCAAATCCTAAAAATCAAAATCATAAGGGATAGAACATTTTTGTTGAATAATCATTAGTGTTTAAACACATTAATTCCTAGAATATTTTCCTCTCTCATAAATCATATAAATTGTAGTTCTCGAACTAGTTGAACAAAATAATAAAAAACCACCAGGTTATCTTCAACATACACCCAAATACAATAATTAATTGAAGTTCACCGAAAAAAAAATTATAGTTCTCGAACTAGTTGAACAAAACAACAAAATTATTAAATAATTTAAGAATTCCTGAAGAAATAAACCACCAAATCACCAATGATCATGGATTAGATGCGTGAGTTTTTTTTTTTTTTTTATGATTTTTATGGTTAGAAGAGAATAACTTGATTTAGTTTGAGATAGAGAAAACTTGATTTAGTTTGAGGGGTAGAGGAGACGCATGAAATTTTATTTTTATAAAATTTTATGGTTAAGAGAGAATAACTTGATTTAGTTTGAGAATGGTAGAAGAAAACTAGTTTGAGAAGCGGAGGAGACGCACAATTTTATTTTTATAAAATTTTATATTTTTATAAAGTGTAATTTTTATAGGAAAAATAAAAAAATATGTGTAATATGACGTGGCGAGCTCCGGCAAGCCACATCATCAATTGTTGACCGGAGAAAAAAAAATGTGTATCTAATTGCAACACGATTAAAGGTTGGGGTTTTAAAAAAAATTGTAAAGATCGTGATTAAATTGATACTGAGACTAAAGGTGATGTATTTATTTAGAATTAACCCTAAATAAAATATTAAAAACACATTTATAACTATTAAAAGAGAATTTATAATTAATTTATTCGAACAACATTGCAGTTAAAAATCTTTTAAACATGATAAATATTATTTAATTATATAATTAATGTTGAATGATTTAAAGAGATGTTGCATTAATTGAGGGAGTAATGAAAACAATGAATTGAATGAGTAAATTTGGTTTCAACCGTAAATGGAAAGGTCAACTACAAATAAGGGAAACTTATTCAAATTGTAACCTCCAGAATTGAGTTGAGGGCATATTAGGAATGTAAAATATAGATTTGTCTTAAACTGTAATATCCAGAATTTTTGCCTTAAATTAAAATATGGGCTTGGATCTTGGTCTATATTGTTAATAAACTCTTTTTTTTTTTATTATTCTTTCTCCATTTTTCTTCTTTCGCTCATTTGTATTCTGTTTCTTTTCTAATTACATATCTACATTTTTTTTAACGCAAAAACTTTTATGCAAATACTTTAGGTGTAATTATATGAAAATGCCCATTTAGAGTTTTCTGGGTCATATACGGTACCCATTTCATTTAATGACCCGGAGATATCAAGCGCATCTCTCTTTCACAATCGTCCCCAATTCTATTCTTAGAAACCGCTATTCTCATCTCATATATCAAATCTCACCTCCGACAAGGTGGGTAGTCGTCACCGTATTCTTCTACGTCTTGTAGCGCCGCCATGTCTTCCGTCGTCGAGCCAGTTCTATCGGCGGTGGAGATGAAGTTCAGCCGCTCTCTTCGTCGGAATCCACTTATTTATGCGTGATTTGTGTGGTTATTTTTCTGTTGTTGTCTACACCGTCATCAGCCAAGGATCTACGATTTGAAGATCTGGATCTGATGATTTTTATGGCGAAGACCTCGTCGCTCGAAGCATATAAAAGCCGTTTCAAGTCGATTTCGTCTGTGGATTTCTTGTGCTTTATGTTGAGCTTGAGGATCGATTTTAACATCTTCTCTTTCGTTTCCTGTGAATAAATTCATGGTTTCTGACTAAAAATGCATATTTCATCACATGGAAATCTGCAACAGATGAAGATCTCGTATTGTTTTGTATTAATCATGACGAGACTGGCCTATTTCGGATGGTTTTTGGCGACTTTGTTCTCTGATTTACCTGTTTCTTTACCTGTTTCTGACTGCAAAAGGCTGCAGGATCTTGAGAAAAAAATTGGGGATTTTACTTTTTTATCTTAACATAAAAGAGTAGTAATCAGGAGATTTGTCCCAAGTTTTCAGAAAATTTGATAGGAAACTGTGGATCTTCCTTGTCTTTTATTGCATAGTCATGCCCCTTAGATTCGAAACATACTAAAGCTGGTATTTTCTTTCTAGTAATTTGACGAATCATTTATGCGCTTATTTATTCACTTGGTTCTTTTCATCTTTCTTAATGAATTAGATTGGCGAATCTTTGCTGATGAAGTGCATACTTTAACTACAATAATGTTTATGAATGTGTTTTAGAAAAGGTGGGAGACTCTTCGCCGCCGCCTGAGAATGGATATGCGCAGCTGGTAAGTTTTCTTATTTTTTTTGTTATTTTCTGTCGTGAGTTTTGTGGGTAGATGAAGAGGTAAATAATTTTCTATGCAAATGTTGTTGCCTTTTGATTTTCTAATTTGAGGTAGGTGAATAGGTAAATATGACATAAGACACCTTTATAAATTCAGAATTTTTTAAAGAATGCTGCAACTTGGAATGACAGCCCTAATTTGTGTAATTTGGTTGATTCTTTACATAGCTTTTGGCCCATGTGCTTGCTTCTCTAAATAATGTTGTGGAGCTTTGATTTGTATCCTTGAATAAGAATTCAGATCTTTTTCTGTAACTTTTTTGATACATCTATTTAATTATTTCTCAAGTGAAAGTAGGTTTGATAGGTATTCTCAAAATACCTCAATGTTGTTGTCTGCTGAACTAGCTAATAAATATGAAGTTGGCCAAAGATGTTTTCATTAGCTTTGACTGTCTTTCTAAAAAAATTGTATTATAATGTTTTTTTGAAAATAAATTGTATTATAATGTTGATGCATGTTTGTTTTGTGATGTAGTAATGGAAGCAATTAGTAATGTTTTCACATTGCCTTGTGCTTTTCGCCCTTTTCTGGAGATAAGTATACTAGGGTTTCAAATGTCCTGATGTGCACAACATATTTAAAAAATATATTTTTCTTATGTGTTTAATGTGATACTGTGATGTTTTTGCATATATACTATTATGTTTTTCTTGTAATACTGTGATGTCTTTGCGCATATACTGTTATGTTTTTGCATTTGTTCTTATTTATTTTAGTTTTTTTTATAGAGTAATATTGATATTCTTAAATGTAAGCATGATATTTTTCTTGTATTGGGGATTTATGTTTACAGAAGATGAGGAATTGAATTTAGGAGAAATTGAAATTGAATTTAGGGGATTTATGTTATACTTTATCATGTAGTGTTATGTGTTGTTTGTAATACTATATTATGTTTTTGTTTAGGGATAGAACATATTGAGAAAAGGTAAGCGAAGGAGTCACAAACCTTCTCCCCTACGTATGAATGGGGATATTCACCTTTAAACTACGATCAATGACCCAATCCTGAAATGAAACAGATGAATCGATTGAAGGTCCATATAGAAGAAAGAAAGACAATGATATTTGTTTGATTTACAAGTGATATAATTTTGGTATAATTGATTGTAATATTGTTATGCTTTATCATATAGTACTGTTATGTTTTGTTTGTAATACTATTTAATGTTTTTGTTTTGTAATATTTATTTGATGTACAGATGATAGAATTTTAGTATAATTGATTATAATACTGTTATGCTTTATCATATAATACTGTTATGTTTTGTTTGTAATACTTCTATTTTATGTTTTTGTGTTGTAATATTTTCTTAATGTACAGGTGGTGATAAAATTCTCGTATAATTAATGGTGATACTGTTATGTTTTATCATGTAGTACTGTTATATTTTGTTTGTAATACTATTTTATATTTTTGTTTTGTAATATTTACTTGATGTACAAGTAATAGAATTTTGTTATAAAAATACTACGGGTTCTACTGTATAATTTTTAAAAGAAAAAAATAGAGAAATAAAAATATATGAATAAATAAAAAGAGAAACTACGGGTTCTATTGTATAATTTTTAAAAGAAAAAAAATAGAGAAATAAAAATATATGAATAAATAAAAAGAGAAAAAAAATTAAATATAAAGAAAAAAAAGTAATATAACTTTTGACACAACCTAAACTTAAACTGAAAAAAAACTGAAAAAAAAATATGTTGTTTGTGGGGTTCAAACCTGGGTCATAAGGGTAGAATCTATAAACTTCTACCACTAGGCTAAAACAATTACCAGAAATATTTATAAACGTTTCGCTATACATTTGTTTACACTGTTATGATATGTCCAATACGGTTGACCCGCGAAAATTTTAATTTACTTAATATATGCAGATTTTGTGGGTTTTACACTATTTTGCACATAAGTACACATAAGGGATTTTCACACAAGTCCATCCCTTTTTTTAATATTGCCAACTATCTCTTCACTGCACTATATTTGTTTGACATAATTTATCATCTATTAACAAATCATCATATCTTTCTGACTTCCATTTTGTCTTTATGCCATTTATCCGAGACAAAGAGGGAGGACTAAATTGTAAAATATGCGGTATTGTTTATAATTTTAAAGGATTGGACAAAAGTTTTCTATATTATTCGTCCTTTCTTTTTCTTCAGGATGTCTCTATTTTCTCTTCAAATCTTTCCATTTTGCAATTCTGAATTTTTTTGTGTATATTACAGGTTGCCTATATTATTCTGAATTTTCTGCTGCCTCTGTTGATGTTGCAAATCTGAGACAAAGAACATCATTTTGTTTTTCTGCAATTTCATCTGAGACAAAGAACATTTTATGCAGGTATTGTTTATAACTTTAAAGGATTGGATAAAAGCAGTTATATATTATTCTTTCATTTCTCAGGTGGCCTCTGTTTCTTTTCAGGTATAGAAATTCAGGTTGGTATTGATTTGTTAAAGAAGACAACATTTGTTTCTTTTATGGAATAATTAGGTAATTTTATATTTCTTTAGCGTTTGAGGAATTACTGTGGTTTGCTTCTGCATAATATAGTTAATATTTTTCTCAATAATTACCACTTTCCAACCTCCGCACGAAATTCATAATGTAGAACAAATTTGAAGGAATATTAATGTTGAACAAGTGATGTATTTTACTATCGTGTTTTTTAAGTAAAATAATACAATCTTTTAAATTCAACAAACTTTACTACTCATAACTGGATGTGAAACAAATCAATTAAAAATAAATTTATTTAGATATTAATGTGAAAACTAAAGTATATGAAAAGATAAAAAAAAATGTACTAATTAATTATTTTTAATTCCCCCGTACGATTGTGCACTTATGTGTAAATCATTTTTATATTATTATATTATTTTCTACATTTAATTGCTGGATTTTCTCACTTAATGGATGGAGTTCTTTCATAAGATTTAATTTTGTATTCTTTGTATTATTATTATTTTTTTATGTTATATATGTGTAGATCATTTTTATATTATTATATCATTTTTCCTTCATAAATTTGATATATAACTTGCTGCTCAGATTCAATTGTTAAGAAAATAGTTTTGCACAATTTTTTAAACAACAATAAGGTAATTTTAGGTTTTTTGGTATTTTTTTAAATAGTGTAATTTTTTGTTTTATTTGTATTGTGTTAACATTATTTTTATTTTATCAATCCAACTCCTACTAATTTCATGATTTGAAATACAGAGGTATCAATCAAACTCCTACTAATTTAAGAGCATATTGTTATTTTAAAGCTATAACTAATTTTTATTGATTTATTATTCATTTTAAATTGACATGGTAATTTTAAGAGAAAATTAAAATATAGTTTTTTTTTTTTTAAATGAATCGCCCAGAAATCGACTCTGAAATACTTGAGTGGGTAAACAAGACATTTGAATCTCCACCTTTTTATTTCAACCCAGTATACAACTCTAAAAATGATGAGATGGTGTCAATTTATAAATTCATTTTGTTTACTCATGATTTCTGCATGTTTTTGTAAAGTTCTACATTTTTTTTAGTATCTTCTAAACCTCTTATGTTTTGTCAATCCAACCCTCAATACTCGATCATATCATCAATTGCTATTTCTAATTTATGAAATTTGTAACTCATTTTGTATTTTAGATTTTTTCTCTTTTTACAATCAATTGTACCTATTTGAGTCATTGTGTGTGTGATACCTGAGCTTCTCACTACTCATTGACCAATATAATTCATGCATTGAGCATTTTATATTATTTATGTGCTATTTGTGATTTTCATTAGTTTATAGCTTGAATTTAAATTATTGAGAATATTTATATGCTTTATGTGATTAGTGTTGAGAGAATCCTTTTATAATTTATTTGGGCTTCATTAGAGTTTAAGTGTATTATATAAATAATTTAGTAAGTAATGTTATTATTTAGAATAGTAAATAATAAATAAATGTAATTAATTGTTATTATATATCTACTAGTATAAGACCCGCGAATTTCACGGGATTGGAAAAAAATTAAATTATTATAATAAATAAAATTTTATATAATTTGTTATTTTAAAATATATTTGATGATAATTAATGTATTTGAATAAGAGGATGGGTTGTCATTTGTGTGTATGGTTGTAATATATTAATTTGTATTAAGAGAATTAAATGGAGTGATGAAATATTATTGACTATACAATTTTTTTTTTTGTAATCTAACGTCAACTCTATAACAGTAGAATACAATCAAATGAAGATGATGCAATCTAAAATAATTAGTTTCATATATTTGTATAGAAATATATTATATACAAATATATTATGGTAAAGTCTAGTATGCACTCGAGTGCATGCTGTGCACCCTAGTCCATGTGCACTTTTCAGTTTACTGACTTACACTTTTTGGTAAATGGTGTTGCACTTTTCAATTATTAAACTAACTCATATATTATAAGTAATGTAATATTCAAAAGTTAAAGAAAAAATGACCTCCTTGTCTGCATGAGAAGAGAGAGAGGAGAGCATTTTTTTTTTTTTAATTATGAGAAGAGAATAGAGAATTTAAAAAATCTTCTTGTATTTTTGTCCTCTAAATAGAAAATCAACCTCACATAAAATGGAGAATAAAAAAAATTAAATGGAAATTGAGAGTAAACCTAAGAAATTCAAATACTCACCTTTTCATCAATCACTAACAACTCAAAAAAATTCTTCTACTTACCGCACAACTTTTACTTTTAATCTCCATGTTTTCTTGTCTGCATAAATATGAGAAGAGAGAGAGGAAAGATTTTTTTTTAAATTATGAGAAAATTAGAAGAGAGAAACTTGGAGAAAATCGAAAAAAAAGGGAGAAACAGAAGAGAGAATTTAAATAATCCTTTAAGAAAACCGTAAAAAACTGAGAAATATGAAAAAAATCCTTCAAGAAAACTGTAAAAAATGAAAGAGAGAGAGAGAGGATATAGAACTAAAAAAATTAGTTAAGAAAAGTGTAAAAGAAAAATGCCCGAGAAAAGGGAGAGAGAGAGAGAGCGGGGAGAGATTTTTTTTTTGTAAATTCCGAGAAAATTAGAAAATTAAAAAGAAAGAAACTTGAGATGCCACGTAAGAAAGGGAAGATTTAGAAATAGTACTGTTTTGGATTTTTGCATAGTTCAATAGTTCAATGTGATTGGTAATCAATGAGGTGTTCATAAAATCCCCATAGTTCAACGTGATTGGTAATCAATGAGGTGTTCATAAAATCCCTCCAGAGTGTGCAACTCATGCTCATGCCTTATAAAAGAATACGATGATATCAAATAAATATAAGAACATAATATTTTATATAAATAAATTATGATTTGAAAAATTAATTCCAGAACGGACGGAGTGCATACTTTTACATTTTTAATTCATCAATCACTACCAACTCAAAAAAAAATCTTATGTTTACTGTCTTTTGATCCATGTGTGCAGTCGTGCAGAAATATGAGAAAAGAGAGAAATAGGAGATATATATATATTTTTTTTAATAATGAGAAAATTAGAAAATTAAAAAGAGAGAAATTTGGAGATAAAATCGAGAAAAAAAAGGAGAAAGAGAATTTAAAAAATCCTCTTGTATTTTTGTTCTCTAAATAGAAAATCAATGTCACATAAAATTGAGAATAAAAAAAATTAAATGGAAATTAAGAGTAAGCATAAGAAAAATACTCACTTTTTCATCAATCACTACCAACTCAAAAAAAATCTTCTATTTACCGTTCAACATCGCACAACTTTTACTTTTAATCTACATGTTTAATTGTCTTGCAGAAATATGAGAAGAGAGAGAGAGAAGGGAGAGATTTTTTTTTTTTTTTTTGTAAGTTATAAGAAAATTAGAAAGAGAGAAACTTGGAGATAAAATCGAGAAAAAAAAGGGAGAAAGAGAAGAGATAATTTAAATAATTGTTTAAGAAAACCATAAAAAACTGAGAAATATTAAAAAATCCTTCAAAAAAACTGTAAAAAAATGAAGAGGAGAGAGAACTAAAAAAATTAGTTAAAAAAAGTGTAAAAGAAAATTGCCCAAGAAAAGGGTAATGATATATATCATATATATCATATATAATGCTCGTGGGCTAGTAGATATATATGTGTACAGGTTAATTGCAAGATATACATATACACCCTAAAAGAATACTTATATACATTATAAAAGAATACTTATATACATTAATGATGAATATTTATAATATTAATTCATTAGATAAATATGGACAAAGCTTTTGAGAGAAGCTAGATATATTGAGAAAGGTGATTTACTTTTTGGCTTAGCAAACATACACCCCAACTCGTCTGATACCAAATATTGTTGGGATATGAATTCTTGAAACAATGTTCTAGTTGATGATTGTATGTTTTGATGGCCAAAAGCAACTTAAAGTTAATGATATATGTGGTTCTAAGTCATCTTAACTAAGTCATCATAAGAGATATTGAATCTGAGTTTACTGATCTTATATATGTTTACTGATCTTAGTGTGTTTACTAATCTGATATAAGAACTGTTAGGAACTAAGCTGATGTTTTGTATTGTATAGACAGCTTATAGTATAGGACTTAGATGTACTCATCTGTATATAGTTCAGTTGATGTATAGATAGGTTTTATATTTGTTGTATTATGTTGTATTCAACATTGTAAAAGTTCAGAACAGTAGATTAGAACTAGATTAAGAGAAGATCAGAAGACTATTGAAGACTCAGAAGACTACTTCAGAATAAGAAGACTTTCTAGAAGAGTTGAAGAGAAGCTTAGAAGTTCAAGAGAAGTATTCTGGAGAAGTTAGAACAGTTTTGGAGAACAGTGCTGACTGGCTCAGAGCAGTAAAAGTCAGAGCTGTAAGTTACTGTGTGCTGAGTTGGTAAGTTTGAAGAATAAGTTTGGAAAACTTATTAAGGCGTAATTGAAGATATATTTGAAGATATGCTGACTTGGAATTAGTTGAAGGATGTTACAAAGTCGGTTACAAAAAGAAGTTACAAAAACAGTTTTAGAGTTAGTTTACAAACTGCTAACTGTCATACTAATGTCTATAAATACTGTGTGATCTTCTACTGCTAAGACTACTGAAAGACTACTGATCTAAGTGCATTCAAGAGCAATCAAAGTATTCGAAGCATTCAAGACTCATAGAGTTTAGGAGATCAATCTGAGAAGGAGCCACTGAATTGAAGAGAAGAATCAAAGGTTACAATCAGAGAAGTTTACTTTTCATTTTAAAGTTTGTATTGTTGTAAACAAGTGTGCTAGTTACTTGTGAAATTACTAGTCGATCGAAGATACACTTGAGAGTGTAATCGAAAAGATCACAGTCTTAATCTTGGGACTTTAAGCCACAAGAAACTCAAGGAAGAGTTAATAAAACTTCACAACTGGAGTTGTGAGAGTGGATGTAGACATTTGTCGAACCACTATAAATCTTGTGTTCTTTACTTTTTGTTTGATATTTGTTTGAATTGTTTAACTAAGAACATTAAGGTTTACAAAGTAAAAGATCTAAATAAAAGTTGAGTATAAAACTGAAACTGGAAAGTACTAATCTAACTCAGTAAGAGCAGTACTGTTCAGAACACATTTCCGCATTATAAACTCTGATATTTTGAAAGATTTTGAAAAGTCTATTCACCCCTCCCCTCTAGACTTTTCTTAGCTTACTCAATCTTACACTCAACTTGGGACCAACAAGTGGTATCAAAGCAGTAGTTCTTTGGACTGCTGTTTCTTGATAACCCTGTAGGCTTTGGGGAAAGTGTTACTGATCTTGTTACTAATTCTTGCTAATTGTCAATTCTTGAATATCTGAAACTACTTGCTATTTTACTGATCTTATCTGACTGATCTATCATGGATGAGACTAATGTGAACAAACTTCCTAAGTTCAAGATTGCAGATTATGACTACTGGAAACTAAGGATGGAGGCCATTTTCAGTTCAACACATGATCTAATGGTTTCTGTGGTCAAAGAAGGACCAATCACTACCATGGTGCCAAACACTGCAACTCTGGAGCCATCCAAGGCCGTTGGTGTACTCGTTCCAAAACCAAGGTCAGAATTAACTGTAGAAGAAATGAAACAGAACAATCTAGCCAGTTTGGCCAAAAACTACATTTTACATACCCTTCCCAATGAGTATCTTGGGAAAGTATTAAAATGTAAGACAGCTAAAGAAATGTGGGACCGTTTAGCTATCCTTTGTGAAGGTACATCCCTAATAAAGGAAAGCAAACTATCCACTGCTGTTCAGAGGTTCGAATCATTTAAAATGAAGGCTGGTGAAACAATAGACCAGTTGGATACTCGATTTACAAAAATTATGAATGATCTTGATTTGTTAGGCAAGTCATATACTAATAGAGAGATCAACCTGCGTATTCTTAAGTCACTAGATGATAGGTGGAAAATGGTCAAGATGATCATTAAAACTACACAGGATATAAATACCTGGACTGCTGAAACCACCTTCCAAACCCTTAAGGCGCATGAGTTTGAATTAGATGAAGAAGATCCAATAGTGAGCAGTGATAGGGAGATGGAAATCTCCAAGAGTATTGCTTTTAAGGCATTTACCTCTAAGAAGTCTAGATCATCTATGTCTAAGCCCTCAAGCATAAAAGATGAACTAGATAGTACTGATCTTACTCTTAAGGATCAGTTGAACTTAATGATAAAGAGGTTTGATAAACTCAACAAGCGTTATGGTAGATATAAGAGATTTTATAAGGAAACTCAGGGTTCTAGTAACAGGGACTCTTCTAAGACCAGAAGGGATCACAAATCTTCTGAAAGGAGAGATGATGTCTCTAATGAGAATAGAAGAGATAGGAACTCTGCTGATAGGAAGGATAAGAAATCTACTGATAGAAAGGATAGGAACCGACATCGTTCTCCTATTAAACGTTCTACTAATGAACCTGTGTGCTATAACTGTGATAAGCCAGGTCATTACATCCATGAATGTCCTGATCTAAGTTCAGAGGACAGAGAAGAAAGACAAGCAAGAAGAGATCGCAGATTTGCCAAGGGAAAGAAGGCTATGGTGGCTTACAATGATTCTGAAACGGATTCAGATGAGTTGCCATCGTCTTCATCTGAGTACCCCTCTAGCAATGAGAAAGAAGCTTTTATTGCAGATGATGGACTAGCCATGATGGCAAAAATCGAACAAGAGGTATCATCTGTCAATTCTTTTTAATCTTGTGATAATTCTGACTCTGATTCTCATGACACTGCTGATAGTAGCGTAGGGAGTAGTCTTCACCATTCCAAGGGAGTGACTGAAGAAGACCTCCTACAAGCTAACAAAGCATTTATGGAAATCAGTGATGAGAATATATCTTTAAAACAAGAAATCATTCGTTTAAAAGAAGCTCAGTTAAAAGTGGATCCTAATATAGTTATCATAAATGCAAGACTATCAGAAGAGTTGTCTCAACTCCAAGAAAAGTATGCATCCACTGATAAACTATATCAGGATATGCTTAAAACCCAAGCCAAAGAGACAAATGAATTCAATGATTTAAAGACTAAATGTGATCAACTTGAACAGCGCAATAGATTCTTAAAATCTGAAGTAGTTAGCCTAGATCTAAAGCTATCTGAAATGATTAATTCTGCTAAGATTAATCAAACTTTATCAGACAGATATAGAGATCCAGATGATAAAAGAGGAATAGGTACAACTGTGCCTAGTTCTCCTACTTCAGGCATTAAGAACACTAATGGAGCTAGTTCAAGTTCTTTGCAGCTAGATAAAGGAAAAGAACCTATGACTTATGATAATGATCCAAAACCTAAAGTACAGTCTAAATACATTCCTCCTACTACCAAGACTGGTAAAAAGAAGAATGTATCAAGACCAGTACAGTCAAGACCATACCAACAGAGTTATACTCCTCTGACTAGAGCAGAACAGTCCTGGTATCAGAAGAGACAAACTCAGAACAGTAGGTCAAGACAAGCACATGCAAGTTGGGAACAGCCTAGACCTCCTTTTATAAGGCAGTCTCAGTTGTATTCAACTAAACCTAGGAAATTTGTGCCTCATTATCATAATAAACCTGTTCTTTATCCTCCACCTTTATCCTATGATATCATTGGAGAGGAAAGGCCAAAACGCATTTATAAGCCGTATGGTCCACATGCTTTTAGACCCTATTCAAACTATTACAGACATACTGATCTTACTGAAAAAGGGATAGAACCAAGGAAAGACTATCTCAGAAAAATAGATCCTAAGTCTGCTGATAGTTCTGAAATGGTTAATAAAGTATTGTTTTGTAATAAATATGGAAGGAAACTGAAGAGGTCTCATCTATTCAAATCTTCAATGTTTATTTGGGTACCTCTCACCGCTAACCCCCAAGGACCCCAATAAAAGAAAGGGTACCTAAATTATTAAGATCACTACTTGCAGGGTCGATTGTGCTTATACAAGAAAGGTGGTTCAGTTAGAGAAACTTGGTATATAGACAGTGGGTGTTCACACCACATGACTGGTACCAAGGCTCTTCTTTCTGACTATCATGAGCAAGAAGGACCAAAAGTGATCTTTGGAGATAGTTCCATGGCAATCACAAAAGGATTTGGATACATCAGGAATGGAGATGTAGAGATTCAATATGTCTCCTATGTAGAAGGTTTGAAATACAATCTGTTATCTGTCTCTCAATTCTGTGACAGGGGCTATAAAGTCTACTTCAAGAGCACAAAGTGTGAAATCTGGGATAAAAGAACTCACACTATTCTACTGGTTGGTGTAAGACAGGGCAATGTCTACATTGTGAACTGGAATAGTTGTCCTAGGGATGCTTGCCTTCTTTCTAAGAGTCCTAAAGAAATCAGTTGGTTATGGCACAGACGCCTATGCCATATGAACTTTAAGACAATTAATAAGATAGCAAGAGACTACCTTGTTGAAGGTATCCCTAATGAAATCTATTTCAAGTCACAAGTGTGTGATGCATGCCAGAAAGGTAAACATGTAAAGGTTTCCTTTAATTCAATTCATGTTCTTTCTACTTGCAGAGTCTTAGAACTCTTGAACATGGATCTTCATGGTCCTATAAAACCCCCTACACTAAATGGTAGAAGGTACACTTTAGTTGTGGTAGATGATTATTCAAAGTTCACTTGGGTAATCTTCTTAGACAAAAAGAGTGATACACAAATCCAACTACCAGAACTGTTGAAGAGGTTACAAGTAGAAAAGGGTCAGCCCATTGTCAAGATAAGAAGTGACAAGGGGACTGAATTTATAAACTGTTACATCAAAGAATATTGCTCTAAGGCTGGAATTCAGCATTTGACAAGTGCAGCTCGAACATCCCAACAAAATGGAGTTGCAGAAAGGAGAAACAGAACACTAAAGGAAGCATGCAGAACAATGCTGGCAGAGTACAACACACCTCAGAAGTTCTGGGCTGAGGCAATTAATACTGCCTGTCACACTCAGAACAGGAGTGCTCTAAACAAGGTACATGGTAAAACACCATATGAGGTATGGAAAGGTAGAAAGCCAAGAATTTCTTATTTCCATATTTTTGGTTGTAAGTGCTTCATTCATAACAATGGAAAGAGCAAATTAAATGCTTTTGATGCTAAAGCTGATGAAGGGATATTCTTAGGATACTCCTCTACTAGCAAGTCATTTAGGGTATTTAATTACTCTACCATATGTGTGGAAGAAACACCCCATGTTGTCTTTGATGAAGTTGTACAGGACTCTGCTGACCATCAGCTCAGTAAGAAAGTTGATGATCTGAAAATTCAAACTGACAAAGATGACAGTGAGACTGAAGTTTATGAATCTGTACAAGCTTACAATCCATTCCTGAACATCCTAAACAAAGATGATGATGTAGAAAAGGTAAAAGACAAAGGTAAAACTTCTAGACCAATTGATATGCCTGAATTGGTTGACTGTTCACCTGTGAATAAATCTGATGATATTAATGATACTGAGATACATGATATAGATGATGAGAGTGTTCATGTTAAGACTAGAAAAACATGGAAATCAGCTCACACTTCTGATCTGATTATTGGTGAGTCTGGTAAAGGTGTTAAAACCAGAAGACAACTGTTTGATTCTAAGACAGAACCTAGTAATTCTTTGTTTTGCTGGTGTTGCTTTTTATCTTCTATTGAGCCCAAGACTGTGAAAGAGGCTCTGGCTGATAGTAATTGGATTATTGCAATGCAAGATGAATTAAATCAGTTTACTAGAAATGATGTATGGGAACTTGTAGATAGACCTGCTAATCACAATGTGGTAGGTACTAAGTAGATTTTCAAAAATAAAAAGGATGAGAATGATCTTGTTGTTAGAAATAAGGCTAGACTAGTTGCACAGGGCTACTCTCAAGCTGAGGGTATTGATTATGATGAAACTTTTGCCCCTGTAGCTAGACTAGAAGCTATAAGATTGTTTCTTGCTTATGCTGCTTATATGAAATTCACTGTGTATCAAATGGATGTGAAAAGTGCATTTTTAAATCGTATACTTGCTGAAGAAGTTTATGTAGAACAACCTCCTGGTTTTGAGGTAAATGGTAACCAAGTATACAGGTTGAAGAAAGCACTATATGGACTAAAGCAAGCCCCAAGAGCCTGGTATGACACACTTTCTCTATTCTTAATTGAAAATGATTTTACTAAAGGCAAAGTAGACCGTACTTTGTTCAGAAGACAAGAAGGTAAAGACATTTTACTTGTTCAAATTATGTTGATGACATAATATTTGGATCTCCAAACAAAAACATGAGTGAAAGCTTTTCCAAACTCATGCAAAGTAAGTTTGAAATGTCAATGATGGGAGAAATGACTTACTTCCTTGGTCTTCAAGTAAAACAATCATCTGAAGGTATCTTCATCAATCAAGCAAAATATACAAGAACTCTGTTAGATAAATTTGGTATCAAGACCTGTAAAACAGTTGGAGTACCAATGCTACCTACATACAAAATGGATCCAGATGAACGAGGTAAGTGTGCTGATCAATCCTATTATCGAGCTTTAATTGGTTCTCTTCTCTATTTGACTGCTAGTAGGCCAGACATTGCATTTGCAGTAGGTGTTTGTGCTAGATTTCAGGTCAACCCCAAAGAAAGTCATATGGAAACTGCTAAAAGGATATTGAAATATCTAAAGGGTACCATCAATCGAGGTTTGTGGTATTCTATAGATGATGATTTATCCCTAAATGGTTATTCAGATTCTGACTTTGGAGGCTGTAGAATAGATAGAAAATCAACTTCTGGTTCATGTCAATTCTTAGGTTCTAAGCTCATATCATGGTTTTCCAAGAAACAAACTAGTGTGGCAACTTCTACTACTGAAGCAGAATATATGGCAGCAGGAAGTTGTTGTAGTCAACTACTTTGGTTAATGCAACAACTTAGAGACTACAATATTGTGGAATCTAATGTACCTATATTCTGTGACAGCAATAGTGCAATTGCCAACACTCAAAATCCTGTTTTACATACTAGATTCAAGCATGTAGATGTTAGACATCATTTTATTCGGGATCATGTTGAAAAGAAAAACATTAGGATGGAAAAGATTCATACTGATATTCAGAGAGCTGACATTTTCACAAAACCTTTGGCTGAAACTAGATTTAGAGAGCTTTGTATATGTTTAGGGTTGATTGATATGGAACCTACTTGTGTATAGAAGCATGTACAAACATTTCAGGTACTGTGCTGATATCAAGAACATTACTCCAAGAAGGATAATTCAGAAAGATAGACCATGTCAAGACCACTACATTCATCTCAAACAGGTAAATAGGGTACTAAGGTGCCTAATCCCGATGAGGAAGCTGGTAAAGCTGAGGGAATTGAGAATATACATCTAAGGGGGAATCTGTGATTTCTTAAATATCTTTTCTGTTGACTCAGAGCACTAGTCACCTTAGAACAAACCTTATAAAGACCTATTTTAATTATTACTTACTGATCTGTACTATATTTCACCAATTATGCATGAACTAACACTTCTACCAAGGTGAAACAGGCACAGAAGATGAGTTCTCCATTGGAGGGGGAACTGATCTGATTACAAATATGATCTGTCTACAAATCTAATTTGATTACAGTCTTTATCTATCTACAGACTCGTTCTGATTATTTAATTGATCTGTCTACAAAACTGTTCTGATTACAAAGTTTCTTTGTCTACAGAACTGGTATGACTACAATATCAATCTTTCTACAGAACTGATCTGACTACTGATTAAACTGTCTATAGAACTGATTTGATTACAGAAAATCTGTCTACATAATAGAACTGATCTGAGACACAGTACTAATCTGATAGTACTATATATATTGGTGTTAAAAAGGTGTTCATCAGAAGAGTTGGGAACTGATCTGAGGATTAATGTGCTGACTCATCTACTGATCTGATGTTTGAAAAAGATTACTCAGCTGATCACAATACTCAGCTGATACAGATAAGTGTATTTCTTTTATGTAGAAGTAAGAAAATGAAGTATAGTGTGTGCGGAAACTACTGTGCTGATAGGCATCAGACCAGTATTTTGCCTTAGAATTTTCTAAGTAAAAAACTGTTCAATTATTAGATTACTAATAGAGAAGATTAGTGCACTCCTCTATTTGTGACCTAATTTTAAATGGTGTATCTATCTAACACAAATTGGTTCCAAGAATTGGAACGGGTTCTGGAATCTGGAACGTTTGTTTTAACTTACGGATTTCAAGACTCAATCCAAACCACACGTCGTGCGAAATTAATTCAATCCAAGCCCTAGATTTGTTTTGAATTCATTAAACACGATCTCCCACACTTCATCTTCTTCACTTTACATTTCTGGAATTTACGAGCTAAGAGAATTCTGAAAATCTCTCTACTACTCTTTCTCAAATTTTATTATACTCTCTAAAATGGCGATTCTCAGAATTAAGAATCAAGCTAACAAAGTTGTAGGTACGTTCGATTCAACGAAATGGCTCAGACAGAAGGGTATTTTTGTTGAGAACGCTGTGTACTTCGCCGGACAACAAAATGCAGAGAATCAAGCTATTCTCACCATGTGCGAAGAAAGTGGCCTGAGGAAGTTCTTAGAATCATTCCCCAAGATGGTTTTTGAACCTGAGGCAATGGAATTCTATTTGCAACTTCAGGGCGACAATAACGGTGTCCGATCGATGCTCTCCGGACATAGAGTCTCATTGACAAGAGAGATTCTAGGTCTCGCTTTTGATTTGCCGGAAGGATCTGTTCATATTTTGAGTTATATAGAAGGGCAAGAAAAGGAATGTGTTGGAAGATGGACTGGTGTTGAACCCAAGACGTTGCATAATCTCAAAAAGGCGATTCTTCCCATATCTGGCTTAAAATTATTAATGGACATTGCTGGAAAATGTTTGTTAGGGCAACATCATAGCTAGGATGCTCTCACGAATTTGAAAATTCGAGTAATGGCTGCAATAATTGATCGTGTCAAAGGCGACTGGCAAGGATTTTTCATTGAGAGGTTGTTAAGTGAGAAGGAAAAGGTGTTGTTTGATGAAGAGTCAAAAGAGTTCTCCATCAACTCTATGCTTGGTTTTGGAAACAAGGTTAGCATTCTACTACCAACCTTGGCAGAAAAGAAGTCTGATTGGAGCTCTCCAAAGAAATTTCATCAAAATAAGTTTTTGTTCAAAAAGGAATCTGTGGAATTTGAACAACTACAAGTTCAGGATCAACCTCAACAGCAAGATTCTAGAAATTCAATGTATAAATCTGAGGACGAGGTTCCTAAAGTTCAATCAAAGGCAAGGCATGATCCTAGCAGATCACTACCAAGGAAGGATAGGAAGTTGTCTTCTGATAATTCGGAGAAGACAGATGAGGAGGACGAAGATATTCAACAAGAGGAGGTAAGTGATTCTAGCCTAATTGTTAGTTATAAAAGAACAAAAGGTAGAGGAATTGCTGGTCCTAGTAAAAAGCATAAAACCATCCCATCTACCCCTTCAAATTCTGATCATATACCTGCTCAACCCATTGATCAACATTCAACCCATTCTGATGCATCAGTTCACTATTCTCCTTTGCATCAGAACAGTCCTCTCATATCTCCTCAGAACTCTCCAATTCAGTTTTCTCCCCATTCAAGTCCTCCAGAACATAACCCAATTCATGATCACTCTACTGAACATGAATTTGAACCTTTTTCTGTACCCATTGATATATCATCCTCCCCAGAACCTGAGTTTATCATCCTCCCCAGAACCTGAACCCTTTTTCTTGTTTGATGGATTATCCTATTTGTGATAAGGAAGATCGTATTAGGATACAGCTGAGGTTAGCTCTCTTAAAGGAGTTTCATGGTTTGGATGAGAGTTCAATTGAATTTGAAAGACTTCTTAGAATAGGTACTTGGGTTTACCTGAAAATAAGTGATCTAAAGGAATCTTTGGTTATTATGGATGGTATGGGTGGTTCCTCAGTCTTTGATGATTGGGAACAAGAACAGAAGGATGCAGTTGGTGTAGATTCTTTTACATAATTGTTGACTCCAGAATCTGTAGTAAAGCTTGTTGAAAGAATAACTGGATTTTCGTATCATGTGGAACCTGTTAAAGATGATGTTGATAATCATATGGACATTTATGATGATGAAATTGAGGTTCAGATTCAACCTAATGAAGCAATTGAAAATTTGGATGTGCATATGGATGAGGTTATTACTCTAGATCAAGAAGAGGAAGCACTTGATGATGCTACTGAAGTGATTGAAACCACTGAAATTCTTGGATCTACTGAGGTCATTGAGCAAGAACAGACTGTTTATGCTGATGAAATTCAGAGCACACAAAAGGAAGTTGAGGAAGTTGGTGTCCCAGAAGATGTGCAGGAAACTGTTAGAACAGTTCCTCAAGAATCTGTTTTAGATGATTCTAGACTTGACCTTTTGAAGAAGCAGAATGAAGAGCTTCAAGCCAAATTGGAGGCTGCTGTGACAAATTTTCAAGAAGCCACTGAAAGATTGAATAAGATTACTTCTGAAAATGCTTATGACAGAGTTATGGAGCATACAATGTCAAAGATTTATGATCTCTATAGACTTCAAGAAAAGAAATTATCTCAAGTGTTGCATGACAGGTTGGAACAACACATGACTCCCTTGAAAGAATGGCATGATGAAGCCAAAAAGGGGGAAGATAAGTTAAAAAGAGTAATGGAGCAAACTCAACAACAACAAGCTCAGTTAGTCGTTAGTCAAGATGAGTTGAAAGAAGAGATTGCTAGTCTAAATAGAAAAATCAAGCTTAGGAAACAACAATCTCAGGAAGATGTTGTGAAAACTTCTACTAGAACTGATATGGCTGAAAGTTCTGGAAAGAAGAAAAGGAAATTGATCTTAAGTGATGAAGAAGAGCAAGAATCTGAAGAGACTGGTAGAGTTACCAAATCAAGGAGTAAATTGAAAAATGTTATTTCAAGTGATCAACCATCTAAAGAAGAAATGGCTAAAGCTCAGGAGAAATTGGAATTAATGCAGAAGAAAAGAGCTGAAGCTGAGTTGAAGAAGAAAAAGTTAAAAAATGTTGAATCAATAAGTAAGAGATTTGAAAATCGTGTTACTTCTTTAAAAAGGAAGATGAAAGCTCAGAATAAAGCTGCAGGAAAGAAAGTTAATAAGAATTTCAAGAATGAAGACTTTGTTGAATTCATAGTTCTACCAGAGAATATGGAATTCTGGAATAGTCTGAAGAAAAGGTGGCAGATTACAAACTTCATTGTGAAGAAGTTTGGTGATCATCTGAACAAGGAAGCAGAATTTGCTGATTTTGAAGAGTTCATGATGAACATAGCAAGAGATTTCTGGGAAGATATCATAGTTACTGCTGCTGCTGCTAATATTAAAATCTTATGTCCTGAAGAACCAATCTGGGATCCTCCAAGACTTGAGAATGGAGAACCTGATTACAAAGAGATTGGTAACATCATTGCGAAGATCATTAAAGATGAAGGCATCACTGATCATCAACATATGATGGATATCAAGACAAGACTCTACTTGGCATTCAGAATCTGAAGATTGAAGATGAAGGGCTAAGCTCACAAGATAACATTTCTTAACCTTAATCTTTATTTCTATATTTTCTGTTTATTTCATATTTCATGATTATGTGTAATATGTGCATTATCTGATCTGATTATGAATATGAATTTGGAATTTTGAATTGATGAACTATTATGATTGACTACATACTTAACTACTGATTTATTAACATTTAAGTAGTTTTGGCTTCATCAAAAAGGGGGAAATTGTTGGGATATGAATCATTGAAACAATGTTCTAGTTGATGATTGTGTGTTTTGATGGCCAAAAGCAACTTAAAGTTAATGATATATGTGGTTCTAAGTCATCTTAACTAAGTCATCTTAACTAAGTCATCATAAGAGATATTGAATCTGAGTTTACTGATCTTAGTGTGTTTACTGATCTGATATAAGAACTGTTAGGAACTAAGCTAATGTTTTGTATTGTATAGACAGCTTATAGTATAGGACTTAGATGTACTCATCTGTATATAGTTCAGTTGATGTATAGATAGGTTTTATATTTGTTGTATTCAACATTGTAAAAGTTCAGAACAGTAGATTAGAACTAGATTAGGAGAAGATCAGAAGACTATTGAAGACTCAGAAGACTACTTCAGAATAAGAAGACTTTCTAGAAGAGTTGAAGAGAAGCTTAGAAGTTCAAGAGAAGTATTCTGGAGAAGTTAGAACAGTTTTGGAGAACTGTGCTGACTGGCTCGGAGCAGTAAAAGTCAGAGGTGTAAGTTACTGTGCTGAGTTGGTAAGTTTGAAGAATAAATTTGGAAAACTTATTAAGGCGTAATTGAAGATATATTTGAAGATATGCTGACTTGGAATTAGTTGAAGGAAGTTACAAAGTCGGTTACAAAAAGAAGTTACAAAAATAGTTTTAGAGTTAGTTGAGAGTTATTTTACAAACTGCTAACTGTCATACTAATGTCTATAAATACTGTGTGATCTTATACTGCTAAGACTACTGATCTAAGTGCATTCAAGAGCAATCAAAGTATTCGAAGCATTCAAGACTCACAGAGTTTAAGAGATCAATTTGAGAAGGAGCCACTGAATTGAAGAGAAGAATCAAAGGCTACAATCAGAGAAGTTTACTTTTCATTTTAAAGTTTGTATTGTTGTAAACAAGTGTGCTAGTTACTTGTGAAATTACTAGTCGATCGAAGATACACTTGGGAGTGTAATCGAAAAGATCACAGTCTTAATCTTGGGAATTTAAGCCACAAGAAACTCAAGGAAGAGTTAATAAAACTTCACAACTGGAGTTGTGAGAGTAGATGTAGACATTTGTCGAACCACTATAAATCTTGTGTTCTTTACTTTATGTTTAATATTTGTTTGAATTGTTTAACTAAGAACATTAAGGTTTACAAAGTAAAAGATCTAAATAAAAGTTGAGTATAAAACTAAAACTGGAAAGTACTGATCTAACTCAGTAAGAGCAGTACTGTTCAAAACACATTTCCGCATTATAAACTCTGATATTTTGAAAGATTCTGAAAAGTCTATTCACCCCTCCCCTCTAGACTTTTCTTAGCTTACTCAATCTTACACTCAACTTGGGACCAACAAATATCAATACACATCTTAGAGAGTTCGTTAGCTTAGTCGAGAGTCGACGAAATAGAAGAAGAAAGACATAGAGTTTGCGCAACAGGTATGTAATTCTTGATTTTAGTTTTAATCCTATTTGGTTAATAACTAGAAGAAAAGAAATGAGTGGGTTTGGGTTTCATTGTTATTATTACATTAATTAATGAATATATTATAACGATTTTATATCATGAAAATAAAATTTATAGCTGAGTTAATTAATTGATAATTTGAAAGGATATTTATGATTGATTTTTATAAATTAGATTTGATATTTGATGGCGATAAGGCGAGTTAGGAGTTCGAATTATTTACACTTTGCAGACTCGAGGTAAGTAGATATTCATTTGCAACTACAATGCATAAACATAGTATATTTTGAATTAATTGTGTTGATTGGTGATATGTGAGTATTCTTTAATTAAGAAATTTGAGTTTTAAATGATCTTATGAGTTTTGTGATTATTTTGAGTTGAATATGTGAATTCAATGGTTATTGTGAATCGAACCTGTGAGTTCAACAATATGTGATAATGTGAGATATCTTATATTGCATAGCATTGCATTGCATTGAGCATACTAGGAAAGTAAATAATGTGTTTTAGTCGCAAAGGAATAAAGTTGTAAGTTTGAGTTATATTCATGTTGGCCATGTGATGGTCTGTATACTGAGCTTATGCCAGTGTATATCGATAAGTCTGGAATTCCCAGCAATTGTTTAGAAAATGTATTAGGCGAGTGATTAGAAATTGAACTAGGCGAGTGTTAGAAATTGAATTAGGCGAGTGATTAGAAATTGAACTACGCGAGTGTTAGAAATTGAATTAGGCGAGTGTTAGAAATTGAATTAGGTGAGTGTTAGAAATTGAATTAGGCGAGCGTTAGAAATTGAACTAGGCGAGTATTAGAAATTGGTTTAGATGGTTTCGAGATAAAGTATACGTGAAGGATATTTACATAATCATATTATTATGCATAATTTCTGCTTACTGAGATTTATCTCACGTAGTTTATGCATTATAGGTAACTTTGATGATCAGTGACTCTGTGAACCTACTGGACAAGCTGTGGAGCCCCTACAGTATTTTGAGTGGCGGTGTACATAGATGACGACCTGTTGGGCAGGACTGTGGCTTATTTTGCTTCCATTGTTGTGTTTCTTTTATTACGTATGGTATTGTATAACCTAATACATATTGGTACGTTAACTTTGAGGTGTTCGTGTATTTATGGTTTTGAAACCTTTTATACACATGTATGTAAACAGGTTGTGTTTGAGTATGAGATGATGCTGTGTGGTTTTTTTAAAAAAAAATTATAGTTGGTTTACAGGTTGTAATATGTTTAAATTCGTATTATTTTGAAGTTGAGTAAATGTGGTCGTGTCAGAGTGGTATCAGAGCACGGTTTGTGTCCTGCAGACTGTCTATGTACACAAGCTCAGAACTTGGAGGAGCGCAGCTACGCCAGTAAGTGTCTATTTAAATTATGTTCATATTATGTGTATCATGAAATATATTGGTCATATGGTGTAGGATTTGTATTAGTTCTAAACAGATATGGTGAGAGGTGAAGGTGAGAGCAGTGGGATTGAAAGAAGCCCTGAACCTGAGGCACCTACTGCGGGTGTCGAACGTGATGCTGTCATTACTCGATTAGCAGATCTAGTGGAGTGTCAGTCTCAACAAATCCAACAGCTTATGCAGCAAAGAGATATGGGTAGAGAACCACTTGAGGGAGTGAATCAGCCCCAACCTCGAGTAGAAAATGTTGATATGGTTTGTGAAAGATTCCGAAAGCTGGGTCCACCTATATTTGAGGACGCTACTGATCCTTTAGCTGCAGAAGATTGGTTGAGAACTTTGGATAACATGTTTTAGTACAGCCGAATTCCTGAAGTTGAGAAAGTTCTGTGTGCATATTTTATGTTACGAGGTAGTGCTGGACACTGGTGGGATACTATTAAAAACATTGAAAATGTTACTACTATGACTTGGGATTGATTTAAAGAAATTTTCAGAAACATGTATTTCACCTGTTAGAACGATGAAGATGAATGAATTTATACAACTGACGTAGGGAAACATGACTGTTACAGACTACCTTCGTAAGTTTGAACAATTATCTAGGTTTGCTGAGCATATGGTCAGCACTGAAGCATTGAAGGGGGAGAGGTTTCTTGAGGGATTGAGGCCAGAGTTATACAGGGATGTGAGTATGGCTGGAATTCAAGGAGCTACATATTCTCAAGTTGTAGAGAGGGCACAAATTGCTGAGCAAGCTGGGATGCGTATTAGAAAGGCACAAGAGGTACGGCGTCAATTTCAGCAAAGACAAGACCACACAGTGGAGTTTGCCATTTTAACCCGAAGACTTGTTTTACATGTGGAGAACTAGGACACATGGCTAGTTTATGCCCGAACAGGGATAAACAGAAGAACCAGGGGAGAGCTCCAGCACGAGTTTTCACTCTGACTAGGGAAGACGTTGAAGAGAATCCAGTTGTCACGTGTAAACTTTCTATCTTTGGCATTTCTACTTTTGTATTATTTGATTCTGGAGCAACACATTCATTTGCATCCACTGAGTATGTGAGGAAGCTGGGTAAAGCACCTAACTTGACAGAAGCTAGATTTGATGTGATGATCCCTTCTGGTGATTCAAAACAAACCAATCAGATTCTACGGGGTTGTTTTATTCCTATAGAAGGCAGAGAATTGTGTGTTGATTTGATTGTGTTAGACATGAATGATTATGATGTGATATTGGGTATGGATTGGTTATCAAAGTATGGTGCTACAATTGACTGTCAGAAAAAGAGTATTTCATTTCAACCAGTAGGAGAAGACCCTTTTTATTTTGTTGGAGCAAAGAAAAGATTCAGGTTTCTGATAATATCAGCAATTAGAGCACAAAGATTGTTGGAAAGTGGTTGTGAGGGTTATTTGGTAAGTGTGATGAGTCTTGAGGTGCAACATTGTCCAACTGTAAGTGATGTACCCATTGTGCAGGAGTACCCTGAGGTATTTCCAGATGATCTTCCGGGATTACCACCAGATCGTGAAATAGAGTTTGTGATTGAGCTACAACCAGGTGTTTCTCCTATATCTAAATCACCATATAGAATGGCACCAGCTGAATTGAAAGAGATAAAGATATAGTTGCAAGATTTGCTGGAAAAGGATTTCATCCAACCTAGTTTTTCACCATGGGGAGCGCCTGTTTTGTTTGTCAGAAAGAAAGATGGTACAATGAGGATGTGTATAGATTACCGAGAGCTGAATAAAGTAACAATCAAGAATAAATATCCTCTACCTCGCATTGATGATTTGTTTGATCAACTTCAAGGTGCATCTATCTTTTCAAATATTGATTTACGATCAGGGTATCATCAGTTGAAAGTAAGAGAGGAAGACATCTCCAAAACTGCATTCAGTACGAGATATGGGCACTATGAGTTTTTAGTGATGCCATTTGGTTTGACAAATGCTCCAGCAGCATTCATCGATTTGATGAACAGGGTATTTAAAAACTTTATGGGCAGATTTGTTATTGTATTCATTAATGATATCTTGATTTATTCCAAGACTAAAGAGGACCATGTGGTGCATTTGAGGAAGGTACTGGAAGTTTTGAAAGAAAAATAATTGTATGCCAAGTTCAAGAAATGTGAATTCTAGTTTGATCGAGTGGTTTTCTTGGGACATGTGATATCGGGAGATGGAATTTCAGTGGACCCAAGCAAAGTTGAGGCAATAAACAACTGGCCACAGCCTACAAATCCTTCAGAGGTGCGCAGTTTTCTTAGTTTAGAAGGATTTTCCAAAATTGCTTCTCCATTGACTCAATTGACCAAAAAAGGTGTAACTTATTAGTGGACGGAGTCATGTGAACGAAGTTTCCAAGAATTGAAGAAGCGACTGACATCAGCACCTATCTTAACAGTACCTACAGGGACTGGAAATTTTAAAGTTTATAGTGATGCTTCAAAGAATGGCCTCGGTTGTGTACTGATGCAGGATGGTAAAGTGATAGCTTATGCATCCCGACAGCTTAAAGAGTATGAGAAGAACTACCCTACTCATGATTTAGAGTTAGAAACGGTGGTGTTTGCACTCAAAATTTGGAAGCATTATCTATATGGGGAACGTTGTGAGATTTATACTGATCATAAGAGTTTGAAATATTTCTTCACCCAGAAAGAGTTGAATATGAGGCAACAAAGGTGGTTAGAACTTGTGAAAGATTACGATTGTGTCATCAATTATCATCCAGGTAAAGCTAATGTGGTGGCAGATGCATTGAGCCGAAAATCAGTAGAAAAGGTAGCAGCTTTGACTGTGATTCAGAAACCAGAGTTGTGTGACCTACAACGAATGAATGTGGAACTTGTTGAGCATGGACTTGTAGAAACAAGACTTGCAGCACTAACACTTAAACCGAGTTTGATGGATAGAATCTACCAAGGGCAACAGACTGATGAGTATTTTGCTAAGGTAAAGAAAAACATCACTTCAGGAGAATCATCTGATTTTCAGTTATCCGAGAAAGGTGTACTTCGTTACAGAGATAGATTGTATGTACCTGATGTTGACAAGACTCGTGAAGATGTTATAAAAGAGGCACATTCAACACCATATTCAGTGCATCCAGGAGCTACTAAGATGTATAGAGACTTGAAGTGGCATTACTGGTGGCCAGGTATGAAGAAAGATATTGCTCAATATGTTGAACAGTGTTTAACTTGTCAGCAAATCAAGGCAGAGCATCAAAGACCCGCAGGCACTTTGCGACCTCTGTTTATTCTAGAGTGGAAATGGGAAAATATCATTATGGATTTTGTTACTGGATTTCCCAAGACAGTTAAAGGTTATGACGCAGTTTGGGTTATTGTGGATCGATTGACTAAATCAGCTCACTTTCTTCCAATTTGTACTACACTAGTGCAGTACCCGCGTACTACGCGAGATTTAAATAAACAATGTAAATGTAAAAAATATACAAACAAAAAAATTCATCTTATGATTTAAATCAACACGTTGATATCTTCAATTAGAGATCAATGAGCATTGGGTTAAAAACTTTATTATTTCTTGCACAAAAATAAAAAGACCAAAACAATTATAGGTGGATCGAGAAGATAAGGAGACGAAATTTCATATAACCGTATATTAAAAAAATTAAAATAACTTTTAATAAGGATGAGATAAAGATTACAACGGTTACAAAAATTAAATTTAATAGAAAATATAAAATCACAATGTGATTACAAAATTAAATTAAATAGAAAATATAAAATCACAGGAATACATAATTTTAAAGAAAATATAAAATCACAATAATGCAATTACAAAAATTAAATTAAATAGAAAATATAAAATCACAGGAAAGCAAAATTTTAAAGAAAATATAAAATCACAGGAATGCAGAACAAAATTTTAAAATATAGAAAGTAGAGATATGTTACAAAAAGTTATAAAAATTAAATTAAATAGAAAATATAAAATCACATGCAGAATTTTAAAGAAAATATAAAATCACAGGATTGCAGAATTTTAAAATAGAGAATACGTGATAAAAATATGGAGTTTGAAAGGAGACAAAATAATACTCCATATATTTCTTTAATAAAAAATAACTTTGGGCTCACCGAATGCAACAAAATTTCAGTTGCTAGGGGAAAGAGTAAGAAGAAGAGGAAGAAAAAACGGATTTGGAAATATAAATAAAGTTCAAAGTGACAATTTTTTTTTTTTTTTTTGCAAAGGGGGTGAGAAAGTTAGATCGGCCAAATTGAAAATTGAGAAGAAAAATCCGCCATGAATTAATAAATAAAAAATTCAAGACAAAAATAAAAATAAAACAGAAAATATAGGGGAAGGAAGCTTTGTGAATTTTGATCATAGAATTTTATAATTGTTCATTTATTTTTATAATGAGTCACCAATCTTGAAATAAATATATAAAAAAAAGTAATGATAAATTGATGAAGAAAGAATGTTATGATTTAGACTATGAATGAAAGAAACAAATAATAAAATAAAATGTAAAGAAACACAAATAAGAAAAACACACAGGAATCGATAGTGACTTAATAATTTTCCATATACAATTGGCAACACAAATACAAAAACTGAAATCAAATAATTTCTCAACAAAAAAATATAAATATTGATATTAAATAATTTCTCAACAAAAACACAAAGGCTGAAATCAAATAATTTCTCATAAACACTTCACAACAAAATTATTACAATGTGCAAACAAAATAAAATTGAAAAAAAAAAAAAACATAAAACCTATAGGGAGCACAAGAGGATTTTCTTCTAAAAAAAGTTTAGAGAATAGGTCGTAGACACAATGTGTGCACCGGAAACTGAGAATGCTAGGGTTCCGGTAAAAGAAGACGGCAGCAATGTCCAATAAAAGCAACAATGCCAATCTACCGTAGAGAAAAAAAAAAGACTGTGTAAATGAAAGTGGAAAAAAAAAAATAAGCAGTTTAAATGAAATTGAGGGTAGTAGAAAAAAATGAGCAGTTTAAATAAAAATTAAAGGAAAAAAATGGGCAGTTTCAAAAAAATAAATGAAATTGAGAGAAAAGAAAGGAGTGGTTTTACAAAATTAACCGACTCATAAAAATGCAGTATTTCAAAAAGAAGACACGATAGGAAGCCACGTAGGATTTTGGAGAACTCACAAATATATATATTAAAGATATTCTATGGATCGTTATGCTTAGTTATATATTCAAGAGATTGTTAGACTCCATGGCGTGCCACTTAGTATTGTTTCAGACAGAGACTCCAGATTTTTATCTACATTCTGGAAGAGCCTACACAAAGCATTGGGAACTCAATTATCATTCAGTACTACGTATCATCCACAGACAGATGGACAGTCGGAGCGGACAATACAAATTCTTGAAGACATGCTCAGAGCTTGTGTGTTAGATTTCCAAGGACAGTGGAGTAAATTTTTGCCTTTGATTGAGTTTTCTTATAACAACAGTTATCAATCCACTATCGGTATGGCTCCATATGAAGCACTTTATGGTAGAAAATGTCGATCTCCAGTGCATTGGGATGAAGTCGGGGAAAAGAAACTTTTAGGTCCAGATATGATTTGATAGATGAGTGAAGCTGTGATGCTTATACGAGAAAGAATGAAGACTGCTCAAAGTCGACAGAAGAGTTATGCAGACAAAAGAAGAAGAAAGCTAGAATTTGAAGTTGGTGATCAAGTATTTCTCAAAGTTTCTCCAATGAAGGGCATAATGCGATTTGGAAAGAAAGGAAAGCTCAGTCCAAGATACGTTGGTCCATTTCCTATTATTGAAAGAATTGGTGATATAGCCTATAAACTTGATTTGCCTGCATCAATGTCTCAGATACCTAACGTGTTTCATGTGTCTACGTTGAGGAAGTACATAGCAAATCCATCTCACATTTTAAAGAATGAACCCCCAGAGCTGAAGAGAGATTTGAGATATGAAGAGAAGCCAGTGGAGATTTTACTTCGAGAAGTAAAACAGCTCAGAAACAAAGAAATTCCATTGGTTAAAGTATTGTGGAGAAACCAATCAATAGAAGAAGCCACTTGGGAGCGAGAAGAAGAAATGGGGTCTAAGTATCCAGAACTCTTCAGGTAAGTTAAATTTCGGGGATAAAATTTTTATAAGGAGGGGAGGATGTGATACCCGAGCTTCTCACTACTCATTGACCAATATAATGCATGCATTGAGCATTTTATATTATTTATGTGCTATTTGTGATTTTCATTAGTTTATAGCTTGCATTTAAATTATTGAGAATATTTATATGCTTTATGTGATTAGTGTTGAGAGAATCCTTTTTGTTATGGAATTGTATCCACAAAGCAACTTCTCAAAAATGATAAATCAAGACAACTAAAAACGCAAAGAATTGAAAACGAATAAAGAACTCAACGAAAGAACACGGGATTTACATGGTTCGATCAAATGATCTACGTCCACGGAGGATAGAAGACTCTCTTCACTAATCTCAAATGAAAGTTACAGATTACAAGTATTCACTAAGCTTGATCTCTCAAAACTCTCAAATTCAGTAACCTACAACCTATGCACTAGATGGTATATTTATAGATGTACAATGCATTGGATAACCGCCACTAACCAACTAACTAACTAACAGAAAAACCAGAATTAACTAACTCTGAAAATCTAGACTTCAGCAGACTTGGGATAAGCAGACTTGTCTCAGCAGACTTGGCCCCAACTCTCCTGAACTGACTTCAGACGACTTGCATAAGCAGAGTTGTCCAAACTCAAAAACTTCAGATTAGTTGACTCCTAATAAGACCACTAAACCTTATCAGTTGAGTTACACTTTAACCCAACTTTGCTGAACTCCAAGATCAGATCACTAGCAACTCTTCTGATAGATAGAATTTAGATGACATCCAATATTGCATTAATCCTAACAATTCTCCACCTTAATGCAAGATTGCCTTCTTCCCAGCCCTCCTCAAGGCTGTTTGTTCATTCTCTTCTTAATGAACATCCCAGGTGCTAAGGTTTACCAACTCCATGCAATGATTGAACTTATTGCTTGGTAATGCCTTAGTTAACATATGAGCTGCATTATTTTTTGAAGCTACCTTCTGAACTTCAACAATGCTCTTCTCCAAGATGTCTCTAACAAAATGTAACTTCACATCAATGTGCTTTGACCTCTCATGAAACACTTGATGTTTTGCTAGATGAATAGTGCTCTGATTATCACATAGCACAGGAACACTTTTCTGAAATATGCCAAAATCTCTCAGAATGCCCTTCAACCACATTGCTTCCTTCACAACTTCTGTCAATGCTATGTATTCAGCTTCAGTTGTGGATAAGGTCACCATAGATTGTAAAGCTGCTCTCCATGTTATAGCAGTGCCATACAATGTAAACACATAACCCGATAAAGACTTCCTTGTATCTATGTTTCCAGTAAAATCAGAGTCAACAAATCCTAGCAAGGGATTCTTGGTAACAACTGATTTTTCAAACAATAATCCTAAGTCTTCTGATCCATTCAGATATCTTAGAATCCACTTCAAAGCTTCCTATTGAAACTTTCCTGGATTTCCCATGAATCTACTCACCATACTAACAGCATTGGCAAGATCTGGTCTGCTACAAACCATAGCATACATGAGACTTCCAACTCCATTTGCATAAGGAACAGTAAGCATCTGCTTCTTCTCTTCAGCTGTTTGAGGAGATTGCTTGACTGATAACTTGAATTGCTGACTAAATGAAGTACTAACAGGTCTGGACTGGTGCATAAGAAACCTCTTCAAGACCTTCTGAATGTAACTCTTCTGGGATAGGAACAGCTTGCCTGCTTTCCTATTTCTAAGAATATCCATTCCTAATATTCTCTTGGCTTCACCTAGATCCTTCATCTCGAACTTGCTACTCAGCTGCTGCTTCAGCTGGGTAATCTTTCTCATACTCTTGCTAGCTATTAACATATCATCTACATAGATTAGTAGATAGGTGCTCTCTAGATAATCTTGTTTACCAATATATACACATCCATCATATTTGCTTCTTAAGAAACCAATATAAAGCATGAATGCATCAAACTTTCTATACCATTATCTAGGACTCTTCTTGAGCCCATACAATGATTTCTTAAGCAAGCATACCTTACTTTCAGTTTCAGGCATGATAAACCCTTCTGGTTGATGCATATATATTGTTTCAGCTAGTTCACCATGTAAAAATGCAGTTTTAACATCTAGCTGATGTAACTCAAGATTATCTTGAGCAACCTTAGACAAAAGTAATCTTATTGAACAGTGTTTAACAACAGGAGAGAATACCTCATTGAAGTCTATGCCTTCTCTTTGTGTGAATCCTCTTGCCACCAACCTAGCCTTGAATCTGATCTGCTCTCTAGCACCACCAAATCCAACTTCAAGCTTCTTTTTGAACAGCCATCTACAGCTGACCAACTTCTGGTTGTCTGGCTTCTCCACAAGGATCCAGGTCTCATTCTTCTCTAAGGATTGCAACTCTTCTGACATGGCTGCTATCCACTACTCTCTTTCAGGACTGGTGATAGCTTCCCTATAGTTTCTTGGCTCATAATGCTCCATCTCTTCTGCTGTGATCAGAGCATATGACATAAGATCAGCCTGGCCAAACCTAGATGGGGGATGAATCTGCCTCCTGAGCCTATCTCTTGCAAGGCTATAATTTCTCAGATCAGCAGGGTTGTCCTCCATGGCATCATCCTCTGAATGATCTTCTTGATCACCTTCTAGAACCTGTTCTGGAACAACCTCATCAGGGGTGTTGTCTCCTGTATCATCAAAGTTGTCCACCTCCTCTGGGGTCAACTCTCCTGATGTGGGAAACTCCACCTCAGCTGAGAAACTCTCTTCTGACTAATTTACAATTCTTCCATCTAGGTCATGGGAGTTTCCATTATGAGGATATCCCATTACCTTCTCATTAAAATCAACATCTCTGTTGATTATCAGTTTCTTATGACCTGGTTCAAGGCACCACAATCTATAGCCCTTGACACCTATTGGATAGCCAATGAATATACATTTTAGAGCCCTTGGCTCAAGCTTATCCTGTCTAATATGTGCATATGCCTGATATCCAAACACTTTAAGTTTTGAATAATCAGACAACTTGCCATACCATATCTCATCTGGGGTTTTACCTTCTAAAGCATATGAGGGAGTTTTGTTTATTAAGTAACATGCAGTACATACAACTTCTCCCCAAAAACTTTTAGGTAATTTAGCATCAGCTAACATGCATCTGACCCGTTCTAGAATAGTTCTATTCATTCTCTCTGCTAATCCATTTTGATGTGGATTAAGAGGGACCGTTCTATGTCTAGTAATGCCCTTCTCTTTACAAAATTCATTGAATTCAGCTGATAGATAATCAAGGCCATTATCTGTCCTCAAATGTTTTAAGGACTTTCATTTCTGGTTCTCTATGTCAAGTAGCCATTCTTTGAATTTTGTAAAGGCCTCACTCTTCTGTTTGAGAATGAACACCCAAACTTTTCTAGAATAATCATCTATAATTGACATGAAATACTTACCTCCACCAATGGTTTCAGTCCTTGATGGCCCCCAGACATCTGAATGAACATAATCCAGCAGCTCCTTTGTAGTGTGCTCACCCTTCTGGAATGACTTCTTCTTGGCCTTGCCAAGAATGCACTGCTCACAGAACTCCAGGCTTTTGAATGTCTTCTGGTGGAAAGCCCCCTTCTTGGATAACTCCATCATGCCTTTCTCTCCTACATGTGCCAGCCTCTTATGCCAAAGCATAGCATCTTCAGAACTCATGGTAACATCAGCAGCACATGTGATTGTCTCACCAATTAAAGAATATAACCCATTTGACTTCTTCTCTTGCATCACTATTCTATCAGCTTTGGTAACAAGCAGACATCCTCTTTCCGTCTTGAATTCATAACCCAAAGCATTTAGTGTGCCAAGAGATATAAGGTTTCTCTTCAAATCTGGAACAAATCTGACATTGGTCAGGATCACATGTTTATCATTAAACATCTTCTCCCTCACAGTGCCAATTCCTCTCACGTTGCAGCATTCATCATTGCCCAATAGAACTGATCCACCATCCATCATTTCTAGGTTTTGAAACCAAGATTTGGTGGGACACATGTGAAATGAACATCCAGAATCCAACACCCATTCATTTACAAGTTTGCTATCTGTTATGCTCATCACTTCAGCACTATCATACCCTTTTGCCTCTGCTACATCAGCTTTAGCAGCATCAGTAGTCTTCTTGTGCTCAGGACAATCTTTTATGAAATGTCCTTCCTTATGGCATTTGTAGCAAGCCTTGTTCTTGACTATATATCCATTTCTCTTGTGATTTGGCTTGGCATGGAACTTCTTGCCTTGCCCTCCTTTCTTGTCATTCTTCAGTTTGATATTAAGACCCTCAGCTTGGTTCTTGGTCTTCTTGGTTGAGTTTGCTACATGTAAACTCTTGGTCTTCAGTATGGACAAGACTTCTTTGAATTTTGCCTTACCCTCCTTAGTAATCAGCAAAGCATCCTTGAAGCAGTCATATGAGGGAGGTAATGCCTCTAAGAGTAGAAAGGACTTCTTGTGATCTTCCAAGGTAATTCCAACATTCTCAAGATCATCAACGGCTTGCATGAACTCTATTAACTGCTCATCAAGGGTTTTATCATCTGACATCTTAAAATTATTGAGCATCCTTTCCATAAACATCTGATTTGACAAAGATTATGCCAAATACAGATCATCTAATGCCTTAAATACTCCAGCAACATCCTTCTCCTTCATAACTTCTTTGAAAACATTGTCTTCCAAACTCAGAACAACAATGTTGTAAGCTTTTTCCATAAGCTCTTCTTTCTTGGCCTTGTCTGCATCGGATGCAGCAGGGTCAAGAGGAGTAAGGGCCTCTTTCAGCCCATGGTGTGACAGCAGAGCCTTCATCTTGGCTTTCCATAAACCAAAATTTGTCTTACCATTGAATTTCTCTATCTCCAATTTCACAGAGCCCATTTCTTGATTCTTGACTTTATCTTCGGTTCCCACAGACGGCGCCAATTGTTATGGAATTGTATCCACAAAGCAACTCCTCACAAATGATAAATCAAGACAACTAGAAACGCAAAGAATTGAAAACGAATAAAGAACTCAAAGAAAGAACACGGGATTTACGTGGTTCGATCAAATGATCTACGTCCACGGAGGATAGAAGACTCTCTTCACTAATCTCAAATGAAAGTTACAGATTACAAGTATTCACTAAGCTTGATCTCTCAAAACTCTCAAATTCAGTAACCTACAACCTATTCACTAGATGGTATATTTATAGATGTACAATGCATTGGATAACCGCTACTAACCAACTAACTAACTAACAGAAAAACCAGAATTAACTAACTCTGAAAATCTAGACTTCAGCAGACTTATCTCAACAGACTTGGGATAAGCAGACTTGTCTAAGCAGACTTGTCTCAGCAGACTTTCCCCAACTCTCTTGAACTGACTTCAGACGACTTGCATAAGCAGAGTTGTCCAAACTCAAAAACTTCAGATTAGTTGACTCCTAATAAGACCACTAAACTTTATCAGTTGAGTTACACCTTAACCCAACTTTGTTGAACTCCAAGATCAGATCACTAGCAACTCTTCTGATAGATAGAATTTAGATGACATCCAATATTGCATTAATCCTAACACTTTTATAATTTATTTGGGCTTCATTAGAGTTTAAGTGTATTATATAAATAATTTAGTAAGTAATGGTATTATTTAGAATAGTAAATAATAAATAAATGTAATTAATTGTTATTATATATCTATATATATCATATAATGCTCGTGGGCTAGTAGATATATATGGGTAGATTAATTGCAAGATATACATATACACCCTAAAAGAATACTTATATACATTAATGATGAATATTTATAATATTAATTCATTATATAAATATGGAGAAAGCTTCTTAGAGAAGCTAGATATATTGAGAAAGGTGATTTACTTTTTGGCTTAGCAAACATACACCCCAACTCGTCTGATACCAAATATCAATACACATCTTAGAGAGTTCTTTAGCTTAGTCGAGAGCCGACGAAATAGAAGAAGAAAGACATAGAGTTTGCGCAACAGGTATGTAATTCTTGATTTTAGTTTTAATCCTATTTGGTTAATAACTAGAAGAAAAGAAATTAGTGGGTTTGGATTTCATTGTTATTATTACATTAATTAATGAATATATTATAACGATTTTATATCATGAAAATAGAATTTATAGCTGAGTTAATTAATTGATAATTTGAAAGGATATTTATGATTGATTTTTATTAATTAGATTTGATATTTGACGGCGATAAGGCGAATTAGGAGTTCGAATTGTTTACACTTTGCAGACTCGAGGTAAGTAGAAATTCATTTGCAACTACAATGCATAAACATAGTATATTTTGAATTAATTGTGTTGATTGGTGATATGTGAGTATTCTTTAATTAAGAAATTTAAGTTTTAAATGATCTTTTGAGTTTTGTGATTATTTTGAGTTGAATCTGTGAATTCAATGGTTATTGTGAATCGAACTTGTGAGTTCAACGATATGTGATAATGTGAGATATCTTATATTGCATAGCATTGCATTGAGCATACTAGGAAAGTAAATGATGTGTTTTAGTCGCAAAGGAATAAAGTTGTAAGTTTGAGTTATATTTATGTTGGCCATGTGATGGTCTGTATACTGAGCTTATGCCAGTGTATATCGATAAGTCTGGAATTCCCAGCAATTGTTTAGAAAATGTATTAGGCGAGTGATTAGAAATTGAACTAGGCGAGTGTTAGAAATTGAATTAGGCGAGTGATTAGAAATTGAAATAGGCGAGTGTTAGAAATTGAATTAGGCGAGTGTTAGAAATTGAATTAGGCGAGCGTTAGAAATTGAACTAGACGAGTATTAGAAATTGGTTTAGATGGTTTAGAGATAAAGTATACGTGAAGGATATTTACATAATCATATTATTATGCATAATTTCTGCTTACTGAGATTTATCTCACGTAGTTTATGCATTGTAGGTAACTTTGATGATCAGTGACTCTGTGAACCTACTGGACAAGCTGTGGAGCCCCTACAGGATTTTGAGTGGCGGTGTACATAGATGACGACCTGTTGGGCAGGACTGTGGCTTATTTTGCTTCCGTTGTTGTGTTTCTTTTATTACGTATGGTATTGTATAACCTAATACATATTGGTACGTTGACTTTGAGGTGTTCGTGTATTTATGGTTTTGAAACCTTTTATACACATGTATGTAAACATGTTGTGTTTGAGTATGAGATGATGCTGTGTGGTTTTTTAAAAAAAAATTACAGCAGGTTTACAGGTTGTAATATGTTTAAATTCGTAATATTTTGAAGTTGAGTAATTGTGGTCGTGTCAGTGTGCCTCTACATTGTACGTACATGAAGGAAATAATTATTCCCGCGTAGTCGCGGGTCGTGCACTAGTATATATATATATATATATATATATATATATATATATATATATATAACCAAATTCTCTTATACCCCCTAGTGCACCGTACCCCCTAATTTTAAATTTAATTTTTTATATATTTTATCTGCACCTCCAAATCATTTTTTACTATAATTATCTACACTTGTTCATTTAATGAGTTCACCCCCAAATTATTTTTTACTACAGTTATCTGCACTCGCTCATTTTATGAGTTCACCCCCAAATCATTTTTTACCACGATTATCTGCATCCGCTCATTTTATGAATTCACCCCCCAATTATTGTTTTACCATAGTTATCTGCACCCGCTCATTTTATGAGTTCACTCCAAAATATTTTTAAATAAATAATCACATTTAAAAAATTATATTATCTTTTTATTAATTTACACAAAATATAATAAAATAAACTTTAATTTATATATTTACAATATGCAATTGAGTCATTGTTGAGTTACCGTCGATTCACCACCAAGTCACCCATATTTCTAAAAAAAATGGTAAAAATATAATTAATAAAAAACTATCGAAATTAGCCACAAATCTCGATTTTTTTCTGTTTAATTTTTCTTCCCCCCTCCCCCTCTTTTCCTTTTTTCTTCCAATTTTCAATTTTTTTTTTCAAATTTTTTATTTCTTCATTTTATTTCTTTTACTTTTTTTTCCCGGCCTTTCTTTTCCATTTTTTTCATGTGTATTTTTAAATTTTAATATAAAATAATATTATAGGTATGATTATATTATAGTCGGTCGCCGGTGCACCTAAATTTCAATTTTAATTTGATGAGTAAAGGACCTGCCGAAAATCCATAACGGTCGGCGGATGGACCAGCCACCACCATGCTCGACCACCGCCTCGACGGTGACGGCGGCGCTTCCGTCCCTACCGCTGAAGTCCGAGCCCCCTCCTCGAATCGCAATCGTGATTCTTCATTTCCATGACAATCAACACCATCTTCCATCTCGGCCACGATCTATGGCAGCAGAAAACCTCTGCTCATTTCGACCACCGACGCGACTGTTTCGATCAATCTCCCTTTTGTTCGCGATACAGGAGCTTCTCCGGCATCAATGGTGCTCGCCTGCAACACTCAGATCGACGTCACCTCGCTCTCGTCGTTCATCTCTGCCCAAATCGAAGCTACATTGCTTCGTCTTCTTCACCCTGCCCCTGCGTAGCCTCTTCCTTCGGCTAACGACGGTCCGACGAAGGACTGTGAGTATGTTACCGATGGATCTCTGATCAGCCGACACTCGGAGCCGGTGACCTTGTCGATGAAATCTCAGACGATGATTGCTGACCTAGGGTGCCCTCCTATTTGGCTAGGGTTCTCTTCAATTGGGCTTGGTAATGTGCACCCCCTATTTTCTTCAGTACACACCGATCTACACTCCCTCCTCTTTTTTTGTGGTATTATTGTTAGTGGTATTATTGGATTGGTACTGGTATTACTAGTTATTGATTGTGGTATTACTATTAATACAAATATTGAATTAATATAAATGATTATTGAATACGGTATTATTGATTATTAATTGTGGTATTACTGGTTATTGTTTGTGGTATTACTGATTGTGTGAAATTATTTATTATTACTTAAGGCATTACTGATTATTATTATTGTTTATGGTATTATATATTATTGTTTATGGTATTACTGATAATTGTTTTTGGTATTACTGAATATAATTTAATTTGTGGAATTATTTGTTATTGTATAAGATATTACTGACCAATGTTCATGGTATTACTAATTACTGTTCATGGTATTACTGATAATTATTTTTGGTATTACTGAATATAATTAGATGTGTGAAATTATTTGTTATTGTATAAAATTTTACTGATTAATATTAATGGTATTACCGATTACTGTTCGTGTTATTACTAATAATTATTTTTGGTATTATTGAATATAATTAGGTGTGTGCAATTATTTGTTATTGTATAAGATATTACTAATTACTGTTAATAATATTATTGATTATTGTTTATGGTATTACTGGTTATTACTTATTGTATTTTCGACTATAATAAAATTATACATATAATATTATTTTATATTAAAATTTAAAAAAATACTAATGAAAAAAAAGGAAAAAAAAAGCAGGAAAAAAAACGAAGAAATAAAAAGTTTAGAATAAAAACTGAAAATGGAAAGAAAAATTAAATTTTTTTTTTTTAGATTTGTGCTTTTTTTTAATTATGTTTTTACGATTTTATTTTTAAAAATATGGGTGATTTAGTGGTGAATCGACGGTAACTCGGCTGCAGATTGTAAATGTATAAATAAAGATTGATTTTATTATATTTTGTGTAAATTAAATAAAAAGATAATATTGTCTTTTAAATGTAATTATTTAAACAATATATATTTGGGGGTGAACTTATAAAATGAGCAGGTGCAGATAACTGTGTTAAAAAATAATTTGGGGGTGAACTCATAAAATGAGTGAGTGCAGATAACTGTAGTATAAATATAATTTGGGGGTGAACTCATAAAATGAACGAGTGCAGATAATTGTGGTAAAATAATAATTTGGGAGTGAATTCATAAAATTGAGCGGGTGTAGTTGTAAAAAAGAAATGATTTGAGGGTGAATTCATAAAATTAGTGGGTGCAGATAACTGTAGTAAAAATATGATTTGAATGTGAACTCATTAAATTAATGGGTGTAGGTAAAATATAAATAAAAAAATTAAATTAAAATTAGGGTACGGTCCACACGGATACACCAGCGTTACCCATATATATATCTACTAAATTCTACCATTCTATTAAAGTTTAACTACTCACTTGTATATTTATCATATATACAAGAATTGCTCTCGTTGACACGCTAAATGGGTTTGGGTTTGTTTACAAGGTGTGCAACTAACGAATGTTTCTCCCTCGAAAGATTTGATTTACATACATATCATATGTGAGGAAGTTGATAATTAATTTGATTAACTAGATGGAAAAAGTAAGATAAATTGAATTTATATAGGGAAATCGAAATAATATGGGACCTTCTACGTATAGTTAGAGTGTCGTATGGTGTCATATGACTATCGTAGTCAATTAAATCTGAACCATTAATATTCAAATTTAAAGATTTAAATTTGATGGTCTGTTATCTTTTATAATATGTGTCGTATATATTAATCGTATGTGTCGTATGATGTCGTACGTTTATATTTTTATTATTAATTTAATTATATAATTTTAAAATTACATTTTTATCTTTATGTAATAAAATATTATATTGTATTTATTAATTTAATTAAAATATCTAATATTAAAACTACCCATTTACCCTTATATTATTAATAAAATTAATTAAAAAACTAGATTAAAATGTAAATGAAGAACGGAAGAACCGCTCATCCTTCAATTCTGCGCATTCTCATCCACAGCGCCGCCGACCTCGATATTATTAATTTCAGAACGTGTTCGTCAAGAAGAACATGCAAATTTGGGGGGAGAAAGCATTCAATCGTGTCCATGTTGAAGAATGGAGAATGCATAGATTTGTGAGCTTGCGATTTGGGGTAGAACACTAATGCGATTTGAAGGGGAGAGGGGAGAAGAACACTAACACGATTTGACGGGGAGAGGGGAGAAGAATACTAATGCGATTTGATAGGAAAAAAGAACACTTAACACGCCATTTGGAGATGGGGTTGGGGGGTGGGGTGGGAGTGGGGAAGAAGAACCCTCGCACGATCGATTTGGTGGGGGAGAAGAAACCTAACTCCCAAATTTCAGAATTGCTTCTAAAATTTCAATTTCGATTTATTTAATTAATTTAATTATTTATTTTTTGGGTTTAATTTATTTTCGTATTAACAATTAAATTTGCATTAAAAAGGGTAGAATAATAATTTTGTGGTTTTGTGTAAATTTAATATTTTAAAAAAAAAAAATTATATAAAAGAAGGGTAATATAGTAAATAATAAAATACAAATTAAAAAATAATTTAATTAACTTAAACCTGTATAACAGGTAGCCGTTTAATACGATGCATACGACGCCACATGGCGCAATTCGACGTGTTGACTACATAGTCAATTTATACAATTTGACTACCGTAAAAAAACCCGAATATCATAGTGTGGAAAATCAGAGGATTTATTTTGTTGGAAGCATGCAAATGTTTGGGTTATTAAATCACAAATAGTTATTCCTCATTTTAGAGTAACACTTTTGTGCACTAACTCATATGATTGCAACAGGTGCAATTAAATTACAATTCTAACTTAATTTTAATTTGATGGATTAAAAATTTAATTGAACAATTAAATTATATCAAAATCACTCAAAATTCAATTGCATATAAGAAGTTGCCTCATTTTATTCACCAATTAAGTGTTGTATAAAAAACAGATTTTGCCTCAAAATCCTCAATTCTAGCTTATTCATTTTAACTTTATCTTTTAAATCTCAACCCTCCGATTTAATCTCAATCATACATTCTTATTTTTGGAAGAGTCTCTTGTGCACTCAAGTACACGGTATACTTGAGTGGATCTTGACTAGTCAACTGTTGACCGGTCAACGGTCAAACTTTGACTTTTTAAAAAAAAATCGATTTTTTTTATAAGAAAAAATTACATTTTTCAATAATATTTTCAACTATATTAACATACACTTTTCAGTTATAATATCATACACTTTTCAGTTATAATATCATACCCTTTTCAGTTATAATAACATACACTTTTCATTAATATATAAGTTACACTTTTCATTAATAGAACATACACTTTTTATTTATAATAACATATACTTTTCATTAATAGATTATACACTTTTCAGTTATAATAACATACATTTTTCATTAATATATAACTTACATTTTTCATTAATAGATCATACACTTTTCAGTTATAATAACATACATTTTTCATTAATATATAACTTACATTTTTCATTAATAGATCATACACTTTTCAGTTATAATAACATACAATTTTTCAGTTATAATAACATACATTTTTCACTAATATAACATACACTTTTCAGTTATAATAACATACACTTTTCATTAAAAACAATGTTGCACTTTTCAATATAGTAACATACACTTTTCATTAAAAACAAAGATACACTTTTCAATATACTAACATACACTTTTTCAACAAAAAAAATCGAAAAATTCTAACTTAATTCTAATTTGATGGATTAAAAATTTAATTAAACAATTAAATTATATCAAAATCACTAAAAATTCAATTGCATATAGGAAGTTGCCTCATTTTATTCACCAATTAAGTGTTGTATAAAAAACAGATTTTGCCTCAAATTAAATCCCTCAATTCTAGCTTATTCATTTTAACTTTATATTTTAAATCTCAACCCTCCGATTTAATCTCAATCATACATTCTTATTTTGGGCGAGTCTCTTGTGCACTCAAGTACACGGTGTACTTGAGTGGATCTTGACTAGTCAACTGTTGACCGGTCAACGGTCAAACTTTAACTTTTTAAAAAAATCGATTTTTTTTTATAAGAAAAAATTACATTTTTCAATAATATTTTCAACTATATTAACATACACTTTTCAGTTATAATATCATACACTTTTCAGTTATAATAACATACATTTTTCATTAATATATAACTTACACTTTTCATTAATAGAACATACACTTTTTATTTATTATAACATATATTTTTCATTAATAGATCATACACTTTTCAGTTATAATAACATACATTTTTCATTAATATATAACTTACACTTTTCATTAATAGATCATACACTTTTCAGTTATAATAACATACATTTTTCATTAATATAACATACACTTTTCAGTTATAATAACATACACTTTTAATTAAAAACAATGTTGCACTTTTCAGTTATAATAACATACACTTTTAATTAAAAACAATGTTGCACTTTTCAATATAGTAACATACACTTTTCATTAAAAACAAAGATACACTTTTTAATATACTAACATACATTTTTTCAACAAAAAAAATTGAAAAAAAAATCGAAAAATAAAATAAAAAATAAAGTCAATGTTTGACCGTGACCATTGACCGATCAATATCCACTCAAATACTCCGTGTACTTGAGTACACATGAGACTTTGGCTTATATTTTTAATTTATATGCTAAAGGTTTATGCAATAATTTGAGGGAAGAATGTAGTACTCCCTCTTTTTCACTTTCATGCATTTCATTTTGGCAAATGTTTTTTTCTCTTCCAATCAATCACTTATACTTTATTTATTATTTTATCATATTTCATCTCATACTAATCTATTATTATCTCTCACCATTACATCCCTTGTACTACATATATTATTTTATCGGGTGAGTCTCTTGTGCACTTAAGTACACTGTGTACTTAAGTGGACCTTGACTAGTCAACTGTTGATCGGTCAACGGTCAAACTTTGACTTTTTTTTTTGAATTTTTTTCGATGTTTTTTTTTTCCAGAAAACATTACATTTTTCAATAATATTTTCAACTATATTAACGTACATTTTTCAGTTATAATATCATACTCTTTTCAATTATAATAACATACACTTTTCATTAATACGGAGTATATAACTGACATTTTTCATTAATAGAACATACATTTTTTAGTTATAATAACATACACTTTTCATTAATAGATCATACACTTTTTCAGTTATAATAACATACACTTTTCATTAATATATAACTTACACTTTTCATTAATAGATCATGGACTTTTCAATTATAATATCACACACTTTTCAGTTATAATAACATACATTTTCAGCTATAATAACATACATTTTTCATTAATATAACATACACTTTTCAGTTATAATAACATACACTTTTCATTAAAAACAATGCTGTACTTTTCAATATAGTAATATACACTTTTTATTAAAAAAACAAAGATACACTTTTCAATATACTACCATAAACTTTTTCAACCAAAAAAAATCGAAAAAAAAAATTGAAAAAAAAATTATAAAAAAAAAAAAGTCAAAGTTTGACCGGCAAGGTCCACTCAAGTACAAATGAGACTTTGACCTTATTTTTTACTCCTATATAAATCTCAACACCTTTCTCCTAATTTTAACCACTCAAATTTTAATCTCTCAAATTTATCTTCTAGGTAAAATTTTCCGGCAATTTGCTAATAAGTTTTTCAGATTCTTATTTGTACTAATATTTTTTTCGGCAGGTTAGTCAATTTTGGCGGTTTTACGCTACTTTAATATCTTTTGACAAATTTTGTTTAGTTGCAGATGCTTGGAGATGAAAGTGAAAAAGGGGCTTATAGAAGGGTACTTACTAAGAGTTTGGATTTAGGTCTCCCTCGAGAACATTGTTTGGAGGATAAGACATTATTATGGTATTAGTTTTTCTTTTAAAACTATGAAGGGTAATTTAATTACAAATAAGTTGATATGGAAGGGATCCTTTTATGATGTATTAATTGAAACACTTTTTTTTTTCAAGATCTCTAAACGGTGAAGATCAAGAAATTTGATTTCGCGATGATAACTGATAAAGAAAATAAAGTTAATTTTGTTTATGACGAGAAAATGAAGATCGTAAATAATTTCACTTATATATGATTTTTTCATTTATATTCTTATTCAATTTGTGTATCCCTATTTTAATTTTAAGGGTTTCATTGTAATATACTCCGTAATAATTATCTTCTATTATCAAAATTCGTCATTTTTTGTTTGAAATAAAATATGTTATTATTGAATCAATTTATATACCAAAAAAAATATTTCCTATGTAAATGAAGTCAATATCAAATTAAATTAATATTCATTCATTTATATATTCATGTACCTTATCCTATATTTAAGGAATGTGATTACAATGGATGAGACCAAAATACAAATTGCTACAAAATTGGGGGTTTAATATTTCGTTTTAAACATGTTAATTAAATATTTCCTTTGGTAAACAACTCCCTTCTTCGTCCATGTCCATGAAATATAGTTCTATTTGCCTCATATTCTTTGTCCATCAAATGTAATATAATACACTTTATGAAAACTATCACCCTTCAATCATCACTTAATTTGCCATTAACTTTATTCACAAACAATTACTTTATTCACAATGGAACTATATTTGGTGGATTGAGGGAATATTCATTCATTTATATATTCATGTACCTTATCCTATATTTAAGGAATGTGATTACAATGGATGAGACCAAAATACAAATTGCTACAAAATTGGGGGTTTAATATTTCGTTTTAAACATGTTAATTAAATATTTCCTTTGGTAAACAACTCCCTTCTTCGTCCATGTCCATGAAATATAGTTCCATTTGCCTCATATTCTTTGTCCATCAAATGTAATCTCATACACTTTATGAAAACTATCACCCTTCAATCATCACTTAATTACTTAATTTGCCATTAACTTTATTCACAAACAATTACTTTATTCACAATGGAACTATATTTGGTGGATTGAGGGAGTATAATTTTTTACACATGTTAATTAAATATTTCCTTTAGTAAATATAATTTGAGAATTTTTACTAAAAGGGTCATTATCACCCTTCATTAGTCTAATTGCACTGCCTAATTGATAGACTGTCTAATTGCTTCATTTTCGAGATAAAAACCCCATATTACCCTTAAATCATAATTACCATTAAATTAGTCAAATTCAGATTTAAATTTTCGAAACTCTCCCTTTTTGCCGATTTTTATTCTACATTAATTATCGGATTATGTTAATTAGGTTATACATTTGGAAAGTCTACGACTTTCCAAATTTTGAATTCCTAAATTTGCGAATCCATCATCTCCAGATTCTACCAATTCAGAATCGATTTTCATCTTCAAATCCGATCATCTGCACGGCGCGTACGTATAATCAGTTTTCAATTCCATGATTAATAATTCTGCATTTTCTGATATTATCATTTACATGTGTTAATCTCACCCCAATTCCACAGGCATATCTGAATCGTGAAGAATTGTCATGGATTATATTGTTTTCTGCAAGTTTGATTGTAATGGGAAGAACAAACTTATTCGCGTATCTGAATCGACTACTTATGCAGATTTGGTTGCTGAAACAACAGGTCCAACTTATGCAGGTAACATATCTATTGCTTACTCAGTCTCTAGCCTAAATAACATATGCATAGAATCCGATGCTGACATCATCGGTATGGTAGAATTTTGTAAGGCGACATCAGAAAAAATTGTCAATATATATGTTGTGACAAGTAACTCAGTTGCACCATGCATTCAAATGATTCAATCTTCAAACGCGAACGACAATCTGGCAAGTCAACAATTGCAGTTCATTCCCACTTCTTTATTGCCTAACACCCAATCGAATGATTCAAGAAACATATCTAAAGGCAATCAACATATGTTAGATTTTGAAGGTGTGTGCAGTATACCTAATTTTGATGTATGTCCAGTTGAGAAGAAGAAGACTTATTTGTCTGATCACTGGGTGAATATAATGGAAGGTGGTGTGGGTACTGTTTTTGTTGGAGGTGCCTCTGAGTTTAGGACTGAGTTGATAAAATACTCCACAAAACTCAACTTTAAGTATAAGTATAGAAAAAATGGTCCAAGGTATGTACATGCAGTACGCAATGAGGCTTCAAATTCGAACTGTGAGTGGTTCATCAAGGGAAAGAAGCTTCCTATGAATAATGCATTTATTGTTGCTAAAGCAAACCTGGTTCATAATTGTGTGGGAAATCTACTTCGTGAAAAAAGTAACCGATTAGGCCCCAGAATAATAAAGCAGCTTGTTATTGATACTGTCAAAGCCAATCCTACAGTGGCTGTGAAGGATGTCACTCGTCATGTTAATGAAGGATACGGTTTCACCCTTCCTTACTGGAAGGTTTGGCGAGGAGTAGAAGCTGCCAGAGATGATATATTTGGAAGCTATGAGGAATCTTATGATCAGTTGCGTTGGTACTGTGATGCAGTCAAAAGGACAAATCCTGGTAGTATTGTAGAACTAGAGAAGAACACTACAACCAACCGATTTGAACGAATTTTTGTTTCGTTTAACGCTTGCAAGGAGGGTTTTAAAAAGTGCAGACCCATGTTATTCATAGATGGGACATTTATGAAGGGTAGGTCCAAGGGCGTATTGCTTGCAGCCACGGCGAAGGATGGGAACAATGGTAACAAATATGTTCATATTACAGTTGATAAATTATGCATTTTCTCTCATTATTATTATTTTTTACCACTGATTTTGTTTTTGAAAACATTTATTCATTATACAGGACTGTTTCCAGTGGCATTGGCTGTAGTATCTGCTGAGAATAGGAACAATTGGGCATGGTTCCTTATTAAATTGCGTGATCTTATCATCCATGAAAAGAAGATCATTTACATATCAGATAGGAATCTAGGTTTGATGTCGGCATTCTATGATGTATGGGATGAGCCTGCACACTTCTACTGCCTATACCATTTACTTTTAAACCTGAGGGGCAGATTTAGTGGTGGTTGGAACACCCAACATCGCGATAACATGGCTGATCTATTCAAGCAATGCGCATACGCTCCCACAGTCACTGTTTTCAAAGAGAAACTCGATGTTTTTAAAGCAGTTGGTGGTCCGATTGCAGAACAATGGCTTGAAGACATGCCGTACAAACAGTGGGCAGTTGCCTACTCTCCTCATATCCAGCGATACGGTGAAATGACTTCTAATGCAGCAGAGTCTTTTAACTCATGGATTCGTGAAGCTCGATCTCTACCAATTACTTATATGCTAGACTCTATCAGGAAAAAGATAGCCCAATGGTTTGTGGAGAGACGTGAAAGAAGTAATAAATGGAATGGATTGCTTGTTCCTAGCAAAGAAGACTTATGGAACGAGCTTGGAAACATAAGTGCATCATGGGGTGTTTCAATTTATCCTAATGGTCAGTTTGAGGTGCGGTCGAGGACGTCTGTCACAGTTGATTTGGAGTATAAAATATGTACATGTTTTAAGTGGCAGCTTACAAGATTCCCTTGTGCACATGCTGTTGCTGTTATTAAGAAGAATTGTGATTCTGTATTAAACCTTATTGACAATTGCTTCTTTACATCAACATATAAACAATGTTATGCAGAAGACCTCATTCCTGTTCCAGAGACTGAACGTTTTGAATGCAATCCAGGGCCTACCACTGAGAAAATACTCCCACCCATCCTCAACAACCCCCCTGGCAGACCCAAACAAAAAAGGATTACGTCCTATGGCGAATTTCGTAGAGTAAAGCCTACACCTTGCAAACGCTGTGGAAAAACCGGTCGCCATGATCCCCAAACCTGCGCTGCTGTTTTTGGAATGGAAAAGACTAACTTTTAGAAGTAGTGAAACACAATATTTCATTGTGTTTTTCTTACTTATTTTTTTTTTTTCAGCTCCGTTCCGATATACTTATCGGCCTATCTTATCTTTTAATTGATGGTTTGTTATTTCAGTATTCCTATGTGTACACACAAACTCTTATATTTCCAGAATTGCTAAGAGTCCAATGAACATGCGTTTTATCTTTGTCTCATATATCATTTTTTCATTTATACAATTATTCAATTCACATGTTTAAGAAAAGGAATGTCAGAAACATAATCCATGCTCTACTAACTTAATTCATAAGTTAGAATTATATAATGTATTAATAGGTTAAGCTTGTAAATCAGTTGCTTCGTATCCCGTTCCCAGCACACTTCACACATACGGTATCATTCATAACGAATATGAACTACAAACGACATATGTAGGGAATAGCGCATATCGGTATGCACGCCTCATGGCATATATGTACCTTCTCCAACTGTTAACGGCTACGGAGTACAAATACAAATGCATATATATGTTAATGTGGCAGATCCGTTTTATGCATTTTTCGTTATATATGCACTATGTCATACATTCATTATGGTCTAACGCATCATGGTTTGGCATATTTGTAGGATAACATTTTTCTTAGTTTGCACTGCTCCGCGCATATTCCACATGCATACAACATATGTACCCTTAAATCGAGTGGTTATGCATATTTGTTGGATACATTCTTGTTTATGCACTGTTTCGCGCATATCATACATGCACACAGCATATGTAATCTATATTGCACATGCATTTTGTACGGTCATAAATCTGTGGAAACTTGCTACCTATCTTATTTATGCACGTTCATGTAATGTCAATATATGTAAATCATGTCATTTATTGCCCCGTAGTAACTAAACGGTCGAAATGTATCTAATAAATGTTAGGGTTATTTAACACAAAAAAAAAAAAAAAAAGGCCAAAAAATGTGCATATAATTTCTGGCTTAATATTTTTCATAACACACGTTCTCCCCAAATTATATTAATATGTATAAAAAGTAATAAAAAAAAAAAAATCGCTAAACACTATGTCCACCATGTACGTGTCTATGATTATGAGAACGTTTCCCCTCCACTTATTATCATTCACAATCTATAAATTAGGTCATTCTTTAATATCTCTCCAATCCTTCTAACAAACTGTATCCGTGTTCAAAAAAATACACCCCACCAAAATGGAGAATTCTAGAATGATAGAAACTTTTCCCGATGAAATTACTATATCTTTTCTATTGTTCCTTCTTCCACAAGTTCTTTCTAAATATAAATGTATTTCTAGGATATGGAACTCAGTAATATCCTCTAAGTGGTTTGTTGAAGCACATTTGTTCAATATGAAAGCAGGTAACAAATTTTCATTGATACATAAATACCATGTTGCTAGTCCACCAATATGTTATGTATTAAAGCTCTGGAAGGGTGATAACATCGTTTATAGGGAACTACCAAGGGAGTTCGAAGAATCCGAGGTATTGGGTAGTTATAATGGTCTAGTATTATTCTGCAATACTAAAGATCAATATACTATAAAAAACCCCAATACTAAAAAATATATAATTGTTCCGAATCTACCTATATCATTTCCCAAGGGCCACGATGTAGCTTGGGTTTATTTTGGGTTTGATTATGTTAAAAATTCGAATGATTACATCATAATGAGAATTGCATATCTATGGGCAGAAAATGGTGGAGTGACTGAGGTTACTATTTTCTCACGTAATTCTAACTCGTGGTCTAAACTTTCTTCGTTCCCTTTTGATACCTACCCATGTGCAAATGCTTTTTTTGTTGGTAATCTGTTCCATTGGAATTTAAGTTTTGGCCTTGGTGTTTATAAATTGGCCACATTTGATATAGATAGTGGAATTTATTCGTTGATTCAAATTCCAAAGTTTAAGTATTCTCCATTGAACTTACAAGTCCAGGGGTTGGATGACAATACAATTGCAGTCTACTGTAGTCGTTTGAGCGAAGTCGAATGTCGTTTTTATAGTAAATGTTTCTTTCAGATGCATATCCTCCACTACGCAAAGGAAGGTCCTACATGGACAACTATCATTATTTTCACAAAAACTCTAGTACCAAACAAATATCATATATGTCCAATATCCTTCTTGAATGTAGATAGAACGAAAATACTCTTCATCGTCCAACCATGGGGAGACTACTATTGCTATGATACTATTTCCAAGACGTTCCAGCTATCCGAAGAATATGAAATGACATATGGGGTTAAACATGCGTTTAAGTATACCCAGAGTCTTGTATCTCCAGTTGCTTGTTAGTTATATAGACATAGTTGGATAATTTTCTTTATATATCATTTGTATTAGTCTTATTTATATATACTTTGTAGTAGTTGTCATCCTGTTTTATAGAAGTCATTATTTTTCTCTTCTGAAGAATTATTTAGCATTCACATGATTATATATGCAATGTAAAATTATAGTAATTAACAAAATTTGTATATTATACTTCATTTTATGTCCTGTAAATTTACAAAAAAAAAAAAAAAACATGAATAAATAAAACCACAACATTCAATTATTAAATAATGTATACCAATATATTTGGCGGGATATTATACCTATAAAATGTATAAAGATGCTTTAATTTTTATACATCGTGAACCGCCTCAATTGAAACAAGAAGTAGAATAGACACATTCAATCAAATCTTAGAAGTTGAAAGGTTTTTAATTGAACGTTTTGTCTCTTCAGATTCTATTCATTGTTAGAGATTGAAACCAAACATTTTCATTATCATTCTCAATCTTCTTCACTAAGTTACACAAATATATCTTCAAAGAGAACCTTCCTGCAGTCACCTTAAAAAAATGGACAACCATGTTAACCCAACGTTCATCCCTTCCGAAATCAGAGACCAAGTTCTGCACTCATTAGATACTAAACCCCTTGGGCGATTGAAGTGCGTCGACATACATTGGAATCATATGATATCTTCCAAACCTTTTGTCGATTCTCATCTTGATCGGGTAAAGCGTGAGCATAAGTACTCATTCATACACAAGAATTATGTTTCTGATCCACCAGTTTGTTACTTGCCTGACGGATATGGTGAGCCTGGAACGAGTCGATATATTAGAGAAGATTCAGATAACTTTGAGGTTCTCGGGTCGTACAACGGGTTAGTTTTGATCTGCACCACTGCTGATGAATATATTCTGCGTAACCCTTGTACAAATCAAAACCTCATTTTGCCTCCCGTCCCACAAAACTTAAGACCTTATTTATCGGAAGAAAGTGCCTATTTTGGTCTTGGCTATGATAATCTTCATGATGATTATTTGATTATGCGAGTTTCCTCTTTTCTTCAATTAGAAGGGAACCTTTACTCAGTTATGTTGTACTCTAGAAATATGAACTCATGGTTGTCGCTTACTCAGTTTCCAAGTCAATTTCAACTCACTGAAAACTCATTTTATATTGGAGGCCTTTTTCATTGGAAAGTTAGATCAGGAAATGAACATGCAATTGTAACCTTTGATTTCAATGCCCGTGTCTACGACCAGTTTGCTGTGCCTGCTTTTATACTTCAGCCTATGTTTTGTAAGATGGAGGGGCTTGACGACAATAACCTTGCCATATATGCTGATCTGCTATCGGTGGATGAGTATGGTGTCAGTAGATATTTTATTGAAGTGCATATTCTAACTTATTCGAATGATGTTAGAACTTGGTCGACTTTTACGATATTCAGGGAAGAAAGATTGCCAGACGATTTTGCACTCAATCCAATATGTTACTTGAACCATGCAAGGACACAAATAATGTTTAGTGTTAAGCCGTATGGTACGTTTTTCTCTTATGACATTCTTTCAAGGATCTTTCGAAGGATGGATGAGATTGAATCGTGGCCAGGTTGTGCAAAATCCTACAAGTACATTGAAACTCTCGTATCACCTCACCGTAATTTAGCCATATAGGGTAGATGATAGTAGTTTATTTAATTTGGTAGCATTCTAATGTATTCCTCTTCTATTAAGTATTTCCTTTTGGAGTTCTTTTGGTGTTTGTACCTAACTATGCAGTATGTATTTTGATTAGCCCTATTTTTTTTTTTTTTGCAGTACAACTACTTAATCTCGTACTCAGGAAAACTAAAATATGAAACCAATGTGCATATCATCACCAGTTGTTCATATATGTACCAAAACATACATACATTCCTTTATGTTGTCTTTTAACATTTGAAAGTGATTTTGTTTGTGCACCTGCTAACCATTCTGCACATTAAAAATCGTATTTAATAAAAATCAGTAGTAAAAAAATCACATATTAGTCTGATATAACTAAACATTTAAGCTATTTTTTAAAAAAAAGACAAACAATAATGCATTTTTTCAACCAACAAAGTTCTGCAGAGTTTTCATGTATACTATTGCAATCAATTGTTAAACCAAAATATATAATCCAACACATCATCTCATATTTCAAAACAAAATAGCCAACTCATGAGTAATGTTAATGGCTAATAGTTCAACATTGTTTTCCAAAAACAACTTCTTAGTCTTCATCCAACAAAAACAAAATTATAATCATAAACAACTACTTAGTCATCATCCAACCAAAACAAAATGATAATCATAGTTTAACTAAACGAGGTACGGTATTGAGTATCAAAGCTTGAATTGTCTAGACTTCCACACATATACTTATTCAAAAGTCATATGCATCAGATCAACAAACGATTCAACGATCCTAGCTCTCATCGTGCTTGCTGCCAGTTTCCCAAATTCACCCGACTGCGGCTCTTCACCCTTATAAATAAATTCTATCACCTTGCAAACAATCACACCGCAGTCCACCGAATCACATCCCTGTCTCCAACTATCAGCTGGAGTTGGGTATTTCAATGGCATATTCAGAAACGGATGATTACGCTGCTTTGCTTTGAACAAACTGACCAATCTTGCATCTATAAACTTCACCTATAATAATTTGACAACAATAAACAAACAAACAGAAAACATTATAACAATGCTTAATACAATACAGCCAACTACACAATTCCTCTAAAAAACTAACACTGGAAAAACTTACAACATTTAATGACTCCGTCATGCATGTATCTTCATGAGCAGTTGTTCTTGGCGGCAAAGAGTTATAAAATGTCCATTCCCTTGTTGTTACATCAAGTTTTAACAGTGTCCAATGGTCAACAACTTTTGAACCACTTAATGAACCCATTTCACTTACATTGATTGGGAATAAAAAGATGCTTTTATCTAAGCTGTCCTCAATCACCTTTTCTACCAAGGAGTAGAAAGATTTCTGCTTGGAAACATTACGATTCGTAATCAATGCCTACAAAACAAATTATAACAATAAACTTATAGTTAATATTTAATATACTCTTACAAAACGATTATATTCATAAACCAATTAAAAGTATTATAAGTTATACCCAGCATGTAGCAGTAAACACCCTCACACGTCTAGACATTGGCCTCGTGGTGAAAAGAACAGATCGTAACATATCAGCCCATGCATTGATTACCTATAATTATGCAAAATATTATCATATAAAAGTACAAACAAACTTAAGAATGTATTCACTATATACCTTAGTACATTAGAGTCATGCAAAATGTTTACCTGACTAGTAATCCTTCCATTGTTTAGAATATCAATCAGCATCTGTACCGAAATATCGGCTAGTGGTATATCAGCGTGCCAAACAATGCAACTGTGATATGCAGAACAATTTCAATGCAATATATATAGACAAAATCAGGTAAAAGCATTATATATACAAGAATTAGGCACTAAGTACTCTTTACTTACTGTGGACCACTGCTCTTTAGCTCTGAGAATATCTGATCTCTAACATATGCAGAACACTTCCGAACAGTTGCCAATTTATTGTTGAAAGGGTACTTAACAACTCCCTTTGGTTTGTTATCCACCACTATATTCTTCGAGGCATCATCATCGGAATCATTGATTTCATGGACCAAAGCAAGTTCTTTCGTAAGGGGTTGAGGGGATACTGTTATAGCTTTCCTGTCATCAGTTATGGTTCTTCCCTTAACCCTATTCACTAATGAACCTGCTGATGGCCATTTGTTCTTTTTCTGCATTACACGTTTCGGGGTCTTCTCGCAAGTTTCTAATATTTCCTCATTCAAATCATCAACAGGTAACTTTCCCTTATCAACAAAAGGTTCATCAGTATCTTGCTCTTCATAATTTTCAATCTCAGCTTGAATAATTTCATCTTCAATCAATGACTTCGAACACAATTCAGAGGTGACTTGTAGATTCTTGCTCAAACGCTGATTTTCAGCTTTCAGACTTATAATTACTTCATCTTGAATTCGCATCTTCTGATCAAACTTTGCACTCTCATCTTCAAGCTTCTTTCTCATATTAATCAACTCAGAAGCTGATTCCTCAATCCTTTTGGCATACTCATCCTTTTCAGTCCTCAACTTAAGAATTTCTGCATCCTTTTCTGTCCTCAACTTAAGAAATTCTGCATCCTTTTCCATCAATCCTTTATCACAATTTACCCTCACATCTAGAATCTGTTTCTGCAGAATTCCTATTTGAGATAAATAATTATCAACCAATTTAGACTGATTAACCTCAATGACAGGTGATTTCCTCTTTTCGTTGGAATTCATGTTTACAACAACATTATCTGCAGCCTTATCCTTCACATTGCCATCCACAGGTGGATTCTCACTGTCCATTAAGTCCATCGCAGCAGCTTCATTATTAACTTCCTTACAAACTTTCAAAACTGGATCCTCACTGTTGATTAAGTCCACCCCAGCAGGTAAGTCTTTGTCAAATCCAATATCGAATGTTGGGCATTCAACCGTGAAACTCTCCTTTGTTTTTGAACTGGACCCAACCTCGAACAATTTTGTAGATGAACCCTGAAAAATACCACTCTCCCTTGCACCCATATTTAACTCTGTCTGCATTTCATTCACCCCCCTAGGACTACCAGATGACACCTTCCCATCTGTTGCAGGCGGTCCACTTCCTCCTAACCTTGAGCTTGTTTCTGCGCATCTGAAACGACGAACTTCTGAATGCTGCTCCTTTTCATCAGTTGTAGGTTTAGGTTCTTCTGTGAAAACCTATATTCCAAAAATATATAATCACAAATTAAGTATAAAATGAAAATGTACAATAAAGAATAACCTATTCTTAACAAATACTAACCTTTGTTTTGCGAGTCAGTTTGTCAGTCAAGATTGCAGCATGCACTTTATTGGTATCCCATTTGAGGAACCGAGGAAATGCAGATGGATTGTTTGGTTTAACAATCCTTGTATGCTCGCATAACCAGAACTAAAAAAAAAAAATATAAGTTAAACACTGTCTAAAGTATTGGAAATGAATAAATGCAAAAAATGTACCGGCAACAACATAGCACAACCACCAGACTTCAGGTGTTTGCTTCTCTTAAGTTGACTCTTCAATTGGTCAACTATAAAAGTACTCCAGTCGTATCTACAGATGTCTGAGTAGTTCTCAAGGTAATGGGTCAAATGCCAAGGTACAGCTGAACTCCGAACTGGACATAGAAGAGCAACCAGCATATAACAACAAACTAATCTTGCCACATCGCGACATGATTCATCGTAGTCTAATCTCACAACCTCCTTCAACTTTAAAAGCACAGGATTTTTATACAAAGAATTATATTGTCTTGGTTTTGCATGTATATCATTGCCAAAACATCGCATTACCCATGCAGGATGCTGATAATCATCTACTCGTTGCCTGATTTCATCTACTCCACAACTAATTCCAAAAATAAGTTCTGCATCATGCTTTGATAAGCCGACCCTAGTTCCTCCGATTACAAAACTTTCAGTTTCAAAGTCAAACCTTCTAACTATCTCGACGATGTCACTCTCGAATTTAAGACATCTCTTCTTTAATGAGGGACTAACATTTAGGCACACAGAGTTGAACAAAAGCCAGAATGGAGTTTTCTTCAGATGTAGTATATGCTGCTCTGTGAATTGAATCCCCTTCAAGTCTTTGATAGTTGTCCTCAGATTTGACCTATAGTAGGTCTCGCTGAAGTCGACTTCTACTCCAGCTGAAATAGGTAAGAGGTAATTAGATCAAAAATTAGTTTATATGCATATCATAATATGCAGCAGTATTTGTTATGCAGTATTACCAAAACAGTTGTGAGGTTCTATTGCTTGAACCTCATTATCCTTCTTCGTATGCTTTCGACTCCTCTCGTAGCTTTCTGTATCAGTTTCTGCACATTCAAACACACTTACTGTATTACGACCGTAAACCGTATGTGTAAATCTATACATCGAATCTTTATCAATTTATTTCCAATTCTGATGAGCTATCTTTACAAATAACTTTATATATCTTTATCTTTTAAGAAACAAATAAGATCTAATGCAGTATTACTATTATTAAATCGTAGCTTTATCAATTACCTTCCGATTCCGATGAGCTATCGTTACTTATCCTCTGTTTACCGCCACCATCACTCTCAAAATCTATACATTCATGTAAAAATACTGTGAGTATTAAGAACTTTGTCTACAGAATGTTTTATTGAATATTGTGATAAGCAACTACAGAAAACTACTAATAGTAATATAATCGGTTTAATTGCGCATAACCTGAATCTGATATTACATGAGAACCCCTTGACAGAACCTTGCCTGCAGAATATTTATTTTATATAAGCAACAAAGTTACAAAACTAAACAAATTACACTAACAAAAAAGCAGTGACGTAGTACATAAACCTTTACGCTTTTCTTCTTTCTTTTCTTCCCTCCTATGCTTTTCGGAAGATCCTGTTTATAAATATGAATAGTAATTGGATGTGATTCACTGTTTCCAAATATCATCATCATCTCTTTCTTAAGCTACTGAAATGTGCAAATTGTTAAATTACCTCTTGTTTCTACACGCCGTACGCTGTCATCAACAACTTTCCTTTGTTTCCCACTCCCCCTGCCTGATCCTTCACCAAAACGATCATCTGGTTTTCTACTTCTTGCCATCTTTACTAATACAATAGTACATATCTGTGTAAGTACAATTAGACAAAATATCTAATGCACCTATGCACCTTGTAATACATACTCTGAATTCACTAAAAAACTAATACAAAATATTCAGTCTATAGTACACATATTTCTGAAAAAAACAGCCATTATTTTATATATCTCAGCAGACCAATCAAATTTTGTTCTGTTTCCATAAAAAACCAATTTCATTGTGTCTATCAACAAAATTTTAGGGTTTATGTCCTTTATCAGTTAATGGTATGTACTTTTTAACTGAAATTTTTGCACATAAACACTACCAAACAACACATGCAGTTTACCCAATATCTTATATACCTCGACAGTTCAAACAAATTTTGTCCTGTTTCCAAAAAAAAAAAAAAACAAATTTCATTGTTTCTATCAATAACTTTTTAGGGTTTATCTCCTTTGTAGGTTAACGGTATTTACTTTTTTACTCATAATTTTGCACAAGGACACTATCAAACAACACATGCAGTTTACCCACTATGAAATACAACAAATATGTCGAACTTGTGTCAGATTATCACTATCTCCGAAACATTATTCACCACAAAACCATTAACATCAAACATGCAGATGATCACATACCTTATTCGTTTACTGGTCTTCCCGGTCGCCGGAAATTTGAAGGACGAAACAATGGCTTGAACAGAATGCACCGTGCAGAATTCTCGAAGCAGAAGAAAGTAAAACGAAATTAATGCGTTTACCTACCTTTTAGGAAGAATTTAAATCTTTTGGAAGGTGCTAAAATCTCTCTGTTTTCGAATTCCCCTTAATCGGATAATTATGGTATATAATTGATTTTTCAAATCCTATAAAATATCCGATAGCTTTGAAATGAATAGAAGGGTATAAATGTCCCAAACTTTTCAATTTGATGCTATTAGACAAGAAATGGTATTGTAGGTTTTATTAGACTAATCTTATAGTGAAATGAACTTATTAATAAATAACCCATATAATTTTTTACACACGATTTGTCTTGTCATTTAAGGTATTTAATAAAGGAAGTATTTAATGAGATAAATTATAACAATGAAATCAATTTAGAAGATATATAAAATTTCCTAATTTCTTTTTTTTAAACACGCAGGATACAAATTGCCGCTAATTGTGGTCATTTGTTTCCCTGAAGAATAAGGACGGTGTATTCAATTGAGATTCTTTTAGATTTTTTTGACTTTAAAAAGTATGTGGATTTATAAATTCTATAGAGTACATACACAGTTTGACTAATTTTTTTTATTGATTTATACGAATTTTCATAGACTTGATAGGATTGTCTAATATATATTTTTTTATTGATTTACATAAATTTTAATGTGAAGTGTTTTTTTAAAATTAATATTATATATATATATATTTATATATTAATTTAGGGAGAGTCGGATACCTGCGGGTCGGATATCCGCGAGTCGGGCATAAGACCCAGATCCGACCCATACTTAATACGGGGCGAATCTGACATGATCTAAAGCTCGCGGGTGGGTACACGCGGGTCCGGTCAATATTGCCATTCCTACTTCTGATCTTTCCGTCTTCAGAGTTCCTTGAGAGAATCCGTTGAAATCTCTGGTTTTTAGAAGAGATTTTGGATAGTGCAATTTATTTATGTTTTTGGAGGACAATCCAACAAAATCTATAGAATATTAAAATCCATAGACTGTTGAATACCTAAAGATTTTTAAAGACTTTTAAAAATTCGTATTGAATACCTCGAAATTTTTAAAGACTTTTGAAAATCTAAATTGAATACCCTATTCTGAAAGTCCAAAAAAATCCTAAATCCACAACCAATATATCCCTTAAATTCGAACACAATGGACATAAATCTATAGTACGGAGTATTATTTTTTGGACATGAATTGTGAAATTAGTACGGAGTATATTTTTGTGGCATAAACAGTGGATATCTAATTTTGAACATAACTAAATGAAAATTTTGTTACAAAATTTAAATTCAAGGGATATAAGATTATTAATATTTTAGATCCAAAATTTGAAGGCAAAAACTTATATACAATATTTCACAATAGGTTTATGGTGCAATTTGACCTTTTCTTTTATTTTTAACCGGTAGCAGGTTCTTCTTTCTCTTCCTTCTTCTTCTGCGCAGCTTTCTTCTCTCTTCTACGCTGTGTGCGATTCCTTCTTTTCTTTCTCTCCCTTCTTCTTCTTCTGCACAGCTTTCTTCTCTCTTCTCTTCTGCGCTGTGTGAAGCGTTCCATTAAAAAAACAAAACTTCAGAAATCTGAACAAAATTTTCTGATCGTGATGCGCTAATTTTTTTTTTTTTTTTCCAGAAAATCTATTATGTTTCAGATTTCTGATCTGCTAATTACGAAATAAGGCAATATGAATAAATTCATGAATGAAAAAAAAATCAACAATAATACCACACACAGATTTATTCCAATTAATTGTTGATAATTATGTCTTTACAATTGGAGGGATTGATAAACTATTCAACATGATTGTGTTTTTCGTGTTTTTAATTATTGTTCTTTGTCTTTTTTAATGTCCATATCACATTCTCTCTCAATAATGACGTCTTATTTATACAGTAACGCATCTTTCTCTATAAAGTAATACACTTGTGGTTTATAGTAACACAGTTTTCTGTGTTACTTTAAGGTCAAATATATGTTACTCAAAAGCCAATTGTGTGTTACTTGTCCTTACAGTAACACGTATTTTTCCGTACAGTAACATATAATTGTATTTATAGTAACACGGATTAAGAACAAAATTTTCTATTTTATCCTTCCTTGAATTAATTTATATTAATATTTCTTGTGAAAAAGTCAATTTATGTGTTATTTGTACTTACAGTAACACATATTTGGTCTTGCAGTAACATATAATTACCTTTATAGTAACACAGGCCTGAAACCCGTTATCCTGTTAGTCTTCTGCGCGACTTTTGCGCGATTTTTAAGGAAATATTTGTTTGACCGGTCAAACCCGCTACAGATCCGCGAATTTTGACCCTTCCTTAAATATCCTAATATTTCACGTGAAATATTGCACATAAGTGTGGCCCAAATTTGAATGATTAGAAGATTATTAAGTACAAAATATTAATTTAAATTATTTTTTCTCACACCTCTTCTAAAATTTGAGGGGAAAAGAAAATAATACACGTAGAGGTGGGAATAGGTCAGGTCGGCCAGACCTTAAGAAAAAAAGCTTGAGCCTGGTATATAATATTTGGGCCCAAATCTGGCCTATTATAGACTTTTTTAAGAGAGTAGGTCTGACCTTTTTAGTAAATACGCCTGGCCCGAAAGCCTTTTAAATACCTTTTTAGTGTTATTCAAAATTATTTTTTACTGTATTACCATTAAATTATAAAAACTAACTTTTTTAAATCTCGAAATGAAGAAACAATAAAAAAATTAATCAAATGGTCCATAAAATTATACTCAAATGCAAATGTTCATATCAATTATTTTTAACTATTACAAAGAAAAATAAAACAAAAAATTATATAATTTCTTCAAGATAATCTCATCATATATTGAATATTATTTATTATGTGTCACATATCATGTATTATATTATATATTATTGTATTTTTATATATGGTATATTTATACATATAGAAATAGAGTTAAATTGGCCGGCCTGTTGGGTTTAAAAGACTTACGAAAAAGCTCAAGCCCGACCTATTTAATTAAAAAGGCTTTTAAAAAAGCTTGAGCCTGACTTGTTAATTAAACAAGCCGAGCCGAGCTTTAGAAGGCCGAGCCGTAGGCGGGTAGGCCCTTGTCGGGTAGCCTGGCCCATTCCCACCCCTAAATACACCAAACACAACCGGTCTACAATTGAAAATCCACACCATACACTAAATAAAAACAAAATTATCATTTATAATTAAAATATACTATCTCCTATTCAAAATATAAATCAATTTGATCAATACACATATATTAAAAAAAAATAGTTAATTTATTGAGCGTCGTGAATATTTTACATATTTTATTATACTTCATCATCTTCTCAAGTTCACCACCTTTGATCAATGCACATATATCTCCTATGATAAATAGTAAAATTGGAGGAGTACGTGTTAATTTAAATGAGTTGGGACCCGAGGAGAAAATAAGGAAAAGGAAGAGATCGTGCACTCCAATTATACATCTCAACCTAAACTTGTGTGGAATTGCTTTAATTTTAATTTATTACACATCATTTTACTTCTATATATATACTCCCTTCATCTCTCATTAACTTATCCTCGACGAAATGCATATGTCATACTCCCTCTAACCCGACAATGTTTACAACATAGGGTCGAGGTCTTGTGAGGTTTGGAACAACTAGTGGGATCAGGTCCGATGACGTTTGAGACAGAGATAGGTTCCACAACTCTCAGTTCTCGTAAAAGCTAAGAACCCAAAAAAGTCTCGTGCGCATAATATACTTATAGAGCTGACAAGAGCTATGTAAATGAGGTTAGTTGGTCTTAACCCAAATTTGAGTCAGAGAACCGAAATTGACCCAAGACTTGAATAAAACATATCCGTCGAATGTTATACTAAGGAGCTGAGCTAGGAATGACCTCACATCTCTTAAATCCAAGGAAACAACCATCTAGGAGAGCTTACTTAAGCTTTATCAGGTTAGGGATTTCCATGACCTCATCATATCTGAACTTGGATGTATAACTAATTGTTATTTTTCAGTGAAACGCCCACTACCAATCGGATCAAAGGCAATCTTTGTGTCAGAAGTTTACATCCTACATGGATGACATTCAAACTACCATATGAGACGTAAAACAAACCTTTTACCCCTATAGGTAAAGGTACAAATATAGAGGAATTTCCTTCTCAAGAAGGCATTCTTCATTCTCAACACACACACACACTCTTTACATATTTGCTCTTAGTTTCTTTCATCATCTTCTGAAGTTCACCACCTGAATTGAGCGTCGGAGGCCCGTCACGGGGAACTCTCTCGACAAGTTCGTTGTAAGTTTAAAGCATGTGATTTTAAGTCTTGAAGGATCATTTTGGAGGACTTTTATAAGTATTTTTCCTAATTTAATCATTAATTATTAACCGTGGAAAAGTAGATTCATTTCATCCATATCACCTGTTGGGTCTCCCGATCGTCTCCGGTAGGTTACCTGAGTATCAGATTTATTCGGAATGTAGATGGAATTACCAAGAGACCAAGGTTGGGTAGCACATCACCCACACAAGTCTCACACACTCCTCTCACTATCGTTTAATGTCACAAAGAAAGAAGAGTTGTGTATATGTATGGTTGGCAACAACCTTAGGGCAAATAAAGGGGCTCGGCCTAATAGTTAATTTACCCCTTAGGCCAAAACAACAATTGGGCTCAAGCACAGAGTTAGACAAGTTCATTCATCTCAGTTTTCTTATCTTCAGTCATATTAGTAGCATAAGAATGATCAACGACTTTGTAAACACGCTGCTAAATCAAGATGCATTTCATTTTCTATTTCCAGATACTGAAATATATTTTACCAGTAAAGGGGGCCAACACAAACGTAGTAGGAGCGTTGGACATTTATTTTTCAAAGTTTTGGACACACAAGAGATACACAAAGATGCGAGAAAGCTAAAATAGGCAAGCGGAAGTAGGGACACACAAGTCACCAAGATCAAGACCACAAATCAGAGAAAACAAGCATATAAATCAATCACAAACACCTAAATCTACGACACGTACATAAGTCCCAATCATATAATCCCCGATCAGGGGCTATGCTACAAAAGCAGTAAAAGAGAATGGATAAGCTTTTATTCCATATTAAGATCCTAGGTAAGGATCTCAAAACGCCAGACTAACCACAAGTGCCACAAAAATTAAAATATCGTAGTCTTTTTCCATCAAGGCAGAGAATCAAAACTAATCTGAAATAAATTTCTTTAATCACAATAATCTAACAAAGCTTAAATCACAGGTTAAACACATATAATTATTTAAAAACTTGTTAACCCAATTAATCAACTAATAAGTAGAGAATAAAAACTAATAAGCTAATAGGGCTAATTGTTGGTCCTGAAAGAAGTATGACACAAGTGTATGTGGGGGGGGGGGGGGCAATGCACTTGTGTATGAAAATTCTTTTCTTTTAAACAAATCAAACTATCGGGAGAGTTGTCTAGTCAACTCCTCTGAGTATGTGTTGGGAATAAAATGAGATATGTTTTGATTCAATACCAAAACCCCCTGAGACATGCCTAAGTCTAAGATGATTATGTTCTAAGCATGTTAGAACATATAGAATAAGGCTAGATGAGAAGCTGATATGTTAGGCAACTCTTAGTTGTTTAGATGCACAATTTGAGGGGGAACATATGCTTTTAAGACTATCAGAACAAAGTCCCCTTAAGGCTCAAATTCTGGAACAATCACTAAGTCTATTGAAGACCAAAGTATGCTGATCAGGAGAGTTGTCCAGAAGAGTTGTCTCAGCACAATAGAACCAAAACAAGTGTTCTGAAGCTTGAAGGTCAACTATGCTGAAGAGATGAAGACAACTATACCCTAAAGGACTTCAAAGAATGATACTAAGATCAATTCCAAGAGAAGCAAAGGGAAAAGAGCCAAGTCATATGAAAAGAGCAAGCCAACTATGCTGATAAGTAAGTATGCTGATAGTGATAAGCAGAGTTGTCCATTTGATAAGGAATGTTGTCCTATCATTGGAGCAACCTTCAGAAGCCATGTCCAAGCTTAATCAAGTGAATCTTGAAGTCAAACATTGTGAAGAGTGCTGCAGAATGAAGACAAAGTCTTAACAGCCGTTTATTACCCAAATGAGGACATGTCACTATCAAGAATCTGTCTTCCAGGTTTGAAGAACTCAAGGAAGACATTTATAGCTGATGTGCCAAAATTTGCACGAGAGGATTACGTATCCTCGGGATTAAATGTCCTACTCTTCGAACACGTATAATTGCTTCGAATGTGCTGCCTTCACTCGAAATCTTCAAGAACCTGCAAAGAACACGCCGGAGGGGAGTCCGGCGTGGACACTCCGATGCCTAAGTCAGTATAGGGCTTATCAATATCACATAAGGATCTCAGGATCCCTAACGTATCGAATCAGTTCTCAAAGAATCTTGGAATTATATTTTGTTTAAAGTATATCAAGTTTTTGTAAGTAAGAATGTCTAACCTGGGGATATCTTCGAATTTACCTATTTATAGAGATACTTTCTGGAGAGGAAGTCAAGCCTTCCTCTTATTTCGGAGCTGCCCGTGAGACTTGGTCCTGCTGAGTGGACCAAATCCTCCCTTCTCTCCACTCCCTGAAGACTCGGCAGCCCTCCAGCACAATGGACCTCATTCCCTAAAGTAAAGGAAGACAAGGTCTTTCCTTTATCAAGTCTGGACCTAAAATCGCGGGAGTCTCCTATATTTACGGCCCACGGCTTCATGTTAAGACTACTTCTTTCTGATACTCCTCTATAGACGGAGCTCCCTCCAGAGAGACCTCTAGAGAAGATTCTTTATTCAGAGAACACTAGATGACTCAATCCTTTCTTCTCCAATCCCGTCATTCATACACGTGTCGACTCCTTATTAGGTGACATTTTTAGGCCGCATCAATAGCAATTTGGGACTGCCTCTCCAACGGGCAAATTCTCAATTTTGTCTATAAATACAGAAGTGTGAAGACCATTTGAAAGCACCTCAACCTTGACAAGAATATTCAACTATCCTACAAGTTAACAAGTGTTTTGAAAGCTTTCAAAGAGACTATCTTAGTCTTCAAACACTTCTTCTAAGCTGAACTCATTGTATATCCATACAAAGCTTAGAGAGATATCCTAATCCTTATACACTGACCTTCACTGTAAAGGATATCTCATTACTTGGAACCTTACTTCAACCCTTACCCCTTTCAAGTGAGAAAGTGAGAAGGTTGTAGTAGTAGAAGTGGTAGGAGCTGACTGTTGAGAGAACAAAAGTTCAGTTCTGAGTTGAGAAGAGGGTACTAGGACTCTAGACATCCTAGGGATCAATTCACCAAGGAGTGGTGTTCTTGATCAAGTGCACCTTGGCACTATAAAACAAGTTAATTCCAAGAGTGAAGGAATTATCCTGTTCAATCAGGGAAAGTGGATGTAGGAGCTTGAGTCTCTGAACCACTATAAACTCTTGTGTTGATTTACTCACAAAGTACTTTCATACATTCAACACTACACACAAAACTGATCTTTTAAAGGACATATATTCAAAGACTGTGCAAAAACTGAATTGGACAAGTTCCCTGAAAACTGGACTGTATTGCTTAAAGTGATTTCAGAACTTAAATGAGTTTGAACTAAAGGGCCAACCACTAACTCCGCACTTATAACCAACTTAGATAGTCATTCAACTAAGTACTCAATAGTACTTAGTAGCTTGGTTATCTTTGAAAAGGTTATACATCTTCAGCAGAGTTGTCCAAGACAATCTTGCTGAACTCTGGTTTGATCAAAGTTGAAAAGAATTTGCATACAAGTGTATCCCCCCCCCCATACACTTGTCATATACTCCTTTCAGGACCAACAAGTGGTATCAGAGCAGGGGTTCAAGGACCACTGCTTCTGAAAATCCATCTTGGTTTTTCAAAATCACATATTTGGTGTGGTCACTGAACTGATCTATCTGAAATCCTATTATTTGACTAACTTGTTATTCTTGAGCTATGGCCAACAACAATGCTGTTCCTAATTATGCTGTTCAAGGAATCAACAATATGGCCACCAATCCAGTCAACCATATATCACATCAGAAGCTGCCCATGTTCTCAATTGAGAACTATGACTTCTGGAAGATCAGAATGAGAGCTCATCTTGCATCTCTTCATACTGACATGTTGAGAGTGATAACAAGAGGACCCTACATGTTCACTCAAATCAACCCCAGATTAACTGAAGATCAAAGAGCTGACATAAGGGAAGAGATCCCTAAAGATGAAGATGACTTCACTGCTGAAGAGAAAAGAAAATATAACTTGAATTATCTTGCAATGAATACTCTCTATCAAACAATTCCAGATGCAATCATGGGAAGAGTTTACCACTGCACAACAGCCAAAGAAATTTGGGATACTCTTGCTGAAATGTGTGAGGGTACTGAAAAGTTAAAGGAGAACAAGCTCCAAGTGGCTGTGCAGAAGTTTGAACTGTTCTCAATGGAGCTAGATGAGTCCATTGACAAGTTTGCTGGTAGATTCACTGATGTGATGAATGATATCAACTCCTTGGGCAAGGTGTACTCCAGGAGAGAAGTTGGATTGAAAATCCTGAGAAGTCTCACTCAAAAGTGGGATGTATATGCTGTAATGATGCAGAACACCAAGGATCTCTCCTCCATGCCCATGCAACAAATCTTCTCAGAACTGAAAACATATGAGTTTGACCTCAACAGAAGAAAGCCAGCAGAGGAATCTTCTCTACCAACCAAGGGAGTGGCATTTAAAGCCAAAACTGCTGAACCAGAAATGCAGTCCACTCCAAGATCATCAAAGTCAGTCTCCAAGGCTGAAATGAAGGAAGAGATGGCCCTCATGGCTAGAAGGTTTGACAAACTCAATTCAAGGTTTGGTAGATACAAGAAATTCTACCAAGACAACAAATTCAGGAGAAGGTACAACTCTCCTGAAGATCAGGCTGAGGACAAAAAGCCTGAAGAGAAAATATCAGAGGACAAGTACTCTGATAGGAGAAGGTCCTATAGAGCTGACCCTTCATCATCTAAAAGAAGAGATGAATCCAAGAAGGATGATGATGAAGAATTGTGCTATAATTGCAAGAAGAAAGGGCACTTTCAGTATGACTGCCCTGAATTGAGCTCTAAAGAAAGAAGAGAAAGGCAAGCAAAAAGAGACAGAAAATTCACCAATAGGAAAACCATGATGGCTGGTGAAGAATCTGATAATGCTGAAAGCTTCAACTCTTCTGATGGACTGTTCTCAAACAGTGATGATGATGATGATGATGTGTGCAACATGGCCATTGAGGATGATGAGGTATCCTCTACTTCTAGCTCACCATCATTTCTATCACAGAACACTAGTGAAGTCAACTTGAAACTTTCCTTTGGGAAGTTGATGGAAGATTTCACTAGGCTGCAAGAATTTCATGACAATTGTGTGAGAGAAAATGAAAGACTTTCAATTGAGATTTCAAAACCTGCTGAGACAGTAGTTGACATTAAATCTACTGAGTTGTACCAATAAGTCTTGAGAGAGCTTGAGGAAGCAAATCTCATGATAGTTGACCAACAAGGACAGATTGATGCTCAATTACTTACTCAGAAGAGAAAAGAGTTTGAATTAAAAAATCTTCAAGCAAAATTTGAAAATCTCTCACATGAGTATGATATTCTAAAATCAAGTGAAGAGAGCCTGAAATTAAAGATGTCTGCTTTGAACAAATCCTCTAGAGCAATAGAGGAAATTCAAAGTTATCAAAGACCTATGGCTCAAAGAAGTGGATTAGGTTTTGATCCATTTGAATCTTCACCTTGTCTTAGTGTTGCTTCAACAAGTAACACTAAGAAAATCTTTGTCAAATCAATGGCACAACAAGCTGAAAATTAAATAATACAGCCACTGAACAAAGGAAAGGGCAAAAAGAATGAAATGCCTACTCAAGTGCTTCAGGAGACTAGGCCCAAACCTAAGGAAATGGCCAAAGCCCCTGAACACAAGAGGAATGTTGGTCAGCAGAGTAGACCCAATGGAAGGGCAACTCTCCTGAACAATGTTCAGAGGGGTTATCCAAGGTATAATCAGCCAAAGGCAACTCTTCTGAGAAAGCCTCAGCTGAATAGACCTAAGGACAACCATCCTCAAAGTCAAAATAAAATGAGACAACCAAAACCCTTCATGCCAAAGGGTAATGGTCATAAAAATGTCTTTCATCAAAGATTTCATCAAGCTACACAAAGAACTCATAAGTTCAGGAGATTTGACAATTCTCCTGAAACTTACAGAGTTAATACTTTCACACACACCTTCCCAAAGGCATTTAAGGGAAAGGCAGTGTATGTTGATGCACAAGGAAAACAACTTAGCCACCTTGAATCAATCAGGGTTATTAGGCAAGTTTGGGTTCCTAAAGGTACAGCTAACCTCTCAAGACCTAAAATTCAAAGGGTACCTAAAACTTGCTAATTGCAGGTACCTATGGGCCACAAGAAAAGGAGTATGAGCAAAAAGTCAGCATGGTATCTTGACAGTGGATGCTCAAGGCACATGACTGGAAACAAGGAACTCCTCACTGATTTTATTGAAAAAGAAGGCCCAAATGTCACATTTGGAGACAGCTCACAAGCAACAACAAAAGGTTATGGTACTTTGATGATGGGTAACATCAAAGTATCCAATGTATCTTATGTTGCTGGTCTTAAATATAACCTCCTAAGTATCAGTCAATTCTGTGATAAAGATTTCAATGTTGAGTTCTCAAGTGGAAAATGCTTAATCAAAGATAAGACTCAACAAACTCTATTGACTGGAACTAGGAAAGGAAATGTGTATTTTGCAGACTGGGACAAGTCTACTGATGTTGCATGTTTCATTGCTAAGAGTTCTAGTGAACAAAGCTGGTTGTGGCATAAGAGATTAAACCACTTGAACTTCAAATCAATGAACAAACTTGCTAGGAATGCATTAGTTAAAGGACTGCCTAATGAGGTTTTCATTAAAGAGCATGTTTGCAAACCATGCCAAGAAGGAAAACAGATTAAAGCCTCATTCAAGGGAAAACCAGTCATGTCTACTGAAAGGGTACTTGAACTTTTACATATGGACCTATTTGGACCAATTACCCCTGCAAGTATCAATGGTAGAAAATACACACTGGTGGTAGTAGATGACTTCTCTAGGTTCACATGGGTAGTATTTCTCCTTAATAAGAAGGAAACACAAGTCAAACTGCCTGAACTTTTAAAGAAACTGTCAAATGAGAAAAACCTTAGCATTATCAAGATAAGATCTGATAAAGGCACAGAGTTCATAAACTCTTACATCAATGAGTATTGCACATTAAATGAAATAGCTCATGAAACCTCAGCAGCTAGAACCCCTCAACAAAATGGAGTTGCAGAAAGAAGAAATAGAACTCTAAAAGAAGCTGCTAGAACTTTAATTGCTGATTCAAATCTACCTAAGAGGTTTTGGGCTGAAGCTATAAATACTGCATGCCATACTCAAAATAGGTGTTTGATTACTAAGGGGCAAGGCAAAACCCCCTATGAACTCTGGAAAGGAAGAATGCCTAAAGTGTCATAAATTCACATATTTGGTTGTAAGTGCTTCATTCACAATAATGGGAAAGAACAGTTGAAATCCTTTGATAACAAAGCTGATGAGGGAGTATTTCTTGGATACTCTCAAATCAGTAGAGCTTTCAGAGTCTACAACAAGAAAACCCTTGTTGTGGAAGAAACACCTCATGTTGTGTTTGATGAATCCATCTTTGAGATCAGGAACAAAAACCTGGACATTGAAGAGATCACACAAAGAACAACCAGATTAAGCCTAAAAGACAAGGACACTGAATTCATAGATGTTGTCCAAACCAATCTCCCTGAAAATGCTTCACTGGACAACAATCCTGAAGGCAACCTTCCTGAAGCAAACCCCACTGAAGGAAATGGTGAATTGAATGATCCAATCCCAGTTCACACTCAGGTAACAACTACCAATGAAGAAGCAGGCTCTGCTGAGGTAGTTAATGGATCCAATATTCCAGGGGGAACCATAAATGTTGAAAATACCAATGTTCCTAACATTGAGGACAACATCCCTGAATATGATCCTGAATTAGATCCTGCATTCAATTATCCTGAATTCTATAACACTGGTGACTCAACTTTAGTAGAGGACAACTCTACTGAAGGGATAAAAAAAAGGAGGACTTGGTTATCTGACCATCCTACTAATCTGATACTTGGTGATCCAAGTATAGGAGTCAAAACCAGAAGTTTTCATGGTGAAAGTGCTATGTTTTGTTGTTTCTTATCAGAATAGGAACCAAAAGGCATTGATGAGGCACTTCAAGATGCAAACTAGATCACAGCAATGCAGGAAGAGCTAAACCAATTCACCAGAAATGATGTATGGAAGCTGGTGGAAAGACCTTCACATCAAGATGTTATTGGAACCAAGTGGGTGTTCAAGAACAAGAAGAATGAAAATGATGTGATTGTCAGAAACAAGGCCATATTAGTGGCAAAAGGCTATTGTCAATCAAAAGGCATTGACTATGATGAGACCTTTGCACCTGTGGCAAGGCTAGAGGCAATCAGACTTTTCTTAGCCTATGCAGCCCACAAGAGGTTCAAAGTATACCAAATGGATGTCAAGAGTGCCTTCCTGAATGGAGTCTTAAAAGAAGAAGTCTATGTGGAGCAACCACCTGGTTTTGAAATTGGAAATCAAGTCTACAGATTGAAGAAAGCTCTATATGGACTCAAGCAAGCTCCAAGAGCTTGGTATGACACCCTGTCACAGTTCCTCTTGGATCATGGTTTCATCAAAGGAACTGTGGACAGAACTCTCTTCAGAATCACTGAAGGAGAGGACATCTTGCTTGTCCAAATTTATGTGGATTACATAATTTTTGGATCCCCCAATGAGAAGCTGTGTGAGAAGTTCTCCAAGCTCATGCAAAGCAAGTTTGAGATGTCCATGATGGGTCTGATGAATTTCTTTTTGGGACTTCAAGTCAAGCAATCTAAAGAAGGAATCTTCATTAATCAAGCTAAGTACACCAGATAAATGATCAAGAAGTTTGGGTGTACAACTACCAAGCCAGTAAGGATCCCAATGAACACAAATTGGAAGATGGATCCTGATGAGAGTGGTATTCCAACCATCTCTACTGAGTATAGAGGAATAATTGGTTCACTCCTCTACCTCACTGCCAGCAGATCTGACATCACCTTTGCAGTAGGTGTTTGTGCAAGGTTTCAAGCAAATCCTAAGAAAAGCCATCTTGAGGCTGCAAAGAGGATCTTGAGGTATCTCAAAGGCACTGAAAATCTAGGCCTTTGGTACCCTGCTGATGACAACATTGAGTTAACTGTCTACTCAGATGCTGATTATGGAGGATGTAGAATTGACAGAAAATCCACTTCAGGGACTTGTCAATTCTTGGGCAACAAACTCATATCTTGGTTCTCCAAGAAGCAAAAAACAGTGGCTACCTCCACTACTGAAGCTGAATATGTTGCAGCTGGAAGTTGTTGTGCTCAGATTCTTTGGTTGAGACAACAACTAAGAGACTACAATGTCAACTCTGCTGAAGTGCCTATCTTCTGTGACAATAATAGTGCCATTGCAATATCACATAATCCAGTTCTGCACACTAGATGCAAACATGTGGACATCAAGCATCACTTCATTAGAGACCATGTGGAGAAGAAGGACATAAAGTTGGTGAAAATCCACACAGATCATCAAAAAGCTGATATACTGACTAAGCCACTTGCAGAGGCAAGATTTCTAGAGCTATCAGCAGAATTGGGATTACTTGATCCAGGGAAGTTGGACAAGTAAATTCTATTGATGTTAATGGGAGTAAAGGGAACTGAAATGATGTTCAGCAGACTTTGTCAAGTCTACTGAAATTCAGAAAAGATGACCTCAATCTTTCAGGACACTTGTCCATTGAAATTCAGGACACTTGTCCACATCTTTTCAGGACATTTGTCCAAGTGGGGTCAGATAAGTTGTCCTGGCTATCAAACTAATTTCTTGGTTTGATAAGCACCTATTTTGGGTAATCATTGCCTATCTTGAAATCTGTCCCATTCCATATACATATATCATCTTTTTGGGATTTAATTTGTCTCCCACCCAAAAGGTCACTTTCCATGCATTAAATGCCAAGATTTAACTCTTGTTTGCATTACACTTTTTCAAGCCATGATCTACCTTGAAATCTCCCCAACCATTAACTAATATTAAATAACTTGCACGTTTTGAATAAAACCAATTACTCACTGTTACATTGGTTTTTGACCATTGGATCAAAATTGGCCAACTCCCCTGAAATCAATCCTGGCCGTCCAATTTTATTTTCCATTTTTGTTAACCGTTGAATTGTCTCAAGACTTCACCAACTCATTGAAAAACGTTCTTTTTAGAATATTCACAAGTCTTAAGAACCCCCACAAACACTTCTTCCCCAAGCATTCGAAACCCTAGCTTTCATCTTCTTCAAACACTCTCAAACTCACTCAAAATTCATTTCTGTAACCTTCAATGGCTCCCAAAGTCAGACCAGAAATGATCATTGATTTCTCCAACAAGGCTCTAGACCTTGATTTTGGCTATCTAAGCAACAAGAACAGCCTTCACTTTGAGCGAATTGCTTCTTTTGAAAGTGAAGACCCTGAGGTAACTCCAACACTTAGATGGCTGAGAAGAGCTGGACTCAAAAAGTTCATGGAAGAAAGGCCAAGCTCTTGTCTGGAGAGCTATATGGCTGAGTTCTTTGCCTTCCTCAAATGGAGAGGTAAGCCTGAAGATGGTGAAGTTGCTACAAGACTTTCATATGTAGCAGAAGGAGAGGAGGAAGAGAGATTTCACAGGGTGAAATTCTCTGAAGAAGACCTTGAAGGAGCTTTGGGATTGCCTTCTGAGGGAAGGAATCCAGAATTTTATGGTGCTGACCATGAAGAAGAGATAGCACAAGAATGACTATTGGTCCCAAGTCCCATCTCTTCAACACAACAAAAGAGAACTCTTAAGCCAAAATTTCTCAATCTTTTTGAGGTAATCACCAAGAGTCTCTTGAGCAACACTGGAAGCTTGGAGCAGGTCAGCCATCCAAGAATAAGGATTATGGCTGCAGTTATTGATGCTAGTGACAAGGGCATCAAGTTTGATTGGAGGACCTTCATCTTGTCTGAGATGATGAAGGAAAAGGCCAAATTCAAAGTGAGAGTTCACAATAAGGTTGTATTGGAAGGAAAACTCAAGTATTGCACCAGGGCAAACTTGTTGATGAAAGGTTTTCCCACTATTCACAAATGCAAACCTTTGCAAAGCCCCTCCCTGCCCATAAAATCATATTCAGAAAGCATAGTAAGAAAACTGAGCAAAGAAGGTTGCAACTGGCCAAATCTGCTGAAGAGAAAGCTGAAGAAAAGCCAAAGTTGAAGAAGAGGACTAAGGCCAGAGTTGTAAAGGCAAGAAAGGTGTCTCAAATTCCTTCAGAAGAAAATTCAGGAGCCTCAACTGAAATTGAAGAAGTTGCTGAAGAAGGTGTGCAAGTGCCTTCTGATCACTCAGAAGAGTTGAGGCAAAGATACAATGAGACTAGACAAAAGTCTAAGGGTGAAAAGAGGATCAGGGAAGTTGTCCCCGAGAAGGATGGAGAAGGAAGTGGGAGCAGTAGGGCTAGCAAGAGAAGGGTCAAGCCTACTGAAAAGGTGTTTGAGCTTCAAAAGGAAAAGTCTCTACAACTTGCTCTAAGAGAGAGCAGAGCTGAAAGCAGGACCAAGTCTAAATCAAGAACCAACTCTTCTGGTTCTGGAACTCCAGAATCCAAGGTCCCTGAAGGTCAACCAATAGAGGCCATTATTCCTGAAACTCAGAATCCTGATCTCAACTCCCCTGAAACTCATGTTACTCCCACAAACCAACCAATCGCCCCTGTTAATCTTACAAAGAGATATTCTCCAGAAGGGAGTGTGCAAAGAAGTGGGATAGATGTGCTTACAGACTTAGCTGTAGATGAGACAAGATTGCAATCACCCCTTGAGTCATCTATGCTCAATTATTCAAAGCTTTTAGAAGCTGCACTTCATGAGCCAACCCCCCTGAGCAAAGCCCCTTCAGATCCACTGCTCTCAAAAGCAACTGAAGTACCTTCAACTGCACCCAACCCTTCTGAAGCCAACATTCCTAAACTTAATCTTCCTAAAGCCACTCTAGGAGAAGACAAAGCCAACTCCCCTATAACCCAAAGTCCCCATTCAAGTGGAAATGAGGAGGAGTATACTTATGAGAGTATGCTCAGAGGTGGAGCCAAGGCTACTGTGGACAGTTTGTATCCACAACTTGCTGAATTTCCAAGAATTCGAAGATATTTCATGATTTGAGGATGTTTGTGGATGTGAAAGACAAAACCATAATGGAGATATCACAAGTCATCCAAGATAAGGGTGCAAATTGGTGGCAAGTAGAAGAAAGCATACTACTACACTTTGCTGGTGTGTTAAAAACAAGATTCCTCATTGATGAGAATGTGTTTGCAAAGTTAGTAGATGAGAAGATCATTGAGGAGAAGGAAAGAAAAGCTAATGGCATCAAACACCCTGATAGTAGCTCAAATGATGATGACTCCCCTGATGATCCCTCAAACCCCTCAAAACCCAACCCTCCTGAAACTAATCCCAACCCTTCTGATTCCAATCTGCCTTCAACCCTTCTCTTAACCTATCATAGGAAAGGCTCTGCTTCATCAGAGGTGTTGACCAAGGGTGGTAACACAACCAAAGATACATCTGCCAATGAAGGTTCTTCTGAACCCAAGGCACAGCCTAAAGATGTTGAGGTTCCTACTTTAGAGGCTGGTTTGATTAAGGCCTATTCAGTGTCAGGAGAGTTGGACACTGATCAGCCCTTAATCATTCAGGATGACTCAGTGGCTGCTGAAATAAGTACTATGATCTCCCCACAACTGCCATCTTTGAACCTTGTTGAAGGTGGAGATGTTGCAGGTATAGGTGAAGGTGTTGAAAAGGAGAAATTAGTTAAAAAATCAGAGGGAGTAGAGGATGAAAGAGAGGTTATCATCACTAAGCTAGTGAGTGTACCACAAATAGAGGGTGGTATAAGTGAGGAAGGACAGGCTATTCTTGAAGTCAAATCTGAACTTTAAGAATCCCTTGATGAAAGGAGGCCTGATTCCTTGAGTGAGGATATTATTAATGAAGGAAGAAAACAAAGAGTTGAAAATGAGAAGAAGGCTGCTGATGTATCAGAGTCTTATGAAAAAGAAACTGAGGGTGATGAGTGTGTTTTTAATTTGTCTGATCTTGCAGGTATATCATTTGACCAAATTTTTGTAGATGACTTCTTAACAGATGCTCACATCCAAGTTGATTCTGGATCTGCACAAGCCTTGCTTGGAATGGAATCAGCAAAGTTGGACTCCTTGACTCATCAAGTCCAATCAGCTCATGCAGAAACCACTAGAGCTTTGGATCAACATGGAAGAACTTTAGCATCTGTGGAAATGAGGCTAACAGGCTCTGAGGATGTGGTGCTACCCACATTGGAAGCAAGGATAGGAGGAGTGGAATCTGGTCTTCAAACCATTTCCACTGAGGTCCAAAAAGCCAAAGCCACTATGGAGAAAATCTCAGAAGAGGTCAAGAAAGATCAGAAGCTACTCAGAGATAATCACAATGCCAATGTTCAAGCTATTAGGCTAACCATCAAGCAAGCACTTGGCAAGAAGACTGCATTGCAGAAGAAAAGAGCAGAGGCACAAAGGCTTGCTATGGTGAAAGCAACTTCAGAGAAATTTTCCCAAGGAGTGATGGCCAACATTGCTGAAAGTGCAGTGGCCAACCTCACTGAGCTCTTAAAAGCCCAATTGGATGCATATCTTAAAGCAACCTTGGAGGAGGTTGTTGAGCAAAAAATGAAGCCTGTTCTAGCTTTCCTTAGCTTGAGCAGTGATATGATGCAGAATATACATGATGAGAATGTATATCTGCTGGAAGAGATGAAGTCTCTGAACCTAGCCCAATCCTTGATGGCTACAACCATGAGTGAGCTCAAACCTCAGTGTTTTGATGCTGCCAAAAAGGGGGAAAGGGAAAGAGCAAGGGCCAAAGGTGCCTTGATTATTGGAGGTTCAGACAAGAGCAAGGAAAAAGTTTCTGAAGTTAAAGGAAAAGAGCCAGCAGTGCTGAACTTGGAAGATTTGGATGAAGATGAGCAGTTAGCAATTGCCTTGAAGAACTCAATGGCTTCAGCACAGGAAGAAAGAGTGAGGCTACAACAAAGACCAGGAGGAGAGGTATCTGGTTTGGACAAAGATACTGAAGGTGTCCAAACTAGAGGAAAAATCAAGAAGGCCAAAGGAAAGAAAAGAAAAGCTGAGACATTTACTGATTTTCCCAACAGCCTTGATCTGCCCCCTGAGTTTAGAATTGATGATGAAGTGCCTACCTCCAAGAAGGCCAAAAATGCTGAAAAGGACAAAGCTGCAGAAGTATCCAAAATTGCTGAAAAAGATAAATCCTCTGAAAAAGAAAAGTCTACTGAGACTAAGTCCCCTGATGGTGCCAAAGCTGCTGAAGATATAGAAGAACTGTATGAAGAAGGCTTTGGACTAGGACCAAAGAAGAAGAAAGTTGTGTTGCTGAATGATCCATCAAAGTTGTTTCATAAAGGGTATGGCAAAGACCCTGAAACTCAACAGAAACTGGCCATGATACGGGCCCAAGAGAAGATAGACTTGATGGATGAAGCACAAAGAGCAAGAGACAAAAGAAGAGCAGATTTTCAAAAGCCCAGAAGGAAGAGAGCAACTTACAACAAGTTAAAGCCACAGCTATTGATCCCCATGGACATATCCTCACTTGGATAAATGGGTGCCAATTCAACTAAATGACTCATGGGAGGAAGCCAAAAGGGAGTTTGTCTATGACTATTATGTCATTGATAGGTGGAATGGAAGAGAAGTTAACACCACCTTTGTTGAATTCATGATTGAATACTTCAGAGACCTTTATCAGCAACTACTTGCAGCTGCTGATCTTGCAAGGATTGAATTCACTGCTCCCAAGCCAATCATCTATATGCCTCCCAAGCTGGAAGGATGGATTGATCAATCTAGGATTCTCCAAGAATTCCTAGAGATTGTAAAGCTAAACAAGATGGTACTTGGACCCAAGGGAACTAATCAAGAGGCCATGGAACTTAAGAAGAGGGTGTGGGCACAATATGGGATGGTGCCACCTCCTGAAGATGATCTCTGAAATTGGCTAAGTCCTCTTGATCCCTTTCTGCTGATCTGACTATCTTGAATACTGATTTTCTGAAATTGGTCATCTATGCTGAAGTTTGGTCAAGAATGCTGATGTGGTGTGCTCTGAAAATATGTTTGCTCTGATATGCTTTTGTGCTCAGATACTTGAAGATCTAGATGCTATTAAGTATTTAGTATATGCTCTAATACCTTGTAATGAAAAGCTCTAATGTAATAGTGTTTTGGATTCATGCTCTGATATGTTAACTTCAACTATCAACATGCTTGTAATGATTTTCAAATGAATGATAGTTGAACTTACTTTGAATCAAGAAACATTATTGCAGAGATCTCTCTATGCCTATCTTTGAAACCTATTTGCAACATGAATGGTGAGTACATTAACACATTCTTTTTCAGGATAATTGACCCTAGTCATGCCTTCTGAAGATAAATGTAATAGGTGTAGTCAAGTCACCTTTGCATAAAATGTATAGGTTTTGGCATCATCAAAAAGGGGGAAATTGTTGGGAATAAAATGAGATATGTTTTGATTCAATACCAAAACCCCCTGAGACATGCCTAAGTCTAAGATGATTATGTTCTTAGCATGTTAGAACATATAGAATAAGGCTAGATGCGAAGCTGATATGTTAGGCAACTCTTAGTTGTTTAGATGCACAATTTGAGGGGGAACATATGCTTTTAAGACTATCAGAACAAAGTCCTCTTAAGGCTCAAATTCTGGAACAATCACTAAGTCTATTGAAGACCAAAGTATGCTGATCAGGAGAGTTTTCCAGAAGAGTTGTCTCAGCACAATAGAACCAGAACAAGTGTTCTGAAGCTTGAAGGTCAACTATGCTGAAGAGATGAAGACAACTATACCCTAAAAGACTTCAAAGAATGATACTAAGATCAATTCCAAGAGAAGCAACGGGAAAAGAGCCAAGTCATCTGAAAAGAGCAAACCAACTATGTTGATAAGCAAGTATGCTGATAGTGATAAGCAGAGTTGTCCATTTGATAAGGAATGTTGTCCTATCATTGGAGCAACCTTCAGAAGCCATGTCCAAGCTTAATCAAGTGAATCTTGAAGTCAAACATTGGGAAGAGTGCTGCAGAATGAAGACAAAGTCTTAACAGCCGTTTATTACCCAAATGAGGACATGTCACTATCAAGAATCTGTCTTCCAGGTTTGAAGAACTCAAGGAAGACATTTATAGCAATTTGGGACTGCCTCTCCAACGGGCAAATTCTCAATGTTGTCTATAAATACAGAAGTGTGAAGACCATTTGAAAGCACCTCAACCTTGACAAGAATATTCATCTATCCTACAAGTTAACAAGTGTTTTCAAAGCTTTCGAAGAGACTATCTTAGTCTTCAAACACTTCTTCTAGGCTGAACTCATTGTATATCCATATAAAGCTTAGAGAGATATCCTAATCCTTATACACTGACCTTCATTGTAAAGGATATCTCAATAGTTGGAACCTTACTTCAACCCTTACCCCTTTCAAGTGAGAAAGTGAGAAGGTTGTAGTAGTAGAAGTGGTAGGAGCTGACTGTTGAGAGAAGAACAATTCAGTTCTGAGTTGAGAAGAGGGTACTAGGACTCTAGACATCCTAGGGATCAATTCACCAAGGAGTGGTGTTCTTGATCAAGTGCACCTTAGCACTATAAAACAAGTTAATTCCAAGAGTGAAGGAATTATCCTGTTCAATCAGGGAAAGTGGATGTAGGAGCTTGAGTCTCTGAACCACTATAAACTCTTGTGTTGATTTACTCACAAAGTACTTTCATACATTCAGCATTGCACACAAAACTGATCTTTCAAAGGACATATATTCAAAGACTGTGCAAAAACTGAATTGGACAAGTTCCCTGAAAACTGGACTGTATTGCTTAAAGTGATTTCAGAACTTAAAGGAGTTTGAACTAAAGGGCCAACCACTAATTCCGCACTTATAACCAACTTAGATAGTCATTCAACTAAGTACTCAATAGTACTTAGTACCTTGGTTATCTTTGAAAAGGTTATACATCTTCAGCAGAGTTGTCCAAGATAATCTTGCTGAACTCTGGTTTGATCAAAGTTGAAAAGAATTTGCATACAAGTGTATCCCCCCCCCCATACACTTGTCATATACTCCTTTCAGGACCAACAATATGTATAATTTTGATCTGATAATCAAACTAATGAGAACTATGAAGTAATCAGTTGAATAACTATATAAGTAAGTTATATGTGCGGAATTATGGTTGGCCCGTTATATTTAAACTCCTTTAAATTCTGAAAAACTTTCTTAACACTTAACAGTTATCAGGGGACTTGTCCCAAATCTATTTTGCACAGTTTATGATGTATATCTTTTGAAGATCAATTTTTGTGCAATGTATGAATGTGTTACTTGTATGAAATGACTTGTAAGTAAATAACACACTGGTTTATAGTGGTTCAGAGACTCAAGCTCCTACATCCACTTCGCTGATTTAACAAGATAATTCCTTCACTTGGAATTAACTTGTTTTATAGTGCCAAGGTGCACTTATCAACCACACTACTCCTTAGTGCCTTGATCCCTAGGAATTCCGAGTCCTAATACTCACTCAACTTGAACTAAATTGTTCTTCACTTGGTAGTTCTAGTTCTCACACTTCTACAACAACACTTCTAACTTTCCTTGAAAGGTTTAAGGGTTGAGGTTGGTTCCAACTAGGTTGAGATATCCTTTACAATGAAGTACTGTATAAGGATAAGATATCTCTTCTAAACTTTGATTTATGTACAATAGGTTCGGCTTAGTTGGTATCTGGAAGTGTATGGAAACTTAAGAATGATGTATTCTTGTTATAGCTTGAAGGCTTGTAGGCTTTGAATGCTTATAGTTTCCACACATTTAATGGTTTCCATAATCCAGTATTTATAGAGCAAAATGAGGTTATGTCCATTGGAGATATAACCTCAAATTATCTATTTTCATCTTCTTTGAACTCTGCATCTTGAGGACAGATTCCTTGAAAGTGACATGTCTTCAACTTGGGAAGTAAATGGCTAGAGCTTCTTGTCTTGACTTATTTGCACTTTTCCCAATGTCTGATTTGTAGATTCAATAGTCAATCTTGAAGACATTCTTCCTGATCATTGATCCATGATCAAGGACAACATTCCTTATCATCAGAACAGATCAGTGCTCAAGTTTATCTCATCAGCTAACTTGCCTATCAACAGTGTTGGCTAGCTTCTTCAGTTTAGTTGGCTTCTCATCTTCACCGATTCAATCTTGATATCACTTCTAAGTGTTTGTCTTCCATATCAGTGAAGTTGACTCTATCAACATAGTTGTCTCTTGATTTAGACTGGTTTTGAACATTTCTGATTTAGTGTGTTGATTAACTTTGCTGAGCATCTCTTCTGATCTTGATAGAGTTCCAGTCAGTAGGCTTGGTCCAATTGATGTATTCTTCAAGCATTTGACTATCAGAGAGGTTGACTCTTCTGATCTCACACTTCTGAATTTACTTTCAGCAGTGTTGAACACTCCTGACTTTGTCTTATCAGCAGGATTGAAATCTTCTGATTCTAAGCCTTAAGGAACTTGATTCTTGTGATCTTCCAAGCTTGTGTTCCCCCTCAACTTATGCATCTACGCATCTATAAGCTGCCTAACATGTCCGCTGTTCAACTAGACTGAACTATGTGTTCCAACATTCCCGAAATATACTTAGTAAAATTTGACTTATATATCTTGGCATGTCTTAATGGGTTTTGGTATCTTAATCAAAATCTCATTTTATTCCCAACACTAACTAAATCATAATCTTAGTTAATTAGTTAAATAAAAAATTCACAACATATATACTAAAACAAATGAACCATTACTTGTAATTACTTACAACAACCGAAAGAAGGAAAGCTAACAAACGTTTCTCACCTACCAAAATCAGCTCACGATGATTCGGGTGGAATTTACACACTTTAGATGCATATGTGAAGCTCGTTTTTATGTGATTTCATTGATTTAGGGATTAAATATGATAATTTGAGCCAAAATGAGGGAAAGGTTGTGTTTTGTCGATTTTGTAGGAAATACGATGGAATTTGGAGCAAAACACTAACCGTACTTCACTGGATCAAGAAGAGGATTTCACCATTGGGTTCTTCTCGAAAAACGGAGTGGAATAGCCAAAAGAATCAAGTCAATCGGACACCCGAGGCGAAATATATGCACGAAACGAGAAAGGGTCGAAGAGAGGAATGATCGAGCACGTGGATCGGGGAGAACATGCTCGATACAGAAAGTTTGAGATCGACTGAGAGCACGGCCGAGCACATGCCTCGGCCGAGCCATGTCCGAGCTAAAATTGTAGGCCACGGCCGAGCTGGGAGCTCGAGGTGAAAATGGTCGAAACAGAAGAAATTGGGGGCCGAGCGAGCACGGCCGAGGCCTTAGCACGGTCGAGCTACCCCCGAGATGGACATCCGCGAGCCACGGCCGAGCCCCTTGCTCGAGCAAGCCAACATCGATCCAGAAAGTTTTGGCCAACGAGCAGCATGACCGAGACAAGGCCACGGCCGAGCAACCCTTAACCCTTGTTCCGCATTGGCACGGCCGAGCCGCCTGCTCGGCCGAGCTCCGTCTAAGCCAAAACTCCATTTTGCACGGCCGTGCTACCCCATTTTCGGTGTCTTTTGTCCATTTTGGCCATTTTTTAGGGACTAACTTGCAATTGTTGCACCCAAACCCTACCCCAACACTATATAAGCCCTCATTCTTAAAATCAAAAAAACTTTTCCCCAATTCTTCAAATTCCACACATACAAACACACACTTGGAGGTGATTCGGCCATATCTTCTTCAATTCTTCATCAATTCATGCAAGGAAGGCATCAATAGCTTGGAATTTTCATTCCCCATCATACTTTAGGCTAAACTTTCTATTTCTCTCTCTTTTTATTTAGTTATTTCTTTGGATTTTGTTAATTTGATTATGTTGTTGATTGACTAGAACAGTTTTGGTTCTAGAGCCTTGTAAATACTTTTGATGAAATTTATGAATTAATGTTTTGCTTATTTGGTGTTTATGTGACTTAATTATATTTGGATGCTTGATTTGCATTGCAAAACGTGTCATTAGTGTACAATGGTGATATGTTAATCTTAGTTAATTGAATTAGGTTGAGAAATCTATTTTGATTGATTGATTGCAAGCATTTGACCTAATTTTATTGTGAGATTGAAAGATGATCAATGATTAGGAGGATGTGTGATGATCCTAGGAGCTTGATTGGGTTCTATTGTGCAATTTAGGTAGAGATACTAAATTGTGTGATATTTCCTTTGGATTATTTGGATTGAAGAAACTTTTAATTCATTATTATGTGATCAATCTTATAGACAAAGCATGAACACCACTTAAGTAGATAGTTAATCATATATGAATTCATTAGTATTACATGTTCTTTGGAACCTACATTCTCTTAATTGAGTTTTAACCGTATTCCTCTCGTTTTGTTATTTGCATGAGCTTTTATTGATCAACTTCTATATTACTCGTTTAATTGTTTACTTGTGACAACTTTGGGTAGATAATTAGGGGTAATTACTACATTTCAACTTAATCGATCGCGTCTATTTAGAATTCAATCGACAAACTCCAGTTTTACACTACACCTCCTCGTGGGATCGACCTCGTACTTATCACGCTACGATAGACGCCGTATACTTGCGGTCGTGTATTTTAGTGTTGCATAATATGTGAATCAAGTTTATGGCGCCACTGCCGGGGAGGTTTTGTAGTCCTAGAGTGTAGGTTGATAGAATTTTAATTTAGACATTTTATTTGATTTCCTTATTTGCAAAAATCCAAAAATATTTGTGTGTTTTATTTTGATTCCACTTGCAATTCTCACTTTCTATTGAACACTTGTTTAGACATGGCCTATGATCACCTAAGCTAGGAGAGATCAACAAGTTTTGCTACCTCTAGACCTGGAAATCGAAGCTCGTTGTCGAAGACAAAACACGGAAAGAAGAAGAATTAATCTAGAAGACATGAATAGAAGAGAGAAACCAATAGTGGAAGAGGTTGAGGAAGAAGTTGAGAATCATAGGCCAAATGTAGAGGAAAGAGATAGTGCACCAAGGGTGAATGAGGAACATGGACTTCAAAGAGTTTTGAGGGATCACTTTTGACCCATTCCAAGGCCGTACGGAGGAGCGGGTAGGGAACCCGTAGACGCTCATAACTTTGAGCTAAAACCGGCATTGATCATGATGGTCCAAAACAACCAATTCGGAGGGTTGTCGAAGGAGGATCCCAACCTCCATTTATCTCAATTCTTAGTGATAAGTGGGACGGTGAAGATAAACCGAGTCCCTCAAGACTACATTCGTCTCCAATTGTTCCCCTTCTCACTCCGTGATCGTGCAAAACAATGGTACATGTCTCTTGACTTAAGAACGATAGAGAATTGGAATGATTTGGTGGATTCTTTCCTAATGAAGTATTTTCCCCCAAGCAAAACCATTCAAATACGGGGGGAAATATCTTCATTTCGACAAGATGAGGATGAATCATTGGTCGAGGCATGGGAGTGCTTTAAAGATCTCATAAGACGTTGTCCTCAACACGGGTTTTCAAGGGATCAAATCATTTGTTATTTCTATAACGGGATGGATCACCGTACAAGAGGGATGGTAGACGCTTCGGCCGGTGGAGGGTCTTTGTTGGGAAAGAGGACGGATGAGGGTTATGTGCTCTTAGAGGAGATGGCAAAAAACGGAAACCAATGGCCATCCAAGAGAAGACAAACCCAAAAAGTTGCTTCCACTCGAGAATCGGAGGATTTTGCTATTCTATCTAACAAAATGGATAAATTGACTTCGTTAATGACGACCAAGTCATTAGTGGGACCGAGTGATGAATAATATGACGAGGCCCACTACATGAACAATCAACGGGACCAGAATTTTCGAGAAAGAGGTTGGAATGAGAGGCAAAACCGTGAAAACCGTCCTAACCCGAATCAATATCACCCCGGTTTGAGGCAACACGAGAACTTTTCCTATGCAAATCCAAGGAACGCCATCCAACCGCCTCCTAATTTCAATGTGAGAGATGGAATGATTGTGGAACCTTCCTCAAAACCGTCGTTGGAAGACATGTTCGGTGCTTTCATGGGGGAAACGAAGAGCTACATGGTAAAGACATGGCAAATGCTTGATGAACAAGGAGAGATGATCAAGGATGTGACTACCCACACGAAAGCTATGGCCAAACAAATGGGCCAACTCTCCAATATTGTTGGAAGTCAACACACTCCGGGGCAATTTCCTTCAAACACGGAGCTAAACCCCAAGGAACAATGCAAGGCCATCAAACTAAGGAGTGGGACAAGCTATGAGGGTCCAAAGATGCCACAAGAGGAGGAAATGGTAAGGGCACCCGAGGGTGTTGGCAAAGAAGGAGGTCAAGAGAAAGAAAGGCAAGATGAGATAGTAAGGGAAGAGGAACAAGAAGGGGAGAAGAAGAGTGAGGAGGCAATCCCTCCTCAAGACAAAGGCAAAAATGAAGTACCTCTCCCATACCCTCAAAGATTGAAGAAGAAAGGTTTGGACAACAAATTTTCCAAGTTCGTGGAAATGTTCAAGAAGATTCACATTAATATTCCCTTTGTCGAAGCTCTTGAGCAAATGCCTCACTACTCCAAATTTCTAAAGGAAATCATGTCAAATAAGAGAAAGATGGTGGAGTACGAAACGACACATTTGACCGAGGAGTGTAGCTTGATAATTCAAGCCAAGTTTCCTAAAAAACTTAGAGACCCCAAATCTTTCACCTTACCATGTGTCATCGGGGATGGAGGTACATTTCGAGCCTTGTGTGATTTGGGAGCTAGTATAAATCTTATGCCTTTGTCCATATTCAAAACTCTTGGTTTGGGAAAGCTCACACCGACCACGATGAGCCTTCAATTGGCGGATAGATCCATGACATACCCTTTGGGTATAGTAGAGGATGTGTTGGTTAAAGTTGACAAATTGATTTTTCTGGTAGACTTTGTGGTTTTGGATATGGAGGAGGACAAATACATTCCATTGATCTTGGGAAGGACATTTTTGACAACCGGAGGGGCTATCATAAATGTGAGGAAACGGGAGTTAGAGCTTCAAGTGAACAATGAGAAAGTCTTGTTCAACATCTACAAATCCATCAAGTTTAGGGATGATGAGGATGAGGTTTTTGAGTGCAACATGATCAATAGTGTTCAAGCTTGTGTGGATATGCACATGGAGAAGAGCAACTCAAAAGATCCACTTGACTTTTGCATAAGAAACTCTCTTACTTCACCTTCTCTTGTTCCTTTTGATTTTAAATATGATGAGCTTGATGATATAAAATTGTTTGAATACATGTGTTCTCTTGATGTTCTACATGAGCTCCCAATCAAGAAGGGGGAGAAATTCATGGAGATACGACGAGAAGCCAAGTTTGGGGGGGTTTTACTTGAAGAGTGTCAAAGATTTCCTAACAAAAATCTTGACACTTGTCCCTCATGTTTCTAGTTGGAGGCACCAAAGGATGGAGTTAAGGAGGAACCGAAAGCTCAAGAGAAATGGAGGAAGCTAGACTTGAAACCACTTCCGGATCACTTGAGATATGCATATCTCGAACAAGGTGACATCTTTCCGGTTATTGTTTCTTCACACTTGCATGAGATTGAGTTAGAAAAATTGCTTAGGGTGCTTAGAACTTATAAATCGGCTATTGGTTGGGATATTTCGGATTTGAAGGGTATACCGGCTCATATTTGCATGCATAAAATTAGACTAGATGAGTGTATTAAGCCTAAAGCCCAAGGTCAAAGAAGATTGAATCCCATCTTGCAAGAGGTAGTAAGAAAAGAGGTGTTGAAGTGGTTAGATAATGACATGATTTTCCCCATTAGTGATAGTGAGTGGGTGAGTCCAACACAAGTGGTACCTAAGAAGGGGGGCATGACTATTGTTACAACTGAAGCCTTAGGGGCAATTGCTACTAGGACCATTGTGGGGTAGAGAGTATGCATTGATTATCGTGTGTTGAATAATGCCACTAGGAAAGATCACTTCCCTTTGTCTTTTATTGATCAAATGTTGGATAGGATGGCGGGATACGAGTATTATTGCTTTCTTGATGGTTACTCGGGATACAATCAAATTTTGATTGATCCCAAGGACCAAGAGAAATCAACTTTTACTTGCCCTTATGGTACTTTTGCTTTTAAGAGAATGCCATTTGGATTGTGTAATGCCCCCGCCACCTTTCAACGATGTATGATGGCTATATTTCATGGCATGATTGAAAACATAATGGAGGTGTTTATGGATGACTTTTTCGTATTTGGTTATTGTTTTGATACATGTCTACGTAACCTCTCTTGTGTTTTACAAAGATGTATATATACTAACTTGGTGCTCAATTGGGAGAAATGCCACTTCATGGTGAAGGAAGGAATTGTGCTTGTGCACAAGGTTTCGGCTAAAGGACTTGAGGTGGATAGAGCAAAAATTGTGGCAATTGAGAAGTTACCTCCACCAACCAATGAGAAGGCGGTGAGAAATTTTCTTGGGCATGCCAGATTTTATAGAAGATTCATCAAAGATTTTTCAAAGATAGCCAAGCCCATGTGTTCATTGTTGGAGAAAGGTGCCACTTTCATCTTTAGTGAGGAGTGTGTGAAGTCATTTGAGATATTGAAAGAGGCTTTGATCAAAGCTCCCGTGTTGGTAACACCCTATTGGAGTCAACCGTTTGAGGTCATGTGTGATGCTAGTGATTATGTCATTGGAGTAGCTTTGGGTCAAAAGAGAGATAAGCTCTTTCGTGTGATCTACTATGCAAGCAAGACCTTGAATCCGGGTTAAAAGAACTACACCACGATGGAGAAGGAGATGTTAGTCGTGATCTATAGCTTTGACAAGTTTAGAGCATATTTGGTGGGAGCTAAGACCATAGTGTACACGGATCACACGACTCTCAAGTATTTGATTGAGAAGAAAGAGGCTAAACCAAGGTTGATACGATGGGTGCTCCTTTTGCAAGAGTTGGATGTGGAGATTAGAGATAGAAAAGGGTGTGAGAATGTGGTGGCGGATCATCTCTCAAGACTTGAGAATGTGGAGGAAAAAGATGTCCAAGTTCCTATCAAGGAGTGGTTCCCGATGAACAAATTTTTGCTATCAAAGAATCATGTCCATGGTTTGCCGACTTTGTGAATTACATAGCCACCGAAACACACCCACCAAATCTCTCATTCCATCAAAAGAAGAAGTTTTATCATGATGTCAAGTTCTATGTTTGGGAGGATCCATTCCTCTATAAATGGTGTTCGGACATGATCATGAGGAGGTGCCTAGAGGAAGATGAGTGGGAGAAAGTGATTGAGGAGTGCCATTCGTCTCCTTATGGAGGGCACTTTGGAGCAAATCGAACGGCCCACAAAGTTCTTCAAAGTGGTTTCTATTGGCCATCCATCTTTAAAGATTGTGAAGTTTTTGTGAAGAAGTGTGATAAGTGTCAAAGGATGGGAAATATGTCAAAAAGGCATGAGATGCCTATGAAGAATGTGATTGAAGTGGAGCTCTTTGATGTGTGGGGAATAGACTTTATGGGGCCCTTCCCAACTTCTCATGGATTTTCCTACATCCTTTTGGCCATTGACTATGTTTCTAGATGGATTGAGGCCATTCCAACCACTACAAATGATGCCAAGGTAGTCCTTAACTTTTTGAGGAAGAACATTTTCACTCGTTTTGGCACTCCAAGAGCACTAGTGAGTGATGGTGGTTCACACTTTTGCAACCGATGGTTAGATCAACTCTTGACAAAGTATGGAGTGAAGTATAGGGTGACCACACCTTATCACCCTCAAGCTAATGGACAAACAGAGCCTTCTAATCGAGAAGTGAAGCAAATTTTGGAGAAGACCGTTGGGATAAAGAGGAAGGATTGGGCTATCAAGTTAGATGATGCTCTTTGGGCATATCGAACCGCCTACAAGACACCTTTGGGCACATCTCCTTATCAACTTGTGTATGGCAAGTCTTGTCAACTACCGGTGGAAGTGGATTTTAGAGCTCGTTGGACTATTAACGAGTTGAATCTTGATCTTAAGGCATCCGGAGAAAGAAGGAAGATGATGCTCAATGAGCTTGATGAGTTTAGGAATGTAGCATTTGAGAACTCCAAGATTCTCAAAGAAAGGGCCAAGAAGTTTCATGACAAGATGATTGAAAGGAGAGAGTTCCAAGTGGGAGAACAAGTCTTATTGTTCAACTCATGGTTGAGGCTATTTCCGGGCAAGTTGAAGTCAAAGTGGTCGGGACCCTTTATGATTAAGAACGTGACGCCCATGGGAAATGTGGAACTTATTGGTAAAGATGGTGCAACCTTTTTGGTGAATGGTCAAAGAGTGAAGCATTATTTTAGGAACGAGCAACTTCGAATGGTGGAGTCGCTTCGCTTGGATGAGGCTTGAAAGTAGAAAGAAACCGTCCGGCATAGGACGTTAAAAATAGCGCTTCTTGGGAGGCAACCCAAGGTTTTATTGCTTTCATGTTTTTATTGCTTTAGTAGTTTTGACAGCTAGTTCTTTTGTAGGTATGGATGAGGAGCATTATGGACATCATATCTTGGAGAATGAAGATGGAAGCAAAACCAACTTTGGAGAGTGGAAGCAAATGTTGTAATGGTGATCTTTGAAGAGCATTGGATGTGCAAGGAGGGAGGTAACAACTTGTAGCCTCAAACTTAGAATTTTTACATAGTAAAATTCTAAGTTTAGGGGAGTTATTTTTCTTTTATTTGTGGGGAAAAGGAGAAAAGGAGAGATGCAGAAATGGGGAGATAATCTAAATTATCTAGCAATGAACACTCTCTACCAAACAATTCCAGATGCAGTAATGGGGATAGTCTACCACTGCACAACAGCCAAAGAAATTTGGGATACTCTTGCTGAAATGTGTGAGGGTACTGATAAAATCAAGGAGAATAAGCTCCAAGTTGCTGTGCAGAAGTTTGAGCAATTCACAATGGATCCTGAGGAGTCCATTGACACGTTTGCTGGTAGATTCACATATATAATGAATGAAATCAACTCATTTGCGCAAGGTGTACTCCAGGAGAGAAGTTGTACTAAAGATTCTAAGGAGTCTCACTCAAAAGTGGGATGTATATTCTGTGATGATGCAGAATACCAAAGATCTCTCCACCATGCCAATGTAACAAATCTTCTCAGAACTCAAAGCCTATGAGTTTGACCTCAACAGAAAAAAACCTGCTGAGGAACCTTCCTTACCAACCAAAGGAGTGGCATTCAAGGCCAAAACTGCTGAACCAAAAATGCGGTCCACTCCAAGATCATCCAAATCAGTCTCTAAGGCTGAAATGAAGGAAGAAATGGCCCTCATGGCAAGGAGGCTTGACAAACTCAATTCAAGGTTTGGTAGATACAAGAAATTCTACCAAGACAACAAGGTCAGGAGAAGGTACAACTCTCCTGAAGCCAAGGTTGAGGACAAAAGGCATGAAGAAAGAAGATCAGAGAACAAATACTCTGATAGGAGAAAGTCCAGCAGAGCTGAACCTTCATCATCTAGAAGGAGAGATGATCCAAAGAAGGATGATGATGAAGACCTGTGCTATAATTGCAAAAAGAAAGGGCATTTCCAATATGACTGCCCTGAACTCAGCTCAAAAGTGAGAAAGGAGAGGCAAGCTAAAAGAGACAAGAAGTTCACCAACAGAAAGGCCATGATGGCTGGTGATGAGTCTGAAACTGCTGAAAGCTTCAACTCTTCTGATGATGGACTATTCTCAAACAGTGATGATGATGATGTATGCAACATGGCATTAAAAGATGATGAGGTATCCTCTACCTCTAGCTCACCATCATTTCTATCATAAAACACTAGTGAAGTCAACTTGAAACTTTCTTTTGGAAAGTTAATGGAAGATTTCACTAGACTACAAGAATTTCATGATAATTGTGTGAGAGAAAATGAAAGGCTGTCAATAGAACTTGCAAAACCTTCTGAATCAGTACTTGATGTCAAGTCTACTGAGTTGTATCAATAAGTCTTGAGAGAACTTGATGAAGCTTCTCTCAGGATAGTTGACCAACAAAAGCAGATTGATGAGAAACTGCTTATTCAAAGGAGAAAAGATTTTGAACTAAAAATTCTTCAAGCTAAGTTTGCAAATCTCTCACATGAATATGATATTCTTAAATCAAGTGAAGAGAGCCTGAAAATTAAGATGTCTGCTATGAATAAATCCTCTAGAGCAATAGAGGAAATTCAGAGCTTCCAAAGACCTATGGCTCAAAAGAGTGGATTGGGATTTGATCCATTCGAATCTTCACCTTGTCTTAGTGTTGCTTCAACAAGTAACACTAAGAGAATATTTTTAAGATCAGTGGCACAACAAGCTGAAAATGAATTAATTCAGCCACTGAATAAAGGAAAGGGCAAAATGCATGAGATGCCCACTTAAGTGCTTCATGGAACTAGGCCCATACCTAAGGAAAAGGCCAAAATCCTTGAACACAAGAGGAATGTTGTTCAGCAGAGTACACCCAGTGGAAGGGCAACTCATCTGAACAATATTCAGAGAGGTTGTCTAAGGTATGTTCAGCCTAGGCCAACTCTACTGAGGAAACCTCAGCTGAACAGACCCATGGTCAACCCTACTCAAAGAAACAATAAAATGAGACAACGAAAACCCTTCATGCCAAAGGGTAATGGTCATCAATATGCCTATCCTCAAAGATTCCCTCAAGTAGCACAAAGAACTTATAAGTTCAGGAGAAATGACAACTCTCCTGAAACTTACAAAGTTAACACTTTCACACACTCTTTCCCAAAGGCATTTAAGGGAAAGACAGTGTATGTAGATGCTAGAGGAAAACAACTTAGCCACCTTGAATCAATCAGGGTAATTAGGCAAGTTTGTGTTCCTAAAGATACAGCTAACCTCTCAGGACCCAAAATGCAAAGGGTATCTAAAGCTTGATAATTGCAGGTACTATTGGGCCACAAGAAAATGAGGAGTATGAACAAAAGAACATCATAGTACTTGGACAGTGGATGTTCAAGGCACATGACTGGAAACAAAGAACTCCCCACTGAATTCACTGAGAAAGAAGGCCCAAATGTCACATTTGGAGACAGCTCACAAGCAACTACAAAAGGTTATGGTACCTTGATAATTGGTAATATCAAGGTATCCAAAGTGTCTTATGTGGCTGGTCTCAAATATAATCTTCTAAGTATAAGTCAGTTCTGTGATAAAGGATACAATGTTGAGTTCTCAAGTGGAAAATGTTTAATCAAAGATAACACTCAACAAACTCTATTGACTGGAACTAGGAGAGGAAATATGTATTTTGCTGACTGGGATAAGTCTACTGATGTTGCATGTTTCATTGCCAAAAGCTCTAATGAACAAAATCGGTTATGGCATAAAAGGCTAAACCACCTGAACTTTAAATCCATGAACAAGCTGGCTAGAAATGCATTAGTTAAAGGACTGCCTAATGAAGTTTTCATTAAAGAACATGTTTGTAAACCATGTCAAGAAGGAAAACAGATTAAAGCTTCATTCAAAGGCAAACCAGTCATCTCTACTGAAAGGGTACTTGAACTGTTACATATGGACTTATTTGGACCAACTACCCCTGCTAGTATAAATGGAAGAAAATACACTTTGGTTGTAGTTGATGTCTTCTCTAGGTTCACATGGGTAGTATTTCTCCTTAATAAGAAGGAAACTCAAGTCAACCTCCCTGAATTGCTAAAGAGACTGTCAAATGAGAAAAGCCTTAATATCATCAAAATAAGATCTGATAAAGGCACTGAGTTCATTAATTCATACATCAATGAGTATTGCACTATTAATGGAATTGCCCATGAAACTTCAGAAGCTAGAGCCCCTCAACAGAATGGGGTTGTAGAAAGAAGAAATAGAACTCTTAAGGAAGCTGCTAGAACCTTAATTGCTGATTCAAATTTACCTAAGAGGTTTTGGGCTGAAGCTATAAACACTGCATGCTATACTCAAAATATATGTTTGATTACTAAGGGACAAGGCAAAACCCCTTATGAACTCTGGAAAGAAAGACTGCCTAAAGTATCCTATTTTCACATATTTGGTTGTAAGTGTGTCATTCACAACAATGGGAAAGAGAATTTGAAAGCCTTTGATAGCAAAGCTGATGAAGGAATATTTCTTGGATATTCTCAAATCATTAGAGCTTTCAGGGTCTACAACTGTAAAACCCTTATTGTGGAAGAAACACCCCATGTTATGTTTGATGAATCCATCTTTGAGATCAGGAACAAGAACCTGGATACTAATGAAATCACACAGAGGACAACCAGACTGAGCTTAAAAGACAAATATACTACATTCATAGATGTTGTCCAGGCCAATCCTCCTGAAATCACTAGATTGGACAACACTCCTGAAGGCAATAATCCTGAGGCAAACCCCACTGAAGGAATTGATGAACTGAATGATCCAATCCCAGTTCATAATCAGGTAACAATTACCAATGAAGAAGCAGACCCTGCTGAGGTAGTTAATGGATCCAATATTCAAGGGGGAAACATTAATGTTGAAAATGCCAATGTCCTTGACATTGAGGACAACACCCCTGAATATGATCCTGAATTAGATCCTGCATTAAATTTTCCTAAATTTTATAATGCTAGTGACTCAACCTTAGTAGAGGACAACTCTACTCAAGGGATCAGAAAAAGAAGGACATGGTTATCTGACCATCCTACTTATCTGATAGTTGGTGATCCAAGTATAGGAGTCAAAACTAGAAGGTTTCATGGTGAAAATGCTTTGTTTTGTTGTTTCCTATCAGAACAGGAACCTCAAGACATTGATGAAGCTCTTCAAGATGCTAACTGAATCACAACAATGCAAGAGGAGCTGAACCAGTTCACCAGAAATGATGTATGGGAGCTGGTGGATAGACCTTCACATCAAGATCTAATTGAAACCAAGTGGGTGTTCAAGAACAAAAAGAATGAGAATGATGTGATAGTTAGAAACAAGGTCAGATTGGTGGCCAAGGGCTATTGTCAATCAGAAGGCATTGACTATGATGATACTTTTGCTCTAGTAGCAAGACTTGAAGCTATAAGGCTATTCTTAGCCTATGCTGCCCACAAAAGATTCAAAGCCTTCTTGAATGGTGTATTGAAGGAAGAAGTCTATGTAGAGCAACCACCTGGTTTTGAGATTGGAAACCAAGTCTATAGATTGAAGAAAGCTCTCTATGGACTCAAGCAAGCTCCAAGAGCTTGGTATGATACACTATCATAGTTCTTATTGGATCATGGTTTTGTCAAGGGAACAATAGACAGAACCTTGTTCAGAATCTGTGAAGGAGATGACATCTTGCTTGTCCAAATATATGTTGATGACATCATATTGGTGGGCCCCCCCCACCCACCACATTGTTAGGGTTATACTGGCAAGTATGCTTTTAGTGCTACTTATGTATACAAACTGATTCTTGCACTTATAAATGAGAATAATATTTTTATCACTAGTTGCTTTAAATATAATGAATGTTAATTATTTATTGCATAAACGTTCAGATGTATTTTACACTGTAGACAATGTGGTGTGTAGAAGATCACAAAAGATCACATTGTCAGTTCCTTGTATATAAGTACAATTGATTCACAACTTAGATGGAATTGAACAATCCATTGGTAGAAGTTGAGGTGTAAGGCTCGGATTGGTTTATCTTGACCAAGAGATTACACTAGTGCATTATGATGTGCTGAATAGGACCTACAGAGAGGTAATTCTTCTAGACTGACTTAAGGAATGAAGAACTAGACCTCAGTGGTTGTTGATTTCTTAATCTCTGTCACTTAAATGGGATTGTCTGTAGTTAAGAAGTATTGCTTTGATTTATTATGGGTAAAGAATCAATTTGATTCAATACTTTGTATTTTGGGCAATATTATTAATTACAGGACAGATTGCCAAAATTAATACAGAGAATCATGTCTTGGAGTGTCAAGTTGATTATGTCCCCTTGGTGGGCTCAGAAGGTTTATCATATCAAATCTGATCAGTGGAATTTATTTTCGGTATGATAATAATGTTGAACTGTCCTTACTCCGAGGAATAAAAGATACTCCCTCCGTCCCATACTTGAAGCTACAAACCAAATGTGCACGGGTTTTAATAAATGAGTTGTTTATTAGTATTGTGTAAGATAAAGTGGGGGTAGTATAGACTTTTCAACTTTATAAATAGTAATAAAGTTACTTTTTAGTGTAATAAAGTAGTGGCATTTGTTGTAATATTGTGATGTTTTAAGGAGAGAGTTTAAAAGTGTTTTTGCTATTTTAGGTAATGTAGCTTCAAGTAAGGGACGCCCAAAATGGTAAAATGTAGCTTCAAGTATGAGACGGGGGGAGTATTAATTAATTAAAGCATTCAGTAGCTTAAATTAATTGATGGACATTGAATCTTAAATGGGTTAGGATGGATAGTGCAATATTAATTCTATAGTGGAATGAATTAATATTAATGGACTGGAAAAATGTTGTGGCTCAATATTGATTTTTGGGCCCATTGGAAGGTCCAATCCTAATTCTCCTAAAGGCCCCTCAAGTAGCTCAATAAAAGTCTATTAATTAAGGTAATTAAAAGATAAGGATTAATTTTGTTGCAAGAAATTAGAGAGAGATATTTATGGAAAAAGATATATGGAAATAAGAGATTATTTCTATATTATTCCAAGATAAATTGACCGGTCAATTTTTCTTTCTTGTAAGAGAAGAAACATAGATTCTCTCTTATAAAAGGAGAAGAAAAAAATTGGTACTCAAGAGACAAAAAAAAAAAAAAAAAGATCTGTAATTTTCAAAATTACAGTGTGTGCAATAAGAGAAAATTAATTCTTCCTTGAGAGTTAATAGTTCGTGAGATCTCCCACCGGGTCAACGGACTAGGACTTAGGGAATACTTGAGAAGGCAATTGGGTTGAAGTTGTTACTCTTCTCAACGGTATCTCTCCAATTTAAAGGTAAACATGTAATCCCTTAGTTCCGCATGTTTAGGGATTTAATTATTTTACCGTATATTCATTACATAAATTAGTTGATTTAATTTGTTTAAATTATGAAATTAGATTTATGATAATTCATATTTAAATTACGTCCCAAATAGATCCGGGTAATTTTAAAGAAGTCTCAAAGGATTCCCGAGAGTCTCAAAAGATCCCTAAGGCATCTCAAAAGAATCCCGGGAGTCTCAAAGGATTCCTAGCGTGATAGTCCATAACCCACAAGTGCCAATAATTCCCCACAAAGGAGATGGGGAATGTGGTCCCATAATAATTCCCACAAAGGAGTTGGGGACCACAAGAGTTGGGGACCACATTGTTGGGGGACTATTATTGGGTATTGGGATTAATTTCCCAACATATGGTATCAGAGCCAAGGTTCTGGGCTCTGTAATTTAAATTAGAATTTAAATCTATTTACATTAAATTGATATTTGGATGGTAGAATTGTTAGATCTTATTTGCAGGTATCCAATTATCATGGTTTTAATGTATGTTTTAATTTATGTTGTTTGAATGTGGTTTTTAATCTGATTCAGTCAGATTTGTTTTTCCCGTGAGAAAATCCACTGGTAGATTAGATTATTTAATTTGTAATAGACTAGTCTAGATGTTAGATTTATTTTTTGTAAATAAATTGTAATGGATCAAAGACGAAGACCGTTGGACGGATTAAAGAATCGGAGGCGCACCCGGACGACCAAGCCACACGGGCCGGTTGTGGGCGTGGCGTGATTTTTTTGTTGCGGCCGTGGGAGTACGAATTCTTGTTTCTTCAAAACGAGAAAATTAAACCATGATAATTGGACGTGTTTGCCTAATTTGTGTTTAATTTTTGTTTTGTTATTATGCTATGATTATTTGTTAATTTTGCATGAGGATTCGTGAAAAACCTCAAGTTTAAAAATTACTAAGTATGTTTTTTTAATCAAATTTATTTAAGATAATAAATTGATTAAATGGCCTCCATAATTTATTTATTTGTGAAGTCTTTTGGCTACGCATTGGCAAGCGCCTCTCTCCCTATCGGATAGGCCAAAGGATAAGTTCACATAAATAAATTCCTTTAAGGATGATTGTGGATTATTACTAGTGGCGGTATGACCCTCCCATCGAGTGGCTTATTCAAAACGAAATAATAGTCTTGTATTTAATTATGGTTATTACTTAGGTATAAAATTGATATATTAACTCCCCATCGGAGTCCCTGTCAATTTTATATGGCCAGTTTAAAGCCAACTATTAATTTTGAATAAAAGGTTTGTAACTGCTTTGTTTGTAACCTGCTTAAATGTATTTGAGTAAACGTTCACACTCATCGTGACTTGCTTAAATTGGTTTTAAGATGTTGGCTGATGCATGTTTATATCGGTTTTTGAGGTTTTTGATATAGTACATGTGATCAAATTATGTTATAATTTTTGTGTTAATAGGATATTAATACAAATTGTATATTTTATTCTCAGTTCAGCATGTCGTCTCCTTTTAACCCACTGTTTAGTATACTTAAAGAAAACAAATTGGAAGGAGAGAATTATGTGGATTGGAAAAGACATTTATTTATAGTCTTGACTGCACAATAGCATAAGTGGGTCCTTGATGAACCTAAACCCCCTGCCCCTACGGATGAGACGAACCAAGAAGATAAGGAATATCATAAGGAGTGGATGAGATCCGATGAAATGGCTAGGTGTACCATCTTGGCTTCAATGTCAGATGTGTTGCAACACCAACACCAGAACATGGAATCCGCTTCAGCTATTATGATGAACCTTAAGGAACTTTTTGCTCATCAGAATCGTACGGCTAGACACCTGACCATGAGAGATATGTTATCACAGAAAATGGTCGAGGGAACGCCTGTGAGGGATCACGTTCTTAAAATGATGGGTTTCCTTAACAAACTTGAGATTCTTGGTGCTGAATTCGATGCGGAAACGCAGATCGATTTCATACTCCATTCTCTACCGAAAAGTTTTGAGCAGTTCCAACTGAACTATACGATGAATGATCAAGAGTATACGTTGGCTCAGCTCTTGCAAGCTTAATATTCGGCTGAGATGTTAATGGGACCAAGGAACGAGCATACGGCAATGTTGGCAAATGGTCCATCTTCTAATTCTACACCGAAAGGTGGAAAGAAGAAGAAGAAGGCAAATGGCCAGAAACAAGCTAATAATAAGGAAAAGTTACCAATTGAGGGAGGTGTCAAGAAAAAGACCACTAAGGGAAAGTGCTTTAGTTGCGGTCTGAAAGGACATTGGAAGTCAGCCTGTACCAAGCCTAAGAAGGCTGGTAAGCAAGGTAATTCTCACGCACTAGTAATTGAAACTTGTTTAGCGGTGTATTCTTCCCATTCGTGGGTGGTGGATATGGGAGCCACTGATCATGTTTGTTTCAATTTTCAGGGGTTCAAGCTAACCCGACAACTTAGTGGGAGTGAGATCATCATCACCATGGGCAATGCTACGAAAGTGGCGGCTGTTGCAGTGGGAGATGTGCAACTATCTTTTAGTGATAGAATTTTAGTTTTAAAAGACGTTCTTTATGTTCCGAGTTTTAGAAAGAATTTGATTTCAGTTTCTAAACTATTTTTGGATGGATATTCGGTTTCTTTTAATAAGAATGTCGTTATTTGTCGTAATGACGAGATTATCTGTTTGGGAGCATTGGTGAATAATCTTTATACTATTAATTGTGCACATTCCACACAAAATGAATCGTATAACACATCGACTATTTCTAAGAAAAGAAAGCATTCTTCAGACATGAACGAAACACTTCTGTGGCATCTTATCTTAGACTTGGTCATATTAATCTAAGAAGGATTCAAAGGTTGGTGAATGACGGCTCGTTGGAATCACTCCAGGTTGAGCCGTTTCCAACATGCGAATCATGTTTAGAGGGTAAAATGACCAAAAGAGCTTTTGGGGCAAAGGGGAATAGAACTAGTGAAGTGTTGGAACTCGTTCATACTGATGTATGTGGACCAATGTCAATTCAAGCAAAAGGTGGTTTTGAGTATTTCGTTACTTTTATCGATGATTACTCAAGATATGGATACATCTATCTAATGTGGCATAAGTCTGAGACCTTTGATAAATTCAAAGAGTTTAAGACTGAAGCAGAAAAGCATAGGGAAAAGAGTATCAAGTTTCTACGATCAGATCGTGGAGGCGAATACCTCAGCAATGAATTTTTGGGCTACTTATCAGGTGAAGGGATTGTATCCCAATTAACTGCACCCGGAACCCCCCAACAAAATGGGGGTGCAGAGCGAAGAAATCGAACTCTTTTAGAGATGGTTAGATCTATGATGAGTTATTCAGATTTACCTAAGTCATTTTGGGGTTATGCCTTGGAAACAGCGACTTACATTCTGAATTTGGTACCTTCCAAATCAGTTCCTAAAACCCCTACTGAATTGTGGACCAGGCGAAAGCCTAGTGTAAAACACATAAGAATTTGGGGGAGTCCTGCATACGTATTGGACAAGGAAGCTGGAAAGTTAGACCCTCGTTCAGAATTAAGGCTGTTTGTAGGATATCCTAGAGGAACGAAAGGGGGTTTATTCTATAGTCCAAAGGATCAGCGAATTGTGATAAGCATACATTCTAGATTCTTGGAAGAAAACTATATGAGTAATAGAAAGCCCAAGAGTGAGATTACCTTAAAAGAATTAAGAGGGCCAACTCCTATACCAAGTGTACAAGTAGATGTACTAAGCGATACACAAACACAACCGGAACCTCGTCGTAGTGGGAGGGTTGTGAGACAACCTGAGCGATTCATGTTCGTGGGAGAGTCTTCGGACTTGGTCCCCGGAGAGGATGAATCTGACCCCTGGACGTACGATGAGGCAATCCAAGACAAGGATGCAGATTCTTGGCAAACTGCAATGGAAGCAGAAATGGGGTCTATGGATCATAACAAAGTGTGGGAACTTGTGGAACCACCCAAAGGCATAAAGCCTATTGGATGCAAGTGGGTCTACAAGAGAAAAAGAGGATCATATGGGAAGGTCGAAACCTTCAAAGCTAGATTAGTGGCAAAAGGATATACTCAAAAAGAGGGAATCGATTATGAGGAGACCTTTTCGCCTGTAGCTATGCTTAAGTCTATCCGTATTCTCTTGTCGATTGCAGCTCACCTAGACTTTGAGATCTGGCAAATGGATGTCAAGACAGCTTTCCTAACTGGAAGTCTTGAACAAGAAATCTACATGCGCCAACCCGAAGGCTTCATTGAAAAAGGCCAAGAGAATCTTGTATGCAAGCTTAAAAGGTCAATATATGGACTTAAGCAAGAATCGCGAGCTTGGAATCAATGTTTTGATCAGGTGATACAATCCTATGGATTTGATCAAAATGAGTTTGAGAGTTGTGTCTATAAGAAGTGTATCGGAACTGCCTTGGTATTCTTAGTATTATACGTAGACGACATTCTGCTTATTGGAAACAATAAAAAGGTGTTGACAGACGTGAGGGTATGGTTGTCAAAACAGTTTGATATGAAGGATTTAGGAGAAGCTGGTCACATCCTTGGGATTAAGATTACTCGAGAGCGCCAGAAAATGATGATATGCTTATCCCAAACCTCATACATAGACACTATTTTGAAACGATCCAGCATGCAAAATTCCAAGAAAGGATTTGTTCCTTTCAGACATGGAATTCATCTATCTAAAGAGATGTGTCCTAAGACACAAAAGGAGATGGATGAGATGAGAAACATTCCATATGCGTCGGCAGTTGGAAGCCTCATGTATGCAATGTTGTGCACGAGACCGGATATTTGTTTTGCTGTAGGCATGGTAGCAAGATATCAAAGTAACCCAGGGAAAGAACATTGGACTGCAGTTAAAAACATTCTCAAGTATCTAAAAAGAACTCGAGATAGAATGTTAGTTTATCAGTCAGACAGTCTGTTCCCTGTGGGTTATACGGACTCAGATTTCCAATCAGACATGGATTCTAGAAAATCTACCTCGGGTAGTGTGTTTTGTTTGGGGGGTGGAGCCATGACATGGAGAAGTGTGAAGCAGAAATGCATCGCTGGTTCTACCATGGAAGCCGAATATGTAGCTGCTTGTGAAGCAGCGAAAGAAGCGGTTTGGCTTAAGAACTTCTTAGTGGACTTGGATGTGATTCCGAATTTGCCCAGCAGTATCACTATTTATTGCGATAATGCTGGAGCAGTTGAAAATTCAAGGGAACCAAGAGCCCACATGGCAAGCAAACATATTGAAAGGAAATACCATCTTATACGAGAAATCGTTAAGAGATGAGACATAGTGGTGGCAGAGATCGCATCGGAAGACAACCTAGCTGATCCTTTCACAAAGGGTCTGCCTCATAGTACATTCGAGAGACATGTGGAAGGAATGGGGGTCAAGTGCGTTTCCAAGCTGCTTTGAGTATAAGTGGAAGAATTTAATAGGACATGTAGAACATGGACGTGCTGTAGTATACTTAAAAGCAGACTTTGAGTATAAGTGGGAGATTGTTAGGGTTATACTGGCAAGTATGCTTTTAGTGCTACTTATGTATACAAACTGATTCTTGCACTTATAAATGAGAATAATATTTTTATCACTAGTTGCTTTAAATATAATGAATGTTAATTATTTATTGCATAAACGTTCAAATGTATTTTACACTGTAGACAATGTGGTGTGTAGAAGATCACAAAAGATCACATTGTCAGTTCCTTGTATATAAGTACAATTGATTCACAACTTAGATGGAATTGAACAATCCATTGGTAGAAGTTGAGGTGTAAGGCTCGGATTGGTTTATCTTGACCAAGAGATTACACTAGTGCATTATGATGTGCTGAATAGGACCTACAGAGAGGTAATTCTTCTAGACTGACTTAAGGAATGAAGAATTAGAACTCAGTGGTTGTTGATTTCTTAATCTCTGTCACTTAAATGGGATTGTCTGTAGTTAAGAAGTATTGCTTTGATTTATTATGGGTAAAGAATCAATTTGATTCAATACTTTGTATTTTGGGCAATATTATTAATTACAGGACAGATTGCCAAAATTAATATAGAGAATCATGTCTTGGAGTGTCAAGTTGATTATGTCCCCTTGGTGGGCTCAGAAGGTTTATCATATCAAATCTGATCAGTGGAATTTATTTCCGGTATGATAATAATGTTGAGATGTCCTTACTCCGAGGAATAAAAGATATTAATTAATTAAAGCATTCAGTAGCTTAAATTAATTGATGGACATTGAATCTTAAACACGAGAAATAATAACCGGGAGCCATATTTCGTAATATGGGTTAGGATGGATAGTGCAATATTAATTCTATAGTGGAATGAATTAATATTAATGGATTGGAAAAATGTTGTGGCTCAATATTGATTTTTGGGCCCATTGGAAGGTCCAATCCTAATTCTCCTAAAGGCCCCTCAAGTAGCTCAATAAAAGTCTATTAATTAAGGTAATTAAAAGATAAGGATTAATTTTGTTGCAAGAAATTAGAGAGAGATATTTATGGAAAAAGATATATGGAAATAAGAGATTATTTCTATATTATTCCAAGATAAATTGACCGGTCAATTTTTCTTTCTTGTAAGAGAAGAAACATAGATTCTCTCTTATAAAAGGAGAAGAAAAAAATTGGTACTCAAGAGACAAAAAAAAAAAAAAAAAGATCTGTAATTTTCAAAATTACAGTGTGTGCAACAAGAGAAAATTAATTCTTCCTTGAGAGTTAATAGTTCGTGAGATCTCCCACCGGGTCAACGGACTAGGACTTAGGGAATACTTGAGAAGGCAATTGGGTTGAAGTTGTTACTCTTCTCAACGGCATCTCTCCGATTTAAAGGTAAACACGTAATCCCTTAGTTCCGCATGTTTAGGGATTTAATTATTTTACCGTACATTCATTACATAAATTAGTTGATTTAATTTGTTTAAATTATGAAATTAGATTTATGATAATTCATATTTAAATTACGTCCCAAATAGATCCGGGTAATTTTAAAGGAGTCTCAAAGGATTCCCGAGAGTCTCAAAAGATCCCTGGGCATTTCAAAAGATTCCCGGGAGTCTCAAAGGATTCCTAGCGTGATGGTAAATAACCCACAAGTGCCAATAATTCCCCACAAAGGAGATGGGGAATGTGGTCCCATAATAATTCCCACAAAGGAGTTGGGGACCACAAGAGTTGGGGACCACATTGTTGGGGGACTATTATTGGGTATTGGGATTAATTTCCCAACACATATTTGGATCCCCAAATGAGAAGCTTTGTGAAAAGTTCTCAAAGCTCATGCAAAGCAAGTTTGAGATGTCAACGATGGGCATGATGAATTTCTTCTTGGGTCTTCAAGTCAAGTAATCAAAAGAAGGAATCTTCATCAATCAAGCTAAGTACAGCAGAGAGATGATTAAGAAATTTGGGTGTGCTACTAGCAAGCCAGTGAGGATCCCAATGGACACTAATTGGAAGATGGATCCTGATGAGAGTGGTGTTCCAACCAACTCTACTGAGTATAGAGGAATCATTGGTTCCCTCCTCTATCTCACTGCTAGCAGACCTGACATCACCTTTGCAGTAGGTGTATGTGCAAGGTTTCAAGCGAATCCTAAGAAGAGCCACCTAGAGGCTGCTAAGAGGATTTTGAGGTATCTCAAAGGCACTGAAAACCTAGGCCTTTGGTACCCTGCTGATGACAACATTGAGTTAACTGGATACTCAGATGCTGATTATGGAGGTTGCAGAATTGATAGGAAGTCCACTTCAGGAACATATCAATTTTTGGGAAACAAGCTCATTTCTTGTGTTGGTCCTGAAAGGAGTATATAACAAGTGTATGGGGGGGAGGGGGGAATACACTTGTATGCAATTCTTTTCAACTTTTGATCAAACCAGAGCTCAGCAAGGTTGTCTTGGACAACTCTGCTGAAGATGAATAACTCAACTAAGATAATCAAACTATTAAGTACTATTGAGTACTTAGTTGAACAACTATCTAGGGGAGTTATATGTGCGGAATAGTGGTTGACCCTTTATGTTTAGACTCCTTAAGTTTCTGAAATCACTTGGTTAATACAATACAGTCCAGTATAGTTTCAGGGAACTTGTCCAATACAGTTTTGCACAGTCTTTGAATATGTGTCTTTTGAAAGATCAGTTTTGTGTGCAGTGTTGAATGAATGTAAGTACTTTGTAAAGCAAATCAACACATGAGATTATAGTGGTTCAGAGGCTCAAGCTCCTACATCCACTTTCCCTGATTTAACAGGATAATTCCTTCACTCTTGGAATTAACTTGTTTTATAGTGCCAAGGTGCACTTGATCAATAGCACCACTCCTTGGTGAATTGATCCCTAGGATGTCTAGAGTCCTAGTACCCTCTTCTCAACTCAGAACTGAACTGTTCTTCTCTCAACAGTCAGCTCCTACCACTTCTACTACTACAACCTTCTCACTTTCTCACTTGAAAGAGGTATGGTTAAAGTAAGGTTCCAACTAATGAGATATCCTTTACAATGAAGATCAGTGTATAAGGATAGGATATCTCTCTAAGCTTGTGTATGAAGACTAAGATAGTCTTTGAAAGCTTGTATGTTCTATGAGCTTCAGAATACTTGAGTAGTTGGATTCTGTTGAGGTACTTTCAAATGGTCTTCACACTTCTGTATTTATAGACAAAATGGAGGATTTGCCCGTTGGAGAGGCAGCCCCAAATCGCTATAAATGTCTTCCTTGAGTTCTTCAAACTGGAAGACAGTTTCTTGATAGTGACATGCCCTCATTTGGGTAATAAACGGCTTGTAAGACTTTGTCTTCTTTCTGCAGCACTTTTCCTAATGTTTGACTTCTTGTTAGGACTTGGACATGGCTTCTGAAGATTGAACCAATGATAGGACAACATTCCTTATCAAATGGACAACTCTCCTTATCACTATCAGCAGTTTTGCTTATCAGCAAAGTTGGCTTGCTCTTCATCAGATGACTTGGCTCTTTCCCTTTTCTTCACTTCAATGTGATCTTTGTATAGAGATTCTTTAGGGAATAGTTGCCTCTAACTCTTCAGCATGGTTGACCTTTTGTTCTGGTTCAAGCTTGCTGAGACAACTCTTCTGGGACAACTCTCCTGATTAGCATGTTTGGTCTTTTAGCTTCAGAGTTGTTGCTTTTACAGAGTTCACTTCTCTGGACAACTCTCCTGATCAGAGCTTTTGACTAATCTTGTCCGTTTGAGCTTTGCAATCTTCTTCTTGCATATAAGTAACTCTTCTGGACAACTCTCCTGATCAGATCATCTTCACAGAAGTAACTCTTCTGGACAATTCTCCTGATCAGAGCATTTGATTTTCTATGGAGTATGCTTGTCCTTAGTGTTTGTTCCAGATTTTGAGCCTTGAGGGGACTTGATCTTGATCATCCTTAAGCATAGGTTCCCCCTCAAAATGTGCATCTAGTCATCTAAGAGCTGCCTAACATATCAGCTTCTCATCTAGCCTTATACTATGTGTTCCAACACATTTTGAACACAATCATCTTGACTTAGGCATGTCTCAGGGGGTTTTGGTATTTAATCAAAACATGTATCATTTTATTCCCAACAATTTCCCCCTTTTTGATGATGCCAAAACCTACACATTCTATGCAAAAGTGACTTGTCTACACCTATTACATATATCTTCAGAAGACATGACTAAGGTCAATATTCCTGAAAAGACAATGTGTTAGTGTATTCACTGTTTTTGTTGCAAGTAGGTTTCAAAGATAGGCATAGAGAGATTTCTGCAATAATGTATCTTGATTCAAAGGTGGTTCAACTATCATTCATATAAAAGTCATTACAGGCATGTTGATAGTTGAAGATAACTTATCAGAGCATGAATTCAAGATAACATTTCACTACAAATACATACTAAACATAGGATCAGAGCAAAACAAACTACTTCAAGTATTAGAGCTAATACAAAATATTCCAGATATCAAAGTAGAACACATCAATTCTTGTATCAGAGCAATCCAAAACATGTTAGAGCAAACAGCATATCAATGCACATCACATCAGCAGGCTTGTCCAAACTTCAGCAGATTTGACCACTTAGCAAAAATATCTTCAGATAAGATAGTTTTCTATCCAGAAAAGGTCAGAAGACTTAGCCATTCTTAGAGGTCATCCTCAGGAGGTGGCAACATTCCATATTGTGCCCACACCCTCTTCTTGAGTTCCATGGCTTCCTGGTTGGTTCCTTTGGGTCCAAGGGTCATCTTGTTCAGCTTCAGAATTTCTGTGAACTCCCTTAGGATCCTTGCTTGGTCAATCCATCCTTCAAGCTTTGGAGGCATGTAGATGATAGGCTTGGGAGCATTGAGTTCAATTCTTGCAATGTCAGCAGCTGCAAGTAGTTGTTGATACAACTCTCTGTAGTATTCTATCATGAACTCAGCAAAGGCAGAGTTGGCATCTCCACCATTCCATCTGTCAATGACATAGTATAGACAAACTCCCTTTTAGCCTCTTCCCATGTATCATTCAGCTGAATTGACACCCATTTATCCAAGTGTGGATATTTGGTGTCCATTGGGATCAAAAGCTGAGGCTTCATCTTGCTGTAAGTTGCTCTCCTTCTTCTTGGTTTCTGAAAGTTAGCTCTTCTCTTGTCTCTTGCTCTTTGTGCTTCTTCTAACAGATCCATTTTCTCTTGGGCCTTCATCATGGCCAATTTCTGTTGTGTTTCAGGGTCTTTGCCATACCCTTCATGAAACAGCTTTGATGGATCATTCAGTACTATAATCTTTGTCTTCTTGGGTCCAGGTCCAAAGCCTTCTTCATATAAAGCTTCCACATCTTCAGTAGCTTTGGCACCTTCAGCAACGTTGACCATTTCAGAAGATTTGTCCTTCTTAGCAGCTTTGGGCTCTTCAGCAGCTTTGGCTTTCTTTGATGTAGGCTCATCCTCATCAATTCTGAATTCAGGTGGAAGATCAAGGCTGTTAGGAAAGTCAGTAAATGTCTCAACTTGTCTTTTCTTTCCTTTTGCCCTCTTGATCTTTCCTCTAGTTTGGACACCTTCAGCATCTTTGTCCAAACCAGACACTTCACCACCTGGTCTCTGTTGTAGCCTCATCCTTTCTTCTTGTGCTGAGGCCATTGAATTCTTCAATGCAAGTGCTAGTTGCTCTTCTTCATCCAATTCTTCTAAGTTTAGCACTGCAGGCTCTTTTCCTTTTGCTTCAGCAATTTTGTCTTTTCCCTTGTCTGAGCCTCCAATCACCAAGGCACCTTTTGCTCTAGCTCTTTCCCTTTCCCCCCTTTTTGGCAGCATCAAAGCACTGGGGTTTTAGTTCACTCATTGTTGTGGCCATTAGGGATTGGGCCTGGTTCAGGGACTTCATTTCTTACAACAAATATACATTTTCATCATGTATATTTTGCATCCTATCACTGCTCAAGCTAAGAAAAGCTAGAACAGGCTTCATCTTTTGTTGAACAACCTCCTCCAAGGTTGCTTTTAGGGATGCATCCAGTTGGGCTTTAAGAAGCTCAGTGAGGTTGGCCACTGCACCTTCAGCAATGTTGGCCAATACCTCTTGGGAAAACTTTTCAGAGGCTGCTTTCACCATTGCTAGCCTTTGCTCTTCAGCTCTTTTCTTTTGCAATGCAGTCTTCTTTCCAAGAGCTTGCTTGACAGTAAGCCTGAGAGCCTTGACATTAGCATTGTGATTGTCTCTCAGCAGCTTTTGTTCCTTCTTGACCTCCTCTGAGATGGCTTCCATGGTGGATTTGTCATTTTGTACTTCAGTGGAAATGGTTTGGAGGCCAGTTTCCACACCACTAATCCTTGCTTCCAGAGCCAGTGAGTCTCATTTCTACAGATGCTAGAGTCCTTCCTTGCTCATTCAATACTCCTGAAGTTTCAGCATGAGCAGATTGGACTTGATGAGCCAAGGAGTCCAATTTCTCTGATTGCATTCCAAGTAAGGCTTGAGCTGAGCCTGTATCTACTTGGATAGGTGCATCTGTTAAGAACTCATCTGCAAAAATTTGGTCAAGGGAAATACCTGCAATATTAGACAAATCAAACAGGTTAGGAAATAAACACTCATCACCCTCAATTTCTTTTATATAAGACTCTGATACATCAGCAGCCTTCTTCTCATTTTCAACTCTTTCTTTTCTCCCTTCTTTAATAATTTCCTCACTTAAAGGAACAGGCCTCCTCTCATCAAGGGATTCTTGAAGTTCAGATTTGACTTCAAGAATAGCCTGCCCTTCCTCACTTATATCACCCTCATTTGGTGGTACACTCACTATTCTAGTGATCACCACATCTCTCTGATCTACTACTCCCTCTGGTTTTTCCACTAACTTCTCCTTTTCAACTCCTTCTCATAAACCTGCAACATCTCCACCTTCAACAAGGTTCAGAGATGGCAGTTGTGGGGAGATCACAGTGCTTATTTCAACAGCCACTGAGTCATCCTGAATGATTAAGGGCTGATCAGTGTCCAACTCTTCTGACACTGAATAGGCCTTAATCAAACCAGCCTCTAGCATAGGAACCTCAACATCTTTAGGCTGTGCCTTGGGTTCAGAAGAACCTTCATTGGCATATGTGTCTTTGGTTGTGTTACCACCCTTGGTCAACACCTCTGAAGATACAGAGCCTTTCCTATGATAGGTTCTAGGAGGATTTGAAAGTCTATCTGCTACAGAAGACTTGGGTTGAGAAGGTTCAGGGAGGTTGGCTTGAGGGGTTTCAGGAGGGTTGGGGTTTGAAGGGTTTGAGGGATCATTAGGGGAATCATCATCATTTGAGCTACTGTCAGGGTGTTTGATTCCCTTAGCTTTTCTTTCTTTCTCCTCAATGATCTTCTTAGCTACCAGCTTTGCAAAAACTTCCTCATCAGTGAGGAGTCTTGTTTTCATCACACCAGCAAAGTGTAGCAATCTGCTCTCCTCTATTTGCCACCAGTTAGCACCCTTATCTTGGATGACTTGTGATATTTCCATCAAGGTCTTATCTTTGACATCCACAAGCATCCTCAAATCATGAAACATCTTCTGAATTCTTGGAAATTCAGCAAGTTGTGGATACAAACTGTCCACTGTGGCCTTAGCTCCACCTCTGAGCATACTTTCATAAGTATACTCCTCCTCATTCTCACTAGATGGAGAACTTTGGGCTATAGGGGAGTTGGCTGTGGTTTCCTTAATTGCAGCTTCAGGCAAGTTAAGTTCAGGAGGGTTGGCTTCAAAAGGATTAGGCTCAAATGAAGGTACTTCAGTTGCTTTAGAGAGAAATGAATCTGAAGGGGCTTTGCTTAAAGGAGTTGGCTCATTGAGTGCATGTTCTAAGAGTTTGGAGTAGTTGAGCATGGATGAGTCAAGGGGAGATAAGAGTCTTGTCTCATCTACTGCTAAATCTACAAGCACATCAATGCCACTTCTTTGCACACTTCCTTCTGGAGAATATCTCTTAGTGAGATCTACAGGGGTAATGGGTTGGTTGGGAGGGGTAATGTGGGTTTCAGGGGAGTTGGGCTCAGGATTCTGAATTTCAGGGATGTTGGCCTCTTTAGGTTGACCTTCAGGGACTTTGGATTCTGGAGTTCCAGAACCAGATGAGCTAGTCCTTGACTTGGATTTGGTCCTGCTTTCAGCTCTGCTCTCTCTTAGAGCCAATTGTAGAGACCTTTCTTCCTGCAGCTCCAACACTTTCTCAGTAGGCTTGGCCCTTCTCTTGCTAGCCCTACTGCTCCCACTTCCTTCACCTTCCTTCTCAGGGACAACTTCCCTGATCCTCTTATCTCCTTTCTTCTTTTGCCTTGTCTCATTATACTTCAGCCTCAACTCTTCTGAGTGGTCAGAAGGCACACTTACTCCCTCTTCTGCCACTTCATCAACTTCAGCTGATGCTCCTGAGGCTTCTCTTGAAGATAATTGAGACATTTTCCTTGTTTTGACAGCCCTGGCCTTGGTTCTCTTCTTCATCTTAGGCTTTTCTTCAACCTGTTCTTCAGCAGGTTTGGCCAGAAGCATTCTCCTTTGCTCAGTTTTCTTGCTGAGCTTCCTAAACAAGATCTTTTGGGCTGGGAGAGGCTTTGCAAATGTTTGCATTTGAGAGTAGTGGGAAAATCTTTCAATCATCAAGCTTGCCCTGGTGCAATACTTGAGTTTCCCTTCTAGCACAACCTTGTTGTGGGCTCTCACCTTGAATTTAGCCTTTTCCTTCATCATCTCAGACATAATGAAGGTCCTCCAATCAAACTTGATGCCCTTGTCACTAGCATCAATAATAGCAGCCATAATTCTGATTCTTGGATGGCTGACCTGCTCCAAGCTTCCAGTATTGCTCAAGAGACTCTTAGCAACTACCTCAAAGAGGTTGAGAAATTCTGGCTTGAGAGTCTTCTTGTTTTGTGTTGAAGAGAGAGGACCTGGTACTAATAGCCATTCTTGAGCTATTTCATCTTCATGTCCAGTACCATAAACTTCTGGATTCCTTCCCTCAAAAGGCAATCTAAAGGCTCCTTCAAGATCTTCTGAAGAGAATTTCACCCTATGAAATCTCTCTTCTTCCGCTCCTTCTGTAATATATGACAGTCTTGTGGAAATTTCACCATCTGCAGGTTCACCTCTCCACTTGAGAAAGGCAAAGAATTCAGCCATGTAATTTTCCAAGCATGAACTTGGTCTTTATTCCATGAACTTTTGCAAACCAGCTCTTCTCAACCATCTTAGAGTTGGTGTAATTTCAGGATCTTCACTCTCAAAAGATACTATGGGCTCAAAATGAAGATTATTTTTGTTGCTCAAGTATCCAAAATCAAGGTCTAGAGCCTTGTTGGAGAAATCAATAATCATCTCTGGTCTAACCTTGGGGGCCATTTGAAAGTTACAGAGAAAAGTTTGGGAAAGATTGAGAGGGTTTGAAGAAAATTTGAGTTAGGGTTTCGAATACTTGGGAAGAAGTGTTTGTGGGGGATCTTAAGACTTGTGAATATTCTAAAAAGAATGTTTGTCAATGAGTTGGTGAGGTCTTGATGCAATTCAAAGGTGGACAAAAATGGAAATCCAAAATGAACGGCTAGGATTGATTTCAGGGGAGTTGTCCATTTTTTATCCAATGGTCAAAATTCAATGTAACAGTGAAAAACTGTTTTATTCAAAACGTGGGTGGAGTTTAATGTTTGTTTAAGGCTGGGAGTTTTTCGAGATAGATCATGTCCCAAAAAGTTTAATGCAAACAAGAGTTAAATCTTGGCATTTAATGCATTGAAAGAGACCTTTTGGGTGGGAGACAAATTAAATCCCAGAAAGGTGAAAACTGTATTTTCAATGGGACAGATTTCGAAATAGACAATGATCACCCAAAAATAGGTGCTTATCAGACCAAGATTTGGTTTGATAGCCAAGACAACTTATCTGACCTTACATGGACAAGTGTCCTGAAGAGCTGTGGACAAGTGTCCTGAAGAAGTAAGGTCAACTTCTCTGTATTTCAGTAGACTTGACCAAGTCTGCTGAAGTTTGAATTTATTTCCCCCTTAATGAATGAACTCCTTTGGACTCATTTGTCCAACTTCCCTGGATCAAGAAGACCCAACTCTGCTGATAATTCCAGAAATCTTGCTTCTGCAAGTGGCTTTGTCAATATATCAGCTTTTTGATGATCTGTGTGGATTTTTACTAATTTGATATCCTTCTTCTCCACATGATCTCTAATGAAGTGATGCTTGATATCCACATGTTTGCATCTTGTGTGCAATACAGGATTCTGTGATATGGCAATTGCACTATTATTGTCACAGAATATTGGCACTTCAGTAGAGTTGACTTTGTAGTCTTTGAGTTGTTGTCTCAGCCAAAGAATTTGAGCACAACAACTTCCAGCAGCAACATATTCAGCTTTAGTGGTGGAGGTAGCCACTGTGTTTTGCTTCTTGGAAAACCAAGATATGAGTTTGTTGCCTAAGAATTGACAAGTTCCTGAAGTGGACTTTCTGTCAATTCTGCATCCTCCATAATCAGCATCTGAGTAGCCAGTTAACTCAATGTTGTCATCAGCAGGGTACCAAAGGCCTAGATTTTCAGTGCCTTTGAGATACCTCAAGATCCTCTTTGCAGCCTCAAGGTGGCTTTTCTTAGGATTTGCTTGAAACCTTGCACAAACACCTACTGCAAAGGTGATGTAAGGTCTGCTGGCAGTGAGATAGAGGAGTGATCCAATGATTCCTCTATACTCAGTGGAGTTGGTTGGAACACCACACTCATCAGGATCCATTTTCCAATTTGTGTTCATTGGGATCCTTACTGGCTTGCTTGATGTACACCCAAATTTCTTGATCATCTCTCTGGTGTACTTAGCTTGGTTGATGAAGATTCCTTCTTTTGATTGCTTGACTTGTAGACCCAAAAAGAAGTTCATCAACCCCATCATGGACATCTCAAACCTGCTTTGCATGAGCTTGGAGAATTTCTCACACAGCTTCTCATTAGGGGATCCAAAAATTATGTCATCTACATAAATTTGGACAAGTAAGATGTCCTCTCCTTCAGAGATTCTGAAGAGAGTTCTGTCCACAGTTCCCTTGGTGAATCCATGATCCAAGAGGAATTGTGACAGTGTGTCATACCAAGCCCTAGGGGCTTGATTGAGTCCATATAGAGCCTTCTTCAGCCTGTATACTTGGTTTCCAATCTCAAAACCTAGTGGTTGCTCCACATAGACTTCTTCTTTCAAGACTCCATTCAGAAAGGCACTCTTGACATCCATTTGGTACACTTTGAACCTCTTGTGGGCTGCATAGGCTAAGAAAAGCCTTATTGCTTCCAGCCTTGCCACAGGTGCAAATGTCTCATCATAGTCAATGCCTTCATGCTGGCAGTATCCTTTTGCCACTAGTCTTGCTTTGTTTCTGACAATCACATCATTTTCATTCTTCTTGTTCTTGAATACCCACTTGGTTCCAATAACATCTTGATGTGAAGGTCTATCCACCAACTCCCATACTTCATTTCTGGTGAATTGATTCAGTTCTTCCTGCATGGCTGTGATCCAATTGGCATCCTGAAGCGCTTCTTCAATATCACTTGGTTCTTGTTCTGACAAGAAACAACAAAACATAGCACTTTCACCATGAAAACTTCTGGTTTTGACTCCTATACTTGGGTCACTGTTGGGAATAAAATGATACATGTTTTGATTAAATACCAAAACCCCCTGAGACATGCCCAAGTCAAGATGATTGTGTTCAAAATGTGATAGAACACATAGCACTAGGCTAGATGAGAAGCTGATATGTTAGGCAGCTCTTAGATGATTAGATGCACAATGTGAGGGGGAACCTATAACTTCAAAATGATCAAGATCAAGTCCCCTCAAGGCTCAAAGTCTGGAACAAACTCTAAAGGACAAGAAAACTCCATATGAAACCTAAAACCTTGATTAGGAGAGTTGTCCAGAGAAGTTTCTTCTATGCAAGAAGAAGATTGCAAAGCTCAAAAGGACAAGATTAATCAAATATTATGATCAGGAGAGTTGTCCAGAGAAGTCAACTCTATGTGAAAAAGCTCTGATGCTAAAAGACCAAGTATGCTGATCAAGAGAGTTGTCCAGAAGAGTTGTCTCAGCAAGATTGAATCAGAACAAATGCTTTAAAGGTTGAAGGTCAACCATGCTGAAGAAGCTAGAGACAACCATACCCTAAAGAACTTCATTGAGACATGCTAAGATCAACTTGGAGTGAAAGAAAGGGAAAGAGCCAAGTCATCTGAAGAAGAGCAAGCCAACCTTGCTGAAAAGCAAAACTGCTGATAGTGATAAGGAGAGTTGTCCAGTTGATAAGGAGTGTTGTCCTATCATTGGATCAACCTTCAGAAGCCATGTCCTAGTCCTAACAAGAAGTCAAACATTGGGAAAAGTGCTGCAGAAAAAAGACAAAGTCTTACAAGCCGTTTATTACCCAAATAAGGACATGTCACTATCAAGAATCTGTCTTCCAGTTTGAAGAACTCAAGGAAGACATTTATAGCAATTTGGGGCTGCCTCTCCAACGGGCAAATCTCCATTTTGTCTATAAATACAAGGAGTGTGAAGACCATTGAAGCACCTCAACCTTGACAAGAATATCCAACTATCCTACAAGTCAAAGTGCTTTCAAAGCTATCAAAGACTATCTTAGTCTTCAAACACTTCTTCTAAGCTAATCCCAATTGTATATCCATACATAAGCTTAGAGAGATATCCTATCCTTATACCTTGATCTTCATTGTAAAGGATATCTCATTAGTTGGAACCTTACTTCAATCCTTACCCCTTTCAAGTGAGAAAGTGAGAAGGTTGTAGTAGTAGAAGTGGTAGGAGCTGACTGTTGAGAGAAGAACAGTTCAGTTCTGAGTTGAGAAGAGGGTACTAGGACTCTAGACATCCTAGGGATCAATTCACCAAGGAGTGGTGTTATTGATCAAGTGCACCTTGGCACTATAAAACAAGTTAATTCCAAGAGTGAAGGAATTATCCTGTTAAATCAGGGAAAGTGGATGTAGGAGCTTGAGTCTCTGAACCACTATAAACTCTTGTGTTGATTTACCTTACAAAGTACTTACATTCATTCAACACTGCACACAAAACTGATCTTTCAAAAGATACATATTCAAAGACTGTGCAAAACTGATTTGGACAAGTTCCCTGAAACTTAACTGGACTGTTTTGGATTGACAAAGTGATTTCAGAAACTTAAGGAGTCTAAACTTAAAGGGCCAACCATTATTCCGCACATATAACTCCACTAGATAGTTATTCAACTGAGTACTCAATAGTACTTAGTAGTTTGACTATCTTAGAAGAGTTAATCATCTTCAGCAGAGTTGTCCAAGACAACCTTGCTGAGCTCTGGTTTGATCAAAGTTGAAAAGAATTGCATACAAGTGTATTCCCCCCCATACACTTGTTATATACTCCTTTCAGGACCAACAGTCACCAAGTATCAGATCAGGAGGATGGTCATATAACCAAGTCCTTCTTTTTCTGATTCCTTCAGTAGAGTTGTCCTCTACTGGAGTTGAGTCATTTTGATCATAGAATTCAGGATAATTTAGTGCAGGATCTAATTCAGGATCATAATCAGGGGTGTTGTCCTCAATGTCAGGGACATTGGTATTTTCAACATTTTGAGTTCCCCCTTGATTATTTGACCCATTAACTACCTCAGCAGGAACTGCTTCTTCATTGGTAGTTGTTACCTGGATGTGAACTGGGATTGGCTCATTCAGTTCACCATTTTCATCAGTGGGGTTTGTTTCAGGAAGGTTGCCTTCAGGTTTGTTGTCCAATTTAGTATGTTCAGGTAGATTGGCTTGGACAACATCTATGAATTCAGTGTCTTTGTCTTTTAGGCTCAATCTGGTTGTCCTCTGTGTGATTTCTTCAGGTTCCAAACTATCATTCCTGATCTCAAAGATAGATTCATCAAACACAACATGAGGTGTTTCTTCCACTATAATGGTTTTCTTGTTGTAGACTCTGAAAGCTTTACTGATTTGAGAGTATCCAAGAAATACTCCCTCATCAGCTTTGCTATCAAAGGCTTTTAGCTATTCTTTCCCATTATTGTGAATGAAACATTTACAACCAAAAATATGAAAGTATGACACTTTAGGCTTTCTTCCTTTCCAGAGTTCATAGGGAGTTTTGCCTTGCCCCTTAGTAATCAAACATCTATTTTGAGTATGGCATGCAGTGTTTATGGCTTCAGCCCAAAACCTCTTAGGTAAATTTGAATCAGCAATTAAAGTTCTAGCAGCTTCCTTTAATGTTCTATTCCTTCTTTCTGCAACTCCATTTTGCTGAGGAGTTCTAGCTGCTGAGGTTTCATGAGCTATTCCATTAGATGTGCAATACTCATTGATGTATGAATTTATGAACTCAGTGCCTTTATTAGATCTTATCTTTATAATGCTAAGGCTTTTCTCATTTGACAGTCTCTTGAGAAGTTCAGGTAGTTTAACTTGTGTTTCCTTTTTACTAAGGAGAAATACTACCCATGTGAACCTAGAGAAGTCATCTACTACAACCAATGTGTATTTTCTACCATTTATGCTTGAAGGGGTGATTTGTCCAAAAAGATCCATATGTAAAAGTTCAAGTACCCTTTCAGTAGAAATGACTGGTTTACCTTTGAATGAGGCTTTAATCTGTTTTCCTTCTTGACATGGTTTACACACATGTTCTTTTACGAAAACCTCATTAGGCAGTCCTTTAACTAATACATTTCTAGCCAGTTTGTTCATAGATTTGAAGTTCAGATGGTTTAGCCTCTTATGCCATAACCAGCTTTGTTCACTAGTGCTCTTAGCAATGAAACATGCAGCATCAGTAGACTTGTCCCAGTCTGCAAAATACACATTTCCCTTCCTAGTTCCAGTCAATAGAGTTTGTTGAGTTTTATCCTTAATTAAGCATTTTCCACTTGAGAACTCAACTTTAAAATCTTTATCACAGAATTGACTGATACTTAGAAGATTATATTTGAGACCAGCTACATAAGATACATTGGTTACTTTGATGTTACCAATCATCAAAGTACCATAACCTTTTGTTGTTGCTTGTGAGCTGTCTCCAAAAGTGACATTTGGGCCTTCTTTTTCAATAAAATCAATGAGGAGTTCCTTGTTTCCAGTCATGTGCCTTGAGCATCCACTGTCAAGGTACCATGCTGTCTTTTTGTTCACACTCCTCTTCTTGTGGCCCAATGGTACCTGCAATTAGATAGGTTTAGGTACCCTTTGAGTTTTGGGTCCTGAGAGGTTAGCTGTACCTTTTGGAACCCAAACTTGCCTAATTACCTTGATTGATTCAAGGTGGCTAAATTGTTTTCCATGTGCATCAACATACACTGTCTTTCCCTTAAATGCCTTGGGGAAAGTATGTGTGAATGTGTTAACTCTGTAAGTTTCAGGGGAGTTGTCAACTCTCCTGAACTTATGAGTTCTTTGTGCAGCTTGATGAAATCTTTGAGGAAAGGCATTTTTATGACCATTACCCTTTGGCATGAAGGGTTTTGGTTGTCTCATTTTATTCTGCCTTTGAGGATAGTTTTCCTTAGGTCTATTCAGCTGAGGCTTTCTCAGATGAGTTGGCCTAGGCTGATTATACCTTGGATAACTTCTCTGAACATTGTTCAGTAGAGTTGCCCTCCCATTGGGTCTACTCTGCTGACCAATATTCCTTTTGTGTTCAGGAGCCTTGACTTTTTCCAAAGGTTTAGGCCTAGTCTCCTGAACCACTAGAGTAGGCATTTCATTCATTTTGCCCTTTCCTTTATTCAGTGGCTGAATTATTTCATTTTCAGCTTGTTGTGCCACTGATTTAACAAAGATTTTCTTAGTGTTACTTGTAGAAGCAACACTGAGACAAGGTGAAGATTCAAATGGATCAAAAGCTAATCCACTTCTTTGAGCCATAGGTCTTTGATAACTCTGAATTTCCTCTATTGCTCTAGAGGACTTGTTCAAAGCAGACATCTTTAGTTTCAGGCTCTCTTCACTTGATTTAAGAATATCATACTCATGTGAGAGATTTTCAAACTTGGCATTTAGAATTTTTAGTTCAAAGTCTTTTCTTTTCTGAGAAAGTAGTTGATCATCAATCTCCTTTTGTTGGTCAACTATCCTGAGATTTGCTTCCTTAAGCTCTCTCAAGACTTGTTGATATAACTCAGTAGATATGACATCAACAGCTACCTCAGAGTTTTTGGTAAGTTCAATAGCCAATCTTTCATTTTCTCTCACACAGTTATAATGAAATTCTTGTAATCTAGTGAAATCTTCCATCAACTTCCCAAGGGAAAGTTTCAAGTTGACTTCACTAGTGTTCTGTGATAAAAATGATGGTGAGCTAGAAGTGGAGGATACCTCATCATCCTCAAGAGCCATGTTGCACACATCATCATCATCACTGTTTGAGAACAGTCCATCAGAAGAGTTGAAGCTTTCAGCACTATCAGATTCTTCACCAGCCATCATGGCTTTTCTATTGGTGGACTTTCTGTCTCTTTTAGCTTGTATTTCTCTTCTTTCTTTAGAGCTCAGTTCAGGGCAGTCATACTGGAAGTCCCCTTTCTTTTTGCAATTGTAGCATAGGTCTTCATCATCATCCTTCTTGGATTCATCTCTTCCTTTTGATGATGAGGGGTCAGCTCTACTGGACCTTCTCCTATCAGAGTACTTATCCTCTGATCTTTTCTCTTCAGGCTTTTTGTCCTTGGCCTGATCTTCAGGGGAGTTGTACCTTCTCCTGAATTTGTTGTCGTGGTAGAATTTCTTGTATCTACCAAACCTTGTGTTGAGCTTGTCAAACCTTCTAGCCATCAAGGCTAGTTCTTCCTTCATTTCAGTCTTTGAAACTGACTTTGATGATTTGGGAGTGGGTTGCATTTCAGGTTCAGCAACTTTGGCTTTGAATGCCACTCCCTTAGTAGGGTTTGAAGGTTCCTCAACAGGCTTTCTTCTGTTGAGATCGAACTCATAGGCTTTGAGTTCTGAGAAGATTTGTTGCATGGGCATGGAGGAGAGATCCTTGGTATTCTGCATCATCACAGCATAGACATCCCACTTTTGAGTGAGACTTCTCAAGATCTTCAATCCAACTTCTCTCCTGGAGTAAACCTTGCCCAATGAGTTGATTTCATTCATCACATCAGTGAATCTACCAGCAAATTTATCAATGGATTCATCAGCTTCCATTGAGAATTGTTCAAACTTTTGCATAGCAACTTGGAGCTTGTTCTCCTTGATCTTTTCTGTACCCTCACACATTTCAGCAAGGGTATCCCAAATTTCTTTGGCTGTGGTGCAGTGGTAGACTCTTCCCATGATTGCATCTGGAATTGTTTGATAGAGGGTGTTCATTGCAAGATAGTTTAAGTTATCCTTCCTCTTTTCATCAGCAGTGAAGTCATCTTCATCTTTGGGAATCAGTTCCCTTACATCTGCTATTTGCTCATCTGTCAATCTTGGGTTAGTTTGAGTGAACACAAAAGGACCTCTAGTGATCACTCTCAAGGTATCAGTATGAAGAGAAGCAAGATGAGCTCTCATTCTAATTTTCCAGAAATCATAATTTTCTATTGAGAACATGGGCAATTTATGATGTGAAATGTGGTTGACTGGATTTGTGGCCATGTTATCCAATCCTTGAACAGCAGGTGGAGGAACAACATTGTTGTTGGCCATATCTCAAGAATAAGCAGTTAGTCAACTAGTAAAGGATTTCAAATAAAGATCAGCTCAGTGACCACACAAATATGTGAGTTTTGAAAATCAAGATGGATTTTTCAGAAGCAGTGGTCTTTGAACCCCTGCTCTAATACCACTTGTTGGTCCTGAAAGGAGTATATAACAAGTGTATGGGGGGGGAATACACTTGTATGCAATTCTTTTCAACTTTTGATCAAACCAGAGCTCAGCAAGGTTGTCTTGGACAACTCTGCTGAAGATGAATAACTCAACTAAGATAATCAAACTATTAAGTACTATTGAGTACTTAGTTGAACAACTATCTAGGGGGGTTATATGTGCGGAATAGTGGTTGGCCCTTTATGTTTAGACTCCTTAAGTTTCTGAAATCACTTGGTTAATACAATACAGTCCAGTATAGTTTCATGGAACTTGTCCAATACAGTTTTGCATAGTCTTTGAATATGTGTCTTTTGAAAGATCAGTTTTGTGTGCAGTGTTGAATGAATGTAAGTACTTTGTAAAGCAAATCAACACAGGAGATTATAGTGGTTCAGACGCTCAAGCTCCTACATCCACTTTCCCTGATTTAACAGGATGATTCCTTCACTCTTGGAATTAACTTGTTTTATAGTGCCAAGGTGCACTTGATCAATAGCACCACTCCTTGGTGAATTGATCCCTAGGATGTCTAGAGTCCTAGTACCCTCTTCTCAACTCAGAACTGAACTGTTCTTCTCTCAACAGTCAGCTTCTACCACTTCTACTACTACAACCTTCTCACTTTCTCACTTGAAAGAGGTATGGTTGAAGTAAGGTTCCAACTAATGAGATATCCTTTACAATGAAGATCAGTGTATAAGGATATGATATCTCTCTAAGCTTGTGTATGGATATACAATTGAGTTCAGCTTAGAAGAAGTGTATGAAGACTAAGATAGTCTTTGAAAGCTTGTATGTTCTATGAGCTTCAGAATACTTGAGTAGTTGGATTCTGTTGAGGTACTTTCAAATGGTCTTCACACTTCTGTATTTATAGACAAAATGAAGGATTTGCCCGTTGGAGAGGCAGCCCCAAATTGCTATAAATGTCTTCCTTGAGTTCTTCAAACTGGAAGACAGTTTCTTGATAGTGACATGTCCTCATTTGGGTAATAAACGGCTTGTAAGACTTTGTCTTCTTTCTGCAGCACTTTTCCCAATGTTTGACTTCTTGTTAGGACTTGGACATGGCTTCTGAAGATTGAACCAATGATAGGACAACATTCCTTATCAAATGGACAACTCTCCTTATCACTATCAGCAGTTTTGCTTATCAGCAAAGTTGGCTTGCTCTTCATCAGATGACTTGGCTCTTTCCCTTTTCTTCACTTCAATGTGATCTTTGTATAGAGATTCTTTAGGGAATAGTTTCCTCTAACTCTTCAGCATGGTTGACCTTTTGTTCTGGTTCAAGCTTGCTGAGACAACTCTTCTGGGACAACTCTCCTGATTAGCATGTTTGGTCTTTTAGCTTCAGAGTTGTTGCTTTTACAGAGTTCACTTCTCTGGACAACTCTCCTGATCAGAGCTTTTGACTAATCTTCTCCTTTTGAGCTTTGCAATCTTCTTCTTGCATAGAAGTAACTCTTCTGGACAACTCTCCTGATCAGAGCATCTTCACAGAAGTAACTCTTCTGGACAACTCTCCTGATCAGAGCATTTGATTTTCTATGGAGTATGCTTATCCTTAGTATTTGTTCCAGATTTTGAGCCTTGAGGGGACTTGATCTTGATCATCCTTAAGCATAGGTTCCCCCTCAAAATGTGCATCTAGTCATCTAAGAGCTGCCTAACATATCAGCTTCTCATCTAGCCTTATACTATGTGTTCCAACACATTTTGAACACAATCATCTTGACTTAGGCATGTCTCAGGGGGTTTTGGTATTTAATCAAAACATGTATCATTTTATTCCCAACATCTTGGTTCTCAAAGAAACAGAACACAGTGACCACTTCCACCACTGAAGCTGAGTATGTTGCAGTTGGGAGTTGCTGTGCTCAAATCCTATGGTTGAGACAACAACTTAGAGACTACAATGTCAACTCTACTGAAGTGCCAATCTTCTGTGACAACAATAGTGCAATTGCAATTTCTCAAAATCCAGTACTGCACACATGATGCAAGCATGTGGATATCAAACATCACTTCATTAGAGACCATGTGGAGAAGAAGGACATAAAATTGGTGAAAATCCATACAGATCACCAAAAGGCTGATATTTTGACAAAGCCACTTGCTGAAGCAAGGTTCTTAGAACTTTCAGCAGAATTGGGACTTCTTGATCCAAGGAAGTTAGACAAGTAAGCCCAATTGAGATCAACAATCAAGGGGGAACTAAAAGTGATCTTCAGCAGACTTGGACAAGTCTACTGAAATACAGAAGAAATGACCCTAATCACTTCAGAGAAGTTGAGCAGAGCTCACTTCAGGACACATGTCCATATGAGTTCAGGACACTTGTCCACAAGAGATCAGGACACTTGTCCATGTGGGGTCAGATAAGTTATCTAGGCTATCAAACCAAAACTTGGTCTGATAAGCACCTATTTTGGGTAATCATTGCCTATATTGATGGCTGTCCTATTCCTCTTTTAAGTCATCCCCTTTTCAAAGATTTAATTTGTCCCCTACCCAAAAAGTCACTTTCAATGCATTAAATGATAAGATTTAACTATTGTTTGCATTAAACATTTCAAGCCACTATCTACCTTGCAAAACCCCCCAGCCTTTAAATAATATTAACTTCTACCCACGTTTTGAATAAAAACATTTTCAAAATTGTTCCATTAATTTCAGTCGTTGGATCAGTTTTGGCCAACTCCCCTGAAATTAATCCTGGTCGTTCAATACTTGATTTCCTCATTTTCCAACCTTTGAATTGCCTTAAGACTTACTTACTCAATGACAAACATTCCTTTTGGAATATACTCTAAGTCTTAAGAAGACCCCAAGTTTTTCATTTATTCCCCACGCATTCAAACCCTCTTGAAACCCTAGCTTTCTCAAACACTCTCAAAGCTTTATTCCAGTCTATCAATGGCACCCAAAGTTAGACCAGAGATGATGGTAGATTTCTCCAACAAAGAACAGGATGTTGATTTCAACTATCTGAGTAACAAAGCAAACCTCGTCTTTGAACCAATAATCTCATTTGAGAGTGAAGATCCTGAGGTTACTCCCACCTTGAGATGGTTAAGAAGGGCTGGACTCCAGAAGTTTATGCAAGAAAAACCCATTTCTTGCTTAGAACACTGCATGGGAGAATTCTTTGCCTTCCTCAAATGGAGAGGCAAAGCAACAAAAGGTGAAGTGACAACAAGGTTGTCATATGTTGCTGAAGGTGAAGAGGAGGAAAGATTTCACAGGGTCAAGTTCACAGCAGAGGACGTGGAAGATGCTTTTGGATTGCCTTCAGAGGGAAGGAATCCAGAATTCTATGGAAATGGCCATGAGAAGGAGATTGCTCAAGATTGGTTGCTAGTTCCAGGCTCTATTTCCTCAACCCAACACAAGAGAACTCTCAAGCCTGAGTTCCTCAATCTTTTTGAGGTGGTAACAAAGAGTTTGTTGAGCAACACTGGGAGTTTGAAACAAGTGAGTTTTCCCAGAATCAGAGTTATGGCTGCAGTAATTGATGCAAGTGATAAAGGCATCAAGTTTAATTGGAGAGACTTCATCTTGGGTGAGATGATGAAGGAAAAAGCTAAATTCAAGGTGAAAATTCACAACAAGGTGGTGTTGGAAGGAAAGCTCAAGTACTGCACAAGGGCAAGTCTCCTAATAGAGAGGTTTTCCCATTACTATGAGATGTAAACATTTGAAAAACCTCTCCCAGCCTAGAAAATTATGTTCAGGAAACTCAGCAAGAAGTCTGAACAAAGGAGACTGCAACTGGCCAAACCTGCTGAAGTAGAGGTTGAAAAGAAGCCCAAACTGAAGAAGAGGACAAAAGCAAGGGCTATCAAAACAAAGAAGCTATCTCAGATTCCTTCAGAAGAGAATTCTAGTGCTTCAGCAGAGGTGGATGAAGTTGCTGAAGAAGGAGTAGAAGTACCCTCAGATTCAGAGGAGATAAGGGAAAAATTCCCTATGGTGGTAAAGAAGAAGAAAGGAGAAAAGAGGATCAGAGAGGTTTTCCCTGATGAGGAAGGAAGTGGGAGCAGTAGAGCTAGCAAGAGAAGGGCCAAGCCTACTGAAAAGCTATTAGAGCTTCAGGAGTAGAAGACTTTGCAAGTTGCTCTAAGGGAGAGTAGAGCTGAAAGCAGAACTAAGTCAAAGTCTAAGTCTAGAACCAACTCTTCTGGTTCTGGTACTCCAGAATCCAAAATTCCTGAAACTCAACATCAAGAGCCCAACTCTCCTGATACCCACAAAACCCCTGAAAACCAATCCATCACCCCCTGAACCTAACTAAGAGATATTCCCCAGAAGGAGCTGCAAATAGAGGGCCAATAGATGTGCTAGTTGACCTTTCAGTAGATGAGTCAAGACTTCAATCTCCACTTGACTCATCCATGCTCAATTATTCAAGATTCTTAGAAGCTGCACTCTTTGAGCTAACTCCCCTTAGCAAAGCCACTTCAGATCCATTGCTCTCAAAAGTAACTGAAGCAACCATTGTTACACCCAACCCTTCTGAGGCCAATCCTTTTGAACCCAATCTCCCTAAAGCCAACCACCAAGCCAACCCTTCTGAACCCAGAGCCAACTCCCCTATAACCCAAAGTCCCCAATCAAGTGGAGATGAGGAGGAGTATACCTATGAAGGTATGCTCAGAGGTGGAGCAAGTGCTACTGTGGATAGTTTGTACCCCCAACTTGCTGAATTTCCAAGGCTACAGAAGTAATTCCATGATTTGAGAATTCTAGAGGATGTGAAAGACAAGACCATCATGGAGATTGCTCAAGTAATTCAAGAGAAGGGTGCAAATTGGTGGCAAATAGAGGAGAGCACACTGCTACACTTTGCTGGAGTAACAAAGACAAGATTCCTCACTGATGAGGAAGTATTTGCAAAGTTGGTGGCAGAAAAAATTGCTGAAGAAAAGGAGAGAATTGCCAAAGGGATTAAACATCCTGAAAGAAGTTCCAATAATGATGACAACAAAGATGATCCTTCAAATCCCAACCGTCCTGGTCCCAATCAGCCTTCAACCCATCTCTTAACCTATCATAGGAAGTGTTGGGATGTAAATTCACCCTAAGCCCCACTTGATGTTAGAGTAGTTTTGATGGCCAAAACACTTAGAGTTTATAAATGTAATAGGATCAGTTGACTTGTATAGAACAGCTTAGACTAGTCTTGTGCAATCAACTGTATGTATATCAGCTGATTAGCACAGTCCCGGCTTACATGCGATCCCTCAAGATGAGAAGAGAAGAAGACATGAAGACTAGAAGATCCTTGAAGGCCAGTTAAGTAAGGTGCTTGTATACCTACTTGACTGATGGAGTCCAAGATTGAAGATGGCCTAAAGCAGCACAAATAATCCTCAGATTAGACGAGTGCTACTCGACTGATAACAGAAGACAAAAGACCTAAGGCCAGAAGAGTAGTCAGAAGACTAGCAGTACAGATCAGAAGACTATGTACTCTTCCAGGACTCGGCTGATTCCCAAAGTCATCTTGCAATTCAAATGAAGACCTACCTTATTTAGAAGATTGACATGATCCCAGGGTTGGAGCAATCAAGCAGCTGGAATCAAGGAATCAAACCAATATGGAAAGATTGTCCCAACGGCTAGTCAACTCCAACTGCTAGTTGCAAGCAATCACCATTATAAATACAAGAGGATGAGAAATCACAAGTACAAGATCACATCGAGAGAATTCAACAAGCTAAGCAAGCAATCAAGCAAAAGCCATACTGTTCCAAGAATTCTCCAAGAGCCCAAAAAGCATTAGAATACTTTTAGCTCTTAAGTGATTTCTATCCAACCCATAAGAACCTGAAACCTGTTCAGATTGTATATCAATTTTTTTAGGCATAGTGGTTAAGCAATTTATAAGCTTGAACCATTAGTTGGATACACTTCAAAAACCCCAAACCCTCTCCAAAAGGTTAAAGTTTTTGAACCCCTCAAAGTGCAAGTGCTTACAATCACTTGTGGAGACCGTAGCTGTTAGGACGGCTCAGATCTCAAAGTCCTATCCTTGGGACTATAAAGGTCAAGACCCTTGTAATTTGTGGTAAATTAAAGGGATTAAACATCACGTTAGGACGTGAGAGTGGACGTAGGATCGTATATCCGAACCACTATAAACCTGGTGTTATTTACTTACTACACTTTACATTCTGTCATTTCATTAACGATTATATAGTGCATACTGTGATTTCAATATTCTTCAAAACAAGGCCACAACTTTCAAACCAGCATCATCTGAGTACTTTCATTAAAGAAAACAAGTTAACACTTTCACAAGAAACAAAATAACGAGTCTAAACAAGGCCTACCATAATTCCGCATTTAATCTCTTCATTCAGATCACTATAGTCATCTGGACCAGCAGACTTGCAGTCCAGTTGACATAGCAATCAGAAGAGGTTCACCAACTCTCTTGAAAAAGTTTTAAAGTCTATTCACCCCCCCCTCTAGACTTTAATCCCATTCACAACTCGTTCAGGGACCAACAAGTGGTATCAGAGCAGTGGTTCTAACGGACTACTGTCTCTAGATTATTAGAAGACTTGAGGGAATCTTTCTGTAGTCCTCTTGAACAGATCTTTTGAAAAACTTGTTTTCGAAAACTCATACAGCATGAGTGCTAATATGCGTAAGTTGCCTAAGTTTTCAGTGGAAGATTATGATTACTGGAAGATCAGGATGAGGAAGAATCTCACATCAGTCCACTACAAGATGTGGTCAGTAATCACTGAAGTCCCAATCACCATCATGGCAGTCAACACTGCAAATGGTGATCCAGAAGTTCCAGTTGGAGAACTTGCCCCCAAGCCGATGAAGGACCTCACTCCAGAAGAAATGAAGCAGTCAAATCTTGACAGCATTGCTCAAGACTACATCATGCAAACTCTTCCAAATGAGTACATTGCAAAAGTAATCAACTGTGAAACAGCTAAGGATATGTGGGATGCTCTAGCACTCCCCTGTGAAGGAACCGAGCTGATTAAGGAGAGCAAGCTGACAACAACAGTCAAGAAGTTTGAACACTTCAAGATGCAACCAGAAGAGTCTATTGATCAACTAGACAATAGATTTACCAAGATCATCAATGAGATAGAATCTCTGGGCAAGAAATATACAAATAGAGAGAAAAATCTAAAGATCTTAGACTCTCTAACCAAGAAATGGAGACTCAAGAAGACCATAATCAAAGATACTCAAGATATCAAGGAATTGTCTGCACAAACTTTATTTCAGAACCTGAAAGCTCATGAATATGATCTTGAAAGAGAAGAAAACTCAGGAAGTGATGAACCTACTGCAATCCCATCTACTTCCAAGACTGTAGCTTTCAAGGCAGCAAATACAAAAGCTGCAAGCACCTCATCTGGCAAGACTTCTCTGAAAACAGAAGACTTTGAAGGATCAGACATGAGTCTGAAAGAGCAAATGGCCCTTATGATCAAAAGATTCGAAAGGATGAACACTCTCAACAGCAAATATAGAAAATTCTATAGAAACTACAAAGATAGAAGAGCCAGTTCACCCTCTAGAGGCTCCAGAGAAAGAACACCAGAAAGATATCCTAGAAAGGATATGGAGTCATCTGACAGCCGAGGCTCCAGAAGAAGAGATGCCACTCCTCCAAGGAAAGGTAGTTCAAATCAAAAACCTGGAGCATGCTTCAATTGTCGCAAACCAGGACATTATGTCTATGAATGCCCTGAGCTGGATGACAAAGAAGAAAGAAGGCCAAGGAGAGACAGAAGAAATTCAGATAAGCAAGCAATGGTGACTGAAGAATCTGAATATCAAAGTGATGAACTTCCTACATCACCAGACTGTCAAATCTACTCAGATGATTCAGATGATCTAGCTATGATGGCCATAGGAGAAAATGAGGTAAATTCCTACACTACTACTTTCCATTCACCTATTTTCTCACAAACAGATGACATAAACTCATCTGAAGGCGAATCAGAAGACACCTATTATCAATCGTTAAGAAAGGTAAAAGGTGATCTGGATATTGCCACTAGAGCTTTTATAGAAGTGGAAGAGGAGAATAAGGATTTAAGGAAAGAAATTGCTAGGTTGAAAAAGGTTAAGTTTGATAACACCCTTGAGTTAGTCACCATGAATGAGAGGTTGACCAAAGAAGTGGAACTTCTTAAGGAAGAAAATACCACAACAACTCAGTTGTATGAGGGGATGTTAGAAACTCAAGCCTTAGAAACCAAGGAATTTCGTATACTACAATCTAAGTTCGATGATCTCTTCCAAGCACACAAGCTCTTAGAAAAGGAGAAGGAATGCCTAGATCAAAAGATATCAGAATTCAATAAAGCCTCGACTACTATTGGAAGTATTTCTGAATATTATAGATCAAATGGCAATAAGATGGGTTTAGGCTATGAACTTAATCCATCAACATCCTCTCCAGCTGGGGGTAGTACACCTAACAAGTGCACTACTCAGACACATGAACATGGTGAGTGTTCTAAACACAATGAACCCAATATGAACCAAAAGGCATCTGTACCAACTAAGGCTAACTATTCCAACACCAAAAATGGTAAAAGAAAAGTTAACCCCAAACCTGTACAGAGGAACAGCAAACAGCCTAGACCATCTCGTCTGAGACAGTCTCAGTTGTATGCTGCTCCAGCCAAGAAGAAGAAATCTTCTTCAAACAAATCTGTTCTCTTTGCACCCCCTATCTCTTATGATATTGTGAGAACAGAAGAGTATGGTCCATATAATCGTGTGCATCGACCAACTAATGCACCCATGCCGAATGTAACTAGTCAAAAGATAATGTATGTGCACTCCTATAAAGGGAAACCATTTGACTATTACTTAGCTGACACAAACAACAAATCATATCAGTCCAAGGTGTTAACTGATAAGATTTGGTTCTGTGATGCCCGAGGGAAACAACTCAAGTGCTCAAGGTTGTTCAAACGACCAATGTATATGTGGGTTCCCAAGGGTAGTACTAACACCCAAGGACCCAAGACAAAATGGGTACCTAAGACTTAACATTTCTTGCAGGAAAGGAGGGACCTATACAGAAAAGGAGGTCTATCAGGAGAAATATGGTACATAGACAGTGGATGCTCAACCCACATGACTGGAACCAAAGACCTGCTGACCAACTACACAGAAAAGAAAGGTCCAAAAGTCTTCTTTGGTGATAACGCGCACGGTAACACAAAAGGATATGGCACCCTTCAAAATGGTGACATTGAGGTACATGATGTATCATATGTAGAAGGTTTAAAGTTTAACTTATTATGTGTTTCTCATTTTTGTGACACCGGTTACTCAGTAAAATTCTCTAAAAATGAGTGTCTCATAAGTGTTAAAAGAACAAAACAAAACCTTCTAACAGGAACTAGAAAAGGAAGTATGTATCTTGCAAATTGGAACAGCTGTCCTAAGGATACATGTGTGCTTGTGAAAAGCCCTAAAGATGTCAACTGGCTATGGTACAAACGTCTTAGTCATCTGAACTTTAAGACTATGAACAAGTTAGCAAGGGAATCCTTAGTTGATGGTCTGCCTAATGAACTCTACTGTAATGATCAGGTTTGTGATGCATGTCAACAAGGAAAGCAAACAAAGGTCTCTTTCAAGACCAAGAAGACAGCATCAACCAGCAGAGTTCTTGAATTGCTTCACATGGATCTCTTTGGACCAATCACTCCAACTACACTTACAGGGAGGAAGTACACTCTCATTGTTGTAGATGACTACTCCAAGTTTACTTGGGTTGTCTTCTTATATGGGAAGAGTGAAACTCAGCAGAAGCTTCCTGAACTATTAAAGAGGATCCAAGTTGAGAAAGGAGAACCTATTGTGAAAATTAGAAGTGACAAAGGCACTGAATTTATTAACTCTTATATTATTGCCTATTGTACTTCTAATGGTATTCAGCATGAGACAAGTGCAGCAAGAACACCACAACAAAATGGTGTAGCTGAAAGAAGAGTCAGAACACTCAAAGAAGCTGCAAGAACACTCCTTGCTGAATTCTCCACTCCTAAGAAGCTTTGGGCAGAAGCTATCAACACAGCTTGTCACACTCAAAACAGGTCAGGTATTCACAAAATCCATGAGAAAACCCCATATGAACTGTGGAAAGGAAGAAAACCTAGAGTATCTTACTTTCATATATTTGGTTGTAAGTGTTTCATTCACAACAATGGGAAAAGTAAGTTGAATGATTTTGATGCCAAAGCAGATGAGGGGATATTCTTGGCATACTCCTCAACTAGCAAAGCATTTAGAGTATTTAACAAACGAACCCTCCTTGTGGAAGAAACACCCCATGTTGTTTTTGATGAATCTTGTGAAAAGAGTGCAGTAGAAACAGCCTCAGCTGTAGATCAGATGAAGAAACTAGTGATCTAGACCAGGTCTGATGAGTTTATTGAAGTCAATGAACCATTTCCTGAAGAACCAAAGGAGGATAAACCACACAGACCAGTCACTAGATCTCAAACTCAAGCTGAGCAAGTTATCCATAATCAAGATGCAACAATTCCAAATGCAAGGGGGGATGATCTCTTTGACACACAAGATACAGATGATGATTGACCTAATCAAGTCAGCCCTCCTGATGGAACTAGAACAAATGAAAATCCAAGCTCATCTAATGCAGATACTCCTGTAAGACAGACATGGAGAATCAACCATCCATCAAACCTCATCTTAGGAGGAGCAGACTCAGGTGTCAAGACCAGAAGTCAACTGAATCAGAACCCCCAATCATCTATGTTCTGCTGGTGTGCTTTCTTGTCCAACATTGAACCAGCTGACATAGAAGAAGCAATGACAGATAGCAATTGGATCATTGCTATGCAAGAAGAATTAAACCAATTCGAAATAAATGAAGTATGGGAATTGGTAGATCGTCCTGAAAACCACAATGTAGTAGGAACAAAGTGGGTATTCAAGAATAAAAAGGACGAAAATGATGTGATAACTAGAAATAAAGCAAGGCTAGTTGCAAAAGGATACTCACAATCTGAAGTAATTGACTATGATGAAACCTTTGCTCCAGTAGCCAGATTAGAAGCCATTCGACTATTTCTAGCTTATGCATCATATATGGGCTTCAAGGTATATCAAATGGACGTCAAGAGTGCTTTTCTGAATGGTATTCTGGTAGAAGAAGTGTATGTAGAGCAGCCTCCAGGATTTGAAAAAGGAGAACAAGTATATCGTCTGAAGAAGGCTCTCTATGGTCTGAAGCAAGCTCCCAGAGCCTGGTATGACACATTGTCACAATTCCTACTTAACAATGGTTACACAAAAGGCAATGTTGACAGAACACTTTTCAGAATACAAGAAGGAGAAGACATTCTAATGGTGCAAATATATGTAGATGACATTATATTTGGATCACCCAATCAAGAAATGTGCAAGAAGTTCTCTGAACTTATGCAAGGAAAATTCGAAATGAGTATGATGGGTGAGATGAATTGTTTCTTAGGACTCCAAGTCAAACAGAGTCCAGAAGGGATCTTCATCAATCAGTCCAAGTACACCAAAAGCCTATTAGAAAGATTCAAAGCTCTACAAAGCAAGACTGCAAGGATTCCAATGATGACATCTTTCAAGATGGAACCAGATGAGTATGGAAAGGCAGTTGATCAAGCAGAATATAGAGCACTTATTGGATCTCTACTATATCTTACAGCTAGCAGACCAGACATAACATTTGCTGTAGGAGTATGTGCTAGGTTTCAAGCAAACCCCAAGCAGAGTCATCTAGAAGCAGCAAGGAAAATTCTCAAGTACCTAAAAGGAACAGTCAATCTAGGACTATGGTACCCTGATGATGACAATCTAGAGTTGAGTGGTTATTTTGACTCAGACTATGGAGGATGTAGAATTGATAGGAAATCCACATCTGGAACCTGTCAATTCCTAGGCAACAAGTTGATATCATGGTTCTCAAAGAAGCAAACCTCAGTTGCAACTTCCACCACTGAAGCAGAATATATGGCAGCTGGAAGTTGTTGTAGTCAGCTACTCTGGCTAGTACAACAACTCAAGGATTACAATATAGAAGCAAGAGAAGTTCCTATCTACTGTGATAGCAACAGTGCCATTGCCATCACTCAAAATCCAGTCCTACACACAAGGTGCAAGCATGTCGACATTCGACACCATTTTATAAGAGACCACCTTGAAAAGAAGGACATCAAGATGGAGAAAATTCACACAGATATCCAAAGAGCAGACATCTTGACTAAGCCCCTAGCTAAAGAAAGATTCAAGACCCTATGCTATAGTTTAGGACTCTTGGATCCAAGCACATGAAGAACTCAAGATCAGCTGGAGACATCAGCTGATTCAATTGCAGCAGACTAGGAGGATCAGATGAGGTGAATAGACACCCTCATCTTCAGATAAGTTTTTCCCGATGAAGACAAATAAAGCTGAGGGAAAACATAGAGTCATCTAATCAAGGGGGAATCAATGATACCTTAAGAAACCTTGATGAAATACTCTACAATCTGCATAGCATCACATACTTACATTTAGAAGACTTGAATAGAGTTAAATGATAATCTGTACTTAAGCAATGTATATCCATGTATAGTAATAAACTATTCTTCATAAAATACTTTATCACTATACAAGTATACAGTATATTAGTGAGTCATACTTGGTTGGATTAATACGCCATCCTCACCGACTCAACAGTATACATGCACTGTACGGACTCCAAATAACTCTTGTTCAAAAATTTATAAATTCTGCATTCCATAAGATAGAGTCTGAATCTCTTTAAATGTAAACCCTTAGATCAAGAATCTCATTGTTGATCTTAAGAAATTGCTTTTCAGAAATTCAGACCTATCAACTCTATAGTATTTGTCATCTTATGCTCCATTACCTCATTTCTACCTCTATAAAAGGAGGAAGTTATGAGAACACCTAAGAACACAAACCACTAACTATTATTATTGTTTCAGGTATGGAGATAATCGAGAGAAGAGATGGAATGGAGATCATCCCTCAACCAAGGTCTTGGATAAAGGAGATGAAGATTTGTCTAGAAGTAGAAGATGATGCAGATCAGCATACTTGGGTTATCCAACATAAGTATGCCTATGAAAACTAAAGAAAGAAGAGACGTTATTGTTGAAAACTAAAGGAAGAAGAGATGCAGAGGACAAAGTAGCCAGCAAGCAGTGCTTCTTCTCCAGGAGGAAGTTCTACATGGAGAGCTTGCTATCAAAGACCACTTTGTCAAAACATGTGAAGGATACCAAGTCCATGGCCCTCTCTTCACACTCCATTGAAGCCTCTTCCAACTCCTCTTCTCTTTCAAGAGAAGCGATGAAATTCAACAAGGACACATTAGATGCTACATCCCATCTGATGATGAGGAACATCCGATGGTGAGGAGCAGTTAAGCCAGTGGGATTTCATCTAGGCTAGTCCCACTTGGTTTAAAGAAGGAGCTGAAAGATCCATCAAACCAGGTTGGATCATCACTCACAATAAAGCTGGAAGGATCCATCCAGGTTGGATCATCACAGCAAACCCTTTTCCTCTACTCAGCTGATCAGAAGACCAACTCAGCTGACCAGAAGACTTTCAAGAAAAATCAGCAGACATTTCGATGAAATCAGAAGACCTCTCTCTGCTGATAAGAAGACTTTATTTTAGAGTATAATGACTATCTGTGATCATGTAATTCATTCTAGATTCATTCATGAATGTAATTAAAGAAATTGGCCTATATAAGGAATGCAATTCACTTATAGAAAACGGCCTTGATGATCAATTCTTGCCACAAAATTAGTCACAACGGCTATTTTTGGTATGATGTCATTAATACTTGATTACCATATTGCCAGCAAATCAACAGTTGCCAAATGGCAAATTCAGCCGGCAAATTTAAGGAATGGCCCGAAATCAAAGAAGGAAAATCTTGGGCACTACTCCACCTTCAAATCTAATCTGACCGTTAGATCAAGTTCTTGCTGGAGTATATATATACAACCCTTAAACCTCTTCCAAACTCCTTTCGCTCACAATACTCAATTACTCTCAAATCTCTCGTCCTAAAATATTCTTTCCAAAGCATTCCTACCCTCAATACTCAACATTCAGAATGGGAATCATCAAAATTTACGACGAGAAGACCAAGAGTACCGGCACCTTAGATGCTCAAAAGTGGTCTAAGGAAGGAAAAGTTTTCACTGAGAATGCTCTGTTTTTCAAGGGCAAACATACATCTGGGAACAAGGAGATCCTTCTTCGCTGCATCAATCTCAACCTTCGTGATTTTCTGGAAGCAGCACCAACAAATGTCTATGAACAAGATGTGCTGACCTTCTATGCAAACGCAGTGATGATAGATTCTCATGTTGAAAGTGTCATGGGTGGACACAGAGTCGAGATCTCAAGAGAGATTCTTCAAGAACTGTTCGGATTATCAAGGGGAGAGATAGACATCTCTACCTACATCATGGGAAGAGAAAAGGAATATATGGAGATGTTTACTGATGGACGGGTCAAGGCTGAGGATACCTCTGGGCTCAAGAAATCCCAACTTGAACCTAAATTCCAGACCTTGATGGATATTGCAGGCAAGATGTTGCTTGGTAACACCTTTAGCCATGATGCTGTTACCACTCTAAAAGTTAGAGTTATGGCTGCAATCTGGGATCAGATTGATGGAGATTGGCAAGGGCTATTCTTGAACAGAATTGCTCTTGAGGCCAAGAAGGTTACTTTGGACCTTCAATCAAGAGAATGGAAGGTCACATCTACAGTCAGCTTTGTCAACAAGCTGAGCATCATCCTTCCAGATATTCTCCCAAAGAAGTACAAGATGGGACCTGATAAGACCTTCCACTCCTCCAAGTATTACTTGAGAAAGGAATCTCTTGCAGAGGCAGCAATGTTGAAAGAAGAGAAGAGGAAGTTGTTGGCTGAAGCATCTTCTAAAGATGTTGTTAAGGAGGCAGAAGAGTCTGTTCATGACCCTGCTGAAGAAGAAATGAGCCATCCAAAGAAGAGGCTCAGGAGAAGGCTGCCGAGGATGATGATGATGACAATCAGACCTTAGCACAAAGACGATTTCTAATCAGATCAGGACTCATCTCCCCACCTGATTCAGATGCCACTCCAAATGCCTCTCCCTTGAAGAAGGCAGGTACCTCTAATCCCTCTCTCACTTTTACTCCTTCTAAATTGTCAAAGGGTCAGAAGAGAAAGAAGAATAACTCCTCCTTCACCAAAAAGTCAAGGAAATCGAGGCTCCCTACTCCCATGATCATAGCCCCGATTGCATCATTCAACCCTTCTGATGATTCAAACCTATCTGAACCCTCAAACACTGATATCCAAATCCCTGCTGATACTCGCACAACAGAGGAACAAGCCGAACATCAAACTACCCCTGAGCCACATTTGCCTACCCCTGCTGATATTCAAATGACAGATGTCCAACCACCTACTAATCTTCAAACAGAAATAGTACCAGATCAGCTGACTCAAAATCCTGCTGATGATCAGCCCACTGAAGATCAAGAAGATATCACTTCCCAAATCCCTGCTGATACTCACACAGCAGAGGAAACCATTCCAACCACTCAATCCCCTATCCTCACTACCCCATCTGCTCCAGAAGACTTGGCACCAGCAGATCTGAATGAAGCAGGCCCCTCTCAACCTCAGTACATCATGGTGCACTATCCTATGTGCACAAGGGAGAAGATAATGAGGATGAAGATAGCAAACCTGCTCAAGTCTACTATTCCTGGTATTGATGAGGAATCAGTTCAGTTTGAACAAGTACTGAGAGTCTGTACTTGGATCGAGCTCCAGAGAGATGGTGTGGATGACCTCATTGAAGTCATGGAGAGAATGGGAGGAAAGGCTAACTTCCTCGACTGGGAAATGGAGCAAAAAGAAGTTGCTCAAGTCAGTTCATTCACTGAGCTGTTGCCAACAGAATCTCTGATCAGGGTCTGCCAAAGGATTCTAGGAGTCTCCTCTGAAGACCCCTGTGTACCAGACTCAACTGCAGACGACACAGCTACATCAGCTGGAGACGAGGCAAAAGAAAAAGTAGTGGTGTCTGTTCCATCTCACTTCTTTCCTAAACATGAGCTTGATCACTTCATCTATCAACCTCATCAAAGGAATGGACGATTATTTGCTCGTCTGATTGATGTTACATCGGACTTTCTACAAGAAGGTCATCTCTCTGCTGAAGAAAAGGGAATGGCCCTAGTTGTCTACACTCAGCCTTCCATCCCTGCACTTCCCAAGGAAGCTCAAAGTATTGCCTCTCCCTCCACTTCATCTGTCGATATTCGAGCAGATGTGTGTGCTCAGATCAAGGAAGCAATCGACACACACTTCGCCAAAGGACTAGGCGTGCAGCTGGGCAGATTTGTAGAAAAGGCCATTCGTGAGAAGACTCGTCTCACCGAACAAATCCTTGACATAGATGACAAGTTCGGTGAAGCACTTCACAATCAGCTAGAGGAGTATCTCAACTTAGAAATGAAGAAATCAGCGGACAGAACCAAGAAGTTTACTGATCTTTATTCCAATGAGATCAACCGCTTAGAGAGCTTCTACAAAAACAGGCTAGATGATGCTGAAGCAAGAGCAAATGAAGGTCAAACCCTTCTCAAGTCAGCTGCAGCAGAAAATGAAAAACTGCAGACTCAGCTGAAGGAGACAGCAACCAAATTGGAAGCACTTACAACTAAACTTGAAGCTGCCTCATCCTCCAACTCTCATGCTCAGATTCTAGACCATAGCATCACTCATCTGACCCATGTTGGCAAAGTCAATGCCATGGCCCTTCAACAGACTCTGAAAGTGGAGATTCTGAATGCCATGAAGCCTTTTGCGGCTGCACTTGCTGAAGCCAAAAAGGGGGAAGGTGTATTGATAAAGGCTCTAGAGAAGGCTACTGCACAACAAGCTGTGATGGTAGTATCTCAAGATGAGCTGAATGAAACCTTGGGTGGTTTATCAAGCAAAATCAAGAGCAGGCAAAGCAAAGGCAAAGAAATTGCTCAAGAAAACACCCAAGCTTCCACTCAAGCTCCTGCCAAAAGTCTACAGATCACTGCCTCTATAGAACAAGTCCCTGAAAAGAGGATGACAAGGAAAAGAAAGGCATATGAGCAGGCAGATGAGCAAGCTCAGAAGTCAAGCAAGAAGTCAGCTCCAGCAAAGCCTACTGCAGAAGAGAAAGAGGCTTTAGAGCTGAAGAAAACAAAAGAGCTTGAAGCTCAAGAGCTTAAGCAGAAGAAGCTAAAAGATGCGAAAGCAGTCAAAGCCAAATTTGACAGGATGATAGCCAAACTCAGGAAAGCTCTCAAGGACAAAGCATTGAAAGAAAATGCTCTGGCACAGAAAGATAAGGTCCTGGTGTTTGATAGCAACTATGTGGATTATGTAGCCCTTCAAGATGAGATACCAAGGTGGTACCCCCTGAAGAAGAAGTGGCAAATTCAACACCACATTGTAAGAAAATTTGGCCCTCTCCCAACCTATGAAGATGAATTCTTCCAGTTCAATCAGTTCATGAACATTGAAGATCAAGAGTTCTGGAAAGAAGTAGTCAAGACAACCAAAGAACTTGACAACTGCAGAATCCTAACTCCAGAAGAACCTAAATGGGATCCTCCCACTCTGAGCTCCGGAAGGACAGACTGGATTGAAGTCAAAAGGATTCTAGAGAAGATCTATGAAGAGGAGAATGTTACAGACCTGCAGCACATGGAAGAAGTTCGAACTCGTCTGTACCTTGCTTTCCGCATCTGAAGATCAAAAGACCTGATGAAGACTACTTTCAAAGCTTTAAAAGAACTATCACTTGTAATCTGTAAAAGCTCCATATATAATCAAGTTTAGTTCTCTTTGCTTTCAAGACAAACTCTCATTGTCTTCATCAGATACTTCAGTTTTTATGAAGTTTATAAACTCTTATCTTAATTACTAAGAGCATTTATCAAATATAGTTTTGGCTTCATCAAAAATGGGGAAATTGTTGGGATGTAAATTCACCCTAAGCCCCACTTGATGTTAGAGTAGTTTTGATGGCCAAAACACTTAGAGTTTATAAATGTAATAGGATCAGCTGACTTGTATAGAACAGCTTAGACTAGTCTTGTGCAATCAACTGTATGTATATCAGCTGATTAGCACAGTCCCGGCTTACATGCGATCCCTCAAGATGAGAAGAGTAGAAGACATGAAGACTAGAAGATCCTTGAAGTCCAGTTAAGTAAGGTGCTTGTATACCTACTTGACTGATGGAGTCCAAGATTGAAGATGGCCTAAAGCAGCACAAATAATCCTCAGATCAGACGAGTGCTACTCGACTGATAACAGAAGACAGAAGACCTAAGGCCAGAAGAGTAGTCAGAAGACTAGCAGTACAGATCAGAAGACTATGTACTCTTCCAGGACTCGGCTGATTCCCAAAGTCATTTTGCAATTCAAATGAAGACATACCTTATTTAGAAGATTGACATGATCCCAGGATTGGTGCAATCAAGCAGCTGGAATCAAGGAATCAAGCCAATATGGAAAGATTGTCCCAACGGCTAGTCAACTCCAACGGCTAGTTGCAAGCAATCACCATTATAAATACAAGAGGATGAGAAATCACAAGTACAAGATCACATCGAGAGAATTCAACAAGATAAGCAAGCAATCAAGCAAAAGCCATACTGTTCCAAGAATTCTCCAAGAGCCCAGAAAGCATTAGAATACTTTTAGCTCTTAAGTGATTTCTATCCAACCCATAAGAACCTGAAACCTGTTCAGATTGTATATCAATTGTTTTAGGCATAGTGGTTAAGCAATTTATAAGCTTGAACCATTAGTTGGATACACTTCAAAAACCCCAAACCCTCTCCGAAAGGTTAATGTTTTTGAACCCCTCAAAGTGCAAGTGCTTACAATCACTTGTGGAGACCGTAGCTGTTAGGACGGCTCAGATCTCAAAGTCCTATCCTTGGGACTATAAAGGTCAAGACCCTTGTAATTTGTGGTAAATTAAAGGGATTAAACATCACGTTAGGACGTGAGAGTGGACGTAGGATCGTATATCCGAACCACTATAAACCTGGTGTTATTTACTTACTGCACTTTACATTCTGTCATTTCATTAACTATTATATAGTGCATACTGTGATTTCAATATTCTTCAAAACAAGGCCACAACTTTCAAACCAGCATCAGCTGAGTACTTTCATTAAAGAAAACAAGTTAACACTTTCACAAGAAACAAAAGAACGAGTCTAAACAAGGCCTACCATAATTCCGCATTTAATCTCTTCATTCAGATCACTATAGTCATCTGGACCAGCAGACTTGCAGTCCAGTTGACATAGCAATCAGAAGAGGTTCACCAACTCGCTTGAAAAAGTTTTAAAGTCTATTCACCCCTCCCCTCTAGACTTTAATCCCATTCACTACTCGTTCAGGGACCAACAGGAAGGGCTCTGTCTCTTCAGAGGTGTTGACCAAAGAAGGCAACACAGCCAAAGATGCATCAGCCAATGAAGGTTCTTCTGAACCCAAGGCACGACTTACTGATGTTGAGGATCCCATTTTAGAAGCTGGTTTGGTTAAGACCTCATTAGTGTCAAGAGAGTTGGACACTGGCCAGCTCTTAACCATTCAGGATGAGACAGTGGCTTTAGAGCCAAGCACTGTGATCTCCCAATAACTTCCTTCTCTGAACCATATTGAGGGTGGAGAAGTTGCAGGTTTAGATGGTGGAGTTGAAAAGGATGTATTAATTGAAAAAACAGAGGGAGTAGAGGATGATATAGAGGTGATCATAACTAAGATAGTGAGTGTACCACAATATGAGGGTGGCATAAGTGAGGAGGGGCAGGTTATTCTTGAAGTCAAATCTGAACTTCAAGAAACCCTTGAGGAGAGGAGGCCTGACCTTGAGTGTGAGGACATTATTACTGAAGGGAGAAAAGAACAAGTTGAAAATGAGAAGAAGACTGCTGATGTATCAGAGTCTTATGAAAAAGATTTTGAGGGTGATGAGTGCTTATTTTCTAACAAATTTGATTTGTCTGATATTGCAGGTGTTACTTTTGACCAAATTTTTGCAGATGATCTCCTTACAGATGTTCGTATCCAAGTTGATTCCAGCTCAGCTCAAACCATTCTTGGAGAGCAGTCAACAAAGTTGGACTTGTTGGCTCACAAAGTTGAAACTGCACATGCTGAAACCTCAGGATCTTTGGATGAGCAAGGTAGAACCTTGGCATCAGTTGAGATGAGGCTAACTGGCTCAGAGGACATTGTGCTTCCCACCATTGAGGCCAGAATCAGTGGAGTTAAATCTGGTTTGCAAACCATCTCCACTGAAGTCCAGAAAGCCAAGTCCAGCATGGAATCTATATCAAAAGAGGTAAAAAAGGACCAGAAACTGCTCAGAGACAACCACAACAAGAATGTGAAAGCACTGAAATTAGTTGTTAAGCAAGCAATTGGCAAGAAGAGTGTCATTCAGAAGAAGAGAGCAGAGGAAATGAGGCTGGCTATGGTGAAAGTAGCTTCAGAGAAGTTTACTCAGGAAGTCATGGCCAAGATTGCTGAGAGTGCAGTGGCCAACCTCACTGAATTCCTTAAGGCCAACCTTGATGCATCCCTCAAGTCCACCATGGAAGAAGTTGTTGAACAAAAGATGAAGCATGTTCTTGCTTTCCTAAGTTTGAGCAGTGACAGAATGCAAAACATTCATGATGAGAATGTTTACTTACTTGAGGAGATGAAGTCTTTGAACTTAGCACGGTCCCTGCTGGCAACTACTATGAGTGAGCTCAAACCCCAATGCTTTGATGCTGCCAAAAAGGGGGAAAGGGAAAGAGCAAGGGCAAAAGGTGTCTTGACTATAGGTGGAGGAAGCAAAGGCAAAGACAAGGAACCTGAAGGCAAAGGCAAAGAGAAAGCAGTTTTGAACTTGGAAGAGTTAGATGAAGAAGAGCAACTGGCTATAGCCATGAAAAATTCCATGGCATCAGCTCAAGAAGAAAGGGCAAGACTTCAGCAAAGGCCTGGAGGAGAAACAGCAGGAGTGGACAAGACCTCTGAAGGTGTCCAAATAAGGGGAAAGATCAAGAAGGCAAAAGATAACAAAAGGAAAGCTGAGACCTTCAATGAGTTCCCCAACAGCCTAGATCTACCTGTGGAATTTTGGGTAGAAGAATGAGTGCCTACCTCCAAGAAGGCTAAGGCTGCTGAAAAGGTCAAGATTGTTGAAGAAGACAAGTCTGATGAATCTACCAAATCTGCTGAACTTGCAAAGACTGATAAACCTCAAGAGAATGCAGAGATTTTGTTTGAAGAAGGTTTTGGAGCAGAACCAAAGAAGAAGACATCAGTGCTGGATCCATCAAAGTTATTTGAAGAAGGATATGACAAAGATGCTGAACCTCAGCAAAAGCTAGCTATGATGAGAGCCCAAGAGAAGATGGATCTAATGGAAGAAGCAAACAGAGCCAGAGATAAAAGAAGAGCAGACTTTCAGAAGCCTAGAAGGAAGAGGGCTACCTACAGCAAAATGAAGCCTCAGCTGAATGACAACAAATATCCACACTTGGATAAATGGGTTCCAATCCAGCTGAATGACAACTGGGAAGAGGCCAAGAGGGAGTTTGTCTATGATTACTATGCCATAGGCAAATGGAATGAAGAAGATCCCAACTCCACATTCACTCAGTTCATGATTGACTATCATAGGGAACTCTACCAACAACTTCTTGCAGCTGCAGACATGGCAAGAATTGAGTTCAATGCCCCTAAGCCAATCATCTCAATGTCGTGCTCTTCCCTCATTCCAGATCTACGCTGAAATTCGCCCCTCTCTCTCTCTACTCTCCTCTCGTCCATTTGCAGTGGGTTGAGCTCCCGGAAGCCTTCCACTGTTCTTTCTTGTGCCGGATTTATATCCGAGAGTGTTCAGTTCGTACTAAGTACGTTCGCCGAAGCTTCTTATACAGTGGTGCTACTGTGTAAGAAGTAAAAGTCGTTTTACCTTTGGGAACGAAACGCCATACCAGTCGAGCACTACCTAGGCGTATTCTATTCTGCGGGAAAAGGGTTTCCTTTGACTCGACTTGTTTGTTATCTGACTATTCGATATTGCAGTATACCCTATCAGGTGTATAGTTTCCAACAATCGCAGAACAGAATATATTAATTTAATTTCGGACTTAATTAAAAAAAAAATTCGGACTTAATTAATTTAATTAATTTACTGCAATGTCGAAGTCGAATGATAACATGGATGTTGACCCCACTAATACTGAGGTCGTGCATGGTACTGAGAATATTGGCAATGATGCCAGTAAGGAAACGTCTCCTGATCGATCAGTTTCACACAATTCTGATATAAGAAAACAGAATGACCATGCTGAAAGGGTTAGGAACAGAAGCGATCTGTTTGCACCATTCTCTCCTTTCAACAATCCCATGAGGGATCAGATGTTTACTTTCTCCGCACCTGGGCCGAGGCCAATGGTCGTACAAGGAGAAAAACCTGAGAAATTTTCAGGGACTGAATTCAAAAGATGGCAAAGTAAGATGCGATTTTACCTAACCATGCTTGGAATGGATAGGTTTCTAACCGAAACCAAACCTACACAGCCTGTTGCAAGTGCTAGCCAGCAAGAAATGATCTATTATGATCAGTGGTCTAGTGGTGATTATCTGTGCAGAAATCACATAATTGGAGGACTTTCTGATGCCATCTACAGTGTCTACTGTGACATATAATCTGCAAAGGAACTGTGGGATTCTTTAGAGAAAAAGTACAGAACTGAAGGTGCTGGACTAAAGAAATTCGTCGTTGCACAACTGTACGATTTTAAGATGGAGGATAACAAGTCTGTAGTGGATCAAGTCCAGAAACTGCAGATTATTTTCCATAAGATAGCTGTTGAAGATATGGTGTTACTTGATGCATTTTAAGTAGCAACTGTGGTTGAGAAACTGCCTTCATCATGGAAGGATTTCAAGTCATATCTAAAGCACAAACGAAAGCTTATGAGCTTGGAGGATCTGATTATCCGTCTCAGGATTGAGGAGGACAATCGAAAGAGAGAAGGCAAGGGACCTGCCCTCCGAATTGAAGCCAAGGCTAACTTGATGGAACAAGAGGGTCCATCAAAGAAAAGAAAACGTCCCAATGAGTCTGCTGCCAACACAACGAAGGGTGTGAAAGGCAAGGGTACTGCCACAAAGCAGAAGTTCACTGGAAATTGCTATAATTGTGGGAAACCAAACCACAGATCCAGTGAGTGTCGTCAACCCCATCGTGACGACAAAGGAAAAGGCAAGAAGAAAGCACAAGATTCTGTGAACCTTACTGATTTGGACATGTCCGCAGTGGTGACGGAGGTCAACATGGTGGGCAATAAGAAAGAGTGGTTTGTGGACACTGGTGCCACCTGCCACGTCTGCTCAGAGAGATCTGCATTCTCAAACTATTCTCCTTCTGATGGGAGAAAGCTTTTCATGGGAAATCAAGCCTCATTTGAAGTGGCTGGAATTGGGTCAGTAGTGCTAAAGCTGACATCTGGAAAAGAGTTAACCTTGAAGAACGTGTTGCATGTCCCAGACATCCGGAAGAAATTGATTTCGGGGTCTCTTCTAGTTAGCAATCAATTTAGACTAGTCTTTGAGTCTGATAAGATAGTTCTAAGTAAGTTTGATCACTTTCTCGGGAAGGGTTATCTCGAGAATGGTCTGTTTAAATTAAGCACAATGGTTGTAAGCCCCAAAGGCAAACAAGTTGTTAATGAAATTGCTTCTACTTCTGCTTATATCGTTGAGTGTTCCTCTTTATGGCATTTTAGATTAGGACATGTGAATTTAAAATCCATAAAACGATTAGTAAATCTCGATTTACTTAAAATTAACAATGTTGATACATCCAAACGATGTGAAATATGCATGGAAGCAAAGATGACCAAACTACCGTTTAAAACTGTTGAAAGGAACACTGCCCTTCTAGACTTAATTCACACGGATGTATGTGATTTAAAGTTTGTACAAACTAGAGGAGGGAAAAAGTATTGTATTACTTTTATCGATGATTGTACACGATTCTGCTACGTTTATCTTTTGAGAAGTAAAGACGAAGCTATAGAAGCTTTTAAAACGTTACAAAAATGAAGTAGAGAATCAATTGGACACACGAATTAAATCAATTCGTAGTGATAGAGGTGGAGAGTACGTAGCTCCGTTTGAACAACTATGTATAGAATCAGGGATTGTACATCAAACTACAGCCCCTTACTCACCTCAGTCCAATGGTGTTGCGGAAAGAAAAAACCGAACACTAAAGGAGATGATGAACGCAATGTTAATCAGCTCAGGTCTACCTCAGAACTTTTGGGGGGAAGCCATTCTGTCGGCTAACCACATTCTGAATAAGACCCCTCATAAAACTAAGGATCAAACTCCTTATGAGATATGGAGGAAACGAAAACGTTCATACAAATACCTCAAAGTGTGGGGGTGTTTGGCTAAGGTTGAAGTACCACTTCCTAAACAAGTTAAAATCGGCCCTAAAACAGTTGATTGTATCTTTATATGATATGCTTCAAACAGCAGTGCCTATCGATTTCTGATTCACAAATCTGAAATACCGGATATGACAGAAGGCACCATAATTGAGTCAAGGAACGCAGTATTCTTTGAAAACATTTTTCCTCTTAAGGAAAAGGAGGAAGAGAGTTCGAATAAGAGAACTCTTGAAGCAATAGACGACATTGTTAGTCCTTCCACTCAAGAGAGTGAAGAACCAAGACGCAGTAAGAGAGCTAGAATTGATAAAGATTTTGGTTCAGACTTCATTACTTATGTTCTGGAGGAAGACGAACCCAAAACTATCAAGGAAGCTATGACGAGACCAGATGCACAACTCTGGAAGGAGTCCATAAAAAGTGAATACGAGTCTATTATGCTAAATCACACATGGGAGTTGGTCGACCTCCCCAAAGGTTGTAAGCCCTTAAGATGCAAGTGGATCCTTAGAAGAAAGTACAAAGAAGATGGATCTGTTGACAAGTACAAAGCTCGTCTAGTTGCAAAAGGTTTTAAACAAAAAGAAGGGTATGATTTCTTCGATACATACTCACCAGTGACAAGAATCGCCTCCATTCGGGTGTTAGTTGCTATTGCTGCTCTGCACAATCTCGAAATACACCAAATGGACGTTAAGGCGGCGTTTCTTAATGGTGAGATGGATGCTGAAATATACATGGATCAACCTGAAGGATATGTTGCTCCTGGAAACAAGAAAAAGGTGTGCAAACTTGTTCGATCACTGTATGGACTTAAGCAAGCTCCTAAACAGTGGCACTTGAAATTTGACAATACGATGTTGTCAAATGGGTTTCGAATTAACGAATGTGATAAGTGCATATACGTGAAAGATACGCCAAATGGATTTGTTATCGTATGCTTATATGTCGATGACATGTTAATCATAAGTAACAATCACGATATCATAGTTAATACGAAGAACATGTTAAGTAGAAATTTTGACATGAAAGACATGGGATTAGCAGATGTGATTCTTGGAATCAAGATAGAGAGAACGTCTGATGGAATTTCCTTGACACAATCTCACTATGTGGAGAAGGTACTAAAGCAATTTAATGCCTTCAACGATCCACTTGCTAAGACACCTTTGGAACTCAATGTTCACTTGAGAAAGAATAGAGGAGAACCAGTGGCTCAACTGGAATACGCAAGGATCATTGGAAGTGTGATGTACATCACAAACTGTACACGCCCTGATCTTGCATGTTTAGTAAACAAGTTGAGTCAATACACGAACAATCCAAGTCATGAGCACTAGAAAGCACTGAAAAGGGTATTAAGATAATTGAAGTACACCCTTGATTATGGGCTTCACTACACAAGACATCCAGCTATAGTCGAAGGATACAGTGATGCAAATTGGATATCAGACACTAAAGACTTGTTATCCACTAGTGGATATGTATTCACTATTGGAGGAGGAGCAGTGTCGTGGAGGTCCAAGAAACAAACGTGTATTGCCCGTTCCACAATGGAATCATAATTTATCGCTTTAGACCTAGTCGCTGCAGAGGCTGAATGGTTGCGTAATTTTCTGGAAGACATTCCATGTTGGAATAAACCAGTACCTTCGGTGACGGTACAATGTGACAGTCAAGCTGCCATTGGGAGAGCTACGAATGTCATGTACAACGGAAAGTCGAGACACATACGTCGTCGACACAACTCCGTTAGAGAATTGATCTCCACTGGAGTAATGTCCATTGATTACGTCAACACAAAGGAAAACATAACGGATCCGCTCACGAAGAGCATAAACCGAGATCAATTGAACAAGCTGGTAGAAGGAATGGGTCTAAAACCCACAAGAAAGACTAAAGCAGTGGAAACCCAACCATGATGACTGGAGATCCCAAGAACTTGGTTCAATGGGAAAACGAAACTGTGGAAGTTAGTGATACAACACTTGAAAAACACGACTATTCCTGACAGCACTATCTCAAGTGTTAACAACCCGTAAGATGTGGTAAAGGTTGAGTCTTCGACTCTTAATAATTCTTAGAGTATAACGGGATACTCGAAAGGAGGTTACCTATATAAATGACAAGTGAGGGTCGCTTCGACCAAACATTTATGAACACAAAGGACGTCCATGGCCAAAACGGACAAAAACGTGAGAACGTTACGAAGACGAGATTGAAGTGTGCTGACACTGTTGATTAGGTATACACCATGGAGGAGTAGTTCAAGGCACTGCGTCCACTAAGCCGCCGGTGTACCCGATAGTGTTTGGCTACAGAAAGTTCAAAGCCAAAAACTACTTTTCCGGACGCACGGAGATCTCAATCGAACTGAACACTGAGTCTGATGTTGTATAGACACGATTTTCACTCATGTGGGGGATTGTTGGAATTAATGGGATTAATTGGGTTTTGACACCCTTATCTAATTAATTAATTAGATGGACTAAAACGTTAATTATAAAATAATTGAACGTGACATAGTCGATCTACTCGCGGAGTAGATGAACGTGGTATATTTAATATCTCAAAACCGAGTTAAGGTGAGTGAGAAATTAATTGTTGAAGTTGAGAGTTTCAACTTGAAGTTTGAGGTATGTGGAAATTTGTCCCACATAGAAAGCCTACAAAACATTTATGAGGTTTAAAGGCATTGAAGTAGCATTGAAGTTCAACCATGTATAAGAGGTACACTTCTCTAAGAGCCACACGTGCGCGCGCGCCCGCCCGGCCGGCTCGGCTCGGCTTCGGCTCTTTGGGGACCGCCTATCTTTTTGCAGACCCAAAAACTCCGAAAGCCCAACTCAGGAATTGGTTCGGCCCATTCGAAATACTTCAAGAATGTTCCAGAATTATCTGGAAGTCTCAAACTTGGTTTTCAAGATTTAGTCTTCAAGACTTATCCACGTACGAGATATTTTCGCAATATCTTCCCACGATTATCTCAACAAACTCCTAGGGTTTCTTCTGCCTATAAATACAGACTCTTCCCTCATTCCAGTTTTACGCTGAAATTTGCCCCTCTCTATCTCTACTCTCCTCTCGTCCCTTTGCAGTGGGTTGAGCTCCCGAAAGCCTTCCACTGTTCTTTCTTGTGCCGGATTTATATCCGAGAGTGTTCAGTTCGTACTAAGTACGTTCGCCGAAGCTTCTTATACAGTGGTGCTACTGTGTAAGAAGTAAAAGTCGTTTTACCTTTAGGAACGGAACGCCATACCAGTCGAGCACTACCTGGGCGTATTCTGTTCTGCAGGAAAAGGGTTTCCCTTGACTCGACTTGTTTGTTATATGACTTTTGCATCCATTTTATCCGCAACATACATTAGGTGAGATTTATATTTTATTATTTATCTCTACAGTAGTTAGTAGAGCAAATTGTTTATTGTTATATTTCTAGTAAAAAAATTCGTGAGAATCCTGGTAAACGAAGTTTGGAAGATCCTTATAGTATTGATCAAAACAAACATTTAAAGATGTAAGTATTCAACCGTTGAATAGGGCGACTAAAGTGGCAAACCATTATGCATGATTTGTGAAATGAACTATTCTGGAGAATGCCTAGTCGTAAGGGCAAAGAAAAAGCTTCAGGTGCAAATAGCCTGGGTATATGTCACATAATTGTCCCCTTTCAAATCGAGGTAAGTTAATGAATTTCGAGAACACAAATTTTATTAGTGATGCAATACTCATAAATTTTATAATATAGATTCATAAACATATATATTTAATTATTTATTTTACAGTTATATTATAATTTTTAGTCTATTGAGATAAATATTCAAAGTCCATTTACATTATGGGCTTAGACTTGAAATAAAGACTATAATTTAATCTCAAAAGCCTAAATTTAAATGGATTTTGAATATTTATCTTAATAGACTAAGAATAATAATATAATTTTAAAATAAATTAAATAAATAATTAAATACTCCACCCGTAGGGATCCATTTTTGTCAACACTCCACTATTTTTCTCTATTTTTATTACTTACTCTTTCAACCTTTTTCTTTCCTACCTTTTTCTCTACCTTATCTATATCATACTTTTATCTATGTCAGTACTATTATTCCTTAGTGTGCAAGCACTAAATGAAGCACTTAGTTTGGGACGGAGAGAGTATATATCTATAAATAAATTTATGTTATAAAATTTAGGGTATTACATCCTTTTTCACTAATAAAAATTTCATTCTTGAAATTCAATGACTTACATCAACATGAAAGGAAACGACTCTGTGACAAATGTCATGACTGCTTACACTTGAAGCATAGGCATTCTCCACGATGGTTCTTTCTACAAGTCATGCATATTGGTTTGTCACTTTGTTTGTCCTTTTCAATGATACCTTGAATCTTTAAATGTATTAGAATATTTCCATTTTCTTTTATTAGAATTTTCAACATATTTTTCACTAGTATTTTATGTTTTTATTCACACAACTATCTCTTCAACTCTTTCAAAAGTTTCCATGGAACTGATGAAAGTGAGATTCCCGTTACCAGCAAGAATATTGTGAATCTTTGGTGGCAATCCCCTCTTAAACTAGTGCGTCTTTTTGTATTTAGTGTCCACAAGGTGTGCAACGAACTGGGACACCCGACTAAGTTCTCTCTCATGCTCCGACACCATCATTCCTCCTTGCTAAGTTCAAGAAAATCCGACTTTATGTAGTCACGGTAGGACTGAGGGTAGTACCTACACATCAATATCTCCTTAAATCCCTCTCATGTCAAAGCCTCCATTATTTGAAAAATCACGCATGAGATCTTTTGAGAATCGGAGCACCTTATGAGTTGAAGGATGCGCTGTTTCATAGAGTACAACTACTGTTCCACCATATCTCGTCCATTAAACGTTGCTAATTTGTAATGACGAAATTTTTCCACCAGTACTTGAGCAGTGTTATCAACAACAATATGGGAGCTCCGGGCCAGCCTGATTTCCCCCATAAACTTTATTCTCATTAACGTTTTGACGAACATTAACATCACGAACCATCTGACGTGTACTTATGAGCTATCTTAATATATAATCATATTATATTCATGAATGTTTTATGCTCTAGTCTAACAACTAAAAGCATGTATAATTACCTTTTACATATCTAAATGCTATGTTATATATGATCCAATGTAATCTACATGCCATGTACAAAACTTACTGCATAATTTAAGTAAGTATCCAATTTGGTTAAACTCAACATAAAAAAGTGAAACAAGATTAAGGTAAAAACTTGTCACTAAAAATCTAAATAAGTCATAAGTGTTGTGAAACAACTTAAACTTATAACTTTGTATGTAAAAAGAGAACAATATGTAAAAGGAGTGTAGAAATATTTGATTCAACTTCAAGTGATTACTATAACACTTGCACCCCTATTTATGGGTCTCAATACAAGCTTGAGAAGATGAAATGAGAGGTGCACTATAAATGTAGGTACATGAAAAAACCAAAGGGCACATAGTGGATATTAAGGAGGAAGTAATGGACATTCATACAAATAAATATTATTCATAACACTCCCCCTTGAATGTCCATTAGATAAAATTATGCCTCGTTAAAATCCAAAGAGAAGAAACGCGTATTAACCCCCCCTGATGATTACATCACTTCACATCCTTAAGACGACGCACTCAAATTTTGTACCTCAATTTCTCAAACGTTGAAGTAGGTAAAGACTTGGTAAATAATTTGCCAAATTATCACTTGAACGAATTTGTTGCACACTGATGTCACCATTTTGCTGAAGATCGTGAGTAAGAAAGAATTTAGGATCAATATGTTTTGTCTTATCACCTTTGATAAATCCTTTTGTTAGTTGGGCAACACATGCAACATTGTCTTCATATATCACAGTTGGGTTATCTTTCACTGAGTTTAATCCACACTGTCTGCAAATATGGTGTGTGACGGAACGCAACCAAACACATTCAAGACTTGCCTCGTGAATTGCTAGGATCTCTGCATTGTTAGATGAAGTAGCAACTAGAGTTTGTTTAACAGAACGCCATGAAATAGTTGTACCTCCATATGTGAACAGATAACCTGTTTGAGATCGAACTTTGTGCGGGTCTGATAAGTAGCCTGTATCTGCATAACCAACTAAACAAGGTTCTAATGAGTTTGAAAAATATAAACCCATATCCATTGTTCCTCTAAGGTATCGAAAAACATGTTTAACACCATTCCAATGCCTACGAGTTGGAGAAGAACTATATCTTGCTAATAAATTAATAGCAAATGATATATCAGGCCTTGTTTTGCTAGCAAGATACATTAGTGCACCTATTGCACTCAAATATGGTACTTCTTGACCAAACAGTTCTTCATTTTCTTCGCGGGGTCGAAATGGATCTTTTGCTACATTCAGTGACCGCACAACCATAGGTGTGCTTAAGGGATGTGCTTTATCCATATAAAATCGTTTCAACACTTTCATAACATAAGTGGATTGATGCACCCAAAATTCCATTATCAAAGTGTTCAATTTGAAGACCCAAACAAAATTTTGTTTTACCAAGATCCTTCATTTCAAATTCCCTCTTGAGGGAAGCCACGACCTTTGATAACTCTATATATAGGAGTTCCAAGGATATTCAAATCATCAACATATACAACAATAATCACATATTCACATCCACATCTTTTAATAAAAACACAAGGGCATATAGGATCATTGTTATACCCCTCCTTAATCAAGAATGCACTCAAACAATTGTGCCACATGCGACCAGATTGCTTTAATCCATATAAGGATTTGCTCAACTTGACTGAATATATGTTTTGAGAATTCTCGTTTTTCATTAAAGGTACCTTTAATCCCTAAGGGATTTTCATGTAAATATCTTTCTCTAATGAGTCGTACAAATAAGCTGTAACGACATCTGTTAGACGCATTTCAAGTTTTTCTTGCACTGCCAGACTTATTAAATAACGAAAAGTTTGCATCCACCACAGGAGAGTAGGCCTCCTCATAATCAACACTTGGCCTTTTGGTAAAACCTTGTGTGACAAGTCGGGCTTTATACCTCATGATTTCATTTTTCTCATTTCTTTTTCGCACGAATACCCATTTATGCCCCACGAGTTTTATACCATTAGGTGTACGGACAACAAGTCCAAAAACATTTCGTTTAATAAGAGATTGCAATTCTGCACTTATTGCGTCTTTCCACATTGGCTAATCATCTCGTTTCCTACATTCATCAATAGACGTAGGTTCAGGATCCTCATCATCTTCCATTGCAAATGAGTCTACGACACGCCTGAAGCGTGGTAGACCTCTCGGTTCCAAAGACAAAAATCCTCGTAAAAGAAAAGGAGCAAATGAGGATGGCCATAATGTGAACACTCCTGTTGAAAAATCTGACACACTACTTACAGTCCCAGAAAATGATATTGAAGTAATTGATAAATTTCAGGCGCCAAGAAATGATGAAATATCGATCAATTATGTTAGAGCAGGAGAAAGATGGAGCCGAAATGAAATCGACGTCGACGATATCTTTGCATATAATGTAGCGCGTGTTGTGAAACAACTTAAACTTATAACTTTGTATGTAAAAAAAGAACAATATGTAAAAGGAGTATAGAAATATTTGATTCAACTTCAAGTGATTACTATAACATTTGCACCCCTATTTGTAAGTCTTAATACAAGTTTGAGAAGATGAAATGAGAGGTGCACTATAAATGTAGGTACGTGAAAAACCAAAGGGCACATAGTGGATATTAAGGAGGAAGTAATGGACATTCATACAAATAAATATTATTCATAACAATAAGTAACATGAATGTCAATTTTTTAATGAAAAATTGTAGAATGAAACTTTTTAATGAATGTCATAAGTAACTTTAATCCTTCTCGTGACAACCCTCGTCAAGAGTGTTTGCGGAAAATCCAATAGTTATACCACTGAAATTATGATTTGATGAATAAAGATAGGCTTTGAATTGGGTTGGACTTAAAATCTCAAAAGTATGATTTGAAAAATAGGCTTTGAATATTTATCTCACTGGACCAGAAATTATAATATAACTTTAAAATAAATTGAATAAATAATTAAGTATATACTACGTACAAGAAAAAGAGTTTATAGTCACATATCTTTTGTCACATTATAAAATAAATATTGTAAAAAGTATCATGTAGTCACATTATATTATTGTAAAAAGTATCATGTAGTCACATTATATTATTTTTTAGTGTGTTAATATGTGTGTTATAAAGACACTAAATAATAAGTGTGTGGATATATACTTAATTACTATACAAAATAATTAAAATTGTCTATTGTCACACCCCTTTTGACATTTTTTTTTGGATGGAAGTTAAATACCCATCCCTTTTTTTCCCTCCCCATGACTCGAACCCAGGACCTAAGGCCTAGGTAGTGGTGCTCTAACCACTTGAGCTATCCCACTTTGTCCGAGTTTTATATTTTAAGTGTGTTAATAAGTATGTTATTTAGCGCACTAAAAAAAAGTGTTAATGTTAACTCTAATACCACACTATTGTGTTAAAAATTATAAAAACTCAAATTATATTATAAAAACTCAAATTATATAAATTTTCATTTTATATGTAGCTGATAAAATATTTATAAAAATATAAGAACATATTTTACTTAAACAAAAATTTTGTTCATAAATTTAATTTTTTATAGAATAAATAATTAATTGTTACTAATTTTTTGACTCGCACAATTCTGTTATTGCATTAATATATATTTTTAATATGCATTTACAAATTCAATCATTTTGAATTCAATATGCATTTTAAAAAGTATTTTTAATTTAATCTAACATTTTTATTTTCAACTAAATATGATACAAAAAATATATATATATTCGTGTACTTTTTTTTTTATACTAAATGAGTGAGTTGTAGTAGAAGAAAAAGTTATTAACTTTCATCTTGAAGGTTAAGGTTGTGTCTGGACAAAAGCATTGCTTTTTAATATTTTATTTTTAGTATATAAATGTATTTTAGCGTGTGATAACATTTAATTTATTTTCACATGTTGATATGTGATAATACCTTATTAGTCTATCCTTAGTTCCTCATACGAGATTAAACAACACATAAAATTAATGTGATAATAAATAAAATGTGATAATACATATTTTATTATAACATTTTTGTATGTCTTTAATTTTTTTAGTATGCTTATTTATCTATATTATAAAATTTACGAGCATTACATTCCTCCCCACTGATAAGAATTTTGTCCTCGAAATTTAGCAATTAAAAGCAACTATCATTTCATATTGTATCTCAAGGTGCAAGGTTCTATAAAATGCAATATCTATGCATGATGTATATGTTCATAAATTGTCATGCTTCATGTGATAAAATTGCAGATGCTTAGAGGTGATGATGCATTTGGAACATGACATTTAATGCACTTGGTAAAATAATTGTAACATAATCTCGCCTAATACCATGGAATGAAATATACAATTTACGTACCTCGAAGAGTTGAAGTGGGAGGAGGTGATGAACGACATTTACTTTTTAAAAATATTTTTGTAAATCAATACACTTTAAATCAATTTAGCTCGAAATATTTTTTTTACAAGTCAACAAAAACCTAAACCCGACTCTTCACACTCCAATTTTCATAAATAAAGATTTTAATTTATAAAGTAATTTAAATAAAAAAAATTAAAATTGAAAGTCTTTATGTGCAAGTATAAATTTAGGGCGTAAACTAAATTTAATTTAAAAAAGGGTAATATAATTGAAATAAGTATTCAATTTGATTAAACTCAGCATAAAAAAAAAATTCAAACAAGATCAAGGTAAAAATTTGTCACAAAAATTTAAATAAGTCATAATTAATATTGTCACATCCCAATTTTAGGAATACAATTTAACTAGATTTAAATTGATAAGCTGACAAAAGCTTATTTACCACACTACACGAATTAATCAAAAACCTGCATATATTCTTAAAATTTGGTAGCAAATTAATTTAGTAGATAAATACTCAAAACTCAATTAATAAACTCATAATAAAATTTATGTTTAACAAATGAGTACCAAACTAGTTTTAAAGAGTTGGAAAAGAAAATGACTAAGACGACACTAGCTCAAAATTCAAATGCAAATAATGAAATGTATTCCTTAATGACATGTATTTCATCCACCGTTACTCCACCGCAACTCCTTCAATCCATAAAATATTAGTAGATTAGATTGGCAAAACTAGCTCAGTGAGACTCTCTTTGTCACGATTAAATATAACATGCAACTACAACCATTAACTCACAAACATACATACAATTTCATAAACTTGTTGGCAATGCTAACCATAGGCTTGTTAGATAAACCAACCACAATAACATAAGTTGTTGGATAAAACAACCATATTAACATAAGTTGTAAAAGATGCAACAAACAACAAAATCATTCACATGAAACATTTAAAGGTGACAAAGTAGTCAACTTTATAAATTAAAGGTCACTACCCAATAATGATGAAAATATTGATATCGATGGAAATATCGGTACCTTTAATTTACGGATATATTGATGAAAATATCGATATCAGTAAAATATAGAAAATTGACGGAAATTTTATTAAAATGATGAAAATTTAAGATTAAAATTTAGAGAATATTATAACTAAATTTAATACATAAATTTAGCCAAAAATCAATACAAAATGTTTTTTTTATGATAAACACATCAATAAAAAAAATACAAAATCAGTCTAAAGATACAATAACTGTTCATAATTATTTCACACTAGAGAATTGGTATCAAAATGATGATCTATGAGGCTGAAATGTAAAAGAAGAAATGTCATCTTGGTCTAAATAATATTGATACCAACTCATCAAATCGGAGCAATTCTGGACATAGTTTTGGACATGCTAATATCTGTCTTGTCCAACTGTTCGGCCATGAATTGGATAGTGTGGACTTTCCCAATCACCATACTGTTGAGACATGCTTGAACCTCCATATGACATTTGAGGGAGATAGTGATCAAAATTGTTAGAAGTGCTCCAATTCAATTGTGAACTCCCACGTGTGTCATTGTCATATAATTCTTGATCACTACAATCAGTGTCCATACTCATTGAGTCAAGGATAATGCCAAGTGATTCTATGTCAGTGCCTGAGCTCACGTCTTGATTCCAAGCACGCCTTCTTATGTATTCTTTACCGATGACACCTATCCCTGGACCTCCTACTCTAGATCAATGATCTTCATCTTGTGTAGCGTGAGTGAAATCAGTCTTGCATGTAAATGGGCCCAATTGCATTTGACTTGATAAATAATTGTCATTGTTTCCACTACTTGCACCATCCAGCATCATTACTTCCATCGTCTCTCCATAACTACTTCCACTATTTCCACCATCACTAGAAATACCAACTACTCCCTGCATTACTTCATCCACATCGATGCCATACTCACGAGCTGCAGTAGCTACTTTTGGATCAAGATGTCCTTCATCATCATCTAAGTGTGCTGGCCGAATCCACTGAAAAAGTGGATCTTTTTCCTCATCAATGTCTTCAACAGTTATATCCACTAGATCTAAATAATCTGTCTCGGCAACCATATCATCTTCAACTTCCATATCTCGTATATTTAACTTCATGTTGTAATAGCAAAATACAAGTTATTGAAGTTTGGGATATGCAAGACGATTGCGTTGTTTAGTGTGTATCAGCGCAAATGTGCTCCAATTTCTCTCACATGTTGAAGATGATGATGTCTGTGACAAGACTTGTATTGTCGGCTTTCTAAGTGTGCAAGTAAAAGTGCCATACATAACCCACCATTCGGCTGCCAAATTAAAAAAAGTGCGAAACATATGTTAGGTTATGTATAATGCATGTATACAATATGTACAATTTAAAATAATTATTCAACCAATAAATAACTTACCAGGTACCATTGTAGTTCGAGATACAACAACAGTGGAATTAGCAAATCCTTTTTTCCATACAATATGTACAATTTAAAATAATTATTCACGAAAATATGTAAGCTTCACATATAAAACACTATGTTATAATTAAAAAAATGATAATAATTTTGATTATATAAATAAGAATTATAAATTTTAGAACCTCATTTTCAAATTGAGCTAGGCCATTAGAGTTTGCATCCAACTTGTTCAAAATTTGATGCACTACTTCAATTAATTTAGGATCTTCACCAATTCTATTTCGATAGTGAAATCTTGGATTTAAGTAATAAGCTACAATATTAATGAGAATATTATTAAAAACTCATAATATCATTATTTATAAAAGATGCAAATTATTTGTAAAAAGATAGTTGTTACTTGTTACCTGTAGAATGTAGTGGATGAGAAAGTGTACGTTCCCACCTAAATTCAATAATTTCCAATATCCACTGTGACCCTTTTATGCATTTAACCTTTTCTTTCATAACATGGAACAAATGGTATAAAATTGACACAGTAGAAACCACCTCAGTATCCACCATTCAAAGAATATTATATAGTGGCTCATAAATAGCCACCACGTGTTGTACATGATCCCAAAATGTGTGGGGAAGAACTTGTTGTTCTAGTGTTCTGCCTATGCTTGTCCAACTTAGCTGGTTTGTTGCCCACTCATCACTAGTAAATAATTGCTTCAGGTTAGATTTTTTCTTCAAGAGACTATCCAATGCGATGTAATTAGTTGCAAAACGTGTAGCTCCTTGTCGCACAAGATCTCCTTGGCATACCTCTCGCATTAGTGCAAGTAACCAACCATGATTATAAATGTAGTTGGTTAATTTCCTAGACTTAGCAATTACATCTGCAATGCTTTTTCTTTTTCCAATATCTTCAAATATCAAGTCAATGCAATTTGCAGCACATGGTGTCCAATACAAGTTAAACCTCTGCATAAGTTTTTTCCAGGCCTTTACGTAAATTGAACCATTATCAGTTACAATTTGCACCACATTTTCTTTTCCAACCTCTAGCACCACATCTTTTAGCAGCCCATAAATGTACTAATGATCCTTGATCCGATTAGAGGCATCAACCGACTTAAGAAAAACAGTCATGCCCTTACAATAGACCATGAAATTAATGATTGGCAATTTTGTTGGTCCTGTCCATCCATCTGCCATGATTCTGCATCCATATGTGCTCAATTTCTCCTTTTCATGGTCAACATACTCCATATCCTTACACTCCATATCAAGATATTTATTTTTTTATCTCATATATGTCGTCGGAGGGGCCACTCCCAAACCTACTTTTTGTGCACGAACGATCATATTTTTGAAATAATGATAAGATGCTTTACTGGGTGGAAGATTGTCATAGATGAAAAACTTGCTCACCAACCTGCCAAGTTTTTCTTTCATGTTACCACTTGAAAACATGCTTTTGGTCCTCTTTTGTTTTGCACCATGTAATTTATATAAAGATGGTGCAGGTGCACGATCATAATCTGGTTCACGATCACTTTTTGTTCGCCGGAACTATGATGAAGGGCCACAATATCCTTACTCGAACTGCCTTTTTTATTAGTAGCAAAATTATACATTTGTTGTCTTTCCCACTCGGTTGCTTTGGAAGCTCTAGCAGCATCACGATATGCTTTTTGATCAGAAGGATCAAGGTCATCAAGATACATCATCTCATCATCACTATCATCATCATCATCATCATCCCTGTAGGTCCCTAGTTGAGTAGTAAGATTGAGTAAGCTAGTAAAAGTCTAGAGGGGAGGGGTGAATAGACTTTTAAAAATCTTTCAAAATATCAAAGTACACAATGCAAAATATCAGATTATAATGAGCCCTTAAGATTTATACTCAACTAATATCGAATATGAACACCGATCTTGTCTATTCTATATGCAGAATTAATCAATTAACAAGAAATCAATTAAACACAAATAAAACAGTAAAGTAAATCAAACACGAGATTTATAGTGGTTCGACAACTTGTCTACATCCACTCTCACAACTCCAGTCGTGAAATTCTCATTAACTCTTCTCTTCGAGTAGTGTGTTTTTGTGGCTTAGAGTCCCAAGAAATAAGACTTCGATCTTATCGATAACACTACCAAGTGTTTCTTCGATCTAACAACTAGTTATTTTACAAGTAACTAGCAACTTGAACAATCAACAAATAGTAATAAAAAAAACTTCTCTAATTCAGTAGCAGCCTTCATCAAATATGACTTGTCTCTTGGCTTGAACTTTCTGAACTTCAACTCTGCGAGTTTCTTCCTTGCTTTGAATATTTCTCTAGAACGCTTTAAATCTCGTAGTAACAGTAGTCTTTAACTGTGTAAGTCTTTAAGTATTTATAGACTTTACTTCTTCAAGAACAGTTTGTTATCCAACGACTCTTTCTTGATAACTAACTCTGTAACTGTTTCTTCTTTATCCTTCAACACGTTTCTTCAGTTAATTAGTTATTCCATAATTAACTCTTCAATATACAATCTTATCTTCATTCTGTATCTTCACGCGTTTTTTACTTAAGTATTTTCTTCCTTTTGCGCACTTGACTTGTCTAGTCTTCAACACTTAGACAATTCTTCAGTCTTCACTTCACTTGTCTTGTCTCTTAAGGTCTTCTTGTCTTGTAGCAGTCTTCTTCCAGTAGTAGACTTCTTCAAGTAGAACTATACTAGTCCTATCAATCTAATCCTAACAAGACTATTACATTACATTAAGCTTTATAATTCCAGCTTAGTCACCTTAAAACTATACATCAATAAAACATAAACTATGAGCTTCTATACAACAATCATATGCTCATCATAAAACCTATAGTAACCTTAACATAGTACTTATAAAACGTACTTGTCTTTTCTTTCATACTTAAACTTTTCTTTATTGCTTTTGTACTCTACTAATCTTGTTCAAAAGATGACTTCCATAACTAGATCAGTCAATACTTAGAAATATATTCAAGTCTACTTTTCGCTTATCAAAACTATTTCAACATCAATTAGGACTTGTATCAGGATTCATATCCCAACAATCCCCATCATATAACCCTTTCCGCAATTCTTCTCGAATGTCATCCATTCTTGCAGCTTCTTCTGTTTTGCACCTTCTTTCTCTTTTAACAAATAACAAATAACAAATTTCCTTTTTAACTTCAGGCGGAACTTTTGGACATGGGCGTGAATTCTTTTTTGGATCATTGTGGCTCAAACGGTACTTAAAGCGAGTAATACCCCCACTCTGAATAATAAGTCCACAATATTTACAAACTGTTCCATTTTTGTTGCCCGATATCCTATCACAGTGTTTCCATGCGGGATCATGACCACCACCACCTTCACTTGTCATTTTTTAATACAACTTCTGAAATTCCAATCCTACAATTTGAAAGTTCAATAAAATCAATAAATACAATACTTAATTAATTTAGTAAGAATATATTTGTTAATGTATTCATTATTATCAAATTGTAGGTATTTCTTATTAGCAAGTTGTTGGTATTTATTAAACTAGGCTCAATTTATACTAACAAATTAACTGAAAACTCAAAATAAACTCGATTAATTAATTATCAATATTTTTACTAACTAATCAACCATTAAAATCACGTAACAATGGTGTATTATAATATAGCATAAAATCATTGATTTGAATTAAAATTGAATTACAACCTACACAAAATCCCAAAATAAAGACACTTTACTTTTTATTATATGTGATTTCAAATATTAAAAAAAAATATTAGGAAGAGCTCAAGAACCTTATCAAAAAAGTTTTATAGAGTTAATGGCCAATAGTTGCACATAATAAATATTAAATTTGGGCAGATTACTACTCTTCACGTAATTAATTATTCGTAAACAACATAAAACACAAGAGGCGGACAACATTAAAAGTTGGAGTTAGCAAAAAGACCATTTGTTTGGTTGTCTAATTGAAAGTATATTATGCTTGCTTAAGTTGTGATCCCATAACAGTCGACTATTAAGATTAAAAACTCTCTAACAACCCATATTGCAAAATAAATTAAAGATTATTCACATAATTATAAAATACATGCAATAAGAAAGTAAATTACCTTGATGATATTCTTTTGTTGATTAAAGTTGATTAAGTGGCTAAATTCTCACAAGATAAAAACTTATTTTTGCTTTCACATGTTTTCATTTTTACAACTCATGTGAAGATCGAAGCTCATGAAATTTTATTAAGATAAAAGGAGAAGAAAAGAGTTAGATGTATGTGGTGAAAATTGAAGATTGAAAACTTGGCTTGTGACCCTAGACCAATTCCTTCGTGAAATGATTCTAAAGCTACACTACAAATGCAAAATAGTACAAACTAAAGCCTACAAATTGCAATAATGCTCTTGAGTCTTGAATGATAGACAAGACACAAGATGCTTGCTTTTTCTGAAAAAAGGGAAGAAAACAATTCTAACCCTGAAAAAACTGAACAAAACAATTCAAAACCAGTCATATTCGATATTACCGATTTTTTCGCGAAATATCCGATATTTCTTCGATATTTTATCGATATCGCGGAAAATTTATTCTGAAAGCAACAGATGTCGATATCGATATATCCCGATATTTGACCAAGTTTTTTGAAGACATCTCGTTCCAGTGCATATCGATATCGGATGGTCCAAAAACCCAAATATCGACGATATTTCCCGATTTTTAAATCCTTGTTGCCCAAGAAATTAAAATAAACATGAATTGGATTTGGTTAATTAAGAGGTCCAGCATATAGGCCATTCCTTGTAGATGTGGTGAAAAGAAAAGCAGCAAAGAAGATATACATGGTCGAAAAACTTGCATAGAGAGGGATGCTGAAATTAGGAGACGTGAAGAATTCCTTAAAGCACATATATAATGCTTATATTTTAGCATCGATCCATGAGATTGATTGACATCCCAAATCCTTGTAATGCCTATATTTTAGCATCCATGGGACATTATATATATATATATATATATTCTTATTTCCAAACGATGATTAAATTCTTGGGTGTTACCAATATAAATGTCAACTTTAATTTAATAGAAAATATATACGATAAATAAATAATTTATTAAATCTTCATGTCATGCATTCTCCATCGTGCAACGCTGGCTCTCAATCTTTAAGTTAAGTGAACATATTCAATGAACAAATTGTAGCTTTAATCCTCATCGTTTGTGCCATTGAAATTGTGATTTGGTGAATATTAATGTGTATAAGGCAAGATCTCATATTTATATGTAAATAAAAGCTAGACTTTGAATTGGGTTGAGCTTGAGATAAGGATTAGGAATTCAAAATCTCAAAAGTATGGATTTAAATGAGTCTTGAATATATATCTCAATAGACCAGAAATTATAATATAACTTTAAAATAAATTAAATGAATAATTAAGTATATGCTTATTTATATATATTATATAATTTATGGGTATTACAACATTTGTAGCAAATTCATCTGATGGTTTCAAATCATTTCCAAGGTCATGTTGAATTAACATGGCCTTCATCTTAATTATCCATAATACAAAATCATTCTTGTCATTAAACTTCTCACATCCAGTTGGAAAGATGTCATGATCTAATTGTTTGAGCTTCCCACTAACGACGACACTTGTTATATATTCGGGAAAAAAAATTGTATGTTAAAAATAACTTTTTAAGTTTTTGTAGAAGTTATGGATTATTGATTTGCATGTATTTTCTATATTGCTATTGTTTTCAATTTTAGTTAGCTATTCATCATGTGGGTTTATCCCAATCAATCTTGTAGTTATTCCTTTGCATAATATGATCACACATGGTGTAATGAATATTTTTTTTTTTATCTTGATGTTATGTTTAATTTGCAATTTAGTGAGCTAGTAATTATTTGTTGCAGATTTAATATAATGGCTGGTAATTGTGATCCAGGAGATTTCGTGAATTCAAATGTAGAAATGTCACCGATGGTTTTATCTCCACCACAGTCTAATATAATAGCACCACCTCCTGTTAATCCTTCAACTTCATAATTGTCCGACTCTTAAGATGTTTTTCTCTTGGGCACAAATGAAAATATTGATACTAACACAAAATAAAAAAAGAAGGGTGGGGCAGCTGGAAAAGCCAAATCTAAAATATGGGATCAATTTGAGAAAATGACAGTTGATGGAATGTTAAAGGCTAAGTGCAACTATTGCGAGCGATTATTGTTAGATGATCCAAGCCAATGCACTCGGAGACATCTCCCCCACGTGGCTCCTTCCGGTGGGCCGTCCACTTCCAGCACTTTCCCTAGCTTTCCTCCGAGGCTTTCCCCTATCTCCGGCATCATTACATTTAGGGGGAGGCAGTGGATCTGAAACCATAGTAAATTAAACACACATCTTAATGAGATACACAATACTTGATAACATTTCATGAAAGTAGATTACATAAGTTCTATACAAATAGTCATTCCGAGAACAAAAAGAAAACTAAAATTTTGAATTGAGAGTATTAGGCTCCTTAATCCTTCCGTCTTCGCCAATAACAAATCAAATAGTCTCTATCTTTTTTTAATCCATATATTTAGCTCCTCCCCTACAAAAAAATATAAAATATTTTAAGACATAAAATTGATTGTACAGAGAATGTTATTTAAAAAATAAATTTCTCATCTTCCTCAAGATCTTAGACTTAATTCAAAAAAGCTCTTCAATTCAAAATTATCTTCCTCAAGATCTTAGACTTAATTCAAAAAAGCTCTTCAATTCAAAATTAGACAATGTAGGAAAGGCAATGAATGATTTAATCATCATAGGCCTCAAGAACATATTATGTCGATAACAATCAAGATTTGTAATAATTGTGAATTTCCATGTGGACAACTAGAAGACTGGAGATACGAATTTCCATGAGAAATGAATATGTAAGCAGATCGAACAATCTTACCTGCATAACTCTCATGTGAGAAATAAATCTTTGTTTTTTAATGTATATTTAGAAATAATCCTCCTTTGAGTGTAGATTAAATCGTATGAATTTGTCAGGTAATTTAAAGAAATTAGTATGTTGGAAAACTTTGATTTCTCATAATATTCTAACTTTCAACAAAATCATCGACCATGAAGAAAAGTGTGCTTGGTGATCTGGATGCCCTCCTCGAGGAGGATAAGATGTTTCACAGATTGCTTAGACTCATTTAGGCGCAAATCTTTAGAGAAACAAAAATTTCACATGTGTTATGTTAAATGTCATTTCCATGTGTTTATGAGAGAGTGCATGGTACTTTTGAATTTTTGGTGGCATTTCATTTGTTGCTTCTGTTTAAACTCAATAAGATGAGATGAACATTGATTTTTTTCTCCCAAATAATACAAACTGATAATTAGAGAAGAAAAATCATAAAAAGTTTGCTTGAAAAATAATGCATCTTCAAAACTATGCTTAAAAAACTTTAGACACAAAATCTTACACAACTACAGAACCAAACATTAAATTATAACAAAGGAACAAAATAAATTAGATTATAATAAATTTGAGAAGAATAAATGATTCAAGAATCTTTCTTTTGAGGATGATTTGAAGTGCTAATACCATTCAACACAGTCTTAAAATCATCCACAGTTTAAGATATCTACACAATAACACCATACATTAGATTAGAATAAATTTGAGAATTTGATGTAAATTCCAATGTTACTAGTCTCAAGTAATAGAATAAATTTTAATTAAGTCAACATAATAGTTAATAATATAAACAAAAACCATCAATCAAGAGGGTGCTACATTAGAAGCTAACTAATACATATGCATAATATTCCATCCAATGTATATGGCATGCAAATAATCATGGTTACTGATCCACACCTATTAATTAAGTGGTAATAGCATCATAAATTACCTTGGAAATGAACAAAAGCCATCAGTGAGATCGCCCAGTAGTTTCAATTCCTTCAACATCGTCACAGACCCAATTAAATTCATCACTATCATTATTCACTAGAGGATTGTAAATATTTCTTTGCAAGTATGTTTCAGTATCAACACAAGGTTTCATGTGAGACGACTACATCCCAATCCGTCTAAATTGGATCTTGTACATAGAATACTTGTGTAGCTTGGCCGGGATGCTAAAATGAATGGCTCACTGTGACGCCTTATATCTGAAAAATTAGCCAACGTATACCCTTCCTCATCTTGTTTCAATCGTCTCCCTTTTGACACCCAATCACAATCAAACAATACCACTCTATGCCCTCCATCATAATCAAGCTCCATGATATTATTTAAAATGCAATAATAATCTAACTCGCTCAATACAGGATTTTGGTCCCTTGTACTTGAAAAACTTGATAATGTTGACCCTAACATATTTCACTAGTTAACCCAATTGATGTAATTAAATGAATTAAATATTCTTACAAGCTAATATTAGAATTAATTAATTTTGACATTTAACAAAAATAGTTTCAGAAAAGATGAATTAAGTATTCTTACCAATCTAATGCCAGAAGGTATCAAAACTTTTATAATGCTTATTGATATTGTATCTTGTGCACTTGCTGGAGAATTTTATTGTTGAACCTTAATGTAATTGGCACCACTGGTGCCTAATATATTGTGCAATGAAAGTCATTATTTGCCACACAAAAAAAAAAGAAGGTTTCAAAAATCCAAGTAAAACATGAGTGAAGAAGAAAGCCCCAATTTTTTTTATCACAAATTCATGCACTAGTTTATTTTTATTTTTTATGATTAAGCAAAAAGATTATATTGAGATAAGGAATGTGTAAAACAGATACTTGTAGAAAACTTAACAGCTTAGAACCTTTTTTTTTTTAAAGTAAGCTATCTTACAATGAGGATAACTTTGTTGATGGGGCAGTCATTGCTGCTGCAAGAATACTGCCCACTTGTTCAGATCAGGACATCCCTCCCATACCGAGTATGGAAAGGAAAGTTGTGAGTTGTGAGGGAGTTACAAGAAGAATGCCAGTAAATGCTCGCAGAATTTTCTAAAACCGCAACTACAGATGAGCAAATCCTTGGTACATCCGATTGATGGATATGGAGTTTTCCCAAAACTAAGCAGAATGTGAGAAATTAATTGAGTGTGCTTTATATTTTTGTACTATCATGCATTGAATTTTCCGTTATTAGATAGAGCCAAAACACTCACTAACAGTGCACCACTTCTCAATACAATTCCTAGCCTTTAACCAAAAGAAAGAAGAAATATAGATTTTAAAAACCAGTTAACAACTTATAACTAGTGCACAAACAGTTGGTTGCTTTCAATTATGAACTAAACATGTCGGGGCTGCATTCCAGTCAGTAAACACAATGGAACCCAGGTTCCGTCCAAGGCACGAGAGTCAACTCAACTCTAGAACCTGTTTTTAATTTCCTCTAAGACATTTGCTCCATCCTAACTACCGTTCTTAAGCACTAGTTTATATAATTCTAGCAATTTCACTTGAAAACAATAGGTAACTATAACACAAACTAAAAAATTAGTGTGCTTAAACACCTAATTCTCCATCAATTGATTGAGATAATTGATTTAGTTCCTCCCCTGAAATCCAACCACTCCCCTCAATTGATAATTGAATTTCAAAACTATATATTTGAGCCCCTCTCTACATTTTAATTTAATTTCCATCATAGTAGCATGATACGAGAACAAGAAACAACTATATGATGAAGATTGAAGTGGGTGACACTATATAATCCACCAAAAAAGATGATCGAAGAAAAAAAATCTCAAGAAAGGAATATACCTGAACGTTAGCGCGATTCGATTCAGAGCGCCTCCTCTCAAGCCAATTTTTACTCCCCCAGTTGATTAAAATACTCTCAGGGCGGCGCACAAGAACGGGAAAATCAGTTGGGTTCCCGCGAAGAAAGGGTAATTTGTTTGCGATACTGGGTTTATCCAATTCCTTTTTTCACAAAGCGTATTCAATAATTACAAATATTTTATTATACAACACGCTTTATTAATATACCACGTTTTATTACTTACCCTTTAATTCCATTTTTAAAAAATTAACCAACATTTTTTTATACCAATTTGCTCATAGAGCCCAACAAGGGCCCACAAAATAAATATCTAATTATTATTTAACCGAGTAGTAATTTTGTTTGCAACAAGATTGATTTTACTACTTTTAGTAAAATGTCATTTTAGTTCTGCCTAAAAAAAATTAATTATTCCATATTTGAAAATTGGTATAAAATCATAGATATTAAGAATATTAAGGACAGTGTATATTTCAATAATTAAAAAAAAAAAAAGGTCTTTCACGAATAGGCATAAAAAAAAAACCTTGATTTAAATGAAGAGTTATTAACAATTATTGTGGTTTTCAAGAGTTTAAATAAACTATATTAATTAATATACAATTATTTATTCTTCAAAACTAAAATAATGCTAATAATACACTACTCAAAATGTGCTAATATGTTGTATTATGGCACTTAGTTAATAGTGTATTATTAGGTCATAGAATATTGTAGTTTTAGGTTATGAAAATTTAGTGTAAAAGTAGCTTAGTTTTCAATACACTTCTTTTTATAGTGTATTAATGTAGCGATTATTGTTAGGTGATCCAATCAAATACACTAAACACTTTGAAAGATGTCCAAAAACAAAAATGAAGGACACAAAACAACAACTCTTTCAAGCCAACACAAATAAGGGGCAAACCCAACTTTCTCCTTACAATTTTGATCAAGACTATTTCCGTAATATACTTGAAAATATGGTCATCATGCATGAGTGCCCTTTGAAAATGGTAGAACGTGAAGGGTTCAAGAATTTTGTTAAGTTCTTGAACCCTTGCTTTAAGTTGGTGTCAAGAAACACGGTGAAAAACGATTGTTTAAAGTTGTACGATGGTTTGAAGAAGGTTGTGATGCACAACTTTGAATGTTATGAAAGTTGAATTGCAATCAAAACACACATGTGGACATTTACATATCAAAAGATATAAACGATTTATGGTTGTTACTGCACACTATATTGACAACAAGTGGAAGCTACAAAGCCGAATCATTAGGTATAAATTTATAATACTGTAGTACTCATGTAATTTTACTAATGAAATTATCACATCGAATATTTCTTTTATAGGTTTGTTTATGTCCCATGTCCACATACAAGTGAAAATTTATGTGAAGCTTTGATTGAGTGCTCCTTAGATTGGAACATAGATCGTAAGTTATCCAAAATAACAATGGATAATTGTACGACTAATGATGCAATGATCAGACACCTATTGGAAAAGCTTAATGTAGACTCTATGTTGATAGAGCGAAAATTACTACACATGTGATGTTGTGCACATATATTAAAATTGAGCGTGAAAGATGGATTAGATGTTATTGAAGGGGCGATCGATAAAGTGAGGGATAGCGTTTCATATTGGTCAGGGATGATTGGGTGTGAGATTGCTCATATTTGTGCTCATTTTTATTATGTTATTGTAGCATTTTGATGCGATTTTGGGCTTTAATTGATAAGAATTGTGTTACTAATATTGTTGTCAAGAATTGTGTTCATAATGTAGGAAACAAGGTGAAATAGTGCATTTTGAAGGAAAAATGAGCAATTACGCATGGAAATTGAAGTTCGATTGGAGAACGAGCAAGGAAAGCCAAGAAAAATTCCAACAAGAAGAAATGACTCGGTCGGTCGAGTGAGGTCGAGTAACAGAAACATTAATTCAAGGAAATTCACCACACACTAGCGGCCGAGTGAGCTCACATTGGCAGACGAGTGGGTTCTGGAGCCGAGTCTTAGCCTGGTGGAAGTCTAATAGAGGCAAATATCTTGTTTTGCATAAAATTGCAAGAGATGTTTTAGCTATTTCAGCCTCTACAGTTGCATCAGAGTCCACTTTTAGTATAAGTGGACCATTGATAAGTCCTCATTGTAGTAGATTTCACCATAAGACAAAAGAGGCCCTAATGTATGCTCAAAATTGGATACTTTTCGAGAAAGGTAACTTACTTTATTATATAGAATTAATTTTAATGTATAAATAATTTAATATGACATGACTCTTTGCTCATATGTATTTCTTATATTCAGAGAACTGAACGAGCATTACATATGAGACAACTCTATGATGAGAAGATCAAGATTGTGGTATGTTAGTTTTTTTGTTGAGTTATTTCATTCTTAATATATTTGTGGAGTATTATTTAAAATATTTTAATTTTCTTTTACTATTGTAGGAGTAACTCTAGAAAGATTATTGTTTGTTGGATGAGTAGCTGAGACTGCTAAGTTCTTCTTTATTGCAAATTTGAAGTTTGTTTTTAGGGGTACTTACACCTAAGACCACTCCACTAAGAGTTTTAACAAAAAGATTTAAATTTAAATTGGAGAAACAATTAGGGACAAATTAATATGCAGTTGTACCAAAATACCCTTTATATTCAATTGCATGGTCATGTAGAATTAGTCAATGTTTTTTGTATTTTAAATTCGAAATCAAATTAAATTCTCGCATTTCAAGACATTCCATAAACCCAACCTTTCCAAAATGGCATAGTGCAATCAATTTCCGAAGAATCTACACAAATCATCTAGCTAAACTACAACTCTGTTGGTCCTGAAAGGAGTATATAACAAGTGTATGGGGAGGGGGGGAATACACTTATATGCAATTTCTTTTCAAACTTTGATCAAACCAGAGCTCAGCAAGGTTGTCCTGGACAACTCTGCTGATATGATTAACTCTTCTAAAATAATCAAACTACTAAGTACTATTGAGTACTTAGTTGAATAACTATCTAAGTGAGTTGTATGTGCGGAATTAGTGGTTGACCCTTTAGTTTAAACTCCTTTTAATTTCTGAAATCACCTTAACAGTTAATCCAGTTCAGGGAACTTGTCCAAATCAGGTTTTGCACAGTTTGTGATATGTATCTTTAAAAGTCCAGTTTGTGTGCAGTGTTGAATGTATGTAAAGTACTTTGAATGTAAATCAACACAAGAGTTTATAGTGGTTCAGAGACTCAAGCTCCTACATCCACTTTCCCTGATTTAACAGGATAATTCCTTCACTCTTGGAATTAACTTGTTTTATAGTGCCAAGGTGCACTTGATCAACCACACCACTCCTTGGTGCCTTGATCCCTAGGATGTCTAGAGTCCTAGTACCCTTTCTTAACTCAGAACTGAACTGTTCTTCTCTCAACAGTCAGCTCCTTCCATTTCTACTACTACAACCTTCTAACTTTCTCACTTGAAAGGTATAAGGATTGAAGTAAGGTTTCAACTAATGAGATATCCTTTACAATGAAGGTCAGTGTATAAGGATATGATATCTCTCTAAGCTCTTGTATGATTTATACAATAGGGTTCAACTTAGAAGAAGTGTTTGAAGACTAAGATAGTCTCTTTGAGGACTTTGAAGCTTCAGAGTAGTTGTAGTTGGATTCAGTAGTTTGGATACTTCAAATGGTCTTCACACTTCTGTATTTATAGACAAATTTGAGGATTTGCCCGTTGGAGAGGCAGTCTCAAATGTCTTCCTTGAAATCTTCAAACTGGAAGACAGATTCTGATAGTGACATGTCCTTAATTTGGGAAATAAACGGCTGTAACCACTTTGTCTTCATTCTGCAGCACTTTTCCCAATGTCTGACTTCAAGATTCACTTGGTCAAACATGGACATCTCTTCTTATCAAGGGTCCTGAGATAAGGACAACATTCCTTATCTCTTGGACAACTCTACTTATCAGTTTCAACAGAGTTTCCTTATCAGCAGTGTTGGCTTGCTCTTATCAGATGACTTGGCTCTTTCTCTTTCTTTGAAAGTCTCTATTATATGCATCCTTAGATTAGATCTTGTTCATTCATGACATAGAGTAGTTGTCTTTGACCATATCAGCAAAGTTGTCTTTAAGACAGATTTGGTTCAAGTGTGCTGAGACAACTCTTCCGAAGAGCTCTTGTTGGACAATCCTTCTGAGCTTTGTGTGATGTAGTAGATTAGTACTTTGATGATGCATCTTAAATCATCTTGACATCCATTAAGTTGTCTTTTAACTGATTATACTTGATCAGCATACTTGTCCTTCAGCAGACTTGGGGTCAATGTAGAAACTGAGCCTTGAGGGGACTTAGAACATAATAATCTTGTAAGCTTGTGTTCCCCCTCAACTTGTACATCTATTCATCTAAGAGCTGCCTAACACATCAGCTTCTCTACTTGTCTTAGTCTACGTGTTCCAACAGAATTGAAACATGTTCATTAAAACTTGACTTATCTACTTGGCATGTCTCAGGGGGTTTTGGTATCATAATCAAAACACATTTTATTCCCAACAATTTCCCCCTTTTTGATGATGCCAAAACCTATACAATCTATGCAAAGGTGACTTGATTACATTTATTACATTCTACTACAGTGAAAGTGACTGAGGCCAAGTTTCCTGAAAGAAAAATGTGTTAGTGTATTTTCTGTTTTCATTTGCATATAGGTTGATAAGTCAGACAAGTTAGGATTCAGTAATGTTGATTCTAAATGTGTTCAACTATCATTCAAATAAGAGATCATTACAGGCATGTTGATAGTTGAACAACCATATTAGAGCATGAACATTACATCAAAGCATAATTTAACTAAATTACATGATCAGAGCAATAAACTATCTAATGATCAAATCAATACTTAGCAAGATAGTTTATCAGAGCATTAATCCTTAAGTATCAGAGCATCCTTATCAGAGCATCATCTGAGCATCAAGTTATTAGAGCAAAACATATCAGCAGCCTTGATCAATTTCAGCATAGATGACCAATTTCAACAAGTTAACAGTCAAGACATTCAGATCAGCAAAAAGGGTCAAGAGGACTTAGCCAATTCAGAGATTATCTTCAGGAGGTGGCACCATCCCATATTGTGCCCACACTCTCTTCTTTAATTCCATGGCCTCTTGGTTAGTTCCCTTGGGTCCAAGTTCCATCCTGTTTAACTTCAGGATCTCAAAGAACTCTTGGAAGATTCTTGACTGATCAATCCATCCATCCAGCTTTGGAGGCATGTAAATGATTAGCTTGGGGGCAGTGAATTCAATTCTTGCAATGTCAGCAGCTGCAAGCAATTGTTGATATAATCCCCTGTAGTACTCAATCATAAACCCAGTAAAAGAGGAGTTAACATCTTTTCCATTCCATCTGTCAATGACATAGTAGTCATAGACAAACTCTCTCTTTGCCTCTTCCCATGTATCATTCAGTTGTATTGGCACCCATTTATCCAAGTGTAGATATTTGGTGTCCATGGGGATTAGTAGTTGTGGTTTTAACTTGCTGTATGTTGCTCTTCTTCTTCTTGGTTTCTGAAAATCAGCTCTTCTCTTGTCTCTTGCTCTGTTTGCTTCTTCTATTTGATCCATTTTTTCTTGAGCCCTCATCATGGCCAGCTTTTGTTGTGTTTCAGGGTCTTTGCCATACCCTTCTTGAAACAACTTTGATGGATCATTAATTTGCACAGTTGTCTTCTTCTTTGGTTGAGGTCCAAAGCCTTCTTCATATAGCTCTTCAATATTTTCAGCAGCTTTGACACCTTCAGTGGACTTGGTCTCAGCAGACTTATCTGTTTCAGAAGACTTTGCCTTTTCAGCAATTTTGGTCACTTCAGCAGATTTGACCTTTTCAGCAGCCTTAGACTTCTCCTCAACAGTCTTGCTCTTCTTGGGGGTAGGCTCTTCTTCCACAGTCCTGAATTCAATTGGCAAATCAAGACTGTTAGGAAAATCTGTAAAACTTTCAGCAGTTTTCCTTTTGTTTCCTTTTGCTTTCTTGATTTGGTCTCTTGTTTGGACTCCTTCAGTGGATTTGTCCATTCCAGAAGCTTCTCCTCCTGGCCTCTGCTGAAGCCTAGCTCTTTCTTCTTGTGTTGATGCCATAGAAGCCTTCATTGCTATGGCTAACTTCTCTTCTTCATAAAGATCTTCTAAGTTCAGAACTGCTTGCTTTTTGCCCTTATCTGAACCACCAATAACCAAGGCACCTTTGGCCTTTGCTCTTTCTTTTTCCCCCTTTTTGGCAGTATCAAAACACTGAGGTTTGAGCTCACTCATGGTTGTTGCCATCAAGGATTGGGCTAGGTTCAGTGATTTCATCTCTTCTAGCAAATATACATTTTCATCATGTATATTTTGCATCCTGTCACTGCTCAAGCTAAGGAAAGCTAGAACAGGCTTCATCTTTTGCTCAACAACCTCTTCCATGGTTGCTTTCAGAGATGCATCAAGTTGGGCTTTTAGGAACTCAGTGAGATTTGTCACAGCACTTTCAGCAATGTTGGCCATCACATCTTGGGAAAACTTATCTGAAGCAGCTTTCACCATGACTAACCTCATCTCTTCAGCTCTCTTCTTTTGTAGAGCAGTTTTCTTTCCAAGGGCCTGCTTGACAGTCAGCCTAATTGCTTTGACATTGGCATTATGATTGTCTCTGAGCAGCTTCTGTTCTTGCTTGACTTCTTTGGAAATTGATTCCATGCTTGTTTTTGCTTTCTGAACTTCTGCATATATGGTTTGCAATCCTAACTCTACTCCACTGATCCTGGCTTCAATTGTGGGCAACACCACTTCCTCTGAGCCTGTCAGTCTCATTTCTACTGAAGCCAAAGTTCTTCCTTGCTCATCCAAGGTGTCTGAAGTTTCAGCATAGGCAGTTTGGACTTGATGAGCCAAGGAATCCAGTTTTGCTGAATGTTCACCAAGGATTGCTTGGGATGAACTGGAATCCACTTGGATAGGGGCATCAGTGAGTAGTTCATCTGTAAAAATTTGATCAAAGGAAATTCCTGCAATGTCAGACAAGTCAAATGGGTTAGTGAATAAACACTCATCACCCTCAATATTTTTTGCATAAGACTCTGATACATTAGCAGTCTTCTTCTCATTTTCAACTTCTTTTTGTCTCCCTTCATAGATAATGTTCTCACACAAAGGATCAGGCCTCCTTTCACCAAGGGATTCTTGAAGTTCAGATTTGACTTCAAGAATAATCTGTCCTTCCTCACTTATTCCACCCTCATTTGGTGGTACACTCACAATCTTAGTGATTACTACCTCTCTATCATCCATAACTCCCTCTGATTTTTCAATTCTACTTTTCTTTTCAACCCCATCTCCTAAACCTGCATCACTTTCACCCTCAACATGGTTCAAAATTGGCATTTGTTGGGAGAACACAGTGCTTTTCTCAGCAGCCACTGAGTCATCCTGAATGATTAAGGGCTGATCAGTGTCCAACTCTCCTAACATTGAATAGGCCTTAACCAAACCAGCTTCTATGATAGGAGCCTCCACATCTGTAAGTTGTGCCTTGGGTTCAGAAGAACCTTCATTGGCAGATGTGTCCTTGGCTGTGTCATCAGCTCTGGTCAACACCTCTAAAGATACAGAGCATTTTCTATGATAAGTAACAAGGTTTGAAAACTTGCTGGATTCAGAAGGTTTGGGTTGGGAAGGTTCAGGGAGGTTGGTCTAGGAGGGTTCAGGAGGGTTGTCTTGAGGAGGTTTAGAGGGATTTGCTGGATCATCTTTGCCATCATCACTTGAGCTGCTATCAGGGTGCTTAATCCCTTTAGCAAGCCTCTCTTTCTCCTCAGCAATCTTGTCTGCAACCAATTTGGCAAATATTTCCTCATCAATGAGGAACCTAGTTTTGTTTACTCCAGCAAAATGGAGTAATCTACCCTCTTCTATTTGCCACCAGTTTGCACCTTTGTCATGAATGACCTGTGCAATCTCCATAATGTACTTATCTTTCACCTCCACTAACATCCTTAAATCATGGAACATGGTTTGGAGTCTTGGGAATTCTGCAAGTTGTGGGTATAGACTGTCCATAGTAGCCCTTGCTCCACCTCTGAGCATACTTTCATAAGTATACTCCTCCTCATTCTCATTTGATTGAGAACTTTGGGCTATAGGGGAGTTGGCTCTAGTTTCAGGAATTGCAGCTTCAGGTAGGCTTAGTTCAGGAGGGTTGGCTTCAGAAGGGTTGAGCTCAATAGAATGTACTTCAGTTGCTTTTGAGAGCAATGGATCTGAATGGGCTTTGCTAAGGGGGTTGGCTCATGAAGTGTTGTTTCTAAAAGCTTTGAAAAATTAAGCATAGATGAGTCAAGGGGAGACAGGAGTCTTGTCTCATCTACTGCTAAATCTGCTAGCACATCAATCCCACTTCTTTGCACACTCCCTTCTAGAGAATATCTCTTAGTCAGATTGACAGGGGTGATAGGTTGGTTAGAAGGGGTAACATGGGTTTCAGGGGAGTTGGGTTCAGGAGTTTGGGTTTCAGGAGGGTTGGCTTCTAAGGATTGGCCTTCAGGGACTTTGGACTCTAGGGTTCCAGAACCAGAAGAGTTGGTCCTGAACTTGGATTTTGTCCTACTTTCTGCCCTGCTCTCCCTTAGAGCTACTTGAAGTGACCTTTTCTCCTGAAGTTCTAGCACTTTTTCAGTGGGCTTGGCTCTCCTCTTGCTTGCTCTACTTCTCCCACTTCCTTCCTGTTCCTTCTCAAGGACAACTTCCCTGGGCCTTTTATCACCCTTTTTCTTTTGCCTTGTCTCATTATATTTCTGCCTCAACTCTTCTGAGTGGTCAGAAGGCACTTGCACTCCCTCTTCTGCCACTTCATCAACTTCAATTGATGCTCATGAGGCTTCTTCTGTTAGAACTTGAGACAATTTCTTGGTTTTGACAGGCCTGGCCTTTGTTCTTTTCTTCATTAGGCTTCTCCTCAACCTCTTCAGCAGGTTTGGCCAATTGGTGTCTTCTTTGTTCAGTCTTTTTGCTCAGTTTCCTGAACAAAATTTTCTGGGCAGGGAGGGGCTTGGCAAAGGTTTGCATCTCAGAGTAATGAGCAAACTTCTCAATCAACAGGCTTGCCCTTGTGCAGTACTTGAGCTTGCCCTCCAATAAAACATTGTTGTAGGCTTTCACTTTGAATTTTGCCTTTTCCTTCATCATCTCAGACAAGATGAAGGTCCTCCAATCAAATTTTATGCCCTTGTCACTGGCATCAATTACTGCAGCCATGATTCTGATCCTTGGAGCACTCACTTGTTCCAAGCTGCCAGTGTTGCTCTTGAGACTCTTTGTAATTACCTCAAATAGATTGAGGAACTTGAGATTGAGAGTCCTCTTGTGCTGGGTAGAGGGTATTGGTCCTGGAACAAAGAGCCCATCTTGAGCAATTTCTTGCTCATGGCCATTGCCATAGAATTCTGGATTCCTCCCTCCAGAGGGCAATCCAAAAGCAGCTTCTACATCCTCTTCAGAAAATTTCACCCTCTGAAATCTTTCTTCTTCTTCTTCTTCTCCTTCAGCCCTGTAGGAAAGTCTTGTGGTGACCTCTCCATCTTCTCGCTTTCCTTTCCATTTCAGAAAAGCAAAGAACTCTGCCATGTAAGATTCAAGGCAAGAGTCTGGCTTTTCTTGCATGAACTTTTGAAGGCCAACCCTTCTTAGCCATCTCAAGGTTGGAGTAACCTCTGGATCATCACACTCAAAAGAGAGGATAGGCTAAAAAATAAGGTTGTTTTTGTGGCTTAGATAGCCAAAATCAAGGTCAAGATCCTTGTTTGTGAAGTCAACAACCATTTATGTTCTAACTTTGGGAGCCATGAAAGGAAATGAAGGATTTTGAGAGAGTTTCTGAGAGTAAGAAAATCTAGGGTTTCAAGAGATTTTGAATGCGTGGGGAAGGAATGAACTGTTGTATGGCTTCTTAAGACTTGTGAATATTCCAAAAGGAATGTATGTCAATGAGTAGGTGAGTCTTAAGGCAATTCAACGGTTTAAAAATGAGGAAATCAAGTTTGGACGACCAAGATCAGTTTCAGGGGAGTTGGCTAGTTTTGATCAAATGGTCAAAAATCAATGAAACAGTGAAAAACTGTTTTATTCAAAACGTGGGAGGATTTTTAATGTTTGTTTAAAGCTGGGGGGTTATCAAGGTAGATCATGTTTCAAATTGTTTAATGCAAACAAGAGTTAAATCTTGGCATTTAATGCATTGAAAGCGACTTTTTGGGTAAGGGACAAATTGAATCCTTAAAAGATGATATCTTTAAAAGGAATGAGACAGTTATTGAAATAGGCAATGATTACCCAAAATAGGTGCTTATCAAACCAAGATTTGGTTTGATAGCCAAGACAACTTATCTGACCCTACATGGACAAGTGTCCTGAAGAGATATGGACAACTGTCCTGAATTTCAATGGACAAGTGTCCTGAACAAAAGAGGTCATCTCTTCTGAGTTTCAGTAGACTTGACCAAGTCTGCTGAACATTGATTTCAGTTCCCCCTTGATTAATAAACTCCTTTGGACTCATTTGACCAACTTCCGTGGATCAAGAAGTCCCAACTCTGCTGATAATTCCAAGAATCTTGCCTCTGCAAGTAGTTTTATCAAAATATCAGCCTTTTGATGATCTGTGTGGATTTTTACTAGCTTGATGTCCTTCTTCTCCACATGGTCTCTGATGAAGTGATGCTTGATATCCACATGCTTGCATCTAGTGTGTAACACTGGATTCTGAGATATTGCAATAGCACTGTTGTTGTCACAGAAGATTGACACTTCAGTAGAGTTGACATTGTAGTCTCTTAGTTGTTGTCTCAACCAAAGGATCTGAGCACAACAACTTCCAGCTGCTACATATTCAGCTTCAGTGGTGGAGGTTGCCATTGTGTTCTACTTCTTAGAGAACCAAGAAATGAGCTTGTTCCCTAAGAATTGACATGTCCCAGAAGTGGACTTTCTGTCAATTCTACAGCCTCCATAATCAGCATCTGAGTAGCCAGTTAGCTCAATGTTGTCATCAACAGGGTACCAAAGGCCTAAATTTTCAGTGCCTTTGAGGTACCTCAAGATCCTCTTAGCAGCCTCTAGATGGCTTTTCTTAGGATTTGCTTGAAACCTAGCACAAACACCTACTGCAAAGGTGATGTCAGGTCTGCTGGCAGTGAGGTAGAGGAGTGAACCAATGATTCCTCTATACTCAGTAGAGTTGGTTGGAACACCACTCTCATCTGGATCCATCTTCCAATTTGTGTTCATTGGGATCCTTACTGGCTTGCTGGTTGTACACCCAAATTTCTTGATCATTTCCCTTGTGTACTTTGCTTGGTTGATGAAAATTCCTTATTTTGATTGCTTGACTTGTAAGCCCAAGAAGAAATTCATTATTCCCATTATTGACATCTCAAACTTGCTTTGCATGAGCTTTGAGAACTTCTCACACAACTTCTCATTTGGGGATCCAAATATGATGTCATCAACATATATTTGGACTAGCAAGATGTCCTTTCCTTCAATAATTCTGAAGAGAGCCCTGTCCACAGTTCCCTTGATAAATCCATGATCCAAGAGGAATTGTGACAATGTGTCATACCAGGCTGTTGGAGCTTGCTTGAGTCCATATAGAGCTTTCTTCAGTCTGTAGACTTGGTTTCCAACTTCAAAACCAGGTGGTTTCTCCACATAGACTTCTTCCTTCAAAACTCCATTCAAGAAGGCACTCTTGACATCCATTTGGTACAATTTGAACCTCTTGTGGGCTGCATAGGCTAAGAAAAACCTTATTGCTTCTAGCTTTGCCACAGGTGCAAAGGTCTCATCATAATCAATGCCTTCTGATTGACAGTAGCCTTTTGCCACTAGTCTGGCTTTATTTCTGACAATCACATCATTCTCATTCTTCTTGTTCTTGAACACCCACTTGGTTCCTATGACATCTTGATGTGAAGGCCTATCCACCAGCTCCCATACATCATTTCTAGTGAATTGGTTCAGCTCTTCCTACATTGCCGTGATCCAATTTGCATCTTGAAGTGCTTCTTCAATGTCACTTGGTTCCTGTTCTGATAGGAATTAAGCAACAAAACAAAGCACTTTCACCATGAAACCTTCTGGTTTTGACTCCTATACTTGGATCACCAAGTATCAGATTAGTAGGATGGTCAGACAACCATGTCCTTCTTGTTCTGAACCCTTCAGTAGAGTTGTCCTCTACTAAGGTGGAGTCACCATTATCATAAAATTCAGGATAATAGAATGCAGGATCTAATTCAGGATCATATTCAGGGATGTTGTCCTCAATGTCAGGGACATTGGCATTTTCAACATTTATGGTTCCCCTTGGAATATTTGATCCATTAACTACCTCAGCAGAGCCTGCTTCTTCATTGGTAGTTGTTACCTGAGTGTGAACTGGGATTGGGTCATTCAGTTCACCATTTCCTTCAGTGGGGTTTGCTTCAGGAAAGTTGCCTTCAGGATTGTTGTCCAGTTTTATGTTTTCAGGAGGATTGGCTTGGACAACATCTATGAATACATTGTCTTTGTCTTTTAGGCTTAATCTGGTTGTTCTTTGTGTGATCTCTTCAGTATCCAAGTCTTTGTTCCTGACCTCAAAAATAGATTCATCAAACACAACATGAGGTGTTTCCTCCACAATTAGGGTTTTACAGTTGTACACCCTGAAAGCTCTACTGATTTGGGAATATCCGAGAAATATCCCCTCATCAGCTTTGCTGTCAAAGGCTTTCAACTTCTCTTTCCCATTGTTGTGAATGAAACACTAACGACCAAATATGTGGAAATATGACACTTTAGGCATTCTTTCTTTCCAGAGTTCATAGGGGGTTTTGCCTTGACCCTTAGTAATCAAACATCTGTTTTGAGTATAACATGCAGTGTTTATAGCTTCAGCCCAAAACCTCTTAGGTAGGTTTGAATCAGCAATTAAGGTTCTAGCAGCTTCTTTTAGAGTTCTATTCCTTCTTTCTGCAACTCCATTCTACTGAGGAGTTCTAGCTGCTAAGGTTTCATGGGCTATACCATTTATTGTACAATACTCATTGATGTATGAATTTATGAACTCAGTGCCTTTATCACATCTTATCTTGATTATGTTAAGGCTCTTTTCATTTGACAATCTCTTTAGCATTTGACTTGTGTTTCCTTCTTATTAAGGAGAAATACTACCCATGTGAACCTAGAGAAGTCATCTACTACAACCAAAGTGTATTTTCTTCCATTTATGCTTGCAGGGGTAATTGGTCCAAATAGGTCCATGTGTAAAAGTTCAAGTACCCTTTCAGTAGAGATGACTGGTTTTCCCTTAAATGAGGCTTTAATCTGTTTTCCTTCTTGGCATGGCTTACAAACATGCTCCTTAATGAAAACCTCATTAGGTAGTCCTTTAAATAATGTATTTCTAGCAAGCTTGTTCATTGATTTAAAGTTCAGGTGATTTAGCCTTTTATGCCATAACCAACTTTGTTCATTAGAGCTCTTAGCAATGAAGCATGCATCATCAGTAGACTTGTCCCAGTCAGCAAAATACACATTTCCCTTTCTAGTTCCAGTCAGTAGAGTTTGTTGAGTCCTATCTTTAATTAAGCATTTTCCACTTGAGAACTCAACATTAAAACCTTTATCACAGAACTGACCTATGCTTAGCAAATTGTATTTGAGACCAGCCACATAAGATACATTGGATACCTTGATATTACCAATTATCAAGGTACCATAACCTTTTGTTGTTGCTTGTGAGTTGTCTCCAAATGTGACATTTGGGCCTTCTTTTTCAGTGAATTCAGTGAGGAGTTCTTTATTTTCAGTCATGTGCCTTGAACATCCACTGTCAAGGTACCATGCTGACTTTTTGTTCATGCTCCTCATCTTCTTGTGGCCCTTGGGTACCTGCAATTAGCAAGTGTTAGGTACCCTTTGAATTTTGGGTCCTGAGAGGTTAGTTGTACCTTTAGGAACCCAAACTTGCCTAATTACCCTGATTGATTCAAGGTGGCTAAGTTGTTTTCCTTTAGCATCAACATACACTGTGTTTCCCTTAAATGCCTTTGGGAAAGTGTGTGTGAAAGTGTTGACTCTGTAAGTTTTAGGAGAGTTGTCAATTCTCCTAACCTTATGAGTTCTTTGTGCTACTTGAGGAAATCTTTGAAGGAAGACATATTTATGACCATTGCCCTTTGGCATGAAGGGTTTTGGTTGTCTCATTTTATTCTGCCTTTGAGGATAGTTCTCCTGAGGTCTGTTCAGCTGAGGCTTCCTCAGTAGAGTTGGCCTAGGCTGACTAAACCTTGGATAACTCCTCTGAACATTGGTCAGGAGAGTTGCCCTTCCATTAGGTCTACTCTGCTGACCAATATTCCTCTTGTGTTCAGGGACTTTGGCCTTTTCCAAAGGTTTGGGCCTAGTCTCCTGAACCACTTGAGTGGGAATATCATTTATTTTGCCCTTCCCTTTGTTCAGTGGCTGAATTAATTCATTTTCAGCTTGTTGTGCCACTGATTTAACAAAGATTTTCTTAGTATTACTTGTGGAAGCAACACTAAGACAAGGTGAAGATTCAAATGGATCAAAACCTAATCCACTTCTTTGAGCCATAGGTCTTTGGTAACTTTGAATTTCCTCTATTGTTCTAGAGGATTTGTTCAAAGCAGACATCTTTAATTTCAGTCTCTCTTCACTTAATTTAAGAATGTCATACTCATGTGAGAGGTTTTCAAATTTTTCTTGAAGAATTTTTAGTTCAAAATCTTTTCTCTTTTGAGAGAGCAGTTGATCATCAATCTGTCTTTGTTGGTCAACTATCCTGAGATTTGCTTCCTCCAGCTCTCTCAACACTTGTTGATACAACTCAGTAGACTTGATATCAACTACTGTCTCAGTAGGTTTTGAAAGCTCAATTGAAAGCCTTTCATTTTCTCTCACACAATTGTCATGAAATTCTTGTAGCCTAGTGAAATCTTCCATTAACTTCCCAAAAGAAAGTTTCAAGTTGACTTCACTAGTGTTTTGTGATAAGAATGATGGTGAGCTAGAAGTAGAGGATACTTCATCATCCTCTATGGCCATGTTGCACACATCATCATCATCACCACTGTTTGAGAGCAGTCCATCAGAAGAGTTGAAGCTTTCAGCACTATCAGATCCTTCACCAGCCATCATGGCTTTTCTGTTGGTGAATTTTCTATCTCTTTTAGCTTGCCTCTCTCTTCTTTCCTTAGAGCCGAGTTTAGGGTAATCATACTGGAAATGCCCTTTCTTCTTGCAACTGTAGCACAGATCCTCATCATCATCTTTCTTTGAATCATCTCTTCTTCTAGATGAGGAGGGTTCAGCTCTGTTGGACTTTCTCCTTTCAGAGTACTTGTCCTCTGATCATTTCTCTTCAGGCTTCTTGTCCTCAGCTTGTGCTTCAGCAGAGTTGTACCTTCTCCTGAATTTGTTGTCTTGGTAGAACTTCTTGTATCTACCAAACCTTGAGTTGAGTTTGTCAAATTTCCTAGCCATGAGGGCCATCTCTTCCTTCATTTCAGCCTTAGAGACTGACTTTGATGGTCTTGGAGTGGACTGCATTTCTGGTTCAGCAGTTTTGGCTTTGAATGCCACTCCTTTGGTAGGTAAGGAAGGTTCCTCAACTGGCTTTCTTCTGTTGAGATCAAACTCATAAGTTTTAAGTTCAGAGAAGATTTGTTGCATGGGCATGGTGGAGAGATCCTTGGTGTTCTGCATCATCACAGCATATACATCCCACTTTTGAGTGAGACTTCTTAAGATCTTCAATCCAACTTCTCTCTTGGAGTACACCTTGCCTAAGGAGTTGATTTCATTCATCACATCTGTGAATCTACCAGCAAACTTATCAATGGACTCATCCGACTCCATTGAGAATTGTTCAAACTTCTGCACAGCCACTTGGAGCTTGTTCTCCTTTATCTTTTTAGTACCCTCACACATTTCTGCAAGAGTATCCCATATTTCCTTGGCAGTTGTGCAGTGGTAGACCCTTCCCATGATTCCATCTGGAATTGTTTGGTAGAGGGTATTCAAGGCTAGATAATTCAGATTATCTTTCCTTTTCTCCTTAGAGGTGAAGTCATCTTCAGATTTGGGGATGACATCCCTTGTGTCTGCTCTTTGTTCATCAGTCAATCTGGGGTTAAGCTGAGTGAACACATAGGGTCCTCTTGTAATCACCCTCAACATGTCAGTGTGGAGAGATGCAAGATGAGCTCTCATTCTGATTTTCCAGAAATCATAATTATCAATTGAGAACATGGGTAGCTTATGATGTGATATATGGTTAACTGGATTGGTAGCCATATTGTCCAGTCCTTGACCAGCAGGAGGTGGAACGGCTGCATTGTTGTTGGCCATATCTCAAACAAGATGGGTTAGATATAGATATTATAGATTTCAGATAAAGATCAGTTCAGTGACCACAACAAATATATGATTTTGAAAATCCAGATGGATTTTCAGAAGTAGTGGTCTTTGAACCCCTGCTTTGATACCACTTGTTGGTCCTGAAAGGAGTATATAACAAGTGTATGGGGGGGGAATACACTTGTATGCAATTTCTTTTCAAACCAGAGCTCAGCAAGGTTGTCCTGGACAACTCTGCTGATATGATTAACTCTTCTAAAATAATCAAACTACTAAGTACTATTGAGTACTTAGTTGAATAACTATCTAAGTGAGTTGTATGTGCGGAATTAGTGGTTGGCCCTTTAGTTTAAACTCCTTTCAATTTCTGAAATCACCTTAAAGTTAATCCAGTTCAGGGAACTTGTCCAAATCAGGTTTTGCACAGTTTGTGATATGTATCTTTAAAAGTCCAGTTTGTGTGCAGTGTTGAATGAATGTAAAGTACTTTGAATGTAAATCAACACAAGAGTTTATAGTGGTTCAGAGACTCAAGCTCCTACATCCACTTTCCCTGATTTAACAGGATAATTCCTTCACTCTTGGAATTAACTTGTTTTATAGTGCCAAGGTGCACTTGATCAACCACACCACTCCTTGGTGCCTTGATCCCTAGGATGTCTAGAGTCCTAGTACCCTTTCTCAACTCAGAACTGAACTGTTCTTCTCTCAACAATCAGCTCCTTCCACTTCTACTACTACAACCTGATAAGGTCAAAGCTACTGATATGAAGTCATGAATGATCAAGAACCATCTGAAGAGCAAAGCCAACATTGCTGATAAGCTAAATCTACTAAATCTGATAAGCAGAACTGTCCAGATGATAAGGAAAGTTGTCCTTATCATAGGACCAATCATCAGAAGTGATGTCCATGTTTGATCAAGAGAATCTTCAAGTCAGACATTGGGAAGAGTGCTTCTAAGTCAAGACAAAGTGCTCACAGCCGTTTACTTCCCAAATTAAGGACATGTCACTTTCAAGAAACTGTCTTCCAGTTGCAGAGTTCAAGGAAGACAAATTTAAACATTTTGAGGCTGTCTCTCCAACGGGCAAATCCTCAAATTGTTCTATAAATACATGAAGTGTGGAAACCATTGAAGGCATCCAACAAGTATCAAACTAAGACAACAATTCTGAGATACAAAGCCTTCAAGATTTCGTAGAACATTCTTAGTTTCCAGAAACACTTCAACCTAAGCTGAACCACACTGTATACCCATACAAAGCTTAGAGAGATATCATATCCTTTTACACTGAGCTCATTGTAAAGGATATCTCAAACTGGTTGGAACCAAACATCAACCATTATATCTTTCCAAAAGAGAGATAGAAGGTTGTTTTAGTAGAAGTGTTAGGAATTGATTGTTGAGAGAAGAACAATTCAATTCTGAGTTGAGAGAGAGTACTGAGACTCTGATATCCTAGGGATCAAGGCACCAAGGAGTGGTGTGGTTGATCAAGTGCACCTTGGCACTATAAAACAAGTAATTCCAAGAGATAAGGAATTATCCTGTTAAATCAGGGAAAGTGGATGTAGGAGCTTGAGTCTCTGAACCACTATAACTCTTGTGTTGATTTACTTTCAAGTACTTACATTCAAACAACACATTTAAAAACTGCACACAAACATACCTTTCAAAGACACATACGCAAGACTGTGCAAAACTGTATTGGGACAAGTCCCCTGATAAACAGATTAAGTGTTAAAAGGATTTCAGAACTAAAAAGGAGTTTAAACTAAAGGGCCAACCACTATTCCGCACATACAACTCATTTAGATAGTTATTCAACTAAGTACTCAATAGTACTTAGTAGATTGATTATCTTCTAAGAGTTAATCATATTAGAAGAGTTGTCCAGGACAACCTTGCTGAAACCAGTTTTGATTAAGTTTGAAAAAGATTTGCATACAAGTGTATTCCCCCTCCCCCCATACACTTGTTATATACTCCTTTTAAGACCAACAAATAGGTATCAAATTTTTAACTAAAATTATGTAAAATTGTGAGTGTTATCTCATAATCTCAGAATCAGCACACTAAGTGAGTAGTGACCTGATAGGATCAGATAAGATTACTTAGGCCTTATCAGATGAGTTGAAGGGTTTCAATCAGATGAGAAGGTGATGTTTAGAGTTCAGCACAGTTGGCTAGATCAGCACAGTAAGATCAACACAGTACTGGATCAGCACAGTACTTGATCAACGCAGTACTTCAGCAGAGTAGATCAGCTCAGTACTTGGGTCAGCACAGTACTTGGGTCAGCACAGTACTTGGTCAGTGCAGTTAAGATCAGCACAGTATGAAGTCTATCAGCAGAGTTAGCTTTTGATCATCAGAACAGAAGGGTTGAGTATCAAAACACTAAGTAGTGATCTGATCTTTATGGACAAGTCTTCTGGTTCGAAGTTAGTTAGTTTAACTAACAGTTTTACAGTTACAGCAACTTGAGGGCATAACTACCATTTCAGTTGGGCAATAACAGAGCACATGGGTTGTTACAAGCGGTTGTAAACGGTTGATAACTACTCAAGCAGTTCCTAACAGCAGCAACTACCTTTGGTCTTTATATACTCTTGTTTGTGTACATTGTAAAGGTTGGAATGTTAGAGAGTACGTTTTGTAATCTTTGAGTTGTGTGAGTTCACGAGTGAAGTGAGGAAATATCCTATTCCGAGTGAATGAGTGTGTAAGCATTCTTTATCAATCAAAGAAGTATTCATCTAGTCCAGTGGATTTAAATCACATTGATCGAACCACTTAAATTCTTGTGTGCTGTTTATCTCATTGCTTACTTTTTGAATTACTATCCTAAGAGCAGTTATTTCTTCTACCTTCAAGTGTTCTAATTAGTTGGAGACGTCTAACTGACCATAATTAACTTGACAACTGGTGCTGTCTGTGGGAAACTGAAGTAGCTGCAGATCTAAGATGGGGAATTCTACCAAGTACAACATAGAGAAGTTTACAGGCACGGGAGATTTTGGGCTGTGGAAAGTCAAAATGCAGGCCCTCCTTGAAAAGCAAGGATTATTCGAAGCTCTCGAAGAATCCGAAGAGATTGCAGAAGAAACTGCAACATCTGCGGCTGAAAGGAGCAAGTTGCTCAGAAAAGCTCGAAGCACGATCCCACTCTGCCTTGGAGATAAGGTCTTGAGGGAGGTTGCTAAAGAGAAGTCAGTGAAAGAGGTTTGGGATAAGCTTGAGAAGTTATATATGGTGAAAACTCTTGCTAACCGACTCTATTCGAAACAGAAGTTATATGCCTTTAGAATGGGAGATGACAAACCCATTACGAAGCAGCTAGATGAGTTCAACAAGATACTTGATGATCTGGAAAATTTGGATGTCAAGCTTGAAGAAGAGGATAAGGCTCTGATCTTATTGAGTGCTCTGCCTAAGTCCTTTGAAATCCTAAAGGGCACCATCTTGTATGGTAGAAAGGAAGCAATCACATTGGAGGATGTGATCTTGCCTGTCAAGTCCAAGCTACTACATAATAAAACATCTCAAGGAGATAAAAGTAGTAGTGGAGAAGGATTGGCAATCAAGGGAGGTTAGAAGAAGTCTGTCTCCAAGAAGGGGTCTAGTCAACCCAAGGGAGCTGATAAGGGAAAATCAGCAGTGTCAAATCAAGGGGAAGTAGTGTGCCACCACTGCAACAAACCTGGGCACTTTAAGAGTACTTGTTATAAGTACAGACAGCTTATGAGAAAATCTGGTCCTAAGAACCCTGTTGATAAGAATCAAGCAAATCAAACCCAAGATAATAAGGAGCATAAAGGCTATGAGTCAGCTCAGTCCCTATCCATCACTTCCACTAAAGAGCAGCAAGATTGGATATTAGATTCAGGGTGTTCTTTCCACATGACTCCAAGAAGAGAGTGGTTTCATGATTTTAAGCATCAGAATGGAGGTTTTGTGTTGTTAGGGAATGATCACACTTGCAAAGTCAGAGGTGAAGGTACAGTACACTTGAAGATGTATGATGGAGTAGTGAGGATTCTCAAGAGGGTCAGGTATGTTCCTGAACTCAAGAGAAATTTGATATCTCTTGGTATGCTGGATTCATTGGGCTACAAATTCCAGTCAGAAGATGGAGAGCTCAGAGTTTCAAAGGGGAAGCTTACTGTTCTTAAAGGAGAGAGAAGAAATGATCTCTACTTTCTTAAGGGGGGAACAGTTATTGGCAGATCAGATGTGGCAAGGGTGCAAAACAACTTAATGTTCTGGCACAGAAGATTAGGTCATGTAGGAGAGAAGGGCCTACTTGAGCTTAGTAAGCAAGGATTGCTAGGTGGTGACAAGATCACAAAGCTTGATTTGTGTGAGCACTACATTCTTGGGAAATCCAAGAGATTGAAGTTTGGAAAGAGTTCACACTCTACCAAAGGAATTTTGGACTATGTCCATTCAGATTTATGGGGGCCAGCTAGGAATCAGACCAGAAGTGGTGGGAGATATTTCATGTCTATCATAGATGACTACTCAAGAAAGGTATGGATCACTATCCTGAAATCCAAGTCAGAAGCATTTGAAAAGTTTAAGGAATGGCTCACTGAGGTTAAGAATGTCTCTGGAAAGAAGCTCAAGCATTTGAGAACTGATAATGGGCTGAAGTTCATATCAGAAGAGTTCAATGTTTTCTGCAAGAAGACGGGTATAGTGAGGCATAGAACAGTACCAGGTACACCTCAGCAGAATGGAGTAGCTGAGAGAATGAACCAGACTTTGCTTGAGAGGGTCAGGTACATGTTGAGCAGCTCGGGATTGCCTAAAGTATTTTGGGGAGAAGCAGTGTCAACAACAATCTATTTGATAAACATAAGCCCTTCCTCAGCTGTGCAATTTAAAACCCCAGAAGAGTTATGGTCTGGCCATGTAGCTGAGTACAGTAATTTGAAGGTGTATGGTTGTTCAGCATATGCCCATGTCAAGCAAGATAAGCTTGAGCCGCGAGCCTTGAAATGTGTGTTCATAGGGTATCCTTCAGGTGTGAAAGGATACAAATTGTGGTGCCTAGAAGCAGGAATGCAGAAGTGCATTATCAGCAGAGATGTAACTTTTGATGAGAATAGAATGCCATTGAAAGAGGAGGCAAGCTCCAGTACAGCACACAACAAACCAGATGAGACACAGGTGGAGGTGGAGTATGATGACATCAAAACACTAACTGAAGAGCAGATTGATCCAGATGAGGAGGAAACTACTCATAGTGATACTGATCTTCATGACTATCAGCTGACTAGGGACAGATCAAGAAGAGAAGTCCACCCACCTCAGAGGTATGGTCAAGCTGACATAGTATCTTTTGCTTTATGTGCAGCACTTGAGGTGGAGTCTCTGGAGCCTAAAACTTACACAGAAGCTATAAACTGCCATGACAAAGAGAAGTGATTAGTTGCTATGGAGGAAGAACTGTTATCTCTGAACAAGAACCAGACTTGGGAGATTGTTGAGAGGCCTAAGAACAAGAAACTTGTTGGGTGTAAGTGGATCTACAAGAAGAAGGTGGAGACTCAGAGAGGTGGCAAGATTAGGTACAAGGCAAGACTTGTAGCTAAAGGATTTACACAGAAGGAAGGTATTGACTTTAATGAAATCTTCTCACCTGTTGTAAAGCATTGTAGCATCAGAATCTTGTTGGCTATGGTTGCTCAATATGAATTGGAGCTGCATCAGATGGATGTGACCACAACATTTCTTCATGGGACTTTAGATGAGAAGATCTACATGAGAATACCAGAAGGGTTGGACATAGAAGATGGAGAAGACAAAGTGTGCTTACTTAGAAAGTCACTCTATGGCCTCAAACAAAGCCCTAGACAATGGTACTTAAGGTTTGATGAGTACATTTGCTCAGCTGGTTTTGCAAGAAGCTTGTATGACAGCTGTGTTTACTTCAGGAGGGTTGGGAGTTCAGTTACCTATCTTCTGCTGTATGTAGATGATATGTTAATAGCAGGAGAGTCTATTAACAGTATCAATCAGGTTAAGGAGATTCTCAAAAGGGAGTTTGAGATGAAAGATCTTGGTGAAGCTAAAGTGATTCTTGGGAAGGAGATCAGTAGAGTTGAGGGAGCAATTCAGCTTAGTCAGCCTACCTATCTGAGGAAGGTGTTAGAGAGATTCAGGATGAATCAAGCTAAGTCAGTTTCTACACCAATTGGCCAGCATCAGAAGCTATCGAATCAGATGTGTCCCAAGAACAACCAAGAAAGAGCTCAAATGAGTAAGGTTCCTTATGCCAGTGCAGTAGGGAGTTTAATGTATGTTATGGTGTGTTGTATACCAGATTTAACTCATGCAATGAGTGTAATCAGCAGATACATGAGTGATCCATGCTTAAGTCATTGGGAGACAGTTAAGTGGGTCATGAGATATGTTCTAGGATCAGCTAAGAAAGGTCTGAAATTTCAGAAGATATCAGATGAGGGAGAAGGACTTGTGGGATATGTTGATGCCGACTATGCAGCCAATGTAGACACGAGAAAGTCCTTAACAGGGTATGTATTCACCTTATTTGGTACAGCTATATCATGGAGGTCAATACATCAGTCCGTAGTTGCGTTATCTACTACAGAATTAGAATATGTAGCATTGACTGAAGCAGTTAAGGAGAGCATGTGGCTTAGGGGGATCTTGAAGGAGTTTGGTATATCACAAAGAAGTGTGACTGTCTTCTGTGATAACCAAAGTGCAATACATCTTGCAAAGCATCAGGGGTATCATGAGAGAACTAAACATATAGATGTGAAACTGTACTTTGTAAGAGATATTGTTGAGAAGGGGGTGGTCCAGGTAGTGAAGATTGCTACAGAGGAGAACCCTGCTGATGCGTTCACTAAGGCATTGCCAAAAGAAAAGTTTGGCTTGTGTCTTAGACTTATTGGACTGTATTAATTCCTCTGAGGAGAACGCTACTGTTCTTGTGGCAGAAGATCAGTAGTGGAGGCTATTCTTTGAGGAGAATAGTGTTGTTGTTTTGTTGGTGGAGATTAGTTCGATTATGAGCTAAAGGTGGAGAATTATGAGTGTTATCTCATAATCTCATAATCAGCACACTAAGTGAGTAGTGAGCTGATAGGATCAGATAAGATGACTTAGGCCTTATCAGATGAGTTGAAGGGTTTCAATCAGATGAGAAGGTGATGTTTAGAGTTCAGCACAGTTGGCTAAATCCACACAGTACTTGATCAGCATAGTAATTCAGCAGAGTAGATCAGCTCAGTACCAGATCAGTATAGTACTTGGGTCAGCACAGTACTTGGTCAGTGCAGTTAAGATCAGCACAGTATGAAGTCTATCAGCAGAGTTAGCTTTTGATCACCAGAACAGAAGGGTTGAGTATCAGAACACTAAGTAGTGATCTGATCTTTATGGACAAGTCTTCAGGTTCGAAGTTAGTTAGTTTAACTAACAGTTTTACAGTTACAACAACTTGAGGGCATAACTACCATTTCAGTTGGGCAATAACAGAGCACATAGGTTGTTACAAGCGGTTGCAAACGGTTGATAACTACTCAAGCAGTTCCTAACAGCAGCAACTACCTTTGGTCTTTATATACTCTTGTTTGTGTACATTGTAAAGGTTGTAATGTTAGAGAGTACGTTTTGTAATCTTTGAGTTGTGTGAGTTCCCGAGTGAAGTGAGGAAATATCCTATTCCGAGTGAATGAGTGTGTAAACATTCTTTATAAATCAAAGAAGTACTCATCTGGTCCAGTGGATGTAGATCACATTGATCGAACCACTTAAATTCTTGTGTGTTGTTTGTCTCGTTGCTTACCTTTTGAATTACTATCCTAAGAGCACTTATTTCTTCTATCTTCAAGTGTTTTAATTAGTTGGAGACGTCTAACTGATCGGAATTAACTTGACAAAAACAATGGAGTTCTTTGCAAATCAACCATTTTCACACATTTTTTCACATCAAGAAAGAACGAGAATGCAAATGGGTGAAGGAGTACCAGATAAATAACATATTTGATGCTAGGAGTAATCTTCATTTCCTTATCGAGTTCAAAAATGTGAAGCTTCCACTGCAAAAAAAGCAGCATCATCAGTAAGGATTATATCCTCGTTACAAAATAATTAAGGAATCCGTACAAAATCAGCTTCCATTATAATTCGATCCTAGAAAGCATGTACACAAATTAGAGGGTTGTACATACAAATGAACATAAACATATTACCCACGAATATTTAGAATAAGAAATCAAAAGTTGTCTTCTCAAAGTCATCTAACAATGGTGCCATAAATTCTTTTAGAAAGCATATATCCAAGACACAATATAAAAATCTGGCAGCATTTCAAGTCACTAATTACCTTTTAGAAAAACTCAGCAAATTAAAATTCGGGATACAATTTCAAAACTACTATTAGTTCTTAGCATATTATTTATCAATAGTATGATCACGATCAGAAAATTTATAAAAAAGCCTCATATCAGTGATTGATTATTAGTGCATAAATTCAGAATGCATCACCTTTCTACCTTGTAGTTCCATTTGCAAATCCACAATTTTTCTTTGTACAACAATCAATTCTCTCAAGATCCTTATCAAATCGTCTCCCTTTTCACCAGAGTCGGTTGATAAATTCTGGATATCTTCCTGATCCAACAAAATTACCAAGTCAAAGTAGCTCACTAAAATTTCATCAACACGAGATCGAGCATATTCGTAAACACCTTCAGTGCGCGATTGCGTGAGTTGGTTGTTTAACATACTTGAGAAGGAGGAGGCGCGATGAAGTATTCGAGATCGACGGCGATGGAGAGAGCATCGGACATCCCTTCTACTCGTCTCAATGGCTTCTTATATCAGGCAAGAAAAAAAAACCACCATCAAAATACCAGTTGAATCGCGAATCGCCGGAACTGAGAAATTTTAGGGTTTTGAATATGAAGGGGTGTGTTTTGAAATGAGAAATGATATAAGAGTATATTATTATATTAATTGTTAATTTAATAAAGAAAGGGTATGTTATGAATTTTGTAACTGATTTTGGTCTTAATTGTTTTGTTTTAAATTTTTGTCTCATTTTGTTTATAGGACTTATGGATTGTCTTATATTGTTAATAAACTCAATCCACACTATGTTAGCATTACCGATGGATTCATATTAATCTTGATTATCTAATTCATGCAATTAATTCTTTTTTTGATTGTCTTTTTTTTTCTGATTTTTTGAATATGATCGTATTGAATATATGGCTAGAATTAAGAGAACTCTGATACATATCGATGGGGCGGAATGGAGCCGTAAAAGGATAAGGGCAAGTGAAGATAGTCTCCAAACAAAGCATTACAATACACGAGGTACATTTTTAATGCATATAAGTTAGGTATATAGTATTGAAATGTTTTTTAACAGTAAAATCATGACATACCATAAACTTTGATGTCATTGTATTCAACTGATTAGTTTATTTAAACAATATCCAATAACAAACTACACAACAGGTAGAATAGGATGCATTTGTTTACTATATTATGTGAGTAATAGTAATTAGTACTTTCGAATAATATGTTTGTTGCTAGAACTGTGCACATGGGTAGTAAACACATGTAGTCACTGATTAGTGAATATAACTATTGTTTAAATCTACATTTTGTTGGTCATGTAATGGTACTGCATATTAAATCATTGTGGCATGTGTTATGTTGATTTGACTTGGTGTTATTGTAATACATCCCATATAACCCTATTTTTGTTGTCGATGTCAACAAAATCAATTTTGAAGGGTCGTCAAACAAGAGTAACTCCGTTGAAAATAGGAAGGGAAAGCGAAAAGGTATGAAAGATTTGGTGAATATTGATGTCTCATTACTATATTTTTGCAGATTATTACTTTCACACAGTAGTTTTGGTAACTAAGTTTTTGATATGAATGCAGTGGATAATGTTAAAAGATGCGCAATTATGCCTTCAGACTCGAGTAATATCTTTCTAATTTCATATGAATTCTACAAAAAAAAAAAAAAATCTATTTATCTGTCATATACTCATGCAGCATTGATATTCAATATTTTAAAGACATTGAAAGTGATGGTGAACGGAGGGATAGGAGAAGAACTTACCAAGCTGCGGAATCAGAAGGTATATTGAAGATATCATATCAGTTTTTTTAACATTATACTACCCCATCTGGAATCAAATAGCTTCTGTCAATTTATGACCATTTTGCTTATTGCAGATTTTGAATTTGAAGAATACTTAAAGGATGCGTGAGCGCAAAATGAGAGAGAAATTTATAAAGTAACTAATCAATTTGGTATGTTAGTGTTTTAATTTACACCTTTTTGGACTATGTTACTGCATTTTGTAATAATTATTTTGATTTTTTAAACAGGTGGTCTACAAATTGATGCTTCGCAGACACATTATCGGTCTAATTTGCGAACACCCGTAAATGAACTAAAGGGGATGGTGTTTACTAGTAGTCAGTTACTTGAACTCAAGAAGACACCATTTTGGTTCCTCTTCAATTCAATTGTTACAAATGTAGGAAGAAAAATGGGTAGACGCTGCCAAAAAATTGAGGAGGATATTCGAGAGATTGTTAGAAGATTTGATGTTGAAACAGAAAGCTTTGTATTTGGATGTGAGAGGGTTCATCTAACGAAAAACGACGCAGAACTGATTTTTGGAATATGCTGTGGGACAGAAAAAATGAGGACTAGGATGGAGGATTATGACTTACCGCCGTGGGTAATGCGCTGTGTTAGGGAAGAATTTCGTAGAAAAGGCCCTAACTTTCCTCTGTATAAACTTGTGCTAATGAAAAGGATAAGATAACTCATTGGTCTTACTACGGTTGAAGCTATCTAGGATCTTGCTAGAGTTGTGTGTTGTTATCTTATGGGCAGCGTGCTATGCCCGGTACAGAGTGGTGCATTGCCTTGCACTACAAAAAATTGTCCAAAAGGCAACGAATATTTGCGAGTGAAATTTACAATCGCCAATTGGCAACGGATTTGGCAACTGCTAGATAAAAGGCGATGGATGTTGTCGCGGTCGCCTTTTGGCAACGGAAAAGGCAACGACATGTGTTGCACTCGCCAAAAGGCGACAGATGTTGTCGCGGTCGCCCTTTGGCAACGAAAAAGGCAATTGTGTGTGTTGCACTCGACAAAAGGCGACGGATATTTACCCCTCGCAAAATGGTAACGGGACCCCACTCGCTAAAAGGCAACGGGAGTGAGCCCGTCACCTAAACCGTCGCCCTAGTTAAATATAAATACAACCTTCACCTTCTTCCAGAACAGAAGCGGACGCATACACCTCCTCCCTCTCGAGTTTACCTCCACCGCTGTCCGTCACCACCGCCGTTGCAGATCGAACTCGTTTTTTGGCCATTTTTGTTCTACACTTCGATGAGATCATTTCTACGGTAATTTTTTTCGTTTTCATTGATTAAATTTGAAGTTATATGTATATATGTGGTTCTAGTATATATATGCATATATGTTGTATGTATATATAAAATTGTTGATTTATTTTTAGAATTGTTTGAAATTAAATGTCAATTTTTATGCATGCATGTGTTAATTGTTAGATTTTAATTGTTAATTGTGTTATGCATTTATGTTTTAATTAAGTGTTAGAATTTATTTGTTAGGGTGTTAGAATAATTATTAGAATTAATGTATTAATTAATTTTAATCGAGTTGGAGGGATAGACGTTGGTTGTTTTTGTGTTGTAGACGTCGATTGACATGAATTTTTCAAGTCGTAGTTGGATGTATAGTCCAAGATTAGTGAATGGGATTCTGAAACCCGGATTTATTAGTAGAGTAAATGGATTTATTGAAGCTGCCACTAGTAATCAGAATTCAATTTGGGAAGGAAAAATTAAGTGTCCTTGTTCGAAAGCTAGATGTCGAAATTAGACTTAAAGAGATCCCAATGAAGTGAAATCTCATTAATATCGAAATGGTTTTACATTGAATTATTATAATTGAATTTATCACGGGGAAGAGAGTTGGGGTCCACGTCCATTTCAAAACACTAATGAATTTTCGTCAACTTCAAATTAAGTTGACCCAGTGGGACCTAGTTCGTACCACACTATGGTAGAAGACTTAATGGGTGGCCCAAACATTGATTTTGGAATAAACGTGGAAGAGGAGGCACATAATGAAGAACCCCCTAACGAGAATGCGGCACAATTTTACGGCATGCTTCGTGCATCGGACCAAGACTTGTATTCTGGTTGCGAATCTCATTCGCAGTTGTCATTCAATTCCAGATTGTTGAACATTAAAACGGAAAACAAATTTTCTAAAAGGGGATACAATCAGGTCGTTGAGTTGATTCGTGAGATTTGTCCTCCCGAAAATAAGGTTCCCAAGAAATTTAACGACACCAAACATTTGATGAGTGAGATGTGTCTTCCGGTAGAAAGGATTGATTGTTGTGCACATAATTGCATGTTATTCTGGGGTGCAGACAGCGAACTAGATTTTTGTAAGATTTGTGGTGGATCACAGTATAAGCCGAGTAGGGTTGATGCAAATGGTCGGTTGAAAAAGAAAAGCCCAGTTAAGGAGATGTTCTACTTTCCGATAATTCCTCGTTTGCAAAGATTGTACATGTCCAAGGCCACTGCGAAGGATATGACATGGCATGCCTCGTGCACTTCTGATGACTCTGGTGTTATGCGTCACCCTGCAGACTCGTTGGCTTGGAAGCTGTAGATGTTGTTAACTCTTAAATGTCTTAACATTATCAACAACATCTTAATTTGACCTTCCGAGATTTTTCTAAGTCTTTTCTGAAATGCTACATTAGATGTTGACCTAAATGTTGTCGCATTTCTGGCAGGATCTAGAAGCTTCTACAAGGATATGGAACCTGGAAGATTCCAGAACATTGGAGAACATGCTAGAACAGCCTAGATGCATTTGGAACGACCTGGAGCAGGCTAGAAGGATCTAGAAAGATCATGGAAGTTGTGGAAGTTGAGTTTCCTAAAAAATAGGACCTCAATGTGGAAGCCTCTAGAATTCGTATCCCACATCTATAAATACCCATTGAAGGCTTCATAATTCAGTGTGCTCTATTCGATCAATATCCTAGACCGAGCGTTCATCCCTGTTAGGAAATTGTGGCCAATAGTTCTACATTTTAGTTCATACGTTGTATACCACCCGTATGGCTGTGTGTCTTCTTATCTATTGAGAGTGTAATCATTAGATAGACTAGGCATTTCGACAGTGTATAATTTATACACTTAGTTCGTTTTCTAAACTTGGCACCTACCTCGTTTATAGTTTCGTTGTGAAAGTTATTGTTGTAACATTTCACACAACATTTGTACTTGAAGATAAGTATTGATTTTACGCCATAAGCCAGACATAGATTTTTATTTATAAAATCTATGTTAAAAGTATTTCCATTGTGTCTCGTTTGTTTTTAGTGTTTCAAATCTTCCGCTGTGTATCTTAATTTCTGACATTCTGTTAGAGTCAGTGTTGCACTATTTGTCTCAACATTCTGTGCAACATTTATCTACTTATACTTAAACACTTCTATACACCCCACACCACACTTTCAGTTGGTATCAGAGCTGATACCTGACGACACTAGGTTAGATCTTTGGTCAAGTGTGTTTTTAGTTTAGTTTAGCAATGGAAACACATCACATATCCACTGCACTTAGGCCACCCGTTTTAGATGGTTTGAATTATTCTTATTGGAAGCCTAAGATGCGTATGTACATCAAGTCAATTGATGAACGTGCTTGGAGGACTGTACTTACAGGTTGGGAAGCTCCAAAGAGACCAGCAGACGCAGATGGTGAAGTTCAACTCAAAAGAGAAGTTGATTGGACGGCTGATGAAATAACAACAACAAGCTACAATTCTAAAGCTTTAAATGCTATCTTTACTTCTGTTGATGTTTCAATGTTTAAAATTATATCTAACTGTTCTACTTCTAAAGATGCATGGGACAGGTTGCAAGAGCATTGTGAGGGTTCAGACAGTGTTCGAAGGACTAAGCTTCGAATGTTGGGGACAAAGTTTGAGAATCTCTGAATGAAGGAAGATGAAACCATTTCATCCTACAATGAAAGGTTAAGTGAGATAATCAATGAATCACATTCTCTTGGTGACCCTATTTCTAATGTTAGAGTAGTTCATAAGATATTAAGATCTGTTCCTAAAAGATTTGATGCTAAAATTTGTGCTATTGAAGAGGCAAAAAATACAGATACATTAAGTCAAAATGAGTTAGTGAGTATTCTTAGAACATATGAAATAAACACTAATCAAGTTGATGAAAATGATGCTGATAAGAAAGTTGTGGTTTTTAAAGGAGAAACATCAAACATTTCTGAGATTCAACCTATCACTACTGAAGTTGATTCTGATGAAGAATTGCTTGATAAATGTCTCAAGGATCCTAACAACATTGCCTTACTTACTAAGCACTTTAATACGTTTCTTAAGAAATCTGTGAACAAATCCGGTAACATTCAGCCTAAGATTCAAATCAATACATCAACACCTCAACCAGAAAGGAGGAAAGGTCAATTCACACCAAGACTGTCAAAGAGTGAAGGTAAACCAAGGTATGATCCTGAATTTCGAAAATCAGTTCAATGTAATGCTTGTTCTGGTTATGGCCATTATGCAAATGAATGTGCCAATACTAGACTTAAGCAAAAACTGAATTTTAGTGCTACCTTGAGTGATGATTCTGATGATGATCTTGATGAATTAAATCAGAATGAATATTCTAATTTTACCAGAATTGATTATAATGATTCCTCAGATGATGATCTGGATGAAACAAATTCTGATGTTGTACTCGATGCTTCAACATCTACAGCAACATCAGAACAGAGTCACCCAGATTTGAACTGTTTTAATGGTTTAGTTGATGATGCAGGAAAAAGGACTGATGACAATGAATACCAAAAGCTGTTAGATGATTGGAAGAATCAGAAACTCACCCTTGATTCTCTGAATAAAAGGAATGAGAATCTGACAGACACAATCACCAAGTTAGAAGTTATTCTTACCAAAAGAGATCTGGAAATCTGTAACTTAAAGGAGAAACTGATAAATTCTACTTTATGTTTCAAGAAATATTACAAGAGTGCTTCTGAGGTAAATAATGCTATAGCTACTGGTAAGTCTAACAATCATGGTTTAGGTTATGATGGTACTACTGCTTCTATTTCTGATAAATTTAGAAAACCTGTGAAATTTGTTAAGGCAAATGTTGACACATCTGGTGCAACATCTGCAGAAACAGAGTCTCACAAGGTTAAAAGGAAGTATATCTGTCATTACTGTTTCAAAATTGGTCACATTCGTCCTTACTGTATAAAGTTGTTTGAAGAACAGAAAAACTTGAAAATGCTGCATAAGAAACTGTCACATCCTGGTAAACAGTTTTTGAAATCTGCATGGAAACCAAAAGCTACCTGTAATGTTGTTCATACCTCCTTAAAAGCATGTCTACCTGATTTATGGTACTTTGATAGTGGTTGTTCTAGACATATGACAGGTCGTATTGATTTCTTATCTGATTATGTGACCTTGAATAGTGGTAGTGTTACATATGGTGGAGGTTCTAAAGGAAAAATTGTTGGTAAAGGAACTTTGAATGTTGAAGGTTTTCCTAAGCTTAAAAATGTATTACATGTTGATGGCTTACTTGCAAATCTGATTAGCATTAGTCAACTTTGTGATGATAATTTGCATGTGAAATTTGATAAAGATTCATGTTATGTTCTTAATAAAGATGAAGTTTGTGTCATGACTGGTACTAGGTCAGCTGATAATTGCTATCTTATTGGAACAAATATGTGTAACTTGTCAAAACATGATGAAAATGTTCTATGGCATCAAAGATTGGGTCATGCAAATTACAGAGCAATGAAAAAGCTAATCAAAGCAGATGCAGTAAAAGGAATTCCAGAACTGAGGTTTCACAACACCACTGTATGTGGACCATGCCAAAAAGGTAAACAGGTAAGAATGTCACACAAAATGCTGTCACATTGTACTACACATCGATGCTTTGAATTACTGCACATGGATTTGATGGGTCCTATGGAAACTGAAAGCATTGGAGGAAAGAGGTATTCCTTAGTTGTGGTAGATGATTTTTCTAGATATACCTGGGTAGAGTCTTTGAGAGACAAATCTGAAGCATTTGCTGCATTTAAAATTCTTTATAAGAGGTTCAAAAATGTGTTTAACTTGAAAGTTGGCCGTATTAGAACTGATCATGGTAGGGAATTTGAAAACAGCATGTTTAATGATTTTTGTGATAAAAATGGTATCTTGCAAGAATATTCATCTCCTAAAACTCCACAAAAAAATGGAATTGTTGAAAGAAAGAATAGAACTTTACAAGAAATGGCTAGAGTTATGCTTACATCCAAATGTCTTGCTAAGAAATTTTGGGGAGAAGCATTGAATACTGCATGCCATATTATTAATAGGGTTTTTATTCGTTCTGGCACTAATGAAACACCTTATGAGATTTTGAACAACAGAAAACCTAATGTGAAATATTTTCATGTATTTGGTTGTGTGTGTTATATCCTGAATGATAGGGATCAACTTCATAAGTTTGATTCTAAAAGTGATAAAGGTTTCTTTTTAGGCTATTCTAGAAATAGTAAAGCTTATAGAGTTTATAACCTTAGAACTAACACTGTTCAAGAATCTGTTAATGTTGTGTTTGATGATGATAAAGGTCTTACAGATGACAAGGATGAAGAAGATGTATCACAGGTTACTGACACTTCTGAGAATACACTGAAGTCTGAAAATGTTGCACCAAATGTTAACACATCTGGGTCAACATCTACAGAACAGTCAGCTGTAAATTCACAGAATGATCTGTACATCCCCAAAACAAATCCTTCTTCAAGAATAGGCAAAAGTCATCCTTTTGACCAGATCATAGGCGATGCTACAGTTGGAGTGCAAACAAGAGGAAGAGTAAGACCAAACAAGGTAGATGTGGTAAGAACAATATGCATGTCTTCTATGTGTAATGTTGTAAATGTTGAATGCTATTTATCTTAAATTGAACCTAAGAGTGCTAAAGAAGCCTTAACTGATGAAAACTGGATTAATGCTATGCATGAAGAACTTGGTCAGTTTGAAAGAAATGAAGTGTGGACACTTGTTCCTAGACCTAGTCATACTAATGTCATTGGAACAAAGTGGATATTCAAGAATAAAACTGATGAATCTGGTAATATTGTTAGGAACAAGGCTAGGTTAGTAGCACAAGGTTACACCCAAGTTGAAGGAGTTGATTTTGATGAAACTTTTGCACCTGTTGCTAGGATAGAATCTATTAGATTACTGCTAGCTATTGCATGTTTTATTGATATTAAACTTCATCAAATGGATGTAAAGGCTGCATTTCTAAATGGCATATTAAATGAAGAAGCATATGTTGAATAACCTATAGGATTTGAAGATCCACAGTATCCTGATCATGTATATAAACTTAAGAAAGCATTGTATGGTCTTAAACAAGCTCCTAGAGCATGGTATGGTAGGATTACTGACTTTATTTTGGAATATGGATTTATTAGAGGAGAGGCAGATAGAACTTTGTTCATTAAGCACACTGAAAATGATATACTAATTGCTCAAATATATGTTGATGACATTGTGTTTGGTTCTACTTGTGATAAAATGTTGAGTAAATTTGTTGAGGCAATGACTGCAACATTTGGAATGAGTATGGTTGGAGACTTGAATTATTTTCTAGGTCTTCAAATCAAACAATGCAGTGATGGTATTTTCTTCTCCCAGAGTAAGTATGCTAAGAACTTGGTTAAAAGATTTGGTCTTGAGAATTCAAAACCAATGAAAACTCCTATGGGATCTTCTTTGAAACTTTGCAAAGACAGTGCTGGAACAGATGTTGATCCAACAATTTACAGATCCATGATAGGTAGTTTACTGTATTTAACCTCTAGTAGACCAGATATTATGTACAGTGTGTGTGTTTGTGCTAGGTACCAAGCTAATCCAAAGGAATCTCACCTGAATGCTGTGAAAATGATTATCAAGTATGTTGCAGGTACAAGTGACCTTGGAATCTGGTATACTAAGGACACCAACAACATTCTGATAGGTTACAGTGATGCTGATTGGGCTGGAGATATAGATGATAGAAAGAGTACGAGTGGAGGATGTTTCTACATGAGAAACAATCTTGTTTCATGGCACAACAAGAAGCAGAATTGTGTTTCACAATCTACTGCAGAATCTGAGTATATAGCTGCTGGAAGCTGCTGTACACAACTCTTGTGGCTGAGCAAGATGTTCCATGACTATGGTATTGAGAATGGTATACTTACAATTTTTTGTGATAATACTAGTGCTATTAACATTTCTAAGAATCCTGTACAACACTCACTCACAAAGCACATTAGCATAAGACATCACTTTATGAGAGATTTAGTAGAGAAGAACATTGTGAAGTTGGAGTATATACCTACTGAAAAACAAAATGCTGACATTTTTACTAAGGCATTAGACCATGAGAGATTCTCAATCTTGAGGAAATCTCTTGGGATGAGCACTATCTGAAAAATTCGGATGGATGTTGTCACAAATGCGTCAGCATTTGGGACAACATCATGGGTTGTAAAATTTTATAAGTTGAATTTATTTCTTACTTAGTTAAATAATTCCTTTGTAAAATATCTACGAATCTAAGAACCTTGTAGTGCAAAAATAAACATGTCGTACACCTCTCAAATGCATAAAAATGAGAATGATATTAGCATACTAAAAGATGTACCAAATCACTGAGTAACTATGGAGCACGGAGTTCACTACTACGATGCCTTCTTTTCAAAAGGTGATCCATTGGTAAAAACATCAATATATTTGTAATTCATTAAGTAAGTATGGGGCACGGAGTTCACTACTACGATGTACTCTACAGGAACAATGGATCAATACAAATTAGATGCTATAACACAAAAAGAAAAATTATGGTGCAACACAAATGAAGCAAATTCATGTAAAAACCGTGTTGAGGTGTTTGTAACAGTTTTGAGCACAACATTGCCTGATTCGAATTTATTTTTATTAGTAGTAATTATTTAATTATTTATTGAGATTTATTTTATTTATTCAATTATATAACTAACCCACGTTTTTTATTTTTCAGATTATGCTTGGACTTAGTCTTTATTCTAGAAATTTCTTAATTATTTAATTGATTAATAAAATGGATTTTTCCCACTAATTAACCATGATCTAGGTTGTGGCTAAAAATGTGGAGCACTATCACATTATTTCTGGAATTAATCGAGTTAACCTCCAACTAAACACATTCTCCCTATAAAACTCAAAATTGTGATTTATGCTGCTAATTGTTTTTTGTCGAGCTCTGTTAAGTACACTTCTTGTAGAAATTGTGTTTGGTCGTGTATTTCCCAAAATTGTTGTATACACTCTTCCAACTCGTGCCTCGAAATTTAAACCGTCCCTTTAATGGCTGGAAACCAACCTCAATCTCACTCTCACTCACACTCTGTTTCTGAAACTTCTAAACAAACTGCCCAAAACTCTCTTGAAATTCTTGCTTCAATGGCTTCGCAACAATCCAACTCCTTAAATGCCGACTCCAATGTCTCTGCAACCCCATCAACAATCACTCCTGTTCCAACAACTACCCAAATCCCACAAGATTCGACCGTTGAACAGTTTACGAAAGCTATCGAAGAAGTGTCTGCAACTCTTCGAACTACCGAACATCTACCCGTGATGCAATTTTGAGATATCACTGTGCATATCTCAAGTTATTTGGCCGATCAGACTGCTCAAATGACTGCTGCAATAAAAAGCCCTAATCCTACTGTTCCAGTTTCAACGGAGGAACATGTCGAAACCGTTGTTGAAGGAGAAGCTACTGCTGCATCCGATTCTGAGGATGAAGAAATGAAGGACGCCCAAGCTTCTGACAGTGGTACAAACTCATCTCTCTCACTTTCTGAAGAGTCTGCTCCTATTCCCTTCAAGAAAAATGCGCAGAAAGGGAAAAGACAGAGAAGCCCTGTACAAAGAAGGAGATCGTACCGTGTATTCACTCGTGTGGATTACTCTGAATCCATGAGGAAGAAGAAGAAAGCTGGAGCTGATGTTGGTGAACCCATTCAGGTGTTCACTGATTCTGATGAAGAAACTGAAGTTGCCACTGTTGCTGCAAAGAAGCCAAAGAAAGTTACTAAGAAACCAATTGAGAAGAAAGCTGCTACTGATCCCAAAGGCAAAGGGAAGGCCAAGATGATCCCTGAAGAAGAACCTGCTGAATCAGACTCTGATTCTGATTTCAATGTTTGCCTAAGAGACACGCAAGAATCTCTTAAGAAGAATGCTGAGTCATTTGCTGCTGCAAAAGAGTCCACACCAGAACCTGATGATGGTGGAAATGGGGACAACTCATCTTCTGAGGCAAAGAGCTCATCTGCTGAAGCAAAGAGCTCATCCAAAAGCTCCTCTGCACATGATGGAGACACTGATCCTGATGAGGAACTACCTTCTGAGGAAGAAAGTGAAGGTATCTCTGATCACTCTAATTATGTTGAGAAAAGGTTAGAAATTTACTCTAAGAGGAAGCTGTTGATTGAGAAAAGAATTAATGTGCCTGATTTTGATAGTAAGGGGTTGATTAAGTTTTTAGAGGATAGAAATATGTTGAATGCTGTTACATTTGGTGAAGCTTTTCTTACAAACTGGTCTTATGAATTCTATGCCTGTGTGAAGAAAAGTTATGGAAAAAGAAGTTCTAGGTCTTATGGTACTGTTAATTTTAGGGGGAGGGATGTGCCATTCACTCCAGAACTTATTAATGAGTTCTTGCACACTCCTAATGTTGATGAGGATGATGATCCAGATATGGATGTTGTGCTTACTGGAATCACAGGGGGTAGAAAGACTAAGTGGACTAGGAAGATGCTAGCTGGACACTTAACCTCCTTACATTCTGTTTTGTATAAGCTGATCATATACAATTGGATTCCCACTACCAACACCACTAAGATTACAAGAGACCAAGCCATTCTTATGTATAGGATTTCTATACTTAAGAAGTTCAATCTGAGACATACTATCTTTCACCATATGAGGAAATTTTCTGGGAAAACTACTGAGAAAGGAAATCTGCCCTATCCAGTCTTGATTTCAAACTATCTGAAGCACCATGGCTTCACTGCTAAGAAGACTGATGTTTTGAGGGGGAGAGTGCCACTACTTGCTATTGCTCCTGCCTTATTGATTGGGGACAAAATCATTGATCTGCCCATAGTTGCTCCTGGTACTGATAGTCCACAGAGATCTTCCAGACCCTCTACTTTTGCTCAACCAGGCCCTTCCAGAACACATCAGAGAAATGCACCCCCAAATGTTGAGAACATTCGTGTCAACATTTCTGGTAATGTGTATCTTTCACAGGAATTCATCAAACTACAGCTCAAGCACTTGCAGGAAACTATTGATAAGCTCCAGTTCCTAAAGGATAGGTGGTCCAGTATGCTTTCACCTACAACAGGGGGAGTACCACCACCACCATCAAATTCCAATGTGGTGATTGAAGAATTGAATGATGATGGGGTTCCTACTGCTGCTGCTGCTGGTGGTGAACCTGATGCTGCTGTGACTAATGTAGTTGCACATCTTGCTGCTACTTACTTTGTGGATGAAGCTGATGATGAAGATGCTGAGATGGAGACCCTGTATGGTGATCTACACTGATGAACAGGGACAAGCAAGACAGGGGGAGATCTGAATATATCATAATGGCTACTGTGTAGGAAGTTGATGCTGCAGCTGTTACCACAGCAATATATGCCATTTATTCAGTTCAATCTCTGTAATTAATGTTTAAGTATTCTGAAATTCTGATACACTTGTTATTTATTTTCTTAGATGTTAGTTTGTTTATTTGTTGCAACTTGCTTAAATTATGGTTACATTTGATGATATATGTTTACTGCCTTTGCTTAATATGTTTACAGATTATCATGTGTTTACTGCAGGTTGCTGGAGTCTTTGTTTTGTTTACTCCTTTTTGCTCTGATTTTTTTTATTATTTTGTTTTTGTTAGTGTCTTACTTAGATTCTAAGTTAATTCTTCCAGTTCAACTTATTATCTTAGTATAGTTACTTATGTTGTGAGTAAGTGTATAGTTTATACTTATTCTATTTTGGATAAAATAGTTTTGATCCTTTGGCATGGATCATTATGAAATTATCCTTGATCTTCATTTGATTTGATCCAACGATTACAACAGGTATTGTCTTGACTAGTGCTTAGCAATGATGTCAACCTCAACTAAGTACATAAAACTGAGTATGTATAGAAATATATGTGCATCAGGTGTGTTGTAGTCGAAAGGTCAAATTGGGGGAGATTGTAGATGTTGTTAACTCTTAAATGTCTTAACATTATCAACAACATCTTAATTTGACCTTCCGAGATTTTTTCTAAGTCTTTTCTGAAATGCTACATTAAATGTTGACCTAAATGTTGTCGCATTTCTGGCAGGATCTAGAAGCTTCTACAAGGATCTGGAACCTGGAAGATTCCAGAACATTGGAGAACATGCTAGAACAGCCTAGATGCATTTGGAACGACCTGGAGTAGGCTAGAAGGATCTAGAAAGATCATGGAAGTTGTGGAAGTTGAGTTTCCTAAAAAATAGGACCTCAATGTGGAAGCCTCTAGAATTCGTATCCCACATCTATAAATACCCATTGAAGGCTTCATAATTCAGTGTGCTCTATTCGATCAATATCCTAGACCGAGCGTTCATCCCTGTTAGGAAATTGTGGCCAATAGTTCTACATTTTAGTTCATACATTGTATACCACCCGTATGGCTGTGTGTCTTCTTATCTATTGAGAGTGTAATCATTAGATAGACTAGGCATTTCGACAGTGTATAATTTATACACTTAGTTCGTTTTCTAGACTTGGCACCTGCCTCATTTATAGTTTCGTTGTGAAAGTTATTGTTGTAACATTTCACACAACATTTGTACTTGAAGATAAGTAATGATTTTACGTCATAAGGCAGACATAGATTTTTATTTATAAAATCTATGTTAAAAGTATTTCCATTGTGTCTCGTTTGTTTTTAGTGTTTCAAGTCTTCCGCTGTGTATCTTAATTTCTGACATTCTGTTAGAGTCAGTGTTGCACTATTTGTCTCAACATTTTGTGCAACATTTATCTACTTATACTTAAACACTTCTATACACCCCACACCACACTTTCAGAAGCATTTGGACCATTCGTATCCTGATTTTGCATCTGAAATTAGGAATGTTAGGTTGGGCTTGAGCATAAACGGTTTTGCACCGTTTGCAATGACGGATCAATTCATGTTTCTTTCGATTCTTGTGCCTGGGCCTAAAAGTCCGAAGGACAAACTTGATGTGTTTTTGCGACCACAAATAGCAGATTTGAGATTTTTATGGGAAAATGAGGTGCAAACTTACGATGTTGCTAGAAAGAAAAACTTTTTGATGCGAGCTGCACTTATCTGGACCATTAGTGACTTCCCAGCATACTCAATGTTGTCTGGTTGGAGTACAGTCGGAAGGCTTGCTTGTCCATATTGTGGAGAGTACACCGATGCTTTCTCTTTAAAGCTATGTCGAAAACAATCGTGGTTCGACAACCACCGAAAGTTCTTACCATCGAAAAATACGTGGCGAACAAATAAAACTGCATTTAGGGTCGAAGTAGTAGTCACAGATGATCCACCGCCTATTTAAACGGGTGCGAGTCTCCTACACGAAATTGATCATTTGGGATATAGAAAGGTTATAGAGGAGGGTGCTGAGGCCCACAACAAAAAACTTTCTAGAGGGTGGAAGAAGAAAAGCATTTTCTGGGAGTTGCAGTATTGGAGTACCTTGTTGATACGACATAATTTGGACGTGGTGCATATTGAGAAAAATGTGTTTGATAACGTATTTAACACGGTGATGAATGTGGAGGGGAAAACAAAGGACACGTCTAAATCAAGAAATGAGTTGAATGATTATTGTCGTCGTCCCTCCCTCGAGAAATGTCCACGTACAACAAAGTATCCTAAGGCTTCTTATTCGCTTGATAAGAAGAAAAAAGATGTTATTTGTAAGTGGATAAGTGAGTTGTAGTTTTCAGATGACTATGTGTCTAACATGTCCCATTGCATTGACTATGTGTCTAAATCAAGAGATGAGCTGAATGATTATTGTCGTCGTCCCTCCCTCGAGAAATGTCCACGTACAACAAAGTATCCTAAGGCTTCTTATTCGCTTGATAAGAAGAAAAAAGATGTTATTTGTAAGTGGATAAGTGAGTTGTAGTTTTCAGATGACTATGTGTCTAACATGTCCCATTGCATTGACTGGTCGAAATTGAAATTGTATGGGATGAAGAGTCATGATTGTCACGTGTTTATGCAGAGACTACTACCGATTGATTTTTACAATATTCTACCGCTCAATGTGTGGAAAGCAATCACTGAGCTTAGTCTATTTTTTAAGGACTTGACTTCTACGACCATCACAGTTGACAACATGACTCGAATGGAAACAAATATCCTAGTAATCTTGTGCAAGTTGGAACATATCTTTCCACCCAGCTTCTTTAACTCTATGGAACATCTACCTGTGCATCTTGCATATGAAGCAAAAGTTGCTGGTCCAGTTCAATACAAATGGATGTATCCATGCGAGAGGTAATTTAATTAATTTCTCATACGATTCTTAAAATTTAATCAGGTATCTTCGCACCTTGAAATTAAGCGTGGGTAACAAAGCATGTGTTGAAGCTTCGATTGCAAATGCATATTTAACTAAAGAGGCGTCAATGTTTTGTTCTCACTATTTCGAGGACCATGTTACGACAAGGATACACAATGTACCTCGTAATTACGATGGTCGTGGTGAAGTACAAGAGTATGTCAAGGGTACTTTTTCCATATTTAAGGCGCCTGGCAAACGATTAGGAAAGCCTAAGAAGAGATGGATTTTAGACGAGTAGAAAAAAGTTGCTCATACATACGTGTTGTTGAATTGTGATGAGGTGCAGACGTATGTTCAGTAAGTCAATCTGACCAAAATGTTATTTAATCCAATACTTAGTTTTGACATGTCTTATTAATCCTATATCGTACGTAGGCTATTCATGCAGCAACTTCAAGTGGTTCATCCAAATCTCTTGGCCGTTGAATCAAATTTTAGGCTACAAAATGGATTTGCGTCGTGGTTTGAAGAAATTGTAAGTTATCTTAAAATAACGATCTACGTAAATTGTTAAGTTATAGAAAATCTCACATTAATTCGGCTTGTATATATAGGTGAAGATAAATCGCGTCGAGAACAAGCTTTTATACGATCTTTCTGCCGGTCCATCTGGTCAAGTTCTTACGTAATCAAGGTATTACGTGAACGTGTACAAATTTCACACTATGGCTTATGGTGCATCTAGAGCAACATCAAACAGTAGGGTTTGTATCGAGGGAAAAAACTATGATGTGGATGAGGAAGATTTCTATGGGAAACTGGAAGAAGTAGTCGAATTAGACTATCAGGGGTACCACGAGAAGAATGTGGTTTTGTTCAAGTGTCAGTGGTTTGATCCCTCAAACAATGGGAGAAAAGTTCATCCTAACTACAAGCTCGTGGAGCTTAATCAGAGGCGATCTTACGGTCGGTACGATCCATTCGTACTAGCAAGTCAAGCCACACATGTCTACTATTGTCCGTACCCTGGACCCCGTACTGATTGGATATCTGTCTGCAAAGTCAAACCGAGATACTTGGTGGATGCAAAAGATACTACTGAAGATGAAGTTCACACGTGGCAAGAGGATAACATAGAGACTCAAATGATTTTGAAAGTAGATGATGATCCTGTCATGTTAACTAATGACACCGGTACACTGATGGAAGTGGCAGAACATGAAGAAGATGAACAAGAAGATGGAGAAGAAGACGAAGAAGAAGACGAAGATGAAGATGAACATGAACGATGTTGTTAATTATTAGACAATGTTCTCTAACATTAATTTTATAAAATATTAATTCCTTATATTCTAGTGTTAATCGTTACAAAAATGTTTATATATATGCTATTTTAATTGTTACAATGTTCAACTTTAATAATGTTTTAATGTTCATTTTGACAGATGAGTGGACAGGGTCATGGGCATGGTCGTAGACAGGGTTCTTTTAGACAGGGGCGAGATAGAGGTAGAGGAGAGCCGGTGGATGAGACACCGACTATGCCCATACCACAGGGTTTTTATTTGCCCGATATGACCCATATACTACAGATGCCCCAGATGCCCAAAATGAACCCCCATCCCTATTACTAGACATGTTCAACCGCCGAAAACCGTCGGTTACGGTTAAAAACCGGCGGTTTCGGTTTTGCAAAATTTGTAACCGAAACCGAACCGGCAAACCGCCGGTTACGGTTACGGTTTTCTAACCGCCTGTTCGTAACCGGCGGTTAGACGGTTTTTTTTTTCTTTTTCTCTCCGTTTTTTGCTCGTTTTCACTCCGTTTTCGCTCGTTTTTTGATCGTTTCAACTCGTTTTTTAGAAACTACATTACTAGAATTTAATAAAAATTATATAACTTAAATTTATACATAAAAAATAGAAGAATTGTGTATTAAAAAAAATTAAAAAAAAAAAATAAATAAAAACCGGAAAACCGGCGGTTATCCGGCAAACCGCCGGTTAACCGCCAAAACCGGCGGTTTCGGTTTGCCAAAACTAGCAACCGAAACCGAACCTCCATTTTCCGGTTACGGTTCGGTTTTTGAACCGTAACCGGCGGTTAACCGGCGGTTTTGCCGGTTCGGCGGTTCGGCGGTTAAAAATCGCCCATGTCTACCTATTACACTCAGGTGCCTCATATGTATCCACATGCACAGGAACCATCCCCTCCACCGACACATGAGCCAGTTGGACCTCCGTCTGTCGGGACACAGGCCAGCATGTCGACTGATGCACCTAAGAGTCGCATTGTACTGTGGATCTACCTTAGGACGTAAGTATAATATATTTAATTTTCATTAGACGTATGTATAACATGTTTATTAATAGTTTTTCATTATTATAAATTACGTGTAACAGGTTGATGCCTTCAAACTTAATCTCGAGGACGATCAAACATATTATGTACATGAATATGGAGTTTGGTGCACACAATTTTGCCAAGGTATCACCCGGTACGATTCAACGGTGGTGGGACACATTCCAGGTATAATTAATTAATGATGTATAAAATAACTTTACAATATAATTTCAGTTCTTTTATAAATCGAAAAAAACATAGAGCCAAATTGAACACAAGCCGTTCAAGTGACCGGAGCCCCGTTAAAAATCTTGCTTCGGAAAACCCTCCTTAGGGATAAAACCTTAGCCAAGGGAAAAAGGTAGACTCCTCTACAAGTTACACAAATTTGTAAAATTCTGTGTTAAGATCACGATATAGGTGCACTTTTAAATGCTCTGGCGGTCTATCTAACCATTTGAAACTTTCTACCTCCATTGATGCCATATTGTCTGCAACAGCATTTCCTTCACGGTATATGTGTGTTACTTTCATGCTTGCGTCAATTAATTCTTTTTTCACTTGCTGCCACATTGAGCGAAATCTCCATGGAATCTTTGGGGCTGCCTCTGTCAACATATATACCACGTAGGTAGAATCCGACTCAAGCCAAAGGCTCCTCCATCCACGATTAACTGTTTGACGCAGCGCATGCAATGCTGTCAATGACTCGGCTTCATAAGCAAAGCCCATGTCGTGGTTCATGACAAAAGCTCCCAGAAAATTACCCTCATGATCTCTGTAGATAGCAGCTCCCTTAATCGCTCCCAGCGAGCCCGTTGCTGCTCCATACACATTTACTTTGATCGTCCTTTTTTGCGGCAGGGACCATGTAACCATGATCACTGTCGACGGTACTCTTGGAACCCCTCTTAGCCGAAATGCGTGTATTACTCCCAGATCGAAGCATGTGTTGTGTATGCTGCCCATTTTTACATTTTTTGATTCTCCCACCAGTGCCCAAACTACCACGCAAATATTTTCCATGGTAACCCGAACTCCATCAAATATTGTTGCGTTTCTTGAGTGCCAAATCTGCCACACTAGTGTGACGATTGATAATCTCCATAGAGCTGTTAATTGCGACCTGAATTTGTGATGCATTGCCTCCAAAATCCAACACTGAAATCCTTCTTGCAAATTTATTCTAACTTGAAACAAATCCAAAATCTTCCCAAATGTGTGCTTGAAGAATGTGCACTCACTGAACACATGATCTATATCCTCCTTCGATGAATGACAAAGAATGCAAATTCCTGGTCCCGAAAACCCCCTCCTTCTAAGAAAATCCCAGATGGAAAGCCTCCCGTATATCGCTCTCCACATCACCATTGATCATCTAGGTGGGATATAATTTTCCCAGATCCAATCTCCCCAGGTTACTTCGGGATATTGTGGCCGCAGTTGCTCATATGCCATTTTAGTAGTAATATTGCCATGCGTTGAGGCTGGCCAAATTTGCTCATCTCCATCTAGAACGCAAACATAGGAGTGATGTCCTCAATTATTCTAGGTTGCAGCTGCACAAAGTTCTCATCCAAACGCCAAACTCCATTCACTAAATAATCTGAAACAGCAAACGTGTACAAGTGACAGACTGAGGTTAGCATTTTTACGCGATCTGCAATGATATATCCCAACTAGTTGTCCAACCATAATTTTACCAAAGTACCATCACTAACAAGCCATCTTACTTAAGCTGAAATATGCAATAGTTGGGTACGTAGACCCCTCCAAATCGAGGAATCCACTGTAATGCTTCTTTTATTACCATTTGGCATATATCTTTCTCTTAGAAAACACATCGGACGACTTTCATCCGTTAAAATAGCCTATGACATCTTTCGAAGATAGGCTGAATTGGCGCAAATAATTGATCTGATTCCTAATCCACCCTCCTTCTTTGGGGAGATCCTTATGTTCCAAGAAATCGTGCAAAAACCCCTACGATCAATAGAACCTGTCCAAATAAAATTCCTCATCACTCTTTCAATTTGCTGCAAAAGACTCTTTGGCCACCTGTAGATCATCATTGTGTGCACTAGTGATGAAGTTATCACATGATTTACCAAATAAACTCTGCCAGAAGAGGATAGGGCTGACCCTTTCCATGCCGAAAATTTATTTACAATCTTATCTGATATTCCCCTCATATTTGATGCTTTTGGTATCCCTTTAAATATAGGGACACCCAAATAAATGAAGGGGAAAGTGCCAAAGCTCATACCCAGCATATCACGAACATACCTTCTGTTATTTTAACTCACGTATTTTCCAAAATAAACAAACGACTTTTGGGGGTTAAATACTTGGCCCGACATTGCTCCATACACCTCCAATGTCGTGCAAACAGTCCAAGTACTGGCTCTTGTGTCTCTACAAAAAATGAGAATATCATCCGCGTATAGAAGCGACACAGGACATGATAAACCTTGACGAATAAATGCTGGTTGCAGCGCTCCATCTCCTACACCAGCATCTAACATGATCGAAAGCACCTCTCCCGTTAAACAAAATAGGAGCGGAGATAAAGGATCCCTTTGACGTACACCCTGGGAGCATCGAAAATACCCGTGTGGTTGGCCATTCACCAAAATTGAAAGTCTCGCTGAATTCAATAAACAATTAATTAATTTGTAAAATTCTTCACAGAAGCCCAAAATCCTCATAACCTTTTGTAAAAAATCCCATCTCACGGTGTAGAAAGCTTTCCGAATGTCAATCTTAAAAGCCATGTTGCCATTTACTTTGGTCCTATCTAAGCAATTTATTCCCCTCAGACGCTAAAGTAATTCCATAATGAATTCTACGACTTGGAATAAATCCAAATTGGAAATCCGAGAGTATTACAGCGAGAACAGGACTTAGTCTCGCCTCAAGAATCTTAGAAATAGCCTTGAAGAAGAAATTTCCCAGCACTATTGGTCTAAAGTCCTCGATTTTATCTGCTCCCTCGTGCTTTGGGATCAATGTGACCCAATTCGAATTTAATCCATGTGGCAAGAAAGCACACCGGAAGAAATATTGTGCAACTCGAACCACATCTGCCTCTATAATATTCCATGCTCCTTGAAAAAAGATCCATCAAAGTCGTTTGGTCCCGGAGCGCTATCCGCTGATAATTCGAAAATTACTGCACGTATTTCTACAGAATTGGGAATCTGCGTTAATGATATATTCTGTGTTTGTGTCACCCGGCCCTCAAGAAGTCCATGAAAAGCTGAGAAATCCATAGATTGAGTATCAGAAGGGGATGCCGTAAAGAGACCCTCGTAAAACTCCAGAATGTGCGCTGCAATTAATTTCTGATCCGTGCACGTTACTCCATTAATGTTCAACAACTCCAAAGGCTTGCAGACTTTATGCAGTTGATTCATTTTGTGGAAGAATTTGGTGTTTCTATCACCATCATTTAACCAAAGCACCCAGTTCTTTTGTGCAAACAAAGTTTGTTGCTGCTGTAAGGTCGATTGCAATGTAACTCTTTCATCAATCTCCATCTGCGCCATCTTTGGAGTGTATCCAGCTGTCCCTATTTTGCATTGGATAACTAATAGCCGCTCCTTACTTTCTGCTATACGAGTATGTACGTTACGGAAAACAATTGCATTCCATTCTCTCATAACACTTTTAAGCCTTTTCAACTTCAACTTGACAAGCGATATAGGATCCGGGGCTGGGATAAATATTTCCCAAGATCTTCGTATCTCTTCTAGACAGCGCGGATCACTCAGCCACATCTTCTGGAAACGAAAGGGAGAACGACCAAACTGAGGGCCCACTGCACACTTTAAAAGGATCGGGTGGTGATCCAAAGAGGCTCGTGGGAGGGCAGAGGCTGAAATTGATGACCAGCTCTCCATGAATGGTGTCGAAACCATGATTTTATCCAAACGCGAGGCTGCCACTAATCCATCTTTGTGCCGGATCGCCCAAGTGAAATTTGGGCCCACTATATTCATCTCCAAAAGGCCCGAGTCCACTATAAATTCGCGAAATTCCCGACATGCAACTGGACTTGGATTAGCCAAATCCACGTGCTCGTGAGCACCCATTATCGCATTAAAATCCCCAAATAGGCAAAGGGAATTAAGGCGTAGACTGATAATAGGTTGACATAACAACCGTCGTTGTACATAATTCGCGGCAGCATGAATTAATCCCAAATGGAATGTAAAATTATGAATAGTAGTGCGGATCACGACCAACTGGTCTGATGAATAACACACCGTAGTAACATTACATAAAAATCCCTTACAAAGGATCCAAATATTTGGTCGCATATTTTGACGTTGGTTTTCAAAATAAAAGCTGAGACCAAGAGAATTCCAAAAACCCAAATCAACATTACTGAAGCTGACGTTAGGCTCTACAATAACTAGAAAATTCAGACGGTGTGCAGTACAATGACTGCGGAGTAAGTTATGCGAATCCACATTCCCCACTCCCTGAATATTCCAAAAAACAACAATCGTTGATCACCACTGTCATAGCCGTGCTTAGGCAGCTCATTATCCGATTCTACTTCTTCAAAATCTGATGTGTCCACATCTCCCCATTGACCCAGCGCCGCTTTGGCCATACACCTATATTTTGGTGAGCTCAAATTTGCAACCGAAAACTAAGGCGAGCTAGGGCGGTTTTCATTTTTTGCTTGTTCCCTAAGTACCTTTTCTAGAGGAGACATCTCCTCTGAGTCCCCTGAGTCAATTTGCTTCCCACATACAACAGACTTTAGACGATGCACTTGAGCATCTCCACCCGTAGTTGCTGAAGTGTTCATATTATCCACACATTTGTCTAAGTTATTGTTAACCCCTACTTGGAATTCCTCTTTATCCTGATCCACTTCAAGCGCGTCGTCAAGCGCTGCAAAACTGTTAGAATGGCGGCCATCATTCTTCTCCATAAACTTTGCGCGGGGTGATTTTTGTCGGCGTCGGGGTCGACATTTTTCGATTTCTTGTTGTGGCCCAGATTTAGGGGCCTGTTTAGGCACATCCACCGCTGGCAGAGGAGCTTGATCCGCTCGTTTGTTGCAATTATCCCAAGTATGGCCAACAAGCGACAGAAAGCAGGGGGTTTTCATATTTAAAGTAGGCGATGATTAACGATTCCGTCTAGTATTCAAAAGGCAACTCATAAATTCGCACCCACACTTGTGCTAAGGACGTGTTAACCTTGTAAGGGTTGAAGTCACGAACCCACTTTGATAATCTGAAAATCCCCAGCTTCAAGAAGCAGCTGGCACGCTTCGTTGCTAGATTACGATCTGCGTCCATGTCAAAAATGACGTTAAAATACCCAAGACCAAGAGGGGTCAACTGCCAATTTCATTTGATACCCCAAGAACGTGTGAGAGCATCCTTCAAATCCGATAATGCCCATGGCTTGTCCCGTTTGGCATTCGTTAGTCGACCGATAAAGGAGTTGTTGTACATTGTCACACGCGTCACATACTCTGTTTCATCCATTGTAATCGACATGAAATCCCCCTTCTTGATTGGCATGTTAACTGGCCGGGAGAGAATTGGGTCCGATGGTGGAATCGATTTTGGGATGACTGGCCGCATACCAAATGCAAGAGCATCCTTAAAGCTTTAGCCATGGAAATGACTGACCGCGTCGGGCACTCTATTGAAGGGCGATCTGCCAAGAAATCTTTCAGCCATGGAAATGTCGTGCATAATCCAGCCAACGGTGATGCTTTATCGTAGTCCGCCGTCAAACCGCCGTGAGAACCCATAACAACTCGATGAGGAATTTGAACCCTAAATTAACTGTATCCTGAATCGTCGGAGCATATTCAAGATTTTCCCTTACATGTATAAAATAACTTTACATTAACATTTTGTTATATTAATTCATTACATTTCTTTTTTTGCAGACCGAGGTCACGTGGGACCCTGATACCACATCTTCTGAACAGGTGTACAAACTCTTTCTTGAAAGAGTAGAAAATTGGTACACTGGCATGTTAACAAACGTCAAGACAACATGGGAGAAGAAGAAGAAGCCGAGGTGGGATGTCAATGTTTGGAATGACTTAGTTCGTCACTGGAACGATCCCGCCACAATTAAGAAGAGCGAGCAGTGTCGTAAGAACCGCTTATTCGAGCCTGGAGGTCCGGGTATTGGCTGTGGTACTCATAAAGGCGGAGCTCGTGGAGCAGTAGAGGTCGCACGGCGCATTGTAAGTATTAGTGGTCAATTATAATTAATTTGAGTTAATTTTTTATTTTATTTGTACGTATATGTCTTCAATTCAAAATACATGAGCAGAAGATGGGACGCCCTGCCTACGGTTGGGAGATAGTTGAATATTACCACCGTTACGAAAATGACACATACATATATGGTTATATGGGTGATATTCTTGTAAGTGTGTACATATATATATATATATATACACATATAACATTATATAATAAATATATATTTAATTGTACTTGAAAATGTGTTAAACACTTTTAAATATGCACGTATAGGACCAAGTACAGGAGGAGTTGTCCAATCTCTCAGGTGAACCGTCAGATGAACATACTTCAGAGGATGGTTCAACCCAGACCCCATCTATACTCGACATGTCTGAATTGTACTTGAAGAAGGTTGGCTGGTCTCATGGACGTGTTAGGGGCCTTGGACAAGTAGGCAAGAACAGACGGGTCTCCTCCGGTCCTAGCGAGACGTCAGTCGGTACGGCTTATGGACGATTCACCTAGGTTGACATTGACCGTGCTATTGCTGAAGAACGGAGAATCAATGAGGACAGAGAGAAACACTTACTCCTACAAATGCAGCAGACGGATGAGCACTTAATCAAACATTTTCAGGAACAAATGCAAGTGATGATGGGTCAGATGGGTGGGGCATCGAGGGCATCGGGGACATCGAACAACGGTCAGGATGGTAACCAGGTTGAGGATCAGGGTGATGCTGAGGATGATGGTGGTGATGAGGAGTGATACATTTTCTATTACTTTGTTATGTTTATTTTAAATTGAAGTTGAGGATTGTTTATTTTAATGTTGTGTGTGATGTTATTTTAATTGACGTGAACATGCTAATGATTATAATTAATGTTGTTTGTGATGTTATTTTAATTGAAAATGAACTTGAGAATGATTTTAATTAAGATGAAAATAGTTTTAATTAAATGGATAAGTGAATTAATATTTTTAAATGGATAAGTGAAAATAATTATATTCAATGTTGTATGTAATGATATTGTTGTGAATTGAAAATTAGAATGAATTTAAATGTTGTGATTAGAATAAATTTAAATGTATAAGTGAAAATAATTATACTCTATATTGTATGTAAAGATATTGTTGTGAATTGAAAATTAGAATGAATTTAAATGTTGGAAATTGAAGATTAGAATAAATTTAAATGGTGTGAATTGATATCTTAATCACTGTAATGTTATTTTAGACTAAAAATGAACTTGAGAACGATTTTAATTAAGATGAAAATAGTTTTAAATGGATTTGTGAATTGATAAATTTAAATGTATAAGTGAAAATAATTATACTCAATGTTGTATGTAATGATATTGTTGTGAATTGAAAATTAGAATGAATTTAAATGTTGTAAATTGAAGATTAGAATAAATTTAAATGGTATGAATTGATATTTTTAATCACCGTAATGTTATTTTAGACTAAAAATGAACTTGAGAATGATTTTAATTAAGATGAAAATAGTTTTAAATGGATAAGTGAATTGATATTTTTAAATGTATAAGTGAAAATAATTATACTAAATGTTGTATGTAATGATATTGTTGTGAATTGAAAATTAGAATTAATTTAAATGTTGTGAATTGAAAATTAGAATAAATTTAAATGGTGTGAATTGATATTTTTAATCACCGTAATTAAATTATTTAATTTGAAACACATAATTTAGTAAATTCTCATTTAGAAATAAATGTGATATGCTTTGACAATTTAATAATCAACAATTAAAGTTAAAATGGATTGAATTAAAGAATTAAAACTAAAATTAAATTGTATATATATATATATATATATATTAATTGCATTCGCAACATGTCGACTAAAGCTCCTAGCCTAAACGGCACACGAGGGGCGCCCATAATGCTTCGCGACCGAGAGGTCGCGGGATCGACCCCTTATAATCGCGAAATTCACGAAATTGTGCAATATTATGGTGGCCCAGCGGTGAGAGGGGTGTGTTGTCACCTAAGATACCTGGGTTCGAAACCCATGTTCTAATTTTTAAAAAACTGATAAAATGGTAACAGAATGTACACTCGCCAAAAGGCTACGGATTACACGCGGTCGCAAAAAGGCAAATGACGCCTGGGGGATTCTGTTGCCTTTCAGATTAAATAGGGGGATTCAATTGCCTTTCCCCTCGCCTTTTGGACAATTTTTTGTAGTGTTGGCGGACTTACATTGTCGATACTTTGAAGAATCAACTTGTGAAAAGTAAGAACATGAAGGCTGGCGGTTGTGCGATGAGTTTACCTATAAGAATACTGTTCTATTGAATATTGAATTATATTTTTAAAAATCATGTCAATTGAGAGAAATAAAAATATTGTGTTTTTTAATAACAATTGTTTGCAGTACTTTCTGTGTGAGCACTCTTCGACCGTTGCACCAGTAGACAAATAAGCGTTTCCCAGATTCATGAAATGGGATCTTAATGATTTACATAATGCAATTATTCGTGGCAGAATGAGAAGATATACGCGGGTAATGTATTTCAATAAAATGTATTGGATAAACAGGTTATTTTGATATTGTTGAAATTGTATGTAATAATGAAATTTGTATATTACAGGTATCTTCTGGACCCCTGAAAGCGGCTCATTGTGAAAAGGAACAATTATTGGCTCTAAGTAATTTCAGAGATAATGTGAGTACATCCCGATCAAATAACAAACAGGGTGAAGGATTAAACATCAACGGAGCCCCGTACCTTCAACTAAGGAAGATGTTGCAGATCCAGTTTAAACTTGGTTGCTAGGATAGTAATGGGCTAGAGAATTCAATTGCAAGAAATTTTGAAGATGGATCTTTCTCCAAAGGCAAAGACAACTTAAGTTTGATTGAACCGCCTCCGTTTGATATTGGGTTTGGTGATGAAGTTAATGAGCATGTAGACAGTGTGGCGGTGAACAATACAGTTTTGAATGTGTGCAATGATTTAGAGAAGGCGTCCATAGAGGTTTCTGTTGGAGGAAAAGAGAGTTTGGGTGTTGCTGCAAAGGATGGTGGAAATAAGTCGAATGTGATTTCAAATGTTGGAGATGTACATTCCGCTGAAAGGAGGATTGAGTTGTTAGTTATTGAACTCAATAAAGCGCGCAATGACAAGGACAAGGACAAGGACAGAGAACTCTTTTCAATTGAAAGGAAGGCAAAGGATGAATTGATAAAGAAGTTGCAAATAGAGAACGATATAATTTGCGAAAGGATTTAGAAGACGAGAGATCACCATCTGCTACGCAGTTTTTTGAGGATCCTATTGTTTTAGAACAACTTATTCACATTGAAAATTTTGTGGTTTAGAGTACTGCAACTGAGAAGGATGTACCTGTGGCTAGTGCTGCTGAGATGGTTAAGTTCAACGTAGTTGGTCAGACACCAATTAAAGTTGCATGAAAGAACTTGTCGGAACAAAGTTCATTAGCCGCTCGCGTCAAGAGGAGAACGAGAGCAGTTGACAGAAAATGCATTGAAATGTCCCCTCAACCATTAACAAATGAACTGATATTGGTACATGAGATTCAGGATGATGGGGACGATGATAGAATTGTTACTGTAAAAAATGTGTCTAAGGAGGTTAAACAACGTCTATTTGATGAGTTAAAGAAGCATGGTGCACAGTGAGTAAACAATTTATTACATTATGATTTTTATGATTGTTTAGTGTATAAGTAGATATAATGTGCGTTGTATTTTAATTAATTCATATTAATTTGCAGTCACATTGTTTAGAACGGTGGTGCACCACTTTCTAACGTTACAGTGGATATGCTTATTGACATTCTGAATGACAGGCGGGTTGTAGACGAGGTATTTTATAATGGAAGCACTTTATAAATTACGTGTTAGTTCCTGAAAATTTGTTACATTATCTTGTATATATTTGTAATTGATGCGTGGGCGGAGATGGTGGCAACAATTGTGGTAACGTCGCAGAGCGCTGGTCGACACGTGACAGTGTTCACTACATCTTGCTGTGTAAATTTAATGTCAACATTCTAATTTGCAGAAGTTGATGTTTATAATATCACTACTGATGAATATAGGAGTTTGGTTTCTAGTATTCAAGTGGAAAAGCATGATTATGGATTAAATTAGTATAGTTTAGGTAGAATACTCTAACTGTGTGATTACCCGGGTAAGAACGACTCTATCCTTCCTCCCGATCTTAGGTGCTCTTATCATACACCAACCAATGATTAAACGTCAAAGTTAAACTTTAATCGATTTCCACAAAATGAAGAACACCCGAACACTACTACTCTATTTGATATTTGATCATCGTTTTACCTATCTTTTGATTAGTTAATATTTTATTTTTATTGAATTTTTCATTTAGTATTAATAGCACACCATGTTCTTTCACTATAATTACGTGACGACACACAATACTAAGGCTACGCTAGCTAACTAGTCCCGTGGATCGATATTTTAACCGGGCACTTACTTTTACTACGAGGACCCTCTTACACTTGAGAGGTGAGTATTGAAAAATACATGTCACCAACAGACATGTAACAATTGTTATCATGTATGGAGGGTTAGCAATTGTTGTTGGGAATAAAATGAGTTTTGATTAAGATACCAAAACCCCCCCTGAGACATGCCAAGTAGATAAGTCAATATGAATGAACATGTTTCAGAATTGTTGGAACATGTAGCCTAAGACAAGTAGAGAAGCTGATATGTTAGACAACTCTTAGAATTTTAGATGCACTAGTTGAGGGGGAATATATGCTTAAAAGAATACTCTAAATCATATCCTCTCAAGGCTCAAAATCTAGCTTATCCCAAGTCTGCTGAAGGACAAATATGCTGACCAAGTCAAGACATCTGTAGATCAAGTCTTCTGATGATCAAACATAGTGAAAGCAACATCAATAGATATAGTCTATTGGAGAATACAAGTTCAGAAGGATTGTCCAGGTAGATTGTTCAGCAAGAATGACCAAGCAGAGTTGTCCCAGCATACATGAACGAGAAGAGTTTCAAGGACAACTATGCTGAAAGGACCAATGCTACTGAAATCAAGACATACATGCCTATTGATCATCAAAGAGACATCTAAAGTCATCCTTGCAAAGGGAAAGAGCATGCCAACACTGCTGAAAAGCAAAATCTGCTGAAATGGATAAGTAGAACTGTCCTAATGATAAGGAATGTTGTCCTTATCTCAGGATAATTGATAAGAAGAAATGTCCATGTTTGTCCAAGTGAATCTTGAAGTAAGACATTGGGAAGAGTGTTGCAGAATGAAGACAAAATGGTTACAGCCGTTTATTTCCTAAATTAAGGACATGTCACTATCAAAAATCTGTCTTCCCGTTTGAAAAGTTCAAGGAAGACATTTATAGACATTTCAGGCTGCCTCTCCAACGGGCAAATCCTCAAATTAGTCTATAAATACAGAAGTGTGAAGACCATTTGAGAGTACTCTTGAGAATCCATTATCTATCCAACTATCCTAAAAAGCTCAAGTGCTTTCAAGCTTTAAAAGAGACTATCTTAGTCTTCAAACACTTCATCTAAGATGAACCTCATTGTATATCCATACAAAGTTTAGAGAGATATCCTATCCTTATACACTGATCTTCATTGTAAAGGATATCTCATTAGTTGGAACCTTACTTCAACCCTTATACCTTTCAAGTGAGAAAGTTAGAAGGTTGTAGTAGTAGAAGTGGAAGGAGCTGACTGTTGAGAGAAGAACAATTCAGTTCTGAGTTGAGAAAGGGTACTATGACTCTAGACATCCTAGGGATCAAGGCACCAAGGAGTGGTGTGGTTGATCAAGTGCACCTTGGCACTATAAAACAAGTTAATTCCAAGAGTGAAGGAATTATCCTGTTAAATCAGGGAAAGTGGATGTAGGAGCTTGAGTCTCTGAACCACTATAAATCTTTGTGTTGATTTACTTTCAAGTATTAACATTCATTCAACACTGCACACAAACTGAACTTTCAAAGACATATTCACAAGACTGTGCAAAACAGATTTGGACAAGTTCCCTAAACTGGATAAGCTGTTAAGGAGATTTCAGAATTAAAAAGGAGTTTAAACTAAAAGGCCAACCACTAATTCCGCACATATAACTCCCTTAGATAGTTATTCAACTAAGTACTCAATAGTACTTAGTAGTTTGATTATCTATAAAGAGTTAATCATATCAGCAGAGTTGTCCAAGACAACCTTGCTGAAGTTTGGTTTGATCAAAGTTTGAAAATATTTGCATACAAGTGTATTCTCCCCCCCCCCCCATACACTTGTTATATACTCCTTTCAGGACCAACAAGTGATATCAGAGCAGGGGTTCAAAGACCACTGCTTCTGAAAATCCATCTTGATTTTCAAAGACACATTTTTGTGTGGTCACTGAACTGATCTTTTCTGAAATATATCATATCTGTAACTAACCTATCTTGTTTTGAGATATGGCTAACAACAATACTGTTCCACATGATGATGTTCAAGGACTCAACAACATGGCCACTGATCCAATCAACCATATATCTCATCACAAACTGCCCATGTTCTCAATTGAGAACTATGACTTCTAGAAGATCAGAATGAGAGCTCATCTTGCATGCCTGCACAATGATATGCTGAGAGTGATCACAAGAGGACCTTTTGTGTTCACTCAAATCAATCCTAGGATGACTGAAGAACAAAGAGCTGACATAAGGGAAGAAATCCCCAAGGATGAAGATGACCTCACCACTGAGAAGAAAATTAAAGATAATTTGAATTATCTTGCAATGAATACTCTTTACCAGACAATTCCAGATGCAGTGATGGGAAGAGTCTACCACTGCACAACTGCCAAAGAAATATGGGATACTCTTGCAGAAATGTGTGAGGGTACAGAAAATATTAAGGAGAATAAGCTCCAAGTGGCTGTGCAGAAGTTTGAACAATTTACAATGGAGTCAGATGAATCCATTGACAAGTTTATTGGTAGATTCACAGATGTGATGAATGAAATCAACTCATTGGGCAAGGTCTACTCCAAGAGTGAGGTTGGACTGAAAATCTTGAGAAGTCTCACTCAAAAGTGGGATGTATATTCAGTTATGATGCAGAATACCAAGGATCTCTCTACCATGCCCATGCAACAAATCTTCTCAGAACTCAAAGCTTATGAGTTTGACCTCAATAGAAGAAAGCCAGCTGAAGAATCTTCCTTACCAACCAAATGAGTGGCATTCAAAGCCAAGGTTGCATTACCAGCAGTCCACTCCAAGATCATCCAAGTCAGTCTCTAAGGCTGAAATGAAGGAAGAAATGGCCCTCATGGCTAGGAGGTTTGACAAACTCAACTCAAGGTTTGGTAGATACAAGAAGTTCTACCAAGACAACAAATTCAGGAGAAGGTACAACTCTCTTGAAGCACAGGCTGAGGACAAAAAGCCTGAAGAGAAAAGATCAGAGAACAAGTACTCTGATAGGAGAAAGTCCAGCAGAGCTAAACCTTCCTCATCTAGAAGAAGAGATGATCCAAAGAAAGATGATGATGAGGATCTGTGCTATAACTGCAAGAAGAAAGGGCACTTCCAGTATGACTGCCCTGAACTTAGCTCTAAGGAGAGAAGAGAGAGGCAAGCAAAAAGAGATAGAAAATTCACCAATAGGAAAGCCATGATGGCTGGTGATGAATCTGATAGTGCTGAAAGCTTCAACTCCTCTGATGGACTATTCTCAAACAGTGAAGATGATGATGATGTGTGCAACATGGCCATAGAGGATGATGAGGTATCCTCTACTTCTAGCTCACCATCATTTCTATCACAGAATACTAGTGAAGTCAACCTAAAACTTTCTTTTGGAAAGTTGATGGAAGATTTCACTAGGCTGCAAGAATTTCATGACAATTGTGTGAGAGAAAATGAAAGGCTTTCAATTGAACTTTCAAAACCTGCTGAGACAGTAGTTGATATCAAGTCTACTGAGTTGTATCAACAAGTCTTGAGAGAGCTTGAGGAAGCAAATCTCAGGATAGTTGACCAACAGAAGCAGATTGATGATCAACTGCTTTCTCAGAAGAGAAAAGATTTTGAACTTAAAATTCTTCAAGCAAAATTTGAAATCCTCTCACATGAGTATGACATTCTTAAATCAAGTGAAGAGAGCCTGAAATTAAAGATGTCTACTTTGAATAAATCCTCTAGAGCAATAGAGGAAATTAAAAGTTACCAAAGACCTATGGCTCAAAGAAGTGGACTAGGCTTTGATCCATTTGAATCTGCACCTTGTCTTAGTGTTGCTTCTACAAGTAACACTAAGAAAATCTTTGTTAAGTCAGTTGCACAACAAGCTGAAAATGAAATAACTCAGCCATTGAACAAAGGAAAGGGCAAAATGAATGAGATGCTGACTCAAGTGTTTCAGGAGACTAGGCCCAAACCTAAGGAAAAGGGCAAAGTCCCTGAGCAAAAGAGGAATGTTGGTCAGCAGAATAGACTCAATGGAAGGGAAACTCTACTGAACAATGTTCAGAGGAGTCATCCAAGGTTTGATCAGCCTAGGCCAACTCTACTGAGGAAGCCTCAGCTGAACAGACCTAAGGACAACTATCCTCAAGGGCAGAATAAAATGAGACAACCAAAACCCTTCATGCCAAAGGGTAATGGTCATAAATATGCCTTTCCTCAAAGATTTCCTCAAGTAGCACAAAGAACTCATAAGTTCAGGAGATTTGACAACTCTCCTGAAACTTATAGAGTCAACACTTTCACACACACTTTCCCAAAGGCATTCAAGGGAAAAACAGTGTATGTTGATGCTAAAGGAAAATAACTTTGCCACCTTGAATCAATCAGGGTAATTAGGCACGTTTGGGTTCCCAAAGGTACAGCTAACCTCTCAGGACCGAAAATTCAAAGGGTACCTAAAACTATCTAATTGGAGGTACCTAAGGGCCACAAGAAGATGAGGAGTAAGAACAAAAAGTCAACATGGTACCTTGACAGTGGATGCTCAAGACACATGACTGGAAACAAAGATCTCCTCACTGATTTCACTGAAAGAGAAGGCCCAAATGTCACATTTGGAGACAGCTCACAAGCAACTACAAAAGGTTATGGTACCTTGATAATTGGTAATATCAAGGTATCCAATGTATCTTATGTGGCTGGTCTCAAGTATAATCTCCTAAGCATAAGTCAGTTATGTGATAAAGGTTTTAGTGTTGAGTTCTCAACTGGAAAATGCTTGATCAAAGATAGAACTCAACAAACTATACTGACTGGAACTAGAAAAGGAAATGTGTATTTTACAGACTGGGACAAGTCTACTGATGCTGCATGTTTCATTGCCAAAAGCTCAAATGAACAAAGATGGTTATGGCATAAGAGGCTAAACCACTTGAACTTTAAATCAATGAACAAACTTGCTAGAAATGCATTAGTTAAAGGACTACCTAATGAGGTCTTCATTAAGGAGCATGTTTGCAAACCATGCCAAGAAGGAAAACAGATTAAAGCCTCATTTAAGGGAAAACCAGTCATCTCTACTGAATGGGTACTTGAACTATTGCATATGGACTTATTTGGACAAATTACCCCTGCAAGCATAAATGGTAGAAAATACACATTGGTGGTAGTAGATGACTTCTCTAGGTTCACATGGGTAGTATTTCTCCTTAATAAGAAGGAAACACAAGTCAAACTCTTTGAAATGCTAAAGAGACTGTCAAATGAAAAGAGCCTTAATATAATCAAGATAAGATCTGATAAAGGCACTGAGTTCATAAATTCATACATCAATGAGTATTGTACACTAAATGGGATAACTCATGAAACCTCAGCAGCTAGAACCCCTCAGCAGAATGGGGTAGCAGAAAGAAGAAATAGAACCTTAAAAGAAGCTGCTAGAACCTTAATTGCTGATTCAAATCTACCTAAGATGTTTTGGGCTGAAGCCATAAACACTGCATGTTATACTCAGAACAGATGTTTGATCACTAAGGGTCAAGGCAAAACCCCTAATGAACTCTCGAAAGGAAGATTGCCTAAAGTGTCTTATTTCCACATATTTGGTTGTAAGTGTTTCATTCACAACAATGGGAAAGAGCAGTTAAAAGCCTTTGACAGCAAAGCTGATGAGGGGATATTCCGTGGATATTCCCAAATTAGTAGAGCTTTCAGGGTGTACAACTGTAAAACCCTCATTGTGGAAGAAACACCTCATGTTGTGTTTGATGAATCTACTTCTGAGAACAGGAATAAGAACCTGGACACTGAAGAAATCACACAAAGAACAACCAGATTGAGCCTAAAAGACAAGGATATTGTATTCATTGATGTTGTCCAAGCCAATCCTTCTAAAAACATAACACTGGACAACAATCCTGAAGGCAACATTCCAGAAGCAAACCCCACTGAAGGAAATGGTGAACTAAATGACCCAATCCCAGTTCACACTCAGGTAACAACTACCAATGAAGAAGCAAGCCCTGCTGAGGTAGTAAATAGATCTAATATTCAAGGGGGAAACATAAATGTTGAAAATGCCAATGTCCTTGACATTGAGGACAACACCCCTGAATATGATCCTGAATTAGATCCTGCATTCAATTATCCTGAATTTTATGATACTAGTGACTCAACCTTAGTATAGGACAACTCTACTGAAGGAATCAGAAAAAGAAGGACATGGTTGTCTGACCATCCTACTGATCTGATACTTGGTGATCCAAGTATATGAGTCAAAACTAGAAGGTTTCATGGTGAAAGTGCTCTATTTTGTTGTTTCCTATCAGAACAGGAACCAAGTGATATTGAGGAAGAACTTCAAGATGCTAATTGGATCACAGCAATGCAAGAAGAGTTAAATCAATTCACCAGAAATGATGTATGGGAGCTGGTGGATAGACCTACACATCAAGATGTTATTGGAACCAAGTGGGTGTTCAAGAACAAAAAGAATGAGAATGATGTGATAGTAAAAAACAAGGCCAGATTGGTAGCCAAGGGCTATTGTCAATCAAAAGGCATTGATTATGATGAAACATTTGCACCTGTGGCTAGGCTAGAAGCAATAAGGCTTTTCTTAGCCTATGCAGCCCACAAGAGGTTCAAAGTGTACCAGATGGATGTCAAAAGTGCCTTCTTGAATGGAGTCTTAAAGGAAGAAGTCTATGTGGAGCAACCACCTGATTTTGAGGAAGGAAACCAAGTCTACAGACTGAAGAAAGCTCTTTATGGACTCAAGCAAGCCCCAAGAGCTTGGTATGACACACTGTCACAGTTCCTCTTGGACCATGGCTTCACCAAAGGAACAGTGGACAGAACTCTCTTCAGAATCACTAAAGGAGAGGACATCTTGCTTGTCCAAATATATGTTGATGACATCATATTTGGATCCCCTAATGAGAAGCTGTGTGAGAAATTCTCAAAGCTCATGCAAAGCAAGTTTGAGATGTCAATGATGTGATTGATGAACTTCTTTTTGGGATTACAAGTCAAGCAATCAAAAGAAGGAATCTTCATCAACCAATTAAAGTACACCAGGGAAATGATCAAGAAATTTGGGTGTACAACCAGCAAGCCAGTAAGGATCCCTATGAACACAAATTGGAAGATGGATCCAGATGAGAATGGTGTTCCAACCAACTCTACTGAGTATAGAGGAATCATTGGTTCACTCCTCTACCTCACTGCCAGTAGACCTGACATCACCTTTGCAGTAGGTGTTTGTGCAAGGTTTCAAGCCAATCCAAAGAAGAGCCATCTAGAGGCTGCTAAAAGGATCTTGAGGTATGTCAAAGGCACTGAAAACCTAGGCCTTTTGTACCCTACTGATGACAACATTGAGCTCACTGGCTACTCAGATGCTGATTATGGAGGCTGTAGAATTGACAAAAAGTCCACTTCAGGGACTTGTCAATTCTTAGGGAACAAGCTCATATCCTAGTTCTCTAAGAAGCAGAACACATTGGCTACCTCCACCACTGAAGCTGAGTATGTAGCAGCTGGAAGTTGTTGTGCTCAGATCCTTCGGTTGAGACAACAACTAAGAGACTACAATGTCAACTCTACTGAAGTGCCCATATTCTGTGATAACAACAGTGCTATTGCAATATCACAGAATCCAGTGTTACACACAAGGTGTAAGCATGTGGACATCAAAAAGAAGAAGGACATCAAGTTGGTGAAAATCCATACTGATCATCAAAAAGCTGATATATTGACAAAACCACTTGCAGAAGCAAGATTCATGGAATTATCAGCAGAGTTGGGACTTCTTGATCCAGGGAAGTTGGATAAGTAAGTCCAAAGGAGTTAAGTAATTCAGGGGGAACTGGAAGTGATGTTCAGCAGACTTGGTCAAGTCTACTGAAACTCAGAAAATTGATCAGGACACTTGTCCATTGAAATTCAGGACAGTTGTCCATAACATTTCAGGACACTTGTCCATGTAGGGCCAGATAAGTTGTCTTGACTATCAAACCAAATCTTGGTCTGATAAGCACCTATTTTGGGTAATCATTGCCTATTTCGATGGCTGTCCAATTCCTCTTCAAGCTATCACCTTTTCAAGGATTCAATTTGTCCATTACCCAAAAAGTCACTTTCAATGCATTAAATGCCAAGATTTAACTCTTGTTTGCATTAAACAATTCAAGACATGATCTACCTTGGTAACCCCCCCAGCTTTAAACAAACATTAAACTCCTTCCCATGTTTGAATAAATACAGTTTTTTTTCACTGTTCCATTGGTTATTAACCGTTGGATCAAAACTGGCAAACTCCCCTGAAATTGATCTTGGCCGTCCAAATTGGATTTCCTCAATTGTAAACTGTTTGAATTGCCTTAAGACTCACCTACTCATTGACATACATTCATTTTGGAATATTCACAAGACTTAAGAAGCCCACCAAGATTCATTCTTCCCTACGCATTCAAAATTTCTTGAAACCCTAGTCTTCATCTTCTCAAACTCATCTAAAAACCTTACTATTTCTTCAATGGCTCCCAAAGCTAAACCTGAAATGGTTGTAGATTTCACCAACAAGGATCTAGACATTGACTTTGGTTATCTAAGCCACAGAAACAATCTTATATTTGAGGCAATCATCTCCTTTGAGAGTGATGATCCAGAAATTACCCCAACCCTGAGATGGTTGAGAAGGGCAGGCCTTCAAAAGTTCATGCAAGAAAAGCCAGACTCATGCCTTGAAACTTATATGGCTGAGTTCTTTGCATTTCTGAAGTGGAGAGGAAAGCCAGAAGATGGAGAAGTAACAACAAGGCTATCCTACAGAGCTGAAGGAGAAGAGGAAGAAAGATTTCACAGGGTGAAATTTTTTGAAGAAGATGTAGATGCTGCCTTTGGATTGCCCTCTAAAGGGAGGAATCCAGAATTCTATGGCAATGGCTATGAGCAAGAAATTGCTCAATATTGGCTCCTTGTTCCAGGACCAATCTCATCTACACAGCACAAAAGGACTCTCAAGCTCAAGTTCCTCAACCTATTTGAGGTAATTACAAAGAGCCTTTTGAGCAACACTGGCAGCTTGGAGCAAGTGAGTGCTCCAAGAATAAGGATCATGACTGCAGTAATTGATGCCAGTGATAAGGGCATAAAATTTGATTGGAGGACCCTCATCTTGTCTGAGAAGATGAAGGAAAAGGCAAAGTTTAAAGTGAAAGCCCATCACAAGGTTGTGTTAGAGAGCAAGCTCAAGTATTGCACAAGGGCAAGCTTGCTGATATAAAAGTTTGCTCATTATTCTGAGATGCAAACATTTGCCAAGCCCCTCCCTGCCCAGAAAATTTTATTCAGAAAGCTAAGTAAGAAAACTGAGCAAAGAAGGTTGTAGTTGGCCAAACCTGCTGAAGAGAAGCAAGAGGAAAAACCTAAGTTGAAGAAGAGAACAAAGGCCAGGGTTGTAAAAACCAAGAAGTTGTCTCAACTACCCTCACAAGAGGCATCAGGAGCTTCAATAGAGATTGAAGAGGTTGCTGAAGAGGGAGTGCAAGTTCCCTCTGATCACTCAGAAGAGTTGAGGCAAAAATACAATGAGACAAGACAGAAGAAAAAGGGTGATAAGAGGGCGAGGGAAGTTGTCCCTGAGAAAGAAGGAGAAGGAAGTGGGAGCAGTAGGGCAAGTTAGAGGAGAGCCAAGCCTACTGACAAGATTCTTGAGCTTCAGGAGGAAAGAACACTACAAGTGGCTCTTAGGGAGAGTAGGGCAGAAAGCAGGACTAATTCTAAATCCAGGACCAACTCTTCTGGTTTTGGAACCCCTGAGTCCAAAGTCCCTGAAAAACAAGCAATAGAGCCCAATCTCCTTGAAACTCAAAATCCTGAACCCAACTCCCCTGAAACCCATGTTACCCCCACAAACCAACCCATCACCCCTGTTGATCTAACCAGGAGTGCACAAAGAAGTGCAATAGATGTGCTAGCTGATCTTGCAGTAGATGAGACAAGAATACAATCTCCCCTTGACTCATCCATGCTCAACTACTCAAAACTCTTAGAATCTGCACTTCATGAGCCAACCCCCCTGAGCAAAGCCCCTTTCAGATCCATTGCTCTCCAAATCAACTAAAGTACCTTCTATTGAGCTCAACCCTTCTGTAGCCAACCCTCCTGAATTCAACCTCCCAGAAGCTGTTCTTCAAGCCAATATCCCTGAAACCAGAGCCATCTCCCCTATAGCCCAAAGTTCTCAATCAAATGAGGATGAGGAGGAGTATACTTATGATAGTATGCTCAGAGGTGGAGCAAGGGCTACTGTGGACAGTTTGTATCCACAACTCGCAGAATTTCCAAGGCTTCAGACAATGTTCCATGATTTTAGGATGTTGGTGGAAGTGAAAGATAAATCAATCATGGAGATTGCACAAGTCATTCTTGACAAAGGTGCAAACTGGTGGCAAATAGAAGAGGGCAGATTGCTTCACTTTGCTGGAGTAAACAAGACAAGGTTCCTCACTGATGAGGAAGTATTTGCCAAGTTAGTGGCTGACAATATTGCAGAAGAGAAGGAGAGACTGGCTAAAGGGATCAAACACCCTGATAGCAGCTCTAGTGATGATGGCAAAGATGATCCTTCAAATCCCTCCAAACCTTCTCAACCCAACCCCCCTGAGCCCTCCCAGACCAATCTCCCTGAACCTCCCCAACCCAACCCTTCTGAATCCAGCAAGTTTTCAAACCCTCTTGTAACCTATCATAGAAAAGGCCCTGTCTCCTCAGAGGTGTTGACCAAGGATGGTGACACAGCCAAAGATGCATCTGCCAATGAAGGTTCATCTGAACCCAAGGCACAGCTTAAAGATGCTGAGGCTCCTACCTTAGAGGCTGGTTTGATTAAGGCCTATTCAGTGTCAGGAGAGTTGGACATTGATTAGCCCTTAATCATTCAGGATGACTCAGTGGCTGCTGATGTAAGCACTGTGATCTCCCCACAACTGCCATCTTTGAACCTTGTTGAAGATGAAGGTGATGCAGGTTTAGGAGAAGGTGTTGAAAAGGAGAATTTAGTGGAAAAATCAGAGGGAGTTATGGATGAAAGAGAGGTAGTCGTTACTAAGATTGTGAGTGTACCACTAAATGAGGGTGGAATAAGTGAGGAAGGACAGGTTATTCTTGAAGTCAAATCTGAACTTCAAGAATCCCTTGGTGAAAGGAGGCCTGATCCTTTGAGTGAGAACATTATTCATGATGGAAGTCAAAAAATAGTTGAAAATGAGAAGAAGGCTGCTGGTGTATCAGAGTCTTATACAAAAAATACTGAGGGTGATGAGTGTTTATTCTCTAACCCATTTGACTTGTCTGATATTGCAGGAATTTCCTTTGACCAAATTTTTGCAGATGACTTACTCACTGATGCACATATTTAAGTGGATTCCAGTTCAGCCCAAGCAATTCTTGGTGAACATTCAGCAAAACTGGACTCCTTGGCTCATCAAGTCCAAACTGCCTATGCTGAAACTTCAGGCACCTTGGATGAGCAAGGCAGAACATTAGCTTTAGTAGAAATGAGACTGACAAGCTCAGAGGATGTGATGTTGCCCACAATTGAAGCCAGAATCAGTGGAGTAGAGTCAGGGTTGCAAACCATCTCTGCAGAAGTTCAGAAAGCAAAGACAAGCATGGAATCAATCTCCAAAGAGGTCAAGAAAGAGCAGAAGCTGCTAAGAGATAATCACAACAACAATGTCAAAGCTCTTAGATTGACTGTCAAGCAAGCTCTTGGAAAGAAAACAACCATTCAGAAGAAAAGGGCTGAAGAGATGAGGCTAGCAATGGTAAAGGCTGCCTCAGAAAAGTTTTCCCAAGAGGTAATGGCCAACATTACTGAGAGTGAAGTGGCCAACCTCACTGATCTGTTAAAAGCAAGCCTTGATGCATCTCTGAAAGCAACCATGGAAGTAGTTGTTGAGAAAAAGATGAAACTTGTGCTAGCTTTTCTAAGCTTGAGTAGTGACAGGATGCAAAATATACATGATGAGAATGTATATTTGCTAGAAAAGATGAAGTCCCTGAACCAGGCCTAATCCTTGATGGCAACTACTATGAGTGAGCTCAAACCTCAATATTTTGATGCTAACAAAAAGGGGGAAAGAGAAAGAGCAAGGGCCAAAGGTGCCTTGATAATTGGTAGTTCAGACAAAGGCAAGGACAAGGCTGCTGAAGACAAGGGAAAGAAGCAAGCAGTTCTAAATTTGGAAGAACTTGATGAAGAAGAACAACTGGCCATAGCATTGAAGAATTCAATGGCATCAGCACAAGAAGAAAGAGCAAGGCTTCAGCAAAGGCCAGGAGGAGAGGTTTCTGGTTTGGATAAAAGTGCTGAAGGTGTCCAAACTAGAGGACAAATCAAGAAGGCCAAGGGAAACAAAAGAAAGCCTGAGACATTCATTGATTTTCCCAACAGCCTCGAACTTCCTCCTGTGTTCAGAATTGAAGAAGAAGAGTCAATCTCCAAAAAGAGCAAAACTACTGAAAAGGTCAAGACTGCTGAAGTAACCAAAGCTGCTGAGAAAGCCAAGTCTTCTGAGATTGACAAGTCTACTAAAACTAAGTCCACTGAAGGTCCGAAAGCAACTGAGAATATTGAAGGACTGTATGAATAAGGCTTTGGACCTCAACCAAAGAAGAAGACAACTGTGCTGCTAAATGATCCATCAAAGCTGTTTCAGGAAGGTTATGGCAAGGATTCTGAAACACAGCAGAAGCTGGCCATGATGAGAGCCCAAGAAAAAATGGATCTGATGGAAGAAGCTAACAGAGCAAGAGATAAGAGAAGGGTTGATTTTCAGAAGCCCGGAAGAAGAAGAGCAACTTACAACAAATTGAAGCCTCAGCTACTGATTCCCATGGGCACCAAATATCCACACTTGGATAAATGGGTACCAAAACAGCTGAATGACTCTTGGGAAGAGGCCAAAAGGGAGTTTGTCTATGACTACTATGTCATTGACTGGTGGAATGGAAGGGATGTCAACTCCACCTTGATTGAGTTCATGATTGAATATTACAGGGAATTGTATCAACAATTGCTTACAGCTGCTGACATTGCAAGAGTTGAACTCAGAGCTCCTAAACCTATCATATTCATGCATCCCAAGAAGGAAGGCTTCATTGATCAATCCAAGATCTTTCAGGAGTTCTTTGAGATCCTGAAGTTGAACATAATGGTGCTAGGACCAAAGGGCACATATCATGAGGCCATGGAATTAAAGAAAAGAGTATGGGCACAATATGGGATGGTGCCACCTCCTGAAGATAGCCTCTGAATTGGCTAAGTCCTCTTGACCCTTATGTGCTGAAATGGATAAATGCCTGTCCTAGTTGGTGACTTGATAATATGTTCATCTATGCTGAAAATTGCTCAAGTCCGCTGATATGTGAAGTTTGCTCTGATACTTAAGGATTAATGCTCTGATAGTATATCTTGTTAGTTCATGCTCTGATCATGTACTTTATTTATTTTATGCTCTGATGTAATGTTTCATGCTCTGATATGTTTGTTCAACTATTAACATGCTTATAATGATCTTTAAATGAATGATAGTTGAACACATTTTGAATCAACATTACTGAATCCTAACTTGTCTGACTTATCAACCTATATGCATTGAAAAACAGAAAATACACTAACACATTTTCTTTCAGGGAACTTGACCTCAGTCACCTCTACTGAAGAAAAAATAAGTGTAGTCAAGTCACCTTTGCATATATTGTATAGGTTTTGGCATCATCAAAAAGGGGAAAATTGTTGGGAATAAAATGAGTTTTGATTAAGATACCAAAACCTCCCTGAGACATGCCAAGTAGATAAGTCAATATGAATGAACATGTTTCAGAATTGTTGGAACATGTAGTCTAAGACAAGTAGAGAGGCTGATATGTTAGGCAGCTCTTAGAATTTTAGATGCACTAGTTGAGGGGGAATATATGCTTAAAAGACTACTCTAAATCATATCCTCTCAAGGCTCAAAATCTAGCTTATCCCAAGTCTGCCGAAGGACAAATATGCTGAAAAAGTCAAGACATCTGTAGATCAAGTCTTCTGAAGATCAAACATAGTGAAAGCAACATCAATAGATTTAGTCTATTGAAGTATACAAGTTCACAAGGATTATCCAGCTAGATTGTTCAGCAAGAATGACCAAGCAGAGTTGTCCCAACATACATGAACCAGAAGAGTTTCAAGGACAACTATGCTGAAAGGACCAATGCTACTGAAATCAAGACATACATGCCTATTGATTATCAAAGAGATATCTAAAGTCATCCTTGCAAAGGGAAAGAGCCAAGTCTTCTGAAGAGAGCATGCCAACACTGCTGATAAGCAGAATCTGCTGAAATGGATAAGCAGAACTGTCCTAATGATAAGGAATGTTGTCCTTACCTCAGGATCATTGATAAGAAGAGATGTCCATGTTTGACCAAGTGCATCTTGAAGTAAGACATTGGGAAGAGTGCTGCAGAATGAAGACAAAATGGTTACAACCGTTTATTTCCCAAATTAAGGACATGTCACTATCAAGAATTTGTCTTCCAGTTTGAAAAGTTCAAGGAAGACACTTATAGACATTTGAGGCTGCCTCTCCAACGGGCAAATCCTCAAATTTGTCTATAAATACAGAAGTGTGAAAACCATTTGAGAGTACTCTTGAGAATCCATTATCTATCCAACTATCCTAAAAGGCTCAAGTGCTTTCAAGCTTTAAAAGAGACTATCTTAGTCTTCAAACACTTCATCTAAGTTGAACCTCATTGTATATCCATACAAAGCTTAGAGAGATATATTATCCTTATACACTGATCTTCATTGTAAAGGATATCTCATTAGTTGGAACCTTACTTCAACCCTTATACCTTTCAAGTGAGAAAGTTAGAAGGTTGTAGTAGTAGAAGTGGAAGGAGCTGACTGTTGAGAGAAGAACAATTCAGTTCTGAGTTGAGAAAGAGTACTAGGACTCTAGACATCCTAGGGATCAAGGCACCAAGAAGTGGTGTGGTTGATCAAGTGCACCTTGGCACTATAAAACAAGTTAATTCCAAGAGTGAAGGAATTATCCTGTTAAATCAGGGAAAGTGGATGTAGGAGCTTGAGTCTCTGAACCACTATAAATCTTTGTGTTGATTTACTTTCAAGTATTAACATTCATTCAACACTGCACACAAACTGAACTTTCAAAGACATATTCACAAGACTGTGCAAAACAGATTTGGACAAGTTTTCTGAACTGGATAAACTGTTAAGGAGATTTCAGAATTAAAAAGGAGTTTAATTCCGCACATATAATTCCCTTAGATAGTTATTCAACTAAGTACTCAATAGTACTTTGTAGTTTTATTATCTATAAAGAGTTAATCATATCAGCAGAGTTGTCCAAGACAACCTTGCTGAAGTCTGGTTTGATCAAATAAAAAGCATAGGCCTACAATGTTTAAATCCCTCCTTACATGCGTAGAATGAGATAAATATCCTTTCAAAATGGTGAGTGTTGATATTTTTCTATAAATCAACTATGCTACCAGGATTGGTGAGTTTTACTACTTCACCGTACCACCGTAGTTGGTCGTAGGATTGATCGTAGCTTCCAAATATATCATCCCTAGCTACTTCTACACCTCGCCATGCTTTATAATAAGGAAGATCTAAGCCATAATCTTTCTTAATATCCTTAATTATTGTCTTATCAATTAATTTGGGATCAGCATTAACACTCTGGAGCACAAGTGCTTTTATAATCTTAGTTCCAAACCTCTTCTTATCTTAGACAAAAAGGTTTCCTACGCATGTGTGCACTAGGTTAGCCTTAGATACTATAAACCCAGAATTCATAGGGGTTTGTTTGGCTTTAATGAACCAACCACAATTGGCAGCATCCTTTTGGTTGCAGACTGCATAAACATATCTTGGGCAGTTTTTTTTTAATGTATACTTAAAATTCAGTTTAATGGAATACTTTATGAGCTCAATCCTAAACTCGGGAGCACCGCCGGCGAACATCAAACCAACACCCATTATTTCACTCAAATGATCAGACAAGTATGTCTTCCTTTTCTCAATTGGGCAGATATCAAAATGTGGTATACTACCCAATCCCACAAATTCTGTAGAGACTAAGTTTTGAGAATCATTGACCACAATCTCTTTATTAGTAGAAGATTTCAAATTTTTCACTAACGAAGGTGATTCGACATTCATAATATCCATACTAGAACTAACATGCACACTTACGAATTGACTATGATCATCAACAAAATAATTCTGAAAACGAGGCAGAACAATAGTTATGTTTACTAGCTTTTCGAATGATATTTTGCAGAATTCAATCAACCCAATTAAATCAGAATCAGAACCAAAACAATAGTTCTTTGTGCTACCAACAGAGTATAATGCTGAGAAATTACCTGGAGATAAATTCGACCATGTTCCAGGAATTTCAGAAATAATAACCTTGTATGATGAAGCTTCGTTTACTCGCATCATTTTACTTTGGCCATCGAAATCAATCTTGAGAATCACATAGTACTCCATGGATTATTGAATAGATATGTTGAAGAACACCACAAATGCAAAAATTATTGGTTGATCAACAAACAATCAACCGATGAAATTGCATGTGTCGTTTAACCAATTGATGCCCTAATTCCGTGGAAAGTTTATAATTTGCATGATCAAGTAAGAAATTGTAGCTTTGATTGAGATTGATAGACTAAATTTCATCGAAATTTTCGTGAAATGCAATTTCGAATTTGGATTGGACAGATTTCGAAATGTGAAGTTTGTTGGAATGTTATATTTAATTAGGTAGAAACGTTTTCAATTTTGGGAAATTAGGAGTCAACTAAGAGTTCCAATATTTATGTTAGAGGTTAAAGATAATAAATTTTAATTATGGGTGTAATTTAATTATGGAGGGCATGTTAGGTATCTTAAGTTTTGATTTGGCCTTAATTGAAATGCTGAGAATTTTTTGCTTTAATTGGAGATATGGGTTGGATTTTAGCTCCTAATGTAAATAAACTCTTGTTTTTATTAGTTTGGTTATTGTCTTTAAAAACTTTATTAAATGTTTTAATTTCAATGTTGTTTAGACTTTTCTTTACTCAATTGTGAATGTTGGATTAAATTTGATTAAATGTTGGTTTAATTTTAATTGAAGTGTTAGTTACTAGTAGTTATTATTGTGTATGTTATATTATTGTGGTTAAAGAAGTTTAGCATGAAATGTAAAAACGAGTGGGGTGGGTCCGGTCCGCCCCGTACAGGGCGGGACGGGGTGACAATTCTGGACTCGCGCGGGGCGGGGTTAGGGCATAGTATAACTTGAAAGGGACAGGTCCGGGTAATCAACTACCTGGTCCAACCTGTCCCATTGCCATCCTTAAACGAGTATTCAAATAGTGAGAATGATTTAGCCTTCACATAGCTTCCCCTTAATAAATTTTACCAATTTAACCAACGAACCTAGTAATATCAATCTAATCTCGAATCTTATTTCTAAATCAGCGGTATGGCCAAACTAATTCAAATTGTTTCTTATTTTTAATTAATTAGAAGGTACGACCCCTAATTAATCTATTCATGCGAATAACCCCAAAACATGTATTCAAGGTTCAACTCGATGAACGCATTAAAGAACTAAAACAAGAGAGTAAACTAGACTATGAATATGAGATGTTTGTTTCATACAACCTAGACGTTATTATTCCCTAAAGTGTCATATCTTAGTTGCTATAATTTTTAACAATATTATAACATTTACGGATTATAAACGTGAATTAGCTAGAATCGATAAAGGAATAAAGTCGGATGATCAAGCTTATTAAATTCATAAAGTAAAACATGCATAACATATAATCAAAACTAGAAAAATAAGTAAAAACTGAATAATTAAAACATACATATAATCATGATCATTCTTTTCTACTGTGATGCACACAACCAATTGCAGTCCTCCCTCCAAGCGTTGACTTCTCCTTCCCAATGACGGTTGCCGCGTGTATTCTCCCGCAAAAAACCACAACTTTTGGCTCACTTTTCTTTTTCATTGGGCTTTCTTCTTTCATAGCTCACGACCAAGGCCATGATTAATGCACACAACTAATTAGGCTTAACCAATTTTAATCAAGGCCACAATTATACATATACACAGGACATGTTTGCTTCATGGGTTGGGATAAGATGTGTTTAGATATAGACCATGTGGTGGGATATGTAAACCTTGACTTCATAAACCCAAGGGGAGGCTAGGTTGTCTAAACCCATGAAATCTAGTTTATAATAACTGGATCAAATTATAAACCCGGTCAAAGTGTTTAAAGTTATGAGAAACCAAACATGGGAGAAGATGGGTTTACATATCAAACCCATCACTAAACCGCCCTAAACCCATGAAGCAAACATGCCCACATGGTTATTGAGGACACCCACCAAAAGTTTTTTTTATCCTAAAGGGCATGTAAAATGTCAAATATACCCCTTTACTAAAAATTTAAAAAAAAAACGACAGATGAGTACACCCTCTGTTATATTTCTCTCCCCCACCAACATAATGTCCAAATTCCAAAAAAATAAACAAAAAAATCAATAGGATACAAGAAACATAAACATTTTAAAACAATTTTTTTAAAAAAATATTCAAACAATATAAAAGTAAAATAACAAAATAAAATTCATTCTAACTCACTAATTTCAAACAAGATAAAACTCACAAAAAAAAAATTGGATTCGGCAAAAAATTTCGGACAAACACAACAATTTCGAGAAAAAAAAATTCGCCAAAAACATTCGAACAAACACAAAAAATTTTGATTTTTTTTAATAAAGTAATTTGTTTCCGCAAAAAGTTTTAGACAAATACAAAAATTCGAAAAAAAAATTTGGATTCGACAAAAAGTTTCGAACAAACACATAAAATTTGAAAAAAAAAATTGGATCTGATTTTTTTTCCATAAATTTATACAAACCAAAACCCTAAACACTAAACTTACCAGAAGCGGGGCGGCGAGGCTGGGAGATGTGAGAGCGGTGGCGGCGGGGGTTGAGGGAGAAGTGGGTGGGCGGCGGCCTCGCCTGGGAGGGGAAGGGGAGCGAACGACCGCTTCTTCTTCAACGGAGGCGATGGGTTGCGTGGAGGGAGGAGGAGGTCAGCGGCCGCGCTTGGGAGGGAGGAGGGGTGGGCGATGAACTCGCTTGGGAGGGGAAGGGGAGCGAACGACCGCTTATTCTTCAACGGAGGCAAAGGGTTGCTTGGAGGAAGGAGGAGGGCGGCGACCGCTTGGAGGAAGGAGGGTGTGGGCGGCACCGCTGGGGGAGGGAAGGGGAGTTGAAATTTTTAGGATTTTGAAAAAATGTGGTGGGTGTTGAAATTTATTGAAGAATGGGTATTTTGGGGTTTTTCACGTGTGTGTGTCCTCATCTCACGGTGTGTGTGTTTAGCCAGTGAGTGTCCTCAATAACCTTGTGTGTGTATAAATGTGGCCTTTAATCAAATGGACTAAGGTGTGGCTGTGAGTAGACAAATTAATAGGCCTTTGACTTGTTTGGGCATGGACAAGAAAAATAAGCAAAACCCCATCAAAACCACCTGAAATCAGATAAAATTTAATATGAAAGCAATTGACAAGCACAAAATGGTGAGGCCGGAAAACACACTAAAATATCAAGTTAATTTCTATATAATTTCCAATTAATGCACAAAAATATGCAATAATCCCGACTCATCAATCTCTAACTTGTTTTATGTGAGAATATGTATATGGTCAAAGTTAATGAGATGATAGAAATAATTCACTATTGATAAGTATTTACAATTGAGAGAAATAAGGTAAATAAACAACCATATCTTTGAAAATATATACAAAGATAAAGACTAAATTTAAAAGATATTATTCATATATTATTATTCCCTATTATTTTCTCTCAATTACAAAATGCTCCCACTCTAATTAACTAAGACTTGGATTCAATTGTGTGAATGATGCAACTGCTAATGGTATATAAACTGGTAGTAAGTTGCAACAGCCAAAGAATAACTAACATAATAATCTATATATATAAAAGGAAAACAGTGCCTCTCCAGAGTTTGACACGTGTCATATTTGAGGCATGGATTTTCTGCCATGTGTCATTCTAAAACTTAAATCCCTGACCATGTAACATTCTAAATTCTGAAACTGCCCGTAACGTTTCATTATCATTTATTCACTTTTATGTTAAAAGAAGAAAAAGAGATTCAGAGGCCTCCTCCGCTGCGGCAAGAGTTGTGGCCTTCTCCCCGACCTCAAAGGCTGCAATGCAATTTCACTGAAGACGACGAAGATGAATTCATTTAGTATCCCTAATAGCTGTGTTGATCTTATGCATAGTTGTTTATTCTTCTCAAGGTATCTATTGCTCCTGTTGACCACCTATTCTGCGATTCAGAGGACTTTGAAAATTTCTTGAATTCTCAAATTCGATTTATTGCGTTTGTGAAATATTGCCTGATTTCTTGATTGTTAATGTATAATTTTCTGTATTTACAGTTTTATTTTTTTAATTCATGAAATTGATGGATATTTTGTGCATTTGATTTGGTTTAGGTTTTGTGATAAGTGAAAAATGATTTTGCTAGAGTAAGACGATAAGCCCAGCATTGATCATGAATATATGTATATATACTTCGTAATTTAGAGAAACCAGTTCATTAAGAACTAACTCCATTGCAACTGCTTCAGGATCAAGTTCCTCATTTTCAATCAGAAACTACAGTATCAATAATTGAGGAAGAACTCGAAGCTTCTGTAAATGATATTTTCGAAAGATTTGATCGACAACCAATTGTTGCAGCAAGTCTTGGTATGTTTAATTTTTCAAATATTTTGATTAAGGCTTTGTTTGGCCCAAAGGAAATATGATTTATCGAAGTTTCACATAATCTATTGTGGCAGAATTGTCTATCCACTTTGATTTGACATGTTTTATTAATGAAGAAATTGTCGTTGTCAAGCTTAATCAGTATGATGCTGATTAATAGTGTTGGGGGGTTTGCATCATGCGAAGAAGAGTGAAGCCTCTGGGTTTTGCATCATTGTGTTGGGAATTCATAGGGTAATTTGTTGAGATTTTTATTCTTGCTTGCATTATACATTTCTCGAGTTCGTTTTATGGTAAAGTTGTTTCCATTCATTCAAAAATATCAAAATGTTTAAGACCATTATTGTTTTGGTCTTTATGTAAGGAGATCAACTGAAAAACCACACTATTATATTTGCTTTAAGGTTCAAAGTGAATTCCACAAGGCATCTGAGAAGATTTACTGAGGCTGTTCTTAAAAGGTACTTACTTCATGGAGAAAATTCAGATAAAGTGTATTCCAAAAAGCATCCATAAGCCAAATAGAAAGATATGGTTCAAACTATCACAATATATAGTTTATAGGAGCAAAACAAACCTTCATGAGATATCCGAGCAACTTTTTTTTGAATGTATTCTGCTTCATCCCTTTTTCTTTTTTACTTGGCATGTAAGAAGACCATCTATAGTGTGCATTCCATCCAGCTAGCATATAACAAAAAAAGGGGTCACAGTGGCTACAATAATAATACATAAATATTTGAGGTTGAGTTTTTATGTATACTAATTAACTTAGAGCTAAAACTGCCCTAGGAATCCACAACATTTTTTAAAACTTTTTAGTAATTTGGACTGCAATAAAATATCTTCTATTGAAATATTGTTTCTTTCTTCTATTGAGATTCGTACAGTTGGTCCTCTAGGTTATTGGGAACCAACATATAGGGCTTCCCTTAGTTTGATTGCTCAAGTTCCAATTGTAGCTTCATATATATACTCTAGGTTAGTCAATAGAATGTAATGTTGTATCGTGTTGTACTCAAGCAATACATTTATGTCAATTATACAAGTAAAAGACTGATGGTCATGTAATCAGTGCTTATTGGTAACCTTTAGTAATTTTAATTTGAACTTGTGAAGGATATATATATACAGGAATGGGACAGTCATACGTACCAATGGATGACTCTCTAGATTATGGAGGGAATTTTGCACGTACATATGCTAGGTTTTGAGGATCCTGCAATGCAAGAGCTTATGAGGCTTTATGTGACTATTCGTATGTGTTATATATATATTCTAATTACTCTTTGATGGGCTTTGCATATTTTTTCAAGAATGTCTTTTTTAAACTGAAGTATACAAAAATATTTTTCTAAGCATATGTTAGATGAATTTCTGGTGTATTTTAAGTCATATTCATGAGAAGGAATTGCAATTATAGTCTGAGTGAGAATCCATTACATAATTTTTGTTTGATTCTTAATCTAATTCGGAATGTGGTCAATTTTTTTATTTTATTATAATTATTATAGGTGATGACCCTTCTAGAAGTCCTAAAGTATCAACTATATACGAGGTTGCTGGAACAATTAGGTAGTCTCCCTTGTAGAACAAAATGTTATGGAAATAAGTTACTCTTTGCACTCTTTTAATTCATTTTGGTTAGACTTTCTTCAATTTACACATTAATTCCCTTTATTTTATTTTATCTTGTCTATATCGTGGCTGCATATTTTTTTTTGGGCACGTGAAGAAGTATTATGTATTTATGTTTGTCCTCGAATTTATTCGCAAATTATACCAATTTTCCTACTACTATCTTATGTTTTGGTTGGATAGGTGGACGGGTGAGGAGTGCTTTAAAGATAAATATCCAAGGCTTTATAATTGCAGCTTACAAAAGGATTGTCTAATTAGTAATATGGGGATAGGGGAGATGAAGGGTGAGTGTGGAAGTGGAAATGGAAATGGAGGAGAGAGCTGAATATTAGAGAGCAAAACATTTTTAATGAATTACTGACTAACATTGGCAGGTTTAGTTTGAAGAAGGGAATCAAAGACATGTGGAGATGGGATCGTGCTTCAAATAGGATTTACTCCAACATATGAAAAAGTATGACAGAACAGGGAATTGAACGGAGAAGATGAAAAAGTGGGGGAGGAGTATGCTTTGCTGTGGAGTGTTGGGCACCTCGAAGGGTACAAACAATCGTATGGAAAGCACCGAGAAGGAAGTTGGTTACGACAGACAACCTGATAAAGAGGGGTGTCGATAAACAATGAAAATATGCCTTGTAAAATGTGTGGGGAAATAGAATAAAGCAATCAACACATCCTCCTAGACTGCACGTTTGCAAAATCAGGTTGGTGGGAGTGCCTTAAATGGGTGAAGGTAAGCATGGTTGCACACAACTCTATAGCATGCTGCAACTTACAATTTAGTGAGTTATTTGGAGGTGGAAAAATCAGAGGAAATTGCAACGAGGGCAGGTGTGATATGGGAATTTTTTGTGGAGATGTAGAAATGCAAAATATTTTATGGGGGGAGACACCGGAGGTGAAGAGGACAATGGAGAACATTAAAATTAATATTTCGTCTTTTCGATGGTCGATAACTGGTCTAGCAAAAATCAAAAGACAAATGTCCGTAGCAAAACTATTATGAATTTTATATTTTGTTGCATATTAAAGATTTAATTAAATTAATTTGTATTAGTTTGTTATGAAAAAGGTTTTAGAAATTTAGGGTTGTATTAGAATTCAGTAAAAAAATATATTCAATTTATTTCGTTTAGTTTGTTCATGTGTTCTGTTAGCCACTTATTTAAGAATTAGGCTTTAACGAAGCTTATTTGTCAGTTACGGTTTAATTCTTGCTCTTCGAATTTATGATGGAGTCTTCCACAGCTGAAATAAAGAGAACTACAAACATTACAAAGTTGAATATTTTTGTTAAATTTATGAAAATTAGTTTAACAAACCAACCTTCAATTTATATAAAACAATGGCCACACAAAAAAAAATGATAATATTTTCATAGCTAAGACCCTTCTTTGGATATAAGGTGCGTACTATGTCTTAGATTTGAGAAAGGTTGTGAAGTTATCTATTTTTTTACATCATTCAATAACCGATGAATATAATGTGATTTGAATTTGATTCACTAATGTGGCGAAATTTATGAGAATGATGTATTAAGAGTTCCTATTTTAAACGAACAATTTGCAAGAATGACTGTTTAGAGCTTTATGAGATTTACTTTCTACGGGGCAGTGTATATATAGCTCAAATGGTTTGTTGTGCGCGCGGAAGTAAAAAATGAGAAATTTATCGACACTTTAATCTTTACTTCAAATAGTTTAAGTCTCTTAAGTAGGAAATATTGTAAAAATTTATTTGCCGCAACTTCTCTAGCTAGGACTAAATTAAATGCAAAGCTATTGTGAATATTTGAGGGAGTTGTCGTTTCTTTATAATCTAAACCTCTATATTTTTAGTGTTGTCTTATGTCATATCTAATTGTTTTATATTTTTGCTTATCTCTTCTTAATCTAATATTAATTGAGTTTTTGAATTATAAGGGTGTTAATAGTTTTTGTCATGCTTTAAGAAACTGGGGCCTTTATTACGGGTGTAAACGAGCCGAGCTCGAAAATCGACTCGACTGTTATACTCGAAGCTCGAAATTCAACTCGATCGAGCTTAAAATTTTAAATATCGAGCTCGACTCGATTACCTATATATATAATTTTTTTAATTAATTATAAATCATATTTTTTTCAAATATTAATTATAAATCATATTTTTTAAATTAACTAAACTCGAGCTCAACTCGATCCGGCTCGACTCGATTACTTATATATAAATATTAATTATATATTATTGGCAAAATAGAAAATATTGTTCAAATTCGATTAGGCTCGCGAGCCTTTCGAGCCGAGTATTTATGAACTCGAACTCGATAGCTCGAAACGACTGAATTAACTTCGAGTCGATTTCGATCTTTTTTCGAGTCGAACACGAGTAGCTGAGAGTTGGGTCGACTCACTTACTCCCCTAGCCTTTATTTTCCCGATTCCTAAATTTGTTTGTTTGTTGGTGACAAATTGACAATAGATGCAACTTTTCATTTATTTCCATAAATAAAAATTTGCATCGTCTAACAAAATAAACGTTTATCACAAGATATTGAATGCATCAAATGAATCAAAAAATTTATTGAAACTTTTGTAGTTCTAACACGTAGATCAGTCTAAGTCGTCGAGTCTTTCGACATTGAAAATTTTCAAAACCTCCACGACCGATCGTCAATTTTATTTATTTGATTCATTCAAATTTTACAACTAACCCATGCATTGCACGGGCAAAAATCTAGTTATTATTAATAGAAAAATTACTTTTGAACAACTCTCATAAAACAGTTATGCAGGCTCCTCTAAACTTATGTCAACTCACATGAATCATCTGTAGAGAAACTCAACTAACAAACATAGCTAATAAAGTCTCATATATATGATATTGCTGACAAACTCTCAGTTGATCCTAAGTCACCTAAAGTTAAGTTTGTTGAACTTGGACAATTCTACTGAACGTTTCATTTATCCAACTCAGTTGAGAATCATACTCATGAATTGATTTGTTCTCAGTTGATTAACCACTTTGTATTTACGATCATCATTTTCGAACCTAAAATTTAGAAATATTCATACTTTTAAGTCTCAAGTTTAGACCAACACCAACTCGTGGAGGTTACTATTGACATCCTTTTGTGATGGTTGTGTAAGTTAACTACTAATAAAAAAAGAGCATATATAATTGTGGATAAATTGGTAAGTAACAATATGCTTGCCTTTGATCTGTCTTACAAGTCAATTAACACGTCGGGTAATCATGTATTGGGGCCGGGTATGGTGTAAAAATCAAGTAACAATGTAACATACTCCCTCCGTCCTTTAGAAAGTTATCCATTTTTTCATGTTGGGTGTCCAATCAAAAGTTATTCATTTCCTCTTTTGGCAATACCCCATTATCACTTTCTATTTTTTCTCTTTTCTATATCTTTCTCCATTTTATTTTCCGTATCTCTCTCTCTCTTATCCACGGTAGGGGTGAAAAGTTCTGTGTGAATTACGTACTACCTCTCACTCAAAATAAGAGTAGGAGTAATTGTGGAGTTGCTAATGTGGAAGAGAGATGATAAATGGGTAGGAATACTTCGACCTAGTAGAAGTGGAAAAAAAAGAAAAAAAAGGTGGATTAAATAAAGAGTGGACAACAAATAAGTGAAAAAGAGCACTGATTTGGGCGTTTGCACTTTGCAGTCCACCTGCGACTGGGTATCAATCAATATGTGGTCTCAAGTATTTTTTATTTTTTTAATTGCATACTAATTAATTTCTCAAATGAAACAGGATATCTATGTTTACAATTTGTTTGTATTCACATATATGCAATTTGCCATGGACTTCTGAAATTTTTGCTTAAACTATTTAAGTTATATCTTATACTATTTGATTTCATACTGCCACTAAAAAATTATATGAACTCAACTAGTATAAATAATTAAATTGTATTTTATTTTTTCAGTGTTTTATTTGATGAGAAATAAAAAAATGATATATATACCATTATGTTCCAAATTTATTATGTCAATTTTTCGGACACTATATAAATTAAGTAGAGAAGCTAGGATATAATGAGGTATTGCAGAGTCCATTTATAAAAAAAGTTATTGTTTATGAATAAGGTGAATGACAATTTGAGTAAATAATTGATGATTAAAGGTAGGATTGTAATCAAATATAATAATTTTGGTCGATTCAATATTCATATAATTTGTTTAGTTGATTAGTTAACAAATACCAAATTATATATATGTTTAAGTATGAAAATAAATTATAAATAGAAATAGTTAATGAATGAATATAAAGAGTATAAAAATATAAGAATATGATTTGATGATATGACCCATAAATAGTACATTTGTGCAGAATGCATTGGAAGAGGTAGGAGTTTTTTGGGGTAGGAGTAGGAAATTTTTGAGGTGGCATATATGTGGCTAACTTAAAACTTAAAAATCATCACTCACATTGTGAATGCTTTAGGAATGACAATCTCAACCCGTAGTGAAATGGGGCGGGTTTGGGTAACACACTTGCCACGTGCCCACGTGACCCTTTTGTTAATATTAATTTTGTATATATATTATACATATAAATGTAATATATATATATATATACATATATATTTATGTTTATTATCATATATGTTGGGAAATGAATTGATTTTGATTAAGATACCAAAACCCCTGAATGATGATGGTCAGTTGAGATAGATAGAAAGTGTATCAGTCTAGTTGTCTTAGGATAGTTGAGACAGTAAAATTGTCCAAGTCAAAAATCTCAGAAATGTTGAGATGATTAGTGTTCAGGTTAGTTGTCCATAGCTGAAATGTTAGGCAGCTTGTTTATCTAAGTCAATTAGGACAAGTCTGCTGAATGCATAAAGACAAGTTTGCTGAAGAAGACAACATGGTTGAATGCTCAGAAACTCAAGTAAGTAGCCTGGACTAAAGGCACTGATAAGGGCAATAACAAATCAAGTTGAAGACTTAAAGATCAAGAGCATTGAATGCCACTATCTCAGAAGACAACTTTAATGAAGCATTAATGCCATCAAGCCTGAACAAACATTGAAAACTTAGAAGCTTTAAGGACTGAAAGAATTGAATGAATGGAAGAACATTCCTAGTGCAGCAGAAAAGTTCAGAGTACTTGTCCCATCTGACCGTTGGAATAGTACAAAGTCTGCCATAAATCAACCTTGGAAAATGTGCAATTTTGGAAACTGACACAAGTCTTCTCAGCCGCATTTTTCAGAAGTCAACACATTCATTCAAGCAACCATTGAAGAACCTTCTTGCACAGTGGATAATAGAAGGTTGCTCTCATAGCCGTTTCAATGGAGCTGCAAATAGACAATTTGAAAGTCTATCTCTCCAACGGATAGATGATCAAATTGTTCTATAAATTCCGAAGTGATCCAAGGATTCAAGTATCCAACAATCTGCTATCAAACTATTATCAAGCATTCAAGGAAACCAAAGTTTATTCTTAGAATCTCAAGTTTCCTGATCACTTCTAGCTAAGCCTATCTTGTAAAATCCAAAGCTTAGCACTGAGATATCCTAACCCTTTACACAGTTCTTATTTTAAAGGATATCTTAATTAATTGGAACCAAACCTCAAACCCTTACCTCATAAGTGAAGTAGAGTTTGTTGTAGAAGTGAGGAGTTAAGGACTGTGAAGAGTGAATACAGTCTTAACTCAGAGAAGTTGAGCACTAGGACTCAGATTATCCTAGGGATCAAAGCACTAAGATAGTGTTGTTGATCAGTGCACCTTGGCACTATAAAACAAGCTAATTCCAGGTGTTAAAGAATTATCCTGTTCAATCAGGGAAAGTGGATGTAGGAGCTTGAGTCTCTAAACCACTATAAATTGTTATGTTATTTACATTCAGCATTGCTCTCTAACTTACATTACTTACAAAGATTATCTTGAAAGAGTTAAAATCAACAAAGTTAAGCAAAACAATTTTTGGACAAAGTCCCTGATAAACTGGTTTTTTAGAAATTACTTGGAGTATTCTTTCAAAGAAAAGGCCAACCACATTCCGCACTTAGCAACTCTTTTAGATAGTTATCCAACTGATCACTTTCTAGTTTTCAGTAGGTTGATTATCTATTAAAGTTATTCACTCAGAGTAGTTATCAAACAACTTCAGTAAAGGAGTTGCATTCAAAGCTGCTGAGACAGAGAAAAAGAGTGCTCAGAGATCAACACAATCAGTCTCTAAGACTGAAATGAAGGAGGAATTGGCACTTATGGCCAAAAGATTTGAGAAGTTAAACTCCAGATTTGGTAGATACAAAAAGTTCTACCAAGACAACAGAAGCAGGAGAAGATTCAACTCTCCTGATAACAAATCAGAGGACAAACACTTTGATGAAAAGAAAGAAGACAAATATGCTGACAAGAAGAAGTCAAGCAAGGCTGATCCATCATCATCCAGGAGGAAGGAGTCCTCAAGCAAGAGAAATGATGATGAAGATGTGTGTTACAAGTCCTAGAAGAAGGGACACTTCCAATATGATTGTCCTGATCTCAGTTCAAAAGAAAGAAAAGAAAGACAAAATAAGAGAGACAAGAGACTGAGCAACAGAAAGGCCATAGTTGCTGGAGAATCAGCAAGTGAGGAAAGTATCTATTCATCTGATGATGGATTATTCTCAAACAGTGACAATGAAGATGACTGTCAAATGGCTTTTGAAAATGAAGAGGTATGTTCATCTTCTAACTCTTCAAATAACACACATGAATCTAGTGAAGCCCACTTGAAACTTTCCTTTGGAAAGTTAATGGAGGACTTCACCAGACTACAAGAGCTACACAACATTGCATTGAGAGAAAATGAACTTCTAAGTTCTAAAGCCAGAACTCCGAACATTCTTAAACCTGAGATTGACATTAAATCAACTGACTTGTATCAGCAGATTGTGAGAGAACATGATGAAATTTCTCTCAAAGTCTATGAACAACAAAAACTTATTGATGAGCAAAATCTAGTTCTGAAGAAAAAGGATTTTGACCTTAGAATTCTACAAGCTAAATTTGACAATCTCTCACATGAATTTGATGCTCTGAAATTGAGTGAGGGGAGCCTAAAACTTAAGATGTCTGCCTTGAACAAATCCTCTAGAGCAATAAAGGAAATTCAAGGGTTTCAAAGACCAATGGCTCAAAGAAGTGGATTAGGTTTTGATCCATGTGAACCCTCATGGATTAAGATGACCTTTGTAAGGTCAGCGGCCCAACTAAAAGAAAATGAAATGGAAGTAAATCGGCCACTGATCAAGGATAGAGTCAAAGAAACTCTTATACCTACTCAAGTAAACAACACTCCTAAACCCAAACCTAAGGAAAAGGTTAAGAGTGTTGCATACAAGAGGAATGAGTTTCATAGAGGTAGAACCAGTGAAAGGCCAACCTATCTGAACACTCATCAGTGGAGTTGTCCAAGATCTGTTCAGAAAAGGCCAACTCAAATGAGGCAACCTCAACTGAATGGATCAAGGCCCAACCCTCCTGACAGGTATAACGGTTTCAGGAAGCCTAGACCCTTCATACCAAAGGGAAAAGGCCATCCAAGCACTTATCCACAAAGGCCTTACCAAGCTGCACCTAAGTCAAGTAACTTCAGGAGATCTGTCCCAAAGTATTTCACTCATTATCCTGAAGCTTATAAGACTAACACTTATGCACAGAAACCACCTAAGGCATTCAAGGGTAGGACTGTGTATGTAGATGTAAATGGAAACTAAGTCAGTCACTTTGAGTCAATCAGAGTAATTAGGCAGATTTGGGTTCCAAAAGGTACAGCTAACCCACTAGGACCCAACAATCAAAGGGTGCCTAAAGTTTGAATTTACAGGTTTGCAAGGACCACAAGAAGAAGAGAAGTATAAACAAAAGAACAGCATGGTACTTGGACAGTGGATGTTCAAGACATATGACTGGAAACAAAGAACTTCTCTCAGACTTCATTGAAAAGGATGGTCCTTCAGTAACCTTTGGAGATAGCTCACAAGGAATCACAAGAGGTTATGGTACATTAAATATTGGTAGTGTAAAAATTACTGATGTTTCATATGTTCTAGGCCTAAAATATAACTTGCTATCTATAAGTCAAATCTGTGACAAAGGATATAGTTTTGAGTTTGCACCAAATGAGTGCATTATTAAGAACAAATCAACACAACAGGTGCTACTAACAGGGGTGAGAAAGGGAAATGTTTTTTTGCAGATTGGAGCAAAGCCCCTGATGTAGTCTGTCTTGTTGTCAAAAGCACAAGTGAACAAAGCTGGCTGTGGCACAAAAGACTGAACCACCTGAATTCAAAACTATCAACAAGCTGCCTAACCAAGTGTTCATCAAGGAACATGTGTGCCAGCCATGTCAGGAAGGAAAACAAATCAAAGCATCTTTTAAAGGAAAATCTGTCATATCCACTAAGAGAGTTCTTCAACTACTACACATGGATTTATGTGGTCCAATAATCCCAGTAAGCATAAATGGAAGAAAATATGCTTTAGTACTGGTTGATGATTTTTCCAGGTACACTTGGGTGGTGTTTCTTCTGAACAAAAAGGAGACTCAAGTCAAACTACCTGAGTTGATGATGAAGCTAAGTAATGAAAAGGGCTTAAGTATTGTCAAGATCAGATCAGACAAAGGCACTGAATTCATAAACTCATACATCAATGAGTATTGTAGCAAAAATGGTATCACACATGAAACTTCTGCAGCAAGAACTCCTCAACAAAATGGTGTTGCTGAGAGGAGAAACAGAACCTTAAAAGAAGCACCAAGCACACTGATTGCTGAATTCAACACTGCATGCCACACTCAAAACAGATCCTTAATCACTAAGGTTCAAGGTAAAACTCCATATGAATTATGGAAAGGTAGATTGCCCACTGTTGCATATTTTCATATATTTGGTTGCTAGTGTTTCATTCACAATAATGGGAAAGAGCAGTTAAAAGTTTTTGACAGCAAAGCTGATGAAGGAATATTTGTGGAGAAAGGCATCTCATTGTGGATGAAGCACCTCATGTTGTGTTTGATGAATCTATTAATGAGTTAAAGGATAGAAACCTGAATATTGATGAGATAACACAAAGAACAACCAGACTAAGGCTTCAAAGCAAGAAAATGGTGTTTATAGATGTTGCCCAGCCTGAACTCAATGGAGATCAGAACCTAGACAACATACCTGATGGCAATCAACCAAGAGACAACCAGCTTGAAGAAGAAATTGAACTAACTGACCCTATCCCTGTTCAAAACCAGGTAACAACTACCAATGAAGAAGCAGGCTCTACTGAGGTAGTAAATGGATCCAATATTTAAGGAGGAACCAATGAAAATGTCAACATTCCTGACATTGAGGACAACAACTTTGAATATGATCCTGCACTTGATCCTTCAATTAACTTTCCTGAATTTAATGAATCTAGTGATCCAACTTCAGAAGAGGACAATCCTTCTAAAGGAATCAGGTCTAGAAGGACTTGGTTGCATGACCACCCAACTAGAAGATTTCATGGAGAAAGTGCTTTGTTTTGCTGTTTTCTTTCAGAACAGAAACCAAGAGATATTGAGGAAGCACTTCAAGACATAAACTGGATCATTGTCATGCAAGAAGAGCTGGACCAGTTCACCAGAAATGAAGTATGGGAGCTGGTGGATAGGCCAACTCATCAAGATGTCATTGGAACCAAATGGGTGTTCAAAAATAAGAGAAATGAAAATGACATTATTGTGAGAAACAAAGCAAGACTGGTGGTCAAAGGATACTGTCAATCTGAAGGGATTGATTATGATGAGACATTTGCACCAGTGGCCAAACTTGAAGCAATCAGACTCTTCTTAGCATATGCAGCTCACATGATATTCAAAGTATATCAAATGGATGTGAAGAGTGAATTTCTCAATGGGGTACTTGTTAGTCCTGGAAGGAGTATATAACAAGTGTATGGGGGGGAGGGAATACACTTGTATGCAAATTTTTTTCAAACTTAACCAAAACTGGTTCAGTAAGGTTGTCCTGGACAACTCTTCTGATATGATTAACTCTTTAAAGATAATCAAACTACTAAGTACTATTGAGTACTTAGTTGAATAACTATCTAAGTGAGTTATATGTGTGGAATAGTGGTTGGCCTTTTAGTTTAAACTCCTTTTCAGGTGACTTGTCCCAATACAGTTTTGCACAGTCTTGGGTATATATCTTTGAAAGGTCAGTTTGTGTGCTTGTGTATGAATGTGTTGTTTGAATGCAAGTACTTTGAAAGTAAATCAACACAAGAGTTATAGTGGTTCAGAGACTCAAGCTCCTACATCCACTTTCCCTGATTTAACAGGATAATTCCTTCACTATTGGAATTACTTGTTTTATAGTGTCAAGGTGCACTTGATCAACCACACCACTCCATGGTGCCTTGATCCCTAGGATATCAGAGTCCTAGTACTCTTTCTCAACTCAGAATTGAACTGTTCTTCACTCAACAATCAATTCCTACCACTTCTACTACAACAACCTTTTATCTCTCTTTTGGAAAGGTATAAAGATTGATGTTGGTTCCAACTAGTTTGAGATATCCTTTACAACGAGCTCAGTGTAAAAGGATATGATATCTCTCTAAGCTTTGTATGGATATACAATGACTTTCTGGAAACTATGAATGTTCTAAGAATGTTCTAAGAAAGCTTGAAGGCTTTGAGTTTCTTCAGCAGTGTAGGTGCTTGTTGGATTGCTAGTTGGTACCTTCAATGGTTTCCACACTTCATGTGTTTAAAGAACAATTTGAGGATTTGCCCGTTGGAGAGACAGCCTCAAAATGTCTATATTTGTCTTCCTTGAACTTTGCAACTGGAAGACAGATTCTTGAAAGTGACATGTCCTTAAATTGGGAAGTAAACGGATGTGAGCACTTTGTCTTGACTTTGAAGCACTCTTCCCAATGTCTGACATGAAGATTCTCTTGATCAAACATGGACATCACTTCTGATGATTGGTCCTATGATAAGGACAACTTTCCTTATCACTTAGACAGTTTTGCTTATCAACTTCAGTAGAATTGTTTATTAGCAATGTTGGCTTTGCTCTTTAGATGACTCGGCTCTTTCTCTTTCAGTTCATGTCTCTTGATGGTTATTGAGCATTCAACACTTCATATTAGTAGCTTTGACCTTATCAGCACAGTTGGGCTTGTCTTTGAACTGATATGGTTCAAGTGTGCTGAGACATTTCTGTTGTTCAACTCTTCTGAGCTTTGACATATACATCAGTGGACTTGGTCTTGATGATGTGTTTCATTCAAATAATCTTCAGAGAGGTTGTCTTCCTACTGGGCTGACTTGATCAGCACAATTGTCCATTTAAGTACTTCAGCAGACTTAAGGTCAAATTGATTATGATCCTTGAGGAGACTTGATTCTTGTAATCTTCTAAGCATATGTTCCCCTTCAACTTGTGCATCTAATGTACTAAGAGATGCCTAACATTCCAGCTTCTCAACTAGCCTATACTACATGTTCCAATATTCCTGAAATATGTTCATATCATTTTGACTTATGTCTTAAGGGGTTTTGGTATCTTAATCAAAATTCTCATTTTATTCCCAACAGTACTGAAAGAAGAAGTCTATGTTGAACAGCCCCCAAGATTTGAAGAAGGAAACCAAGTGTACAGGCTAAAGAAGGCTCTATATGGATTGAAACTAGCACCAAGAGCCTGGTATGACACCTTATCACAGTTTCTTCTAGATCATGGTTTTGTCAAAGGCACTGTTGGCAGAACCTTGTTTAGAATCTGTGAAGGAGATGATATTTTGTTAGTCCAAATTTATGTGGATGACATCATATTTGGTTCTCCAAATGAGAAATTGTGTGAGAAATTCTCAAAACTCATGCAAAGCAAATTTGAGATGTCCATGATGGGATTGATGAATTTCTTTTTGGGATTTTCATCAACCAAGCTAAGTATACAAGGGACATGATTAAGAAATTTGGATGTGAAACAAGCAAACCAGTCAGGATTCCAATGAACACCAATTGGAAGATGGATCCTGATGAAAGTGGAGTACCTACCAACTCCACAGAATATAGAGGCATCATTGGATCCCTACTATATCTCACTGCAAGTAGGCCTGATATCACATTTGTAGTTGGAGTATATGCCAGATTTCAAGCAAATCCAAAGAAGAGCCATCTAGAAGCTGCCAAGAGAATCCTAAGATATCTCAAAGGAACTGAGAATCTTGGATTATGGTATCCATCTGATGAAAATATTGAGCTCACTGGATATTCAGATGCTGATTATGGAGGGTGTAGAATTGACAGAAAATCCACCTCTAGAACATGTCAATTCTTGGGTAGCAAACTGATCTCATGGTTCTCAAAGAAGCAGAACACATTTGCAACATCAACAATTGAGGCAGAATATGTAACAGCTGGAAGTTGCTGTGCTCAGATACTTTGGCTCAGACAGCAACTAAGAGATTACAAAGTTATTACAAATAAAGTTCCTATATTTTGTGACAATAATAGTGCAATTGTTATTTTACAAAATCCAGTGCTTCACATAAGATGCAAACATGTTGATATCAATCATCACTTTATAAGGGATCATGTGGAGAAAAAGGATATCAAGCTTGTAAAAATTCACACTGATAAGCAAAAAGTTGATATCTTGACCAAACCATTAGCTGAAGCAAGATTTCTGGAGCTGTCAGCTGAGTTGGGCTTACTTGATCCAGGAAAGATGGAAAAATGAAGAAGGAAGCACAAATGATGGGGGAAATTCATTAAATTAAACTTCAGCAAAGTTGACCAAACTCACTAAAATGACCTGCCTGAAAGGAGAATTCAGTAGAGTTGTCCACATGTCCTTCAGCACTGTTGGTCAGGAGGATTGACCTTGTGGGACCCAGTCAGCAATATTCACTACTACACATTTAAGCTTGGAAAGCTTCACTTGGAGAGCTCTCTTTTCGAAAAGCTCTCCAAGATAGCACTTGTAGAGCTCTTTTTTCGAAAAGCTCTCCAAGATAGCACTTGGAGAGTGATTTTATAAAAAAAAAAAAATCAACATAGATAGCACTTGGACAGTGGTTGAGAACCGCATTGCAAGCCACCATTAGACAGCGGTTTTGAACCGCTCTCCAAGTAAACACTTGGAAAGCGGTTCTTAACCGCTCTCCAAGAGAGTTTCTGTGGTCAAAATAATTAATTCAATCCCCCATTTAATTCACCACGCGAATTGAAGTTTAGTGTTCTCCCCCAAATCCCACAAACGCGTTTAACCTAAAATTCAAAAAAAAAAAAAAGAGTATTGTGAAGCCAAATCCGCCGTCGCCATTCGTCGCCTCCTTCCTCGCGTCGTCGCCGTCCGTCGCCTCCTTCCTTGCGTCGTCGCCGTCCGTCACCTCCTTCCTCGCACCGTCGCCTACCTCCCTTTCTCTCGTCGCGCCGTCGCCTACCTCCCTTACTCTCGTCGCGCCGTCGCCTACCTCCCTTTCTCTCCTCGCGCCGTCGCCTCCCTCCCTCTCCTTCCTCGCGTCGTCGACCTCCTCTCCAGCCGTCGCCGTCGACCTCCTCTCCAGACGTCGCCGTTGCTGTCGCCGTCGCCGTCGACGTCCCACTCCAACAGCTGTAGGTACGTACTCTTGTATATGTATATATATGTGTGTGTGTATAGAACTATTGTATATATATGTGTGTGTATAGAACTACTGTATATATCAAATTTGTGTGTATATAGATCTACTGTGTATATATATGAAGCATTATATGAAGGGTTTTGATTTCTTTAGGCATCGTTATTTTACAATTTTAATGTTTCTATTCTTGATATTTAAGCATTTTTTATATTCAAGTATTCATGAACAGAAGAAATGTTCTGATTTCTTATTTAAACTTATATTTAAAAAAAAAAGTTTTACTCTGATTTCATGAACAAATTGGATTCCCCCATTGTAGTAGGTTATGATTTGGTATTTTGTTGGCCGGCTTTCATTTCTGAAAATTGAAAATAGTGTTAATTGTATGTCTTGTTCACATTTCCTGTCATAAAGTTCCATCTTTGAATTTATAATGTGATTGGCATTCTTGAAAGACATTTCTTTAGAATTTATATCACATCGTCATTACAATTGAATTGTGTATCAGTTTTTGTTTTCTTCAGGCATCGTTGCTTTGAGCATTTTTGTTTCTGTTTTTGATATTCAAGATCCTTTGAGCATTTTTGATAGCTTGGATGTGAGATTGTTCATAAGATAGTGCAGCCAAAATTTGTTGTGAAATTATTTTTGTTATTCAATTGTTGATTTAAAAGTGTGAGAATTATTTTTGATAGCTCTTTCCCTGGGATTAATAACCTGTTCATGAATATTCAAATGTTTTTTATGAAAAGTGTGAGAATTATAGATATTTAATAATTTGCTTACAAGATTATTAAATGTAATGAAATGTAATTAGTACACATACTGAAATGTAATTAGTCTCACGGGGGAGTAGTGAAATCCATAAGGGGCAAAGAAGATAAGAAAATATTTTACATAAGGCATAGTGAACTTGATCTACGAGGTGCTTTAGGCTAAAGCTGTTTAATTAGTACACACTGAAATGTAATTAAGATGGTGATTTAGGCAAAAAAACTGTTTAATACTAGAGGAATGTGGAATTTGTATTTAATACTATTTTCCAGTTTTAGATTGATTTGTAAATGTGGAATTAAAGCCCAACAAGTAGTAGGCATTGGACCATAAGTACTTGAACTTTATTTTTGTCCACACTTACTAGAATTTAATTTTAGACACCCTTAAATATCATCTTCAATTTTCTAAATCAGCCCCCACAATTCAATTATTTACTCCTGAAAAGCTAAGCTACCCCCACACCGTAATTAAAGGGGTGTTGCATAACCTTATTCAATGGTGGAGCTATAGCATGATTAATTAGGGCCATTTAAAAAGTAAAATACCCATATATATATTAAAAAAAAAAGAGAGACTTTGCCACTAAATCATATTTAGTTTTAATAAATTATTTATAAATTATACTCCGTATGTATTTAACTCTTTAAAAAAAACTCTAGATTAATTAATTCTCAACTCAAATATGCATCTTCAATTAAAAAAAAAAAAGTGATTTTAAAGTCATTTATTAATGGAAGTTCATTTATAAAATAAATTAGGAGATGAACAAGTTTAATACATTAGAATTAATGTAATACTTTTAAGTTTAATACTTTTAGATTTAATACATTAGAATACATTGTCTTGAGAAACACTTCATATTGTATTTCCTATATGCATCTATATATAGTTTTATATGGATCGAAAGTGGGTTCGAGCCGATTGATTATCAGAGGAGTATAGGAATGGGGTGGAAGAGTTTTGTAATCATGCAATTAGACACTACACCGACCATCGCTACATTCCATGTCCTTGTTGGAAATGTATGAATGGAAAAACTGTTAGATATAGAGAAAGTTTGTTCACCCACTTGATGATTCACGGTATTGATAAAGCATATACTGTTTGGACATCTCATGGTGAGACAAGAGATAGATGTAGCTCAAGCAACCTAGAAACTGACTTTAGGTTTGAAGATACCGTGGATGCGGATAATTTAGAAGATGTACCTATTGTTGATACATCGAGTGGGGATGACGATGAGCTGCGAGATCACCCGTATATGTCAAAGAAGTTAGGGGATTCAGCTGGATTACCCCTTTGGCCCGGGTGTAAGAAGGCAACAAAACTGTCAGCGTTGTTGATATTGTTGAACTAAAAAGCAGCTCACGAGTTATCTGATACGTGCTTCACAGATATGCTGGAAGCAATTAGTGATCTATTGCCTGATTGAAATGTACTGCCTAAGAGAGCATATGATGTTAAACAAATGCTCAAGTCCATCGGATTAACACATCAGAAAATTCATGCTTGTCTGGATGATTGTATCTTATTTCGGAAGGAGTACGCATACCTCGATGAATGTCCCAAGTGTGGGAAGAAGCGATATAAGAAAAAGAAATCTCCCGCGAAGGTGATGTGGTACTTTTCAATAATACCAAGATTCAGGATAATGTATAGTACCGCTGTGGATGCTAGAAATTTAACTTGGCATCATGATGATAGGATCAAAGATGGAATGTTAAGACACCCTGCTGATTCACCCCAGTGGAAGACATTCGATGCCAGGCATCCAGAATTTGGCAACGAGCCACGACACTTGCGTCTTGCACTCTCAACTAGCGGAATGAATCCGTTCGGTATTCAAAGTACCAACCACAGTACATGGCCAGTGATTCTATTAGTTTATAACCTTTCACCCGAGTTGTGCATGAAGCGCACTTACATGATGTTGTCTATGTTGATATCGGGACCCAAACAACCTGGTAACGACATAGATGTATATCTGGCTCCTTTCATAGAGGACTTGAAGCTCCTGTGGGATGAGGGTGTCGATGTGTATGAATGCTTGTAGAAAGGAGAATTTCAAGTTGAAGGCCATGCTTTTTGGAACTATCAATGACTTTCCCGCTTACGGGAATCCATCTGGAACTATCAACACACAGTACGGAAAGAGCTTCAAAAAAAGTATCCCCACTAGCGGTTGGAAGAGGGAACCAATTTTCTTCAGATGAGCACGATAGTGTAGTCATGTGGTTTCAATACCATCAAAATTCAGATGAGTGCTCTCTTTCATCAGCCTTATTATGAAGACTACATCGTTCCGAAAAATGTGATTGAAGTATTGGACGACCAGTGGTTGAGTGCATCCACCATATCTCTTTACCTCAAGTATGTATTTATTAATTATCAGTATTTACTTTCTATACAGTTGAATTTTCTTTTTTAAATTTTAATTAGCGTATATATGTTGGTTAAAGATATTTGGGTGAGGTATATCTCTCTAGAGATAGCGAAGCAAGTGGAATGTATTCCTTCGTCTGCCCCCAAGTGTCTTGCGTATTGGGTGATAGGACACAGGGCATGGAAGGGATAGTCGAACATATGCTGAGGTTAAGTGGGAGAGAACATCTCATTTTTTGGCCAACAAATTTGGGGTGAGTACAATAAACATTTCGTTAAAATTTGTATTCATAATATGTTATTTGCACATTTGCAGTTAATTTTAATATTCTTAATATAATATAGGAACCATTGGGTGTTGGTCGTCATTAATATGAAGACATTAATTGTTTTTTTTATGGACTCAGCTTTTGATAGGGTGGTTGCAAATCGTCGTGATCTCATGTCATACATGGAAGCGTAAGTTCATTTTTAATATTCTAATATAATGATTTGTTTTACTTTTAAAATTATGCATATTTAATCTATTTTTTTTCTAATTATAATAATAATAGTGTGATGACGATGTATCGGAATCGCCTTCACAATCAAACCTCAAGATCTAGTTTCAATAAAGTGAGCTGGATAGATGTTAAGGTAATTTAATTTAGTAAGTTATCAAATTAATAGAAAATAATCATAACGCATGCTTATAATTTCTAATCATAACAGGTTCTGAGGCAACGTGATGGAGACCATTGTGGACATTTTGTATGTTTTTATATTGAGGATATAATCATTTTTTCTGGATTGGAGATTAATCCTAACACTGTAAGTCAATTTATTGATTTATTTAAATTATTATTGATTGAATAAAAATTCATATGCTATATATCTAACTATATTGATAGATCGTTGTTTGCAGTTTGTCTATGCCCGTCCGCTCAAGACTTACAACCGATTGGATCGGGTACATGTGCAATCGATTTTTATATAGGGTATAATTAAAGTAGCTAGTATAACTTTTGGTAGCATGTACTCCCTCCGTCCAATTTCAATATGCCCGCTTCTCTTGGCACATGATTTAAGGAATAATAGTAGTTTATGTATAAGGTAGATAAGTTGGGGGTATGATGGGATGTTGTGGGGTCCATTTATAGATAAAGTGATTGTTTATTAATAAAGTTAGTGGCAATATAGGTAAATAAGTGATGGTTGAAGGGTGGAGATAAAGTAGTGTAAATAGTAAACTTTTCAAAAAGGGAATGGGAATAATAAAATTGGACAGCCCGAAAAGGAAAGTGGGAATAATAAAATTGGACGGAGGGAGTAATATATTAACTTATACATTTGCGATGATATTTAATGTTTTTGGTGTATATTGGACGTATGTTAGTGTACGTTTATTTATTTGATTTTTTGGTATTTTACGTGTATATATATATATTGGTATACAAATAAATTTTGGTTTTGTATAAAATGGATTTTTAAAATATAAAATAATTATTAAAAAAAAATACTTAGACAGCGGACAGCGGTTCATAACCGCTGTCCAAGTGAAACGTAAATAAAAAAAAGTGACTTAGACAGCGGTACATAACCGCTGTCCAAGTTCAAGCGTTTTCAAAAAAAAAAACACTTAGACAGCGGTTATGAACCGCTGTCCAAGTCAAAAAAAAAATACACATAGACAGCGGTTATGAACCGCTGTCCAAGTGCCTTTACTTGGACAGCGGTTCATAACCGCTGTCTAAGCCCCCACTTGCAGTGCTGTTAAAAAACCGGTCTCCAAGTGTAATTAAGCTTGCACAGCTCCCACTTGGAGAGCTCTTAAAATAGCTCTCCAATGCCCTTTTTTAAAGCTCTCCAAGGCCAAATATGTATTAGTGATTGGGACCCACTCAGGCATTTTGGTCGGATCATTTGACCAAAATAAAGGTTAGATCACTTATCAGGACATTTGTCCAAACTGATAAGATGATAAGTGCTATTTTTAGCATTGATTAGACATTTAAGGGAATTCTTGGGTAAAGAGTAGTCTATTTTTAGGATGGCGTGAGGTATTCAAATTTTAGCACCCAAATGGTCATTCCAGCATTTAATGCAAAATCCCTAAAAGATTGCATTAATTACTGAGCATCTCATCGAATCCATTGATTATCTTAATACCTACATCTAACCGTTCCTAAGCCCACTACCCCACTTTATCCATCTTGCCTAGAGAATTGTCCACCTCTTAACACCATTGTCCAACGGTTAATAAAATCATTGTGATATAAAAACCTTCAGTTTTTACCTCCATCCTTACGCACAAAATATTTTCAAAACCCTTAAGCAAAATTTTGTAAAACCTTCAAACCTTCAAATTGTCCCTACCAACCTTGACTCCTTCCAAACCTTCTCACATCCATGGCTCCCAAACTAAAAAGAGAAGAACTAGTAAACTTCAATGATCCATCTCTGGACATTGATTTTACTTATCTTAGCAATATAAACTCTTTGTGGTTTGAAAGATTGTTGCCTTTGATAGCCCAGATAAAGAGGTTCACCCAGTTCTTGAGTGACTGAGAGATGCAGGGCTTGAGAAGTTCTTGGGCACCAAACCGGACTCATGCCTAAACCCTTATATGGCTGAGTTCTTTGCCTATCTCAGATGGAAAGGCAAAAAGGAAGATGTTTGCACAAAGCTCACTTATGCAGAAGAAGGTGAGGAAGAGGAATCACAACACACCATTATCTTCACATCAGAAGATTTGGACTCCAGTTTTGGACTACCCTCAGAAGGAAAGGATACTGAGTTCTATAGAGAAGGAGAGGAACAAGAGTTCTCTAATACTTTGATGATAGTACCTCAGAAGCTCACCAGTGCTCAACACAAGAGAACTTTGAAAACAAGTTATGAGCACCAGTTTGATATTGTGGTGAAAAGTTTATTGAATCATTCAGGAAGTGTGGAGCAAATTAGCATGCCCAAATTGAGAGTGATGGCAGCTATCTTTGACTCTACTGAAAAGGGAGTAAAGTTTGACTGGAAGACATTCATTTTGGTAAAGATGATGAATGAGAAGTTCAAGTTTAAGGAGAGGGCTCATCACAAGGTGGTGGTGGAAGGGAAGATTCAATATTACACAAGAACAAGCTTGCTCTTGGAAAGATTTGACCACTACACCCATCTGCAAATCAAACCCAAGCACTTTCCAGCACAGAAAGTAATGTTCAGAAAGATCTCCATAAAAACAGAGAAAATGAAGCAAGGTGTTGCAGCCAAGCAAGCCTTGACAGTTGCATGTGTACCAAGGTCTTCTCCAAGAAAAAGAAAGTCCCAACCCTCAAAGGCTCAACCAAAGATGAAAAGGATGAAGCAGATACTCAGTGAATCCTCCACTGACAGTGCATCCAAAAGTGGTGGTGAAACATTTGTAGAAATTGACAAAGTGGAGGAAGAAGGGGTCAACCCTCCTGAAGCTGGTGAAGAGTTCAGGGTGATTGTCCCCTTACAACCAGAAGCCTATACTGCATTCAGATATCTTGAGAAACCAACAAGATCTGAAAGAAGAAGGAAGATTATCAAAACCTCTGAAAAGAAGAGAGGTGGATGGAGGAAGAGGAGCAGAAAAAGGAATTTTTCAAGGAGATAAGACAAGCCAGCAGGTCTAACTCCAAGACAAGATCAAAGTCAAAGAGCCCCAAGACCAATTCTCCTGATATTCAATCTCAGAGAATATCACCAACTCATGATTCCCCAAAGCCTGAAGAAAAGGAGTGCAAAACTCCTGAAGATGCACCAATTATTGCCAAGAAAACCTACTCTCCTGAAGGTGCTCCTAACAGGGTAGGAATTGATGTGTTGGTCGATCTTGCTAATGAAGAGGATATGCAATTCTCCCCCCTTGATCCTAGATTGATATCCTACACCAAATTTCTGGAAAATGCCATTCTTGAAGGAAATCAATCTACCATACCCCCTATCCAGCCCATTCCTATCAATATTCCTTCTACCCCCTCAGGAACATTGCTCTCTACAGTAACTGAGACCCAATTGATCCCCATCTCTTCTGAACCCAACTTATCTGAATCCCAACCCAACCCTTCTGAATCCCAGCCCAACTTACCTGAATCAATGACCAACCATTCTGAGTCCAAATCCAATTCCTCTGAAGAAGATGATGATATAGAGGAATACACTTATGAAGGCATGCTAAGGCAGATAGCAAGGGCCAATGTGGATTAGTTATATCCCGGGATGAAGGATTACCCCAGACTTCGGCAGCAGTTCTATGATCTCATGGCACTTGTTGAGATTAAGGATAGAACCATAGTGGAAATTGCTCAGGCTATTAAGGACAAAGGTGCTAGCTGGTGGCAGGTTGAAGAGAACAAACTCTTACACTTTTACAATGTAAAGAAGTCAAGTGTACTGACCACTGAAGCTTTATTCTGCACCATTGTACATGAGAAGGTGCTTGCTGAAAGAGAAAGATTGTCTAAAGGGATCAAACATCCTGACAGCACTTTAGATGATGCAGATGATGATGATGATGACACCACCAATCCCAAACCTCCTGGACCCAATCCTGCTAAGGTACATTACTTGACCTATCCTTCACTTCAGGACTCTGAGCAATCAGAGGAGTTGACCAAGGATGGTGACTCAGTCCAAGAAGCATTGGCCAAGGATGGTTCTTCTGAGCCTGAGGCACAGCTGAACAATGCTGAGACTTCCATAGTTGAAGCTGGTTTGATTAAGGTCTTATCAGTGTCAGGAAAGTTGGACATTGACCAGCCCTTAATCATTCAGGATGACTTAGTGGACTTGGGAAGCCTAAGCACTGTGATCTCCCATCAACTGCCATTTGTGCATCCTATTGAGGATATAGAGGTGTCAGGATTAGGACATGAAGTAGTTGAAAAGGATAATAGTAATGAAAAATCAGAGGGAGGAGATGTTGAGTGTGTGATCATAGGCAGTAAAAGTGCACCACCAAAAGAGAGAGAGGAGATTGAAATGTTGGGTGAAGCCCAACATGAGAGTCAGGTTATTCTTCAAGTCAAATCTTAACTTGATGAATCCCTTGGTGAAAGGAGGCCTGATTCTCCAGTGAATGTGAGTATACCTGTTGAAACTGAAGAAAAGAATGTAGTTGAAAATGAGAGTAAGGATGCTGATGTATCAGATCCTGAGGGAGACCAAAACAAAGAGGGTGATGAGGGTGTTTTACCTAACCATTTGTGTTTTGCAGGTTCTGAAGCTGTAACTTTTGAGCAGATGTTTGCAGATGCTTCATTGGCAGATATTCTTGTCAACACGGATGTTGATCTTGAAGCAATTTCAGCAAACATGACCACCTTGTCCAAAATATACTTTGAACAAGCCAATGCCACTGAAACAGGACTACAACTTGCTTCACAGACTGCCACATTCATTGAGGAGCAGTCAGGCAAGTTGGACAATTTGGTCAGGGAAGTTGGGAAAGCCCATGCTGAAACCTCAAATGCTCTAGATGGTCAAGGAAGGACTCTAGCATCAGTTGAAATGAGGCTAACAGGATCTGAAGAAGTTGTTTTGCCAACTCTTGATGCCAGAATCAGTGGAGTTGAGACTGGACTGAAAACAGTCTCCACTGAGGTCACTAAAGCTAAGGAAGCAATGGCCAAATTTACAAAGACTGTAAAGAAGGAGCAGAAAGGTCTGAAAGAAAGCTACAAACACAATGTGCAAGCCTTGAAAAGAACAATCAAAGATGCCTTCAGACAAAGAACAGCAACTCAAAGAAAGAATGCAGGGGAGTTAAAGGCTGCAATGGTAAAGGAAGTTGCTGAAAAGTTCACCCTTGAACTGATGGCCAAAGTCTCTAATCAAGTTGTGGCCAATCTCACTGATCAGCTGCAAGCCAAACTGATCAATCCTTGAAAGCTACTTTGGATGAGATAGTTGCTGAGAAGATGAAGCCAGTACATGCCTTCTTGAGCATGTCTTATGATAAAATGCAGAACATACATGATGAAAATGTATATCTGCATCAGGAGATCAGGTCTCTCAACTATGCTCAAACACACTTCTCTGTCACCATGAGTGAATTGAAGCCCTAATGTTTTGATAATGCCAAAAAGGGGGAAAGAGAGAGCAAAGGCCAAAGGAACCTTGAAGATTGGTGAGCCCAAAGCAAAAGAAAAAGAACCTGAAGCTGAAGAAGAAGATATTGGAAAAGGCAAAGGGCCTATGAACTTTGAAGATCAGACTGAGGAGGCGCAGATACAAATTGTAGTAAAGAAGTCTATGGCTTATGTGATAGAAGATCAGGCCAGATAGGAGCAAAGGCCTGGAGGAGAATCTGCAGGTTTGGACTCCAAGGACAAGGATATTGAAGTAAGGGGGAAGGTTTCAAAAGCCACTAGAAGAAAAAGGAAAGAGCAAACCTTCACTGAGTTCCCAACAAGCCTGACCCTACCCACTGAGTTCCAAGCTGAAGAGGTAACTCAGGTCAGAAAATCAAAGAGACTGAAAAAGGCAGTCAAATTGCCTGAAATCCAAGAAGAAGAAGTTGAAGAAGAAGCTGAAGCCAAGGAGCCTGAAGAGAAGATGCCCAAGCTTGCTGATGATCCATCAAAATTGTTTGAAGAGGGTTTTGGCAAAGACCATGAGACACAGGAGAAGCTATCTCTCCAAAGAGCTAAAGAAAGGATGGAACAATTGGTTGAAGCCAACAAGGCAATGGATACTAGAAGGGCAAACTTCAAAGCACCAAGGAGAAGAGCTTCATACAGAAAGCTGAAACCACAACTGTTGTAGAGATAGGATACTCAGTATCCTCATCATGATAAGTGGGTACCCATTCAGCTAAATGATGAGTGGGAAGAGGCCAAAAGGAGATTTGTCTATGACTTCTATGTTATAGGCAAATGGTTTGGTGAGAATGTTGAGGAAATTTTTGCCCAGTTCATGTTTGACAACTACAGGGAGTTGTATCAGAAGCTGTTTGCAGCAACTGACATTGCTAGGGTGGAATTCAAGGCACCAGGTCCCATTCTGTACATGCCTCCCAAGTTCAGTGGGAACTTCATTGATGAAAGGAAAATTCTGGAGAAGTTTATCTCCATTATGAAGATGGAGTTGGGCCCCAAAGGAACAAATCAGGAGATTTGGGAATTGAAGAAGAGAGTGTGGGCTCAGTATGGGATTGCCCCACAGGATGATGGCTCCTTCTGAAGAATAAGTTCATTCTTCCCTTATCTACCTTTAATTTGTTGTTTTTTTATATGTTGTTTAAATTCAACATAGTTAGTCCTTTCAAATTTTTTGTACTGTAATGCTTGATGATATATATGAAAAGGACAACTGATTTTATCAAGAGATAACAACTCATTATCTCAACTGGCCTGACCTAACCTATATACTTGATTTATTATTGTGCTAACAGTTTGTTTCAGGAAAAATGATCAGATCATCCTTCATGAGGACAAGTTTAGTGTAAGTCAAGTTAGGTTTTGGCATCATCAAAAATGGGGAAATTGTTGGGAAATGAATTGATTTTGATTAAGATACCAAAACCCCAGAATGATGATGGTCAACTTAGTTGAGATAGATAGAAAGTGTATCAGTCTAGTTGTCTCAGGATAGTTGAGACAGTAAAATTGTCCAAGTCAAAAATCTCAGAAATGTTGAGATGATTAGTGTTCAGGTTAGTTGTCCATAGCTGAAATGTTAGGTAGCTTGTTTATCTAAGTCAATTAGGACAAGTCTACTGAATGCATAAAGACAAGTTTGCTGAAGAACACAATATGGCTGAATGCTCAGAAACTCAAGTAAGTAGCCTGAACTAAGGGCACTGATAAGGGCAATAACAGATCAAGTTGAAGACTTAGAAGATAAAGAGCATTGAATGTCACTATCTCAGAAGATAACTTTAATGAAGCATTAATGCCATCAAGCTTGAACAAGCATTGAAGACTTAGAAGCTTTAAGGACTGAAAGAATTGAATGAATGGAAGAACATTTCAAGTGCATCAGAAAAGTTCAGAGTACTTGTCCCATCTGACCATTGGAATAATACAAAGTCTGCCACAAATCAACCTTGGAAAATGTGCAATTTTGGAAAGTGACACAACTCTTCTCAGTCGCATTTTTTAGAAGTCAACACATTCATTCAAGCAACCATTGAAGAACCTTCTTGCACAGTGGATAATAGAAGGTTGCTCTCATAGTCGTTTCAATTGAGCTGCAAATAGACAATTTGATAGTCTATCTCTCCAACGAATAGATGATCAAATTGATCTATAAATTCGGAAGTGATCCAAGGATTCAAGTATCCAACAATCTGCTATCAAACTACTATGAAGCATTCAAGGAAACCAAAGTTTATTCTTAGAACCTCAAGTTTCCTGATCACTTCTAGCTAAGCCTATCTTGTAAAATCTAAAGCTCAGCACTGAGATATCCTAACCCTTCACACAGTTCCTATTTTAAAGGATATGTCGATTAGTTGGAACCAAACCTCAAACCCTTACCTCATAAGTGAAGTAGAGTTTGTTGTAGAAGTGAGGAGTTAAGGACTGTGAAGAGTGAATACAGTCTTAACTCAGAGAAGTTGAGCACTATGACTCAGATTATCCTAGGGATCAAAGCACTAAGATAGTGTTGTTGATCAGTGCACCTTGGCACTATAAAACAAGTTAATTCCAGGTGTTAAGGAATTATCCTGTTAAATCAGGGAAATTGATGTAGGAGCTTGAGCTTCTGAACCACTATAAATTGTTGTGTTATTTACATTCTACATTGCTCTCTAACTCACATTACTTACAAAGATTATCTTGAAAGAGTTAAAATCAACAAAGTTAAGCAAAACAGTTTTTGGACAAAGTCCCTGATAAATTGGTTTTTCAGAAATTACTTGGAGTATTCTTTCAAAGAAAAGGCCAACCACATTCCGCACTTAGCAACTCTTTTAGATAGTTATCCAACTGATCACTTTCTAGTTTTCAGTAGGTTGATTATCTATTAAAATTATTCACTCAGAGTAGTTGTCAGACAACTTCCCTGATAAGGCTAAATTGTTTTAAAAAGAAGATCCACTCAGGACCAACAAGTGGTATCAGAGCAGGGGTTCAAAGACCACTGCCTCTGAAGATCCAACTGATTTTCAAAAACCTCATAATTCTTGTGGTCACTGAACTGATCCATTTTCTGAAAAACATTACTGTGCTTATCTAACTCTATTCTCTTAAGATGGCAAACAATGCAGTTCCAGGAGATGCTGTTGAGACCACCAACAACATGGGTCCCAACCAAGTCAACCATATTTCTAACCACAAACTGCCAATGTTCTCAATTGAGAACTATGATTTCTGGAAGATTAGAATGAGAGCACATCTTGCGTGTCAACATGATGAAATGCTCAAAGTCATCACCAGAGGGCCTTTCATCTTCACCAAGATAAACCCCAAAGTCATTGATGCTCAGAAAGCAGACCCAAGAGAGCTGCTGCCAAAAGATGAAGATGACTTGACTGCAGAAGAAAGAAAAAGGCACAACCTGAACTACATTGCCATGAATACACTGTACCAGACAATTCCAGATGCAGTGATGGGTAGAGTATATCATTGCACCACTGCAAAAGAGATTTGGGACACCTTAGCACTTATGTGTGAAGGTGTTGGGATATGAATCCTAAATATAAATCCTAATTGATGAAAGAAGTAGTTTTGATAAGCCAAAAGAAGACTTGAATATATTTCTAAGTATTGACTGATCTAGTTATGGAAGTCGTCTTGTGACAAGATCAGTAGAGTACAAAAGCAGGAAAGAAAAGATAAGTATGAAAGAAAAGACAAGTACGATTTTATAAATACTGGATTAAAAGAAATATTTTGTAGGTTGTTTGATGAGCATATAATTGTTGTATAGAAGCTCATAGTTTATATTCATGTAATATTGATGTATAGTTTTAAGGTGACTAAGCTGAATTTATAAAGCTTAATATAATGTAATAGCCTTGTTAGGATTAGATTGATAGGACTAGTTTAGTTCTATAGATTAGTTCTATATGGAAGAAGACTTGAGAAGACAAGACAAGTACTGAAGACTGAAGAAATATTCTAAGTGTCAATGCAAGTCAAGTGAAAACGCGTGAAATAACTTAATGAAGATAAGATCGTATATTGAAGAGTTAGTTATGTAAATAACTAATTAGCTGAAGAAATGTGTGAAAGGATAAGAAGAAACCGTTCGAAGTTAGTTATCAAGAAATGGTTGTTGGAATAACATACTTATCTTGGTATTGAGAAATCTATAAATATTTGAAGACTTTGAAGTGTTGAAGACTACTAAAACATTGAGAGATCAAAAGCGTTTAGTGTGGAAATATTCAAAGCAAGAAGAAAACTCGCTGAGTTAACGTTCAGAAGTTCAAGCCAGAAGACAAGTCATATTCAAGGAGGCTACTACTGAATTAGAGAAGTTTTTCTTTACAATTTGTTTGTTATCAAGTTGCTAGATGCTTGTAAAATAGCTAGTTGTTAGATCGAAGAAACACTTGGTAGTGTTATCGAAAAGATCGAAGTCTTATTTCTTGGGACTTTAAGCCACAAGAACACACTACACGAAGGGAAGAGTTAATAAGAATTTCACGACTGGAGTTGTGAGAGTGGATGTAGACAAGTTGTCGAACCACTATAAATCTCGTGTTGATTTACTTTAATGTTTTATTTGTATTTAGTTGATTAATTGTTTAATTGATTAATCTGCATATAGAATAGACAAGTTCAGTGTTCATATTCGATATTAGTTGAGTATAAATTCTTAAGGGCTCATTGTTAAATCTGATAATTCTGCATTGTGTACTTTGATATTTTGAAAGATTTTTAAAAGTCTATTCACCCCTCCCCTCTAGACTTTTACTAGATTAATCAATATTATCACTCAACTAGGGACCTACAGAAGGTACCCAAAAGATCAAAGAAAACAAGCTCCAAGTGGCAATTCAGAAATATGAACAATTCACCTTGTAGCCAAATGAAACAATTGACCATCTTGATGGCAGATTCACTGACATCATGAATGAGATAAACTCTCTTGGCAAATTCTATGCCAAAAGAGAAGTAGCACTGAAAATCTTGAGAAGTCTCACATCCAAGTGGGACATCTATTCATTCATGATGCAGAACACTAGTAACCTTGATAACATGCCCATGCAGCAAGTGTTCTCTGAACTCAAAGCATATGAGTTTGATTTGAACAGGAAAAGGTGCATGAGGAGCCATCCTCCTCCAGCAAATGAGTTGCATTCGAAGCTGCTGAGACAGAGAAAAAGAGTGCTCAAAGATCAACACAGTCAGTCTCTAAGACTGGAATGAAGGAGGAACTGGCACTCATGGCCAGAAGATTTGAGAAGTTAAACTCCAGATTTGGTAGATACAAAAAGTTCTACCAAGACAACAGAAGCAGGAGAAGATTCAACTCTCTTGATAACAAATCAAAGGACAAACACTCTGATGAAAAGAAAGAAGATAAATATGCTGACAAGAAGAAGTCAAGCAAGGCTGATCCATCATCATCCAGGAGGAAGGAGTCCTCAAACAAGAGAAATGATGATGATGTGTGTTACAACTGCCAGAAGAAGGGACACTTCCAATATGATTGTCCTGCTCTCAGTTCAAAAGAAAGAAAAGAAAGACAGAACAAGAGAGACAAGAGACTGAGCAACAGAAAGGCCATGGTTATTGGAGAATCAACAAGTGAGGAAAGTGTCTATTCATCTGATGATGGATTATTCTCAAACAGTGACAGTGAAGATGACTGTCAAATGGCTTTTGAAAATGAAGAGGTATGTTCATCTTCTAACTCTTCAAATAACACACATGAATCTAGTGAAGCACACTTGAAACTTTCCTTTGGAAAGTTAATGGAGGACTTCACCAGACTACAAGAGCTACACAACATTGCATTAAGAGAACATGAACATCTAAGTTCTAAAGCTAGAACTCCCAACCTTCCTGAACCTGAGATTGACATTAAATCAGCTGAGTTGTATCAGCAGATTGTGAGAGAACATGATGAAATGTCTCTCAAAGTCTCTGAACAACAAAAACTGATTGATGAGCAAAATCTAGTTCTAAAGAAAAAGGATTTTGACCTTAGAATTCTATAAGCTAAATTTGACAATCTCTCACATGAATTTGATGCTCTGAAATTGAGTGAGGGGAGCCTAAAACTTAAGATGTCTGCCTTGAACAAATCCTCTAGAGCAATAGAGGAAATTCAAAGGTTTCAAGGACAAATGGCTCAAAGAAGTGGATTAGGTTTTGATCCATGTGAACCCTCACCTGGACTTAGTGTTTCTTCAACCAGTAACTCTAAGATGACCTTTGTAAGGTCAGTGGCCCAACTAAAAGAAAATGAAATGGAAGTAAATCAGCCACTGATCAAGGATAGAGGCAAAGAAACTCTTATACCTACTCAAGTAAACAACACTCCTAAACCCAAACCTAAGGTTAAAAGTGTTGCATACAAGATGAATGAGTTTCAGAGAGGTGGAACCAGTGAAAGGCTAATCTATCTGAACACTCATCAGTGGAGTTGTCCAAGATCTGTTCAGAAAAGGCCAACTCAAATGAGGCAACCTCAACTGAATGAATCAAGGCCCAACCCTCCTGACAGGTATAATAGTTTCAGGAAGCCTAGACCCTTCATGCCAAAGGGAAAAGGCCATCCAAGCACTTATCCACAAAGGCCTTACCAAACTGCACATAAGTCAAGTAACTTCAGGAGATCTGTCCAAAAGTATTTCACTCATTCTCCTGAAGCTTATAAGACTAACACTTATGCACAGAAACCACCTAAGGTATTCAAGGGTAGGACTGTGTATGTAGATGTAAATGGAAACCAAGTTAGTCACTTTGAGTCAATCGGAGTAATTAGGCAAATTTGGGTTCCAAAAGGTACAGCTAACCCACTAGGACCCAACAATCAAAGGGTACCTAAAGTTTAAATTTGTAGGATTGCAAGGACCACAAGAAGAAGAGAAGTATAAACAAAAGAACGGCATGATACTTGGACAGTGGATGTTCAAGACATATGACTGGAAACAAAGAACTTCTCTCAGACTTCATTGAAAAGGATGGTCCTTCAGTAACCTTTGGAGATAGCTCACAAGGAATCACAAGAGGTTATGGTACATTAAATAGTGGTAGTGTAAAAATTATTGATGTTTCATATGTTCTGGGCCTAAAATATAACTTGCTATCTATAAGTCAAATCTGTGACAAAGGATATAGTGTTGAGTTTGCACCAAATGAATGCATTATTAAGAACAAATCAACACAACGGGTGCTACTAACAGAGGTAGGAAAGGAAATGTTTATTTTGCAGATTGGAGCAAAACCCCTGATGTAGTCTGTCTTGTTGCCAAAAGCACAAGTGAACAAAGTTGGCTGTGGCACAAAAGACTGAACCACCTGAATTCAAAACTATCAACAAGCTTGCAAGAAACTCTCTAGTGAAAGGGCTGCCTAACCAAGTTTCATCAAGGAACATGTGTGCCAGCCATGTCAGGAAGGAAAACAAACCAAAGCATCTTTTAAAGGAAAATCTGTCATATCCACTTAGAGAGTTCTTCAACTACTACACATGGATTTATTTGGTCCAATAATTCTAGTAAGCATAAATGGAAGAAAATATGCTCTAGTAGTGGTTGATGATTTTTCCAGGTACACTTGGGTGGTGTTTCTTCTGAACAAAAAGGAGACTCAAGTTAAACTACCTGAGTTGATGATGAAGCTAAGTAATGAAAAGGGCCTAAATATTGTCAAGATCAGATCAGACAACGGCACTGAATTCATAAACTCATACATCAATGAGTATTGCAGCAAAAATGGCATCACACATGAAACTTCTGCAGCAAGAACTCCTCAACAAAATGGTGTTGCTGAGAGGAGAAACAGAACCTTAAAAGAAGCAGCAAGAACACTGATTGCTGAATCCAAATTGCCAAAAAGGTTCTGGGCAGAAGCTATCAACACTGCATGCCACACTCAAAACAGATCCTTAATCACTAAGGGTCAAGGTAAAACTACATATGAATTATGGAAAGGTAGATTTCCCACTATTGCATATTTTTATATATTTGGTTGCAAGTGTTTCATTCAAAATAATGGGAAAGAGCTGTTAAAAGCTTTTGACAGCAAAGCTGATGAAGGAATACTTGTTGGATAATCCCAAATCAGCAAGGCATACAGAGTCTATAACTGTAGAACCCTTATTGTGGAGGAAACACCTCATGTTGTGTTTGATGAATCTATTAATGAGTTCAGGGATAGAAACCTGAATACTGATGAGATAACACAAAGAACAACCAGACTAAGGCTTCAAAGCAAGGAAACAGTTTTTATCGATGTTGCCCAGCCTGAACTCAATGCAGATCAGAACCTGGACAACATACCTGATGGCAATCAACCAAGAGACAACCAGCCTGAAGGAGAAATTGAACTAACTGACCCCATCCCAGTTCAAAACAAGGTAACAACTACCAATGAAGAAGCAGGCTCTACTGAGGTAGTAAATGGATCCAATATTCAAGGAGGAACCAATAAAAATGTCAACATTCCTGACATTGAGGACAACAACCCTGAATATGATCCTGAACTTGATCCTTCAATTAACTTTCCTGAATTTAATGAATCTAGTGATCCAACTTCAGAAGAGGACAATCCTTCCGAAGGAGCAGGTCTAGAAGGACTTGGTTGCATGACCACCCAACTAGCCTGATACTTGGAAATCCAAGGGAAGGGATCAAAACTAGAAGATTTCATGGAGAAAGTGTTTTATTTTGTTATTTTCTTTCAGAACAGGAACCAAGAGATATTGAGGAAGCACTTCAAGACACAAACTGGATTATTGCCATGCAAGAAGAGCTGAACCAGTTCACCAGAAATGAAGTACGGGAGCTGGTGGATAGGCCAACTCATCAAGATGTCATTTGAACCAAATGGGTGTTCAAAAATAAGAGAAATGTAAATGACATTATTGTGAGAAACAAAGCAAGACTGGTGGCCAAAGGATACTGTCAATTTGAAGGGATTGATTATGATGAGACATTTGCACCAGTGGCCAGGCTTGAAGCAATCAGACTCTTCTTAGCATATGCAACTCACATGAGATTCAAAGTATATCAAATGGATGTGAAGAGTGCATTTCTCAATAGGGTACTGAAAGAAGAAGTCTATGTTGAACAGCCCCCAGGATTTGAAAAGGGAAACCAAGTGTATAGGCTAAAGAAGGCTCTATATGGATTGAAACAAGCACCAAGAGCCTGGTATGACACCTTATCACAGTTTCTTCTAGATCATGGTTTTGTCAAATGCACTGTTGACAGAACCTTGTTTAGAATCTATGAAGGAGATGATATTTTGTTAGTCCAAATTTATGTGGATGACATCATATTGGGTTCTCCAAATGAGAAATTGTGTGAGAAATTCTCAAAACTCATGCAAAGCAAATTTGAGATGTCCATGATGGGATTGATGAATTTCTTTTTGGTACTTCCAGTCACCCAATCAAAGAAAGGGATTTTCATCAACCAAGCTAAGTATACAAGGGACATGATCAAGAAATTTGGATGTGAAACAAGCAAACCAGTCAGGATTCCAATGAACACCAATTGGAAGATGGATCCTGATGAAAGTGGAGTACCTACCAACTCCACAGAATATAGAGGCATCATTGGATCCCTACTATATCTCACTGCAAGTAGGACTGATATCACATTTGCAGTTGGAGTATGTGCCAAATTTCATATCTATGGAAATAAGTGCTAACAAACTACCTAAGTTTTCAGTTCAGGATTATGATTACTAGAAACTCAGGATGGAAGCTATCTTCAGCTCAACTCACGACCTGATGGTGTCTGTTGTAAAAGAAGGACCGATCGTTACTATGATTCCAAACACTGCTGCATTGGAACCGTCAAAAGCTGTTGGCGTACTCGTCCTCAAACCAAGGTCAGAACTCACTTCGGAAGAAATGAGACAGAACTATCTAGACAGTTTAGCTAAGAACTATATTTTATATACCCTTCCCAACGAGTATCTGGGAAAAGTATTAAAATGTAAGTCTGCTAAAGATATGTGGGATAGATTTGCTATCATTTGTGAAGGGACTACCCTGATCAAGGAGAGTAAGTTATCCACTGTTGTTCAAAGGTTCGAATCATTTAAGATGAAGGTTGGTGAAAACATAGACCAGTTAGATACTCGTTTCACTCGTGTTATGAATGATTTGGAAGTATTAGGCAAAACATATACTAATCGTGAAATCAATTTGAGAATTCTTAAGAGTTTGGATACTAGATGGAAAATGGTCAAAATGATCATTAAGAACACTCAGGACATTGATGGATGGTCTGCCGAGACAATGTTCCAAACACTCAAGGCCCATGAGTTCGATCTAGAGGAGGATGATCCTATAGCCAGCAGTGGTATAGAGAAAGTTGTGTCGAACAATGTTGCATTTAAATCTACTTCATCTAGGAGCTCTAGAGTAGACAAGTCTAAAACTAAGTCTGCTAGTGTTAAGGACGAGTTGGATAGGTCTGATCTAAGCCTGAAAGATCAGATGAACCTTATGGTTAGAAAGTTCGACAAGTTAAACAAACGATACGGTAGATATAAGCGCTTTTACAAAGACTTTAGAGGTTCTGCTAACAAGGACTCGTCTAAGACCAGACGAGATCAAAACTCTTCCGAAAGGAGAGATGAGATCTCGAAAGAGACCAGGCGAGATAGAAACTCTGAGGATAGGAAGGTTAGACGTTCTGATAGGCGAGACAAGAGAAGGAATAAATCTCCTGTGAAAAAGTCTACTAACGATCTATTATGTTATAATTGTGAGAAACCAGGTCATTACATTTACGAATGTCCAGACCTGAGCACTGATGATCGATAAGAAAGAAAAGCCAGACGGGAATGAAGATACAACAGGGGTAAGAAGGCAATGTTGGCTAATGATGACTCTAAAACGGATTCAGACGAGTTACCTTCGTCTTCATCTATTTACCCTTCTAACAATGAAGAAGAAGCGTTCATAGCATACGATGGCCTAATTCTAATTGCAAAAATCGAACAAGAGGTATCATCTACAACTTCTTTTCGTTCATGTGATGACTCAAACTTGCTAATAAGGCATTCATCGAAGTCAGTGATGAGAACATCTCTTTAAAACAAGAAATCATTGATCTTAAAGAAGCTCAGTCTAAGGTAGATCTCAATATAACTGTCCTAAACGAACGCTTGACAGAAGAGTTGAGACAACTCAAAGACAAGTATGCATTAACAGACAAGTTGTATCAATACCTGCTAAAGACCCATGCTACTGAGACTAATGAATTCACTGTTTTAAAGAATAAGTGCAAAAAGCTTGAAGAACGCAATAAGTTCTTGGAGACTGGGGTCGTAAATCTAGACCTTAAACTTACTGACTTGGTTAATTCATCAATAATTAATCAACAACTGTCAGATAGGTATAGGGCTCCAGATGACAAGACAGGGTTGGGTGCAGATAGACCTAACTCGCCTACTCATGTCATTAAGAACCCCACTGATGTTGGTTCAAGTTCTTTGACACACGATAAAGGAAAAAGACCAATTAATTACGATATTGAAGCACCAATTCAAGGTAATGTACAAAGAAAGACTAGAGTTAACACTCCGATTACCAAAGGTGGTAAAAAGAATGCTAACAACAGACCTGTTCAATCTAGAACAAATCAAAAGAGGACTACTAGTCGTGGACGACCAAACCAGGTCAAATACGAAGATTGGTATCCTCAGGAGACAAGTACAGACTAGTTGGAAAGAGCCCAGACCTCATTTCATAAGGCAGTCTCAGCTCTACTCAACCAGACCCAGAAATGTTGCTCCAAAATATCGTACACAACCCGTCTTATATCCTCCACCTTTATCATATGATATTATTGGAGAGGAAAGACCTAAACGAGTCTATAAACCGTATGGCCCAAACGCATATAAACCATATTCGAACTATCAAAGGCCTATGCCTGCTCAAGTAGAGGTTAAGTCGAAAGGCTACCTCAAACGAGTAGACTCAAATTCTGATGATAGATCAGATAAGGTTGATAAGGTACTATTCTGCAATAAGTATAGCAGAAAATTGAAGAGGTCCAATTTGTTCAAAACTCCTATGTACATTTGGATTCCTCTTAACTCTACTAACCCCCCAGGACCCCAATAGACAAGGAGGGTATCTAAATTATTAAATATCATCATTGCAGGGTCGACTCGACTTGTATAAGAAGGGTGGCTCAGTAGGAGAAACTTGGTACATTGATAGTGGTTGTTCGCACCACATGACGGGTACTAAGGCTCTTCTATCGAGCTACTGTGAACAAGAAGGACCCAAGGTAATCTTTGGTGATAGCTCAATGGCCATTACAAAAGGCTTTGGCTACATCAGAAACGGAGATTTAGAAATACAAGACGTATCCTATGTAGAAGGTTTGAAGTACAATTTATTATCTGTTTCTCAATTCTGTGATCGTGGTTATAAGGTACAATTCAAAAGTCGAAAATGTGAGATCATCGACAAGAGGACTCACACTGTACTACTCTTTGGCATCCGACAAGGCAGCGTATACATCGTGAATTGGAATAGCTGTCCGAGGGATACTTGTCTTCTTAGTAAAAACACTAAAGAGATCAGTTGGGTATGGCATAGACGCCTATGTCACATGAACTTTAAGATGATTAATAAGATTGCAAGAGATTACCTTGTTGAAGGTATACCCAACGAAATCTATTACAAGTCACATGTATGCGATGTTTGTCAGAAAGGTAAGCAGGTAAAAGGTTCTTTTAAATCTATTCCTACTCTCTTAACAAGTAGAGTTCTAGAACTACTACATATGGATCTCCATGGTCCAATTACTCCTCCAACCTTGAATGGTAGAAGGTACACGCTTGTTGTGGTAGACGACTATTCTAAATTCACCTAGGTAGTCTTCTTACACAAGAAGAGTGATACACAAACACTCCTACCTGATATGTTGAAGAAGATACAAGTTGAGAAGAATCAGTCCATTGTCAAGATTCGTAGTGACAAGGGTACTGAATCCATTAATTGTTATATCTACGATTTTTGTTCTAAACGTGGTATCCAGCCCCTTACTAGTGCAGCTAGGACACCTCAACAAAATGGTGTAGCTGAGCGACGGAATAGAACATTAAAGGAAGCCTACAGGACCATGTTGACTGAATATAATACTCCTCAAAAGTTTTGGCCAGAGGCGATCAATACTGCATGCCACTCCCAGAACAGAAGTGCAATCAATAAAGCACTAGGTAAGACGCCCTACGAGGTATGGAAAGGGAGAAAGCCCAGAGTTTCATATTTCCATATATTCGGATGCAAGTGTTTCATCCATAACAATGGGAAAAATAAGTTGAATATGTTTGATGCTAAAGCAAGGGAGGGGATATTCTTAGGATACTCCTCGACTAGCAAAGCATTCAGAGTATTCAACTACTCTACTCTTTGTGTGGAAGAAACACCACATGTTATTTTCGATGAATCTCGACATGACTCGTCTACCGACCAGATCAGTAAGAAAGTGGACGACTTATTGATCCAAACTGAAAAGGAATCAGATGTGTACGAATCTGTTCAAGCCTACAATCCATTCATGAAAGCCCTCGAGTAAGATGATGAGGTAAAGGTAAGTGACAAAGGTAAGTCTACTAGACCAGTTGACATGCCTGCTCTAGTTGACTCGTGTACTCCTATTAAAACTGTTGATACAAATGATGTTGAAATACATGATGATATAGTTGATTTAGATGATGATAACATGCCTGATAAGTCTAGAAAGACATGGAAAACTTCTCATAATACTGAAAATATCATTGGTGACTCTACTGTTGGTGTAAAGATAAGACGACAACTCTTTGAGTCACAAGAACAACCGAGTCCATCTATATTTTGCTGGTGTTGTTTCATTTCATCTATCGAGCCTAAAACCATTAAAGAGGCATTGGCTGATAGTAATTGGATCATCGCTATGCAAGACGAGTTGAACCAGTTTGTTCGAAACGACGTCTGGGAACTCGTCGATAGGCCAAAACAACATAATGTAGTTGGCACACGATGGATTTTCTAAAATAAGAAAGATGAGAATGATTTAGTCGTTAGAAATAAGGCTAGACTAGTAGCCCAAGGCTATTCACAAGTTGAAGGCATAGACTATGATGAAACGTATGCACCAGTTGCTAGACTAGAAGCCATTCGATTGTTTCTTGCATATGCTGCTTATATGAAGTTTACTGTATATCAAATGGATGTTAAAAGTGCATTTCTTAACGGTATTCTTGCGGAAGAAGTGTATGTAGAACAACCTCCAGGTTTCGAGGTGAAAGGCAATCAAGTGTACAAATTGAAAAAAACCTTATATGGACTGAAGCAAGCTCCAAGAGCATGGTACGATACTCTCTCTCTCTCTCTCTCTTTCTCTCTTTCTATTAGAAAATGGTTTTACCAAGGGCAAGGTCGATAGAACCTTGTTCATAAGACAAGAAGACAAGGATATCCTACTTGTTCAAATTTACGTGGATGATATCATTTTTGGTTCACCCAACAAAAAGCTGAGTGAAAGCTTTTCTACACTCATGCAAAGTAAGTTTGAGATGTCAATGATGGGTGAAATGACCTACTTTCTTGGCCTTCAAGTAAAACAAACACCCGATGGGATTTTCATAAATCAAGCCAAGTATACTAGAAATCTTCAAGACAAGTATGGTATTCAAACTTGCAAATCTATTGGAGTACCTATGCTACCCACCTACGAGATGGATCTAGACGAACATGGTAAGTGTGCTGATCAATCATATTATCGTGGTCTTATTGGCTCATTATTGTACTTAACTGCTAGTAGACCTGATATTGCATTCTCTGTTGGCGTATGTGCTCGATTCCAAGCTAATCCAAAAGAGAGTCATATGGAAACCATTAAACGGATATTGAAATATTTGAAAGGAACCATCAATCGTGGTATATGGTATCCTTCGAATGATGATTTATCCCTAAGGGGCTACTCTGATTCTGATTTTGGTGGCTGTAGAATAGATAAGAAATCTACTTCTGGTTCTTGTCAATTTCTAGGTACAAAACTTATTTCATGGTTTTCGAAAAAGCAGACCAGTGTGGCTACATCCACAACTGAAGCCGAATACATGGCTACTGGTAGTTGTTGTAGTCAACTACTTTGGCTAATTCAACAGCTTAGAGATTATAATATCGTTGAATCTAATGTCCCTATATTTTGTGATAGTAACAGTGTTATTGCCATTACACAAAATCATGTTTTGCACACACGTTGTAAGCATGTTGACTTGAAACATCATTTTATACGTGATCATGTTGAAAACAAAAATATTCGCATGGAGAAGATTCATACTGATATTCAAAGAGTTGATATCTTTACAAAACCATTGCCTGAAGCTCGCTTTAGAGAATTATGCATTAGTCTAGGATTGATTGATCTAGACCCTACCTGTATATAGTTGTGTACTAACCAGACAGGTACTTCATAAAGAAGAAATGAGAACAGACAAGTTTGCTACAGAAACAGAGCACTCATCTACTTATCCACAAGACAGGTATACAAGGTCAGACAAGATGACCAAACAACCCGATGAGGAAGCTGGTAAAGCTGAGGGTAATACTAAGGGAATAAACATTTAAGGGGGAATCTATGATTTCTTAAATATCCTTAATTATGTTGACTCTTAAGTTTGTTAAAAGTCATCTTGATCGACACCTTGATTACTGCATTTGATTGATATTCTTTTTAATTATTCTACTCTACTACTCATGTCTACTCTCATACGTCGCACAAGATGAGACAGGTACTTGGAATTGATGGTCGACAGACAGACAGATAATCACAGTCGAGGGGGGAACTCGTCTAGTGCAAAAGAAGAGTAACTAATATGTTCTGATGAACTCAAACAGACCAGATAAGTTCTTAATTGGTTTAGATTCTCTAAGTATTGGACTTGAATTAAGGGTATTATCTTAATTTTAGGTTGAGAAATTTGGAAACCCAAAAACTGGATTTATACACTCCATTTAATAGGGTGTATACACCTAGTTCCCGCCTAAACCTATTGCATTAGGTTAGATGAGTACTCTCTCCTAGCCAATAGAATAGTCGGATTCCAAATATTACAATATGAAATCACATAATATTCTTGAATCCATAACCGAATTCCAAACGCCCCTTCTTTTTGTGTTACCGTTGGATCGATCATATTGATCCTGGCCACTCATTTCAAAACCCCCAAACTCTTAAAACCCCTCTTTCCGAAAATTACTCCCCACGTTTCATAACAGTTCTATTCACAAAAACTTGAAATTCCCTTTGAACCCTATTTTCTACTGCATATTTGTTTGCATTTCTTACTATTCTCATATCGACGATGTCTATTATCACTCTATTTGATTCTGAGACTAACATGAAAGCAAGGTTCGATGTTGGTAAATTTACAGCGGAAGGAAAAGTTCATGTGGAGAGTTGTTTATTCTTCAAAGGAAGGCATACAGATGATAATCGAGAAATCCTGATGAAGTGTTACAACTGCGGTCTGAAGCCGTTCTTGGAGTTGTATCCGGAGATGGTTTTAGAGGAAGAGGTTCTGGAATTCTATGCGTTTGCTACTCATAGAGGCGAATACATTGAGTCTTTCATCAGTGGAAGGCGAGTAAAGGTGACCAGAGAGATTCTGGATGAAAAGCTCCACTTGAATCCTAGATCGATCGATGTTGAAAACTATGCTGCTTGTCAAGAGATCAGATATTTGAGCATTTTCTGTGAAAAAAAGCTCAAGCCTATGAATGATGGAAGGCCCCCTGCTATAAAAAAGAAGCAATTGTTGCCAAAGTACAAGACTCTACTAGACATCGCAAGCAAGATGTTGGTGGGTGTGACTGGTAGTTTCGATTCAGTAACTCTACAGAAGGCAAGAGTTATGGCAGCAATTTATGATGGCATAACTGAAGGCAACTGGCAGAAGCTATTTATGGATAGGTTAATGTACTTTTCGAAGTATGTTAAGGTGGATGTTGAGGCTGGAGAATGGAATGTGTCTGCCACAGTGAGTTATGGAAACAAGTTTAGTATTCTTCTACCTGACTTGTTGCCATCAAAGTCAGCCTGGAGTAAGGGCAAGCCGTTTCATCCTCTTAAATTTTATCTCAAGAAGGATGCTATTGATAGACAGACTCGGGGCAGACTAGCTGAGTCGAAGCAGATTTAGATAAATCCTAGAGACACAATGATAGAAGCTGAGTCGTCTAGTGGAGAAGAAGAAGAGGAGCTGGTGGAAGCTAGAACTAGTGGTGCCCTAGTCGACTATGTTTCAGATGAGTCAATGATTGAGCCTGTTTATGATTCTGAAGAAACGGAATCAGACGAGTCTTCAGAACTTGAGAAGGAGACTGAAGAAGAGTACCAGCTCAGAATAAGTTAAATACCACGAGGTGACTTGTCTGGTCCTAAACCTCCTACTCGTCTGGTGGCTGAATCATCCTCCTCTCCTGCCAAGAAGGCAAGAATGGTTAGTACGTCTACTTCCATTCCATCTATTTCTCCCCCATCTGTTCAAATTAAGAAGAAGGCAAGAACACTTCGTTCTCGTGCCAGACCAGTTCATTCAACCACACCAAAATTCGTTCAGCACTTGAGTTCTTTATTGACTCAAGATGCCCCAGTTTCTGTCCATACTGATGATACTCCGTCATCAGATATTCTTGTTCAAATCCCACCTAAACCCCAAGAAACCACTCCCCAAATTGCACTACCCTCAACAGAAAATGTTGAACCATTGAACCCATTTATTATGGGAACTACACTAGCTGACACTTCAGCAATTGAGATAAGGACCCCACTTACTCAGACCTCTCCCATAAATAGATTTCCCAACCTGGTAAATGATCAAATGTGCCCAGGGGAGAACAGGCTCCGAGCACAAATGACCAAGAACCTGAAGAAGAAGCTCCCGTCTGTTGAGATAGACACCAGTTCTGAAGCTTATGAGAAGCTGATTCGAATTTGCACATGGGTCGCATTAAGAGAAGGACCTTGTGAAGATTTGTTTGAAGTTATAACTGGTATGGGTGGTATCTCCAATTTTCAAGATTGGGAGATGGAGCAAAAGGAGATTAGTGGTGTTAAAAGGCATTCAAAGTTAAGGTCGCCTGAAGCCTTAACTTGTCTTGTGAAGAAGATGTTTGACATTCCAGATGACATTTTATCCGTGGAAAAGCCTAGTGTTAGTGTGCAAGTTTCAGAGGCTGGTCTTGTAGAAGAGTTAACGCAAGAAGCTGAACCAGTAGAGGAGTTGAAGTCTACTGATCCAGTTCTTGATCTGGAAAATGTTTCTGAATAACTGAGAGGAATTGTCTTCAAATTCCAGGTTGAGCATGCACATAGTCCAAGGTGCAAAGTTGTTCAGATAACCAAACAAGTTGAGAAGTATTTTCCATTAGAAACTTGTGCATACATCGCCAGATTAGTTGAGATGGTTAAGAGAGATTCTGATGCTGCAGAACTCAGAGCAAAGGAAGCAAGGTTAGCAATCATACCTTATTGTCCTCCATTAAAGTTGAAAGCAATAGCTGGAAGCGTTGTTCCTGAAATAGTAGAAGACGAGGTCTTGACTATTGAGATGGAAGACGAGTTGTTTGAAGTTTCAATTGTTGAAGAAGTTTAAATGATGGATATGGTTCCTATGGAAGTTGTTCACACAACTAAATCCATTCCGTCCGCATCTATTGATGAATTGAAGAATGATTTGAGACAAGTCATAAAGTCTTCAATAGATAAGTTCTTAAAGTCTGATGTGAAGAAGGCTTTGATAGATCAGAACAGTTCGCTCATGAATAGTTCGAAAGAGTTGATTATCAATGAAGTCAATCAGATGGATGTTACTTTCAGACAAGAAATGTTTACTCAATTGGAAGATTTTCTGCAAAGATAAATTGAGTATTCAGAAAAATGTTCTGTAGATTTTGCAAGAGTTTTAGCTCAAGAATCAATGAAGATGGAGAGACTCTATATAGTGAAGATTGAGATTGCAGATGAGTGGAGAAGAGAGGCTCATGAAAAGTTAGTTCAAGCAAGGGCATTGTTGACAGCGATGACTGAAGAAAACAGAATGTTAAGCTTGACTGCAACTCACTTCAAGAATTAGTTCAATCTTTCATCCAAGAAATTGGAATATACAGCTGATCGTCTTGAGAAGCTGAGTCAAGATGCTAGTCATCAGAAACAAATTGAAAGAGCTACTAATCTGATGAAGCTAGCTGTTCAGGAAGAGATGGCCCGATTTACTTCTCTTTCCACTCTTAAGGCAAGTGATGAATCCAAAAAGGGGGAAGAGATTCAAGAAGTAAAGGCTGCTGAAGTTGAAACTGCTGCTGCTAATGTTCAAGAGACTAGTAGACCTAGAAGAGGAAGACTAGTGAAGAAATCGGAGTTAGAGCAGATCAGTACAGAAGATCAGTTGAAGTCTGCTAAAGGCAAAGGAAAGTTAACTGAAGAGGTTCAGACAAGACGGATTGTCAAAAGAAAGCTAGATATGTGTGAACTTAAAGTAAAGGTGTATATAGGTCAAATCATTGCAGATATTGATGAGACTGAAATCCTCAAGAAGCAAAAGTTGGAAGATGATCATTATGCAAATAAGAAGGTGTTAGAAAAACACATTAAGAGGTTGCAAGATTGTAAGGAAAATTCAGATGTGATTGAAGATGCTCACATTGACAAATTCATTGATGCCGAACATAGAGAAGCATGGAAAGTTGTCAAGTTGAAGTGGGAAGTAGATCACTGGATTGTTCGCAAGTATGGTGATGTTGAAAGCAAAGAAGAGTTGTTTGCTATTTTTGATAAATTCATGGAAGCTGAAGATGAGAATCTGTGGAATCTCATTATGCGCATTGCAACTACTGTTGGATACAACATACTTTGTCCAAATTTTCCTAAGTGGGAAACACCAATGTTAAGATCTGGTAAGCGTGTTGACTTCAACGTTATAAAGAAGTTTGAAGAAGATTTGTTGGAGAAGGAGAAGATTGATAATGAAGATCACATTTCTGATATACATCGACGTGTTTTGGAAGCGTTTCAAGTTCCAAATCCTGATGCTGACACTCCAAGTGGTGGAAGCATGGAATGAAGACTGTAAGTACTTTACTTATTTCGTATATTTTTGTATTTGTAATCTACTTGATCTACTGAATATGAATGAAAATGATGAACATTTTGAAGAAGATAACTACTTAACTAGTCTACTGACTTAAAATAATTCAAGTAGTTTTGGCTTCATCAAAAAGGGGGAAATTATTGGGATATGAATCCTAAATATAAATCCTAATTGATGAAAGAAGTAGTTTTGATAAGCCAAAAGAAGACTTGAATATATTTCTAAGTATTTTTTTTTTTTATCAGACAAAATGGAATTTCATTAGATAGCTCAGGTACCAGAAGTACCCAATCAACCGCAAGCAACGTACATAAATATATTTCTAAGTATTGACTGATCTAGTTATGGAAGTCGTCTTGTGACAAGATCAGTAGAGTACAAAAGCAGGAAAGAAAAGATAAGTATGAATGAAAAGACAAGTACGATTTTATAAGTACTGGATTAAAAGAAATATTTTGTAGGTTGTTTGATGAGCATATAATTGTTGTATAGAAGCTCATATATTACATTCATGTAATATTGATGTATAGTTTTAAGGTGACTAAGCTAAATTTATAAAGCTTAATATAATGTAATAGTCTTGTTAGGATTATATTGATAGGACTAGTTTAGTTCTATAGATTAGTTCTATATGGAAGTCTACTGGAAGAAGACTTGAGAAGACAAGACAAGTACTGAAGACTGAAGAAATATTATAAGTGTCGATGCAAGACAAGTCAAGTGAAAACGCGTGAAATAACTAAATGAAGATAAGATCGTATATTGAAGAGTTAGTTATGGAAATAACTATTTAACTGAAGAAACGTGTGAAAGGATAAGAAGAAACCGTTCAAAGTTAGTTGTCAAGAAATGGTTGTTGGAATAACAAACGTATCTTAGTATCGAGAAATCTATAAATATTTGAAGACTTTGAAGCGTTGAAGACTACTGAAACATTGAGAGATCAAAAGCGTTTAGTGAGGAAATATTCAAAGCAAGAAGAAAACTCGCAGAGTTGAAGTTCAGAAGTTCAAGCTAGAAGACAAGTCATATTCAAGGAGGCTACTACTGAATTAGAGAAGTTTTTCTTTACAATTTATTTGTTATCAAGTTTCTAGTTGCTTGTAAAATAGCTAGTTGTTAGATCGAAGAAGCACTTGGTAGTGTTATCGAAAAGATCGAAGTCTTATTTCTTGGGACTTTAAGCCACAAGAACACACTACTCGAAGAGAAGAGTTAATAAGAATTTCACGAATGGAGTTGTGAGAGTGGATGTAGACAAGTTGTCGAACCACTATAAATCTCGTTTTGATTTACTTTACTATTTTATTTGTGTTTAGTTGATTAATTGTTTAATTGATTAATCTGCATATAGAATAGAAAAGTTCAATGTTCATATTCGATATTAGTTGAGTATAAATTCTTAAGGGCTCATTGTTAAATCTGATAATTCTGTATTGTGTACTTTGATATTTTGAAAGATTTTTAAAAGTTTATTCACCCCTCCCCTCTAGACTTTACTAGCTTAATCAATCTTATCACTCAACTAGGGACCTACAGAAGGTACCCAAAAGATCAAAGAAAATAAGCTCCAAGTGGTAATTCAGAAATATGAACAATTCACCATGGAGCCAAATGAAACAATTGACCATCTTGATGGCAGATTCACGACATCATGAATGAGATAAACTCTCTTGGCAAATTCTATGCCAAAAGAGAAGTAGCACTGAAAATCTTGAGAAGTCTCACATCCAAGTGGGACATCTATTCAGTCATGATGCAGAACACTAGCAACCTTGATAACATGCCCATGCAGCAAGTGTTCTCTGAACCCAAAGCATATGAGTTTGATCTGAACAGGAAAAATGTGCATGAGGAGCCATTCTCCTCCAGCAAAGGAGTTGCATTCAAAGCTGCTGAGACAAAGAAAAAGAATGCTCAGAGATCAACACAGTCAGTCTCTAAGACTGAAATGAAGGAGGAACTGGCACTCATGTCCAGATGATTTGAGAAGTTAAACTCCATATTTGGTAGTTACAAAAAGTTCTACCAAGACAACAGAAGCAGGAGAAGATTCAACTCTCCTGATAACAAATTAGAGGACAAACACTCTGATGAAAAGAAAGAAGACAAATATGCTGACAAGAAGAAGTCAAGCAAGGCTGATCCATCATCATCCAGGAGGAAGGAGTCCTCAAGCAAGAGAAATGATGATGAAGATGTGTGTTACAACTGCTAGAAGAAGGGACACTTCCAATATGATTGTCCTGATCTCAGTTCAAAAGAATGAAAAGAAAGACAGAACAAGAGAGACGAGAGACTGAGCAACAGAAAGGCCATGGTTGCTGGAGAATCAGCAAGTGAGGAAAGTGTCTATTCATTTGATGATGGATTATTCTCAAATAGTGACAGTGAAGATGACTGTCAAATGGCTTTTGAAAATGAAGAGGTATGTTCATCTTCTAACTCTTCAAATAACACATGTGAATCTAGTGAAGCCCACTTGAAACTTTCCTTTGGAAAGTTAATGGAGGACTTCACCAGACTACAAGAGTTACACAACATTGCATTGACAGAAAATGAACTTCTATGTTCTAAAGCCAGAACTCCCAACCTTTCTGAACCTGAGATTGACATTAAATCAGCTGAGTTGTATTAACAGATTGTGAGAGAACATGATGAAATGCCTCTCAATGTCTCTAAACAACAAAAACTGATTGATAAGCAAAATCCAGTTCTAAAGAAAAAGGATTTTGACCTTAGAATTCTACAAGCTAAATTTGACAATATCTCACATGAATTTGATGCTCTGAAATTGAGTGAGGGGAGCCTAAAACTTAAGATGTCTACCTTGAACAAATCTTCTAGAGCAATAGAGGAAATTCAAGGGTTTCAAAGACCAATGGCTCAAAGAAGTGGATTAGGTTTTGATCCATGTGAACCCTCACCTGGTCTAAGTGTTGCTTCAACCAGTAACTCTAAGATGACCTTTGTAAGGTCAGTGGCCCAACTAAAAGAAAATGAAATGGAAGTAAATCAGTTATTGATCAAGGATAGAGGCAAAGAAACTCTTATACCTACTCAAGTAAACAACACTCCTAAACCCAGACCTAAGGAAAAGGTTAAGAGTGTTGCATACAAGAGGAATGAGTTTCAGAGAGGTAGAACCAGTGAAAGGCCAACCTATCTGAACACTCATCAGTGGAGTTGTCCAAGATCTGTTCAGAATCAGTGGAGTTGAGACTGGACTGCAAACAGTCTCCACTGAGGTCACTAAAGCCAATGAAGCAATGGCCAAATTTACAAAGACTGTAAAGAATGAGCAGAAAGGTCTGAAAGACAGCTACAAACACAATGTGCAAGCCTTGAAAAGAACAATCAAAGATGCCTTAAGACAAAGAACAACAGCTCAAAGAAAGAAGGCAGAGGAGTTAAAGGCTGCAATGGTAAAGGAAGCTGCTGAAAAAAGTTCACCCTTGAACTGATGGCCAAAGTCTCTGATCAAGTTGTAGCCAATCTCACGGATCAGCTACAAGCCAAACTTAATCAATCCTTCAAGGCTACTTTGGATGAGATAGTTGCTGAGAAGATGAAGCCAGTACATGCCTTCTTGAGCATGTCTGATAATAAAATGCAGAACATACATGATGAAAATGTATATCTGCTTCAGGAAATCAAGTCTCTCAACTATGTTCAAACACACCTCTCTGTCACCATGAGTGAATTGTGTTGGGAATTATCTCAATACCCAATAATAGTCCCCCAACAATGTGGTCCCCAACTCTTGTGGTCCCCAACTCCTTTGTGGAAAATTATTATGGGACCACATTCCCCATCTCCTTTGTGGGGAATTATTGGCACTTGTGGGTTATGGACCATCACGCTAGGAATCCTTTGAGATTTCCGGGAATCTTTTGAGATGCCCTTGGGATCTGTTGAGGCTCTCGGGAATCCTTTGAGACTCCTTTAAAATTACCCGGATCTATTTGGGACGTAATTTATATATGAATTATCATAAATCTAATTTCATAATTTAAACAAATTAAATCAACTAATTTATGTAATAAATGTACGGTAAATAATTAAATCCCTAAACATGCGGAACTAAGGGATTACGTGTTTACCTTTGAATTGGAGAGATATTGTTGAGAAGAATAGCAACTTCAACCCAATTGCCTTCTCAAGTACTCCCTAAGTCCTAGTCTGTTGATCCGGTGGGAGATCTCACGAACTATTAACTCTCAAGGAAGAATTAATTTTCTCTTGTTGCACACACTGTAATTTTGAAAATTATAGATCTCTCTTTTCTGTATTTTGGAGAAGACCGATTTTTTTACAACAACTCTTTTCTTAAGAGTGGCGGTTTTCCTATATTTATAGGAGATAGAATAGCTAATTTATTTATTATAAAATAGTGGATATATAGAAATATTTTATTCTCTAAGAGATATTATATTATTTCCATATCTTTCTCCATAATATTCTCTACCAAAATAAGCGCTACTTTTCTCTCTTTCTTGCAACAAAATTAATTCTTATCTTTTTAAAATTAATTTTTATCTTTTTAATTATCTTAGTTAATGGACTTTTATTGGGCTACTTTACTTGAGGGGCCTTTAGGAGAATTAGGATTGGACCTCCCAATGGGCTCAGAAATCAATATTGAGCCACAATATTTTTCTAGTCCATTAATATTAATTCATTCCACTATAGAATTAATATTCCACTATCCATCCTAACCCATATTACGAAATATGACTCCCGGTTATTATTTCCCGTGTTTAAGATTCAATGTCCATCAATTAATTTAAGCTACTGAATGCTTTAATTAATTAATATCTTTTATTCCTCGGAGTAAGGACAGCTCAACATTATTATCATACCGGAAATAAATTCCACTGATCAGATTTGATATGATAAACCTTCTGAGCCCACCAAGGGGACATAATCAACTTGACACTCCAAGACACGATTCTCTGTATTAATTTTGGCAATTTGTCCTATAATTAATAATATTGCCCAAAATATAAAGTATTGAATCACATTGATTCTTTACCCATAATAAATCAAAGCAATACTTCTTAACTACAGACAATCCAATTTAAGTGACAGAGATTAAGAAATCAACAACCACTGAGGTCTAATTCTTCATTCCTTAAGCTAGTCTAGAAGAATTACCTCTCTGTAGGTCCTATTCAACATATCATAATGCACTGGTGTAATCTCTTGGTGAAGACAAACCAATCTGAGCCTTACACCTCAACTTCTACCAATGGATTGTTCAATTCCATCTAAGTTGTGAATCAATTGTACTTTTATACAAGGAATTGACAATGTGATCTTTTGTAATCTTCTACACACCATATTGTCTACAATGTAAAGTACATCTGGACGTTTATGCAATAAATAATTACCATTCATTATATTTAAAGCAACCAGTGACAAAAATTTATTCTCATTAATAAGTGCAAAAATCAGTTTGTATACATAAGTAGCACCAAAAGTATACTTGCCAGTATAACCCTAACAATCTCCCACTTATACTCAAAGTCTGCTTTTAAGTATACTACAGCACGTCCATGTTCTACATGTCCTAATAAATTCTCCCACTTATACTCAAAGCAGCTTGGCAACGCATTTGACCCCATTCCTTCCACATGTCTCTCGAATGTACTCTGAGGCAGACCCTTTGTGAAGGGATCAACTAGGTTGTCTTTCGATGCGATCTTTGCCACCACTATATCTCCTCTCTTAACGATTTCTCGTATAAGATGGTATTTCCTTTCAATGTGTTTGCTTTCCTTGTGAGCTCTTGGTTCCCTTGAATTTGCAACTGCTCCAGCATTATCGCAATAAATAGTGATACTGCTGGGCAAATTCGGAATCACATCCAAGTCCACTAAGAAGTTCTCAAGCCAAACCGCTTCTTTCGCTGCTTCACAAGCAGCTACATATTCGGCTTCCATGGTAGAATCAGCGATGCATTTCTGCTTCACACTTCTCCATGTCATGTCTCCACCCCCCAAACAAAACACACTACCCGAGGTAGATTTTCTAGAATCCATGTCTGATTGGAAATCTGAGTCCGTATAACCCACAGGGAAAAGACTGTCTGACTAATAAACCAACATTCTATCTCGAGTTCTTTTTAGATACTTGAGAATGTTTTTAACTGCAGTCCAATGTTCTTTCCCTGGGTTACTTTGATATCTTGCTACCATGCCTACAACAAAACAAATATCTGGTCTCATGCACAGCATTGCATACATGAGGCTTCCAACTGCCGACGCATATGGAATGTTTCTCATCTCATCCATCTCCTTTTGTATCTTAGGACACATCTCTTTAGATAGATGAATTCCATGTCTGAAAGGAACAAATCCTTTCTTGGAATTTTGCATGCTGAATCGTTTCAAAATAGTGTCTATGTATAAGGTTTGGGATAAGCATATCATCCTTTTCTGGCGATCTCGAGTAATCTTAATCCCAAGGATGTGACCAGCTTCTCCTAAATCCTTCATATCAAACTGTTTTGACAACCATACCCTCACGTCTGTCAACACCTTTTTATTGTTTCCAATAAGCAGAATGTCGTCTACGTATAATACTAAGAATACCAAGGCAGTTCCGATACACTTCTTATAGACACAACTCTCAAACTCATTTTGATCAAATCCGTAGGATTGTATCACCTGATCAAAACATTGATTCCAAGCTCGCGATGCTTGCTTAAGTCCATATATTGACCTTTTAAGCTTGCATACAAGATTCTCTTGGCCTTTTTCAATGAAGCCTTCGGGTCGGCGCATGTAGATTTCTTGTTCAAGACTTCCATTTAGGAAAGTTGTCTTGACATCCATTTGCCAGATCTCAAGTCTAGGTGAGCTGCAATCGACAAGAGAATACGGATAGACTTAAGCATAGCTACAGGCGAAAAGTTCTCCTCATAATCGATTCCCTCTTTTTGAGTATATCCTTTTGCCACTAGTCTAACTTTTAAGGTTTCAACCTTCCCATCTGATCCTCTTTTTCTCTTGTAGACCCACTTGCATCCAATAGGCTTTATACCTTTGGGTGGTTCCACAAGCTCCCACACTTTGTTATGATCCGTAGACCCAATTTCTGCTTCCATTGCAGTTTGCCAAGAAATCACATCCTTGTCTTAGATTGCCTCATCGTACGTCCAGGGGTCAGATTCATCCTCTCCGGGGACCATGTCCGAAGACTCTCCCACGAACATGAATCACTCAGGTTGTCTCACAACCCTCCCACTACGACGAGGTTCCGATTGTGTTTGTGTATCGCTTAGTACATCTACTTGTACACTTAGTATAAGAGTTGGCCCTCTTAATTCATTTAAGGTAATCACACTCTTGGGCTTTCTATTACTCATATAGTTTTCTTCCAAGAATCTAGAATGTGTGCTTATCACAATTCGTTGATCCTTCGGACTATAGAATAAACCCCCTTTCGTTCCTCTAGGATATCCTACAAACAGCCTTAATTCTGAACGAGGGTCTAACTTTCTAGCTTCCTTGTCCAACACGTATGCAGGACACCCCCAAATTCTTATGTGTCTTAGACCAGGCTTTCGCCCGGTCCACAATTATGTAGGGGTTTTAGGAACTGGTTTGGAAGGTACCAAATTCAGAATGTAAGTCGCTGTTTCCAAGGCATGACCCCAAAACGAATTAGGTAAATCAGAATAACTCATCATAGATCTGACCATCTCTAAAAGAGTTCGATTTCTTCGCTCTGCAACCCCATTTTGTTGAGGGGTTCCGTGTGCGGTTAATTGGGATACAATCCCTTTGCCTGATAAGTAGCCCAAAAATTCATTGCTGAGGTATTCGCCTCCACGATCTGATCGTAGAAACTTGATACTCTTTTCCCTATGCTTTTCTACTTCAGCCTTAAACTCTTTGAATTTATCAAAGGTGACAGACTTATGCCGCATTAGATAGATGTATCCATATCTTGAGTAATCATCGATAAAAGTAACGAAATACTCAAAACCACCTTTTACTTGAATTGACATTGGTCCATATACATCAGTATGAACGAGTTCTAACACTTCACTAGCTAAATTTTCCCCTTTGCCCCAAAGGCTCTTTTGATCATTTTACCCTCTAAACATGATTCACATGTTGGAAACAGCTCAACCTGGAGTGATTCCAACGAGCCGTTGTTCACCAACCTTTGAATCCTTCTTAGATTAATATGACCAAGTCTAAGATGCCACAGAAGTGTTTCGTTCATGTCTGCAGAATGCTTTCTTTTCTTAGAAATAGTCGATGTGTTATGCAATTCATTTTGTGTGGAATGTGCACAATTAATAGTATAAAGATTATTCACCAATGCTCCCGAACAGATAATCTCGTCATTACGACAAATAATGACATTCTTATTAAAAGAAACTGAATATCCATCCAAATTTAGTTTAGAAACTGAAATCAAATTCTTTCTAAAACTCAGAACATAAAGAACGTCTTTTAAAACTAAAATTCTATCACTAAAAGATAGTTGCACATCTCCCACTGCAACAGCCGCCACTTTCGTAGCATTGCCCATGGTGATAATGATCTCACTCCCACTAAGTTGTCGGGTTAGCTTGAACCCCTGAAAATAAAAACAAACATGATCAGTGGCTCCCGTATCCACCACCCACGAATGGGAAGAATGCACCGCTAAACAAGTTTCAATTACTAGTGCGTGAGAATTACCTTGCTTACCAGCCTTCTTAGGCTTGGTACAGGCTGACTTCCAATGTCCTTTCAGACCGCAACTAAAGCACTTTCCCTTAGTGGTCTTTTTCTTGACACCTCCCTCAATTGATATATTTTCCTTGTTATTAGCTTGTTTCTGGCCATTTGCCTTCTTCTTCTTCTTTCCACCTTTCGGTGTAGAGTTAGAAAATGGACCGTTTGCCAACATAATCGTATGCTCGTTCCTTGGTCCCATTAACATCTCAACCGAAACCAAAGCTTGCAAGAGCTGAGCCAACGTATACTTTTGATTATTCATCGTAAAGTACAGTTGGAACTGCTCAAAACTTTTTGGTAGAGAATGGAGTATGAAATCGATCTGCGTTTCCGCATCGAATTCAGCACCAAGAATCTCAAGTTTGTTAAGGAAACCCATCATCTTAAGAACGTGATCCCTCACGGGCGTTCCCACGACCATTTTCTATGATAACATATCTCGCATGGTCATTTGTCTAGCCGTACGATTCTGATAAGCAAAAAGTTCCTTAAGGTTCATCATAATAGCTGAAGCGGATTCCATGTTCTGGTGTTGGTGTTGCAACACATCTGACATTGAAGCCAAGATGGTACACCTAGCCATTTCATCGAATCTCATCCACTCCTTATGATATTCCTTATCTTCTTGGTTCGTCTCATCCGTAGGGGCAGGGGGTTTAGGTTCATCAAGGACCCACTTATGCTGTTATGCAATCAAGACTATAAATAAATGTCTTTTCCAATCCACATAATTCTCTCCTTCCAATTTATTTTCTTTAAGTATACTAAATAGTGGGTTAAAAGGAGACGACATCCTGAATTGAGAATAAAATATACAATTTGTATTAATATCATATTCACACAAAAATTATCACATAATTTGATCACATGTACTATATCAAAAACCTCAAAAAACGATATAAACATGCATCAGCCAACATCTTAAAACCAATTTAAGTAAGTCACGATGAGTGTGAACATTTACTCAAATACATTTAAGCAGGTTACAAACAAAACAAAGCAGTTACAAACCTTTAATTCAAAATTAATAGTTGGCTTCAACCTGGCCATATAAAATTGACAGGGACTCCGATGGGGAGTTAATATATCAATTTTATACCTAAGTAATAACCATAATTAAATACAGGACTATTATTTCGTTTTGAATAAGCCACTCGATGGGAGGGTCATACCGCCACTAGTAATAATCCACAATCATCCTTAAAGGAATTCATTCATGTGAACTTATCTTTTGGCCTATCCGATAGGGAGAGAGGCGTTTGTCAATGCGTAGCCAAAAGACTTAACAAATAAACAAATTATGGAGGTCATTTAATCAATTTATTATCTTAAATAAATTTAATAAAAAAACATACTTAGTAATTTTTTAAACTAGAGGTTTTTCACGAATTCTCATGCAAAATTAACAAATAATCATAGCATAATAACAAAACAAAAATTAAACACAAATTAGGCAAACACGTCCAATTATCATGGTTTAATTTTCTCGTTTTGAAGAAACGAGAATTCGCACTCCCACGGCTGCAACAAAAAAAAATCACGCCACGCCCACAATCGGCCCGTGTGGCTTGATTGTCCGGGCGCACCTCCGATTCTTTAATCCGTCTAACGGTCTTCGTCTTTGACCCGTTACAATTTATTTACAAAAAATAAATCTAACATCTAGACTAGTCTATTACAAATTAAATAATCTAATCTACCCGTGGATTTTCTCACGGAAAAAACAAATCTGACCGAATGAGATTAAAAACCACATTCAAACAACATAAATTAAAACATACATTAAAACAATGATAATTGGATACCTGCAAAAAAAAGATCTAATAATTCTATCATCCAAATATCAATTTAATGTAAATAGATTTAAATTCTAATTTAAATTACAGAGATCGGAACCTTGGCTCTGATACCACCTGTTGTGAATTATCCCAATACCCAATAATAGTCCCCCAACAATGTGGTCCCCAACTCTTGTGGTCCCCAACTCCTTTGTGGAAAATTATTATGGGACCACATTCCCCATCTCCTTTGTGGGGAATTATTGGCACTTGTGGATTATGGACCATCACGCTAGAAATCCTTTGAGACTCCCGGGAATCTTTTGAGATGCCCTAGGGATCTTTTAAGACTCTCGGGAATCCTTTGAGACTCCTTTAAAATTACCCGAATCTATTTGGGACGTAATTTAAATATGAATTATCATAAATCTAATTTCATAATTTAAACAAATTAAATCAACTAATTTATGTAATGAATGTACGGTAAATAATTAAATCCCTAAACATGCGGAACTAAGGGATTACGTGTTTACCTTTGAATCAGAGTGATACCGTTGAGAAGAATAACAACTTCAACCCAATTGTCTTCTCAAGTATTCTCTAAGTCCTAGTCCGTTGATCCGGTGGGAGATCTCACGAACTATTAACTCTCAGGGAAGAATTAATTTTCTCTTGTTGCACACACTGTAATTTCGAAAATTACAGATCTCTCTTTTCTGTATTTTGGAGAAGACCGATTTTTTTACAACAACTCTTTTCTTAAGAGTGGCGGTTTTCCTATATTTATAAGAGAGAGAATATCTAATTTATTTATTAGAAAATATTGGAGATCTAGAAATATTTTATATTATTTCCATATCTTTCTCCATAATATTATATTATTTCCATAGCTTTCTCCATAATATTCTCTACCAAAATAAGCGCTACTTTTCTCTCTTTCTTGCAACAAAATTAATTCTTATCTTATTAATTACCTTAGTTAATTGACTTTTATTGGGCTACTTTACTTGAGGGCCTTTAGGAGAATTAAGATTGGACCTCCAAATGGGCCCAGAAATCAATATTGAGCCACAATATTTTTCCAACCCATTAATATTAATTCATTCCACTATAGAATTAATATTGCACTATCCATTCTAACCCATATTACGAAATATGGCTCCCGATTATTATTTCCCGTGTTTAAGATTCAATGTCCATCAATTAATTTAAGCTACTGAATGCTTTAATTAATTAATATCTTTTATTCCTCGGAGTAAGGACAGCTTAACATTATTATCATACCGGAAATAAATTCCACTGATCAGATTTGATATGATAAACCTTCTGAGCCCACCAAGGGGACATAATCAACTTGACACTCCAAGACACGATTCTCTGTATTAATTTTGGCAATTTGTCCTATAATTAATAATATTGCCCAAAATATAAAGTATTGAATCACATTGATTCTTTACCCATAATAAATCAAATCAATACTTTTTAACTACAGACAATCCCATTTAGGTGACAGAGATTAAGAAATCAACAACCACTGAGGTCTAATTCTTCATTCCTTAAGCCAGTCAAGAAGAATTACCTCTTTGTAGGTCCTATTCAACACATCATAATGCACTAGTGTAATCTCTTGGTCAAGACAAACCAATCTGAGCCTTACACCTCAACTTCTACCAATGGATTGTTCAATTCCATCTAAGTTGTGAATCAATTGTACTTTTATACAAGGAACTGACAATGTGATCTTCTGTGATCTTCTACACACCATATTGTCTACAATGTAAAGTACATCTGAACGTTTATGCAATAAATAATTATCATTCATTATATTTAAAACAACCAGTGACAAAAATTTATTCTCATTAATAAGTGCAAAAATCAGTTTGTATACATAAGTAGCACCAAAAGCATACTTGCCAGTATAACCCTAACAAATTGAAGCCCCAATGTTTTGATAATGCCAAAAAGGGAGGAAGAGAGAGAGAGCAAGGGCCAAAGGAACCTTGAAGATTGGTGAGCCCAAAGCAAAAGAAAAAGAACTTGAAGCTGAAGAAGAAGATATTGGAAAAGGCAAAGGGCCTATGAACTTTGAAGATCTGACTGAGTAGGAGCAGATACAAATTGCAGTAAAGAAGTCTATGGCTTTTGTGATAGAAGATCAGGCCAGATGGGAGCAAAGGCCTGGAGGAGAATCTGCAGGTTTAGATTCCAAGGACAAAAATATTGAAGTAAGGGGGAAGGTTTCAAAAGCCACTGGAAGAAAAAGGAAAGAGCAAACCTTCACTGAGTTCCCAACAAGCCTGACCCTGCCCACTGAGTTCCAAGCTGAAGAGGTAACTCAGGTCAGAAAATCAAAGAGACTGAAAAAGGCAGTCAAATTGCCTGAAATCCAAGAAGAAGAAGCTGAAGCCAAGGAGCCTGAAAAGAAGATGCCCAAGCTTGCTGATGATCCATCAAAATTGTTTGAAGAGGGTTTTGGCAAAGACCCTGAGACACAAGAGAAGCTAGCTCTCCAAAGAGCTAAAGAAAGGATGGAACAATTGGTTAAAGCCAACAAGGCAAGGGATGTTAGAAGGGAAAACTTCAAAGCACCAAGGAGAAGAGCTTCATACAGAAAGCTGAAACCACAACTATTGCAGAGATGGGATACTCAGTATCCTCATCATGATAAGTGGGTGCCCATTCAACTAAATGATGAGTGGGAAGAGGCCAAAAGGAGATTTGTCTATGACTTCTATGTTATAGGCAAATGGCTTGGTAAGAATGTTGAGGAAATTTTTGCCCAGTTCATGTTTGACAACTACAGGGAGTTGTATCAGAAGTTGTTTGCAGCAGCTGACATTGCTAGGGTGGAATTCAAGGCACTAGGTCCCATTCTGTACATGCCTCCCAAGTTCAGTGGGAACTTGATTGATGAAGGGAAAATTCTGGAGGAGTTTATCTCCATTATGAAGATGGAGAAGATGAAGCTGGGCCCCAAGGGAACAAATCAGGAGATTTGGGAATTGAAGAAGAGAGTGTGGGCTCAGTATGGGATTGCCCCACATGATGATGGCTCCTTCTGAAGAATAAGTTCATTCTTCCCTTATCTACCTTTAATTTGTTATTTTTCTATCTGTTGTTTAAATTCAGCATAGTTAGTCCTTTCAAATTTTCTGTACTATAATGCTTGATGATATATATGAAAAGGACAACTGATTTTATCAAGAGATAACAACTCATTATCTCAACTGGCCTGACCTAACCTATATACTTGATTTATTATTGTGCTAACAATTTATTTCAGGAAAATTGATCAAATCATCCTTCCTAAGTCAAGATTCTTTTGTAAATAGGTTTTGGCATCATCAAAAATGGGGAAATTGTTGGGAAATGAATTGATTTTGATTAAGATACCAAAACCCCTGAATGATGATGGTCAACTTAGTTGAGATAGATAGAAAGTGTATCAGTCTAGTTGTCTCAGGATAGTTGAGACAGTAAAATTGTCCAAGTCAAAAATCTCAGAAATGTTGAGATGATTAGTGTTCAGGTTAGTTGTCCATAGCTGAAATGTTAGGCAGCTTGTTTATCTAAGTCAATTAGTCTACTGAATGCATAATGACAAGTTTGCTGAAGAAGACAACATGGCTGAATGATCAGAAACTCAAGTAAGTAGCCTAAACTAAAGGCACTGATAAGGGCAATAACAGATAAAGTTGAAGACTTAGAAGATCAAGAGCATTGAATGCCACTATCTCAGAAGACAACTTTAATGAAGCATTAATGCCATCAAGCCTGAACAAGCATTGAAGACTTAGAAGCTTTAAGGACTGAAAGAATTGAATGAATTGAAGAACATTCCAAGTGCAGCAGAAAAGTTCAGAGTACTTGTGCCATCTGACCGTTGGAATAGTACAAAGTCTGCCATAAATCAACCTTGGAAAATGTGCAATTTTGGAAACTGACACAAGTCTTCTCAGCCGCATTTTTTAGAAGTCAACACATTCATTCAAGCAACCATTGAAGAACCTTTTTGCACAGTGGATAATAGAAGGTTGCTCTCATAGCCGTTTCAATGGAGCTGCAAATAGACAATTTGAAAGTCTATCTCTCCAACGGATAGATGATCAAATTGTTCTATAAATTCAGAAGTGATTCAAGGATTCAAGTATCCAACAATCTGTTATCAAACTACTATCAAACATTCAAGGAAACTAGAGTTTATTCTTAGAATCTCAAGTTTCCTGATCACTTCTAGCTAAGCCTATCTTGTAAAATCCAAAGTTTAGCACTGAGATATCCTAACTCTTTACACAGTTCTTATTTTAAAGGATATCTCAATTAGTTGGAACTAAACCTCAAACCCTTACCTCATAAGTGAAGTAGAGTTTTTTGTAGAAGTGAGGAGTTAAGGACTGTGAAGAGTGAATACAGTCTTAACTCAGAGAAGTTGAGCACTAGGACTCAGATTATCCTAGGGATCAAAGCACTAAGATAGTGTTGTTGATCAGTGCACCTTGGCACTATAAAACAAACTAATTCTAGGTGTTAAGGAATTATCCTGTTCAATCAGGGAAAGTGGATGTAGGAGCTTGAGCCTCTGAACCACTATAAATTGTTGTGTTATTTACATTCTGCATTGCTCTCTAACTCACATTACTTACAAAGATTATCTTGAAAGAGTTAAAATCAGCAAAGTTAAGCAAAACAATTTTTGGACAAAGTCCCTGATAAACTAGTTTTTCAGAAATTACTTGGAGTATTCTTTCAAAGAAAAGGCCAACCACATTCCGCACTTAGCAACTCTTTTAGATAGTTATCCAACTGATCACTTTCTAGTGTTCAGTAGGTTGATTATCTATTAAAGTTATTCACTCAGAGTAGTTGTTAGACAACTTCCCTGATAAGGCTAAATTGTTTTAAAAAGAAGAATTTGACTACACAAGTGCATTCCCCCCCCCCCCCCCATACACTTGTGTCATACTCCACTTAGGACCAACAATATATAATATATATAAATACTAATTCAACTTTATATATATTTTTTATGTGAATATAAGAATATGAAATACAATATGATATTTCACCTAAACATATTATCAATATCAACCTCTTTATGATGTGGAAATAAATTCACAAATATTTTTTTAAAACTATTTTTTATTTATTTTTCAATAGAAATCTAAATTATATGTTATACCTATTTAATTTGAATTTTTTGTTTGTACCCATTCGAGAATATATATATATATATATAGTGTTTTTAAAACCGATCGGACCGGCCCAAAATCCATTAAATAACCGTTTTGATGGTCTGACCGGATCATACCGCCTGAAAATCGGAAAATCGGCGAAAAACCGGCAAAACTCGTTAAATTCCGGTTTGACCGGTTTATTTTTTTAAAAAAAATATTTAATCATTTTCATTAGTATCTCATCATCTCTGTATATTGTGTTCTTCCCCAATTTTCAATTCTCAGCACTGTGAACCTGGTTCCTTGGAGGCGAATGCGCAACCACGACTACAGCGGCGGCTTGACTACAGCGCGACAACGCACTAGAGACCGATCTTCTCTTGATTTCTGAGTTATGTTAACAACTTCTTCTTTGGTTACAGAGTTCACTCGACGGCCGTGTGGATTGCTGCTGCAGATTGCGGCTGAGATATTTTTTTTTTTTAGGCAACAACTGAGGAGTCTATAAACTAGATACCAGTGACAAATAAAATCTGCCGCTGAAAACCCCAAGTCTAGGTTATATAGGGGGTGTTTGCAAACTCTATAAACAGCTTAAAAGCACTTCTCAAAAGTAAAAGCTGTGAGAGGGCAACTTTAAAAAAAGTGATTTTGGAAACAGTTTGTAGAATTTGAAAACACTCCCATAGTCGGGCCAATTATTACATTTACAAAGTGATGGGTCCTAGAAAAATATATTACATAATGGGCCCAGTTATTGTTTTAACAAAAAAATTTAATTAAAAAGCCCAATTAAAAGTAGAATAATATAAAATTATAAATAATTAATTAGGGATCGTTTGAACGGTTGGACCGTGAACCGGTGGTTAGTCCGGTTTGATCGCCGGTCCGATTATGAAAACACTGTATATATACAAAAATTTATATGAAATATAGATAATTAAGGTAAATTCGGGGCAAAAAATTGTGGGTCAAATCCAGGTCAACGCGAGTCAACACAGGTCAAGCTTTATTAAAATATATTTTTTCTCTTTCAAATATTTTTTACTACATGACCAAAATTATGTTACTATATGACCAAAATATTGTCACTACAAGATAAAAAATGTACTACTACAAGTTCAAAAATATTCTGGACACTTAATTTTTTGAGCGAATTCTTTAGAATATTTTTTAACATGTAAGAGTACACTTTTGATCTTGTAGTGATAATACTTTGGCTTTGTAGTAACAATATATTGGTCATGTAATAAACCACCTACTTGCAACCCGCAAAATTTTGAACGATTCGGATCCAGAATTTTGACCCGTAACTTTTTTAAAAAAAATATCTTAATTAGATATATTTCATGTATGAAATATTATATATATATATATATATATATATATATTCTTTCGCCAATTCAAACAAGCCCCGTTTTTTTTTTCTCTCTCTCTTAATTAGAAAGTAGGGAAGAAGGAGCCAATAAAAATGTATGGAATATAAAAGAAAAAAAAAAAAAAAAAACCTAAAACCAAAAGCTCACAAGTCGAGCCAGAGGCCGGAGTGCCGTTAAAACCTTGCCCGGGAAAACCCTCCTTAGGGACAAAACCCAGGCGAAGGAAAAAGGTAAACTCCTCTAACAATCAATGTCTATAAAAGACGGTATACAAATCTTTATGCAAGAAAGTAAGTAAGAAATCTGGAGGATAGCCCCTCCAAATGCAGTTGATCTTCGTCTTGGCCACTGCGTCAGCCGCCTGGTTGGCCTCTCTAAAAGTGTGAGAATGTCGAATGTGCATGTCTGTGGTAAGAGGATGAACCTGACTCCAGAGGCCATGCAGTTGCCAAGGGATAAAAGGAGTAGAGCTCATCAAAGTACTAACTGTCAGACTGGAGTCCGACTCGATCCATAAGAACCGCCACCCTTGGGCATGGGCATACTGAATAGCAATGAGTGTCGTTGCTAACTCCGCCTCAAAAGGAATACCCCAACCAACCTCTTGGGCAATAGCCGCAACAAAGAACCCCTTGAAGTTCCTAAACACCGCCCCTGCATGCAGACTACCTGGAGAGGATGTTGCATTGCCGTCTGTGTTGATCTTGTACTAATCCGGATCCGGGGGGATCCATCTGATAGACGAACCTTGTCGAGTCGGCTTGTGCCTGCCCAAAACACCAAGAGATCTGGCAATCAAGAGATCCCGAACTGAACCGTCAGCATAACCTTGAGAGATGTTATTGGCTTCCCTAATACAAGCAACGATCTGCGCCATACAACGTCTGACTGAGGGGGAGACCCCATCAAAGACCACCCTGTTCCGCAGAGCCCAAATAGCCCAAACTGTAGTGACAAATGCCGCTCTCCATAACTCCAAAGACTGCGGACCCAATCGAACTCGAGTAGCCTGGAGGAAGATATCAAGAAAGTTGATCCCCGTGTGGATCGTGACTCCAAAAGGCCGAGTCAAATGCTGAAGAACCTCTAGAGTGAATGGACAGTGAGCTAGTAAGTGGTCTAAAGACTCAGAGTCTCTACGACAGAGCATACACATCGAAGGACCGTGAATCCCAAATGAGACCAGCCAATCAGAAGTAGGGAGCTTGCCCCATATGGCCCTCCAAATAACCGTAGAACGACACATCGGAATGAAGGAACTCCAAATCCACGACGACCAATCAAGACGAGGGAGAGGAGATTTGAGCATGTCACAGGCCACTTGAGAGGTAAGCTCCCCTGAGGTGGTACCTTCCCAAATACGTTTGTCGGGGCCATGAAGAACCCTAATCTGAAGGATGTCTCTGACGATATCTGTGAAGTCCATAACGAAGCACTCCTCAAAGTGCCAACAATCGTCATAGAAGAAGTCCCCGACCGTGCTCTTCAGGGTAGCAGCAAACCAATCCGGGAGGCCAATCTTATCAGAAATAGTGTAACCCAACCAGTTATCATGCCAAAAGCTGACTGTCGAACCCCTACCAATCAGCCATCTTGACCCATCAGAAAGCCTCGAAACGTGAGGACGAATACCCGGCCCAATAGATGAGATCCTCCCATGGGGACGCAATCTGCCATCCGAGGTAAAGTGTCTCCTGTGAAGCAGAGCTGTATCAGGAGATCTGTGCTGAAGAATGTCCCAACTCAACTTACAGAGAAAGGAGGTATTCGCCAATCTAATGGAGCGAACCCCCATCCATCCTTCTCCAAAGGGAGCACAAACCCTCTTCCACGAGACCGAACAAGAACCACTCTTACGATTGATGTCTCTCTTCCAAAGAAAGTTGCGCATAACAGATTCCACGTGGCGAAGTAGTGAAATGGGCCATTTGTAAACCATCATGGAGTGGACCATAGATCCCGTGATAATCGAGTTAATCAAGCATCGTCTCCCTGCCAAGGAAAGGGAGCTACCCTTCCAACGACTAAACTTAGCAATAACATCGTCTGCCACTGGCTGTAAATGAGCCTTCCTAGGGCAACCACGAAAGATCGGGACTCCTAGGTAGGTGAAAGGAAGGGATCCTTCTACGATGCCTATGACCCTGTGCATCCGACGACGAAGTCTTTGGAGAACATCACGCCCAAAGAAAGCCCTAGACTTCGGAGGACTATAGATCTGACCTGAAAGATGACCATACCCCTGTAAAACAGCATGTAGGTTCCTGATATTAGACTCCGTGGCCCTAAAAAATATCATGATGTCGTCCGCATAGAAGAGATAACGAGGGACAAAATGGATGGGACGAAGACGACCTCTATCGATCTCCCAATCAATCCATCTCCCAAGCTCCTCCTCCGCAATACAAAAAAGCAATGGTGATAGAGGATCTCCCTGACGAACACCCCGGGAGCAAGAAAAGTACCCCTTCGGCTCCCCATTGATGAGAACTGAAATCCTAGCCGAATCCAGGACTCCTCTCACCATAGATATGAAAGTAGTACAGAATCACATCCTTGCCATGACAGCCTCCAGAAACCGCCAAGAGATGGTGTCAAACGCTTTGATCATATCAATCTTCAAGGCCATATGCCCGTGAACTCTCGGGTAGTCCAGGGTATTAATGGCGTCAGATGCAAGAGCGATGTAGGTGTGAATCCGATTGCCCGGGACGAAACCAAACTGATATGCAGAGAGACAACTACTAACAAAAGTGCCCAATCTCGAAGATAAAACTCTGGTTATGACCTTAAAGATGAAGTTTCCCATCACAATCGGACGAAACTCCTCAACTTTACAGGCCCCTTCCGTCTTGGGAACAAGCGTCATGAAACAGGAGTTCAGCCCAGGAGGTAAAAGTCTGAAAATGAAGTAGTGTCTGACAGCATCAACCACCTCCTAGCCCACAATGTCCCAACATCCCTGGTAAAAGCAGCCCCCAAAGCCATCCGGACCCGGAGCGCTCGAAGCATCCATATCAAAGACAACCCTTCGAACCTCTTCCGCTGAGGGAACACTCACAAGGAGACCATTATGGGCATCAGTCACAACGGTATCCATAAAGCTGTCTAGAATACTAGCATCGAAAGGAGACGATCGATCATCCGCAAACAACTGAGAATAGTAAGTAACCACATGGGAACTGATGGTGTCCAAGTCCGTAGTAAGGATGTCGTCAATGAGCAAAGACTTGATACCTCCCCTTGCTATCCTGGTCTGCTGAGAAATGTGAAAGAATCTGGTGTTTCTATCTCCATCAGTTAACCACTGCAAACGATTCATCTGAGTGTAGTATTCCTGCCTGGCCGTCAACAACCCATTAAGATCAACTTGTGCCTGAATCTCTTCTGCAAAGGAGGCCTCAGAATCACCCTCCAACTCTATACGGTGCTGAATGTCAGCTAGGCGACGGGTGGCAGACTCAATCTGAGTGAAGACATTCCTGAACACAGTCCTATTCCAGATCTTCAAAGTAGACTTGAGCCTCTTCAACTTCCACATAACACATACAATAGGGTTCTGGTGCATCAACGGTTAGGTCCATGAAGACTCTACAACTGATCTGAAGGAATCATGCTGACACCACATACTGAGGAATCGAAATGGACGACGAACCTGAACCTAGTCTGATCTGACAGTAAGGAGCAGGGGATGATGATCTGACTTATATCTGGGAAGAGCAATAACCTCCACGCCTGCCCATAAATCCAGAAAATCCTGATTAGCTAACACTCTGTCCAACCTAGCAGCTTGAAAACCCCTAGGACCCCGACGAATAGACACGTGAACTGAGACCCAGCGGTATCCAAATCAATCAAGCCCGACTCATCCATGAATTCCCTGAAATCAAAGAAAGCTCTAGGAGTAGCCACAGAACCCGGACTTCTCTCATGCATCCCTATCACCACATTAAAGTCACCCAAAACACAGAGACTAGTAGCAAAAGAAGCTAAGACATCAGACCACGCAAACAACGAGTAATATAAGAATTTCTAGCATGCGTAAAACCAAAAGACCAAGAACGAGTGGCATCCCTAGTCTCAATCATAACAATTTGATCTGAGCTATGACGAACTCTAGATGTAGGGACATGAGTAGGCTTACAGAGAATCCAAATATTGGGAACCGAAGTAGCTCTATAGTTAACAGTAAACACCACCAAATTCAAAGACTACAAATAACGAGAGGAAAGGCTAGAAATCATAACCTTATGCTCGTAGATGGCGACCCAGTCAGGGTTATGAGTGCGGCAAAGCTCAGAAAGGGCATTCCTCGTCCGAATATGCTCCACCCCGCAAATGTTCCAAGACAACACTATCATCGGTCACCCATCGAGCCGTGCATCGGCGGCTGATAGCAAGAGTCCTCTCCAGACCAGCGTCTGGTATGCCTCGAAACACTCGATTGCTCCATCAAACTGGTTTCCTCTACCATAAAAGGCTCATTAGCAGTATCCCTGAGGGTGTCATGAGCCGGGGCACTCCGTCCCCTGACAGGACGTCGAAGCGGCGATGCTATGGGTCTAGCATATCTACTGCGGGCGTGCTCCAAGATGGAAGAGACCAAAGGAGGTAGCGCCATCTGAAAGTTGTTCAGTCTAATAGAACCAGAATCTGACTCGTCACCCTGATGTTGCTCGGAATCAAGGTTTTCATCTGAAAAGGCCTCAAAAGTGTTCCCCATAGGAACTAGTGCTGAGTTGGGGTCCTCCACATGTGCCCCATCAGTAGGCCTGGAGCCCCTCTTAGACTTGCTCCGTCCCCGACGGGAAGAAGCCCTCCGTTCACGTCGCTTGGAAACTTTCCTACAAACAGCGAGAGAATGGCCCACGATCTTACAGGAGGTGCAAAATTCAGGAAGAGTCTCAAAATGGACCTTAGCGAAATATCCGTGACCATCCAGCTGAAATGCAATGTTGTCTGGGGGGCGGTAAGCATATCCACCTCGACTAGTAATCTGGCATAGTGGCCCATCGTGCCGTGTAAGGTACGTTCATCAATCTTTACCAGAGTACCTAATACAGATGCCAATGCCTCCAAAATCAAAGGATCCCAAAACACAATTGGGAGATCTGAAAGACGAACCCATACCTGGGCCAGCGAAGACCTAAAAGTGTTCGGATTGAAATGAGGAGACCATGTCATAAGATGAATGACCCCTGGCCTTAACTGCCAAGACCGGGTCTCGAATATCCGATCTTTATCCTCTGAAGTGGGAAAGCTGATATTAAAAAAACCCTTGCCCAAAGAGAGAACCTTGAGGTCCGTAATCTGCCATAAGGACCGAAGTGTCTCGAGCAAGTGTGCATGCTCATAAGGTTTCTCCCCAGACTGGATGATGACCCTACCAATCACCGTGTTCACAAATTGGGAAGCCCTTCTCTGAAATATGTCCTTATCAACATTGACTACAAGGACATCTCCATCTAAAACTGGCCTCATAGAATCTGGCAAGCATGCACTAGGCCGTGACGACCCCTGTTTTTTGCTAGCTGTCACCTTGGTATACGAGACACCCGTGGGGGTGCATACCTGCGAGGGGATGGAAGACGAAGCAGTACCAGAAATAGGGGTAAAAGTAGGGAATTCACTTTGATAAGTGGACGTACCCTGTATGCCGGAGGGATGAGAGTGACCACCCCGTCCGGCGTTGGTTGCGCCAATCTGCACAGGGGCAGAAGCATGATCAAGCATAGGAGCCTTTCCTCGAGATTTATCCCTAGGATCTCTCTTTCGTGCAGGTGCATCGTGCACGACAGCCTGCGGAGAAATGGAGGAAGGAGCAAATCCAATGGAAGAAGTGACAATTTCAGAATCAGAGACATATGACGTATACGATTTGCCGGAAAGACGGAGGGAGTCGTCGTTTCCGGCCGATATATCGCCAAGCTGCCTCGATGCAGCAACAAGGGGTGGAGTATCCACTAGAGAGATCGTTGGCATGGAACAATAGACATCAACGCTTGAAGCAAAGGCCTGCGAAGGAGATGCAACAAACGTAGCATCCTGAACAGAAATAGTAGAATCACGTGAATAAAAAACAGGCAACGTACCCTGTGGGCCGGAAACGAGAGGAGGTTCAACGTTCTCGGCAAAATGTGCGCCAATCCGCAACGCGGCGGAAGCATCAGCCGTACCATGGGTGGAAACCCCGTATGGGTGTACTGAGTGAAACTGAGGGTGAGAATCTGAGGGGTGTACTAACTGAAACTGTGGGTGAGAATCTGGGGGGTGTTGTAACTGAAACTGTGGGTGAGAAACTGGGGGGTGTCTAAAGTGAAACTGTGGGTGCGCCTCCATGCTACCAGGCCCAAAGGAGGGGGACGCCAGCCTAGTGGGAGGGAGCCCTAGCTCCACTGCAGCCGCCGCCTGGAGGTTCGCCGGAGCGGCGCAAGCGTCTAGGCCGAGAAGTGGTTGATGCCCGGTCGTGGTAGGAGTCGCCGGAAGGTCGCCGCTTCTGGCCGCCGGCATCAATGACAACACGCGATTGAGAGACGCCTCGACCTGAGAGGAAATCATGGAGGAGAAAAATTCGACGAACTCCGGATCGGTGAGGATGGCCTGCGCAAAAGGCGGCGGTGAGCTATGTTTTCCGCAATTGAAGAGCGGCTGCGAGAGAAAGTGCGGCGGGGACTGTGTTGGCAACGGTGGTTGTCGCTCGGGATGAACAGCATCCCCGGATTTTCCATCTACAGCAGTCCGATTCGTGCCATAGGGGGTTGGCAACGAAAGATTGTGCGGCTCCGTTGTGTGGGGAAAGGCAACCATAGGCGCAGCCTGCTGTCCATGAACGCGAGGGGGCGTGCAGCCGATATCGGCGGCCATGGCTGCTGCGTGAATGTCGCGAAAGGCCATGGTGGAGACTGCGTTTTGCGTGGCTGTTCGATAAAATTCCGGCGAAGCCGGCAGCGCCCTCGACTTGGGAGCTGCGTCCATCGAGAGAGGGGCGCCGGAGAGTCAACGACCGGCAGGCATGGCCGGCAACCAGAGGAATAAGATGGACAACGAAATGACCGGCGGATTGGTGTGTGTGAAATCTCACGTTTTACTGCGTGTAAGAGAAGAGAGCAAAATTTTCAAAGACAACAAACACCATTAATAGTTTCAAACTCTACCATTTAAATTTTTGTTTCATCTTAACTTTCTCTAATCCTTCCTCATAAGTTCAATATAGTCATCTTCTCGAACAACTTCACTGATACGATAGTCAATTGGTATGTTGGAACTTGGACCGTTGAATTGCTTCATTTTTCAGTTTTTTTTTTTCACTCTTTAGGTATGTTTACTTTTGATTTTAAAAATCAGGTTTTGAATTTCAAGATCCAAAATCCGTTTTACTTCGAAATTTAAAAACCGGTTTTCAAAATCCACTCAAAACCATCCCTATCAAACATATTGATTTGACATAAAATTATATCTATATAATATTACTTCAATCATTATATTCTTTCTCAACAATAATATAATAATACTATAATAATATAATAATACAATAATATAATACATTTAATCATTACACATTTAACCAATCATTATAATCTAATCAAACAATAATATAATAATACAAACTCATTCAATCTTATAATTTGATTTGACATAAAGTTAAATCCTTCACTATTTCAAAACTCAAAAGAAACACGCATATTACTATTCATTGGGATTTAAAAAACCAGGATTTAAAAAATTCGATTTTTTAAAACCACCCAAAGTCCAAAGTAAACACCCCCTTAATTAAGGTTTTTAGATTTGAGATTCGCTATATTTATTATCGTTGTGAATTTTGTTTTGGTTTCTTTTGTGTGAGATGTAGGTTTTGAAAAATTTAAAGTGCAGTTGGATTCATTCTTGATCGTACAAACAATCAAGAGATGACATGTTTCTTGCACTGGGTGTTTGATTTTTTTTTTTGGTTGGAGAAAAGTTTGTTTAATGTACTTTACATACTTTTAATAATAGACTACTGACTTTTTTAATGAAATATTTAGCAATATCTCACACAAAATAGGCATGCAATGCTTTTGACGCATGATGTAATAAGACAACTAAAATGTATGTACATAAAACTGCTGAAAGATTTACACTTGATCAAATAGGTCTTAATTTGGACATAACACTAATTGCTTTTTATCACTTCAATCCAACCACGAAATGAGCTGTTTATATGTGTGGGATTAGTAAACTTTGGACCACTTTATAAAGAAACGGTAAATATAGTTGTCCAGAAAATTGTTTGACGACTATATAACTCCTAATAAATTTTAAACTGTATTTATTTTTTTTGTCAATATTACTCTGTACAATTTTATTATTTTCTAAATATTTTGGTTTTGTAACAACAAGAATGGATGACACAAAAATTATGAAACAAAAAGCAAATATAAAATTTGAATTTATATTTCTGATTAATTAATTAATTTAGACAGGTGTCCCCCAACTAATATTGTCCTCGCAAATAAAACAAGATTAAGAAGATTTTGTCCGTTTCATATATTTTCTAATAAATGCTGAATTTAGATCTGGTGTTTACAAACATCGTCCTATGCAATATAATCAACTGATCGTACGGTTATTTTGAATTAATATTGCACATAAAGATGTTATATTATGCAATACCAGATCCAAACTCATTTTATGTAACTGTTGAACAAATTGAGTATGTGTCATTCTAATTACACTACAGTTTCTTCAATTTACATAGAAGTACAGTATGTGATAAGTTGCAGCAGCATTATTTGACCAAAAGAATCAGAAAATATTGCATTAATTGTTTGATTAACCAGCTTGCTTCTACTTTGCTAGATTTTTAATAAGCGCCGACCTTAATATTAAGAAATGTTAATTATTTTTTAAGTATAATATTAGTGAACTAAAATGGGATTTTCTATGGTCAGGAAGGGTGTTCGCCCTTCCTGACAACACGGAACCTATGAAAAATTGACACGTCATCAACTTTCGCTATAGTGCGATTTAGCTTTGTCATGTAATAAAGTAATTAATTATCTAAATAAAATATATAAAATTACAAAAATATCCTCATAACATTTATTTTTAAAAAATTCAAATATCACATATTTATAAATTAAATAATCTCATTTTTGCACCATAACTTAAACCTCATTCAATTTTAAATCCTTTAAATATTCACTTTATCAATTTTTGTCCTAAAGTGTTGAATTTAGATATTTTTTTTTGTCTAATCTACGTCATTTTTTCTGTAGGATGTGCATCATCTAACGAACCCCGAATATGAATCGAAACGTTACTATTCGTAACTAAAACCAACCAAATTGCTTCAAAATCAAATATAACCGAAAATCGAAAAGTTCAATGTGCCCAAATACTTAAAAATAAACATGCTTTAAATTGCAAAAAATCCAAAAAGAAAAATTTGACAGAAAAATTGAGATGAAAAATTCAGAACAACTTCAACTGCAATTTGAGATTAATTATAGGTTTCACCAAAATTACTTTAACTGCAATTCAGAGAAATTGTGTTGAATTACAGATTTCACAAAAAAAAAAAAAAAATTACATCAATTTTGTGACTGTCATGTTCTAAGGTTGAAAATTCTAAGAACACATGTTACAAATATAAAACTCAGAATAAAAAATGAATCGTCTGTACGATGAGGTCTGGTATCTGGTCGATCGGCGTGGGGGAGGGGGAATCGCGAATCGGCGTGGGGAATGGGTATTAATAGATCGACTGGTCGAGTGCGATGTGGGGGACGAACGTGGTGGCCAACTGATCGTGGGCGCCGGTGGGAGACCGGAAGTGGGCGGCGGCCGACGTATGAGAAGAGAACTGGGTAGTGTCGCCGCAGTAGGGCTATTTTTCCATTGACTAAAAATTGGGTGGATTTGATAATGGCTTAATAGGATATATATTTTATAATTAAATATCTTTATTTATTTAAGTTTAGAAGGTTGTTTTTGTCATTTTATATTTATTAATTTAATTTATTAATAGGGCGAAGCAGTGCGATTGCACATTGCATTGAGCAAATGCACTATTGCGAAGTGCAATCATATAAAAACAATTTCATCCGTTAGATCAATAATCGAATGGTATTTAACGAGTTTCCTGTTATCAGGAAGGGCGAAGCCTTCCTGACCATAGAAAGACCCAACTAAAATTGACATATGCAAATCTTTAAGTATTATCTTGAAAAAATAAGCATGATTTTAGTTGAGTCCTTTTCATGAGTAGTGATAAAGAGAGTTGCATTGTGCGGGGCTGAAATATCTTGCGGATAGTGTGTGTATTTGCACGTTTGTTTATGTGTATAAATGTATAGATACAATACGAGGATATAGATACATAAAATTGAGAGCCTATTTATTTAAAGTACCAGCTGATGTGAAATTATATTTCCATCTGTGAGAATGCCAGAGTCCGATAGAGTGTAGGCCTTTTTTCCTATCTCTATTTCTCGGTTTTCAATATATATTACGCCCTTCTCAAACCCTAATTAGATTGCCCTTCGCCCTCGATTTCCGCGGAGAAGATCCAATTCTTGATTCAGAGTATCTGGAAGAATGCGAGATCAGAATCTGCCGCCGGATGAATTCCGTTGCAAGCGCACCGATGGCCGTCAATGGCGGTGCAAGCGCCGTGCCATGGATGGAAAAACGCTCTGCGATATTCACCATCTTCAAGGGAAGCACCGTCAGAACAAGCAGAAAGTTCCCGAGTCTCTCAAGTTGGAGAGAACTGTCACGAAGAAAAGGGGGAATGACAATGGGGAAAGTAGTCTTAGGGTTTCCAAAACGACGAAAAAGTCACCGGCTGTTACGGAGAGTAGGAGGTTAAAGGTTGTATCGGAGAAATTGGACGAGGCGTTGAAGAGGTTGAAGTTGAAGAGAGGAGACTTGCATTTGGATTTGATTAGAGGATTTCTGAAGAGGCAGGTGGAGAAGAAGAAGGAGAAAGAGTTGAAGGAATATGTGATCAGGGAGGATGAGACAAGAGTGTTGCCGTATGGCGTTTTGGCTATCTCGCATTCTAATTCACAGAAATTTAGTGAAAGTGGTGGGTTGGATGAGAAACTTGGAGTAGATTCTAGTGGCAATATTTTCTTGCAGAGGCATTTTCGTTCGAAAAATATTGAACCTCTGCCAATTAGTACAATGCAGGTTGTTTTCTTGATCCCCTGTGATATTTCTTTCTATATGCATTCCTAAGATGCTGTGTACGGATTCTGATTCTGAATTTGAATTAGGCTATTCCAATGGCGGAGAATGTGAAGGCCAAAAAAATAAGGAAGTGTCATTGGTGTAGAGGAAGTAATTGTAATAGCTTCATTAAGTGCCTGACTTGTAAGAAACGCAGCTTCTGCTTGAATTGTATTAAAGAGAGGTTAGTTTTTCTAATTTCTCTCCGGTTATAATTTGAGTATATGATTCCTAATCCCTGATCTTCAATTAAGTTTGAGTTGCTTATCTGCTGTTACAGTGCGTGTTTTAATGTGTTACTTGAGTCTGTTTCAGAATTGTCACTTCCAAACTTGTTAATCATTCTTGTTAATGATTACATTAGGATCACTTTTGGTTATGCATAACTCTTCAAGTGAATGGTTGAAGTCTTTGTAATTAAATGTATGTCTGCATCATAGTGGCATCATAGGCAGCTAATGTTCCCATGTAAACTATTATAGCAGGACCAATCAAATTGAAGATTTTTTTTTGGTTAAAGAAAAGGCAGTTCTAATTACAAAAACATATGGAATCAAGCTGAACAGCTAGAACAGAATTGGTTTATCTGCTGTTACTGTTATGCCTTTTCAGTCTCAAAGCCAACTAGCTTTTATAAATGTGGAATTTCATTCAGGTGTTTTGAGAAGCTAGAAGTGAAGATCAAGTGTCCTGTCTGTCGAGGAACTTGTAGTTGTACCCTTTGCATGAAACAGAAACACAGGACCAGTAATCATAAGGTTAGGACAGGGCTGAATTTTGAACGATGAAGTTCTTGAAAAAGCACGAAAAATTGAGTCTATCTGTTATGTGTTTCTTTCCAGGTTTGTTATAGAGGAGGAAGGCAGCTGGACAGAAAACAATTGCTTCACTATCTACTCTACATGCTTCTTCCTGTCCTGAAAAGGCTAAACCATGACCAGAGCTCTGAACTTGAAACAGAATCTAAGGTTACAGGTATGAGATACATGATCTCATTCTGTAATGACTTAGTCTCATTTATTTGAGGAAATTGCAAAATTGGTCCTGAATCTATTGGGTGTTAGCGATTTTAGTCCCATATGAATCAATTTTCTCAATTTAATCCCATAATTTTTAAAATGCTCCAACTTTAGCCCTAAATTGACAATTTCTTTGTTTCAGGATGATAATTAATTTATAATCTTTTTAATTAAAAAAATATATTGGGGTTTCATTATGTCACATAAGTGATGCGTAGTTATTAGTTCAGTTGCTACAGGGAATTCAAGCACAGCTCACGTGAGCAGTATGTGAAAAAATCTTCCAACCTAGTCAATATAGGACTAAATTGCATCATTTTAAAATTATGGGACTTAATTTAGAAAATTGATTTGTATGGGACCAATTTTGCAATTTGCTCCATTTATTTGATGGTGACATGTGTTTTCTTTATTTTCTGTATGCAATAGGAAAAGAACAATCCAAAATTCAGATTCCACAGACTGAGTTGGGATTTCTTTCATCATGCTGCTGGTACGTTCCTCAGTACTGTCATATAACCATGTATATAAGTTTAACACATTCAAGTGACGTTCTAGTAATTGTAGCCTGTGTTTATTTACATTGATGAGCAGCAACAAATGCAAAAGATCGATCGTGGACTACCATAGGGCCTGCACAAACTGTTCATACAATCTTTGCTTAAGTTGTTGCCAAGAACTTTCTCGACATAGCTTGTCTGGAAGTTTCAAGCTCAATGGTTTCAAGAAAAGGAAAATGTGTGGTGATGATATACTAGTTAAACATAACACCTCGTGGAAAATGAGTGTAGATGGTAGCATTCCATGTCCATCAACTGATATGGGTGGTTGTGGTGGAAGTTTTCTTGGTTTAAGATGTATATATCCCTTTAACTGGACTAGAGATCTGGAACTTAAAGCTGAAGAGCTACTTTGCAGCTATCACTTTCCAAAAAGTGCAGACATTTCTTCGTGTTGTTCATCATGCAATGACTTTGGTGCTGATGGTGGTGAACATGAGCTGCAGAGAACACTATCTAAGAGAATAGGTTTTAACAACAACTATCTTTATAGTCCAACTGTAAAATATCTTCATCAAGAAACCCTTGAACATTTCCAGAGTCACTGGGGTAAGGGTCACCCTGTTATAGTTCGAGACATGCTCCGGACCAACACGGATTTGTGCTGGGATCCATTTATCATGTTTTGTTCGTATATGGAGAATAAGAGCACTGAATCTTGTAATGAAGGTAGCATTAAAGCAGCGAACTCCTTGGATTGGTGTGAGGTTTGTTATGTACTTTCACATTGTGTGTTTGTGTGCGTGTGTGTGTGAATTTGTGTGATCAAATTTGATGCATAACTGATGTGATAATTTGTTCAGCATTGTACTGGAAATAAGATTTACACCAGCTTCTGTGCACTATATTTCTGGTTTGCCTACCTTGGTCCTGTTCTTGGAGTGCTTACCTAGTTAAAACCATATAAAAGTCTCTAGCTTTGTTCCATTAGTAGGCAAAAAAATTTCTGTTCTGCAAGTTTTATATTTAATATCATGAAATCACTATTTGATATCATATCTTGTGTTCAATCAAAACATTGTGTTGAGATACTATAGTATCAATGAAATCTCTTAGGTGGTGGATGAGATGGAGATGGAAAAATGTGGATGTGGGCAATCAAGTGAATGGTAAATCTGTGTTTGGTTAGGGATGGATGGAGCTTTATGCCAAATCAATAGGTTTTGATGAATGATGATATACTATATTATTTACTATAGTTAGTTAGTGGGGTAATGATTGGTTGAATGGAAAGTAGGAAAGATAATGAGTTGGTGTAAGAAAAGTAGGAAGGAGAATGAGCGAATGAGAGAAAAGTAGTGATGTGATTGTAATAGGGGTGTAGATATATTATATAAAGGGTGGATGGAGATTTGGATGTGCAAATCCAAAATTGACCAGGATGGAGGATGGGCCATCCAAATCCGGATGGCACCATCCCTTTCCAAACATTTGATTTGGGATTTAGAGGATTTTGAAATATAAATTCAAAATCTCGTGGATTTCAAAATCTTGATAAATAGTATTGATGTGTGCTTGTTTTGGGATTTAAATAGAGTAGGATTTAACTTTATGTCAAATTAATTTGAGAGTGTGTATGATATTGTATTATTATATTATTGTTGATTATTGATTGTAACTATAGCTACTAAATGATTTCGTAATGCTTAGTGTGTTTTATTGGAAGTTGCAAAAGTTATGATAAAAGGTATGAAAACTGAAATATAAAATAAGAGTGGAATAAAAAATCATATTTGCGTTAACGAGTCATTGAGAGAGTGTGGTGTAGAAAAAAAATGGTATTTATAGGTATTTGTAGTGGTGGTATATTGGGTTTTAAAAAATCGAATTCTAAAATTCAAAATCCTGTTTTCAAATCCAAAATTAAATGTATTACACTATTATGTACCGTTAGGCTTCATTTTCATTTTAGTAATTTTATTCCTATTTGACTTTGCAGGTAGAAATTGATCAGAAGCGGGTATTCATGGGGTCACTTGAGAAGAGAACACATGCAAGCCTACAGCAAAAAGTTCTAAAATTCAAAGCTTGGCTTTCTTCCAATTTGTTTCAAAAGCATTTTCCCCTGCACTACAATGAGATCTCAAGTGCTCTACCTCTTCCAGAGTACGTCGATCCAGTTTCTGGCCTTTTGAATGTCAGTGTGAAGTTGCCAAAGGATATATCTAACCCTGACTTAGGTCCCTGTATCTATTTTTCGTATGGAGGTCCTGAGGAACTCATGCAGGCTGATTATTTGTCAAAACTGTGTTATGAATCGCATGATAAGGTAGGAGTTGGTCAAATATACATAGCGTATCCTTCTCTTGCATCATTATCTACAAATGCTTTGAGTAATTCTTTTGTATGTTGGTCGTTATATCTCTAAAGATCTGCATGATCAAATGTTTTAATGCTTAATTTCTGCTAAAAACACCACCTTCTCGCAAATTGCAATCATACCGCTTAACGTTTAAGTTTTGGCAAATAAGCAATTAAAAAAATTGCAATTCGAACTTCCGGGGAGATAGATTTGTTGAGGTTTTATTTGCCAAAATTCAAAAGTTTAGATTACATTTCAATTTGTGAGAAGGTGGTGATTTTAGCAACAATTAAGCCATGTTTAAATGTGGGGATATTTATATAACTTACGCAATTGGCTTTTAATCTCAGGTTAATATTCTCGCTTATGCTACAGATGCTCCAATATCCTCGGAACAGATAACTAAAATTGAAAACTTAATGAAAAAGAGCAAGACTCGAGACCATGGGCAGTCGTTGAGTAATTCCAGTGATCAGAAAGGCAAGTCATCTTTACAGAGTGAAGACACTGGTGAATCAGGATTGCAGGACAGTAGAGAAAAGACAGTATTGCCCATCGGAATTGAAAATGTACCCTTTTACTCCAGTGACCATCGTCAAACACTGTGTGTTGAAAATGGCAATTTCTCTGATGATAGTGAATATGATTCTGAGGCATCAATTCTTTGCTCTGGAAGTATTGAAAATTCCGAAGATTTTGATGAGCATTTTCAAGAGGAAGATATAGAGAGCTCGTTTTACAGTGAAGATAAACGAGGAACTGACTGTTGTGGTGCCCAGTGGGACATTTTTCCCCGAGAAGACGTACCGAAACTTCTGGAATACCTTAAAAGACACTCTAAAGAGCTTACATCTCCACGCAGCTGCTCAAAACATGTATGATTATATTTAAAAGAAGACTTTTTTTTATTACAAACTGCAATGCAAGTGTAATGATTGCTTTGTGTGTATCTAACAGGCTCATCCCATTCTTGATCAAAACTTCTTCCTTGATGCATATCACAAATTGAGACTGAAAGAGGAGTATGGTATGTGTGTTATAAAATTGCTATCTCTATTTGCAGTTAAGCATCTCATTGCTAATATATAGCTTGTTTTCTCTGAATTCAGATATTCAACCATGGACTTTTGAGCAATCAACTGGAGAAGCTGTCTTCATTCCTGCTGGATGCCCCTATCAAATTAGAAAGATCAAGGTAGAAATGCTAACCAAACACCCTTTGATTAGAATAAGGTGTTTTGACTTTTGATTAGAAATGTTACACTGCTTCTCTCTTTTTCCTGCCAACTAGTTAAGATCAATTTCTCAAGGTAATATGGAATAAATTCCAATTGTATTCTGTTGGCTAGGGTGTAAAGAAGCCGAGTCGAGCAGTGTCAAGCTCAAACTCGACTAGATTAAAAAACTTGAAGCTCGAAACACGCCTCAAACTCTACCGAGCTCAATTCTTTAGAACTCGAGCTCGACTCAGCTTGCTAACTACATAACATTAATTAGAGATTTTATCTTATCATAACTAGAACATATTATGGGCAAAATAGTAAAATTATGTGAGCCCAATTAAGCTCGTGAGCCTGACGAACCTAGTATTATTCGAGTAGCTCGAGCTCGACTTGATTAAATTCGAGTTGATTTCAAGTCGAGCATGAGTAGCTTGTGAGCCGGCTTGAATCACTTACTCACCTACTGTTAGCTTAGTACGTCTCATAAAGTTATTCCTAAACCCAGCCCATTTGTGGTTTTATAGTTATTACCAATATTTGGATGGCATTCTCAATCACATTAACCAGGACCAGGTTTTGTACCTCGCTGATAGCTAGGTTGCAGTGTGTTCTCAGATGCTAAGTTACTTAAGCCTAATTATTATGTTCTATGAAAGTTTTAGCTAAACTCTGGGTTTTGAATTAGAATTAGAATGAGCGATTTCTTATTATTGACAGCTCTTTAAATTTTTTCAGTCTTGTGTAAATGTTGTCCTGGACTTCGTCTCACCTGAAAATGCTACTAAGTGTATTCAGTTGAATGATGAAATCCGCCTTCTTCCCACACGACACAAAGCCAAAAGTAAGGTGATGGAGGTAATAGATAATAAATTTATACTCGTAATAATTTTCGTAATAATAAATATAAAGTGATGGACTTTTAATTTGGAAATGGATTGAGCAGGTGGAGAAAATGGCTCTCCAGGGTATAAGTGCAGCAATTGAGGATTTATGCAATCTCATGCCTGTGAAGCAAGTACTCCTCTTTCTTTTACTTTGGTTTCTTAGTGCATCTTTGAATGATCTTAGATTTGCAGATATTTGGACATTCATCAGTTCCTTTCTATTAACGTGTTATATCTGGTTGGTTGGTGGAATCTGTTAGACTGTGTTTGGATTGAGGGATTTGAAATGTGTAGATCCACTCAGTTACTAACAAAATGAAAAGGGTTAAAAGTGGGTTTCATATCTGCAAATCCTTCCATCCAAACAACACCGAAGGTATGTTTGATTTGGTATTTAGAAGATTTTGAAATTTGGATTTCTTTATGAATAGTAATAGTGTGTGTTCTTTTTTAGATTTAATTATGGTAGGATTCAACTTTATGTCAAATAGATGTGTAAGACTGTAATGTATTTTTATTTTATTGTTGACTCTAATTGTAATGATTGTATGATAATTAGTGTGTTTTATTGGAAATTGCAAATGCGAGAAGGTGTGAAAAGTGATAAATAAAATAAGAGTTTGAATAAAAAAATCATATTTGCATTTTTAATGAGTCATTGGAGAGAGTAATGTAGAAAACAATGGTATTTATAGGTATTTGTAGGGTTGGATGTAGTTGGGTTTTCTTAAAACCGTGTTCTGAAATCCCAATCCCAGATAAACCGGAGATTTTGAAATCCCAAATCAAACATACCCCAATGGTTTTGTTATTGTGGTTGTGGATCCATTCTCAAATTCTTCTTTCTGAATGCAACCCAATTCATTATATACATTATCCCAGGTGAATTGTGAAGTGATGGAACCTCATGGCAATCTTTCTTAGTGAGTTATAAATCTACAGATACAGAATTGCCACTTCTATATTACCATCTTTGGTGTATCTCTTGTTTTCAATCAGTTTCTTAAAAGTCGATTGGCCTGTTGCAGTAAGACACACGTTCCCTGAAGAAATCAATGCTCGATACCTGCTGTTTCCGCCGATCGAGAGAGCTTTGTACCATTAAAGAGGTACCTAACTCTGTTTTTAGAATAAACTTTGAGAATGACATTTACATTGCTAACATATTTTGCAAATAATTGTAGATTAAGAGTATTTCGTTCTTTGATTCTTTCGATGGCCATTCAGTTGTTCAAGATGAAGATCGGGTAAAGTAATGTATCATTAGGGCCAAGTGATTCTTGAACACATTTTTTTTGGTAAATTGAGGTATATAATTTGTTTTAAGCCTATGTACAGTTAGTTCATTCAGATTATTAGTTTTCAGGCAGTTGATAATGCAAAGGGTGCGATGCAACGTTGTATATATACAGCGGTTTGTTTATTTCTATTCATTCGGACTGGGAGGAGGATAATCTTTGTAGAGAAGGAACTCAAAAGAATTACTATATAAATACTTGCATCAAAGTATTATTTGATACCGTTTATTTTATTTTCTTTGCAATAAGACATTTGATTAGGGGTGGCGAAAAAATACCAAATTTTTGGTATACCGAACTTTACTAATTGAAAAAAATGTCGAAATTTATTGAAATTTTTTGTACAATAAGTCAATAATTATATTTCGATATTGGGTATGAAATGGTATATTGGTTATATAAAGAAATACTGACACCTTAATAAAATACTAATAATTTTATATGATTTTTTAAATTAAATTAAATATAAATTAATAATTTTATAACTTAAATATTTAATTTGATATTTGGGTATAAATTCGGTGGTTTAATATTTTTGGTATAAATTATTGATTACTTGTACATTTTTCTTATTGAATGTTCCTTACACACTTTTAATATAAAAATACTCTATAAAATTAATATTCTCTTCTAACATTATTTTATTTTTAGAACTGTTATTCATTTTTTACTACATTTTACTTTACACAAATCAATTTTACACTTCACTTAATCACTTAAAATATTTCCCATTTATTTTTCATCACCAACCACTAAATTCAATTTTCTTAAAAAGTATGTCGGTCAAATCGTACAAGTCATCTAGGGACGGAGGGAGTAGTATGTACTGAAAACTCGATATGGTACAGTATATCGAAATTTCAAGTATAAGTTATACAATCTTTTATATAGAAATACTAATATTACGATATATCAAACTTTCGGGATAATATTGATATTGATTTTTAGAATGATATCAGAACCACCCTACATTTGATCGTAGAATATGCAGTAGCATAAACAGGTCCAGCTCAAATTTGGACTATAGACTTTAGTTTGCGCAATTAGGACACTATTTTATTGTTGTTAACCCTGATTGTTCTATTAAATAGTTTGATAGGAAAGTTGGTTCAAATCTATTTGGAAGTGGCACATAAATTTGTTCATGTGGGAGGAGAATTTGACAAAGAACTTGTTGGCAAGGATAGACAAAATTCTTCATTCATCCCCGAACGGAATTTACTCAATGCATTTTGGAGGAAAGACTGCATCAAATAATCAATTGGTATTATTTGGACCATGATGGTTACTCTAAAAGTTTCAATTTTTTCTTGGAGACTCGTTCAAGATAGAATTTCCACCATTCTCAATTTTGGATAGAGGGGTGTGTTTAGTCCTTACCTATCTACCAACTATTACTTTTGCGGTGTTAAGAAACTAAGTAATTTAAAAGTATTTTCATTGATAATCAAATTAGTGTGAGCTCATGGCTTATATATAAGGTTGTGTTTGGAAGAATCAATAAACGGTTATGAGGTGGTTTCTAGACAATACAATCTTGAGTAACAAGCTAGCACAGCTAAGTGCATGTGGAAAATGCATGAGGGGTGAACTTAACATTTGGGTGTGTGCACCACGTATCACGTTTTGTGCACGATCGGGCGGTGTATCTACTAATTTAGTGTGTGTGCGCTAATTTACAATTTTACACCATTTGCATGGAATGGTGGTGTATCTACTAACTATGTTTAACATGCCGCACCAATGACACTACGAAAAAAATTTGATTTTAAACACATGCAAAAATGTTATAATAAAATACTCCCTCCGTCCCATACTTGAAGCTACATTTTACCATTTTGGGCGTCCCATACTTGAAGCAACATTACCTAAAATAGTAAAAGCACTTTTAAACACTCCCCTTAAAACATCACAATATTACAACAAATGCCACTACTTTATTACACTAAAAAGTAACTTTATTACTATTTATAAAGTGGAAAAGTCTTTATTAATATGTGAAGATAAATTAGATGTTATCACACTCTAAAATACATTTATATCTCAGGGTCTCTCATATTCATATTAATTACTTTACCATTCTACTACAACTCATTTAGTATAACAAAAACACAAGAATATATATATATACTATTTTAAATTATATTTAGTTGAAAATTAAAATGTTAGATTAAATTTAAAATGATTTTTCTAAATATTTTTGCGAATTGTGAAAAAAAAAATTAGATTAAAAAAATTATTGATTGAAATTTTACGTATATGCAAATCATGAAAAAAAATATAGTACTCCAGCAATTAATTATTTATTCTATAAAAATTTTGTTCAAGTAAAAAATAAATTTCATTAATAAAATGTGTTCTTATTTTTTTTAAATATATATTTTATTAGCAATATAAAATGAAAATAAAAAAATAATATAATTTAAGTTTTATAATTTTTAATACAATAATGTGGTATTAGAGTTAATATTAACACACCTTATTTTTTTTTAGTGTGGTAAATTACATACTTATTAACACACTTAAAATATAATGTATTTAAAATGTAATTATAAACACATCTATTTTTAGTGTGTTAAAAGGGGTGTGACAATAGACAATTTGTATTATTATGCGTGGTAATTGAGTATATATCCACACACCTAATATTTAGTGTATTTATAACATACATATTAACACACTAAAAAACACAATGTGACTACATAATACATTTTACCATATTTATTTTATAGTGTGACAAAAGATGTGTGGCTATAAGTCTTTTTTCTTGTAGTGTGAGGACGTACTGGTCGGAGCACTTGTTTTTCTCATGCCCTTTCTCAGTTATTGTCTAGCTTCGCTCGCATCAGGAATGTTGCTGGAACATTTCAAGAACTATTGTAATATGACATAGTCAAAATATATAATATTTTGGGCTCTTCTTTGGCATTGCATGGTTTGAAATATTTTGGGAAGCGAGAAATTCAAGTACCTCTAAAGGCATTTAGGTTGGAAGCAAATGAGGTTGTTTCAAAAATTTGCCGTTCATCTTTTTTCTGGATCTTATCAAGCAATATATTTTGTAGAAAGTATTCGTTTAGTGACTAGTTGAGATAACCCATATTGTGCTTGTACTGCCTTTTGTCCTTGGGCTCTCTCGTGTTGTTTTTTTGTTGACATAATTCTTTCTCGTTTTTTTTTGGGAACTTTTTATGTTTCAGGTACGTTTTATTACATTTTTTTGTTTTGTTCAAAAACATTATTATTTGATCTGTTCAATTCTTATGTTTTACTTTTCATATCAATTGATGTTTTATTATGTTAGATTATTAATATGTGTCGTCAAATTATAATGGGTCGTTAGTTTTTTTTTTTTTTTTTTAAATGATACTTGTCAATATGATTCAAAATTCAAAATGTGGCATGCAAGAAATATTAAAATTGGAACTAATTATTGTAATGTGATGTGCTATTTGATTTGGAAATCAATATCCCCTGCCGACAGCTACTTATATAGTCACGTGTTTATACTTTATAGGTTGTATGTTGTTGGCCTCTTATAAAAGATATTGAATCATAACTCTAGCATGAGTCATGTGTATATTGTTATCATAACATAAATTAAGTAAACAAGTCTATAGGTTCATAATATTGTTTCAATGTTCCAATATTTTTTTTTTTAAAATTAAAATTTAAAAAAAAAATCATATAATGAATCCATATTAAAATTTTACTTTTACTTTTCAATAAGGTTATGTAAACTATCATCTGAAAAATGTATTTAAATAAAAATCTATGAAGAAAAATGAATATATATATATATATACACACCACATAGACCATACGAATTACTATTGATATGAATTGTTAGTTAATTATACTCCCTCCGTCTCAGTGAAAGTTATCCAACTTTTCTTTTTCGTCCGTCCCAATGAAAGCTCTCCATCCCTTTTTTGGTAACTATTCTCACTCACATTTCATTATATTCTTCTCTCTCTCAATCACATCACCTCTAATACATTTACTTATTATATAAGTATTTCTTAACCTCCGTGCCCGAAGCTCATGGGGAGCTTTCCCTGGAATGGGGGGAGTATTATACGTGTCAGGCCACATATATGTCAGATTATGTATGTTGGCAAAATGGATCCACATTCGCCTAAACTAATCAATTTTTGTTGAGATTAACTACAACTGGGTACATGTTTTACAAATATATAGCAACCCAGACAAAAATGTTAAAAAAATGCAACTAAGGTCATTTGAGACCATTTTACCCCTCATTTTCAATTCTGGCCACAAACTCACGCGCCTCTCTTCTCCCCCACTTGCAGTCAAATCAGTCTGCACAAAAAATACGTACTCCCTCTTTTCGCCATTACAAGAGGCCATTAAATCAAGGAAGCGTGATTCAATCCATAGTTCGCCATTATCAAAAGCTTTCATTCAAAATTCAAATTTGATTTCATCACTTTACCTAATGGAGCAATCCGTCGCTGTGTGTGTAAAATTTAACAGCCATTGCAAGCTCGTGTCCATTTGTTCAGACACATCATTTGTTGATTTCATGACAAAAATTCAACAAGATTGGCCCCAAATTCAAGGTATTTTCAAAAACTTGGAATTTAGTTGGTCGGGTGGAAATATAGTTAACTATTTGTTGGGATGCGAAGATGATCTGAAAAATATGTTTTCATATGCTTTGTCGAACACCTTGAAATGTGATTTTGTTTGTTCTTCCAAAATACGTTGTGATCCTGTATCTCAAGTGATCGATGTCCCTAACGTTTGTTTTCAAAATAGTCAAGGTCATTTAGGATCAAATATTACATCTAATATACCTTGCTCATCATCTGTTCCTGTTCTGGAAACATTGTCTCATAAAGGTAGAATAGTTTTTCGATTTATTAAGAATTCTAGTTCCAAATTCGGTTCCAAAGAAAATCAAAATCCGCATTCCGATCTTCCTTCATATGATATATGTCCAAAAACCATAAGGAAACCTTTTACTTTCGGATTCATGGCCCGACAAGTTTATTGGTTTATGCGTTGGTTCTGTTTTTGAAGGTGGTGTTGTCGAGTTCAGGAAAGCGTTAATTAAGTATGCTACTGTGGCTGGGTTTGTTTATAAATATATTAGGAATGATAGAAAGTATATTAGAGTTGAGAGTGATCACCCAGGTGTTCATGATTGTAATTGGTTTATTAAGGGAATCACTACCACATCTTCTGGTATTTTACGTATTACAGGGTGGCTATTTTATCCATAATTGTAATGTTAATTCGTCAAACAAGGTCATGAAACGTATGACTCCAAAGTTGATGTCTGATTTCGTTGTTCAAAAGGTTCGGACTACTCCGAATGCCTCTGTTAAAGATGTTATCCATCTATTAGGCGATGAGTATGGTTTGAACATTCCATATTATAAGGCGTGGCATACTGTAGAGCATGCTAGGGATCAGATTTTTGGCTCTTATGAAGACTCCTACAATCAGCTTCGATGGTATTGTGATGCAATTCAACGTACAAACTCTGGAAGTGCTGTTTTCCTAGAAAACAATGGATCGTCCAATCGGTTTGAGCGTCTGTTTGTCTCTTTCAAAGGATGTCTTGATGGATTTTGAAAGTGTGCGTATACAGAGTGTTGTCTGTAGTGTTGGCATAGTCCAGACAACAATTGAGCAGCGGAAATTAAAATAACACTTTGCAAATGAAGTATTTCAAAATTTGTGTAGATTAAAAATAATCTACACGAATCACTTATATTAATTATAATATCAGTGAAGCAAATCAACAACCTCGTAAGGTTTTGAACAACTACAACTCGAATGAGTTTGAAAAGATTACTAGGAAGTATGAAACTATCTCCCTTATAGATCTAACATAAAATCCTAGTAAAAAGACAATGATTAAACACACAAATATTCGGGTTTATAAGTGTGTGCAAATCTACAAGAAAGAACAAAGAATATTCCTAACTAGAAGCGTTGCGCATTCAATAGACTAGTAATCTTGTTTAACTTTCTCTCTTGCGTGTCTTGTATTGAAGGCAGTGATCTCTATTTATAGACTTGTAAACGAATTGTCTTTCAACTCCCTTGATCATCTCAGCCATTGGATCAAGGTAGTTTTGGTAACCTCCCTTCACAACTCCATATTTGTAGGACTTGTACAATAATGCTTAGAAACTACTCACTCCCGTGCAACTGCATGACCTGGGTGTTGCCCACGTCTTCTTCCTACATTAGGGACATCACTAAGCAACAAGTAAAAGGTTAGAGTTAGTAAAAGGAGAAAGGGCAAATTCTGATGTTGTCTTAGGTGTTGGAACATTTAGCACAACACTTGACTGGAGTGTTGGATCATTAAACGGAACACCTATTCCAACATCAACAATCTCCCCCAATTTGACCTTTCTACATCAACACCACTGATGTTCACAACATTCAGAATATTGATTAAGAAAATAATACAAGTGATATTTCAAAGTAGAAATAAATTTAGTATTTAGTCAAATTAAAAAAAAAAAAAACTGCATCTAAGTCAAAGACAGTACTTAGATTTAAACCAACAAAAACTTAAAGTAAATTGTATCAGGGACAGAAAATAAAAACATAAGTACATGCTTTACAGAGTGAGGAAATAATGAAAGCAGTAAAGGGAAGGATTGGACTGAATTTATCAGCTGCATCTACATAGTCTGCACGAACTCCCCCATACTCTAAACTCCCCCATTCTTCAAGCCTTCAATGCCCATTGAGATCTCCATACAAATCCTCAATGTCTTGTGCATCCTGGTCTAGCTCTTTATCCAAGGCATCCTGCATCTCTTCATTGACATTCTCTTCATTAAATTGAGGAACTGCAGCTGCATCTAAGTTGGGAACGGCTGCTGTACTGTGAACTTCTTCCTGAACAGGTATCCCTTTAGTAACTTCCCTTGTACCTGTGTGAACATCTGTTGGCAGCACTCCCCCTGTGGATGTAGAAAGTAGACCCATCCAGAACTGTTTCTGGATCAAGAGGTCTTCAACAGTGCTTTGAATGTTGGTAATCGTGCCTTGAAGTATATCTACCTGTCTTAAAATAAAGTGAGAAGATAAGTAGACAGAGGCAACACAACCTGAAGGTGGATGTCCTGCAAAGGTTGAGGGCTCATCTGAAGCAACATTTCCTGGGGATGAGGCTCTTGGGATAGGGAGATCAACAATTCTATCTCCACCACGAAGTTGAGGTGATATTGTGAAACTCGGAACATAACCACTGATAACCTTAGTGTCCAACCTCTGAAAGTCTTTTTCAGCTAGCAGTTTATATATCAAGCAGGGATATGGAAACAAGCCTTTTCCAGACATTGTGCAAGTAAAGCTCATCATATTTGTGAATATAACTTGCCCCAGACTGAATTGCTTAAGGTGTCCTATCTTAAACAGCAATACAGCTTGTTCCTGAGTAAGTGTGGTATTGTTTGTGGAAGGAATCCAATTACAACACACGATCTTATGGAGAACATAATAAAGACTTGTCAATCGAGAGGCAAGTATTTTAGGAATCCATCTTGTTATCCTTCCACCAGTTAACACACTAATCATCATGTCATAATCAGTTACCACAGGGTCCTCCATGATTTTTGTTTGTAACATCATATTAATTTTCCTTGAAGTAATAATTATTTCATGACCTCTAAATGGCACACAACCATATCTCCTAGAGTTGCTATCCCCTGTTTTTTCAGTCACATTTGCATAAAACTCATGCACCCAGTCAACAACATATGGAACTGCAAACAGTAAAGCATCCAACAAAGATCTCTCCTTAAACCAATCTAATAAATTAGCTTCCTCAAAATCAGAAATTCTTAGTATGCGTTCACTAAGAATAATTCTATTCCGTATAGTCTTGTAACGAGCACTTGTGTTATCATTATACTCAACGTCCGAGTCACTAAAATCATGTTCAGAAGAGAGTGGTACCTCGTCCTCATGAGAAGAGGAGTCTAAACTGGAACCGGAGGAGTCAGGAGAGGCTGATTCATCGGATGTTGCCACCGGAGGGGCAACTTTGTTATCCTTGTGTGGCCGTTTGTACACTTTTTCAACCTTCGGACTGGAGTCTTCCTCTTCTGCTTGATTGACAGCAACCGATTCAGGGAAATTGTCAATGATTTCATTGACATCCTGAGTTTGCTCCCCCTCAGAGTCTGAGTTCGACACAGTGATGGGTTGAAATTTTCCTCCATCGGTTCTCGGCTTTCTTTTTCCTGTGTAATCAACCTTCTTCCCAAAATTTCTGTAGAACTTTCGGCGACCACCAGGCCATTTACGAGCAGCTGGAACAGGGGGTTGAGCTTTCTTAGCAGGGGATTTTTGCTTTTGCCTTAATCTGGAAAATTTCTTCGCTAAAACCTCTTCATCAGAGGAAGAGACATCCTGCATCACCACATCGTCACTACCCACCGCCGGTAAATCACCAAGGAACATAGCATTGTCGATAATTTCGCCCTCCAAGATGATTGTTGGAGATGCCGATTTTCGGGCTAGGGCGTCGTGCGCTCTTTTCAATTTTTCGAAGGGGGTTCCTAGAGGAAAGGATTTTTGGGCAACAGGTGACTTTGGAGATGAGTGATCAAATGCAGCAGCACTCGTGGGCTCAGGGATGTTAGCGTTTGCCATCTCACTTCGAATATCAAGAGGGTTGAACACCACCATTGGTAAGTTAGTGGGCTGGATAGGTTGCTCGTGCTCGAACGGAATAGTAATAGTGCCCACTACGAATGAAGGTGAACCTGGTGCTGGAGAAGCTTCAGTAATTTCAGTGATGATAGCCATTAGAAGGGTGATTTTGAATTTTTTTTGGAGAGAAAATCGCAAAGACAGTTGTTTTAGGGCTGGAGAGGATTTGAATTGTGGGAAGAATGAGAACTTGCAAAAAGTGGATAGTTAGTTGATTGGACCTTTCAAATTCTGGAATAAAAAATTTGAATTGCAAGTTGTGTACAGATTGTGATATATTACATATGTCAAATAAATTATACCTTATGAATGAGTGCTTCAGAATCTGAACTAAGTTTGTAAGTATAAAATTCAGCATGCATACGAGATCAATTTATAGAGGATTTAAGGAGGGAGTTGATACACGATTTCGTAGAAAAAAAACTGAAGAGAAGAGAGTGGGGAAATAACTTCTCTCCATTTAACAGGTCGTGTGTTGTGGAGAATAATTTCTGAAAAACTGAATAAATAAATAAAAAGGATTAAATAATAACTGAACAAAAATAAATAAATTCAGATAAATATTTCAGATAATAAAGATAATAATTATCAGAAATTAATTAACTCTACAAATAATCGAAATCATAAGTCTGAGTCAGGTGTTGAATATATTGTTGGCATTTTGTACATCTCAACACAGATTTTTCATGAATTTGCTTCATATTTTTTGCACTTTAATTTTTATCACATTTTCACATTGATACATCTTTTCAAATGATTGCATCGTAGCAGCGAACTCCGTGCCCCATAGTTACTCAATGTATTTCTGATTAATTTGATGCATTATATATATCACCTTTAGAAAAGAGAACATCGTAGTAGCGAGCTCCGTGTCCCTAGTTACTCAGTGATTTTTGAAGCATCTAAATTGTGATTTCCTTTGCATTTGAGAGATTGTACAAGCTTTTCTCATATTCCACCAGACTCATTTTAAGACTTCTAGACTAAGATTATGGAGAATTATATTAAATCCGACACTTACGAAATTTATACAAGGAAATAATTAAAAGAACTACTCTGGTGTTGTCCCTAATGCTGCCGCATTTGGTACAACACTTTTGATACAGTGTTTAGATATTACATAAACCAAGAGATTTCCTTAGAGAGGAGAATCTCTTATCATCTAAAGCTTTGGTAAATATATCAGCAAGTTGGTTTTCTGTAGAAATGTATTCCAACTTGACCACCTCTTTTTCAACTAGATCTCTTATGAAATGATTCCTTAAACTAATATGCTTAGTCAAAGAATGTTGCACTGGATTCTTTGATATATTTATGGCACTAGTGTTATCACAATAAACAGTTAAAGTATCACAAGATAATCCATAATCACAAAACATTTTCTGTAACCAAAGTAATTGAGTACAGCAACTCCCTGCTGCAATATACTCAGATTCAGTTGTTGATTGTGATACACAATTCTGTTTTCTGCTATGCCAAGATATGAGATTATTTCCCATGTAAAAGCAGCCACCACTGGTACTCTTTCTATCATCAGCATCTCCTACCCAGTCAGCATCACTATATCCAATTAAGGAACAATTTGTGTCCTTGCTGTACCATAAACCTAAATCACAAGTTCCTGCAACATATCTAATAATTCTTTTTACAGCATGCATGTGAGATTCTTTTGGATCAGACTGATATCTAGCACATAAACATACACTAAACATGATATCAGGTCTGCTGGAGCTCAAATAGAGAAGGCTACCTATCATTGATCTGTATAATGTTGGGTCAACATTCTGGCCAACATTATCTTTACTCGGTTTCTGAGTTGATCCCATAGGTGTTTTCATGTGTTTAGCATTCTCTAAACCAAACCTTTTCACAAGACTTTTAGCATATTTACTTTGTGAAATAAAAATACCATCATTTTGCTGTTTAATTTGCAGTCCTATGAAATAGTTTAAATCACCAACCATGGACATTTCAAAGGTAGATGTCATTTCATTCACAAACAGTTTTAGCATATCATCACAAGTAGAGCCAAATACTATATCATCAACATAAATTTGAACAATCATGATATCATTTTTCTCATGTTTAATGAATAGTGTTCTATCAGCTTCACCTCTAGTAAAACCAAATTCAATCAGAAAATCAGTTCATCTTTCATCACATGCTCTAGGTGCTTGTTTCAAGCCATATAGAGCCTTTTTTAGTTTGAAAACATGATCAGGAAATTCTGGATTTTCAAAGCCTTTTGGTTGTTCAACATAAGCTTCTTCCATTAGAATTCCATTTAGGAAAGCAGCTTTAACATCCATTTGGTATAGTTTTATGTTGATAAAACATGCAATAGCAAGTAAAAGTCTAATGGATTCTATCCTAGCAACTGGAGCAAATGTTTCATCAAAATCTACTCCCTCTACTTGAGTATATCCTTGAGCAACAAGTCTTGCTTTGTTTCTAATAATATTCCATATTTCATCAGTTTTGTTTTTGAATATCCATTTAGTACCAATAACATTTGTATGATATGGCCTAGGTACTAAAGTCCATACATCATTCCTAACAAACTGATTCAATTCTTCATGCATAGCTTCTATCCAATGTTCATCATTTAAGGCCTCTTTTACAGTTTTAGGTTCAATTGCAGAATGATAACACTCATGATTTACCTTATTACACACAGATGACATACAAATAGATCTTACCACATCCTTTGAATTCATACCCATCCTTCTTCTGGTCTGAATTCCAGTAGATTGTTCACCTATTATCAGCTCCTGTGGATGATTCTTTTGAACTCTGATTGAAGGAGTTTTATGAAAATTGTACAGATTCTCTGGATTTTCTGTGTTTTCAGCTGATGTGTCTGTGTCTGTTCCCTCATTTTGGATCTGATCTGTTCTGTCTGATTGTATTGGATTGTCAGTAAAGTCTGAAACATCTTCTTCAATATTGTTTCCTGTAATACTTGTGTTATCATCAAAAACCACATTTACAGACTCTTGAACAGTATTTGTTCTGAAATTATAAATCCTATAAGCTTTACTGTTCCTTGAATAACCAAGGAAGAAACCTTTGTCACTTTTTGAGTCAAATTTATGCAATTGATCTCTATCATTTAAAATGTAGCAAACACAACCAAATACATGGAAATACTTAAGATTAGGCTTCCTATTGTTCAATATTTCATAAGGACTTCTAGTAGAATCTGTTCTAATGAAAACTCTATTTGAAATATGACAAGCTGTATTAAGAGCTTCAGCCCAAAACCTTTTAGTCAAATTTTTTGAACATAGCATAACTCTAGCCATCTCTTGAAGAGTTCTATTTTTCCTTTCTGCTATTCCATTCTGTTGAGGGGTTTTAGGTGATGAAAACTCTTGTAAAATGCCTTTAGACTCACAAAACTCAGTGAAAGCACCATTTTCAAATTCTTTTCCATGGTCTGATCTAATTATGCAAACTTTAGAATTATAGACAGTCTTGAATCTTTTGCACATAATTTTAAAGACATAGAATGTTTATGATTTTTCTTTTAAAAATTATATCCATGTAAATCTAGAAAAATCATCAACAATGACAAAAGAATACCTTTTTCCACCTATACTCTCAGTTTCCATAGGACCCATAAGATCCATATGAAGTAACTCAAAGCAGTGTTTTGTAGAGCAGTGACCCAACAATTTGTGAGACACCTTTACCTGTTTGCCTTTCTGACATGGTCCACAAATATTTTTGTCTAAAAATTTCAACATAGGTAAACCTGTGACAGCTTTTAGTCTAATTAATCTACCGATTTGTCTATAATTAACATGTCCAAGTTTATGATGTCATAGTGTACTTTCATCATTTTTCACACTATTGCAGCTGAATTTAGATTCAATTAAATAGCAATTATCATCAGATCTATTACCCATCATAATGCAATCAGAATTTTTATCTAGCACATAGCATGAATTTTTATCAAACTTTACATGCAAATCATCATCACATAACTGACTTATACTAATAAGGTTGGCAAGTAATCCATCAACATGTAAAACATTTGGTAATCTAGGAAATCCATGAACATTTAAGGTTCATTTTCCAATGATTTTTCCTTTAGATCCACCTCCATAAGTAACATTACCACCATTATAAGATTTATAATCAGATAAGTAATCAATTTGACCTGTCATGTGTTTAGAGCAGCCACTATCAAAGTACCATAAATCAGGAACACATGTTTTCAAAGATATATGAACAACATTGCAAATAGTATTTTTAGGAATCCATTTAGGTTTCTGTGAATGATGCTTTGTGTGTGGTGTCATTTTGGACAATTCAGAAGCTTTCAAGTCCTTTTGTCTTTTTAAACAGAAATGAACTTTGTGACCCTTTGTAAAACAATAATTACACACAAGTTCTTTCACATTAATAATAGTTTTTGCAGAAACAGTAGCACTGGTTTCAAGTTCACCTTTGACAAAAACAGTAGAAACATTACTCTGAGTGCTAGGAGAGAATTTCCCAATTTTACCTTTATATCCAATACCTGTTTTCTTTGTATTGTTACTCAGCAGTGATTCCTCCAACTTCACTGTTCCTTCAGAGAATTTCTTGAAGCTTAATGACACTTCTTTCATCTTTTCTTTAAGTTTTTCAATTTCACAGTCTTTCTTGGTTAAAATACTCTCAAGTTTTAAAACAAAATCTCTTAAATCATTGTTTTCAAAAGTTAAAGACTTAATAACAAGATTTAATTTTTCAGATTCAGAATATTTTCCATGAGGTTTTTCATTAATCAAAGGATTTTCATAAGAGTATTTTCTGAAATCAAGAATAGATACTTCTAGTCTATCTTTCAGATTATAAATTTCTTTATCTTTCTTTGTTAAAAGACTTTCCAGTTTGAACACAGTGTTAGACAAGTCTTGAATATCAGCATCTCTTCTAGATAAACCTGTTTTACTAGATGTACCTGTCTCTGTAACAAAACTTGAGAAACAATTAAATTCTGGATTATTATTACTCAGTCATTTCCCAAATGAGGCCTCATTTGTCTTCACATCATAATAATCATCCAGATCATCATCAAGTGTATCATCATATATAATTCTAGTAGAGAAGGCTTGTTCAATGTCCTTTTCGAGATCATGTTCAACATCAGACTCATCACTTAAAGTAGCACTGAAATTAAGTTTCTTTTTTAGAATAGTGTTAGCACATTCATTAGCATAATGACCATATCCAGAACATGCATCACATTTAACATTCTTCATATAATCTTGGTCAGATCTAAATCTGTTTCCTCTTTCTAATTGTCTAGAAGGATTAAAAGTGTTTTTCCTAACAGGCAATTGTTGAGTATTAGTAATCTGGACCTTAGGTTGAATATTGTCTTTGAATTTCTTATTCTTCATGAATGTCTTAAACTGTCTAGTCATAAAAGCCATGTAATCAGGATCATTAAAATATTCCTCAATATTATCTTCATCAGAATCAATTTCAGTAACATAAGGAGATTTTCCAGAACTTGATGATGCAGATAATGATGCATCACCTTTGAAAACAAGCACTTTCTTTTCATTATCAGCCATTTCAGATATGTTCATTTCATAAGTTTTCAAAATACCAATTAATTCATTTTGACTTAACACATCTGTATCTTTAGCTTCTTCTATAACACATATCTTAGGTTCAAAACGTTTAGGAACTGATCTAAGAATTTTATGTACTAACCTTGTATTTGAGATTGGATCACCAAGAGAATGAGCTTCATTTGAAATCTCAGTCAGCTTTTCATTGTAAGATGAAATGGTTTCATCTTCTTTCATCCTCAGATTTTCGAACTTGGTTCCAAGCATACGAAGTCTAGTCCTACGTACACTGTTCGATCCTTCACAATGTTCTTGTAATCGATCCCATGCATCCTTGGAGGAAATGCAGTTTGAGATGATTTTGAACATTGATGCATCAGTTGAGGTGAAAATTGCATTCAACGCCTTTGAATTGTAACTTGCGGCTGTGATTTCATCATTTATCAGGTCGAGCTCTCTCTTGATCTGGGCTTCATTGTCCTCATCTGCAGTTGTTCTTGGTTGAGTCCAACCAGCAAGAACACTCCTCCAAGCTCGTTCATCAATGGATTTGATGTACATCCTCATCTTTGGTTTCCAGAAGGCATAATTCGTGCCGTCTAGAATCGGAGGCTTTAGTGCGAGTGAAAGTGGATACTCCATTGGAAATAAACACACACTCTAAGCAGAATCTCTACTTAGTGTATCAAGTAGTTGGCTCTGATACCAACTGAAAGTGTGCGTGCAAGTATTTCAAAATTTGTCACGAATCACTTATATTAATTATAATATTAGTGAAGCAAACCAACAACCTCGTAAGGTTTTGAACAACTACAACTCGAATGAGTTTGAAAAGATTACTAGGAAGTATGAAACTATCTCCCTTATAGATCTAACATAAAATCCTAGTAAAAAGACAATGATTAAACACACAAATATTCGGGTTTATAAGTGTGTGCAAATCTACAAGAAAGAACAAAGAATATTCCTAACTAGAAGCGTTGCGCATTTAATAGACTAGTAATCTTGTTTAGCTTTCTCTCTTGCGTGTCTTGTATTGAAGGCAGTGGTCTCTATTTATAGACTTGTAAACGAACTACCTTTCAACTCCCTTGATCATCTCAGCCATTGGATCAAGGTAGTTTTGGTAACCTCCCTTCACAACTCCATATTTGTAGGACTTGTACAATAATGCTTAGAACCTACTCACTCCCGTGCAACTGCATGACCTGGGTGTTGCCCACGTATTCTTCTTACATTAGGGACATCACTAAGCAACAAGTAAAAGGTTAGAGTTAGTAAAAGGAGAAAAGGCAAATTCTGATGTTCTCTTAGGTGTTGGAACATTTAGCACAACACTTGACTGAAGTGTTGGATCATTAAACGGAACACCTATTCCAACATCAACAGATTTAAATCTTATCTTCCGATGCTCTTTATAGATGGTACGTTTATGAAAGGACGCTCTAAAGGTACTCTCTTATCTGCCACTGCCAAGGACGGAAACAATGGTATGATTTTGCATATGCTAAATTACTATTATTTGGACGTGTTATTATTTATTTCATTGTAGTGTCTCTCTGATTTTTACTTATTTGTTTTTAAACTGTGTTTCACGTACCGCAGGTTTGTTCCCCGTTGCAGTTGCAGTTGTATCTTCGGAGAATATCGAAAATTGGACATGGTTTCTTGAGATGTGCTGAGACAATCTAGAACACCTAGACCAGGTTTTTTACATGTCTGGTCGAAATTTAGGTTTAATGGCTGTTTTTCCTATTGTATTCGACGCTCCTGTGCATTTCTATTGTTTGTTCCATCTTACTAATAACCTCAAGTCTAGATTCAAGAAGGATTGGACAAACACTAGGAGGAAAAGCATGTCTGAGTATTTTAGGGATTGTGCATATGCTCCAAATATTCGTTTATTTAATGAGAAGCTTTCAATCTTCAAGGCGGCCGGTGGTGATACTGCCGAGAAATGGCTTGAAGATCTTCCTTATGACAAATGGGCTGTCGCACACTCTCCCATACTTACCCGTTACAGGGAAATGACGTCAAACGCCGCTGAATCATTTAATAGCTGGATTACTGACTTTAGGATTTTGCCAATAACCTTCATGATCGACTCTATTCGAATAGGTAGTTCCCCTAGTTCTTTCATAATCAGATACAGACTCGATTTTCGATTGTTTATGAAATTTAACTTTATTTGATTATTTTACAGCACTTAGTCAGATGCACCTTCAACGGAGGGACACATGCACGAAATGGTCTAGTGTACTCTGTCCAGTTAAGGAATCATGGTGGAATCATCTCACAAACAAATCTCGGACTTGGAAGGTTGTCATGTGTTCTAGTGGACAGTTTGAAGTTGGTTCTGTCCCAAGTACACTGGTTGATCTACGTACCAAACATTGTTCGTGTTGTCAATGGGAGGTTCGAGGTTTCCCTTGCTCTCATGTTGTTGCTGTCATTCGGAGTTCCAGTAGAAGTGTGCTTCAATACGTAGACGAATTTTTCTTCAACACAATGTATATGCAGACATCAGTCATGATATTCATCCCATCCCTGAAACAGAAAAATATGAAGGCCAACCTCTACTTCTTAATGATCACGTATTACCTCCACTGCTGAATCGTCCCCTAGGTCGTCCTAAGAAGAAAAGGATTTTGTCGTATGTTGAGCTCGGGAAGAAAACCAAGCGGTTTTGTTATATTTGTTATAAGTACGACAATCACGATACTCTGTCATGTCTACTGTCCCAGCCAGATGAACACTAAATGTAGTACACTATGCTTCACGCGTTTATTTGTTTCTGGCATCTGTGCGTGCATGTTTTATGTCTTATATTTTTGTATGTATATTTTCAATTGCACTGTTTCTGCGTTTCTACTCACATGTTATACCCCCCAAATACACCTCTTCTTGCTTCATTGTTATCGCATGAATCAAATTGAATGTCATTCTGCTGCTCTTACCACAATTATATGTCATTTTGCCTTATTTCTTGTTGTACTCGTACGTAGTTCCATTTCCTACATTTCAATTATCTTGTTCCAAGGTAATGCCTGTCATTGTACCCTCCGATGCGCCCTGACGCATTTGGTTTTTACTATCGCTTTCTTGGTAGTTTTTTTGCAATACAAGTATGTGCATATAATTTATTAACTCGAACATTCGTAACACACTATTGAACATTATACCACAACGATTTGAATAAACTACTTTCTATTCTGAATTTAATTTATAGCCGTTAAAAGTTGAATTGTTATGAGTTTATCCGTTTATGACCGTTGTTATATGCCTATAAATGTCCCATACTCATACAATAACATTCCATACATTCATATATTCATTATCAAATGTCTGATAGCACTTCTTCTCCTCCAACTGACTTGGTTGCCTTGTTTGGCATGTCCTCCTGTCGAAACTGTGGTGCACCTGCGCATGTACGAAGATCCAAGTCTGATGCGAACCCTGGAAGGTTCTATTACAGATGCAGCACCCATGGTTTTTCGCATTGGTGTTCTCGGAGTACTAAAGTTCAAGGTGGGATCTGTACTACGAGGGACGCTCGTGCTGGTAGTGTTTCCCAGATTGGGGAATCCCCTTCTCTTTCCCAACCTCTACATGAAACTTCCCTTCCAGCCTTCGCTGCGTTTCCAGAAAAGTTCGTCATGTCGGTGGTGGCCAAGAAGTTCATAACATGCTTCTCTGCGTCCTACTAATTGTGTCATTTGTCCTGGTTATATGCTTGTTTATTGCATTCAAGATAATGTAATATTACTAAACTTTGTGTTAGATCTGTATTCTAACGTTTCTATCTTATGACTTGTCTATGAAGTAGTCTAGTTTTTTATATGCGTATTGGATTGTTAATTGCTTCTTACTTAATTTTCTACACTAATAACCAGCTCCCTTGTTTATATTCTGTACTCTGTTCATATTTGTATGATGATTGTTCCTAAACCAATCATTATTTTGTTTTAGTATCCAATATTTAAACTCGAAAGTACCTAGTAACCATTAGCCATTGTTATGTAAATTAACGCACTTTATCAACGAACAAACTACACCTGCACCCACGATGTGAATACGAATTGGCTGGCTTTGTTGCATTCGAACATTCGACTACATTAAAACAAATTGCATAATTCAAAACAACCATCAATTAGCACAGACACATAGAATAACCACAATCATTTGAACAGTAAGCCTACAAAACGATCCGTTTTTTGGAACACATCATCACCTGCATACTGCTATCACTGCATGTAGTTTTGAGGATGTATTATACTCATCCCAATGTTTAGCAATTTCCCATCTCCATGGTGTACAAGCTCGTTTTCATCTAACACATCCTCACACTGTCATGTGACTAAATCGTATTTGAACAATGTACCAATTGGATTCCTTCTAAACATGATCTTCGAATTCTGTGGCTTTATCAAGAACAGTGGTTGTGGTGTAAATTCTTGTGGCATACATACACAAGGGTTGAAAACGATTTTATAATTCTTCCACACGTCATTACCTCCACTTCCTTGCAGTGTGTAGAATTCAAACTCGTAGTTATTGGAATCCATCGTTAACACAGGTGCAACAACCAGCGTATCTTCATCCAGTGCCCCCATTTCCCATCTTCCTTGCCACATCCAGAATCCCCAGCTATTCAATGTTTTTTTCATATGCAATTCTATATTTGTCCAACATCCAGTACTCAAATCGAATGTCGATATCTGCGACATTATTGGACTTGACTTGTAGGTCTTGAAGTGAAGCTGATTCCTTACCCACACTGAGTACCCATAATCAAACACATTATTCGGTACATTCGACATTTCCACCCATCTCTTTGTATGTGTTGAGTAAACACTTACTTTGGATGTACGTATGTTACTTTTATAATGCACAACCCTTACAACAACATATGATTCAACGACTGAATCGTATGCCATAGAGAAGTGTGCAGTTGCCCAATCTGCCTCGTTATCCCATTTGATTTTGTTATTAATTACCTCTACCTTTTCCCCTGAACAAGGGTTTACGATGAATAGCCGATCACTTGGCGATGCTAAACAAATCAGTCCCCTACACGCAACAACTATCACTCCTTCATCACCTCCTTCCAAAAGCACCCTTCCGTATTCTTCGTTCCCGTCCTCTGTTTTCTCGTACACTAGGTTTACCGCTACATTTACCGGCACAAACTTTGTAAAAAATCTGTTTAGATTTCTCAAGTTGGTGTAGTTCATGTCTCCAAACCGTTTTGACGAAATTATTTCGTACCACGATTTTGACACACCCTTGAAGCGTGCGGCCGATGTAGGTGGTAGCCTACTCATTACTTCTTCTTCCATATCTTTATTAAAACAAGATTCCGATTTTGACATCCTCTAGTTATTCCTCCACAGAGAAACAATGTCAAGTTTTTTTTCCGTCGAACAGTTTTTTCTGAATATCTAAAAAGCAACAAGAGAAGATGGAAAATGATTACTCTACGTCGTTGCTGTTGAGCCTCTACTTTACATTAATTGCCTTGTTTAATTGTTATCTCAAATGACGTGCTGGATTGATTGATTTGCTTCTTGCTTCTTTGAACTTTTTGCAAATATTTTAAATACAGAATATCAAACGTCTTGTTCATTTTTTCTTTTTTATTTGTTCCGTTTATTCACTGCAGCATTGGTTACAGTAATTCTATAACTCGTATATCCAAATACGGTGTCGTTGTGTTCATTTTTTTCATTACGTCTTCTTTTATTTTTTATTTTTTTGGTTTCGTTAACATTTTTTAATTTAAACATAAAATCCAGTATAATTTGTAAAAATATCTTCAACACAGACCCTTCATCCGGAGTTAGTCATTTCCCATTTATTATACTTGTATTAATGTTAAATGATCGATGCTTAAGGCTGTTACTATGTTTCGGTAACGTGTATTTGTAACACATTTATAATTTAATTTTAATCAGGGGACTATTTGTCATACACTACTATGTCCCAATTGAACCTTTTTTCTTACTACTCAACTTTTATACAGTTGAAATAAAAATGTATTTGGTTTGTTCGACTAATATAAATCTTTTTTAAGGTCACGTGATGGTTGTGTCTGGTTTAATGTTTAACTAACAGTGACTCACTCGTTTTTTATGATGACGTTCGAGTCTCCCACAACCCACATAATTTTTATAAACTACATTTGCATATGATTCAATTAATAAAAAACTTGGTAATCATTTATTAGTAATTGTAGAGTTATAATTATTAAACACATGCATTCAGAGTAATCCTATAACGATATGTTTCTTTATGATTAACATTTTCACCAGATGCATTCAGAGTAATCCTAAAATTTCCTTTTTTTTGGGACTATACATTTTTTTCCTACGTACTAAAATTACATTATTAGCACAACGTAAAATTTTACCTCTAATTCACCCATTCCGTGTAATAGTTACGTTACATAATTAAGTTGTTTAAAACATCCCCACTATAAATTGGGTGTGTTTTTTTTTTTTTTGGTCATCATTACTTTTCATTTATTCCTCTTATATTTGCAAATAAAGAGTTATTGAACTGTTCATTTTATTTGTCCATTATCGAGGTTATTTACATATCATCCCATTAATTCCACTTGAATCTAGCTGATTTCAATTGTACATGACACAATGTCACAATTACTTTTCAAATAAGCAATATCTGAAGAAAATACTGATTTTTCAACTCTAACATACTCCTATAGTTGTAATCTTCTTACACCCTACTCACATAATCGATGAGACATGCCACTGTCGCATCATTACTTTACTTCACAAAAACCATTATACACTCCTCGACTATACTAATCCATTAACAAAATCAACACCAAACATATCACACAAAATTCAGGTTTTAACAATGGCGGTAATACATCAAATCGACGAAGCTGTTGATGAAACAACTGTTGACGGCCACCACCAGGATGGTGAGGTTTTCACGCTGGCGAAAATTCATCAAATCGATGAAACTGTTGATGGCCAACACCAGGATGCAGAGGTTTTAGCAATGGCGGAAATAGATCAAATCGACGAATCAGTTGATGATTCAACTGTTGACGGCCAACTCCAGGATGCCGATGTTTATGTATCCAGTGACCTTCTCCCGGAATTGTGGATCGATATCATTTCTCGGCTGTCATTCAAAGAGGCCGCGAGAGCCAGGGCGGTCAGTCCCCGATTGAACTCCATCCTCTCTGAACCTCTTCTTGCCAGATGCATATACAAACAAATGCGTAAGGAGAATCGGTATTCCACAATGTTTGAGAGTAATATTGTTTCCTCTCCACTGTCCTACAAGCAGCTGTTCCCAGGTTCGTCGATTTACAGGCGTGTAGTCAGACAGAACGCTGCAAACTACGAGATATTGGTTGACTGCCATGGTCTCGTATGCGTTGCTTCGGCCACGGACAACTTCTATCTCATTAACCCTTTAACAAGGGTTAGAGCTGAAATCCATGCCCCAACAATCAATTGGGATGTCGGGTCGGAGTGGGCAAACACGTACTTTCTCATGGGGTATGAAGCGAACAGAGATGCGTACATCATAATGAGGGTTATGATCTTTCATGGAAAAGAACCGTCGTCGGAGGTTCGATTATTCTCTATGCTCACTCGGTCCTGGAAGGTTTTACCACCATTTCCATTAGGTAATCCTATAAATAAGTTTTCTGCTTGGGTTAGGAACGGAATTCATTTTCTCGTATATAAGGGGGATAACGTTGAGAAACAAATAGGTATCTTTGACATTAGGACTGAAACCTAGAGGGCCATTAACTCGCTTGTTGTAACTTATGACACCTGGGGCACGCCAACTGCAAATGGGTTGTTTGATATACGTGTGTTAATTGATGATTCCTTTGTTGTATGCCCATTCAAGCATGTCACTAGTGAGAACAGGGAGTAGAATTTCCATATTCTCACTGACTACGGTGAGAATGAGTTATGGTCTAAATGCACCATGAGATTTAATGATCTGGAAACAATCGTGCATCCTTTCCTTCCCCGGCCTCTGTTCTTTTTAATGCCAGGAGAACGACAGATTCTTGTTAGAAATGATCCAGTGGGCACATTTGGTTGCTTTGATTTGGACACTGGAATGTGGTGGGAGTCGTTTGTTCCGGATGACATATTCGTGATTGGCTACTGTAGGCTCGTTAGTGTTGTCCAGACCTTCATTGATCCTAGACACTACGTGTAGGTGGGTGGATTTGTGGTACGTTTGCTTAGTTCCTTTTGTGGATAGTCTGGTTCTAGCTATGTCGTATCGTTTGTCGTCTTTTGCGTTGTAGTTGGCTGTTTTTTAATTGGGAATGTTGATGTACTAGATGGGTTCTTTTTTGTGATCTTACCATGGTTGTATGGCTACGATGATTTTGTAATTTGTTGGACGGTATGCAAGGACATTGTCAACAATAATTTTCTGTGTTGTATATATAAGTCTTATGAATGTAGTTACTTGTCTTATGTATGTTTCATTATTGATTATGGTACACCTTACTTATTCGATCCGTATACTGCGTTATTTGTTATACATAAAACAATTATCCAACTACCATGAAACATACCATGACAGTAGTCCTTCTCGATTTTTTGGTTAGCAAAATTTAACCCAATTTTATCCACGTTTTGTTACCCATACTTAAGCCACAAATCTGTATTGCGTTGTCTATTGACATATAATAAATCTCTTTATGGTAACTGGATGGAGACGATAAGTCTTGGATAATTGTACGTTTTTTTGCATATATTTATATATAGACTATTAGATGATTACATTACATGGGTTACACTCCACAACATGTCATATTAGAACCAGCTATACTAGTTCTATTTATATATAGTATATTAGATGATTACATTACACGGGTTACACTCCACAACATGTCATATTAGAACCAACTATACTAGTTCTAATACACCAAAATACAATAATCTTTGAGTTGTTTATATAACATCCAATTATCATCTACAAAACTGTACTTCCTAATACTATACTCCACTTGGTTGGCAAACTGATTCGACAACTTTAATCATTGTGCAATATCCTTCCACAATCTCTTCACCATCTACGTTTTCCACAGTGTCTTCGATTAGGTCATGGGAGAAGAAATCACCTATTGGTTCCTACCTGGACAACACCTTCTTCTCACAAGGTGTTAGCATCCACAACGGTTGGATTCTAAATACTCTTACGTCACTTGTGATTGTATTGTTTTTTATAGTAAACTTTTCCCACGACTCCTCTGAACGGCCACCACGTAGCAGCCAAAATGTGTATTCATTAACACAAATGAGGGGGAAAAGACCCAGCGTATTGTCATCCAATTTGTCGACCCGAAAGAATTTATCGGCATCCCTTGGTACTTTTGTACAACCCCATGTGATGATTCATCCCACTGTGTAGAAGTCTCCCAAAAAAACCTCCCTCTTACGAATATTCCAGGCTTCCTGAATGGGTAGTTCACGGAAAAATCAGCTACTTTCTTCCATACCTTCTGTCCTACATGGAACACCTTCACTTCAGTTTTGAGTTCTTCGGAATAGTCGAATACTGAAATCCTCATCAGGTTGTACTCGTCTAACGCATAGTTGAAGCCCATACCAAAAAATGAGTATGCCCAAACTGTTCCTTCCGGAAAAACAACTTTTTCAGGCGGAACTTCGAAAAAAATTTCCGTAGTTGGATTAACGAGTAGCAACTTGTCGTCCATGGTTGATGTACATATCATTCCATCACATGTTGCCAGCGTTGGGCATCCTCTTTCGGCAACCTCATATATATCCCTCTTGTTGTCTGTCGTTGATGGTAGGCTGTATTCGTATATTGGATTTGGTGGCGTTTCATCGAAATCTAAAAATTTCTTATTTCAAATTTGCTTCTTCATTTCAGCCAGATGTTTGAACGCGAACACTTTTGTTGACATCCATTCATTCCATTTTTGTTGTACGAGTTTGAGTTTTCCAACGTTTTTGCTTGGTAACGTCGTTAGTACGTCCTCCATAATTTTGTCCGGTATTTGGATCTCCTCCGTTCGGCTTTGCCGAGTCACTCGATCTGCCATTGCTGCTTTCTTGATATACTTTTACTAACTTTTTCTATGATATTACGGTAATGGACAAGTGTAATTTAACCAAAACCAAATGTTTTCTGAATTTTTTCTTAAGGAATATGAACAGTTTTATACATATTTTCCCCACGGTTGTGACTTTTCAGATTACATGTGGAAACGCTTCAACCCTGATGCCGTTGTAATTTTGTTTTTTTTTTCTTAATTACATTCTTTTCGGTGGAAGATGAAAAGCCGCGTCCATTAGTATAGGATAAAAATTTGGAGGATATTTCATATTTTTTTATTATTTTTTATTTTTTTAAAACGCATATGGGTATACATCAAATATATTCTAGTGTGTTTATTTTTTTGTGAATTTTAGTTTTTATCAATCTTTTTCTTTCTCCTTTTTTTTTATACATACATACATTTTTTTATTTTAATTGTTGGAGTCTATGGGTTATGTTTTTAAATATTTTTGCCACACAAGAATTACTCAGTTATTTAATTTCGACATTCACAGATAATTTTCTAGCTTATGTTGATTCTTATTAATGTTGTTTCTTATGCTTGAATATAATGACAAAAATTACAATGTTTTGTTGTATGGTTTGTGATGAAAATTATGATTTCATGAGGATGAGGTTGTCGAACATATTGTATATTTTTTCGACCATACATCTTTTCAAATTGAACACTTCATTTTTTCATTTGAATATGTATAATCTGTTTTTTTATTTCATTGTAAGACTAGAGTCCTATTCGGATTGTATGTTAAATTTACCGAACAATCGGGTATAGGTTAGACATGGGATATCCTATACCCTAGAATCTAAACCGTAAACCTCGAACACCAAGCCCTACACCATACACACAAAACTTTCTACTTACGACTATTTTTACAATTTTAGGGTTTATAGGTTCATTGTTTAGGGTTTAGGGTTTTGGGTTTAGAGATTAGGGTTTAGGGTGTAGGGTTTAGGGTCTAGGGTCTAGGGTTTAGTGTCTAGGGTCTAGGGTCAAGGGTCTAGGTTTTAGGGTCTAGGGTTTTAGGGTTTAGGGTATAGGGTTTAGGTTGTATGGTTTAGGGTTTAGGGTGTAGGGTTTAGGGTTTAAGGTTTAGGGTTTAGGGTCTAGAGTTTAGGGTTTAGGGTTTACGGTTTACGGTTTAGGGTGTAGGGTCTAGATTTTAGGGTTTAGGGTGTAGGGGTTAGGGTTTAGGGTTTATGGGTTAGGTGATTAATTTTTATTGGGGTTTGTTACCTTAGGGTTCTCAATTAAGTTGCATTAACGTTCGTGTAACACTAATGACGTTGATCTAACATCTTGTATTGTAGAAAACGAATATATTGGATATTTTATGGTGTATAGTATACATATTAGGTATATTGTCATGGAAGATCGAGTAATGTAACATTCATGTTTTATTGTTATTTGAAATGGGTAGTCTTATGGAATATACATCTATTCAGATTGTGTACTACATTATTTATTTGAACATGAAATATAATATTTGTTAAACACGAATATTTGGTTGTCGTATTCAGTAGTTACGTTGCATTTTCCGAATCAAATGTGTGTATCATTAAAACTTAATGATAAGCACATTTCAAATAACAATGATAGTCTTACACTATTGAGAGTGTGCGATTCTGTTATCCCAGCCCGGATATGCTATTAATTGTTTCAACATGACACACATTCTCACGTATTCTTTCTTTGTTCCGTAGATGCTTGTACAAAACATTCGATCATTTTTTTCCATAGAGGTCTGCAGTTTTCGAATCGAAAGTACCCTTGTCTAACGGCTTACCCAACATTGTGTTCTCCATATGATAGCAGACGACTACACCACAATCCAAACTTCCTAGTACCTGCTGTAAACTGTTCTCCAACACGGGCATTTTAGTACCCTTTTTCACTATTAGGTGATCGGGGTTCGTCGTTTTCAGTATTTCAACCAACTTTTCTCCTACATATTCTGCCTACACATCCGAACAACCAACTGTTAGTTATTGTATCATTCGACATCTAATTAAATTTTGAATTAACATGTTCAGATGTATTTACCACAGTGATAGCGTCCTGCAGATGCGCATCTTTGCTGTTTCTTGTCTTACTGCAAATTAAATTGAGGAAACGCCATACTCCGGTATTCATGTCCAGTCTTAACATTGTCCAGTGGTAGGGTACTGCATTTTTTCCTTTCCCAGCAGTTCCATTAATTGGGAAAATTAAATAGTCAGCTTTCAGGGACAACGCTAGTTGGTCGTCAATCAATTTTTTTAGGTTACTCTTCTTATGCGGATTCGGATCTCGGCCTGCAATCAACCACTGATAATATGCATGAATTAGGGGCTTAGCAATGTGTATTTATTATACAAGCTTCATACAAAAAACAAAAAGACGATTGTTTTCTTTGCCATTTCAATGTCTCCAAATATGTAATTTTGGAGAATGTCCGCCCACGAGTGTATAATTTGTTGTTTTATTTTTTCATCGAACATATGTTGTGTCAAATGAACATTAAAAAAATCATTCTGGACATATAATTATAGATTTGAATATCTTCTATTCTTTAAAACAGAATCTGTATACAAATTAACTTAACTATCTCCGTACCTTGTCAATCAAACCTTTTCTGTTTATTACTTGCACCAACTCACCTACCGTAACTGTTGAATATAAATCTTCCCCAATCCAAACAACACACCTGCAAAATGAAGAAGGTATTTTATAAGCCAAAAAAAAAAAGGGGGATAGAATATCATCTAATGTTGTATTTTAAATTGTCTCATGACCCTTAAGTTGTTCATTTAGTGATTACCTTTGTCCCTTCAAATCCAGCAAATCATTAAGATACTACTTCACCTGTTCGTTCATGTTCTTGTATACGCGTGAACTCTTATTTATTCTTAGTTTCTTTCCATTTTGATCCTCCGACACAGTCCCAGTTGCAGTCTTGCCATCTACATCATCATTCTCGATTAGAACCACTTTTGTTGTGGGATCAGGAGTGCCTTTCTTTGCTTTCCTCCCGTCTTTTTGGATTCTACGCTTAACAACTCTGGTGATTGTGCTTGGACTAGGATGCTTGGCTGCCCTTTTCAAATGTTCAGCTTGTATGTCAACATATTTCACCAACTCCTTACAGGAATTCACTTCAACTATCTTTCATGTTGATCCATTGTCATTTGTTTCAGCCAGACTGTTGTCCCCCACCACTTGATCAATGTCATTGGAAATGGTATCTTCAATATTCTTTTCATCTTCATCATGGGATTCCTGTGGTTGTGTCCTTATATGGGAATTCATGTTGGCTTCTTGTTTCAATTTACTCACTGTCAACTCCAGCTCAAGTATCTTTTCATCTTTCATCATCAATTCACTCTCGGCTTTTTGTTTCAATTCACTCACCACCAACTCCAGCTCGATTATCTTTTTGTCTTTCATCATCAAGTCATCCTCGACTTCTTGTTTCAATTTACTCACAGCCAACTCCAGCTCAAACATCTTTTTATCCTTCATCATCAAGTCACACTCCATCTCTTTCAACTTTAACTGAATAGCCTGTTCTTTTGAATGCAGATCTTCGTAAAATCTATCTGGATCGAAATTCTGCTTCTCTTCATGACAGCTATCAGTATGTATGTTACTATAATCCTTAATGTTATTACAACCGGCACTATCAACCCTTTCCCCAATATCTGCATCCTCTCTAACCTCTCCATTATATATACCATCTCTATCTATACTTGACTGCAAATCCATCATAACACGCGCAATCTGGTCTGAAACTACTTTGGCTTGTGTTCTCTCTTCAGTCATTCCACAGTTGTCTGACAGTGCATTCTCATCACCTCTACCAGCCTTTGAATCAGTTAAATCTTCTCCGTCGTTGTTGTACGACTCCTTAAACCCATCATATTCAACGCCAGTATGCGTTCTTACATCAACCTCTCTAAATTTGAGCATTTGTCTAAATGTTTCTTTCTCCTTAAACGTAGCTTTCAATGTTTTCTTTCTAATTTGTATTATAATACATGGACACACAATGAGAATCTTAAGGACAATCTACTGAATAAAATCTAATACGAAAACACGTATAATTAAAAACAGAACCTCAACTTTCTTTGCCCACTTCGATTCTTGAATCAGCTTACTTAATTTAGACAAATCTCATTTTCGATACCTGGGTATCTGAACACTTCGGTCTGCCTTCAAGAATGCTACATGCTCGTACAGCTAGTACTTTTATGCAATGTATCATATAAAAAAGGGAAAAATTATATAACGTATTAGTCATAAAATCTACCAGTAAGCTCTGTACATTTAAAGAATTTTTTCTAAATAAAAGCGTACCGGAAGCATAACAGCGCAACCTCCAATCCTCAAATTTTTGCTTGTTTTCAATTGCTTCTTCAATATCTCAACAATCAGATTAGACCAGTCATATTCACAAATTTTGTCAAATTTTTCCAGGTAACAAGTAATGTGGAGAGAAACAGAACAATTCTTGTTAGTATAAAACATTATAGCCAGCATATAACAAATTAACAGTCTTGCTACGTCCGTTGCTCTATGTACTGATTCCGCATCCTTCATAACAGCTTCGGTCTTGCAAAGTATTATCTTCTTGTACATAACTAGCTTATTAAAATCAACATTCTTTCCTTCTGCTGCCAGTTCATGTTTAAAACACCGCTTAACCCAATCTGACAATTCCACGACTATATCCTTTAATGGTATTTTCTCTCTACCACCTATAATACCAAAAATCAATTGGGCATCTCTATTTGCTAGTTCTAAAATTTCCCCACCTATCAAAAACGTTTTAGTTTCATAGTCAAAACATTTTATAATCTTCATTATATCACTTTCCTTTTTCTTTTTTTTTTGTTCTTTTCAGTAAGTCCTTATCCAATTTCCCATAAAGGCTATCAAAGAATAACCAAAACGGCGTCCTCCTCATACACTCAACTACGCTTTCATCTAATTTAAGACGATTAATATCTTTACTTAATATCCTAAGATTAGAGTGATAGCAAGTTTCGGTCTGCCCAAACCCAGCCAACACCAATCCTACCTGCAAATCGTACATTTCGTGACTGGAATTAACTGTATAATAACATATGGCATAATTTGTTACAAATTTGGATACTAACCAAAGCAGATTCTTGGTCTTTTAGGAATTATCCTTTTGACTATTTCATCCCCGCTACATTCATCCGTCGTGGAGTCTCTCATTAGATTTTCAGAATCACTCGACTCACCATCATATTCTAAATTCAAATTTCATAAATCAGTATATTCAACATATGCACAAATTAGAATACGAATGAGATAATATATTTATTTTCACATACACTAACCTTCCGAACTTTCAGAAGTACTAGAATCGTTGACTTTCCTTTTCTTTTTTCGACTCTGGGTTAGTTCTACTGTTTCAAATATTAATAACCAATTATCACCGAAATGAGTACAGAATCTTCAAAATCTAAACAATTCAACGTGTACCACTGTTTCAAATGAAATAAATACATAATTTGAATGTTGAGCCTAGGTTTGTGTCCGTTGAGGTAGACTCTGAATCAACAAGCTTCATTTTACCTACAAAAAGGTAAAAATATTAAACGAAAAAATTACAGTATACCCCTAGCGAACGGAAATCTTTTATCATTGTCCCTGCAAGTGATAATCGGCTTACCTGATTTCTTCTTCGACGCCTTTTTTCAGTACCCTTAGACACGCTAACCTTCTTAGCAATTTTTTTTTGACACCATCTTCTGCGCGATGAAAGATTTAATTGTTTGTTCAAAAACACAATTCCAAAGCTCTCCTCTATTCTACGAAAATTGGGAGTTATTCTTTTGTCAATTGAACTTCGGTAGATGGAGATATGGCTCTGTCAAGGGAACTTCAGTAGAGGATTAATGGCGTGTGAAGCGAAATAGATGAAGGCAGGGGTGTTGGACAAGACAATCTACAGTATTCAGCTTTCAATTGATTCGACGTGTGCACAGATGAGTAGAATTCAAACGCGCGTGAGGAGAATGGTAAAATTGGTAGTTTCCCTCATTTTGTGTACCTAGTTGCCATTTTTAGAAAAATATGTCTAGGTTGCTATAAAACCCAAAAATATGACCTTGGTTGTAAGTTCCACATTTTTGTTTATTACTCCCTCCGTTCCGTGATTTCTTTCACGTGTGAAGTGGCACCGAAAATAAGAAAAGTGAATTTAGTAGAGATTTTGAGGGGTAATTTTGTAAACCTTTTATGTATAAAGTAAAGAAATGAATTGACTTTTGGGTATGTGTGAAGAAAAAGTAATGGCATTTGTGTAAAATTGAGAATATTGTGAGGGTGAAGTTTATAAAAGGTTTTCCATTTTAAGAGTGTGAAAGTTATGGTGGGACTTTCCAAAAAGGAAAGTGTGAAAATAATGAGGGAGTATAAATTATTACTCCATTATACTCCCTCCGTCCCATACTTGAAGACTCAAACTAATTGGGCTCGGATTTTATGAAACAGAGGGAGTACTATTTTTAATTTATAAAGTCCTCCGACAGATTATTTTTTTGAATGGAAAGTCCTCCAACTATTGAAATTATATTTAAATAGCTCTGAAAATTGATGGAATTTTTCAATTTAAATAGCTCTGAAAATTGATGGAATTTTTCAATTTACATTATTGACCCGTTAAAAAATAATACTCCGTATTAATTTCATCATTATTAATAATCAAATATATGTGCAAATAGTTTTTCTTCAGCGATGTGGTAAGACTTACCAGAAATAATACTTCCTCAATCTTTCTTAAATTATTCATTAAACTTATCTAATTAAGTTACTTTTTTTTCATTTCTAATTAAGTTACTTTTTTTTCATTTCTTCAATATTTCATTATCTCTCTCTGTCTTTTTTCCCTTTTACTCCTATTACATTTTCTCTTTCTTATTTCCTTCTATCTCAATATCACTACACATCATATACTACTCCCTCTATTTTAAAAAAAAAGTAGTCCACTTTTTTTTAAAAATAAATCAATAAAATATTCCGGGCCAGCATATAAAATTTATTGTTACCTTTCTGTTATGTCTCTATTTAATATTAATGACCAATGTTAATAATTAATCTTAACAATAATTAAATATAAATATTTTAGATAAAAAAAAAAAATTTGAGTCATAGATAAAATAAATATTGAAATAAAAGAAAAATAGACTATAATCACCTTTTACATCTAATTCTAAATCTCCATAATCTTACGTGACACTAGTAATATAATTTTTTGTTAACTTCCATCTTCTTCTTTTTTCCTTTTTTTTTTTTTTTTTAATTTTGCCTTTTTTTAATTAAATTATTCAATTTTATTTTTTAAATTTAATTTAATTCCAGTTACTCTTAAATAAAAATACTCCATCTTTTTTTATAATTCCACGTAATACGTGAATTTTGTATTCGTTTAAAATAAAAAGAAAAAAAATAGGTAGCTATCTATTTAAGACGAGAGAGAAAACAAGTAAGATCCATTTAATAGATATGTTGAATTATCTATAGTCAAGTTTGAATATCTCAATTGATTCATACATGATGTTTTAAGTAATTTTTATCATTTACTCCCTCCGTCCGTCTATAAGCTTCATTTTACTTTTTGGCACAGAAATTAAGAAAAGTGATTAAATAATAGATACAAAACTAGTGATGTGATTGAGAGAGGAGAAAGATAGAGAGAAAGAATAAAATATAAATTGAAGTGTAAGAAAAAATACTTAACAAAAAAAGGTATGTGAAGTTTATAGACGAACAGACCAAAATAGTAAAATGAGAAGCTTATAGGCGGACGGAGAGAGTAGTAAATATACTAACAAATGTATTTTAATATAGGGGGAGGCTAATGACACTCCATAAAATGTTATACACACCCCAAATGTTAAACACACCCCATTAAAATTTAAAATTCATTTTTAATTACTATACACACCCCAATTATTTCCTATTTACCCTTCAACCCTCCTAACTAATAAAAATTAACTAAATCTTTAAAAACATATAAAATTTAAAATTTAATTAACAAAAAAAAAATACAATAAAATTACGTGTAAACGTTGAAAATATTAAAAAATCAACTTAATTTTAAAAATCATTTAGAAAGAAAGAATCAATAAAAAAATTAAGAAAATAAAATAAAAATTAAAAAAATAATAATTAAATCTAAATAAAATCTGAAAAATAAATCAAATCAAATAAAAATTAAGGACGATTTTTTTTAATTAAATAAAATAATAAAGAAAAATCATCTCAATATTAAATTAAAAAATAAAATCTTTAAAAATAAAATAAAGTTATATAAAATTTAAAAATTTCAACTAAATTTAAAAAAATAATTAAATCAATTATATTTTGAATATTTATAATTAATTCTTAAGATTTAGGTGATTTTTAATTTTTTAGATTTTACTTATCAGTATTCGAATTCTTAATTTTAATTGATTTTTTAATTATTATTTTTTACCATTTATTAAAAAAATTACGAATTTATTTATTTTTAATTGATTTTTGAATTTTTTATTTGAATAATTTATTTTTTTCTTTTTAAAAAATATTTAATTTTTTTTTAAGATTTTATTAATCTGTTAAAATACTTTTCAGATTTTAATTACAAATTTTTTAAAAAATTATCTTTAATTTGTATAAGGGTTACTTAGTCATTTTTCAATTATCTATTTTTATTTTATAAATGATGTGGTGTGAATAACATGTTTTGGGGTGTTGATAGTGGTACCCTTTAATATATTATGTATAAATTTTATTTTAAGTCTAACTACACTCAACTATATACCCTTAATTACTATTTTTTAATTTTTTCTTTCTGACGTGCATCTCACATTTCTCTTTTTCTCTTTTTTTGCATTTTCTTAGAATTTACATTTATTTTTCGTTCTCTCTCCTCTTTCTCCCATTTTTTTTCAATTATTTTTCTTTATTCAGTTTTCTTAAATAATTGTTTTCTTTTTTCTTTAAATAATTTATTTTTTCGTTCTCTCTCCTCTTTCTCCCCTTTTTTTTCGGTTAGTTTTCTTTATTCAATTTCTTAAATAATTGTTTTCTTTATTTTTTAAATAATTTATTTTTTGGTTCTCTCTCTTTCTCCCTTTCTTTCAATTAGTTTTCTTTATTCAGTTTCTTAAATAATTGTTTTGTTTATTCTTTATACAAATTTTATTTTTCTTAAATAATTTTTTAGTTCTCTCCTCTATCTCCCTCTTTTTTCTCGACAGTTTTCTTAAATTATTTTTTAAAACAATTATTTTCTTTATACAGTTTTATACATTCCCTCCCTTTTTTTCTGACAGTTTTCTTAAATTATTTTTTTAAATAATTGTTTTCTTTTATATATTTTTTTAAATAATTATTTCAGTTCCCTCCTCTCCATCTTTCCTCTTTTGTTCTCCAGAGTTATCTTTAAAAAAAAAATATTTCTCCTCTCTCTCTCTTTCTAGATTCTTTACGGTTTTCTTTTTACATTTTTCTTCAATATTCTTTTTACTTTTAAAATGAAAAAAGAATTTCTTAAATAATATTTCTCCCTCTTTTCAATTTTTTTTTCTCAGTTTTTTTTCCTTTTTACATTTTTCTTCCTCTCCAATCTCCGATCTCTGTTATTCTTCTCAAAACTTTGTGATTAGTTTAGTTTACGTTACGTTTTAATTATTTTTCTTTAGACGTCAGATTCCTTAATTGCATCTTCTCACTTGCTTGATGGAGATTTTTTTTAAAGAAAATATTAAGGTAATTTTATGTTTTCTCTATTTTTTTTATAATTATTTTTAGACAATGTAATTTTTTTCCTCATCCTTCTTAATAGACATGACGTCAAATTGAAAAAACGAAAAGGATGTGGAATAAGAGTTCAAGAGAGTTTAATGTGAAATTTTAAGTTTCTGTATTCTCTAATTTTATTTAATTTTTTGGTTTCTCTAATTTTTTTAGACGGTGTAATTTTTTGTAATCTTTGAATTATGTATACTTTTGTTAAAAATATATTTACTTCTTTCTTTCCTCCTTGTAATCTTTGAATTATGTATACTTTTGTTAAAAAGATATTTACTTCTTTCTTTCCTCCTCTGTTCCTGATAAGAAATACAAAGAATAAATGTATTCTTCTTTAATATTTTGAAGCGCTTATTAATTTCCTTATTAATTTTCCAACAGCTTAACTAATTTGTATTCATTTTCTTTAGGTAATCTATTGGGATACATTAAATTTTCTTTGCAAATCTTACTAAATGAATATTCTAGATGAGATTGTAAACACAAATTCGTGAATTAAATATAAAAACGCGAAAATGGTAAACGATGTATTTAATTTCGGATTAAACCGATGAATATTTGTGGGTTACAATCTCTAATTTCTCCTCTGATTCTCTCTTCTTCAACTTCTTGAATTTCTTGAACACTTTTGGAACTTTTGGAGTTGGATCTGCAGCCGAATCCTATCCGATCTTGTGTTTGGGGCTTAATACCGTTAATCCAAAGGCTTAGCACCGTATTTTGGATTAAACGTCGAATTTAGGGACTTTTTGGATGAACGCCGTTGAAGATCGTTCTTGAATTTGAGACTTTGTAACGTTAATCCAAGGGCTTGGCGCCGTATTTTGGATTAAACGTTAATTTTCTGGACTTTTTTGGGACTTATCAGGACTTTTTATGTTGAAGATCCACGAAGAACCTTGAAGAAACGCCGAATCGAAGAGGCTTAACACCTTGATCTCCACTCGAACACTACTTCTTGCTGCTTTGCACGAAGAACGCCTTGAAGAAACGCTGAATCGAAGAGGCTTAGCACTTTGATCTCCACTCGAACACTGCTTCTTGCTGCTTTGCACGACGAACGCATTTGAAGCTCCTCCAACTGCTGAAGAACACTCTAAAATCTCTACAGAGAATTTTATAGCCTTGAATGCTTCTGATTTCTTGATGTGAAATGAATGGAATGAGGCCCCTATTTATAGGTGTAGAACCTAGGGTTTCTTATGGGCCAAGGAGATATTTGTGCAAGTGGTTAGGGTTTAATTCAAATTTTGAATTACTTGGGCTAAGAATACCCTATTTGGGCTCAATTTGGTTTGTTGGACTTTAGAGGCCCGTTTTCATTTATGTGACCTTAGAGGCCCATCTTAATTTACCGGACTTTAGAGGCCCGTATTGATTTACTGGACTTTAAAGGCCCATCTTGATTTACTGGACTCTAAAGGCCCGTCTTGATTTACCGGACTTTAGAGGCCCGTCTTGCTTTACCGGACTTTAGAGGCCCGTCTTGATTTACTGGACTTTAGAGGTCCAAAGAAATTTAAAATTTAGGTGTCTACAAATGCCCCCTCGCATTTCGTTCACAAGAACGTTTGTCTTCGAAGTGGACGGATTGCGAAATTATTTCAAATTATGGAGCAACAAGCAATTTAGGCTCGTGCATTCTTGGAGCAACAAACAGTTTAGGCTCGTGCGTTTATGAAGCAACAAGCAGTTTAGGCTCGTGCGTTTATGGAGCAAAAAGCAGTTTAGGCTCGTGCGTTTATGGAGCAACAATCAGTTTAGGCTCGTGCATTTTCGGAGCGACAAGCAGTTTAGGCTCATGCGTTTATGGAGCAACAAGCAGTTTAGGCTCGTGCGTTTATGGAGCATACTTGTTTTCTTTACACATAGTAGCGTTTCAAAAACTTTCTGTTCAAGGGACCAATGTATACGCCGTCTTTAGAAATCAATTTGTAGGTGTCATTTGCGTAATCTTCCTTCATTTGATTGTCTTCAACTGTGATGTGATTCACCGTTGTTACACTTTCTTCTAGCAAGATCTTTCCCTCTTTGGCTAGCTGCATAATTTTCTCTTTAAGTATAAAACAATCTTGAGTTGGATGTCCTACCAATCGATGGTACTTGCAATATTTGGGGTCGTCCGTTCGCCCAGCCTCATCGGGTCGTTTCATTTGTGGTAGTTCAATGAGATCATTCTTGATCAAGTCATCGAAAATTTCGGGGATGTCTGAGTCTAGAAATGGATATTGCTTTCGTTGCAACTCCTTCAAACTTGTTTTCCTTTGCCCCCACTCTTGATATAGCGGCCCTTCAAATCCACTTGTAGACATGCTCAACTCTATGTCATGAGCCTTAGTATCCAAATCCTTGAATGATCTTGGTCGAATTGCTTGAAGGATATATCAAAGATCCCACTGCATTCCTTGGATGCACATCTCGATAGCGGAAGCTCCAGTCAATCTATCCTTGCAATTTAGACTTAGATTTCTCCATCGATTTATGTAATCGATCACCGGCTATTCCTTTGATTGACAAGTGTTCGTCAATTCAAACATGCTAACCGTTCTACGAGTGCTGTAAAATCGATTGAGAAATTCTTGTTCCATTTGCTCCCAACTTTCTATCGAACTGGCCTCCAAATCGATGTACCAATCGAATGCATTGCCCTTTAAAGAGCGCACGAATTGCTTCACCAAATGATCTCCATACGTGTCGGCATTGTTGCAGGTCTCCACGAAGTGAGCAATATGTTGCTTTGGATTACCCTTGCCATCGAACTGCTGCAACTTTGGAGGTTGATAACCAGCTGGCATTTTCAAACTGTCAATCCTCTTCGTGTAACGCTTGATGTAGGTGAATGAAGACTTAGGACTTTCATCGAACTTATCTTTGATCGCCCCGAGTATGATTTCTTTTAGTCGGTCAACGGGTACCAAACCATCGGGAGAAACTTGTAACTCCTTAAAAGTTGGGTCAATTTCCATCTGCTGAAGTTCACCAGACATCTCCACATCATGCCCTTCGACTTGTTTTCCTTTTGCCCGACTTGACTCCCCTTTGTCTGTATTGCTCATCAACTTAGCAATCCGGGCATCCTGTTCTTGGACGTGTTTTGTGAGTCCTTCTATGGCTCTAGTCAAGCTTGCCAATTGTTCCTCAACAGTCGTAGTATCCATCACCATTGCTGAGACTGCGCTTGAATCTGATGAGCTTGTCGTGGAATGAGTAGGGGAACATGCTGGGCTGTTTTCCTCATTCACAGTGTTAGGTGGTGGACCCTCTGCAGTAGCCTTCTCTGAAGAAGATGATGACTTGGAGCTTCTTGACATACTCCTTGTGACTACGTTCACGTCTTCAAGGTCAAGACCAGCTGATCCGGATGCGACACCTCTATTGATCTTAATCTTGATTGACGCCATCCCGGATGCGACACCTCTCTTGATCTTAATCTTGATTGGCGCCATCGTTTGTCTTGATTTATTTGAAGAGCAGAGATGAGAGGTAGAGATTGTCCCACCGGACGTGCCAATTTGTAAACACAAATTCGTGAATTAAATATAAAAACGCGAAAATGGTAAACGATGCATTTAATTTCAGATTAAAACGATGAATATTTGTGGTTTACAATCTCTAATTTCTCCTCTGATTCTCTCTTCTTGAACTTCTTGAATTTCTTGAACACTTTTGGAACTTTTGGAGTTGGATCTGCAGCCGAATCCTATCCGATCTTGTATTTGGGGCTTAATACCGTTAATCCAAAAGCTTAGCACCGTATTTTGGATTAAACGTCGAATTTAGGGACTTTTTGGATGAAAGTCGTTGAAGATCGTTCTTGAATTTGAGACTTTGTAACGTTAATCCAAGGGCTTAGCGCCGTATTTTGGATTAAACGTTAATTTTCTGGACTTTTTTGGGACTTATCGGGACTTTTTATGTTGAAGATCCACGAAGAACCTTGAAGAAACGCCGAATCGAAGAGGCTTAACACCTTGATCTCCACTCGAACACTGCTTCTTGCTGCTTTGCACGAAGAACCTCTTGAAGAAACGCCGAATCGAAGAGGCTTAGCACCTTGATCTCCACTCGAACACTGCTTCTTGCTGCTTTGCACGAAGAACGCATTTGAAGCTCCTCCAACTGCTGAAGAACACTCTAAAATCTCTGCAGAGAATTTTAGAGCCTTGAATGCTTCTGATTTCTTGATGTGAAATGAATGGAATGAGGCCCCTATTTATAGGTGTAGAACCTAGGGTTTCTTATGGGCCAAGGAGATATTTGTGCAAGTGGTTAGGGTTTAAGAGTTTATTAACAATATAGACCAAGATCCAAGCCCATCTTTTAATTCAAGACAAAAATTCTAGATATTACAGTTTAAGACAAATCTATATTTTTCATTCCTAATATGCCCTCAACTCAATTTTGGAGATTACAATTTGAATAAGTTTAATTTCCCTTATGTGTAGTTGACCTTTCCATTTACGGTTGAAACTGAATTTACTCATTCAATTCATTGTTTTCATTACTCCTTCAATTAATGCAACATCTCTTTAAATTATTCAACATTAATTATATAATTAAATAACATTTATCATATTTAAAAGCTTTTTAACTGCAATGTTGTTCGAATAAATTAATTATAAATTCTCTTTTAATAGTTATAAATGTGTTTTTAATATTTTATTTATTCTTATTCAATTAATTAATTTTTCAAAGCTTCTAACAACAATTACACGTAATTTAATAAAATAACCTCAGTATCTATAAAATATTAAACAAATAATTTTTAATATGTATTATTTTTAATAATTTTGACATATATCTCTAATAATTTTTGTATCATTTTATAAATAAATTCTAATACTTTTTTATCATATAACTTAATATATCAATTTTCAAAATAGTCAAATATCCTTTATTATAGCATCTATATTATTATTGTTTATATTTCCAAATAACAATAATGAAAATATTAAATTAAAGGATATATATTCAATCTTGTTATGTATTATAGTTATGCATATTATATGTTATATGTATTTTTAATGCATATATGCTACTATATGTATTAAATTTTCGCATATTAACTTATATATGAACTACTTTGTGCATATATTGTACTACATTTAGTTTGCTATGCATATTTGTTGTATAGTAATTATATTAAAAAAATAATAGTGTTTATACCTTTTGTAGGTTCCTTTTTATGTTTGTAATTAATTTTAATTAAAAAAAATATATATTCAAATAAACGGAAACTTTTGAACTAAAAGAGAACTATATATGAATTTCAATATGGATAATAATTTATGTATTTATCTGTATGATTGTGTATACTGAATATTAATATGAATAATTTATGTATTATATAATTTATATGTATTGATGTATGCATATACTATATTATATGTATTATATTTGTGCATGTTCTTTAATATATGATTTATTTTATGCATATGATTATTAAGAAATACCTCTAATTCAACTACAAGCAAAAACCAATGATAAAACAAACCAATAAAATATAATTTATATGTATTGTATCATATGATGAAACCAAATGTAATCAAATGCAGATCATGCTTTCTCAGTGTCATATGATAAATTAAAAATTTTACCAAAACAACATGTCAATATGTACTACTTGAACAGAATAACACTATATGTATGCATCTTTCTTTACTCACTAAGTCTGCTATCTATTTTCTTTAGGCATTTTTTCATAATTTTTCTTTCTCCTTCATTAATCTGAATGTCGGATCTCTTCCGTCTAGTCATCTGCAAAAAATATATTACCAAATTGTATGGAAATTAAAATCTTTAGCCACATGCAAACACATCTTAAACGAATATGCCCCATCCATACTAAATACATAGATTTTCTTATAAATACAGAAAAATTATAGTAAAATACGTTTCTATGATTTTATAAAATGATCTAATCATCGAATCGAATATACCTCATATGTTATTTATTATGTTTCTCTAAAATGCAAAAAACAGAGATCGTTAAAACTAAGAAAACAGAGAAGGAAACATCTTATGCAAAGCTAGTATAATCAACAAAGGAAACATCTTATAAAATGCATGTATTAGAAATTTTTTTTAATCATCCCTAAAATCAACGAAAAACCCAGTATATGCAAAGCCCTAAAAATCAAAATTTTTCCATAAACCTAATATCATTTATTCAGAGAATCGAACAACAATAATATGTAGGAGATGATTTTTTCACTCAATACCTTGAACGATTCTCTGCACAAGCGTTGTTCTTGCTTTTCGTTTTCTTCTTCTAGCTTCAATGGAGAGAGAATAAAAAATGTTTTAGGAATTAATGTTGGATGAGTTGTTAGGAAAGTTATTTGAATTAAGAATTGGGCGTGATTATCGAGCAAAGAAATATTTCAATTTTTTATTAAAGGTTTTTGATTTAGTTGACTTTCCTTTGCTTAAATTAATTAAATCTTCTTATTTCAAAATTGAAATTCTTATCAAAACAGTAGGGGTAGAATTGTACTTTAATTTGTTAATTTAGATTGATTTGTAACTGTAATAAAATTTTCCTTGAATTACATAAACTTAGGGTGAAATAGGGTTTAATTCAAATTTTGAATTACTTGGGCTAAGAATACCCTATTTGGGCTCAATTTGGTTTGTTGGACTTTAGAGGCCCGTTTTCATTTATGGGACCTTAGAGGTCCGTCTTAATTTACCGGACTTTAGAGGCCCGTATTGATTTACTGGACTTTAAAGGCCCATCTTGATTTACTGGACTTTAAAGGCCCGTCTTGATTTACCGGACTTTAGAGGCCCGTCTTGATTTACCGGACTTTAGAGGCCCATCTTGATTTACTGAACTTTAGAGGTCCAAAGGAATTTAAAATTTAGGTGTCTACGGAGATATATATAAAGATTGAATGATTCTTAAATTATTATTATTTCTCTCTCTTTTTTTTTCTCGGTTCTTCATAATTTTCTTCAATATTCTTTTATTTTTTTTTTTTTTTTTAAAAATCCTTAAATATTTCTCCATCTTTTTTTTAAAAAAAAATCTCGGTTATTTTTTCTTTTTACAGTTTTCTTCCTCTCCTTTCTCTGTTATTCTTCTCTAAACTTTGCCATTAATTTCGTTTACTTTTTAATTATTTTTCTCTCCTCCCTCTCATTTTCTTTTGTTTCGACATTACAGTTTTCTGAAATTTCTCTCTGTTTAATAATATTTTTCCACACCAGCAATTATGAAGATTAAAGGGGGTAAACAGAATTGGCGGTCATTGATAAAAAGGTGAGCAACTCAGGATATTAAAAAGTACTCCCTCCGTCCCGTGATTACTTGCACACTTTCCTTATTGGGACGTCCCAAAATTACTTGCACACTCTTAATATGGAAATACCCCATAAAATTAATAACCTCACAACATCATTTTATTTTCAAATTTGTCACTCCTTTTTTCCATACGTTTCACTTTACACATCATCAAATCCACTTTACACATTATCAAATTACCTAAAATACCCCTCATTTATCTTACATCATCAACCACTAAATTCACTTTTATTAAACAACGTGCCGGTCAAACTATGCAAGTTATTTTGGGACGGAGGGAGTATGTAATATGTTTCTAATTTTTTTAAATTATTATTTATTTAAACAAAATATTTTGTTCTTACATTTATTTGGTATCTTTGTATGGTAGGCATATGAAGATGAGTTGCACACTTTATGAGGATACACCAGCAATTATGGGGATTAAAAGTAAAAGGCGGAGCAACTCATTTACAGGATTTTAAAAAGTATTACAGGATTTTAAAAAGTATGTAATCCGTTCTGTAATAAATTTTTCAAATCACAATTTATTTACACAAAATATTTTGTTCTTACATTTATTTGGTATCTTTGTATTGTTTTATTAGACATATGAAGATGAGTTGCACACTTTACGAGGATACACCAACAATTATGGAGATTAAAAGTAAAAGGCGTGCGGTAAATAAAGTCGGAGGTCATTGATGAAAAAGTGAGCAACTCATCTACAGGATTTTAAAAGTATGTATTTTGTTCTGTAATAAAATTTTCAAATCACAATTTATTTACACTAAATATTTTGTTCTTACATTTATTTGGTATCTTTGGTTTCGTCTTCTTTTATTATATAAGGCATATGAAAATGAGTATGCTTTGTTCTTACATTTATTTGTTTGGTATCTTTGATATGGTCTTCTTTTATTATATTAGGCATATGAAGATGAGTGTGCTTTGATAGTCAGTGTACTATTTGAAGATTGAATATGAGGATAACATCATTCATTCTACAACAAATCAAATTCAGGTTAAGCTTGAAAAAGATGAAGATAACACCATTCATTCTACAACAAACCAACTTATTCAGGTCAACATTGAGAAAAGTTGATTGAAATAATGTTTAGATATTTTTTTAAAAGTGTTTTGTTTGGACCTGTATTTTTTAGATTTGGAGCTATATTTTTTAGATTATGGAATGGTTATTTAATGTTGATAATTTTTTGTTAGGTAAATCTTAAAATATATTTTTTTATTAATTTTTTTTGCATGCGCAATATTTAAAAAAATATTCTGGCGATTTAATATTTTATTCTCCATTTCATGCATGTGACGTTCTATGTCGTGCTCCAAATTTGTATGCATTTTGAATTACTCACTTATAATATTTATGAATTTAATAATTTTAAACAAAACATTTAAATCTACTTGCACTCATTTTAATTAGATCTGAATTTAATGTATGTCCTTATATACATTGTTGTGTCACAAATTCGCACGAATGGATTGGATATCCTTTAGGTCTGATATCCGAATTCCCGAACTCGTATGAGTGATTCGGGTACGTTGCCTTTTCCGAAATGATCCTCCAAGAACCTGCAAAAGACACGTCAGAGGGGAATTCGGCGCGGACACTCCGACGCTCAAGTCAGTATATGTAATTCGGTATCTGATGAGGGTTTAAGAGTCCTCTTTTCATCAATGGGGTTCTCGAAGGGAATCAGAAAGTGTATAAAAGTGTAATAGGTTGAATAAAGTTAGAGATCGTAACCTGTACATGTACCTAAACTCGCCTATTTATAGAGGAATTCTCCTTAAGGGGAAGTTAGGTTTTCCCCTTATCTCGGATCTGCCACCTTTTCTCTCTTTGAATTAGTCCACCTGCCTTTGAACTCTTAATCCCTGAAAAGACGCAACCACTTCCTCCTCTAGATTCTAGCCGCTGAGTAGAGGAGGAACGAGTCTTCCTTAATCCAATCTTATCCCGTTTTATATGGAGCCTCTCCTAAACTTTCGACCAACTAACCCCCGTCAAGGCCAAGTCTTCCTGATATCTCTCCCCTGAGGTTCTGAGGTGGAGCTCCCTCCGGAGGGACACCCGGATGCGATTCTCTATTCTAAGGAGTTCTCTTTAAGTTCGTATCCTCTCATCAATCCTATCCTCTGTACACGTGTCGACTCCTCACGAGGTGACAATTTTAGGCCGCATCATCTACTCCTCCCTACTCTAATAAAGGGATCATACCTTTGTGAGAGTAAGAAATTCAAGGGAATCTGGCATAAAGGGCACTTCTGGAGAGACGTGTTTTAACTTCCCTTCGAAGAGAAATTTCGAAAATATTTCCCTTCCTGAGTTTTCCCGCCCAACTCGAGAAAAACTCTTCGACTTCCGCGTCTGGGCCCCACTCAGATATGACCTTCTCTTTCCTGCTATTTTCCCAAGGAGATACCTCGATTCTACCCCTTTTTGCTCACTTTTTCACCTTTTGTTTCCTCGATTCATATATTCTCTCCTTGGAAACTCCCCCACCATCTTCTTTTCTCCTCTCCGGCGTCTCTCTTTTCTCCGGCTTCTCGTCATCGTCGATCGTCCAGTCCGACTTCACACTTCTTCCAACAAGGTAACCCAACTATCTTCTACATCCTTTTTATTTCCGCACTATTTGTTAATGTCTTCCGGCAAGGCAACCCCGCCTGAGTCCTCTAAACCGAATCTTCCCGAATCGGTTTTGTTTCCGATAGAGGACCCCCAACTGAGGGATAAAATTTCGACCTCTTCTCTGATTAACAACACCCACTTGGCTAGTCTCGTTCAAGCCCAAGTCTTTCCACCGGAGTACATCCCCCGGATTCCTCATCCAGATGAACGCCCCAATTTCTCAGGACCCCAAACCCTAGCTTTCTTCGAAGCCCAGATTAGGGCTGGTCTTCGATTTCCTATCCATCCTTATCTGGCCTCAATATCTACCCGCATGCAAATTCCCCTTAATTAGTTTACTCCCAATGCCATCCGTACTATGATCAAATTTTATAGTCTGGTGAAGGGGAACGGCGGCGAGCCTTCCGCTGAATTATTTCTGAGCCAGTATTCTTGTAAGCTGAACGATGGCTTCTTCTATGTTTGTGGGAGAAGGTCCCGTGCTTGTAAGTTCATGAAAAAGCTTCATGAAGAGGAGTCATCTTGGAGAGATTACTATATTTTTGTGACCAAATTCTCAGATTGGCCGTTTCCCCATGAATGTTGGTTATATCATAATCCAGGAATACCTCTTCCTCATCTGAAAGCTTACTCTGCCTCAAATTATACTGTTATGACTAGCCTCAATGGTCATGTTCGCCTTCGTGATTTCTTTGATGTCATTGGTATCTGCAATAACCCTCGTATTCTCTCTCATTTTGGATTTTGTCCTCAGGATTTTCCTTTAGAGCCTCACGATGGTAAAAAGAATCCTTGCTCTCTTGTTTCGTTCTTTATACATGACTATTTTTCTGAAAGTTTCTTGATTACCTGCAGCTATGAGCTGGTTGACTCACATTTCATGGGATGCCCCTGCTCTTGGGGTGGTGAAGGCACCTGCAGCTGCTACCCCTGATAACCGTCGTAAGGTTCCTCATTCCCCAGCTCCGGTTCCAGAAAGCTCAGAAAGGACCCCCGCTCCAGAGAGTTCTACCAAGGCTCCTCCTGTTCCTAGCTCCTCTGCCCAAGTCCCTGGTTCCATCTCCAAGAGGACTCGTTCAGCTACCAACGCTTCCATTCTCGATTCTGTCACTTCCAAGAAGAAGAAGGGAAAAACTACTCGTGCCCCTCCTGAGAAGGAAACCTCCCTTCCTGCTTCCTACGAACCTCTCCAACGTCTCATCAGCCGATGTCCTCCTCCTTCTAACATTACGCTCTCTTGCAAGCCTCTTCCTGAGGATCAACTGCTCCATGGCGCTCACCTATTTTCTGAGGTATCTCCCCTTGTTTTTATGGTATCTAATTTCTTCATGTCTGAAACATTACTTTTTCTCATCATGCAGTTCGGGCTTGTTTACACTAAAATATTTGATCAAACTATCGAACTGGTTGCTGGGAACGAGCTCCTTCGGGCTGAGGCATCCTCATCTCAATTGGCTCTCAAAGGTGTCACCGCGGAGAGGGACAAAGCTCAAAAACGAGCTCAAGCCTTAGCTGAGGAGTTGCCTCTTCTCCGGGCTCAAAGTAAGCAAGAGGCAGCCAAGACTAGGCATCTGGAGGGAGAAGTGGAGCGAATGGGGAAGGAGATGAAGCGGATGGAGGAAGAGATGAAGCGAATGGAGCGTGAGCTACCAGACATTGGAGTGCAAGTCTGCGTCAAATCTTTGTTCACCTCTTCTCTGGGTCAAAAATTTATAGGGACTCTCCATACTCAATGGCTGTCCAGCTTTTTAAAGAGTTCGAGCTTCTTGTGTGTTATGGGGCCACACATTCCTCACTTCATTGATCACGGCTTCAGCAATGCGGTGGCTGAGCACTCAGCTCCCGAATTCGATGGAACCTACTCTTGTGCCTTCCGCCTAGACAAGCTTGCTCCTCCTCCCAAATTCCTAGGGGATCCAGCAGAAAGTGCTGATAGTCCTTGGTGGTTGCCCGGAATGAGTCAGACCATTGCCAGATTGCAGGCTGCTAAGGTGGGCATAGCTGAGCTGGAGCCTCTGGAGCAATTGACCTATCCTTACGCCTCTGCTCCCCTGACTGAAGCGAGGGCAGATGGAGGAAAGGACGCTGAGGCTGCGCCAGCAGGAGGGGAGAGCCCCGAGGAAGGTGGAGGATCTAGCGGTCATGCCGCTGCTGAGGAAGTTGCTGAGGAAGCTGCTGTCAAAGAAGCTGTTTAAAATTCATGTTTCAAACATTTTACCTTTCTTTTGCTACACTCTTTAATTCCTGCTCATGATACTGGTTTTTATTATACTCTCTAGGGGACCCCGCACTCCTGGATATGTGGGGGCTTTTTGTGGTAATTAGTTTTTTACTATTCGTTTATGGAGTGTATTTTCCTTCTTGTTCACGTGAGCGGCCTATAAGGTTGGTAAGGAACATGGTGGAAGAGTCCTCTGGTCCTCTTTTCTTCCCCCCCCCCTCTCGGTCTTATGGTCTGCATCATATATGGCCCATGGAATCTTTCTTTCGTTTTTACGTAACCCACTTGGGTCTCAAGTATGGTGAGGACCTCTCCAGCTCTCTTCGGCCTCTAGGCCTCCGAGTGTTTCTCACCCTCATTCTTAGAAGATTTTAATTCGTAAAATCTTTCTTTTATTTTCAAGTAACCCCTTTGGGTCTCTAGTATGGTGAGGAGCTCTCCAGCTCTCCTCGACCTCTAGGCCTCCGAGTGTTTCTCACCCTCATTCTTAGAAGATTTTAATTCGTAAAATCTTTCTTTCATTTTCAAGTAACCCACTTGAGTCTCGAGTATGGTGAGGAGCTCTCCAGCTCTCCTCGGCCTCTAGGCCTCCGAGTGTTTCTCACTCTCATTCTTAGAAGATTTTAATTCGTAAAATCTTTCTTTCATTTTCAAGTAACCCCTTTGGGTCTCTAGTATGGTGAGGAGCTCTCCAGGCCTCCGAGTGTTTCTCACCCTCATTCTTAGAAGATTTTAATTCGTAAAATCTTTCTTTCATTTTCAAGTAACCCCTTTGGGTCTTTAGTATGGTGAGGAGCTCTCCAGCTCTCCTCGGCCTCCGAGTGTTTCTCACCCTCATTCTTAGAAGATTTTAATTCGTAAAATCTTTCTTTCATTTTCAAGTAACCCACTTGGGTCTCTTATTTTCAGGATTCATATTCGTACATCATATATATTAACATGAAAAAGATAATCAGAACACAATAACTCTGCATAATTCTTCAAAAGGGAAGGAAGCTTCATTGATTAATATCAGTTTTCAACATAGGCCATAGATAACCTATGCCGGTCTCATTAAAAACCTCTCTACAGAAAAACCTTAACGGGAAACCCGTAAAGAGGGAAAAAGAGCTCCGGTGAAGCTACTAAATACGTTAAATAAAACAGAAATCGGAACCAAATCACAAATGGTCTCAAAACCTTACATTTTCTTCAAACAAAAAATCTCTTCAAGTGACAAATATTCCAAGGTCTAGCTATATCGACCCCCTCCATGCTCTGCAATCTATAGGCTCCTCCCTTCAGTACCTTCGTGATTTTATATGGCCCTTCCCAATTGGGCTCCAGTTTCCCCGTGTTCTTTAGAGCATCAGCTCTTCTCAGCACCAGATCCCCCACTCTAAAGGACCTCGGGATCACCCTTCGATCGTACGCAGCTTTGATTCGACTCTTGTATCTTTTAGCACGTACTCGAGCCATCTCTCTTTCCTCTTCCACTAAATCCAAGGCCTCTCTCATCAGTCTCTTGTTTTGATGTTCTTCGAATCGGGCAATTCGGTGAGATTGCAATACGGCCTCTGGAGGTATCACTGCCGCAGCCCCATAGACAAGCTGGAAAGGAGATTCTCCAGTTGCTGTCTTCGGACTGGTCCTGTAAGACCACAACACGTTGTCCAACTCGCTCACCCATCCTCCACCTATTTTCGTCAGCCTCGTCCGGATACCATCTACTATGGTTCGATTAGTAACTTCCACCTGCCCATTAGCTTGGGGGTGAGCTACGGAAGTGAATCTTTGCAGTATGTTTAGCCTTGCGCACCATCCTCGTACATTTTCTCCGTTGAACTGTGTCCCATTATCAGAAACTAGTATCCTAGGAACTCCGAACCTGCAGCAGATCTGTCTTCCCAGGAACTTGATCACGTTTTCCTCATCTATTTTAGCTAGAGGGGCGGCTTCGACCCACTTGCTAAAATAATCCACTGCTACTATAAAAAAATTTCTTCCTCCCGAGGCTGGAGGGAAGGGCCCCACCAAGTCCATTCCCCATTTCGAGAAAGGACATGGGGAGTGCATAGCTCCCATCTCCTCCGCAGGGGTCCTTATCAGGGGACCATTCTTCTGGCATTTCGCACACTTCTTTACGAACTCTTTGGCGTCTCTCGTCATGGAGGGCCAGTATAACCCGGCCCTCAAGGCTTTCTTTACCACTGTTTTATATCCCTCATGACTGGCCGCCTGGCCTTCATGAATTTCTTTGAGCGTATAAGCCGCTTCCCGGGTTGATATGCACCTCAAGTACGGTTGGGTAAACGACTTCTTATATAAATGTCCTCCAATAATGCAGTATTTGATCCTAAGAGCTCGGGCCTCTCGGGTGGTGGGGGCATCTGCTCCTCTGGTGAGCTCTGTCCAGATATCTTTCCTCCAATCGTCTCCTTCCTCGATGGAACCAATGGGGCTTCCGAGAGCCTCTCTTTCTGCTACCACCAAGGTCACCGTTCCCTGTCCCTCCAATTCCGTGGAACTGGCAAGTTTGGAGAGACTATTAGCCTATACATTCTCCTCTCGAGGGACTTGAATCACCTTGCAATCTTGGAATTTGCCCATCATCTCTTTAGCCCATTCCAGGTAAGCAGCCATTCTGTTGTCTTTGGCTGCGTACTCTCCATTTACCTGTTGAACAACCAATTGGGAATCGGAATATAAAATTACCTTTAGGGCTCCCAACTCGGCCTCCATCTTCATTCCTCTGATCAGAGCCTCATACTCTGCTCCATTGTTTGAAGTTATGAATTGAAATCGCACTGCAAATTGTAGGTCCTCTCCTTGGGGACTCACTAGCAATATCCCTGCTCCGCATCCGCTCAGGGTTACTGAGCCATCCACATATACTTTTCATCCCTCTATCTCTTCTGGTTTGGTGGATTCTTGGATGAAGTCAGACAAAGCCTGGGCTTTTATGGCCCTCCGTGGCTCGAAGTCCACATCATACTCTTGGAGCTCTATTGCCCATTTCACCATCCTTTCGGAGAGGTCTGCTCGGCCGATAACCTGTTTCAATGAGTAGTTAATGCGGACCAATATTTTATAAGAAAGAAAATATGGGCGCAGTCTCCGCGCTGTAAATACTACGGCTAGAGCAGCCTTCTCAATTTCCGAGTATCGAGCTTCAGCCCCTTGAATGACCTTACTGACGTAATAAATAGGATGTTGGATGGATCCTTCTTCTTTTACCAGAGCTGTGCTCAGTGAAAATTCCCCTACGGAGAGATACAGGATGGGGGTATCTCCCGGGGAAGGTTTAATCAGCTTCGGCAGCTGGGACAGGTGGTGTTTCAGATCCTCAAAGGCCTTCTGGCATGCTTCATTCCACTCGAACTTGGCCCCCTTCTTTAGAATTTTGAAGAAGGGATGACTTTTCTCAACAGACCTGGCTATAAATCTACTCAACGCTGTGATTCTCCCATTTAACGTCTGGAGCTCCTTCACGTTCCTCGGTGGCTGCATGTCTAATACAGCCTTTACTTTAGCTGGGTTCACTTCTACCCCCCTCTGAGTAACCATGTATCCAAGGAATTTCCCCGACTTCACCCCGAAAGAGCACTTGGCTGGGTTCAATTTGATACCATTTTCTCGAATAACCTGGAAGATCTCCTCTAGGTCCTCCACATGCTCCTCTGCTCTCACGCTCTAGGCCAACATATCATCCACATAGATTTCCATGTTTCTCCCTATTTGCCCTCGAAAGACAGCATCAACCATCCTCTCATACGTTGCACCGGCGTTGATTAACCCGAATGGCATTCGGACATAACCAAACGTTCCACACGCTGCTATGAAGCACACTTTAGGGACATCTGAGGGGTTCAGCTGGATCTGGTGGTAACCTTGATATGCATCCATCATGCTCAATAGCTCGAAGCCAGAGGTCGCGTCCACTAACTGATCTATCCTCGGCAGCGGGTAATGATCCTTAGGGCACGCCTTGTTCAGGTCTCTGAAGTCAATGCACATCCTCCATTTCCCTGCCCCCTTAGACACTAACACCGCATTAGAGAGCCATTCGGGGAATTGTACTTTCACGACATGTCCTGCCTCCAGTAATTTCTCAACCTCTTCTTTCACAATATTATTCTTCTCAATCCCAAAATTTCGTAACTTTTGTTTCACCGGCTTTGCTTTTGGGTCGATGTTAAGACAATGCATGGCTATCTCCGGGGGAATACCTGTCTTGTCAGCTGGAGAAAATGCAAATATATCAGAATTTCGACGTAATGTAGAGATTACCTTTTCTGTCATTTCGGGTCCCAGTTGGGTCCCTATCTTGGTGGCGAAGCCAACTTTCCCGGGGAAGAGCTCCACATTCATCAACTCCTCATATGTCTTAACGCTCACCTGTTCGGGTATAATCCCTTCCACTTTCTTTTTCTTTAGCTCAGGGTCATCTTCCCTCGTTCTCTCTAGTCCCCTGGTTAGCGCTTTATCCGCCATCTTTACGGACTCTGCATAACACTTCCGTGCTTGATATTGGTCTCTCCTTACTTCCCCTACTCCTCCATCCGTGGGGAACTTCATTTTCATATGAAATGTGGAAATGACCGGTTGGAAAAGATTCAGGCTGGGTCTTCCCATCACCACGTTATACGATGAGGGAATATCCACAATGAGGAACTCCACTAAGTGGACCTTCCGGGCTGGAGCATCTCCCAATCCTACCTGTAGTATCACAGACCCTAGGGGATGGATGGCCCCTCCGTAGAAACCGTACAAGGAAGTGTCTACAGGCCGCAACTTCACGTTCAACTCCATCCTTTTAAAGCACTCGAAAAACATAATGTCGGCTGAGCTCCCCATGTCTACAAAGATTCGGGCGACATCAAATCCTGCTATGTCAGTAGTGATCACCAATGCGTCATTGTGATCCTCTTTAATTTCCCTTATGTCCTCCAGCCCAAATTTAATATTGGATGTCTCTACTAGGCGTCCTACCTCTTTCGGTTGGCTTCCCTGTCTAGCTCTCAAAGCTCGGATACTCTGTTTTCTCTTTCGGAAGGAATCTCCGTCTGCGGGACCCCCCACGATTATGTGTATTACTCCTCTTTTTTGCGGCGGAGGGGGCATGTCCTCGGCTGCCTCTTTGGACTCCTTTTCTTCTGGTTTCCTGTCATGTTCCTTCCGCTTCTGCCCTCGAGGGCCCTGCCTATCTCGGAATATAAACTCTTTCAGATGCCCCGCCTGGATCATCCTCTCGATTTCGTCCTTCAGGTGATAACATTGGTTCGTGTCATGCCCGTACTCGTTATGGAATCTGCAAAATCGATCTGATTTTGGCTTCTGAGGGCCCCGACTTCTGGAGTACGGGATTTCAAATCGGGATGATCTCCTGCTACATCCAGTACTTCAGCAGGCTCTATTCTTAGAGGTGTATATTTCTCAAACCTTCCTCGAGGGCCGGAACGGGGGCCTCCAGAGGGGTTGGAATTTCCCGTTGGCCTAGAGCCCCGAGGGACCTCTGGGCTAGATCGTCTTGAGGGGCCTTCCCTCCTTCTCTCCCGGTCCTGTGGCCTAGCCTCTAGTCTCTTGGCTTTACGAACCTCCTCTAAGGTGAGGTATTTCTTCGCTCAATGTAGTAACTCGTCAAAGTTCTGGACTGGCTTCTTGGCCAGGGAGGAAAAGAAATCTCCATCACGCAGCCCATTGGTTAGGGCATTGATCTTCACTTCTGGAGAGGCGGTAGGGACTTCCAGAGCTGCTTGATTGAATCTCCGGAGGAAAGCTCTGAAACTCTCGTTCTCCCCTTGCCTCATATTGAAGAGGGTTGACGTGGCCCACGGCTGCCTCCGAGCGCTTGCAAACTGATGGAGGAATAATTCGCTGAACTCCTCCCACGATCGAATGGTATTGGGTTCGAGCTGGGTGAACCACTGTTGTGCTGCCTTGGCCAATGTGGTCAGGAACACCCTACATTTGACTCCCTCCCCATACCGATGTAGTAAGGCTGCATTCTCGAATCTTACCAGATGCTCGTATGGGTCCGTGGTGCCATCATATTCGAAGTTAAGGGGCTTGAAGTTGAATGGCAACTCATCTTGTAATATATTAGGAGAAAACTGACAACCGGAAACATAAGCAGACCTACTTATCCGATTACTCATTTGTTTCCTCATATCTTTCATTTCCTTTTGTAGGGCCTGCAGTTGGTCGCTGACTGGACCTGGATATGTATCATCTGTACTCTCCTCTCCCTCAGGGGGTTCCATCTCTCGGGATACCAAGTCTACGTTCCTTCTTGTGCCCCGAGGGGGAATGCTTCTTTCTGCCCGAGAGGGCGCTTTCTCATCTCCTTCTACTCGCACTCCCTCCTCCTTGGAAAATGCTTGAGAGGTCCCTGGGGCCTCATCCTGAAGTCTCGGAGCAGGCGTCTCCGCGTTCGCTGGTACAGTTCTTGGGATTCGACCTCCCTGAGCCGCAAAATCTCTTTCCACAGCTCGATCAATGAGGGCATTCAATTGGTCTGGAGAAACCAGGAATGGTTCTGCACTCGGGACATCCCCACGTTGAGAGCCTGAGGTCCGGACCTCCGGGGTTTCGGTGTTCTCCGCCATTCCATCGCCCAAGCCCGGGGTTGGTGTGGCGGCTGGTGTTAATGACGGATTTGATCCAGAGGGAACATACATAGGGTCCTTTCCGCAGCCTCCCTTTGGCGCATGATCAGATGGTAAAGGGGGAATTTCCCCCGGAAGAGTTTTCTTCCCTAGAGTAGGCGTGATTGTGTTATTTCCTCCGCCCATCGCTCAAACAAATAGAAATTCGTGAGAAGATCTCTTAGACTTTCCCACAGACGGCGCCAGTTGTTGTGCCACAAATTCGCACGAATGGATTGGATATCCTTTAGGTCAGATATCCGAATCCCGAACTTGTATAAGTGATTCGGGTACGTTGCCTTTTCCGAAATGATCCTCCAAGAACCTGAAAAAGACACGCCGGAGGGAAATTCGGCGCGGACACTCCGACGCTCAAGTCAGTATATGTAATTCGGTATCTAATGAGGGTTTAAGAGTCCTCTTTTCATCAATGGGGTTCTCGAAGGGAATCAGAAAGTGTATAAAAGTGTAATAGGTTGAATAAAGTTAGAGATCGTAACATGTACATGTACCTAAGCTCGCTTATTTATAGAGGAATTCTCCTTAAGGGGAAGTTAGGTTTTCCCCTTATCTCGGATCTGCCACCTTTTCTCTCTTTGAATTAGTCCACCTGCCTTTGAACTCTCAATCCCTGAAAAGACGCAACCACTTCCTCCTCTAGATTCTAGCCGCTGAGTAGAGGAGGAATGAGTCTTCCTTAATCCAATCTTATCCCCTTTTATATGGAGCCTCTCCTAAACTTTCGACCAACTAACCCCCGTCAAGGCCAAGTCTTCTTGATATCTCTCCCCTGAGGTTCTGAGGTGGAGCTCCCTCCGGAGGGACACCCGGATGCGATTCTCTATTCTAAGGAGTTCTCTTTAAGTTCGTATCCTCTCATCAATCCTATCCTCTGTACACGTGTCGACTCCTCACGAGGTGACAATTTTAGGCCGCATCATACATGTTCTCTATATTATTTCTAAGGATTACAAATTTCATAATTGTTTTCTTAACAAAAAAAATAATTTTATATTATGAAAATATACTATATATAACAATGAATTTCATAATTCATGAATCAAATAATTCTTTAATTAACATCTACATGAATTTAATAATTAATGTATATTGTAAATATAGCTTTTTATTGGACCTTTTTTATTGTACACAATATGATCCAAATCTAAAATTTTACAATTTCAGATATTATTAAATAATATTTCATAATATAATTATTTTTACAATCGAGAAGCAGTTTGTAGAGTTTCAAAACATGCCCTTAATATAGTCGACTAATCTATTCTACCGAAGGCCTAAAATCGAAAAAAGATGATATGCAAATTACTGACGTGCAATCAGATGTACTTCTTGCATCGTGAGCTGTACGTTTTTGTATTTTAACCATAATAAAATTAGGCGGTGGTAATCACGCACGCGCAGTTTGCTGGAATACACGTGTCCTTTTCTTGTGCGCCAAGTCGGTTATGACAAGAACAGTTCTGTTTTCAGCTACAGCGCGGGCCATCACATTACCCTGCACCCGCTCTCCAGCCTTTTTGGGCGTTTTTTCATGTTTTTTATTGGCTCTACAAGTAAAGCCAAACTGAAATTTCTTTGCATGTTCCACTTTCCTAACTTCTCTCTACTTTCTGTCTCTAAAACTAAATCAAAGTAAAACTTCTTTCTACTTCCTTCTTCTCCTATTCAATATTCATCTTCATGTCTGCGGTCTACCAGCTCTATGTGTGTTAGTTGATTTCTCCTCTGTTTTTGTTCTCAGGATTTATCGATAGAGTTGAAGAAATGCACAAAATGACGGTGTTTCAGAGGTTTTCCAGGACGTTCCGGGAAAATCCTTCGCTTACTAAAATGTTGATTGTATTCACCGTCAGGTACTCCTTTTTTTTTATTTTTTAAATCCTTCGCTTAGAATAAAATGATGTTTTATTTCTGCTTTTGCGGTGCTGATTTATTGTTGTGAGATGGTTAGCTTGAATTTTGTTGATGATGAGTGATTGGTCATTGATTTACGAAATTCTGGTCAGTTGTTTCAAGGCTCTTTGCTTTTGCTATTAAATCGTAGGTGGTAAGATAACAGAATAACTGTTATACTTGGAATAGTGCGGATTCATGATTATGGTGCAGCCTTCTATGGTTTTTCAGTGTGATGTGGAAGTCTAGGGGTTTTTCAGTGTGACTCTGTCTACGATATAGATTGAGATTTTCTTAGTGAAATTACATATTTTTATCTGCATGTTGTGAAGTCTAGGGGAACAGGTCAGTTGCCTGAGAATTTGCAATCTGTTGAACTTTTTTTTTTTTTTTTTTGCAACTATGGATGGAGAGTAAGATCTGCGTCGTATGCTATAATTTGTGTGACTTATAGTTGATGCTTGGACTGCTGTGGAATTAATTAACTCATCTAAATTGTTGCTATATGAATCGTGGTTAAGATTGAGTATAGACCATGTGTCTTTTGAGTGGTTTGATTAATTGATCTACATCCATGAAGAGACTATGGCTTTTATTGATCTTCAATCAACCAAGATGTTATAAGAGACCATACAGAGTCAATAGTTTGATGTCATGCTCCAAACCTGATTTCCAGAACCTAATTTCTGAGCTAATACAATCTCAATTATCCAGAATCTGGTTTCTGAACTACACAACGTCACGTATTTTAAGAACTGGTGTCAGATTTGTAATTGATTCACGACTTTTGTTATTTGTTAACTTTATCCAATTCCACTTCTTGTATATGGATGGCAGTGGCGGGGGACTTGTTGCATTTTCTGAGGCTAAATCAGAGGAAGGAGTGAATATTGTCAGTCCAATCGCGGCTGATGATAAGAATAAGAAAAAGAGAGTAGTGGTACTTGGAACTGGTTGGGCTGGAACAAGTTTCTTAAAAAACCTGAAAGACCCATCATATGATGTCCAGGTTATATCGCCACGCAACTTTTTCGCGTTCACCCCATTACTACCGAGTGTGACATGTGGCACTGTGGAAGCTCGCAGCATTGTAGAACCAATCCGCAACATTGTCAGAAAGGTAAGCAGTTTGAGGAAGGCAATTGAATTCCTCTGCTATACTAGAATGCTGTATAATTCCTCTGTAATCTTTAGCTCTGCTATCTGTTCTTGGTTGAACTCGTTCAAGGCTGTTGTTTGTTTTTGATTGGAGTAGATTTTATGAATAGTGTGTATTTGGATTTTGTATATGTTTTGGGAGTGTAGATTTTGAAGGATTTGATAATGGAATTTTGAAAAAATAGGTGATAGATGATTGATTGTGTATTTGAAATTGAGTGTTAAGTAGGGGAGAGAGTTTGTAATGTAAAGAGGAGGGAGAGTGTTAAGTTGGGGTAGATAATAGTAATAATTAAGAAAAGGGAGATAAATGATTGATTGCGTATTGAAAATTGTGCTTGAAAAAAGTAAAATATGTGTATTATAGGCTAGAACTTTGTAGTATTTGAAATCTTATACCAGAATCCGGAAAGACAAACGAGGATATGGATTTTATATAAAAATGTGGAGTGTGGGGCTAGAAACACCCCCTTAGGTTAATTCACAGGCTTCTTTTTGCTCCTTGATCTTGTAAAGGGATCTCTCCGAAATTTTAGTTGCAATGTGATTCTAGACCTAATGTGCATCTTTTCTATTAACTCATGTTAAACACCATTTTAATCATGTGGATGTGACTCTGTTAGCTAAGAGTGAGTTTTTTGCAAAAAACATTTTAGCTAAGAGAGATTGTTTTTAGCACAATACGTTTTGTTTCTTCATTGCGGTCAATATTATTTGAGCACTTAATCCGTGGACCCTCTTTCTGGCAGAAAAATGTAGATGTTCATTACTGGGAAGCAGAGTGCTACAGGATTGATGCAGCAAATAAGAAAGTTTACTGTCGGTCTAATCTGGCTGGCGATCCAAATGAGAAAGAGGAAATTATTGTAGACTATGACTACCTTGTGATTGCCACTGGAGCACGTTCAAATACATTTAACATCCCTGGTGTAGCAGAAAATTGTCATTTCTTGAAGGTAACACAGACAGAACTTACTACGTGTTTAACATACTCTGTGTATGTTGAAATCCTCTGGGAAATTCAATTGATTTTTTTTTATCCGTATTCGCAATGCTCAAGACTTTATAAGTTTATCTCGTATACTTCTCATTATTTAGTATGAACTAGAAATTCTCCCGTGCGATGCACACTTAGTATATTCATAATTATTTTGTGTGGATTGTGTTATGTGAAATACATCTAAAACATACTTCTACATATTAAAATTTTATAAGAAAATACTTCAAATCATAATAAATTCATATTTTGATTTTTAAATTTTATTTACATATGAAATATGGATGTCAAATTAAAGATCTTTAGTTTGATATATTATAGGTTGAAAACATACTTGAAATGAAAAAAATATTGCAATTTAAAATTATGATAGGAAAAAGAAAAAATTCTAATTTTGGAAAGTGATTTTGGTGAGGAAATTTTTTCTATTTTTAGCAGACTATTGTATTTTTAGATATATACACACACACACAAATATATATATATATATAACATCAATAAGTAATACTCCCTTCGTCCCACATTAATTTTCATAGGTAAGTGGACACACATATTAAAAAAGTGTAATAACAAGTAGGGTTTTGAGTGGGTAATATTGTAAACTTTTATGTATAAAACAAAAAGATGAGTTGACTTGTGTGTATGTGTGGGGCCAAAAGTAATGACATTTTGTGTAAAATTGTGGATATTGTGAAGGTGTAGTTTATAAAGAGTTTTTCATTTTAAGGGTGTGAAAGTTATTGTGGGACGGAGGGAGTAATATTTACCCTTTGCATGCACATCAGTAATATTTTCCCACATCTAGATTGATTAATGCAAGTGTGGTGACCTTTACTATTTTTCCTCACATTGTTTAGGAAGTAGAAGATGCTCAGAGGATCCGTAGGACGATTGTTGATTCTTTTGAAAGGGCAAGTCTACCTAATCTAAGTGATGAAGACAGAAAAAAAATTCTTCATTTTGTAATTGTTGGTGGAGGTCCAACCGGTGTGGAATTTGCAGCAGAACTTCATGATTATGTGAAAGAAGATCTGGTGAAATTGTACCCCAAGGTCAAAGATGCAGTTAAAATAACACTCCTTGAAGCTACAGATCATATTTTGAACATGTAAGTCTTTACCTTTAGTAGGATTCTTGAAGCTACAGCTATTGTATGTCTTAAACGCGCATGTAAACTCCAATTTATAATTTTTAAAATATTAATATGTATATCGACATATTCTTTGTGGAGAAGATGGTTTGTTAACTCAAGATACAATGCCTCATTTTTGTCTCATACAAATGCTTGGTGCAGGTTTGACAAAAGAATTACGGCTTTTGCTGAGGATAAATTTCAGAGAGATGGAATAGATGTCAAAACTGGGTCTATGGTTGTGAAAGTGACAGATAAAGAAATTTCCACCAAGCAAGTTAAGAATGGCGGGGAAGTGTCCACAATGCCATATGGCATGGTTGTTTGGTCAACTGGAATTGGAACTCGCCCTGTTATCATGGATTTTATGAAGCAAGTTGGTCAGGTATAAATCTTGTGGCATACAAAGCTGTTAAGAGTTGTGAGTGGTTATCTTTGCTGAAATTTCATGGTTCATTGCTGAGTTGATTCCTAATGGCATTGTTAAATTTTGTGGCTTAACCAGGTTAATAGACGGGTACTTGCAACTGATGAGTGGCTGCGAGTTGAAGGAACTGACAGCATATACGCACTAGGAGATTGTGCTACAATCAATCAGCGGAGAGTCATGGTATTCACCCCCAACCCCATATACTTATATGGAGTTTGATTTGCTTATGTGTCGATTCCTCATTATTTTCGCTTATGTGCCATTCACAGGATATGTGTAATTACAGTGTCATGATTTGGTTGAATGAATATTTTTAGTCATTTGTTACATTTTTTTTTTTTTTTTGAAAGCCTGTTACATTTGTTCATTAGTCTATTCAATTAAGCTTTAATTGCTGAAAATTGTGTGTCATTTATATTTCAATTTTTTTCTTTAAAACAATCTTCTCCTCTGCAATTTATGCAAGTTCCTTTTTCTCTTCAGAAATTTTTTATCTTTTCTTTCAACATGTCTGATTGTTGATTTTAGTTCGTATATTGCCAGTTGAAGCCCAATAATTTTATTCTCCGTAATTTTTTTTAATAAATTCTTTGAACACACTAAATAAGTATTATCGATTTAAATTTAATATTTTATTGACTATTTCAAATCCTGTATGACACACGGGGACTGCACTGGTTCCTTATAAACCTAAGTTCATGATGTAGAGGCCTTTTTGTATTCTGTTATAGTGGCATCTTGTTTTGCAAATCAATCTATAAAATGTCGTCTATTCTAAAGAATCACACATCTGTGCATGAATGAGTTTTTCACTGTCTGCATGCAAGTTAATATTGGGTGACCTCAACATACAGATATCTGAACTTCTCATGCCCTTTGAGAACCTAGATTGGCTGGTTTTTCATTCTATCCTTCCTTTGTCTTCCTAAATCAGTGGTGGCCTCTAGCCTGTTACTGGGCTAGTGAGAAAGCTCAATGTGCTTCATAAACAGGCAATCTTGCCGTAGATAGTTTGGATAATTAAACTGAGAAACTTATATAAAATATATTGTGCCCAAGTTACTTCAGTTTTTTTTTTTAATGAAACTTGATAGCCCAAGTACTTCAGATGCATACATTGATGCATGCATTTGAGTTCTAAGTTTGTGTGCATGTTACTTTATGGTAAATATGTCATAGTAACTACTTCAAACTATTTGGGCCAAATATTTTTCACATTTGTCTAATTGTGTATTTATTCAGTTGGGCATGCTCTGCATCATTTAAAAGCACTCTTATGTTCCATGGAATTCTACATAAATCTTAACCTCATTTCTTTACAATTCCAGGAAGATATTTGGGCTATATTTGGTAAAGCAGATAAAGACAACTCTGGAACACTCACTGTAAAGGAGTTTCAGGAAGTTCTTGATGATATATGTGAAAGATACCCACAAGTTGAACTCTATTTGAAAAATAGACAGATGAGTAGTCTCGTTGATCTCTTGAATAACTCGGAAGGAGATTCTGTGAAGAAATCAGTTGAAGTGAATCTTGAAGAGTTCAAATCAGCTCTTTCTCAGGTCGATTCTCAGATGAAGAACCTTCCAGCAACTGCCCAGGTTATTTACATGATGATTTCTCATGATGTATCTTTCTTTGTGTTGCAAACATATAATGATTGATGGCATTTTGATGCTTAATTCATGTCATTTCAGGTTGCAGCCCAGCAAGGTTCGTACCTTGCTCACTGTTTCAATCGCATGGAAGAATGTGAGCAAAATCCAGAAGGTCCTTTGCGGTTCAGGGCCGAAGGGCGTCATCGATTCCGTCCTTTTAGGTCTTTAGCTCAAACTTAGAATTACATTTTGAGAATTGTTGTCTATTTAAGGGATAATACCATTTTTGTCCCTAAGTTTATTTTTTATCTGTTTTGGTCCCCCCTCCTACTCACTATCAAACTTAGTCCTTAAAGTACACTTTTACTCTCACATTTAGTCTCACGGTTAGTTGACCAACAAAATCAACTATTTGGGGTGTTAAATGTGATTATTTGAAAATAACTAATTAGATCAAGCACCTCCAAAATAATTACAATTAACACCCCCAAATAGTTTCTTTTGTTAGTCAACGAATAGTGAGACTAAATGTGGAAGTAAAAGTGTACTTGCATGACCATGTTTGATTGTGAGTGAAAGAGGGGGACAAAAAATTGGGAAAAAGTAAAATTTAGAAACCAAAAATGATATTGGCCCTCTGTTAGAATCATTAGCAGCAAGGGCAATAGGTATTAAGTTCAAGCTTAGGTGCAAAAGGTGTATATATTTCTTATGTACTTACTGTGGTCTGGTGCTGAAGGTACAAGCACTTTGGACAATTTGCTCCTCTGGGAGGGGAGCAAACGGCTGCGCAGCTACCAGGAGATTGGGTCTCAATTGGCCACAGCTCTCAGTGGCTTTGGTATTCTGTATATGCTAGGTATGTTTACTCTCTACAATACTTGTGAAAGAAATAACTCATTTTTACCCAAGATAAAACTTTTTTGACATAAATAATAGTTTTCACTGAAAAATACTCCCTCCGTCTTATTTTTATTTGCATTTGCACACTGTTCTTATTGGGACTTCCAACTATCATTTGCATACCTATAAAAGGAAAACCATCAATGAACTTCACCCTCATAATATCCACATATTTAAAAAAAAATGTCATTATTTTTGGGCCCACGCTCACACTTAATTCAACCAATTTCTTTACTTTATACATAAAAGTTTTCTCGAAACCGTATTTATTACTCATTTTTTATATTTTGTGTGGGTGCGAATATATGGGGACGGGGGAGCATTAATTGTTTTCAATGAAATGTATTAATTGTACGATTGGTGTACAAGAGACATGATAGAACATTATAAGAGTGTGGTATTGATAGATTGATGAAAAATATAGGCAACGAATATGAATATTTGTGTATGTTTATTATTATGTGTTCAGCAAGCTGGTAAGTTGGCGCACACGAGCATTGGTGATATCGGATTGGGTGAGACGTTTCATTTTCGGAAGGGATTCTAGCGGCATTTAACTAACCTACCTAAACTCTTCTACAAATTAAATAAACTTTTCTACATTCATCTGTATCGACCGATGGAATAAATGTTTATCGCTTTTCCTTTCACTTCCTTTTCGTTTCATATACGAATATGATGGGCCCCACCAATGTTGTATGTATCATGGTTAACAAAATTTTGAAGATAGATAATTTGAGTTGCATACCAGGGAAATTACTAGGTTTTGTGATTCCTCTTAAATAATGTGGTGGCCCAATTTTTTTTTTTTTTGTAACATGATGTAATGCGGACGAGTTCAAATTAAATGTATAATTTTTGTTATTTCATTTTCATTTTTATTTTGTTAACGCCGAACGGGTGAATTTTGATATGTTTCCTATACGACCATGTCTTGGTGTAGTTTGGTTTTGCATGACAAATGACCAATTCCCACTTCTCAACTGATTACTTGGCACATGGTTTACTGATACTGTAAATGGCCAATTCCCATCTCTCAAGTTAGATAAAAACTTCTATTTCAATTGGGTCTGACTATATGCACCTCCATTTCGGAGAGATGCACTCTCCCTTTCAGTTTTATTAATAAAATAATAGGTAAAAAACCTAAAATACCCTTCATTAAATATACACTATACTAGATGCACCCTCTCGACTGAATGCACCAACCTTCATTTCTTTCACCTTCCCCTAACATACAACTTTCGGTCGCCGGCAACACCATTTCCGGCGACCATTTCCGGCGACCATCAACTCAAAAATAAAAAACAGAAATGGTCGACCATATACTCCAAAAAATCACAATTTTTTTCAACTTTCGACCAACCAGTGTCGACCATAAACACTCTCGTCGACAAATCGTTGTCGACGAAATGTATATGGTCGAAACGGTTGGTCGAAAATTAAAAAAAAAACAATTTTTTTTTTAAATTCGACTATGTAAGGTCGATCAAATACACTCTCGTCGACAACAATTTGTCGACGAAGGTGTATGTAATCGACCTTATACGGTCGAAAATTGAAAAAAAAAAGAAAAAAACGGGGCGGCCGCGCGCGGCCAAGATCTGCTTTTTTTTTTTTTACAGGCGGTGGGGGTGGGGGGCGACGGGCTTGGCGAGGGAGGGAGGGGGGGCGACGGGCTCGGCGAGGGAGGGAGGGGCTGGCGTCGCCGGCGACGGGTGGTGGAGGGGCAGGTCGCCGGCGGTGGTGGTGAGGGGTGGGGGAGAAGATGAAAGAAGAAATGGAGGAGGAAGAAAGATGGAGGATTTGGGGGTGTGGGTAGTAAAATGATTTTTATGAAGGAGGGGTATTTATGACATTTGAAGAGAGGTGTGACCTAAAATTCGGGGAGTGTATAAATCGGAGGAGTGCATCTCTCCAAAATTGAGGTGCATATAGTCAAACCCATTTCAATTACAATTTAAATTATTTCTCTAATCTTTCGCTTTTCTTATTTATTTATTTCCTTGTATATCTCTTGTAATCCTATATATAGTGAACCACTCATTTCATCTCAGCACTTCCCCTCATTTTCATAAGACCAAGTTTATTGGACGCCTCCTGAATGACAAAAAAAAAAAATCTAAATTATTTTATTTTGGACGCGCAGGGCGGTTGGATACCCTTGAGGGTGTGTCTCAACACCATCCAAAAAAGGCCACTTGTCACTAGGTAATTAGGTATTTAAATTTTATTTGAATACATTTTATAATTTTAGTTTTATAATATTATTAATAAAAATTATATATATATATATATATATATATTATATTCAAATTCATAGTTCTGTTTTTTTTTCTATAAATAAAGACTAATATTGATAGGTTTTGTATTACAATTTTATATTCTCTATATTTTCTTCCAATTTTCTTTCTTCAATTCTCTATCATTATATAAAATTATTTTTCAAACTCCTAATATTATCTTAATTTTCAATCTTTTCTGAACACTTAAAATTATCCAAACCATCATGGATTCAAGACATCTATATTGTATTCCAAATTTTCAACTCTTATAATTTAATTTTATTATTGAGATTGTAGTTTATTCTAAATGTATGGTAAAATGTCTTTTTTATTACAATTTATATAAAATATTAATTATTAATTTCAAATAATTTAATAGATTTCTTACTATTACATCTTTTAAATATAATAAAAATCGATTATAGATAATATATAATTAAAAAATACTCCCTCCGTCCCATAATTACTTTCACACTTTCCTTTTTAAGACGCCCCACAATTACTTTCAGACCCTTAAAATGGAAAACCCTTTATATACTCCACCCTCACAATATCCTCAAATTCACACAAATGTCATTACTTTTTCTCCACGCATACCCAAAAGTCAACTCATTCCTTTACTTTATACATAAAAAATTACAAATTTACCCCTTAAAATCCCCACTAAATTCACTTTTCTTATTTCGTGTGCCAATTCACATGTGAAGATAATCGCGGGACGGAGGGAGTAATATATTTGAAGGTTGTGCTGGGTTGTTGATAAAGTATATAAAAAAAAGAGAAATACTAGTGTGTGTATGTGGAGGAGAGATAAATTAATTATATACTAAGTCGTCTGATGCAGATATATGTTCTGATCGAGCGCGAGTGTTAAGAACAACAAGGATAGATAACTAACCTACTGATCGCTTGTTAGCTGATCAGTTGGACAACTATCTACTCAGTTGTTAGTGCGGAATTGTGTAGGCCCTAAATATTTAGACTCATGGGTAGAATGAAAATCTTTTACAAATAATGATTTTGATTAAACAATGACTTTATCTTGTGATATTTTACTCTTTTAAAAGTATGTTTATGAAATTTATGTAATAATAAACAGATGATAAGCAATAAAGCAGTAAATGAACACAAGATTTATAGTGGTTCAAACTTCTTGTCCTACATCCACTCTCACAGTTCCAACTGTGTTATTAATTCCTTAAAAATTAGTCTTTGCTACTTTATAGTCCCAAGATGAGACTTTGACCTCGATACACCACCTGAGTGCAATTGAGTCTACTTGTTATCAGGAGAACAAGTACTCTTACAAGATACAGATTGTAAATCAAACTTAACTTCTAGAAAGAAAGTAGGGTTTGAATTTACTAAAGGTACCAACTAGTATGATGAACAAAGAGGTTTTATCAACACTTTTCTGAGCTTAAGATATGTAATGGAATACAAGCTTAGATTTCTGGAAACTTAGAGCTTCTAAATGATTCAGTACGCTTGAATGATGAACTTTGCTCGGCTGATGGTGAGTTCTTGCGTATAATTTCCGTAAGTTGTTACATGAACAACATCTTATATTTATAGAGGATTCGAGCTTGGAACAGGTCGTTGGATAAACTAGTTGTTGCATCAAATCTTCCAGGAATGGGCTCGAGATCTTCTTGGATTTGATCCTTTATGAAATTCTGGTACGACATTACCTTCAAAGGGAATGAGCATTTAATGTGCATTATATGTTGTTGTACGATCTTTGAATGATCTCTAAAACCTAGTACAATTCAACTCAATAACTGCGTTGACATCTTTTAATTGGTCCACGTCAGCTGAGTTGATTATGCAAACAGTCTTGTCTTCAGATGAGTCTGTTAGATGAGGTCCGATATTCTCTTTATCTATTTAAGGTTGTTGCCTTCTTCATTAATGCATGCTACCGGTTGACTCCTTCAGCTGAGTAGCTCTTCTAAACTTTTAAGCTTCTTAACAAGATCTGTTAGAGTCCATATCAGCTGGCATCTTCTAGTCGGCTGATCTCGTGTAGCTAATATCAGCTAACTAAGGCATACAAGAACATTGTCATCTGATTTCATTAATGGACTTTCTCGTCTTCTAGTCTTCAGTCTTCTACTCTTTAAGTCTTGAGCATACGCGGGTTGTTCCAGATGTGGTATCAACTGATTCTACATGACTAAGACTTAGACAAATATACTACCAAACTTTATAGAAACAGTTTAGGTAACCTATTCACTAGATTACAAATTATATCTAACACTAGATTAATAAGATGAGAAAGTATTACAAATAATTTGTAATCATAAAAAGATGACAAAGGAAACACTTGTATTAATAAGATGAGAAAGTATTACAAATACAAGATATAACTTATCAGCTAAGATGGTGTCTTCATCAGCTCAGTTCTGATAAGCAGATCTAACTCTGGCCTTAAGCTATTTGATGCTTTCGGGATATGTGATCTTCTCTTCGATAGCAATGTTGGTGACCATGAGCTCGATCTCTTGCGTATCATGTCTTCCATTCCTTGTGAGGTAGCTTCCAGCAAGGGAACTCAGGGAGAATGATGTTGATGTTATTTTCTCCAGCTGATTGGATAACAATCTTCCAGAACTCGTTATCCTTCTCTTGCATGTACTTGTCGAAGTATTGGAAGGCTACTTCATCTCAAGAATTCCATATCGTCTGGAAAAATGATATTTAATCTGCCAGCCCTTCTTTAGGTCGAGCAATCTTAATTTAAGTTCATCTTCGATGAAATCGTCGATGATGTTATCTTTAAGTTCAGGCTCCTCTTCTGATTCTTTTTCTACTACAGGTTCATGGCTCTTCTTCCTTTTCTTCTTTTGAGCATTCTTCTTTCTTGTGAAGGACCCTTTCATTGTAGCAGTTTCCTTCCTTTTCTTTTGCCTTAGACGGATCTCCTCTTCTGATAGAGTCTTCTTTTGAATAATGGGAGTCTCGTCTGCAACATCTTCTTTCTCCTCATCAACTGATCCAGTGATAGGTGGAAGAGCTAGGATAGCTTGCTTCCCTTTAGAATCAGCTTTGTCTAGAACATATTTCTCTACTTTCGCTAAATTTGAATCCGACAGATTAAAAGTCGAACTGTTGATAGGCCTTGTGTTGTTCCCCCTTAGTTGATGAGAGTCTTCACTTGCTCTTCTACAGTTGCTAATCTCCTGGCTAACTCAGCTTGAGCCTCTTCTGCTCTCTTAACTTGCTCTTCTGCACTAGCCACATGTTCAGATAACTTAATCCTAGCCTCATCTTCCCCCTTTTTGGCATCATCAAGGCGGGTAGTGAGAACTTTGGTAAGTGTAATGAATTCTTCCTTGAGAGCAGCTGTGAAGTCATGTAACACAATAGTTGAATCTTCACGAAGACGGTTAGTAGTTGTTGAGGCTACTTCCCCTGAAATCTTGTTCGTGTCCTGAACAAAAGATAAAGTTGAAAGTTTATCATGTTGTTGAGTGGTAAGATCTTGAAATTTAGATTCCTTCATCTTCAATTTGTCATTTTGTGTTGGGATATGAATCCTAAGACAAGTTTCAAATTGATGAGTGGATAAGTTTTGATGGCCAAAAGAAAACTTGAATAAATGTTAAGTAAAGACTGATTTGTTATGGAAATCGTCTTGTATAAGACAAGAACAGATCGTATCAAAAGTATGAAAAGAAATAAAAGAAAGAATGATTATTGATATAATGTAAAAGGATATGTGTCACATCCCGATTTTAGTTACTAGATGAAAACATCATATTTCTACTTTGAATGCTAATGTAAATCGTATTTACGAATTTATAAAAATATTTGCAGCGAAAGATTTAATAAAATACAAATTACTTATAGAAACTCAAATGCTTGTTTCAAAGAAAATAAAATAGGGCCTTCGTGAAAAGTCATGTCTAACTCGAGATGTAACTAACTAATTAAAAGCAAAAATTGTTGGGATATGAACCCACCCCTTAGGTTTGATTTGATTATGATGTAATTAGTTTTGATGGCCAAAACACTTAACTAGTTTAGTAATCTGATAGGATAAGCTGAGATGTATAGAACAACTTATAATGTCTTAGTCTAGTCTAAGTGAGATCAGCTGTATGTATATCAGCTGAGATCACATTTGTTTTTACACGCGCTCACTCAAGATCTGAAGAGTAGAAGACTAAGAAGACCTGGAAAATTGAAGGAAGACCAAGGTTGAAGAATCAGATGAGAAGGACTTTATATGCCTTATCAACTGATATGGACTTCCAGAGAAATCTACTGATCGAAGCTCTCAAGAGTTAGAAAGATTCAAATCAGATGAGAAGTCAAAGATCAAAAATCATATGAGTTGGACTCAACTGATTATCAAAATCAGATCAGAAGATTACTTCATGACAGATAGGCTACTCCTTAGAGGATCAGATCAGATAAAGTACCAGACGAGATCAAGTACTAAATCAGACGAGTATACAGATCAGACGAGTATCAAGATCAGACGAGTACGAGATCAGCCGACTAGAAATCTGCATGAAAACTAAGTGTGAATCTCGAAGACATTGACTTTCCATATCCAATGAAGGCAAGTTCCAGATTTTGTGGAATAAGTATCAATCAAGAAACAATCAAGAGATTACGCTGCAATCAAGGATAATCACAATGTCTAGTTTCTCCTAACGGCTAGTTGATTGATGATTAGTCCTATAAATAAAAGATCAATACAAAGTGAGGAAACACAGAAACTATACGCAGTTATCAAGCTTACGAAGAACACACCAAGCCGATTGAAGCAAAGTGCATTCAAAGAAAAGTTCTTCAAGCCTGTTTTAAATTTACTAGTTTCCTCATCAACAAGAAATCGAACCACGTTTATCATTTGATATATTTATTGGTTTATGCATAGTGGTTAAGCAATATGTTGCTTGAACCATTAGTTGGAGATAGATAAAAAATAATCCAAACCCAAACACTCTAGCTATTATAAGGTTTAGTTGTTCAAATTGTAAGAGTACAAGTGCTCGTAAACACTTGTGGAGACCACAACAATTTGGTGATTGCTCAGAGCTCAAAGTCCTTCACTTCTATACCTTACAACCAGCAGACCTGATATAACCTTTGTTGTAGGAGTATGTGTTAGGTTCCAAGCCAATCCTAAACAAAGTCATCTAGAAGCAGCCAAGAAGATACCGAAGTACTTGAGAGGTACAATCAATCTACCGAAAAATAAGAACTTAGTCGGAATCTTAGAGAGATGATTTTTGTCGCCGGAAAGCCTTTTCACTAGAATTAAAAGTGAAAAATGAATTTAGATCCCTCTTTTTTTTATAGTAAATAGTGAAGGGACATTTACTCCCCTAGTAAAATGATACGTAGAGAGGCTAGGATTGGAGAAGATGAAGCGACATCATCCTATGGAAGGCCCAGATTAACAATAAAAAATACACTTAAAAAATAAGCGAGAAAGACGTGAAGAATATTTCTAAAAATATTTATTCTGAACATTTTCGCTAAAAGCTATAATGGTCCAGAATAGGGGGAGTGGATGATGTGACATAATAGTGTTCGATTATTAGAAGAGTTCTCATAAGAAAATTAATTCCGAATATTCCACAAAAGAGCACAAGGTAGATCGCTATTCAGATCAGAAGAGTTATCAGAACTGAACAAGAATGATTAGGTTAAGCAAACTCTCAATAACCTGTTCTGATCGTAGAATATGATTTGTCGAAGAGGATCTTATCTCTCCAGAATAGGCCCATTCTCTCTTAAAAACAGATCAGCCGTCCAGATAAGGTGCTTTAAAGGGACCTAAATTTCCTCCTACATAATCTGAGTAGAAGATCATGCATACGGATAAACCATTGAAGTTCTATGTCGATGAAGTTATGACTAAGATCTCCCTCGACCAGATCAGAACAGGATGACTTCTTAGGAATATATCAAGACGCTGAGTCAGGTCTGGTCGTGATAAGGATCATCACAACATATAAGAAGAAGAATAGTCGAGAGTTAGAAACCGTTCTTAGCTGACAACTAAGGAGCTCTTCCCTTCATGAAGGTAACACTTTGTCGCAGAGTTCATACGATCTTATTGTGTCAGAATATCTCTGCAGAAACGCGCGCACTACATGGAATATTTAATGAGTGTTAGAATCGTACTATTGTACTATGACGTGGCATAATTTAATAACAAACCCTACACACGGGATTACTATTCTACCCCTCAAGGAGAAGGTATTTAAAGCATTCCATTTCATTTCAAAAGGTTAAGGCTTACTCCCACTATTCATTTTTTATCTCTCTATTGTTCATCACCTTCTCCATTAGCATTCACTAAATTGAGCGTCGGAGGACCGTCGGAGGACACCTATTCGGCCCGGTTTTTGTGCAGGTCACAACCCTCGTTCTCGAACGTTCGTTCACACCCACCTACAAAGGATTTTCAAGGAACACATTTAGGTAATTAACATTTCTTAGCACAATCAGTTCTTAACACTCTTTTTCACTTCTGTGATTTTGATGATGTCTCATCAAGTTGTTTTATAAAATTGTTAAGTTAAATTCATGTCACGTGTCCCGCTTGTTTTGACAGTTGTTCCTCTCTCTCAAATTTAGTATTTTTTTTTCTCTTTGCTTTATCTTCCCCACACCAACATTGTTGTTTAACCAGTAACACCATCTCCTGAACTCTACGCATCCTTTGTTTTTATTGTTTTACGTCGACTCACACCTAAGTTAATTTTACCCTCTAAACCTGCTCCCTCCTTCTGCTTATTTAGTTTAACCCTTTGATTCCCTCGACGATGACATCTCTGACAGAGTTACAAGTGTGTAGGTTTGTGTATTTACTTTATCGTGGTAATTCTTTTTGCATTTTAATTTTTATTTATTCTTACTATTTGGTGTACGTTTGTGTTTTATTCAAACTTTTTTTTATATTGAGTTATTAATTTGATTGGAACTTACTGCACAATTGATAGGGTTTTAGAAAAATCTGAAATTAAAGCTGCTAGCTTATACATATTTGAAATTATTTTATCTTGAACTAATTATTCAACAGAGAACTCTTTTAATAGGTTATTATTGTTGTATGTTTATACGCTCACAAACTGTTTGACAAATTATTGTTGAAATTAAAGTTGCTCGCTTGTAAGTATTTGAAATTATTTTATCTTGAAATAATTATTTGGCAGAGAACTATATGTTCGTTGAAACTCGAAGATTTCTTTCACAAGATTTTAAAAATTCTAAACAGTTATTGTGCTCTAAGTTGTGATGCAATTAGACACAAAGTTTTAGAAAGATTGCTTATTACCTTCGTTCAATGGGAAAAAAATTAGAAGACTTTTTATGTCTAAATAACAATGTACAGATGAGTTTCGAAGATAGTATGACAAAAGAATTTCAAACTGAACAAGACATACTTGTAGCTACGAAAGATTTTTTAGCTATTGAACAATTAAATGAAGAGCAAAGATTTGCTTACAATCAGATTCTATATCATGTTAATAATAATTTGCCATAATTGTGTTTTTCGTGGATAGTCCTAGAGGTACAGGAAAGACTTATTTATATAAAACACTTCTTGCTATGATAAGATTTGTTGGACATATTAATTGCACTAGCTAGGCTACTTTAGGTGTGGCAGCATCATTGCTTTCTGGGGGATGCACTTCACATTCAAGATTTAAAATTTCTCTTAGATGATAATGATTTTAAATATTGTAGTATTAGCAAGCAAGTCACATATTGTCTCATCTAACAAGAATGACCAAAATAATTATTTGGGATGAAGTTACTATGGCAAAACATAGTACTATTTAGAAATTTGAAAAAATGCTGAAGGACGTAATGGATTCACAGTGAATATTTGATGGTAAAATTATAGTATTTGGAGGAGACTTCCGCCAAACACTGCCGATGATTCTTAAAGGTACCAAAAATGATACAATATCATTTATGCTTCCATTGTCATGTCACATTTATGGAATCAATTTGAAAAACTAAAGCTTACACAAAATATGCGAACTTTACTTGATCCTAACTTCTCATCGTATTTGTTGGAAATTGGTGATGGAATTGAAGATACTAATGATAAAGACGAAATTCAAGTATCATCCAGAATAAACATTCCTTTTACAGGTGATATTACATTATTAAATGCATCGATAGACATGGTATTTTCAAATATTAGTAACTGCAATTTGGATTTTCCCTATTTATTAACAAATCCATACTTACTAACATAGATGAATTTGTCCATGAGATAAACGATGTTCTAATTAACAAATTTTCAAGGGAAGAGACCACATATTTTAGTTGTGATAAAAGCACGGGTGTTTGTGTTATGCCAAACCAACAAGAATTGTTTCATTCTTTGACCCCACATGGGCTTCCTCCTCACACGTTAACATTAAAAATAAATGCACCAATTATTTTGCTGAGAAATATTAATCCAACTAAAGGACTGTGTAATTGTACGCGTCTTCTTTGCAAAGATTTTGATAGAAATGTTGTGTTCGCTGAAATATCAATTGGTACACATGTTGGAAAATTCGTATTTATTCCACGTATAACATTAGAAGCCCCACAAGATAGTTTTTTATCTAATCCATTTAAGCAAAAAAAATTCTCAATTCGGCTATGTTATGCAATGACAATTAACAAAGCACAAAGCCAAATTTTAGACTTTGTTGGTGTTTATTTAAAAGAACCTGTATTTTCACATGGTCAACTTTATGTTGCGTTATCGAGAGCAAAAACCATAGATCAGTTCAAAGTACTCATTATACCATTAGCGCCATTAGTACAAACTACTAATCCCCTAAGGTGCAAACAATTACTAAGGGGCCAAGTACATATAGAGCACAAAATATTGACTTTAAACGGGGCTCGCGCAAGTGGACGATGGGATTAGTTCCCCGATTAGTCGGTCCTTGGACCGGATACCGAGGCATAAAAAAAGTACAAACTACTAATATAACAAAAAATATTTTGTACCATGAATTTTAAAGGTGGCCAATTTCACTAAATCCTACTAAATCACAAACATAGGTATATTTTTTAATTTTGCATTTATTAATTAAGGTACTCATTTTCTATGTAATTAAGTTTCTTATTGATTATATTAATTAAAGGTGGCCAATTTCACTAAGGTATATTCTGCATTTATTAATTAAGGTACTCATTCTGCATTTATTAATTAAGGTACTCATTTTCTATGTATATTTTTTAATTTTGCATTTATTAATTAAAGGTGGCCAATTTCACTAAATCCTACTAATTAAGTTTCTTATTGATTATATTTCAACTTATTTTTCAGTACATTCGAACTTGAATGAGAACGAGGCACATTGGTTTATCTTGAATGAATCCCTATATCATTGGGAATTCGATGATTATTACTAAAGCAATGACAAGGTGTACGTGCTTTTTTATCATTCATTTTTTCATTAATTTATACTGAATTCGATCTATTGTTTATTTTGCCAAAATCAAATTTTATTTGTCTTTCTGGTTACGAATAATAAAGCAAGATCAAAATGAAGTGAGTAAAAATGACGTATAAATGAATTTGAATGAATATTGGGAACTTGAGGACTAGACAATGAGTAAAGTAGTAAATGGTAGTTTATGAAGATATCCTGAATAGATTAACTTCTTGACTTAAATACCTTGTTTCTATTCTTATAAGACACTAATATAATAAATTTTATGACTTTTCCATTTGGAAACAAGACTCCATGTGGCAGTGGCAGATCTTTTCATCAATTTGGGGTACCACTGTACCCCAAAATTAAAATTTTATATTTTTTTTTCTTAGGTAAAATAAAAAAATAATAATGTTTAAAAAATTGACAACTAAAATTATACCTCCATTCTCAAATTTAATATCTTTTGTACCCCCAATTTTTAAATTCTGGATCTGTTATTGTCATGTGGTTTTGCAACGTATTACCCAATGTCTTTAAGCACCAACATTTCAAGTCTCTGGAGCTAACACAAAAAAATCTAATTTTGTTGAATTTTTTAATTTTGCAAATGTGATTGATTAAATATTTTACTAAATTTTGGTGTTTTCTTTTTTAACTTTGCGCATGTGATGGAAATCAACTATCTATGATGTTGTTTACAGTAAAGTACGTTATTCAGTATTCAGATGTTTACTTGTCATTCAAATGATCTTACATTTTCATGGAATAATTTAGTTTAAGTTCATTTTGACAATGTTTTACAAGTTCACATTCAAAAGTCAAAACTGATGTCATTAAATTATACTTTCACTTTTACAAAAGTTAAAGCAATCCAACTCACTCTCACTAGTATATATAAAGAGAATTTAGTCATTTAACATAAATATATTTTATTTAAAAAAATATACTCCCTCCGTCCCACTATAATTTTTCCCTTTCTTTGGGGTGTTTTGATTAAGATATATGATAAAATAATAGATGTAGTACAAATGATGTGATGGTGAGAAAGAAAATAATAGATGAGTACGAGAGTTATAACTTTAGGGAGAGGGTTACAACCATTGTGGGAATAAGCAGCAGCAGGAGCGGAGTATGGAGAGAGAGCGACCAGAAGCAAGTAGACCAGGAGTGAGGGAGAGGACGAGAGTTGAGGTCAGGAACCCTCAAACTGAGTGGACAACGGTTCGGCACAAACGAGATCGAAACTACGTCCGCATATCGTCAAACTGGAAACAAGGAGAAGAAAGAGGACAGCGCCGGAGGAACTGGGACGACGACCTTATCAGGGATACGAGGATGTTCTTCTTCAAAAACTTCCCAGAAGGATGCAACGTTGAAACCCTGAGGAGATGCTTCAACAAGATCGGCCAGGTGGTGGACATCTTCTGCCCAAATAAGCGAGACATCGAGGGGAAGAGATTCGGTTTTGTCCGATTCCAAGAGAAAGATATCCAAGATAATAGCACCTTTCTAGACCTTGCTAACCAGATTTGGATCGACAGCTACAAACTCAGAGTTTACGTGTCGAAATACAATCGGGAAAAACAGACCTATATACGAGCCCCAACTTTAATACCTAGCGACAAAGCAGGAGAAAGAAAGGCATACATGTCTTACAAAGATACCATTAGCAGGGATCAAAGGATACCAACTGTCCCCGCCCCTCAGGCGCCACAGGTGGACCTGACTTTTGAATCCAAAGAAGAGGAAAGAAGAATGGCTTAAAGATTTTCACGTGGGATTACTGAAAAAGGATCTCCTTTGGAAAGATTACGGCGATGAAATTCGGTGGGAATAAATTAGCCTTACAGTACTTGGGGGATGGCGCGATCCTGATACAAAAAATGGAAGATAAATATCCTCTCGACATTATCAACGTCCTGGACGAATGGACAACCCACTGGTTCGAATGGATAAGGAAGTGGAAACTAAATGATGTAGCGCATAAAAGAAAAATCTGGACTAGATGGGTGGGCGTGTCGGCTCATGCGTGGAACTCTAGATTTTTTAGAGCAGCAAGTGCGCGAATCGACAATTTCATAAGAATAGACAGAAACACAGAACTGAGAACACATCTGGAGTCGGCGAGAGTCCTTCTCTCGGTGCCATACCTTACTGAGGTAAATCGCACAATAATAGCTAAGATCGATGATCTTATTTTCACCGTACGAATTGTTGAGGAGCTCCCTCTCCAACACGGAGAAAACCCAGGTTTTGAATCGGAGGTATCGGACTCCTCAGTGAACGGGATACTGGAGACATCTAGGGCGGCCGCCGGCAAGGACGAGACGGTGGTTCAGGGAAGCCTAAAAGGCGGGGTAAACGAGGAAGAAGACGATGCAGTAAATGAATCAAGTGGTCCCGAGAACACTAGAATTCAATACGGTGCGCTAGATTCGAGAGATACAATCAATCTTGAAGTTCCCCACATAGAAAATACCGTTTGCATGCCTGTGGACCCCACTAACATTACTAAGCAGCATAGTAGTATCGTGGGGTGTGGGGTTGAAAACCCATTTGGGCCAAACCTATCTAATCCCTCAAGTGGGCCTAATTTATCTAAGCCCAACCCTGATCTTATTATTACTGATGATCACTCCTCTAGATCCCCTGAAGCCCATACCTCATTAGAAGCCCAGGACGTGAGTAACCTTGCTACCCAAAATCAAATTAATCTTAATTCTGACCCGAACACCGACCCAACATCGAAAGAGCCAAAATCCCTTTTGACCCAGCAGACCACAAGCAGTTTCGAGATAGCCCTTGTGCCTCTTTCAGTACATCAAGGAATCACGACCCCCAAATCACAACATTTAGAAAAGTTTGAATCCCAAATTGAACCGGAAGAACCTCAAGGATGCCAACAACACCAACTCACTGAGAGCAGAGCGGTACCAGCGGCCACCCCCACGACAGAGAGAGTACAACTTGGGGCTAAAATCCAGAAGAAAAAGTAAAAGGGCAAATCGAAAAAACAACAGAAAAAAGAAGAAGGGCAAAAGTGGGCACAATTTGTGACTGATTTCGATACTCCAGCGGGTGAAGACAACAACGGAGCAAAGAAAAATGAGGGCAACAAAAGAGCAAAAAAAAAAGGGCCAATCCATGGAAGGAGATAGAGATCCTCTCAGAAAAAGCTAAGTGGACAACTAGAGACACTTGGGAGTTGGGGAAAATGATGGGCCTCACAAACACTATGCCGGAAAAACACATCATCCAGAGGTTTACAGAGATGGAATTGGAGAAAGCTACCCACTAGGAAGAAGATACGGAGAAAGCTAAACAGGTAATTTAATGATTATTTAATCCTACAATATAAGAGGCTTGGGGAGCAGAGCTAAGTGCAGAGAAGTTAGAGAGTTAATCAAAAAACACAAAGTAGACTTTTGTTGTATCCAGGAGACAATAAAAGAAAATATTGACGAATTTTTATGTCGTTCCATCTGGGGAACGTGTAACTTCAACTGGGCATATAAAGAGTTAGTGGGTCGGGCAGGTGGTATCCTCTCTATTTGGAATTCGGAGACTTTTTCAGTTAGCAGCAGCTGGTATATGGAAGGTGCAGTTATAGTTAATGGGTTGTGGGGAGCGGATAAAATTCATACATCGATAATCAATGTGTACGCCCCTGGATCCCAAACCGAGAGAAGAGGCCTGTGGGACCGTATACTGACCGTAGTACATCAATCATCAAACTCTTGTGTGTGTGTGGCAGGAGATTTCAACTCTATTAGAAGAGAAGCAGAAAGATGTGGCAGAAGAGCGGAGCCGGATAGAGGAGACATACACAGTTTTGATTCATTCATCCGAAGTTCGAGCTTGATCGACCTACCGCTACATGGGAGATCCTACACCTGGTATAAACCAGATGGAACCTGCAAAAGTAGAATTCATAGAATAATGATAAACTCGAACTGGACATCACAGTGGCCAACGATGGCTCAAAAAGGACTCCGGAGGTCAGTATCCGATCATGTACATATCATCATCGAAACAAAGTAGAAGGACTGGGGGCCAAAACCGTTTAGGTGTTTGAATGCATGGATCCCCCAAAAAAGCTTCAAAAATTTAGTTGCTGAAAAATGGAACACCTACGAGATCGATGGATGGGGAGGATTTGTTTTCAAAGAAAAATTGAAGCAACTCAAGGAGGATATAAAAAAATGGAATACAACTGAATTTGGCTTCATCGAAAAGAGAATAGAAAAGAGGAAAGAGGAAGTACTAAAGTTGGACATAATAGATGACACGCTGGGTCTTGAAGAAACGAAAATCATGAAAAGAAACGAAGAGAGGGCACTTCTAATATCAGAATTTAGAAACAAGGATAGTATGCTACACCAAAAGTCCCAATGCAAATGGCTTAGAGATGGAGATTGCAACTCGAGCTACTTCCATAAGACAATTAATAGTAGACGAAAGAGGAATGAGATAACAGGGATACAAATAAATGGTGTATGGACTGAAAGAGTCGAAGAGGTGAAGAAGGGGATCTTTGAGTACATCAACACCCATTTCAAAAGAGATAAAAAATGCAGGCCATCCTTGGCACCTGATTTCTGCACAAAGAAGATCACTAATTATGAGGACAACTGTTCATTAACCGCCCCCTTCTCCGAGGAGGAGATAAAAAATGCAATATGGTCGTGTGAAAGTTCGAAAAGCCCGGGCCCTGATGGATTCAATTTTGGCTTTTATAAAGACTTTTGGGAGATATACAAATATGGTTTTATGAGATTAATGAGAGAATTCCACCAAGAAGGAAAACTGGTTCGAGGCCTCAATCCAACATTTATTATGTTAATCCCAAAAAAGGAAGATGCAGCAGACATGGGTGATTTTAGACCGATCTCATTAATCGGGGGAGTTTATAAGATCATTTCGAAGATTCTGGCAACAAGATTAAGCAAGGTCATATGTTCAATTATCTCAGAACAACAAAGTGCGTTTGTAGGGGGGAGACAAATTCTTGACAGCGTGGTGGTTCTTAACGAAATAATTGACGAGGCAAAAAAAGAGGGCAAAAGGAGATTGCTTTTTAAGATCGATTTTGCAAAGGCCTACGACACAATCGAATGGAGCTACTTGAAATCGCTGATGGAGAGATTCGAATTCCATCCAAAATGGATAAAATGGACCATGGAATGTATGTCGACATCCTATGCCATAGTCCTAGTTAACGGCAGCCCATCCGAGGAATTTAAAATGGAAAGAGGTCTTCGAAAAGGGGACCCTCTCTCCCCATTTCTATTCCTAATAGCAGCAGAAGGGTTAAGCATCATGCTATCAAAAGCTACCCAACAAGGAATATATAAACCTATTGAAGTGGGGAGGAACAGGGTACGGATCTCTCACCTCCAATTTGCTGACGATAAAATCTTCACTGGGGAAGCATCTATGGAGAATATCACTTTCATCAGGAGATTCCTAAAGATCCTAGAAAGTGTCTCGGGTCTGAGGGTAAATACAAACAAATGTTGCGTCTACGGAATCAATGTTCGAGAGGAAGAAAGTGCTGAAATGGCCGGAATAGTGGGCTGCAATGTAGGAAAAACACCTTTTTGCTATCTTGGTATGAAGGTCGGTGCACCTGTCAGATCTATATCCGAGTGGAAATAAGTGGTACTAAAGATAAAGAATCGGTTAAAGAAGTGGGAAGGCCTCAAAATCTCTATAGGGGGCAGACTTACCTTACTCAAGGCGGTATTATCATCTATCCCGGTGTATTATCTATCCACATTTCGAGCACCATCAGCTACGCTAAAGGAAATAGAAAGTCTGTAGAGAAACTTCTTCTGGGGAGGTGTTAGTGTAAATGACAGAAAAAAGATATCTTGGGTAGATTGGAAAAGTATATGCAGGCCTAAACAAGAAGGAGGACTAGGGGTCAGAAATCTGAAGTTGTTTAATGAAGTACTTTTGGGGAAATGGATATGGAGATTTTGCACCGAGAGAGAAAGCTTATGGGCAAGAGTGATTAAGTCAAGATGGGGGGTGAAGTGGGGAGAGGAACTGATCCCAAAAATCGAGACAAGAACTAGGCAAATACACGGGTGGTGGGGTGATATTATAAAAATAGGAAGAAGTATGGAGGAGGCAAACAGGGGTGGATTTGGGAGAATTTGAAAAGAGGTATAAGAGAGGGTAGCAACATACTATTTTGGGAGAATAGATGGGCAGGGAACGTAGTTCTTAAGAATAACTACCCTAGACTATATCACCTTAATCTGGGCAAAGGGAAGACGCTAAAAGAAATGGGAACATGGCGAGAAAATGAATGGGAATGGAGATGGGAGTGGAGAAGACCTCTTAGAAATAGAGATATTGATATGCTTAACGATTTGCTTAATGTGATTAACAGGTACAAGCCGACGCAGGATATGGAGGACTACTGGACATGGAGTTTATCACCGAGCGGAAGATTCACCACTAAAGAAACTTATAAGAAGCTGATTTCGAATGAAATTGAAGCGTTACCATTTGAAGATAAAAAGACAGCTTTTAAATCGATCTGGAACAAGATCACACCTTCAAAAGTTTCAATACATTCTTGGAGAGTGACCTTGGGACGGATTCCAACCAAAATTGAGCTACAAAAGAGAGGTACACTGCCCCCAAATACCAATGTAAACTGCGTCCTATGCGGAGATAAACCAGAAACGGTACAACACATTATATGCGAATGCCCTTCTTCTTATCTCGTCTGGATGAAAGTCCTCAACTGGCTAGGATGTAAATCTGCTCTTCCTGCAAACCCCACGGACAGCTTACTCTATTTCAGTTAGCTATTTTGTGATAAAAAGGTGAACATGATCCTCACTAGTCTATGGGAATGTGTGGTGTGGATTCTATGGAAATATAGAAACGCCAAGATTTTTAGAGGAGAAGAGATGGGGATAGATAAAATGGTGGAAGATATCATTTCAAGGAGCTGGAATTGGATTACTATAAAGGATACGAAATTCAGAAGCTTGGAATATTGAACCTGGAGAACAAACCCAAAAATGATGCTGCAAGATTAATTAGCAAAACTGTTTTCATTTCTGCAGAAGGCTGATGCCCTTGACTCTTTTGCTTTATGCATGATATATGGTATGTCTGATTTGTAGACACCAAATATCATCATATGTGTACTTTGTACATTTGTGAATAATACTACTTTTACCGACCAAAAAAAAAAAACAACCATTGTGGGAGAGAGTTATAACTAAAAAAAAAAAAAAACTCTCTCCTCAAATGGGTTATACTGCATTAACCGTCCTTTTGTTGTTTTTTGCTGACAAAAGTGGGCTTGGCCCACATAAATATTTTTTTATTTTTTTTTATGTTGCTTTTTTCATTCAGCCTTTTTATATATTTATACAGATTGGAAAAATAAATTACATACAGTACCAATAATTAAAATTATACTGTTGGATTAATTTTTTTTTTATTTCATCTTCAAAATTTAAATTCATACAACGGTCATTTTTTTCCCCTATAAATACATCACATTCACATTTTTTCTTTCTCACTCTTCCACTAAAATTTTACCAAATACTCTCTTCACTCCACTTTATTTTCTATCTCAATCCATTATCATATTTGTGTTCTTAAAATTTTTGTTTCCATAATAAATGGACAAAATTAATAAAGAATTTCGTAGAAATTTGTTCAATCATCCTAGAAATTTGTTCGTAGAAATTCATTAAATTCACAAAATTTTGAATATTCTCAATTTGGCTCGTCCACTCAATTTCCACTCAATTACGGAAAATTTTCACATACTCCTTCATATTCTCAAAATTTTTAAGGTCACAGAAATTTCGCTGATAACTCGAGCAACTCTTTCCCATCAAATTTTTCCACTCTGACTTTCGAATTTTGGCAACACTCATCGGGGCAACATTTCGGTCAGTCTCCGCCTCAAATATTCTCTAGTCCACAAGCAACCGGAATGTCGTCGAGATATCGGAGTGGCAAAGAACCGGAAACTCCAACATTCGTCCCGGAGACACAACTATCTCAACCATCAACCCCAATTGATTTAGAAATTTCAGATCAAGAGTGTGTCACTGGTGAAAAGCATTCGTCTAACAAGTGGACAACAAAAGAAAACAGGTTGTTGGCAAATTATTTTGTCACGATAAGTGATGATCCCATAATCGGCAATGATCAGAAATCGTCGGCATTTGGGAAGAGAGTCACTGATTACTACAACGAGAATCGCCCCACCGGTGCTCCTAAACGACGTGTCCAGCAAGCAAAACCACACTGGCTAAATACAATATTGCCAAAGGTAAATCTTTTTAACGCTTGCTATAATACTGATCTAGTGTCTACAAGAGCGACTCCAACAACAAAGACATAATGCATATGATACACAAGAAATTTTGAGATTGCACTCATGACAAGTCGTTTAACTACGAGCCTGTATGGATGATTATCAAGGATCGTCCACTATATTTTCCACAGTACAATGATTCGATTGATTCATCAAAGAAAGCAAGGACCTCTGACTCAAACACAATTAACAACTCTGCTAGATTGGATTTTGATCTAAACATTGACGACACTCGTCCATTTGGAGAGGACGCAACCAAAAGAAAAGAAAAAGGAAAATCTAAGGCTAGATCAGGGTCAAAAGGCAACGACAAGATCGAAAAATGTCTTGAAAAATTTACAGATTACAGCGATTGTAAAAAAAGAGAAGTTATATCGCTTGAAAAGGCGACTGCATTGAAAGAGCGTGAAGTGCAGATGGATGAATGGAAATTTGTTTATCATCAAGATACCTCCAATTGGACGGACGAGCAGCGTGCCGCTCACCAACGTGTGTGTGAGAAGATTATTGCCGGGTGGAATTCATAGAACAATTTATCAGTCTTATCTTTATCTTATTAATGTATCCTTTATGTAATATCTTTTTTCGATTAATGTAAATAGTCGTTAAGTTATGTTTAATTTATGTTATATCTTTTTTCGATCAATGTCTTTAAGTTAATTTATGTTTAATTTACATTTAATAAAACTAGTCGTTAAAAAATTGGTCGTTAAAAAACTAGCCGTTATAAACTAGCTGTTAGAAAACTAGCTGTTAGAAAACTAGTTGTTACAAGGAAGTAGGTGTATATATGTGTGTCTTATGTTGTGAGGTTCTTCACATCCTACATTTGAAGAATAACCTCTCAAATAGTTTTACTTAAAAATGTCGCAATATTCCACGAGTTCCAGCCAATCCGATAAATTTGATGACCAACCCGGTTCACCTGGTGAACAAATGATGTTAACGATTCTTCAACATTTGGAAGACGATGTGCACAGTGTATCCTGATCACATCTTTCGAAGAAGATTTCGCATGCGAAGGGAATTATTCATTTGTATTATGAATGAACTTGAGAATCGATCTCTTTTTTTTCAACAAAGACCCGATGCCGCCAGAAGACAAGTGTTGTCACCACTACAAAAGTGTAGTGCAGCGATTCGTCAACTGGCTTATGGAGTTCCTGCCGACAATCTTGACGAGTACCCACGAATTGGTGAATCAACAGTTATAAAGTGTCTTTTCAATTTTTGTGAAACTGTGGTTGCAGTATTTGGTGATTGCTACTTGAGAAGGCCGAATCACAATGATACTCAACTTCTTTTCCAAATGCACGAGTTTAGATATGGCTTTCCAGGCATGTTAGGAAGTCTTGACTGCATGCACTAGGTGTGGCGAAATTGTCCCGTTGCTTGGAAAGGTCAATTTACAAGAGTTCATGGGTCACCTACAATCATCCTTGAAGCAGTCGTGTCTCAAGACCTATGGATATGGCATGCATTTTTTGGAGTCACAGGATCGCGCAACGATATCAATGTTTTGAATGAGTCTCCTCTATTCAACAACGCTGTAGATGTTGTTAATCCTTAAATGCCTTAACATTATCAACAATATCTTAATTTGACCTTCCGAGATTTTTTCTAAGTCTTTTCTGAAATGCTACATTAAATGTTGATCTAAATGTTGTCGCATTTCTAGCAGGATCTAAAAGCTTCTACAAGGATCTGGAACCTGGAAGATTCCAGAACATTGGAGAACATGCTAGAGCAGCCTGGAACCATTTAGAACGACCTGGAGCATACAAGAAGGATCTAGAAAGATCATGGAAGTTGAGCTCCTAAAAAATAGGACCTCAATGTGGAAGCCTCTAGAATTCGTATCCCACTTCTATAAATACCGATTGAAGGCTTCATAATTCAGTGTATTCTATTCGAGCAATAACCTAGACCGAGCGTTCATCCCTGTTAGGATTTGTGGCCAATAGTTTTACATTTTAAATCATACGAAGTATCCCATCCGTATGGCTGTGTGTCTTGTTATCTATTGAGAGTGTAATCATAGATAGACTAGGCATTTCGACAGTGTGTAATCTTATACACTTAGATCGTTTTTAAAACTTGGCACCTGCCTCTTTTGTAGTTTCGTTGTGAAGGTTATTGTTGTAACATTTCACACAACATTTGTACTTGAAGATAAGTATTGATTTACGCCATAAGGCAGACATAGATTTTTATTTATAAAATCTATGTTAAAAATATTTCCATTGTGTCTCGTTTGTTTTTAGTGTTTCAAGTCTTCCGCTATGTATCTAAATTTCTGATATTCTGTTAGAGTCAGTGTTGCACTATTTGTCTCAACATTCTTTGCAACATTTATCGACTTATACTTAAACACTTCATACACCCCGCACACTTTCAGTTGGTATCAGAGCTGATACCTGATGACACTAGGTTAGATCTTTGGTCAAGTGTGTTTTTAGTGTAGGTTAGCAATGGAAACACATCACATATCCACTGCACTTAGGCCACCCGTTTTAGATGGTTCAAATTATTCTTATTGGAAGCCTAAGATGCGTATATACATCAAGTCGATTGATGAACGTGCTTGGAGGACTGTACTTACAGGCTGGGAAGCTCCAAAGAGACCAGCAGATGCAGATGGTGAAGTTCAACTCAAGAGAGAAGTTGATTGGACGGCTGATGAAATAACAACAGCAAGCTACAATTCTAAAGCTTTAAATGCTATTTTTACTTATGTTGATGTTTCAATGTTTAAAATTATATCTAACTGTTCTACTTCTAAAGATGCATGGGACAGGTTGCAAGAGCATTGTGAGGGTTCAGACAGTGTTCGAAGGACTAAGCTTCGAATGTTGGGGACAAAATTTGAGAATCTCCGAATGAAGGAAGATGAAACTATTTCATCCTACAATGAAAAGTTAAGTGAGATAATCAATGAATCGCATTCTCTTGGTAACCCTATTTCTAATGTTAGAGTAGTTCATAAGATATTAAGATCTGTTCCTAAGAGATTTGATGCTAAAATTTGTGCTATTGAAGAGGCAAAAGATACAGATACGTTGAGTCAAAATGAATTAGTGAGTATTCTTAGAACATATGAGATAAACACTAATCAAGTTTATGAAACTAATGTTGATAAGAAAGTTGTGGTTTTTAAAGGAGAAACATCAAGCAAATCTGAGTCTCAACCTATCATTACCGAGGTTGCTTCGGATGAAGAATTGCTTGATGAATGCCTCAATGATCCTAACAACATTGCCTTGCTCACTAAGCACTTTAATAAGTTTCTTAAGAAATCTGTGAACAAATCTAGAAATATTCAGCCTAAGATTCATATCAATACATCAACACCTCAACCAGAAAGGAGAAAAGGTCAATTCACACCAAGACTGTCAAAGAGTGAAGGTAAACCAAGGTATGATCCTGAATTTCGAAAATCAGTTCAATGCAATGCTTGTTCTGGTTATGGCCATTATGCAAATGAATGTGCCAATACTAGACTTAAGCAAAAACTGAACTTTAGTGCTACCTTGAGTGATGATTCTGATGATGATCTTGATGAATTAAATCAGAATGAATATTCAAATTTTACCAGAATTGATTATAATGATTCCTCAGATGATGATCTGGATGAAACAGATTCTGATGTTGTACCTGATACTTCAACATCTACAGCAACATCAGAACAGAGTCACCCAGATTTGAACTGTTTTAATGGTTTGGTTGATGATGCAGGAAAAATGACTGATGACAATGAATACCAAAAGTTGTTAGATGATTGGAAGAATCAGAAACTCACTCTTAATTCTTTGAATAAAAAGAATGAGGATCTGATAGACACAATCACCAAGCTAGAAGTCATTCTTACCAAAAGAGATCTGGAAATCTGTAACTTAAAGGAAAAATTGATAAATTCTACTTTATTTTTCAAAAAATATTCCAAGAGTGCTTCTGAGGTAAATAATGTTATAGCTACTGGTAAGTCTAATAATCATGGTATAGGTTATGATGGTACTACTGCTTATATTTCTGATAAATTTAGAAAACCTGTGAAATTTGTGAAGGCAAATGTTGACACATCTGGTGCAACATCTGCAGAAACAGAGTCTCACAAGGTTAAAAGGTAGTATATCTGTCATTACTATTTCAAAATTGGTCACATTCGTCCTTACTGTATAAAGTTGTTAGAAGAACAGAAAAACTTGAAAATGCTGCATAAGAAACTGTCACCTCTTGGTAAACATTTTCTGAAATCTGCATGGAAACCAAAAGCTACCTGTAATGTTGTTCATACCTCCTTAAAAGCATGTCTACCTGATTTATGGTACTTTGATAGTGGTTGTTCTAGACATATGACAGGTCGTATTGATTTCTTATTTGATTATGTGACCTTGAATAGTGGTAGTGTTACATATGGTGGTGGTTCTAAAGGAAAGATTGTTGGTAAAGGAACTTTGAATGTTGAAGGTTTTCCTAAGCTTAAAAATGTCTTACATGTTGATGGCTTACTTGCAAATCTGATTAGCATTAATCAACTTTGTGATGATAATTTGCATGTGAAATTTGATAAAGATTCATGTTATGTTCTTAATAAAGATGAAGTATGTGTCATGACTGATACTAGGTCAGCTGATAATTGCTATCTTATTGGAACAAATATGTGTAACTTGTCAAAACTTGATGAAAATATTCTATGGCATCAAAGATTGGGTCATGCAAATTACAGAGCAATGAAAAGGCTAATCAAAGCAGATGCAGTAAAAGGAATTCCAGAACTAAGGTTTCACAATACCACTGTATGTGGACTATGCCAAAAAGGTAAGCAGGTAAGAATGTCACACAAAATGCTGTCACATTGTACTACACATCGATGCTTTAAATTACTGCACATGGATTTGATGGGTCCTATGAAAACTGAAAGCATTGGAGGAAAGAGGTATTCCTTAGTTGTGGTAGATGATTTTTCTAGATATACCTGGGTAGAGTCTTTGAGAGACAAATCTGAAGCATTTGCTGCATTCAAAATTCTTTATAAGAGGTTCAAAAATGTGTTTAACTTGAAAGTTGGCCGTATTAGAACTGATCATGGTAGGGAATTTGAAAACAGCATGTTTAATGATTTTTGTGATAAAAAGGGTATCTTGCAAGAATATTCATCTCCTAAAACTCCACAACAAAATGGAATTGTTGAAAGAAAGAATAGAACTTTACAAGAAATGGCTAGAGTTATGCTTACATCCAAATGTCTTGCTAAGAAATTTTGGGGAGAAGCATTGAATACTGCATGCCATATTATTAATAAGGTTTTTATTCGTTCTGGCACTAATCAAACACCTTATGAGATTTTGAACAACAGAAAACCTAATGTGAAATATTTTCATGTATTTGGTTGTGTGTGTTATATTCTGAATGATAGGGATCAACTTCATAAGTTTGATTCTAAAAGTGATAAAGGTTTCTTTTTAGGCTATTCTAGAAATAGTAAAGCTTATAGAGTTTATAACCTTAGAACTAACACTGTTCAAGAATCTGTTAATGTTGTGTTTGATGATGATAAAGGCCTTACAGATGACAAAGATGAAGAAGATGTATCACAGGTTACTGACACTTCTGAGAATACACTGAAGTCTGAAAATGTTGTACCGAATGTTAACACATCTGGGTTAACATCTACAGAACAGTCAGCTGTAACTTCACAGAATGATCAGTACGTTCCTAAAACGAATCCTTCTTCAAGAATAGGTAAAAGTCATCCTTCTGACCAGGTCATAGGTGATGCTACAGTTGGAGTGCAAACAAGAGGAAGAGTAAGATCAAACAAGGTAGATGTGGTAAGAACAATATGCATGTCTTCTATGTGTAATGTTGTAAATGCTGAATGCTATTTATCTGAAATTGAACCTAAGAGTGCTAATGAAGCCTTGACTGATGAAAACTAGATTAATGCTATGCATGAAGAACTTGGTCAGTTTGAAAGAAATGAAGTGTGGACACTTATTCCTAGACCTAGTCATACTAATGTCATTGGAACAAAGTGGATATTCAAGAATAAAACTGATGAATCTGGTAATATTGCTAGGAACAAGGCTAGGTTAGTGGCACAAGGTTACACCCAAGTTGAAGGAGTTGATTTTGATGAGACTTTTGCACCTGTTGCTAGGATAGAATCTATTAGATTACTGCTAGCTATTGCATGTTTTATTGATATTAAACTTCATCAAATGGATGTAAAGGCTGCATTTCTAAATGGCATATTGAATGAAGAAGCATATGTTGAACAACCTATAGGATTTGAAGATCCACAATATCTTGATCATGTATATAAACTTAAGAAAGCATTGTATGGTCTTAAACAAGCTCCTAGAGCATGGTATGGTAGGCTTACTGACTTTCTTTTGGAATATGGATTTATTAGAGGAGAGGCAGATAGAACTTTGTTCATTAAGCACACTGAAAATGATATACTAATTGCTCAAATATATGTTGATGACATTATGTTTGGTTCTACTTGTGATAAAATGTTGAGTAAATTTGTTGAGGCAATGACTGCAACATTTGAAATGAGTATGGTTGGAGACTTGAATTATTTTCTAGGTCTTCAAATCAAGCAATGCAGCAATGGTATTTTCTTCTCCCAAAGTAAGTATGCTAAGAACTTGGTTAAAAGATTTGGTCTTGAGAATTCAAAACCAATGAAAACTCCTATGGGATCTTCTTTGAAACTTTGCAAAGACAGTGCTGGAACAAATGTTGATCCAACACTTTACAGATCCATGATAGGTAGTTTACTGTATTTAACCTCTAGTAGACCAGATATTATGTACAGTGTGTGTGTTTGTGCTAGGTACCAAGCTAATCCAAAGGAATCTCACCTGAATGCTGTGAAGAGGATTATCAAGTATGTTGCAAGTACAAGTGACCTTGGAATCTGGTATACTAAGGACACCAACAACATTTTGATAGGCTACAGTGATGCTGATTGGGCTGGAGATATAGATGATAGAAAGAGTACGATTGGAGGATGTTTCTACATGGGAAACAATCTTGTATCATGGCACAGCAAGAAGCAGAATTGTGTTTCACAATCTACTGCAGAATCTGAGTATATAGCTGCTAAAAGCTGCTGTACACAACTCTTGTGGCTTAGCAAAATGTTCCATGACTATGGTATTGAGAATGGTATACTTACAATCTTTTGTGATAATACTAGTGCCATTAACATTTCTAAGAATCCTGTACAACGCTCACTCACAAAACACATTAGCATAAGACATCATTTTATGAGAGATTTAGTAGAGAAGAATATTGTTAAGTTGGAGTATATACTTACTGAGAAACAAAATGCTGACATTTTTACTAAAGCATTAGACCATGAGAGATTCTCTATCTTGAGGAAATCTCTTGGCATGAGCACTATCTGAAAAATTCGAATGGATGTTGTCACAAATGCGTCAGCATTTGGGACAACATCATGGGTTGTAAAAATTTTATAAGTTGAATCTATCTCTTACTTAGTTAAATAATTCCTATGTAAAATATCTACGAATCTAAGAACCTTGAAGTGCAAAAATAAACATGTCTCACACCTCTCAAATGCATAAAAATGAGAATGTTATTAGCATACTAAAAGATGTACCAAATCACTGAGTAATTATGGAGCACGAAGTTCACTACTACGATGCCTTCTTTTCAAAAGGTGATATTTGGTAAAAACATCAATATATTTGTAATCCATTAAGTAAGTATGGGGCACGGAGTTCGCTACTACGATGTACTCTACATGAACAATGGATTAATACAAATTAGATGCTATAACACAAAAAGAAAAAATATGGTGCAACACAAATGAAGCAAATTCATGTAAAAACCGTGTTGAGGTGTTTGTAACAGTTTTGAGTACAAAATTGCCTGATTCGAACTTATTTTTATTAGTTGTAATTATTTAATTATTAATTGGGATTTATTTCATTTTATTTAATTAATTACTGACCCACATTTTTTATTTTTTCAGATTATGCGAATTTTAATTCTGGAAGCTTCTTAATTATTTAATTAATTTAATTAAATGGATTTTCCCCACTAATTACCCATGATCTATATTGTGGCTAATTATGTGGAGCATTATCGAATATTTCTGGATTATTTCATTTAACCTCCAACTACAAAACTATCTCTATAAATATCGATCATAGAAGTAACTCTCTTGCTAATTGTGAATTTTAATTGTATTGAGTACTAAAATTGAAGAATTGTTTATTGGCCGTGTATCTCTCAAAGTTTGTGTATACACTCCTCAAACCTACCTTGAAAATCCAACCGTCCCTTAAATGGCTGGAAACCAACCTCAATCCCACTCACAATCTCACTCTGATTCGAAGAACTCATCTCACTCTCGCACAAACCCTCTCGAAATCCTTGCTTCCATGGCTTCACAAAACTCAACCTCGTCAAATGCTGACTCAAATGTCTCTGCAACACCATCAATAACCGCTCCCACTCCTCAAACTACTGCTCAAACCGTTCCACCAACAACCAACATTCCTGAAGATGCAACTGTCGAACAGTTCAATAGGGCTATCGAAGAAGTGTCAGACTCTCTTCGAACTACTGGTCATCTGCCCGTGATGACATTTGGAGATATCACTGTGGATATCTCAAGCTATTTGGCTGATCAAACCGCCGAAATGGCTGCTGCTTCAAAAAGCCCCAAATCACCTACTGTTCACGACCCGCAAACTGAAAATGTGGAGGTTGCTGCTGAAGAAGAAGCTACTGCTACTTCCGACCCTGAAGACGTTGAAATGGAGGATGCAAACATCTCTGAAGACGGTACAAACTCTTCACTCTCTGTTTCTGATGAATCTGTTCCCATTCCGTTCAAGAAGAATGCGCAGAAAGGGAAAAAACAGAGAAGCCCTGTACAAAGAAGGAGATCATATCGAGTGTTCACTCGTGTGGATTATTCTAAATCCATGAGGAAGAAGAAGAAAGCTGGAGCTGATGTTGGTGAACCCATCCAAGTGTTCACAGACTCTGAAGAAGAAGCTCTTGTTGCTGTTGAGAAACCTAAGAAAGTTGCTGAGAAATCCAAGAAGAAAGCTGTTGCTGAAGTGAAAGGAAAAGGAAAGGCTGTTGCTGATCCCAAAGGCAAAGGGAAGGCCAAGATGATTGCTGAAGATGAACCTGCAAAATCAGATTCCAATTCTGATTCTAATATGTGTTTAAGAGATATTATGAATTCTCTTAAGAAAAATGCTGAGCATTTTGCTGATGCAAAAGAAGCTACACCAGAACCTGAAGATGATGGCAGTGGTGATAGCTCTTCCAGTGCAGAGAGCAGCTCTAAGGAAAGCTCTGCTAAAGACACCACATCAAGCTCTAATGACCTTATTTCTGAAGAGGAAGGTAATTATGATTCTCTTGAGACTCTAGAGAATAGGTTGGCTATTTATTCTAAGAGGAAACTGCTGATAGAGAAGAGAATTAATATACCTGATTTTGAAAGTAAAGGCATGATTAGTTTCTTAGAGGAAAAGAATTTGATGCATGCTGTGAATTTTGGTGAATCATTCTTGACAAATTGGGCTTATGAATTTTATGCTTGCATGAAAAAGAGTACTGGTATGAGATCATCTAAGTGGTATGGGACTGTAAATTTTAGGGGGAGGGATGTACCTTTTACTCCTGATTTGATAAATGAGTTTCTGCATATTCCCAATGTTGAGGTGGATGAAGAACCTAACATGGATCTGGTAATTGCTGCTGTAACTGGTGGTAGGGTAGTTAAGTGGACTAGACAGATGCTAGCCAAAGACCTCACTTCCCTACATTCTGTGTTAGACAAACTCATTATCTACAACTGGATTCCCACCACAAATACTACCAAGATCACAAAAGACAAAGTTGTTCTTATGTATATGATCTCTGTACTTAAGAAATTCAATTTAGGCCTCACTGTCTTCCACCATATGATGAGATTTACTGGAAAAGTTTCTGAAAAAGGCAACATACCCTATCCTGTTCTGATTTCAAATTACTTGAGGCACCATGACTTTGTTGCCAAGAACACTGATGTGTTGAGGGGGAGAGTTTCATTACTGGCCATAGCTCCTGCCTTACTCACTGGGGATAGAGTAATTGATCTGCCTTTGACTGGTCCTGGTACTGATCATCAGCACAGGCCTTCAACTACTGAACATCAGCAAAGACCTTCAACTTCTGATCATCCAGAATTATCCAGATCAAGACAGAGAAATGCAACTCCAAATGTTGAGAACATCCGTATCAAAATTTCTGGTAATGTGTATCTTTCACAGGAATTCATCAAACTACAGCTCAAACACTTGCAGGAAACTATTGATGAGCTCCAGTTCCTGAAGGATAGTGGACCAGTATGTTTTCACCTACAACAGGGGGAGTACCACCACCATCAAACTCCAATGTGGTGATTGAAGAGTTGAATGATGATGGAGTTCCAGCTGCTGCTGCTGGTGATGGACCTGTTATGGAGATGCTGCAGTGACTGATGTAGTTGCACACCTTGCATCTACTTACTTTGTGGATGAAGCTGATGATGATGCTGCTGAGATGGAGACCTTGTATGGTGATCTCCACTGATGAACAGGGACAAGCTACAAAATAGGGAGAGATCTGAATTTCATAATGGCTACTGTGCAGGAATTTGATGTTGCAGCTGTTACCACAGCAATATATGCCATTTATTCAGTTCAATCTCTGTAATTGTTGTTTAAGTTTGAATTCTGAAATTCTGATACACTTGTTATTTATTTTTTTTAGATGATAGGTTGTTTGGTTTATAACTTGCTTAATTATGGTTACATTTGGTAATGTGTGTTTACTGCCCTTGCTTAATTTGTTTACAGGTTACCATGTGTATACTGCAGGTTGTTTAGTCTGAGTTTCTGTCCATTTGTTTTGTTTATTCTTTTTGCTCTGATGTTTGTTATTTTGTTTTTGTTAGTGTCTTACTTAGATTCTAAGTTAATTCTTCCAGTTCAACTTATGATCTTAGTAAAGTTACTTATGTTGTGAATAAGTGTACTATTTATGCTTATTCTATTTTGGATAAAATTGTTTTGATCCTTTAGCACGGATCATTATGAAATTATCCTTGATCTTCATTTGATTTGATCCAACGGTTACAACAGGTATTGTCTTGACTAGTGCTTAGCAATGATGTCAACCTCAACTAAGTACATAAAACTGAGTATGTATAGAAATATATGTGCATCAGGTGTGTTGTAGTCGAAAGGTCAAATTGGGGGAGATTGTAGATGTTGTTAATCCTTAAATGCATTAACATTATCAACAACATCTTAATTTGACCTTCCGAGATTTTTTCTAAGTCTTTTCTGAAATGCTACATTAAATGTTGATCTAAATATTGTCACATTTCTGGCAGGATCTAGAAGCTTCTACAAGGATCTGGAACCTGGAAGATTCCAGAACATTGGAGAACATGCTAGAGCAGCCTGGAACCATTTAGAACGACATGGAGCATACAAGAAGGATCTAGAAAGATCATGGAAGTTGAGCTCCTAAAAAATAGGACCTCAATGTGGAAGCCTCTAGAATTCGTATCCCACTTCTATAAATACCGATTGAAGGCTTCATAATTCAGTGTATTCTATTCGAGCAATATCCTAGACCGAGCGTTCATCCCTGTTAGGATTTGTGGCCAATAGTTTTACATTTTAGATCATACGAAGTATCCCACCCGTATGGTTGTGTGTCTTGTTATCTATTGAGAGTGTAATCATAGATACACTAGGCATTTCGACAGTGTGTAATCTTATACACTTAGATCGTTTTCAAAACTTGTCACCTGCCTCGTTTGTAGTTTTGTTGTGAAGGTTATTGTTGTAACATTTCATACAACATTTGTACTTCAAGATAAGTATTGATTTACGCCATAAGGCAGACATAGATTTTTATTTATAAAATCTATGTTAAAAATATTTCCATTGTGTCTCGTTTGTTTTTAGTGTTTCAAGTCTTCCGCTGTGTATCTAAATTTCTGATATTCTGTTAGAGTCAGTGTTGCACTATTTGTCTCAACATTCTGTGCAACATTTATCTACTTATACTTAAACACTTCATACACCCCGCACACTTTCAAACGTCTTGCAAGGCACTGCACCAGAAGTTAATTTTACTGTGAATGGAACGCAGTATACAAAAGGTTACTATCTGGAAGATGGTATCTATCCGGAATGGTCAACTTTCGTTAAGGTTTTTCCTACGCCACTGGATCCTAAGAGAAAATTATTTAAGGAAAGACAAGATTCTGCTAGAAAGGATGTCGAACGAGCATTTGGTGTGCTCCAAGCACGTTGGGCAATTGTTAAGAGGCCCTGTCGTTTTTGGTATAGGAAAAAGTTGAAGCTCATAATGTTAACTTGTGTTATTTTGCATAATATGATCGTTGAAGACGAAGGAGACATGGTTACAAATTGGAACTACGGTGAAGGCGACGAGCCCACACAACCGATACAAGGCGCTAATCCAGAATTTAGGGATTATCTCCAAAGAAACACCGAGCTACGTAACAATCAAGTTCATCACCAACTTCGTGTCGACTTAGTGGAACATATTTGGGCTCGAACTGACAATAATTGATATAATGCGTTTATTTGTCGTTTCAAAATAGTTATGTTTTTAATTAATTTAGTTGAATTGTTTTCTTAATGTTGAATATGTTGTACTCTATTATCACTTGATCAAAATAATAATAATCTTTATTAGTTAACGAAATGAGTTAGTATTAAATATTTATTTCAATTTGTAAAATATATTAATTGATATTCTAAAACAATCGACTAAATAATTTTAATATATTCATATACTCCGTATTAATTTTTTTACACATATTAAATTTTACATATATTCATTAAATAAAAAATAAAAAAGAAATGTGATTGAATAGTGGGTCCCTCAAAAGTGAGTTATAACTTTTAGAATGGTTATGGGAGTTAGTGGGATTGAGTTATTTATGTAAGAATGATGATGTGGTAGTGAGGTGGAGAAGAGAGGGGATAAAATAATAGATAAAGTATAAGTGATATGATTGAGAGAGAAAAAATAATATGTAAACAATGGAATAAAAAACTTATTGTGGAACATTCCTAAAAGGAAAGTGAAAAACTTATAATAGGACGGAGGAAGTATATCGAACCATATTTATAAAAATGTGATATTACGAGGTTGAATTTGGTGAAAACCCGGAAATTTTAAATTTTAGTGTTTGAAAATTATAATAAATACTTAAAATGTATTTATTTTAAAATTTTATAATGTAGAATGATAAAAAAGTAGAATGATATTGTATTTATTATAATATTATTATAATAAAAAATGGATGATGTTTATTAACTAAATTGAGAGGAGAGTGAGGTAGATAATAGTGTAGAGTTGAATATATAAAATTTCAAAATTCTTATTTTAACTCTTATTTCAATTGATTTAGTTTTACGGTCCACCTAAATTAGTAATAAATCAAAGAGATCGTGATCACATATCATTTGGGTTTATGTTAGATCCATTGAAGGATAAGACTATTTGCACCTCTGTCTTTGTTAAGAGTACTCCCCCGATTGATGCACTCCCCCAAATTAGATTATGATAGATGCACTTTCCTCAAATTGTCCTAAATATTTTTTTAGCATTTTATAGATGCACTCCACCTCAAAACCCTAATTTATCTTTTTTCTTCCTTTCTTTTTACTCACTCTACCTTTTAACCCTAAAACTCATCTATTTTCTCTCCTCCCCAACCCAACCACCAGCCCCGCCGTCGCCGGATGCCACCTCCTCCCTCTTCCTTTCCTCTTTTTCTCTATTTTTTTCTGCATGTATTAATTTCTTCCCCATTCCCCACCCTCCCCTCTACGCAACCAGTACTATTGGTGCGACCAACTCACGGCCAGCGCGACTCAAGCAGCGGGTTTGTATTGTTTTTTTTCGACACACGAGGGTTGACTATATACACTTTCTTCGATAAATTATTGTCGACGAAAGCGTATATGGTCAACCAAATATTGTCACGATTTGGTAAAATAATATATAATAAGATATCATTTCTATTTTATTTGGTAAAAAGTGACAATATTTTTAAAAAGTTGTTAAAAGTGATAAATATAAGTAAAAATATATTTAATTGATAAGATATCATTTCTACTTTGTATTAGTTCAATTAATAAATATATAAATTATTATTTCTATTTTGTTTTTAATAAAATTATCCATTAATTCAATTTATTTTTCTAAAGATAACTACTCTGGCATTTTGTATTTTATTTTATTTAAATACATATAGCATTTTTTAATTTATAAGTTTTTTTAAGATAACCAAGTTTAAGTGGTGTGGGGTCTGTACATGGACTTGATTGACAACCATGTGTTGTTGTGGTGGACCGGCGCCCGAAACACAGACTGCAATTGTGGCCTTATAAGATGGCCGGGGCTGTCAAGTTTGTGAATTGATGGGTCAAATAAGGATCTCACAGATTGAGATCCGTGAGACTGTTTCACACAAGTTTTTATCTTAAAAATTTGTAAGTTAAATGTATAAAATCCACATTTTCCTCTTACACGAAACTTAAGCATATGAAATAATTTAATCGAATTAAGTAACAAAATAACAATTCGAATACTATTAGTCCAATACATAAATTATAATTGAGAATTTTCAATCTAAAACAAGTGTTACAATATCAAAAAGTTACATTACATGATAAAGTATAATTGAAATAACACATTGAATACTTAATAACACTATCATTTTTATTCGTCTAACTGGATTCGTGAATTCGTTAATATTTATGTTATTTTATTATTTACGAATTTGCTAGGTGGTAGACGATACACGGATTTACAGATCGCACCATCATGTTTTTAGGAGAGTATGTGCATCATAACTTGTGTGAATATATTTTGAACATTGAATATGGTAATCTTATTAGTTGAGCCCCGGGCAAAAACATGTGTTCGTCACTAATTGCAACATAATATTTTTAGGAGAATCCATGCATCATAGCTTGGGTGAAATATTTAATTACCACATAAAATATGTTGTTATTATTATTAGTTGGCCCCCGAGCAAAAAACATGCATTTGTCACTAACTGTACTATCATGTTTTTAGGAGAATTCGTGCATCATATCATAGATTGTGTGAAATATTTTACACATGAAATATGTTTAATTAAAATAATTTTTAAAAGTTGGGGGTCACAAATAAGAGATTTAGTGTTGGTCCTGAAAGGAGTATATAACAAGTGTTGGGAGGGGGAGGGGGAATACACTTGTATGCAAATCTTTTCAAACTTAAGCAAAACTGGATTCAGCAAGGTTGTCCTGGACAACTCTTCTGATATGAATAACTCTTAAAAGATAATCAAACTACTAAGTACTATTGAGTACATAGTTGAATAACTATCTAAGTGAGTTATATGTGCGGAATAGTGGTTAGCCCTTTAGTTTAAAACTCCTTTTAATTACTGAAATCTTCTTAACACTTTATCAGTCTTCAGGGAACTTGTCCCAAAACAGTTTAAGCACAGTCTTGAATATATGTCTTTGAAAGGTCAGTTTGTGTGCAGTGTATGAATGTGTTGTTTGATGAAAATACTTGAAAGTAAATCAACACAAGAGTTATAGTGGTTCAGAGACTCAAGCTCCTACATCCACTTTCCCTGATTGAACAGGATAATTCCTTATCTCTTGGAATTACTTGATTTATAGTGCAAAGGTGCACTTGATCAACCACACCACTCCTTGGTGCCTTGATCCCTAGGATATCAGAGTCCTAGTACTCTCTTCTCAACTCAGAATTGAACTGTTCTTCTCTCAACAGTCAATTCTTTACACTTCTACTACAACAACCTTCTAACTGTCTTGGAAAGGTATAAGGGTTGATGTTGGTTCCAACTAGGTTGAGATATCCTTTACAATGAGATCAGTGTATAGGATAGGATATCTCTCTAAGCTTTGATTGATGTACAATTAAGTTCAGCTTAAGTTGAAGTGTTTCTGGAAACTAAGATGTTCTATGAAAGCTTGAAAGCTTTGTATCTCAGAATTGTTGTCTTGATTGGATACTAGTTGGTTATTTCAATTGTTTCCACACTTCATGTATTTATAGAACAATTTTAGGTTATGTCCGTTGGAGAGTGTAGATGTTGTTAACTCTTAAATGCTTTAACATTATCAACAACATCTTAATTTGACCTTCCTTGATTTATTCTAAGTCTTTTCTGAAATGTTACATTAAATGTTGTACTAAATGCTCTCACATTCAGGAACGATTCCAGAAGGTTCTACAAGAGTCTGGAACATAGAAGAGTCCAGAAGGTTGCAGAACGTGATAGAAGAGTTTAGAGCATTGTAGAATGACCTGGAAGATGGCAGAAAGATCTAGAGAGATCATGGAGGTTGAGGTCCTAAAAAATAGGATCTCATAATGGAAGGATCTAGAAGCTGTGTATTTCTCTATAAATACCGCCAGAATCTTTCATTTCAAAGTATGCACTATTCGAGTAACACCTTCTTGAGAGTTCAACCCTAGTTCGGAGTTATGGTCAATAGTTGTATCATTTAACGTACGCCGAGGGATACCACGCCTTCCAGTGTACTTAGTTCTAGTCTTGTATCGAGTGAGAGTGAATCATAGATCAGATTAGTTCTTTAGACAGTGTCTTACACTTAAGTCTATTTACAGATTCAGGCACCTGCCTCGATTGTAGTTTCTGTTTGTGGAATGTTGAAGTAATTGCTGAGACATTTCACACGACATTTTTGTGTATAACTTAGGAACTAAGTTATTGTTTTCGCCGTAAGGCTTAGCATAGGTTTTGTTATTAATAAAATCTATGTTAAAAATTATTCCATTGTGTCTTTATTGTGTTTAGTGTTTTAGACTTCCGCTGTGTACTGTGTTTACTTTTTCACATTCTGTTAGAGTTAATGCTACACTAATTGTCACAACATTCAGTGTAACATTGTTCTGTTTTTTACTTAAACACTAGATACCACCCCCCACACACTTTCAGTTGGTATCAGAGCCGATACCTGACGACACTAGGTTTAGATCCTTGCTTAAAGTGTGTTTTAGTTTATGTTAGCAATGGAAACACATCACATATCCACAGCACTTAGGCCACCCGTTTTAGATGGTTCAAATTATGCTTATTGGAAGCCTAAGATGCATATGTACATCAAGTCAATTGATGAATGTGCTTGGAGGACTGTTCTTACAGGTTGGGACGTACCAAAGAATCCAGCAGATGCCGATGGTGAAATTCAACTCAAGAAAGAGGTTGATTGGACAGCCGATGAGATAACAACAGCAGGATACAATTCTAAAGCTTTAAATGCTATTTTTACTTCTGTTGATACCTCTATGTTTAAAATTATATCTAACTGTTCTACTTCTAAGGATGCATGGGACAGGTTACAAGAGCATTGTGAAGGTTTCGATAGTGTTCGAAGGACAAAGCTTCGGATGTTGGGGACAAAGTTTGAGAATCTCCGAATGAAGGAAGATGAAACAATTTCATCCTACAACGAAAGGTTAAGTGAGATTATTAACGAATCACATTCTCTTGGTGGCCTTATTTCTAATGTTAGAGTAGTACATAAGATATTAAGGTCTGTTCCTAAAAGATTTGATGCTAAGATTTGTGCTATTGAAGAGGCAAAAGATACTGATAAGATGAGTCAAAATGAATTAGTGAGTATTCTTAGAACCTATGAAATAAACACTAATCAAATTGATGAAACTAAAGATGATAAGAAAGTTGTTGTTTTTAAAGGAGAGACATCAAACAAATCTGAGATTCAGCCTATCATTACTGAGGTTGATTCGGATGAAGAATTGATTGATGAATGCCTTAACAATCCTGACAACATTGCCCTTCTTACAAAGTATTTTAATAAATTTCTTAAGAAGTCTATGCATAAGTCTAAAGGAAATATACAGCCTAAGATCCAAATCAACACATCAACACCACAACCAGAAAGGAGAAATATTCAATTCACACCAAGACCATCAAAGAGTGAAGGTAAACCAAGGTATGATCCTGAATTTAGAAAATCAGTTCAATGCAATGCATGTTCTGGATATGGTCACTATGCAAATGAGTGTGCCAATACCAGACTGAAGCAAAAACTGAATTTTAGTGCTACCTTGAGCGATGAATCTGATAATGATGATCTTGATGAGTTTAATGAAAGTGAAAGTGCTCATTTTACTAGAATTGATTATAATGATTCCTCAGATGATGATCTGGATGATACAGATTCTGATGTTGCACCAGATGTCTTCACATCTACAGTAACATCAAAACAGAGTCACCCAGATCTGAACTGTTTTAATGGTTTTGTTGATAATGCAGGAAAAATGATTGATGATGAGACATATCAGAAATTGTTAGATGATTGGAACTCTCAGAAACTCACTCTGAATTCTTTGAATAAAGAGAATGAGAATCTGAAAGACACAATCACTAAGCTAGAAGTCTTACTTACCAGAAGAGATCTTGAAGTTTGTAAACTGAAGGAGAAATTGATCAACTCTACTTTAAGTTTCAAAAAGTTTTCCAAGAGTGCTTCTGATATGAATGATGCTATAGCTATAGGTAAGTCTAATAATTATGGTTTAGGTTATGATGGTGAAACTGCTTCTATTTCTGAAAATTTTAGAAAACCTGTGAAATTTGTGAAGGCAAATGCAAGCACATCTGGTGTAACATCTGCACAAACAGATTCTCACAAGGTTAAAAGGAAGTATATTTGTCATTATTGCTTTAAATATGGTCATATTCGTCCCTTCTGCTTGAAAATGTTTAAAGATTTGAGAACTGAGTCTATGCCATCCAGAATGTCTTCACATCCTAGGAAACATTCTGTGAAATCTGCATGGAAACTAAAAGTTACCTGTAATGTTGTTCACACATCCTTGAAAGCATGTTTACCTGGTCTATGGTATTTTGATAGTGGTTGTTCTAGACATATGACAGGACAAATAGACTACTTATCTGATTATGTGACCTTGAATGGTGGTAATGTTACATATGGTGGTGGATCAAAAGGAAAGATAATAGGAAAAGGAACTTTGAATGTTAAAGGTTTTCCTAAGCTTAAAAATGTTTTGCATGTTGATGGCTTACTTGCTAATCTGATTAGTATTAGTCAACTTTGTGATGATAATTTGCATGTAAAATTTGACAAAGAGTCTTGCTATGTTCTTAATGAAGATGATGATTGTGTAATGACTGGTACTAGGTCTGCAGATAACTGTTATCTTATTGGAACTAATGTATGCAATTTGTCAAAACATGATGAGAATGTCTTATGGCACCAAAGATTAGGACATGTAAATTACAAGGCAATGAAGAAACTAATCATATCAGATGCAATCAAAGGAATACCTAAACTGAGCTTCCTGAATACCACTGTATGTGGATCATGCCAGAAAGGTAAACAGGTAAGAGTGCCGCATAGAATGCTGTCACATTGTTCTACACATCGATGTTTTGAATTGTTGCACATGGATTTGATGGGTCCTATGGAAACTGAGAGCATTGGAGGTAAGAGATATTCCTTAGTTGTGGTAGATGATTTTTCTAGATATACTTGGATTGAGTTTTTAAGAGATAAATCTGAAATATTTGCTGCTTTTAAAGTTCTCTATAAAAGGTTCAAAAATGTGTTTAACTTGAAAGTTGGCCGTATTAGAACTGATCATGGTAGGGAATTTGAGAATAGCATGTTTAATGATTTATGTGATAAGAAAGGTATCTTGCAAGAATATTCATCTCCTAAAACTCCACAACAAAATGGAATTGTTGAAAGAAAGAATAGAACTTTACAAGAAATGGCAAGAGTCATGCTTTTATCTAAAAGTCTTTCTAAAAGATTTTGGGCTGAAGCATTGAATACAGCATGTCATATTATTAATAGAGTTTATATTCGATCTGGTACTAATCAAACACCTTATGAGATTCTGAATGTTAGAAAACCAAGTGTGAAATATTTTCATGTATTTGGTTGTGTGTGTTATATTTTGAATGATAGGGATCAACTTCACAAGTTTGATTCTAAAAGTGATAAAGGTTTCTTTTTAGGCTATTCTAGAAATAGTAAAGCTTATAGAGTTTATAACCTTAGGACTAACACTGTTCAAGAATCTGTTAATGTTGTGTTTGATGATGATAAAGGTCTTACAGATGATAAAGATGAAGAAGATATATCACGAGTCACTGACAATTCTGAAAATACACTGAAGTCTGATAATGCTGCACCAAATGCTAACACATCTGGAGCAACATCTACAGAACAATCAGTTGTAATTCCACAGAATGATCAGTATGTTCCCAAAACGAATCCTTCTTCAAGAATGGGGAAAAGTCATCCTACTGACCAGATCATAGGCGATGCTACAGTTGGAGTGCAAACAAGAGGAAGAATAAGATCGAATAAGGTAGATGTGGTAAGAACAATATGCATGTCTTCTATTTGCAATGTTGTGAATGCTGAGTGTTACTATTCTGAAATTGAACCTAAAAGTGTGAATGAAGCATTAACTGATGAATATTGGATAAATGCTATGCATGAGGAACTTAATCAGTTTGAAAGAAATGAAGTTTGGACACTTGTTCCAAGACCTAGTCATACTAATGTCATTGGAACAAAGTGGATTTATAAGAATAAAACTGATGAGTCTGGAAACATTGTTAGGAACAAAGCTAGGTTAGTTGCACAAGGTTACACCCAAGTTGAAGGAGTTGATTTTGATGAAACTTTTGCACCCGTTGCTATGATAGAATCTATTAGATTATTGCTAGCAATTGCATGTTTTATTGATACTAAACTACATTAAATGGATGTAAAAGCTGCATTCTTAAATGGCATATTAAATGAAGAAGCATATGTAGAACTGCCTAAAGGTTTTGAAGATCCACAATACCCGGATCATGTGTACAAACTAAAGAAAGCATTGTATGGTCTAAAACAATCTCCTAGAGCATGGTATGGTAGGCTTACGGACTTTCTTTTAGAGTATGGATTTATTAGAGGAGAAGGCGATAGAACTTTGTTTATTAAGCACACTGGAGAAGGTTTACTAATTGCTCAAATATATGTTGATGACATTGTGTTTGGTTCAACCTGTGATAAAATGCTGAACAAATTTGTTGAAGCAATGACAGCCACATTTGAGATGAGTATGGTTGGAGACTTGAATTATTTTTTAGGTCTTCAAATCAAGCAATGTAAGGATGGTATTTTCTTCTCTCAAGGTAAGTATGCTAAAAACTTAGTCAAACGGTTTGGTCTTGAAAACTCAAAAGTAATGAAAACACCTATGGGTTCTACTTTGAAACTTTGCAAAGACAATGGTGGAAAGGATGTTGATCCAACATTGTATAGATCCATGATAGGTAGTTTACTTTATCTAACCTCTAGTAGACCTGACATTATGTATAGTGTGTGTGTTTGTGCTAGGTACCAAGCTAATCCAAAGGAATCTCACCTGAATGCAGTGAAAAGAATTATCAGATATGTTTCAGGTACAAGTGAACTAGGGATATGGTACACTAAGGACACCAACAACACATTGATTGGATACAGTGATGCGGATTGGGCTGGAGATATAGATGACAGGAAGAGTACAAGTGGAGGATGTTTCTACATGGGAAACAATCTTGTGTCTTGGCATAGCAAGAAACAAAATTGTGTTTCTCAATCCACTGCCGAGTCTGAATACATAGCTGCAGGAAGTTGTTGCACACAACTATTGTGGTTAAGTAAGATGTTTCATGACTATGGAATTAAAAACAATATTCTCACAATTTTCTGTGATAACACAAGTGCTATTAACATATCTAAGAATCCGGTACAACACTCACTCACTAAGCACATTAGCATTAGACATCATTTTATGAGAGATTTAGTGGAGAAGAACATAGTTAAGTTGGAATATGTGCCTACTGAAAATCAAAATGCTGATATATTTACTAAGGCTCTTGACCATGAGAGATTCTCATTTTTGAGGAAATCTCTTGGTATGTGTAATATCTGAATAATTCTTGAGAGGATGTTGTCACAAATGCGGTAGCATTTGGGACAACAGCCTAAGGTGGTATAGTTATTATAAATTTGATTTATTTCTTATTTTCGTTGAATAATTCCTTTGTAAAATATTCTTGAATCTGAAGTTTGTTTGTGCAAAAATAGACATTTGCTACACCTCTCAAAAGCTTGAAAAAATTGAGAATGTTACAGCATACTAAAAGATGTACCAATTCACTGAGTAACTATGGAGCACGGAGTTCGCTACTACGATGCCTTCTTTTCAAAAGGTGAATTTGGTAAAAACATCAAGAGGTTCGTAATCCATTAAGTAAGTATGGGGCACGGAGTTCACTACTACGATGTACTCTACAGGAACAATGGATCAATACGAATTAGATGTTGTAGCACAAAAAGAAGAAATGCAATGAAAAGAAAAATGCTGAAAAATTGGCTACATTGGATAGGTAAAACCTGTGAAGAACCAATGTTGAGGTGTATGTCAAATCCTTGAGCACAACATTACATGATTCAATTATATTTTTATAAGTTGTAATTATTTAATTAATTGTGGGAATTTATTTTATTTATTTATAATTATACTAACCACTTTGTTTTATTTCAGATTTTACGCATTTTTATTTTTGATTAATTCTGGAACTTTCTTAATTTAATTAATTAATTAACTTAATTTATTAATTAGGATTTTACCCCACTAACTCACCCATGATATTACTTGTGGCTGAATTTGTGGAGCATTATCGACTATTATCTAGAATTTTCTTAAGTCAAGCCTTAATCACACGTACATTATTCCAACTACTAAGCTCTCTCTACATAAATACTCCCATTTCATGATTTTCTAATCTTTGTAATTAATTGAGTAAGTTGAGTATTAATTTTGCAGATTTGTTATAAGCTAACTGTGTGTCTCGGTTCTTGTGATAATTATCCTTTCAAATTCTTGAGTATAAATGGCAGGAAACAAGAAAACCCACTCACAGAAACCAAACTCTCCCAACTCACAACCGTCATCTTCATCTCTCTCAAATCTTCATACACTTGCTTCCATGGCTGCTTCACATGAAAATTCACCCCCAACTGCCGCAACCGTCGCACCCACTCCAGCTACTCCGACAACCATCCACATCCCAAACCAAGCTACACTCTCCGAGCTGAGCCAGGCGGTTGAGAATTTTTCTCAATCGATGAGATCACCTAATCCACCCATCCTCACGATTGGTGATATGTCCATTGACATCTCTCACTACTTGCGCACCCAAGAAGTGATCACTACTGCACCTTCTACATCCACAGCCGAAAAGCCCCAAATTTCGAGCCCTAACACTGAAACAGAGGCCCCGACTGCTGCCTCTATGGGGGAGACTGAAAAGGAGATTGAAGAATCCCCTGTTGCTGAGTCAAAGGAGCCGTCGAATGCGGAGACATCCGACAATGAGGACGCTCAAATGGAGGATGCTGAAGAATCCGACAAAACCGACTCTGACATCTCGAAATCCGACTCTGAACCGATTCCTTTCAAGAGGAATGCTGAAGAGAAGAAGAGAAAGAGGAGCCCAGTTCCAAGAAGACGATCAGGTCGAGTTTTTACTCGAGTTGATTACTCAGACTCTTTGAGGAAGAAGAAGAAGCTAGGTGGTGATTTTGCTGAACCAATTCAGGTATTCTCTGAATCTGAAGAAGAAGTGGTGATTGAGAAGCCAACTAAGAAGAAAACTGATCCAAAAGGAAAGGGAAAGGAAAAGGTTGATGCTGTTCGAACAATGCCTGAAGAACCAGAACATGATTCTGATTCTGAAATGGAGATTTGCCTCAGGGATATGCAGCAAGCCCTGAAGAAGAATGCTGCCTCACATGCTGAATCAAGTGCTCCAGCACCAGAACCTGATGATGGAGGTGATTCAAGCAGTGCAGCTTCTGACAAAAGCTCTGAAAAGGAAGGGGAATCAAGCTCTGAAGAGGTGAAAGAACCAAGCTCAAAGGACACTACTTCTGAGGAAGGTAATTCTGAAACTGAAGTAGAATCTGATATTGATGGATTGGTTGATAAGATAACTAGGTTGTCTAGGAGAAAACTGTTGATGGAAAGGAGAATTCATATTTCTGATTTTGAGAGTAAGAATTTAATTCAATTCTTAGAGGATAGAAAGTTGATGAAAGCTCTGAACCTGTGTGATACATTTGTTTCTGATTGGGTATATGAATTTTATGCATGTCTGAGGAAGAGTAATGGTAGGAGGAGTTCCCGTTGGTATGAAAATATACAGTTTAGGGGGAGTACAGTTCCATTTACACCAGAGTTAATTAATGATTTCTTAGGCATAGAACCAGTACTTGATGATGATGAACCTGATTTGGATGTTGTTACTGCTTCTATGACTGGTGGTTTGTTAACTAGATGGAAAAATGGAATGTTGGCCAAGGACCTTACATCTCTTTATTCTGTGTTGCATAAGCTGATAGTTTATAATTGGATACCTTCCACCAACTCTACCAAAGTGACAAAGGATCAAGCAATCTTGCTTTATAGGATAGTGGTTTTGAAGAAGTTTAATTTGGGATTGACTATTTTCCACCACATGATGAAGTTTAGTGGTGACATTTCTGATAAAGGCAACTTTCCATACCCTGTGCTTATTTGTTCATACTTGAAGATGCATGGTTTTAGCCCTAAGAAGACTGAAGTTCTTAGAGGTAAGGTTCCTTTATACACCATTTCACCTGCTTTACTCATTGGTGAAAGAGTGAAAGATCTGCCCTTGCACAATCCTGGAAGTTCTTCTCAAAGACCAGCTCCTGCTCAACCACAACCTCAACCCTCATCAGCACAGAGACCTGAACAGAACACAGCTGCACCTAATGCTGCACCAGATGCTGAGAACTTTGGTGGTAATTTTGATACCATGTTCTCTGTTCCCAGATCTTTTATATTATTGCAGTTACAACACTTACAGGACCAGATTGATGAACTCCAATTCATCAAAGACAAGTGGACCAGTCTACTTCCCACTACAACAGGGGGAGTACCACCTTCCACTTCAACTAGAACTTCTGGAGTTGTTATTGAAGAGCTGGATCCTGAAGTTGGAGGTGTACTTGATGCTGCTACAGAGAATGGAGGAACTGCTGCTGCTAACAATAATGATGTTGTTGCACTCTTTGCATCAACTTGTCTTATTGAGGAACCAGAGGAGGCTGATGAAGACAAGTTTGCAGATGCTGCTGAAGATGATGAGGATATGGAAATCCTCTATGCTGATATCTAGAACAGATGATGCAAGACAGGGGGAGTACTGAAGTACAGATGGCACATGTGCAGGACCTTGATGCTGCTGCTATTGTTATAGCAATTCATGCCATTTTCAGTCCTACTTTTGTTTTTGTTATTCTGTTATGTTTAAGTTTAAATTCTGTTTATTCTGATACAATATTTACTATTTCTAGTTGATAGGATGTCTATATTTATCTTGCTTAAATTAGTTTGCACTAATGATATTTGATTACTGCTTATTGCTTAATTTGTTTTCCTATCATTAATTGCTTACTACATGATGAATATGCCTTGTTTAGTTTATTTATTTTTTTATTGTTTTGTTTGCTCTGATTATATTGTTTAGTCCTTGTTTGTTTTTGTTTGTCTGTTTTTTAGTCTTACATAAGTCTTAGAACTAATCTGGTATATACCCTTATATGCTCTGATTTAATCTTTGATTTTTTGTAAAAGTTAATTGTTTTGTAAACAAGTGTACTGTTTATACTTGTTTTGTTTTTTAGTAAGATTACTTTGATCTGATGGCACGGATCTTAGTAAAATTATTCTTGATCTCTTTTTGATTTGATCCAACGGTTACAACAGGTATTGTCTTGACTAGTATTTAGCTTTGGAATTCAACTCACCTAAATACATAATACTGAGTATGTATAGAAATATATGTTCATCAGGTGTGTTGTAGTCGAAAGGTCAAATTGGGGGAGATTGTAGATGTTGTTAACTCTTAAATGCTTTAACATTATCAACAACATCTTAATTTGACCTTCCTTGATTTATTCTAAGTCTTTTCTGAAATGTTACATTAAATGTTGTACTAAATGCTCTCACATTCAGGAACGATTCCAGAAGGTTCTACAAGAGTCTGGAACATAGAAGAGTCCAGAAGGTTGCAGAACGTGATAGAAGAGTTTAGAGCATTGTAGAATGACCTGGAAGATGGCAGAAAGATCTAGAGAGATCATGGAGGTTGAGGTCCTAAAAAATAGGATCTCATAATGGAAGGATCTAGAAGCTGTGTATTTCTCTATAAATACCGCCAGAATCTTTCATTTCAAAGTATGCACTATTCGAGTAACACCTTCTTGAGAGTTCAACCCTAGTTCGGAGTTATGGTCAATAGTTGTATCATTTAACGTACGCCGAGGGATACCACACCTTCCAGTGTACTTAGTTCTAGTCTTGTATCGAGTGAGAGTGAATCATAGATCTGATTAGTTCTTTAGACAGTGTCTTACACTTAAGTCTATTTACAGATTCAGGCACCTGCCTCGATTGTAGTTTCTGTTTGTGGAATGTTGAAGTAATTGCTGAGACATTTCACACGACATTTTTGTGTATAACTTAGGAACTAAGTTATTGTTTTCGCCGTAAGGCTTATCATAGGTTTTGTTATTAATAAAATCTATGTTAAAAATTATTCCATTGTGTCTTTATTGTGTTTAGTGTTTTAGACTTCCGTTGTGTACTGTGTTTACTTTTTCACATTCTGTTAGAGTTAATGCTACACTAATTGTCACAACATTCAGTGTAACATTGTTCTGTTTTTTACTTAAACACTAGATACCACCCCCCACACACTTTCAGAGAGACAACCTCAAAATGCCTATATTTGTCTTCATTGAACTTTGCAACTGGAAGACAGTTTCTTGAAAGTGACATGTCCTTAATTTGGGAAGTAAACGATTGTATGCTCTTTGTCTTGACTTTGAAGCACTCTTCCCAATGTCTGACTTGAGGATTTACTTGATCAAACATGGACATCACTTCTGATCATTGGTCCTATGATAAGGACAACATTCCTTATCATCTGGACAGTTCTGCTTATCAATATCAGCAGACTTTGCTTATCAGCAGTGTTGGCTAGGCTCTTTCAGATGACTTGGCTCATTCTCTTTAGTAACATGTTTCTTGATGGTTGTTGAACATTCATGCCTTCATATCAGTACCTGTGACCTTGTCAGCACAGTTGGCCTTTCCTTGAACTGTTCTGGTTCAAGTGTGCTGAGACATTTCTGCTGGACATTCCTTCTGAGTCTTTGACATATACATCAGTAGACTTGGTCTTGTTGATGCATTCCATTCACTTGATCTTTAAATAGATTGATATATTATTGAGCTGACTTGATCAACACAGTTGTCCATTAGATACTTCAGCAGACTTAAGATCAAATTGATTATGAGCCTTGAGGGGACTTGATTCTTGTAATCTTCTAGGCATGTGTTCCCCCTCAATATGTGCATCTAAATACACTAAGAGTTGCCTAACATTCCAACTTCTCAACTAGTCTGTACTACATGTTCCAACATTCCTGAAACATGTTCATATCAATTAGACTTATGTATTTGGCATGTCTTAAGGGGTTTTGGTATCTTAATCAAAATTCTCATTTTATTCCCAACAATTTCCCCCTTTTTGATGATGCCAAAACCTATACAATCTATGCAAAGGTGACTTGACTATACTTATTACATATAACTTCAGTAAATGTGACTGAGGTCAAATTTCCTGAAAGAACATGTTAGTATAATCAGAGTTTAAGTGCATATAGGTTTAAGTCAGGAAAGTTGAGACAATGAGTTGTTATCTCTTGATTCACAAAATATTCAACTATCATTCATATAATCATTGAGCATTACAAGCATGATGATAGTCAAATAAACTTATCAGAGCTTGAATCAGAGCAATTACAAAGAATTTGATCAGAGCAAATTCATAAGGAAACATGTGATCAGAGCAAAACATAGATCAGCAGACTTGAACAGATTTCAGCAGAGATAACCATTTCAGCACTATCAGCAGTCATGAGTAAATATTCATCCAATTCAGCATTCAAGGCAAGTAAGGAACAAGAGGACTTAGCAGGTTCAGAGATTGTCTTCAGGAGGTGGCACCATTCCATATTGTGCCCAAACCCTCTTCTTCAACTCCATTGCCTCTTGATTAGTTCCCTTGGGTCCAAGCTTCATCTTCTCCATTTTCAAGATCTGGCAGAATTCATTAAAGATGGCTCATTGATCAATGTAACCCTGCACCTTAGGAGGCATGTAGATGATTGGGCTAGGAGCTTTAAACTCAATCCTTGTTATATCTACAGTAGCAAGTAGTTTCTGATAAAGCTCTCTGTGATTGTCAAACATAAATTGAGTAAAGATGGATTCTAAATCTTCTCCAATCCATCTGCCTATGACATAGAAGTCATAGACAAACTCCCTCTTGGCTTCCTCCCAGTCATCATTCAACTGAATGGGGACCCATTTATCCATGTGTGGATATTTGGTATCCATTTGAATCAGCAGTTGATGCTTCAGTTTGTTGTAGGTAGCCCTCTTCCTCCTTAGCTACTGAAAGTCTGTTCTCCTCTTGTCTTTTGCCCTGTTAGCTTCCATCAATTGTTCCATTTTCTCTTGGGCTCTCATCATGGATAACTTTTGCTGAGTTTCAGCATCTTTTCCAAATCCCTCCACAAAGAGTTTGGATGGATCATCAGCTAACATTGGAACTTTCTTCTTTGGTTCAGCTCCAAAGCCTTCTTCAAATAGTTTCTCAACATCTTCTTGAGTTTCAGCAGCTTTGGGGCTTTCAGCAGTTTCAGTCTCAGTAGACTTGACAATCCCAGCAGATTTGTCCTTTTCAGCTGTTTCTTCAGTTTCAGGAGCTTTGGTCTTCTTTGGAGTGGGCTCTTCAATCACTCTGAATTCAGCAGGAAGCTCTAGGCTGTTGGGAAAATCAGTGAAGGTTTCTGCTTTACTCTTGTTTCCCTTAGCCTTTTTGATTTGTCCTCTAGTTTGGACACCTTCAGCAGTCTTATCCAACCCTGCTGATTCACCTTCAGGCCTTTGCTGAAGTCTTACTCCTTCTTCCTGAGCTGATGCCACAGAATTTTTCAGAGCAATAGCCAATTGCTCATCCTCATCCAAGTCTTCCAAATTCTGAATTGCTTTCCCTTTTCCTTTAGGCCCAAACACTTGCTCTTTTCCCTTGCTTCCTTCTCCAATTGTCAAGGCACCTTTGGCCCTTGCTCTTTCTCTTTCCCCGTTTTTGGCTTCATCAAAGCACTGGGGCTTGAGATCACTCATGGTGGAGGCCATTAGGGACTGTCCCTGGTTCAGTGATTTCATCTCCTCAAGCAAATATACATTCTCATCATGTATATTTTGCATCCTGTCACTGCTCAAGCTTAGGAAAGCAAGAACAGGCTTCATTTTCTGCTCCACAACCTGCTCCATGGTTGTCTTGAGGGATGCATCAAGGTTTGCCTTAGGAGATCGGTGAGGTTGGCCACTGCAGATTCAGCAATCTTGGCCATCACTTCTTTAGGGAACTTTGTAGAAGCTTCTTTGACCATAGCCAACCTCATCTCTTCTGCCCTTTTCTTCTGAAGGGCACTCTTCTTGCCTATAGCTTGCTTGACAACCAGTTCCAGAGCCTTTACATTCTTATTGTGGTTGTCCATAAGCAGTTTCTGATCTTTTCTGACTTCCTTGGTGAAGGATTCCATGCTATCCTTGGTTTTTTGCACCTCAGTAGAGATTGTTTGCAATCCTGGCTCTACTCCACTGATTATTGCCTCAATAGTGGGTAACACCACTTCCTCAGAACCAGTTAGCCTCATCTCTACTAATGCAAGAGTTCTACCTTGCTCATCCAAGGCTTCTGAAGTTTCAGCATGGGCAGATTCCACTTGATGGACCAGAGTGTACAACTTTGTTGATTGCTCTCCAAGAATGGTTTGAGCTAGGCTTGTGTCAACTTGAATAGGGGCATCTGTAAACAAGTCATCAGCAAAAATTTGATCAAGGGTTACACCTGCAATGTCAGAAAAATCAAACTTGTTAGCAAAAATACTCTCAACACCCTCAAATTATTTTGCATAAGACTCTGATACATCAGCAGTCTTCTTCTCATTTTCAACTATTTCTTTTCTCCCTTCTTCATTAATAGTCTCACATTCAGGGTCAGGCCTTCTCTCATCAAGGGATTCTTGAAGTTCAGATTTGACTTCAAGAATAGCCTGCCCCTCCTCACTTATATCACCCTCATTTGGTGGTACACTCACTATCTTAGTGATAATCACATCTCTTTCTTCCTCAACTCCCTCTGATTTTTTGACTAATTCATCCTTTTCAACTCCACTACCTAAACCTGCAGCTTCTTCACCCTCAATAGGGTTCAAAGAAGGTAGTTGTTGGGAGATCACAGTGCTTGGTTCTAAAGCCACTGAGTCATCCTGAATGGTTAAGAGCTGATTAGTGTCCAACTCTACTGACACTGATGAGGTCTTAACCAAACCAGCTTCTAGTGGGGAGGCCTCAGCATCATTAAGATTTGCCTTGGGTTCAGAAGAACTTTCATTGGCTGATGCATCTTTGGCTGTGTTACCATCTTTGGTCAACACCTCTGAAGATACAGAGCCCTTCCTATGATAGGTTAAATAATGGATTCTGGGCTGTTTGGGACCAGGGGGGTTGGGATCAGTAGAATCATCATCATCAATAGAACAGCTATCAGGATGCTTAATTCCTTTTGCAATTCTATCTTTCTCTTCAGCAATCTTGTTTGCTACCAGCTTTGCAAAGACTTCCTCATCAATCAGGAATCTTGTCTTTTGCACTCCAGCAAAGTGTAGCAGCCTACTTTCCTCAATCTGCCACCAATTTGCTCCCTTATCTTGTATAACTTGGGCAGTCTCCATGATGGTTTTGTCCTTTACTTCAACTAAAGCTCTCAAATCATGGAAATTCCTTTGTAATCTTGGGAATTCAGCAAGAGTGGGATACAAACTATCCACAGTAGCCTTGGCTCCACCTCTGAGCATACCTTCATAGGTATACTCCTCCTTATCTCCACTGGATTGGGGACTTTGGGTTATAGGGGAGTTGGCTCTGGGTTCAGTAGGGTTGGCTTCAACATTGGTTTCAGGGATATTGGGTTCAGAAGGGTTGGGTTCAGCAATGGGTTGTTCAGGTGCTTTTGAGAGCAATGGTCCTGAAGGGGTTTTGCTCAGGGGAGTTGGTTCGAATAAGGTAGCTTCTAAGAATTTAGAGTAGTTGAGCATAGATGAGTCAAGTGATGACAGCAGTCTTGACTCATCAACTACAATATCAGCAAGCACATCAATGGGCCCTCTTTGAGCAGCTCCCTCAGGAGAATATCTCTTGGTTAGGTTTAAAGGGCTGATGGGTTGGTTTTCAGGGGTTTTGTGGGTATCAGGAGAGTTGGGCTCAGAGTGTTGTTTATCCTGAAATCTGGATTCAGGAGTGCCAGTATCAGGAGAGTTAGACTTAGACTTAGTCTTAGATTTGGATCTGCTCTCAGCTCTACTTTCCCTTAGAGCTAGTTTCAAGGTTTGCTCCTCCTGCAACTCTTGCATTTTCTCAGAAGGTTTGGCCCTTCTCTTACTTGATCTTGAGCTCCCACTGCCCTCCTCAGGGACAACTTCCCTGATCCTTTTCTCACCCTTCTTCTTTTTCACCACCATTGGAAACTTCTCCCTTATCTCATCAGAATCTAATGGCACACTTACACCCTCTTCAGCAACCTTGTCCACTTCTGCTGAAGCATCAGAATTTTCTTCTGAGAGAATTGTGGACATTTTCTTTGTCTTTACAACCTTTGTCTTTGTCCTAGGCTTCATCTTGGGCTTCTTTTCTACCTCTTCTTCAGCAAGTTTGGCCACCTGCTTCCTTCTCTGTTCAGATTTCTTGCTAAGTTTTCTGAACATGGTTTTCTGGGCTGGAAGGGGTTTTGCAAAAGTCTACATTTCAGTGTAGTGTGAGAACCTCTCTATCAGCAGACTTGCCCTGGTGCAATATTTCAACTTTCCTTCCAAAACCACCTTCATATGTGATTTCACCTTGAACATGGCCTTTTGTTTCATCATCTCTCCCATGATGAAATCCCTCCAATTAAACTTGATGCCCTTATCACTAGCATCAATTACTGCAGCCATTATCCTGATTCTTGGTGAACTCACTTGTTCCAAGCTCCCAGTGTTGCTCAGAATGCTTTTTGTAACCACCTCAAACAGTGTGAGGAACTCAGGCTTGAGTGTGTTCTTGTGATGAGTAGATGATATAGGTCCTGGAGTAATGAGCCATTCTTGAGCCATCTCTTACTCATGTCCTGCTCCATAGGATTCTGGATTCCTTCCTTCTGAAGGCAAACCATAAGCATCTTCCAGGTCCTCTTCAGTGAATTTGACCCTGTGAGACTTCTCCTCTTCATCATCTTCACTCACATATGTCAACCTTGTTGACACTTCTCCTCCAGTTCCCTTGCCTTTCCACTTGAGAAAGGAAAAGAACTCTGTAATGTATTGCTCTAAACAAGAACTAGGCTTGTTTTGCATGAACTTTTGAAGGCCAGCCCTTTTTAGCCATCTCAGGGTTGGGGTGATTTTTGGGGTTTCATTCTCAAAAGAGATGATAGGTTCAAATATGAAGTTGTTTTTGTGACTGAGATTGGAAAAGTCAAGGTCTAGATCCTTATTGGTGAAATCAACTATCATTTCCTGCCTTACTTTGGGTGCCATTGATGAAACAGTGGAAAGCTTGAGAGAGTTTTAGAAAAATTAGGGTTTCGAAGATGATAGAATGTGTGGGGAAGAAATGAGAGTTTGTGGGCTTCTTAAGACTTAGAGTATATTCCAAAAGGAATTTTTGTCATTGAGTAGGTAAGTCTAAAGGCAATTCAAAGGTTGGCAAAAGAGGAAATCAAATTTGAATGGCCAGGATTAATTCAGGGGAGTTGGCCAAAATTTGATCCAACGGTTAAAAGTAATAAATCAGTTTTGAAAAATGTTTTTATTAAAAACGTGGGAAGGAGTTAAGGTTTGTTAAAGGCTAGGGGGTTATCAATGTAGATAGTGGTCTATAATTGTTTAATGCAAACAAGAGTTAAATCTTTGCATTAAATGCATTGAAAGTGACTTTTTGGGTAGGGGACAAATTAAATCTTTGTAAATGTGATGGCTTTAAGAGGAATGGGACTGCCATCAACCTAGGTAATGAGTACCCAAAATAGGTGCTTATCAGACAAAGATTTGGTTTGATAGCCAAGTCAACTTATCTGACCCCACATGGACAAGTGTCCAAAAGTAAGCTCTACCCAACTTCTCTGAAGAGATTTGAGTCAACTCTTCTGAGATTCAGTAGACTTTGCCCAAGTCTGCTGAAGATCATTTGAGTTCCCCCTTTATTGATAAACTTCATTTGGGCTTACTTGTCCATCTTTCCTGGATCAAGAAGTCCCAACTCTGCTGAAAGTTCCAAGAACCTTGCTTCAGCAAGAGGCTTAGTTAATATATCAGCCTTTTGATGATCTGTGTGAATTTTCACCAACTTAATGTCCTTCTTCTCCACATGGTCTCTTATGAAGTGGTGTTTGATGTCCACATGCTTGCATCTTGTGTGTAACACTGGATTTTGTGAAATTGCAATACCACTATTGTTATCACAGAAAATTGGCACTTCAGTAGAGTTGACATTGTAGTCTCTAAGTTGTTGTCTCAACCAAAGTATTTGAGCACAACAACTTCCAGCTACAATATATTCAGCTTCAGTAGTGGAAGTGGCCACAGTGTTTTGCTTCTTTGAGAACCAAGAAATGAGCTTGTTTCCCAAGAATTGACATGTTCCTAAAGTGGACTTCCTATCAATTTTGTGTCCTCCATAATCAGCATTTGAGTAGCCAGTTAGCTCAATGTTGTCATCAGCAGGGTACCGAAGGCCTATGTTCTCAGTGCCTTTGAGATACCTCAAGATCCTTTTAGCAGCCTCAAGATGACTCTTCTTAGGATTGGCTTGAAACCTTGCACATACACCTACTACAAAGGTAATGTCAGGCCTGCTAGCTGTGAGATAGAGGAGAGATCCAATGATTCCTCTATACTCAGTAGAGTTGGTTGGAACACCACTCTCATCAGGATCCATTTTCCAATTAGTGTTCATTGGGATCCTTACTGGCTTGCTAGTAGCACACCCAAACTTTTTGATCATCTCTCTGGTGTACTTTGCTTGATTGATGAAGATTCCTTCTTTTGATTGCTTGACTTGAAGACCCAAGAAGAAATTCATAATTCCCATCATTGACATCTCAAACTTGCTTTGCATGAGCTTTGAGAACTTTTCACAAAGCTTCTCATTAGGGGATCCAAATATGATGTCATCAACATATATTTGGACAAGCAAGATGTCATCTCCTTCACAGATTCTGAACAACGTTCTGTCCACTGTCCCTTTGACAAAACCATGATCCAATAGAAACTGTGACAAGGTATCATACCAAGCTCTTGGAGCCTGCTTAAGTCCATAAAGAGCTTTCTTCAATCTATAAACTTGGTTTCCTACTTCAAAACCAGGGGGTTGCTCAACATAGACTTCTTCCTTCAGCACTCCATTCAAGAAAGCACTGTTGACATCCATTTGATACACTTTGAACCTTTTGTGGGCAGCATAGGCTAAGAATAGCCTTATTGCTTCAAGCCTTGCCACTGGTGCAAAAGTCTCATCATAGTCAATGCCCTCTGATTGACCACCAATCTGGCCTTGTTTCTGAGTATCACATCATTCTCATTCTTCTTGTTCTTGAACACCCATTTGGTTCCAATAACATCTTGATGTGAAGGTCTGTCAACTAGTTCCCATACATCATTTCTTGTGAACTGGTTCAACTCCTCTTGCATGGTTGTAATCCAGTTTGCATCTTAAAGTGCTTCATCAATGTCCTTTGGTTCCTGTTCTGATAGAAAGCAACAAAACAGAGCACTTTCACCATGAAACCTTCTAGTTTTGACTCCTACACTTGGATCACCAAGTATCATATCAGTAGGATGGTCAGATAACCAAGTCCTTCTTTTTCTGATCCCTTCAGTAGAGTTGTCCTCTACTAAGGTTAAGTCACTAGCATCATAAAATTAAGGAAAATTCAATGCAGGATCTAAATCAGGATTATATTCAGGGGTGTTGTCCACAATGTCAAGGACATTGGCATTTTCAGCATTGTTGTTTTCCCCATGAATATTTAATCCATTAACTACCTCAGTAGAGCCTGCTTCTTCATTGGTAGTTGTTACCTGATTATGAACTGGGATTGGGTCATTCAGTTCATCAATTCCTTCAATAGGGTTTGTTTCAGGATGATTGCCTTTAGGAGTGTTGTCCAGTGTAATGTTTTCAGGGGGATTGACCTGAACAACTTCTATGAACATTGTATCTTTGTCTTTTAAGCTCAGTCTGGTTGTCCTTTGTGTGATTTCATCAGTTTCCAGGGATTTATTCCTGTTCTCAAGGATAGCTTCATCAAACACAACATGGGGTGTTTCTTCCACAATAAGGGTTTTACAGTTGTAAACTCTAAAGGCTCTACTGATTTGGGAATATCCAAGAAATATCCCTTCATCAGCTTTGCTATCAAAAGCTTTCAACTATTCTTTCCCATTGTTGTGAATGAAACACTTACAACCAAATATGTGAAAGTAAAATACTTTAGGCAATCTTCATTTCCAGAGTTCATAAGGGGTTTTGCCTTGACCCTTAGTAATCAAACATCTATTTTGAGTATAGCATGCAGTGTTTATAGCTTCAGCCCAAAACCTCTTAGGTAAGTTTGAATCAGCAATTAAGGTTCTAGCAGCCTCTTTAAGAGTTCTATTTCTTCTTTCTGCTACCCCATTCTGCTGAGGGGTTCTAGCTGCTGAAGTTTCATGGGCTATTCCATTTTCAGTGCAATACTCATTGATGTAAGAGTTAATGAACTCAGTGCCTTTATCAGATCTTATCTTGATTATATTAAGGCTTTTCTCATTTGACAGTCTTTTTAATAGTTCAGGGAGTTTGACTTGTGTTTCCTTCTTATTAGGGAGAAATACTACCCATGTGAACCTAGAGAAGTCATCTACTACAATCAATGTGTATTTTCTTCCATTTATGCTTGCAGGGATAATTGGTCCAAATAAGTCAATATGTAATAGTTCAAGTACCCTTTCAGTAGAGATGACTGGTTTGCCTTTAAATGAAGCTTTAATCTGTTTTCCCTCTTGACATGGTTTGCAAACATGTTCCTTAATGAAAACTTCATTAGGCAGTCCTTTAACTAATGCATTTCTAGCCAGCTTGTTCATGGATTTAAAGTTCAGATGGTTTAGCCTTTTATGCCATAACCAACTTTGTTCATTTGAGCTTTTGGCAATAAAGCATGCAGCATCAGTAGACTTGTCCCAGTCAGCAAAATACACATTTTCTTTTCTAGTTCCAGTCAGTAAGGTTTGTTGAGTTTTATCTTTGATTAAGCATTTATTACTTGTGAACTCAACATTATATCCTTTATCACAAAACTGGCTTATGCCTAGGAGATTATATTTGAGACCAGCCACATAAGACACATTGGATACCTTGATATTACCAATTATCAAGGTACCATAACCTTTTGTTGTTTCTTGTGAGATGTCTCCAAATGTGACATTAGGGCCTTCTTTTTCAGTGAATTCAGTGAGGAGGTCTTTGTTTCCAGTCATGTGCCTTGAACAACCACTGTCCAAGTACCATGCTGTCTTTTTGTTTATACTCCTCAGCTTCTTGTGGCCCTTTGGTACATGCAATTATTAAGCTTTAGGTACCCTTTGAATTTTGGGTCCTGAGAGGTTAGATGTACCTTTAGGAACCCAAACTTGCCTAATTACCCTGATTGATTCAAAGTGGCTAAGTTGTTTTCCTCTTGCATCAACATACACAGTTTTTCCCTTAAATGCCTTTGGGAAAAAAAGGGTGAAAGTGTTGACTCTGTAAGTTTCAGGAGAGTTGTCATTTCTCCTGAACTTATGAGTTCTTTGTGCTACTTGAGGGAATCTTTGAGGATGGGCATAAAGATGACCATTACCCTTTGGCATGAAGGGTTTTGGTTGTCTCATTTTATTGTACCCATGAGGAGAGTTGGTCTTAGGTCTGTTCATCTGAGGTTGCCTCAGGGGAGTTGGCATTGGCTGAACATACCTTGGACAGCTTCTCTGAATGTTGTTCAGATGAGTTACCCTTCCATTGGGTCTACTCTGCTGAACACCATTCCTCTTGTATTTAGGGGCTTTGGCCTTTTCCTTAGGTATGGGCCTAGTTCCCTGAAGTACTTGAGTGGGCACCTCATGCATTTTGCCCTTTCCTTTGTTCAGTGGCTGAGTTAATTCATTTTCAGCTTGTTGTGCCACTGACTTAAAAAAAATTCTCTTAGTGTTACTTGTTGAAGCAACACTAAGACAAGGTGAAGATTCGAATGGATCATATCTCAATCCACTCTTTTGAGCCATAGGTCTTTGGAAGCTTTGAATTTCCTCTATTGCTCTAGAGGATTTATTCATTGCATACATCTTAATTCTCAGGCTCTCTTCACTTGATTTAAGAATATCATACTCATGTGAGAGGTTTTCAAATTTTGCTTGAAGAATTTTAAGCTCAAAGTCCTTTCTCTTCTGAATAAGCAATTGCTCATCAATCTGCTTTTGTTGGTCAACTATCCTGAGAGAAGCTTCATCATGTTCTCTCAAGACATGTTGATACAACTCAGACTTGACATCAACCACAGATTCAGAAGGTTTTGCAAGTTCAATGGATAGCCTTTCATTTTCTCTCACACAGTTATTATGAAATTCTTGCAACCTAGTGAAATCTTCCATCAACTTCCCAAAAGAAAGTTTCAGGTTGACATCACTAGTGTTTTGTGATATAAATGATGGTGAGCTAGAAGTAGAAGATACCTCATCATCTTCTATGGCCATGTTGCACACATCATCATCAGCACTGTTTGAGAACAGTCCATCATCAGAGGAGTTGAAGCTTTCTGCACTTTTAGACTCATCACCAGCCATCATAGCTTTTCTATTGGTGAACTTTTTGTCTCTTTTAGCTTGCCTCTCCTTCCTTTCTTTGGAGCTGAGTTCAGGGCAATCATACTGAAAATGCCCTTTCTTTTTGCAATTGTAGCACAGGTCTTCATCATCATCTTTCTTTGATTCATCTCTTCTTCTAGATAATGAAGGTTCAGCTCTGTTGGACTTTCTCCTATCAGAGTACTTGTCCTCTAATCTTCTTTCTTTAGGCCTTTTGTCCTCAGCCTTGGCTTCAGGAGAGTTGTACCTTCTCCTGACCTTGTTGTCTTGGTAGAATTTCTTGTATCTACCAAACCTTGAGTTGAGTTTGTCAAACCTCCTTGCCATGAGGGCCATTTCTTCCTTCATCTCAGCCTTGGAGACTGACTTTGATGATCTTGGAGTGGGCTGCATTTCTGGTTCAGCAGCTTTGGCTTTGAATGCCACTCCTTTAGTAGGTAAGGAAGATTCCTCAGCAGTCTTTCTTCTGTTGAGGTCAAACTCATAAGTTTTGAGTTCTGAGAAGACTTGTTGCATGGGCATGGTGGAGAGATCTTTAGTATTCTGCATCATTACAGAGTATACATCCCACTTTTGAGTGAGACTCCTTAAAATCTTTAATGCAATTTCCCTTTTGGAGTACACCTTGCACAATGAGTTGATCTCATTCATAATATCAGTGACTCTACCAGCAAACTTGTCAATGGACTCATCAAGTTCTATTGTGAAGTGTTCAAATTTCTGCACAGCAACTTGGAGCTTGTTCTCCTTGATTTTATCAGTACCCTCACACATTTCAGCAAGGGTGTCCCAAATTTCTTTGGCTGTTGTGCAGTGGTAGACTCTCCCCATTACTGCATCTGGAATTGTTTGGTAGAGAGTGTTCATTGCAAGATAGTTTAGATTATCTCTCCTTCTTTCTTCAGTGGTGAGATCATCTTCATCTTTGGGGATCTCCTCCCTTACATCATCCCTTTAAGCTTCAGTTATTCTGGGATTAACTTGAGTGAATACAAATGGTCCTCTTGTAATCACTCTTAGAATTTCAGTGTGGAGGCATGCAAGATGAGCTCTCATTCTGATTTTCCAGAATCCATAGTTCTCAATTGAGAACATGGGCAGCTTGTGATGAGATATGTGATTGACTGGATTAGGAGCCATATTGTGGATACCTTGAACAGCATCATGATGAACATCATTGTTGTTGTTTGCCATATCTCAGATATAAGGGTTAGACACAGATATGATAAGATTTCAAACAAATCAGTTCAGTGACCACAAAAGAATATGTTTTTAAAAATCAAAATGGATTTTCAGAAGCAGTGGTCTTTGAACCCCTGCTCTGATACCACTTGTTGGTCCTGAAAGGAGTATATAACAAGTGTATGGGGAGGGGGGGAATACACTTGTATGCAAATCTTTTCAAACTTAAGCAAAACTGGCTTCAGCAAGGTTGTCCTGGACAACTCTTCTGATATGAATAACTCTTAAAAGATAATCAAACTACTAAGTACTATTGAGTACTTAGTTGAATAACTATCTAAGTGAGTTATATGTGCGGAATAGTGGTTGGCCCTTTAGTTTAAAACTCCTTTTAATTACTGAAATCTTCTTAACACTTTATCAGTCTTCAGGAAACTTGTCCCAAAACAGTTTAAGCACAGTCTTGAATATATGTCTTTGAAAGGTCAGTTTGTGTGCAGTGTATGAATGTGTTGTTTGAATGAAAATACTTGAAAGTAAATCAACACAAGAGTTATAGTGGTTCAAAGACTCAAGCTCCTACATCCACTTTCCCTGATTGAACATGATAATTCCTTATCTCTTGGAATTAGTTGATTTATAGTGCCAAGGTGCACTTGATCAACCACACCACTCCTTGGTGCTTTGATCCCTAGGATATCAGAGTCCTAGTACTCTCTTCTCAACTCAGAATTGAACTGTTCTTCTCTCAACAGTCAATTTTTTACACTTCTACTACAACAACCTTCTAACTTTCTTGTAAAGGTATAAGGGTTGATGTTGGTTCCAACTAGGTTGAGATATACTTTACAATGAGATCAGTGTATAGGATATGATATCTCTCTAAGCTTTGATTGATGTACAATTAAGTTCAGCTTAAGTTGAAGTGTTTCTGGAAACTAAGATGTTCTATGAAAGCTTGAAAGTTTTGTATCTCAGAATTGTTGTCTTGATTGGATATTAGTTGGTTACTTCAATGGTTTCCACACTTCATGTATTTATAGAACAATTTGAGGTTATGTCCGTTGGAGAGACAACCTCAAAATGCCTATATTTGTCTTCCTTGAACTTTGCAACTGGAAGACAGTTTCTTGAAAGTGACATGTCCTTAATTTGGGAAGTAAACGGTTGTATGCTCTTTGTCTTGACTTTGAAGCACTCTTCCCAATGTCTGACTTGAGGATTTACTTGATCAAACATGGACATCACTTCTGATCATTGGTCCTATGATAAGGACAACATTCCTTATCATCTGGATAGTTCTACTTATCAATATCAGCAGACTTTGCTTATCAGCAGTTTTGGCTAGGCTCTTTCAGATGACTTGGCCCATTCTCTTTAGTAACATGTTTCTTGATGGTTCTTGAACATTCATGCCTTCATATCAGTAGCTTTGACCTTGTAAGCACAGTTGGCCTTTCCTTGAACTGTTCCGGTTCAAGTGTGTTGAGACATTTTTGCTGGACATTCCTTCAATTCTGAGTCTTTGACATATACATCAGTAGACTTGGTCTTGTTAATGCATTCCATTCACTTGATCTTCAGATAGATTGATATATTACTGAGCTGACTTGATCAGCACAGTTGTCCATTAGATACTTCAGCAGACTTAAGATCAAATTGATTCTGAGCCTTGAGGGGACTTGATTCTTGTAATCTTCTAGGCATGTGTTCCCCCTCAATATGTGCATCTAAATACACTAAGAGCTGCCTAACATTCCACCTTCTCAACTAGCGTATACTACATGTTCCAACATTCCTGAAACATGTTCATATCAATTAGACTTATGTATTTGGCATGTCTTAAGGGATTATGGTATCTTAATCAAAATTCTCATTTTATTCCCAACATTTAGATTGTCTAACTTTTTCATTGGATCATAAGCATGAGATCTATATTTATTTTGCTATAAGGCCAAAATAAGTTATTTTGAGTGCAATTGTGTATTACCGTAAGAATAAATAGCAATATATTACTTTAATTAATTAGATTTTTTTGTCCATTTTCTTAAATATTCTTCAAATATGATTTTTTTTCCTTCAGATTTTCTTTGTTTGTTCTTCATCTCTTTTATCTAAATATTTTATTCACGGTCATTAATGATTGTTTAAATAGTAATACAAATTTCTTCTTACAGTAATACATTTGTTTTCATATAGTAACACGATTTTTAATATTTTACATGTGTTACAGTATGAGTAAGTGTATGTTTCATATGACCAAAATAGGTACCCCAAATGTGCAAACAATTCCTAAGGGGTCCGTCCATACAGAGCGCAATGTTCTGACTTTAAACGGGACCCCCAAGTGGACGGTGGAATTAGTCCCCCAATTAGTTGGTTTTTGGACCGAATACCGAGGCATAAAAAAAAGACCAAAATAGGTTAGTGTAAGTGTATGTTATTGTAAGAACAAATAACACTATGTATTTTTATGTCTTACAATAACACTGTACACCCTCCGTCCCTTACTTAAGGACTCATAATTTTTTTGCACGAGTTTTAATGTATGAATTGTTTATTAGTATTATAGAAGATAAAAGTGAGGGTAATAAAGACTTTTCAACTTTATGAGTACAGTGGTAAAGATGTTTTTTAGTGTGAATAAAGTGATGACATTTGATGTAATATTGAGATGTTTTGAAGGGATAGTTAAAATGTTATTTTAATATTTTAAGTGTGGATCATTAAGTAAGAAACATAAAAAATGGCAAAATGAGGCATTAAGTAGGACACGGATGAAGTATTATTTTAACTATATACATAATTTTTGTCACTTTCCTTGAAATGTTCTTCAAATGCGATTATATTTTTCAGGTTTCTGCGTTTGTTCTTTATCTCTTTTATTTTGAGCATTTTATTCACCTTCATTAATGACGTTTTATTCATACAGTAACACAATTTTTTTTATAGTATCACAATTTTCAATATCTTACATGTGTTACAGAGTATGAATAAATGTGTATTACTGTATTTACAATAACACACATTTTTTTAACCATAACACACATTTTCCCTTGCTACAACACACACTTACCCATGCGAATTTCGTTTGTCTCATAAAGATCTGTGAGTTTTTGCATCAATTAGGTCAGAAACGAGTTTATTTCATGTACGGATATATTATTCAATTTTTTGTGTTTGTTTAACGTTTTTGTTTTTCTATAGAATTTGAATTAATTAAAAGTTTTTATAAGTTTTAAATATTTGAATCCATCAATTAAAAATAAGAAAATTAATAAAGATTATTCACAGAGCATTCAAGTTAAAATGAATTAGAAGTATGTCAAAATGGAATTCATTTATAAAATAACCATATATTATGAATCGAAGTATATATTTTGGAGGTCTAGATATGGTAAATAAAGAAAAGATGAGGGTGGAATTGCAAATTTTGATCATCGTTATGTAAATACTGTACACTACTTATATATATTAAGGAAAGAAGGTATGAGCAGTCCTAAATAATAAAAACTAATCATGATTTGGACGTACGCAGATGAAATCGATGGAAAAAGAAAGAAACTTTATAATTTTGTGTAATTGTTACATAATTTACTTTATAAATTTAAGTTATACTCCCTCCCTTACATAAAATTTGTCCCATTTAATCTTAAATTTTATTTCAAAAAATATATAGACTTTTTTTTTTTTTTATCAATGATTTTTCTAAATTACCCCTTATTTTAAAAAAATATATACTCCCTCCATTTTTTATTAAGTGTCACTTTGCATTTTTTAATATTTTCAAAACAAGTGTCATTCTACACTTTTTTTCTTTAATTTTGACAATTTTACCCTTATACATTATACTCTCTCCATTTTCTTTGCCTTGATTTAAGCTTTTACCCTTTTGAATATAATACTATAGCATAAATCATGAATAAACCTTAATTATTGTATACATGAATATCACCTACAATATTGGCCACATTCATTACTAAACATAAATTTAATATTAAAATTAGTTATCATTAATGAAGGGTAAAATGGTCCAAGATTATATATCTTAATTTGTTGAAAATTGTTAAAATGACACTTAATTAAAAGTGGAGGGAGTATATATTAATAAACTTTTTTTGAAAAAGTCAAAGAAAGAGTGAAAAGGAAGGTGGAAAAAAAAAGGAAATAGAGAAGTAAAAGAGAAAAATTAATGAAAGATAAATGTGTCAAAAAAAAATATATGTTGCTTAATTTTATACAAAATGAGAAATGCGACAAAGTTTATAAAACAAAGAGATTAATTAATTGAATGTTTGAATTAAATATATATAAACTAAGTCGTATTTAACCTATTGCACAAAAGTCCAACTCAAATTATAAGAATTAACTACAACTAGTTTTAGCTTTAGCCCTCGTGTCATTTTGCATAATTTTTCCTATCTAGGAAGAATCTAATTTAATTATATCGTGTAATTAATTTAAAACCTAAGATCCATAATTTTTCCTATCTAGGAAGAATCTAATTTAATTATATCGTGTACTTAATTTAAAACCTAAGATCCATAATTTATTAATTAACCTAACCCTAAATGAAACAATACATTTCAGTTACGGGTTCTGTCACCTTAATTGTCTAAACTGATGCATAGAGAATTCATTGCATGTCCTTTTGTCGTGATTTTTAGGAACATTTTATTATTATTATTATTGGGTTGCATATATAGTTACAGTAATTTATTTATATTTAATATTTGAATTAATACAATATGTGAATTAATACTATATTGTATTTAAATTAATATGAGTATATTTTATTTGAATTAATATTATACTGTATTTGTCAAAACTCATGAATAACATTCACTCAGAAAATTAGATTAACTGGTACCATTTACATACATGTATACACACAAATATTTACATTATTATTATCATTATTATTATTATGGATTAATTAATTGATAGCATTTTCCTTCATTATTCATCCCAGATTAGAAGGAAAAATATCTAGCTTTGCCCCATGTCTTAACCAAAGCTTGTACCTTGATCCGTTACGACCGTTACTTCTACCACTAATATATTAGTGCAACTAGTGTACACAAGTATTTGTATTCATTTTACAAAGAAAAAAAAACACATTCCGATGTCATAGTTTATTTTGTCAGATTACTGTAATTCGATGATACACAATTATGTACTTTTGAAGTGAAATTATATTATTATTGACATTATATATAAAATTTTAATTTGTATATGATGATATACAGTAATTGTAATTTGTAATATTACTTGGTTATTAGCATATGTATTAAAGCTAACAGAAACGGATATTGTTATTGGGATATATGCACAAACTATTGAATATAGTAAATAATGAACCAGAATTATAAATACACTTGTTCATGAAATTTATCTCACGAGATAAATTCATGCTATTTTTCACTTAAATTTTTTGCATTGAATATATTAATGAATTGACCATCCATCTTACCTTTTTATTTTGATAAATATACAAATCTATCTAAACAATGTGGAATGAGTAGAGTATTGTAAATTTGTAATATAATTTTGTAAACTTTATTTATATATATATATAATTTTAAATTAATGATATTTTAGGTAAAAACGTGAATATTGTGGTAGTGAATTTATAGAGAATGCTTAATTTTTTTGAGTTTACAAGGGATGAATGGAGTCAGGGAGCAATTATTTTTGAACTCTTGGTTTAAAGGGACTTAGGTTTGTTATTTGCTCCTAGAAATAGGTGCAAACTAAGTATGTTTTGATTCTTTTATGGTGATATTGATATTTTAAATTATTTACATAAAATTAATTACTCTAGCTACGTTTTTAATTGCCTATGTATTTTGTAGTACTAGTATTTAACAAGAGCTTAATTATGATCTGAAGAAATAATATGGAGTTAGGTCTCAATTATTGGCCCATCAATTTGCTAATTGTAATCTACTCACTAGCTCTCGTGTAATGAGAGAAAAAAAATATTTATGCCCCTAACTTTTATCATTTTTTGATAAAGGTCTCAAAATAGTTAAAATTTTAATTTACGTTCCATAATATTTTCAATTGCTTAATTTACGTTCAATTTTCGTCGGAGTGATAAAAATTCACTAGAAATCCCCAAATTTGATAATCACATGATACAAATAACGTCATTTTGGTGTCTCCAACGTAAATGGAACGTAAATTAAGCAATTAAAAAAATTATGGAGCGTAAATTAAATTTTTAACAAAAATGGAACGTTGTGCGAAAATGATAAATATACTCTCCAAATGATTACAATCCACTGTAAGATTAATATAACATTTTATGTTATACAACCAAATCAAATTTGTTGTTAGGAACACCATAATCTCACAATTGGATATGACCTCAGTTTTCCATCTCTGTTGCATTATTCATACATTGCATTAGTACTCAATACACAATAGTATTATTAAAGGGTAAATCACTATAAAAAATTGTAGAGCGAGTCAGATGAAAAAATATGAGAATGTGTAAAGATGTGCAATCACCTAGTCTAAGCATATGTTTAAAACTTTAACATTATATTATAATCTTGGATGTTTTTTTTTTTTTTTTCATTTGGAACAACTATATGCTCTAACTTCCGTATTTCATAGTTGAGAAAAATAATGTAAAATTATGATAAATTCACACGATGTTATTCTACCCTACCATGAGACACCACATGGTTCACACGCAACACTCTGTTTTTCGTGTGGAGCTTCATTGCACTTGATGAATTTTATGTCACATGTACAATGATAATAATTTTATTTGGAGCAATTAATGAAACACAGGTGAGAATATAAAATTTGTACAACCTAATAAAACACAACCAACTAAACTAAGTTTTCTACAAATCTCTTGTGGGGCAGAGGAAAAAATAATATATTTCAAATAAAATACTGAATAAAGTAAAAAATATTTCGTATTAAATTTAAGTTGAGAAATAAATTTTTTCCTCTATCTTGTCTCACACTTTTTTTTATTTGGTTGTATAACATAAACTATAAAGATAATTAAAATGTTAGATTAATTTTATAGTGAATTGTACACATTTGTTAAGTATTTTTATATTTTTCGCATAACGTCTCATTTTACTTAAAAATTTAATTTACGTCCCATAACTTTTTTAATTGTTCAATTTACGTTCCATTTACGTTGGAGTGACCAAAACGACGTCGTTTCTATCATGTGCATGTCACGTGATTATTATATTTGAGGATTTTTGGCGAACTTTTATAACTCTGACGAAAATTGGACGTAAATTAAGTAATTGAAAAAGTTATAAGACGTAAATTCAAATTTTAACTATTTTGAAATATTTTTTAAAAAAGATAAAAGTTACTAGACGTTACTCCGTATAATGACAACGCAAGAAATCCGTGATTTTGTTATTTTGAGCAAAGATACAAATTTTAAAGGAATGAGAATACAATGGGTTAATTGCAAATAAAATCACAACCTTTCATTCATTTGCAATCTAATCTAAACCTTTCAATAATTGTAAATAAATCACCAACTTTACCAATTGTTGCAAATTAGACTTTTTGACAAACTTATTTGTGCCCGAATCTAATGTAATTTAAACTTATTGTTGACATGACACATTCATAATGAAACAACATTATTGTTTAAATCTAATCTAATTTCAAAACGTCTTATTCGAGCACAAATGAATTTGCCAAGAAGTCTAATTTGCAAAAATATGTAAAGTTGATGATTTATTTGCAATTATTGAAAGGTTTAGATTAGATTGCAAATGAATGAAAGGTTGTGATTTTATTTGGTTAATTGCAAATAAAATCACAACCTTTCATTCATTTGCAATCTAATCTAAACCTTTCAATAATTGTAAATAAATCACCAACTTTACCAATTGTTGCAAATTAGACTTTTTGACAAACTTATTTGTGCCCGAATCTAATGTAATTTAAACTTATTGTTGACATGACACATTCATAATGAAACAACATTATTGTTTAAATCTAATCTAATTTCAAAACGTCTTATTCGAGCACAAATGAATTTGCCAAGAAGTCTAATTTGCAAAAATATGTAAAGTTGATGATTTATTTGCAATTATTGAAAGGTTTAGATTAGATTGCAAATGAATAAAAGGTTGTGATTTTATTTGCAATTAACCCTACAATAAAATTTGCAAATTTCTTGAAGAATAAAGTTTTAAATACATTCACTTACCACACACACACAGTGATATTTACTTTGAGAATTATAAATTAGATTTTGAATTTTAAAATCTTATACCTGTTTTATTTTGAGATTTAAAAATTTATTTTTAAAAACCACTCAAAATTACTAATAATATCAAACATATTAATTTAACATAAAGTTAAATATAATATCACTATAATAATTGATATAATATCTCAACAATAATATAATACTACAATAATATAGTAATAAATTCAATCACTACACAACACAGCTATCTAATCATTATATTATAATTCAATAATAATATAATTTCATTCAATCTTACCCATTAATTTGACATAAAATTAAATTTCCTTCAATTCAAAAATTTAAAAGAAACACACATATTACTCTTTATTAAAATTTCAATCACTCAAAAGTCAAAACCCAACATCATTTTTAATGGGAGCGTCTCTACTAACATAAAGTTACAATGGAGGATTTGGTACATAAAGGACTATTGTGTCATTTTGGTTGGACACCAAGAGGCCTATTCTTTTACTGTGGGAGGTGTGACTCCTTTCTAACTAAATGATGAATTATGATAAAAAAGTCATTGTCTTATATCCGAAGACACTAAGCAAAAACCAACAATTGATACTCCCTCCGTCTGTCTTAAGTTAGATTGTACATTTGACAAAAATCGATGTTCCAATTTAAACTGTGAATTTCCTTATTTGACAATAAAATACTTTTCACTTTAATTTACACCCTTCAAACATCTCAAAATTATATCAAATGTTATTACTTTGTCACTCTACTTTATTACTTACAATATTTTATTATTTACTTTATTATTCAAAAGACTTTCATACCCTCTACTTTATCTCTTTAATACTAATAAACGATCCACACATTAAATTACGTGTAAACAGTAAATGCACAATCTAACTTGAGACACGTGAAGTATATATTAGTGAAAAAACAAAAGTTAAAAATAAAATTTTGGCAAGGACGATTACGAATAGATTACGAAAGGTCATGGGTGGCATTATCGATCAAAATCAGAGTACCTTCGTACCAGGCAGACTCATAACAAATAACATTATCTTAGGCTGTGAGAGCTCACACTGGATTCAGAACAACAAATGAAATCAAGGTTGGCCTGCAGTGAAACTCGACATGAGCAAAGCCTACGACAAAATCGAATGGGATTTTCTAAAAAACATCATGGAAAAGTTAGGTTTTGCACATCAATTGATAGAACTAGTTTTTACCCGTGCAATGCACGGGCCTATTGTAATTTTTTTTTCTAAACAGTAAAAAAATATTTACTTCTTCCATTAATTTATAAATTTTCTATTTTGTCATTTTTGGTTTATCCACATATAAGCTTCCCATACTTTTTTATGACAAATATCTTTTAATTTTTTATATTCTAAATTTACTTTATATCTTACTTTTTATCTCTATTCTAATCACATCACTTGTACTCTATCTAATATTTAATCAATTTTCTTAATTTATGTGTTCAAAAGTAATGAAAAACTTATAGGTAGACAAAAAAAGTATATTAATAGACAAATTTGGGTATAAGGCATACCAATTACAGAGGAAATTGCAAACTAAAGACATGGCCAATAAAAAAAGGTATGAAATATAAAAGAAAAGAAAACCTAAAACCATAGACTCACAAGTCGAGCCAGAGGCCGGAGTGCCGTTAAAACCTTGCCTGGGAAAACCCTCCTCAGGGATAAAACCCGAGGTCAAGGGAAAAGGTACACTCATCTAAATACAAACTGTAAAGTAGAATAATGAAAGTAGGACAAATACAAGTGTTCCGTGAAACACCCTCAATCCGTATCGTCTAGCATATCCGACCAATACTTGTGAAGGGACACTTGCCTAAACTCTGAAATGCTAGAGTCGACTGAACCGTCAACACCCGCGAGCTCAGTCAAATTAGAATCTTCTACCATAAATGACGCATTTGTTGTATACGTAAGGGAGTCATAATCTGGAGCACTTTGTCCTTTGTTCAGCTCCTCAAATTTAGCAACCTTAGAAGCATTTGTAAAGTCCTGATTGGCTTGTTCCCGTTGGTGGGCGAGAGGCTCACGAGTCTTCTTAATAGTGCTGAAAAAGCACCCTAGTGGTGGTGGAACCCTTCTCTCTAGCGGCGGCCTTCCGAGCTGCCACGATCAAAGGTGGAGCCTTTTCTGTGAAAGGCTGATACGTGGAGGTCGATGCCCAGTAGAGTTCGGGTGACCCCCTTCCTCCTGTAAAGCATCCTCCACCACCAACTGTTCTTAGAAGCATGGTCTAATTATCCATTCTTCAAAATAAATATTTCCTAGCTTCGTATCCTTAATCATAAACCAACTTTAAAGTCGGGATTTAAGCTCATCAACATCTCAGTTTGTAGAAATTTTATTTTTTCGGAAGATATGCCATTTCTACATATTAACCACACAATGCACCCCAAAAAAATGTCGCCTCATTTGTCAAACACCTAGGCTACTTTTTATACGACTATACATTCAGTATCGAATTTGAATTTAACCCCGAGTCATTTAAAGTTCTCCATCTACACTTAATGAGATACATGAGGTTCAAAAAATAAATGTCTCACCAATTCATATGTATTCCACATAAATTGAATGTTACATATTTGTAGATTGACTGTTGTTGGTAGATTTTCCTTTAACACTCCTCATGCATGAGATGCAACTTTTCTTGGGGTAAAGTTGTTCCAAAACTGCATGTATCCCTCCCTTTTGTACTTTCTCAAAAGCTTTGCTCGAATTTTGTTTATGCAATTATTCGTAGACCTTATTTGTAACAAAGTTTCATTCCGGTGATTACTTTCATCTCCATGAGTCTGCAACATCATTATCATCAATTTTATTTTTTCTGCAATAAATATTTATGTTATTTTATATATGTTGATTGATAATTTCAATATTGTTCGAGATAAAACTTGAGAACAAATTAATTCATCGAAATGAAACAGAGGATGTATAATTATTTTGCAAAGAATTAATCGAAAATTAACATAGATTCACAAGAATTACAAAATAAATAGGAAGAAATATTAAAAGCCTGTGTGACATATGATACAAACAACAATTCCAATTGTAAAACAATAATGGAGATTTATGATCATACTTAGAAAAAAATAAATCATCCAACCCATCGAAAACAAAAGACAATATGACAGATACAATGGGAAAAAAAATATGTATAAATCAGAATTCTGATTCAGGGAACATGTCCCCATTAATTTGAAATTTAAAAGATATAATGAAAAAAAAAAAAGGTCACACTTGCGTGCCCTTGCATGTACCATGCATACATCATCAAAATAGAATATGGGCCAGGAGATTATCTACACCCATTATTTTTTTAAGTTCACCCCAATTTTTTTTACCCAATTCTTTTTATCACAGTTATCTGCACCCACTCATTTTATGAATTCACCTCCAAATCATTGTTTTACAACTACACCCGCTCATTTTATGAGTTCACCCCCAAATTATTTTTTTACCACAATTATCTACACCCGCTCATTTTATGAGTTCACCCCCAAATTATATTTATACTACAGGTATTTGCACCCACTCACTTTATGAGTTCACCCCCAAATTATCTGCACCCGCTCATTTTATGAGTTTACCCCCAAATATATTTTTTTAAATAATTATATTTAAAAAACTATATTATCTTTTTATTGATTTACACAAAATATAATAAAATCAACCTTAATTTATACATTTACAATTTGCAGCTGAGTTATCGTCGATTCACCACTAAATCACCCATATTTTTAAAAATAAAATCGTAAAAACATAATTAAAAAAAAAACAATTGAAATTAGTCACAAATCTCAATTTTTTTTTCTTTAAATTTTTTTTTTCAATTTTCAGTTTTTATTTCAAACTTTTTATTTCTTCATTTTTTTCCTGCTTTTTTTTTTTCTTTTTTTTTTGTTTAGTATTTTTAAAATTTTTAATATAAAATAATATTATATATATAATTTTATTATAGTTGCTGGTACAATAAGTAATAACCAGTAATACCATAAATCATAATCAGTAATACCATTAATAATAATCAGTAATATCTTATACAAAAACAAATAATTTCACACATCTAATTATATTCAATAATACCAAGAACAATTATTAGTAATACCACGGACAGTAATCTGTAATACCATTAATATTAATTAGTAAAATTTTATACAATAACAAATAATTTCACACATCTAATTATATAAAGTAATACCAAAAAATAATTATCAGTAATACCATGAAGGAATGAACAGTAATTAGTAATACCATAAACATTGATCATTAATATCTTATACAATAACAAATAATTTCACAAATCAAATTATATTTAGTAATACCAAAAACAATTATCAGTGATACCATAAACAATAATATATGTAGGTCCCTAAGTTGAGTTTAATAACGAGTAAGCTAGTGAAAATGTCTAGAGGGGGGTGAATAGACTTTTCAAAAATCTTTCGATATATCAAAGTACGATATGCGGAATAACGAAATTAACAATGAGCCCAATTAAAGTTTATACTCAACTTATTTCGAGAACTCTGTTTCAGTGTTTACTCAACTTGTATTGTTCAGTTATGTATGTTTAACAAGTAAACAGTTAATCAATTAATCAACAAACAATACAGTAAAGTAAATCAAACACGATATTTATAGTGGTTCGACAACTTGTCTACATCCACTCTCACAAACCCAGTTGTGAAATTCTTATTAACTCGTCCAATGGAGTAATATGTTCTTGTAGCTTTAAGTCCCAAGAAATAAGACTTAGATCTTCTCGATTATATCTCCAGATATATCTTCGATCTTACTAGCTATTTTACAAGTAACTAGCAACTTGAAACAGTAAACGAAAATAAAACTTCTCTTCGTTCAGTAGTAGCCTCCTTCGATCTTCACTTGTCTTGCGTAGCTTCTCTCTGAACTTCAATCTCTGAGAGTATTTCTTCAATAAGCTTTCGTACGTAGTAGTGATCAATATTTCAGTAGTCTTTAACCAATGAATACCTTGGGGTATTTATAGACTTCTAATTCCAAGAACTTTCAGTTGTGTAACAACCTTTCTTGAAAACTAACTCGTAACAGATTCTTTTTATCCTTTCACGCGTTTCTTCAGTTAATTAGTTATTCCTTAACTAATTCTTCAATCTTTATCTTCAACACGCTTTTGTAACTAACTTCAAGTTGACCTGTCTTGTTTAAGTTGCGCACCTGTTTTGTCCTTCAGTAGTAGACTGCGTCTTCTACTTGTCTTGAACAGTAGACTTCTTCAGATTACAACATAGAACTAATCTAGTCCTATCATCTAATCCTAACAAGACTATAACATTACATTAAGCTTTTGTTACAAAGCTTAGTCAACTTAGAAAACTATACAAAGAATCTACCTATTACAATTAAAATCATGAGCTCTATACAACAATTATTCATAGCTCAATATCAATCTAAACAATTAGTATAAACACATATGAAGTAATAATACGATATCAATTATAAGTACTTGTCTTTTTTCTTTCATACTTATCTTTTGAAACTTTTACTTGTCTTGTGAACTCTACTGGTCTTGTACAAGATGACTTCTCTTAACTAGACTAGATCAGTCAATACTTAGAAAATATTCAAGTCTTCTTTTGGCTTATCAAAACTTCATCTTTTATCTTTTATCATCATTTAGGACTTGTTCTAGGATTCATATCCCAACAATTTCCCCCTTTTTGATGAAGCCAAAACTACTTGAATCTTTTCATAATAGTAGACTAGTTAAGTAGTTATCTTGTCTTAAACATCAACTAGTACTTATATTTTCATTCATTTCGAAACAAGATCAGTAGATATTACAAATACTTAATCAAAATAAAATAAGACTAAGTATCAGAGCAAAAACAAAAATTAATCTGATAAAGTACCTTCTTAAGAACTTGGAACACCAAAAGCATCTAGTAGCCTTTTGTGAATGATAGTCATGTGTTCTTCAGTTTCGATCTTCTCTTTATCCAGCAAGTCTTCTTCAAACTTCTTGATATGATTGTAATCGATCCTTTTTCCAGAACCTAACATTGGAGTAATCCATTTAGGAAAGATAGGAACAAGAATATTAAAACTTACCGCAGTTGCAATCCTCATGATCAAGTTCCATAGATTCCGATCTTGAGTTTCCATGAACTTATCAAAAATTGCGTATAACTCTTCTTTGCTCTCTGGATCTCCAAACTTGCGAATAATCCAATGATCCAACTCCCACTTCATCTTGACTTTGAACCATGTATCTCTATGTTCATTGTCGATGAAATTATCAATGTAGGCATCTTCTAATTGATCTGGATCAGCTTTCAATTTCAGCAATATCTTGATATGTTTTCCTAACAATTTCTTGTTAGCATAATGATCATCTTCCAGCTTTTGCTTCTTATGAAGAGCTTCAACCTCTTCATCACCAATATCAGCTAGAATATCTCCTAATTCTTCTTTCTTCTTCTCTAGAATAAGTTTTCTCTTGACTTGTCTAGTTTGAACTTCAACTTCAGGAGATGCAATACTTTTTCCTTTCAGCAGTCTTTTCTGTTCTTCAGCTTGTTCAAGATCTGCCTTCTTGACTAGCCTTCCTCTCTTGGGAATTTTAAGATCTTGTATAACAGTTGCAGCTTCCTTCATCTCTGGTTCAGCACTTGACTTTTCTTCAACTTTACTTGTCTCTTCCCCCTTTTTAGCTTCATCACTTGCCTTAAGAGTGAATAGACTAGTAAACCGAGTCATTTCTTCTTTCAATGCTTCCTTCATTGCTTCAGCCGCGAGCTCTATCTGTCTTTGATGCGTCTTGACTTGACTCATCTTGTCTAGATGATCAACAGTGAATTCCAATTTCTTTGAGTTAATGGCCAACTCATCTTTGAAATGAACAGCTGTCTGACGCAGTAGGGTATTTTGCTTAGTCAGCTCAGTGAGAATAGCTTGAGAACGCACCAACTGATCTTGTGCTTCTCGTCTTTGCTCATCAGCTATCTCAATTTTCACCCTGTATAGTCTTTCCATCTTACTAGACTCTTCAGCTAACGACCTAGCAAATGAAATAGATCTTTTCTCAGAAAAATCAACTTGCTTCTGAAGAAAACGTTCAACTTCCGCATACAACTCTGCTCGGAAAGTTGAGTCCATTTTGTTGACCTCACCAACAATCAATTCTCTTGAGGAGTCAACAAGCGATTGGTTTTGTTCAACTAGCATGTCTTTGACCTTCGATTCTAAGAATTCTTCAATAGCAGACTGAACAGTATCTTTTAAATCCGACTTTAACTCTGTAAGATATCCTTCAGGAAAAACTTGAGTAGACGACTGAGCTCCAGTGACAACTCCTTCTTGAACTTTCTCAACAAGTTCATCTTCTGTAAACATTACAGCATCCATAAACTCATCGTCTTCTACTCCAAAGTCGAAAGAATCATCATCAGTAGATTTTTCAGACTCATCTTCTGACTGATCTGAAGTTTGAATACCAGCTTCAACAGTTACAGCTCTCAACTCTTCTTCCGATAGATCAGTCTGAATACCAATTTCAAACATGTGCGATGCAGGCAATACATCATCTGGTACATTTAGCATTTGTTTTACCAGGGCTGTAAGAACATGAGGTGGGAGAAGTTCTGAATAATCTTGAACTCCACTATTCTCCCTTTGCTCCATCTCCCAATCCATAAAATTGGAGATACCACCCATGCCTTGTATGACTTCAAACAGATCATCAGTGGAAGATTTCTTCAATGCAACCCACGTGCATATTCTAATGAGTTTCTCAAACTGTTCTGATGAGGTGTCTATCTCAATAGACGAGAGCCTCTTCTTCAGATTTTTGCTTACTTTAGCACGAACCCTCTTCTCCCTTAAGCACATCGGATAATAGACAAGGGATTCAAATCTAACATCAGACGGGGTCTGAGCAGGTGGGGTCCCTGTCTCAGTTGTTGCAGTGGCAACTGGTGTTTTGTCTGAAGTAGATGGGTTGAGGGGTTCAACATATTCTGTTGAGGTAAGAGGAATTTGGTTGGTGGTTTCTTGGGGCTTTGATGTGGCTTGGTTTGGTTCGACAGTTGTAGAAGTATCAACTGTATCGTATATAGTAGTGTGTGGGGTTATGTTGGCTCGAAGTGGTTGTACTGCCAACACTGAAGAGGTTTTGGGTACAGGTTTAGCACGAGATCGAAGAGATCTGGCCTTGGTTTTAACGGGGAGAGAGAGAGGAATTGACAAAGCTCTAGAAGAAGTACCAACCTTTTCTTCCGTCGACTTGTCTGGTGAAGGACTCGACTCGACTCTCACCAGTCGATATTCATATAGTTCTTCTTCTTTCTTCTCTGGCTCTCTGTCCGAGTGTGTTTCTTCCGAGTCTCCTGCAGCCTCAATCATTGCCTCCTCTTCCACATACTGAACTAGTCTTCCACTAGTTCCAGCCTTAGCTTCTCCAGAACCTTCACTGCCCGACTCGTCTTCTCCAGAACTAGACGAGGCAGCTTCAATCATGGCGTCATCAGGATTGATATGAACTTGTCTGGGAGCAGCAGCTCTTCTAGCAGCTTGCTTTGCCAGGGCCTCCTTCTTCAAATAATGCTTAAGAGGATGAAATGGCTTGCCCTTACTCCAACTAGTCTTGTTGGGCAATAAGATGGGTAGAATCACACTTAGCTTGTTTCCAAAGCTTACATTCGCAGACACAACCCAGTTAACTGAACTGGTGTCGACTTGAACATACTTCTTGTAATACATCAACCTATCCAAGAAGAATTTCGACCAATTTCCTTACGTGATTCCATCATGAATTATGGCCATTATCCTAACTTTCTGAAGCGTCACAGAGTCAAAACTCCCGGTGACTGCTAGCAACATTTTTGATGCGATGTCAAGAAGAGTCTTGAATTTGTCGAGTAATTCCTTCTTCTTGACCGCAGGAATTTTACCATCGCGATTCAACCTCAGCTGCTTTCCACAGAAAATACTTAGATATTTCAACTCTCTACCTTCAGCATATCTCTCGATATCTATCGAACCAGATGGCAATTTCAACGATTCTGTCAAAAATTCACGAGTGATCTCCACTCTCCTTCTTCCAACAAAGGCTTCAATCGAGTCGCCTTGTCGAGTGGCAGTAGCATAAAACTCCAACACTTCTTCTTCCAGCACAACTTCGGGAAATGCCTCCAAATAGGGTCTCAAACCGCATCTGAAGCATTTTATAAGAATTTCTTTGTTGTCTTCAGTGTGATTTCCTTTGAAAAACACTGATCCCTCCACATGCACTCTTCCTTCGGTGATGTACTTACCGAGATCAAACCTTGCTTACATGTTAGTACGCGCATCAAATATCGAAACAATCGACATAGTAGAATGATTATGAAAATTAAGAAATTTCGAAAGATCTTGAGTGCTTGAGAAGTTATGAGAATCAAGAGATAAGAACTTATGAGCAGTTATGAACGAGTAGTATGGGTTTTGTTAAAACTTAAGTGTTGAAATCAATGGTTGAGATTGAAAGATTTGATCCAATGGACAAATATGAAAGTCCTTTGAAATTCAGTTTTACGGAATCGAGAATATTACGTGATTTAGTATTGTAAAATTTGAAATCCGCCTCTTCTATTGGTAGATAAATGGGGTGTACTTATCTGACCTAGCATAGTAGAGTTTTGGCGTGAACTAGGTATATACACCTCATTAAACGGAGTGTATAAATCCAGTTTTTTGGGTTGTTAAAATTTCATTACTCAAATTACATATATATTCTTAATTCGTATTGTTTAAACACTTAGAGTTTTTAAATCATAGGAACACTTATCTTGTCTGTTCGAGTCTATCCAGAACAGACGAGTAGACTGAAAGTCACCAGAAGAGTTCCCCCTTCGACTGTGCTTGTCTACTTTGAACATCAAGCGACTTATTTTGACCTGTCTTTTCTTTCATTACAGATTAGACGTATTACACGTAGTCAAGTAAAATAAGTAAGATGAATATCAATCTAGCTCAACGTTCAAGGTTCAAACAAGATGACTGTTAACAAACTTAAGAGTCAACATAAGGCTGTTTAAGAAATCAAAGATTCCCCCTTAAATGTTTATTCCCTTAGTATTACCCTCAGCTTTACCAGCTTCCTCATCGGGTTGTTTGGTCAACTTGTCTGACCTTGTATACCTGTCTGTTTGATGAGTAGACGAGTAACTTGTCTGATTCTCCTTTCTTCTTAGGAATGTACCTGTCTAGTTAGTACAATGCTACATACTAGTAGGATCAAGATCAATTAGTCCTAGACTAATGCATAATTCATGAAATCGGGCCTCAGCTAATGGTTTTGTGAAAATATCAGCTCTTTGAAAATCAGTGTGAATCTTTTCCATGCGAATATCCTTCTTTTCTACATGATCACGTATGAAATGGTGTTTCACATCAACATGCTTACAGCGTGTGTGTAAAACAGGATTTTGTGTAATGGCAATAGTGTTGGTCCCAAAGTTGAGTTAATAACGAGTAAGCTAGTGAAAATGTCTAGAGGGGGGTGAATAGACTTTTCAAAATTCTTTCGAAATATCAAAGTACAATATGCGGAATACGAAATTATCAATGAGCCCAATTCAAGATTATACTCAACTTATTTTCGAGAACTCTGTTCTATACTCAACTAGTCTAGATCAGTTAAGTAGTTAAACCAATTAAGCAATTTAAACAATCAAAACTGTAAAGTAAATCAAACACAAGATTTATAGTGGTTCGACAACTTGTCTACATCCACTCTCACAAACCCAGTTGTGATGTTTCCACTAAACTCTTCCAATCGAGTACAAGTGTATGTTCCTGTCTTTAAAGTCCCAAGAAGAAGACTTAGATCTTCAACAGACTATACCTCCAGATACGTCTACGATCTTACTAGAAATTTTACAAGTATCTAGCACCTTGAAAATAACAAACAAAAACTAAAAACTTCTCTGTTTTTCAGTAGTAGCCTTCTGAATTCTTCACTTGTCTTCTAGCTATCTTTCTGAACTTCAATCAATCTCTGAGAGTAAACTTCAAATATATCTTTGATAATGCTTCACTTGAGTATGAACGTCAGTGTATAGTAGTTTTCAATTGATCACCATCATGAAGTATTTATAGACTTCAATCTTCAAGAACTTAGTAAGTTGTAACCAATTTTTCTTGATAACTACCTTCAACTGAATCTTCTTATCAATCCACGCGTTTCTGTTATGAATTAGTTATTCCATAACCAACTCTTCAATTTCATCTTTAATACGCGTATTTGTAACTAACTTCAAGTTGACTTGTCTTGTGTAGTCTTCTTATCTTGAGTAGTAGACTTCGACTCTTCTTGTCTGATCTTCCTTCTTCAAACAGTAAAGTAGACTATACTAATCTTATCAAGACTATTACATTACTTTAAGCTTTTATAATACAAGCTTAGTCAACTTATAAACTATACACAAAATCTAATCTATTACATATAAAAATCATCATGAGCTCTATACATCATTTAAATAGCTCAGTAACAATCTAACATATATGAAGTACTTATAAATCGTACTTATCATTTAATGAATACTTTTCTTTTAAACTGTACTTGTCTTTTGAATTCTACTTTTCTTTTAAACTGTACTTGTCTTTTGAATTCTACTGATCTGTACAAGATGACTCCAACTTAACTAGACTAGATTAGTCAACACTTAGAAAATATTCAAGTCTTCTTTTTGGCTTATCAAAACTTTATCTTTTATCTTTTGTTCATCATTTAGGACTTGTTCTAGGATTCATATCCCAACAATTTCCCCCTTTTTGATGAAGCCAAAACTACTTGAATCTTTTCTTATTAGTAGACTAGTTAAGTAGTTATCTTGCCTTTTAACATCAAAATAGTACTTTATCTTTTTCATTCATTCAGAAGTAGATCAGTAGATATTACAAATACTTCAAGAATAACGAAATCAAAACAAACTAAACTATACTTGAAAATTACCTCTTTCTGAATCTGGAACACAGAAAGCATTGAGTAGTCTAGTATGGATTCCTTGGATATGTTCTTCGTCTTCAATCTTCTCATTGTCTAGCAGCTCATCTTCATACTTCTTGATCTGGTTCACATCTGCCCTTTTACCTGAACTAGTCATAGGACACTTCCATTTCGGAAAACCAGGAACAAGAATATTAAAATTAGCAGCAGCAGATATCCTTATGATTAAGTTCCATAGCATCTTATGCTGTCCTTCCATGAACTTGTCAAACATAGCATAAAGATCGTCAGAGTTATCAGAATCTCCAAACTTCCTGATAATCCAGTGATCTAGTTCCCATTGCCTTTTCACTTTCATCCAATCTTGACGATGTTCTTTGTCAATAAAGTGATCAATGAGCTTGTCTTCTATTTGATCTTCATCAGGCTTCTGCTTCAACAAACTTTCAATGTGTTTTTCTATCTTCTTCTTCTTAGCATAATGAGCTTCATCACTTGGCTCATCAATCTTTTGCTTCTTCAAAATACCAGTTTCAGGAGTAGGCTCTTCAATGGTAATAGACTTCCTTTTCGATACCATTCTCTTCTGCACTTCAGCTTCTGGAGACGCAATAGACTTGCCCTTCTCCTTCTTCTTCAACTCTTCAGCTTCAACTTTAGCTTGCTCAGCTTCTGCAGTTTTAACCAATCTGCCCCTGCCTCTCTTAGGCCTCTTAAGATCTTGCATAGCTTCAGCAGCATCTTTAGCTTCTGGTTCAGCACTTGCCTCTTTCACTCCTTCAGCAGCAAATTCAACTCGACTTGCCTCTTCCCCCTTTTTGGCTTCATCAGATGCCTTGAGAGAGAAAAGAGAAGTGAACCGAGTCATTTCTTCCATCATCGCCTGCTTCATAAGATCTGTAGCTTTCTCAATTTGCTTGTCATGCGACTTGTTTTGACTTAACTTGTCCAGCTTGGTCGCAACCAATTCTAGCTTCTGAGTAGATAAATTCAACTCATTCTTAAAATGTGTAGCAGTTAAACGTAACTTCTTGTTTTCATCAGTCATAGCTGAGATAAGTTGTTGAGCTTGAGTTAGCTGATCATATGCTTCCTTCCTCTGAACATCAGCAACTTCGATTCTTGCTCTATAGACTCGTTCCAACTTCCTGGATTCAGTAGCTAGTACGCGAGCAAAATCGACTGAGCTTTTCTCTGAGTATTCAACTTGATCTTGAAGAAATCCCTCAAGTTGCTCAAACATGTGCTGTCTGTATTCTTCATCTACCTGACTGACTGCATCAACTATCAAATCTTTTGAACTTGTCACAAGGACATTGTTTTGTTCAGTAAGAATCTTCTGGATATCAGATTTAAGAAACTTATCAATCGATGCTTTGACAACAGCTTTCAATTCGTCCTTCAACTCATCTATTGAGGCGGCTGAGATAGCATGAGATGACTGTCCAATCTCAACATGAGGAGCATCAAGCATGACTTCATCTGCCGGAATTAAAACTTTCACCAACTGATCTGCTGGAACAGTAGCCAAGACCTCGTCTTCAACTGGATCAACCTCTGGAAGCACACTTCCAGCAATAGCTCTTAGATTAAGTTGAGGAGAGTAAGAGATAATAGCAAACTTCGCTTCATGAGCCTTCTTTTCAGCAATAGCTATGTCCTTCTTCAATAAGGCATGCAACTTCTTCATGTATCCACAAAGTTCAAATGGCAGTAAATCATCAGAATAACGATTTATAAAAGTAAAATCTGATCTTGGACTATCAGCATGTTCTATCTGAAATTTGAACACAATGCCTCTCAACTGATCTGAGACATTGTCCAAATCTAAGACTGGATCAGTAGACTGAATCAACGCAGCTTGATCACCTTCAATCACCACAATGTCTTGCACATCATCAAGATCTGGAACCTGAACACCAACATCAATCTTGAATTCGGAACTCATCAAGTCATCAGAAATACCAAGTAGTCTTTTCGCAAGAGCAGTGATAGCATGATTTGGGAAAAGCTCTGAGTGATCACTAACACCACTGTTCTCCTTCTGCTCCATTTCCCAATCCATGAAGTTTGAAATACCACCCTTTCCTAAGATGACTTCGAAGAGATCATCTGTACCAGACTTTTTCAAGGCCACCCAAGTACAAATTCGAACCAGTTTCTCAAACTGTTCTGAGGAGTAGTCGACTTCAACAGATGAGAGCTGCTTCTTCAAATTCTTGCTCATCTTTGAACGGACTCGCTTCTCTCTTAGACACATGGGATAATAGACCAAGGATTCGAATCTAACTTCAGTCGGGGTCTGAGTAGATGGGGTCTCTAACTCAGTTGTTGCAGTGGCAACTATCGTCTGATCTGAAGTAGATGGGATCAAGGATTCAACATATTCTGTTGAGGGAGAGGGTGTGAAAGGACTGGTTTCAAAAAGCTTTGATGTGTCTTGGTTTGGTATGACAACTGTCGGAGTATCAGTTGTATCCATTATGGGAGTGTTTTCAGGTAGGCTGACCCTCAGCGGATATGCTGGCAGCACTTGTGAAGTTGTGGGAATAGGTCTAGGCCTAGATCGATGTGATCTTGCCTTGGTTCGAACAGAAGAGGATGGGAGAGAGAGAGGAATTGAAACAGATTGAGTAGTAGAACCAACCTGTACACTCGACTCGGCTGGACGAGTAGGCGAATCGACTCTCACCAAAGTGTACATCTCAGGTATTTGTCCACTCGACTCCTGCTCTTGAGTCGACTCTTCTTCTGACTGAGTCTGCTCTGAGTCTTCTGCACTAGATGAGTCTTGTGCAGCTTCCATTGGCTTGTCTTCAACGGACTCATCTTCTGAAGATCCAGATTCACCAGCATATGGCAAAGCCTCCATGGGGTCAATTCTGGCTTGTCTAGGTGCAGATGGCCTAGCAGCAGCCTGTTTCCTTACTGCCCCTTTCTTCAAGTAAAACTTCAAAGGATGAAATGGCTTTCCTTTGCTCCATTTCGTCTTGTTTGGCATTAGGAGAGGAAGTAAGATACTTAGCTTATTACCATAACCAACAGCAGTAGACACCACCCAATTTCGAGTATTGTCATCTACTCGAACACTGCGCTCAAAATACATAATGCGGTCTGCAATCAGCTTGAACCAATTGCATTCAGTGATACCGTCAAAAATTACAGCCATAACCCTTGCCTTCACAAAGGTCACAGAGTCATGAGAACCAGTCGAACTTAACAGAATTTTGCTGGCAATATCCAACAATGTGCGATATTTTTTAAGAAGATCACCCTTCTTGACTGGAGCATACTTGCCATCCGGTTTCTGTTTCAACTTCTTGCCACAGAAGATGCTCAAATATCGAATTTCTTGTCCAAGTGCATAATTATCAATGTCAATTGAACCGATGGGCAGCTGTAGATGGTTGAACATCGTTTCTGGAGTGATTTGCACACGATCTTCACCAATAAACGACTCAATAATATCACCCTGTCTGATGACGTTGGCATAAAATTCTAGCACCTCCTCCTCCAAGACCACTTGAGGAAATGATTCTAGATACGGTTTGAGCCCACATCGAGTGCATTTAGCCAAAATCTCAGCATCGTCGTCTGAGTGATTGCCCTTGAAGAACACAGATGGTTCTACATTTACTTTGTTATCGGAAATGTACCGTCCGAGGTCGAATGTGACCTGCATGTTAGTTCTAAGATCGAAAATTGATCGAGTAGACATCTCAATAATAATCAGTAACTGAAATGCTTGAAAATAGGGAGAGGCAAAAACTTCTTGAGTAAAACAAGGAATTAACACAAATGTGACTAAGTCGTGTGATAATTGGGTTTTGATCAAGACGGTTAAGACCTTTGGCATTCGGTTACGGAACCGAGAGTAGTATGTAATTTGATATTGTAAAATTTGAAATCCGCCCTTTCTTAGTTAGAACAGAGGAGTGAACTCATCTGTCTTAGTGTAGATAAGTGAGAACTGGATGTATACACCACATCAAATGAGAGTGTATAAATCTAATTCAAGGGTTTTTCAAAATCTATCAATACCTACATACTATAATATTCTTAATCCGTTTTGATTAAACACTTAGCTTTAAAAAAAACTTAGCTTGTCTTGTTCGAGTCCATCCAGAACAGACGAGTAGACATAAGCTCCACCAGTCGAGTTGACTTAAGTACACAAGACGAGTTCCCCCTTTGTCTGTGCATATCTATTCTGAACATCGAACGACTTCATGTACCTATCTTATCACATTCAACGTGTAATCGATGATACAAGTAAAGTAACAATAAATAAGATGAATATCAATCTAAGGTAATGATCAAGGTTTCGAACAAGATGACTATTGACCCACATAAAAGTCAACATAAGGATATTTAAGAAATCATAAATTCCCCCTTAAATGTTTATTCCCTTAGTTTTACCCTCAGCTTTACCAGCTTCCTCATCGGGTTGTCTAGTCACCTTGTCTAGCCTTGTATACCTGTCTATTGAGTGAGTAGACGAGTGCCCTAGTCTAGTGATCTTGTCTCCATACTTCATTTGATATACCTGTCTGGTTAGTACACAGCTATAGGCAAGTAGGATCTAAATCAATTAGCCCTAAACTAATGCATAATTCACGAAATCGTGCCTCAGCTAATGGTTTTGTAAAAATATCAGCTCTTTGAAACTCAGTATGAATCTTTTCCATGCGAATATCCTTCTTTTCTACATGATCACGTATGAAATGGTGTTTCACATCAACATGCTTACAACGTGTGTGCAGAACGGGATTTTGTGTAATGGCAATTGCACTATTACTATCACGGAATATAGGAACATTTGATTCACAAATATTATAATCTCTAAGCTGTTGAATAAGCCATAATAATTGACTACAGCAACTACCAGCAGCCATATACTCGGCTTCAGTAGTAGAGGTAGCAACACTTGTCTGCTTTTTCGAAAACCATGAAATGAGTTTTGTGCCTAAGAATTGACAAGAACCAGATGTAGATTTCCTATCTATTCTACAACCACCAAAATCAGAATCAGAGTAGCCACTTAGAGATAAATCATCATTTGAAGGATACCATATACCACGATTGATGGTTCCTTTCAAATATTTCAAAATCCTTTTAGTGGTTTCCATATGACTCTCTTTTGGATTAGCTTGAAAACGAGCACATACACCAACAGAAAATGCAATGTCAGGTCTACTAGCAGTTAAGTAGAGTAATGAACCAATAAGACCACGGTAATGAGTTTGATCAGTACACTTACCTTGTTCGTCTGGGTCCATTCTGTATGTAGGTAGCATAGGTACGCCAGCAGACTTGCATGTCTTAATACCATACTTGTCTAGTAGATTACGAGTATATTTTGCTTGATTTATGAAAATCCCTTCAGGGGTCTGTTTTACTTGAAGTCCAAGAAAGTAATTCATTTCACCCATCATAGACATCTCAAATTTACTTTGCATGAGTGTTGAGAAACTTTCACTCAGCTCTTTGTTAGGTGAACCAAAAATGATGTCATCTACGTAAATTTGGACGAGTAAAATGTCTTTCCCTTCTTGTCTTCTAAACAAGGTTCTGTCTACCTTGCCTTTAGTAAAACCATTTTCTAATAGAAATTGAGAAAGAGTATCGTACCAGGCTCTTGGAGCTTGCTTTAGTCCATATAAGGCCTTCTTTAATTTGTATACCTGATTACCTTTGACTTCGAAACCTGGGGGTTGTTCAACATATACTTCTTCCACAAGAATACCGTTAAGAAATGCACTTTTAACATCCATTTGATATACAGTAAATTTCATGTAAGCAGCATATGCAAGAAACAATCGAATGGCTTCTAGTCTAGCAACAGGAGCATAAGTTTCATCATAATCTATGCCTTCAGCTTGTGAGTAGCCTTGGGCGACTAGTCTAGCCTTATTACGAACAACTACATCATTCTCATCTTTCTTATTCTTGAAAATCCATCTGGTGCCAACTACATTATGATGTTTTGGTCTATCAACAAGTTCCCAGACGTCGTTTCGAACAAACTGATTCAACTCGTCTTGCATAGCAATGATCCAATTACTATCAGCCAATGCCTCATTAATGGTTTTTGGCTCGATAGATGAGAGGAAACAACACCAGCAAAACAGAGATGGACTAGATTGTTCTTGCGACTCAAAGAGTTGTCTTCTAGTCTTAACACCAACAGTAGAGTCACCAATAATATTTTCAGTATTATGCGCTGATTTCCATGTATTTCTATTCTTAACAAAAATACTATCATCTATATCATGTACAGCATCATGCATGTCAACATCATTATCATCAGAAGATTTAATAGGAGTAGACGAGTCGACTAGTTTAGGTATGTCAACTGGTCTAGTAGAGTTACCTTGAGCACTCACCTTCTTCTGGTCGTCTGACTCGAGAGCTTTTATAAATGGATTATATGCTTGAACGGATTCATATACCTCTGAGTCTTTGTCAGATTCGACAGTTAGCTCAGTAGCTTTCTCACTGATCTTGTTGGCAGACGGGTCCTGTTGAGATTCTTCGAAAACCACATGTGGTGTTTCTTCCACACAAAGGGTTGAGTAGTTGAATACTCTAAATGGTTTGCTAGTCGAGGAGTATCCTAAGAATATCCCCTCGTCTGCTTTAGCATCGAATGCATTCAACTTGCTTTTCCCATTGTTATGGATGAAACACTTGCATCCAAATATATGAAAATATGAAACTCTGGGTTTTCTACCTTTCCATACCTCATAGGGCGTCTTACCTAGTGCTTTATTGATAGCACTTCTATTTTGTGAGTGGCAAGCAGTGTTGATAGCTTCTGCCCAAAATTTCTGAGGCGTATTATACTCTGTCAGCATGGTCCTGCAGGCCTCCTTAAGAGTTCTGTTCCTTCGTTCTGCTACTCCATTTTGCTGTGGTGTCCTAGCTGCACTAGTAAGGTGCTGGATGCCACGCTTGGAACAAAATTCGTTAATATAGCAGTTAATGAATTCAGTACCCTTGTCACTACGTATCTTGACAATTGACTGATTCTTCTCAACCTGTAACTTCTTCAATAGATCAGGCAAAAGTGTTTGTGTATCACTCTTCTTGTGTAAGAAGACTACCCAAGTGAACTTAGAATAGTCGTCTACTACAACAAGTGTGTACCTTCTACCGTTCAAAGTTGGAGGAGTTATTGGGCCATGTAAGTCCATATGTAGAAGTTCAAGAACTCTACTGGTTGAGAGGGATGGAATAGATTTAAAAGAGCCCTTCACCTGTTTACCTTTTTGACAGGAGGTGCATACATGTGACTTATAGTAGACTTCATTGGGAATACCTTCCACAAGGTAGTCTCTGGCTATCTTATTAAGAACCTTAAAGTTTAGATGACAAAGGCGTCTATGCCAGAGCCAGCCAAGTTCTTTAGGATTCTTAGTAAGTAGACAGGTGTCCCTCGGACAACTGTTCCAGTTCACTATGTACACACTTCCTTGTCTAATGCCGACTAGTAGGACTGTGTGTGTTTTCTTGTCGATGATTTCACATTTCTGACTCTTGAACTGCACCTTGTATCCACGATCACAAAATTGTGAAACAGAGAGTAAATTGTATTTCAAGCCTTCAACATAAGAAACATCTTGAATCTCTATGTCTCCATTCCGAACGTAACCAAATCCTTTAGTAACAGCAATGGAGCTATCACCAAAAATCACTTTTGGTCCTTCTTGCTCACGATAGCTTGATAAGAGAGTCTTAGTACCAGTCATGTGGTGCGAACAACCACTGTCTATGTACCAAGTTTCTCCTGTTGAGCCACCTTTCTTGTATAGATCGAGTCGACCCTGCAATAGATGATAATACATAATTTAGGTACCCTCCTTGTTTATTGGGGTCCTTGGGGGTTAGTCGAGTTCAATGGAATCCAAATGTACATTGGAGTCCTGAACAAGTTTGACCTTCTAAGCTTTCGACCATATTTGTTGCAAAATAAGACCTTGTTGTCCTTATCTGGCCTATCAGTCGAGTTCGGGTCTACTCTTTGGAGATAGCCTTTTGACTTAATCTCTACTTGAGCAGGCACTTGTCTATGATAGTCAGAGTAAGGTTTATATGCATTAGGTCCATACGGTTTATAGACATGTTTAGGTCTTTCTTCTCCTTGGATATCATATGACAAAGGTGGAGGGTATAAAACAGCTTGTGTACGATATTTTGGACCTTCCTGTCTAGGTCTAGACGAGTAGAGTTGAGACTGCCTTATGAAAGGAGGTCTAGACTCTTGTCGTCTAGTCTGTACTTGTCTAGTACTAGTCTCCTCAGGATACCAGTCCTCGTATCTGACCTGATTTGGTCGTCCACGATTCCTAGTCCTTTGAAGATTAGTTCTAGGTTGAACAAGCTTGTTGTTACCATTCTTTTTACCTCCCTTGGTAGTTGGAATGTTAACTCGAGCTTGTCTTGGTACAGTACCTTTTGATGGAGTGTCAATATCGTATATCAATGGTTCTTTTCCTTTATCATTAGTCAAAGAGCTTGAGATGAAAATAGTAGGGTTCTTAGGAACTAGAGTAGACGAGCTTGATGTCTCAGCACCTATGCCTGTCTTGTCAGCAGGAGCCCTATACCTAGTCAAGTAAAATAAGTAAGATGAATATCAATCTAGCTCAACGTTCAAGGTTCAAACAAGATGACTGTTAACAAACTTAAGAGTCAACATAAGGCTGTTTAAGAAATCAAAGATTCCCCCTTAAATGTTTATTCCCTTAGTATTACCCTCAGCTTTACCAGCTTCCTCATCGGGTTGTTTGGTCAACTTGTCTGACCTTGTATACCTGTCTGTTTGATGAGTAGACGAGTAACTTGTCTGATTCTCCTTTCTTCTTAGGAATGTACCTGTCTAGTTAGTACAATGCTACATACTAGTAGGATCAAGATCAATTAGTCCTAGACTAATGCATAATTCATGAAATCGGGCCTCAGCTAATGGTTTTGTGAAAATATCAGCTCTTTGAAAATCAGTGTGAATCTTTTCCATGCGAATATCCTTCTTTTCTACATGATCACGTATGAAATGGTGTTTCACATCAACATGCTTACAGCGTGTGTGTAAAACAGGATTTTGTGTAATGGCAATAGTGTTGGTCCCAAAGTTGAGTTAATAACGAGTAAGCTAGTGAAAATGTCTAGAGGGGGGTGAATAGACTTTTCAAAATTCTTTCGAAATATCAAAGTACAATATGCGGAATACGAAATTATCAATGAGCCCAATTCAAGATTATACTCAACTTATTTTCGAGAACTCTGTTCTATACTCAACTAGTCTAGATCAGTTAAGTAGTTAAACCAATTAAGCAATTTAAACAATCAAAACTGTAAAGTAAATCAAACACAAGATTTATAGTGGTTCGACAACTTGTCTACATCCACTCTCACAAACCCAGTTGTGATGTTTCCACTAAACTCTTCCAATCGAGTACAAGTGTATGTTCCTGTCTTTAAAGTCCCAAGAAGAAGACTTAGATCTTCAACAGACTATACCTCCAGATACGTCTACGATCTTACTAGAAATTTTACAAGTATCTAGCACCTTGAAAATAACAAACAAAAACTAAAAACTTCTCTGTTTTTCAGTAGTAGCCTTCTGAATTCTTCACTTGTCTTCTGGCTATCTTTCTGAACTTCAATCAATCTCTGAGAGTAAACTTCAAATATATCTTTGATAATGCTTCACTTGAGTATGAACGTCAGTGTATAGTAGTTTTCAATTGATCACCATCATGAAGTATTTATAGACTTCAATCTTCAAGAACTTAGTAAGTTGTAACCAACTTTTCTTGATAACTACCTTCAACTGAATCTTCTTATCAATCCACGCGTTTCTGTTATGAATTAGTTATTCCATAACCAACTCTTCAATTTCATCTTTAATACGCGTATTTGTAACTAACTTCAAGTTGACTTGTCTTGTGTAGTCTTCTTATCTTGAGTAGTAGACTTCGACTCTTCTTGTCTGATCTTCCTTCTTCAAACAGTAAAGTAGACTATACTAATCTTATCAAGACTATTACATTACTTTAAGCTTTTATAATACAAGCTTAGTCAACTTATAAACTATACACAAAATCTAATCTATTACATATAAAAATCATCATGAGCTCTATACATCATTTAAATAGCTCAGTAACAATCTAACATATATGAAGTACTTATAAATCGTACTTATCATTTAATGAATACTTTTCTTTTAAACTGTACTTGTCTTTTGAATTCTACTTTTCTTTTAAACTGTACTTGTCTTTTGAATTCTACTGATCTGTACAAGATGACTCCAACTTAACTAGACTAGATTAGTCAACACTTAGAAAATATTCAAGTCTTCTTTTTGGCTTATCAAAACTTTATCTTTTATCTTTTGTTCATCATTTAGGACTTGTTCTAGGATTCATATCCCAACAAATAGCATTGTTACTATCACAGAAAATAGGAACATTTGATTCACAGATATTATAATCTCTAAGCTGTTGAATAAGCCATAATAATTGACTACAACAACTACCAGCGGCCATGTACTCGGCTTCAGTAGTAGAAGTAGCAACACTTGTCTGCTTTTTCGAAAACCATGAAATGAGTTTTGTGCCTAAGAATTGACAAGAACCAGATGTAGATTTCCTATCTATTCTACAACCACCAAAATCAGAATCAGAGTAGCCACTTAGAGATAGATCATCATTTGAAGGATACCATATACCACGATTAATGGTCCCTTTCAAATATTTCAATATCCTTTTAGTGGTTTCCATATGACTCTCTTTTGGATTAGCTTGAAAACGAGCACATACACCAACAGAAAATGCAATATCAGGTCTATTAGCAGTCAAGTACAGTAATGAACCAATAAGACCACGGTAATGAGTTTGATCGGCACACTTACCATTCTCGTCTGGATCCATCTTATAAGTAGGTTGCATAAGTACTCCAGAAGATTTACATGTCTTAATACCATACTTGTCTAGTAGATTACGAGTATACTTTGCTTGATTTATGAAAATCCCTTCTGGGGTCTGTTTTACTTGAAGTCCAAGAAAGTAATTCATTTCACCCATCATAGACATCTCAAATTTACTTTGCATGAGTGTTGAAAAACTTTCACTCAGCCTTTTGTTAGGTGAACCAAAAATGATGTCATCTACGTAAATTTGGACGAGTAAAATGTCTTTCCCTTCTTGTCTTCTGAACAAGGTTCTATCGACCTTGCCCTTAGTAAAACCATTTTCCAATAGAAATTGAGAAAGAGTATCGTACCAGGCTCTTGGAGCTTGTTTTAGTCCATATAAGGCCTTCTTTAATCTGTATACCTGGTTACCTTTGACTTCGAAACCTGGGGGTTGTTCAACATACACTTCTTCCGCAAGAATACCATTAAGAAATGCACTTTTAACATCCATTTGATATACGGTAAATTTCATGTAAGCAGCATATGCAAGGAACAATCGAATGGCTTCTAGTCTAGCAACAGGTGCATATGTTTCATCATAGTCTATGCCTTCAGCTTGTGAATAGCCTTGGGCGACTAGTCTAGCCTTATTTCTAACGACTAAATCATTATCATCTTTCTTATTCTTGAAAATCCATCGAGTGCCAACTACATTATGATGTTTCGGTCTATCGACAAGTTCCCAGACGTCGTTTCGAACAAACTGATTCAACTCGTCTTGCATAGCAATGATCCAATTACTATCAGCCAATGCCTCATTAATGGTTTTAGGCTCGATAGATGAGAGGAAACAACACCAACAAAACAGGGATGGACTAGGTTGTTCTTGCGACTCAAAGAGTTGTCGTCTAGTCTTCACACCAACAGTAGAGTCACCAATGATATTTTCAGTATCATGAGCAGATTTCCATGTATTTCTATTCTTAACAGTAGTACTATCATCTATATCATGTACAGCATCATGCATGTCAACATCATTTGTATCATCAACAGATTTACCTGGAGTAGATGAGTCAACTAGAGCAGGCATGTCTACTGGTCTAGTAGACTTACCTTGAGTACTTACCTTTTCCTTGTCATCAGATTCGAGGGCTTTCATGAATGGATTGTATGCTTGAACGGATTCATATACCTCTGAATCTTTGTCAGATTCGATAGTTAGCTCAGTAACTTTCTTACTGATCTTGTTGACAGACGAGTCCTGTTGAGATTCATCGAAAACCACATGTGGTGTTTCTTCCACACAAAGGGTTGAGTAGTTGAACACTCTAAATGCTTTGCTAGTCGAGGAGTATCCTAAGAATATCCCCTCGTCTGCTTTAGCATCGAATGCATTCAACTTGCTTTTCCCATTGTTATGGATAAAACACTTACAGCCAAATATATGGAAATATGAAACTCTGGGTTTTCTACCTTTCCATACCTCATAGGGCGTCTTACCTAGTGCTTTATTGATAGCACTTCTGTTTTGGGAATGGCATGCAGTATTGAGATGGAGTATCAATATCGTATATCATTGGTCCTTTTCCTTTATCATTAGTCAAAGAGCTTGAGATGAAAATAGTAGGGTTCTTAGGAGCTTGAGTAGACGAGCTGGGTGTCTCAGCACCTATGCCTGTCTTGTCAGCAGGAGCCCTATACCTATCTGACAGTTCAAGGTTAACCTTAGAGGAGTTAACCAGGTCAGTAAGTTTAAGGTCTAGAGTGACAACCTCGGTTTCTAAGAACTTATTACGTTCTTCAAGCTTTTTGTACTTACTTTTTAAAACATTGAATTCATGTTTCTCAGTAGCATGTGTCTTAAGTAGGTCTTGATACAACTTGTCTGTTAATGCACACTTGTCTTTGAGTTGACTCAACTCTTCTTGCAAGCGTTCATTTAGGACTGTTATATTAGGATCTACTTTAGACTGAGCTTCCTTAAGATCAATGATTTCTTGTCTTAAAATGATGTTTTCGTCACTGACTTCAATGATTGCTTGGTTGGCAAGTAGGAGGTCGTCTTCAACTGCACTAGTAGAGTGTTGAAGGCTACTCCCTACTTTGCTACTGGCAGTATCACTTTCATCAGATTCTGATTCATCACAAGATTGAAAAGATGTTGCAGATGATACCTCTTGGTCGATTTTAGCCATGCAGCATAGACCATCATCTACTATGAAGGCTTCATCGTGATCTGGATCAGACGGGTAGCTAGATGAGGATGATGACAACTCGTCTGAATCATAATCAGAGTCATCATTGGCCATCATTGCCTTCTTGCCACGATTGTATCTTGTCTCCCTTCGTGCTTTGCGTTCTTTTCGATCATCAGTACTCAGGTCTGGGCATTCATGTATGTAGTGACCTGGTTTCTCACAATTATAGCATAAGAGATCATTAGTAGCCTTTTTAATAGGAGAGTTATTCCTTCATTTGTCACGTCTATCAGAACGAGTAATCTTCCTACCATCAGACTCTCTATCTTGTCTGTTACCTTTCGAGACTTCGTCTCTCCTTTCGAATGAGTTTCGGTCTCGTCTGGTCTCAGACGAGTTCTTGGAAGCAGACCCTCTATGCTCTCTATAGAACTTCTTATATCTTCCGAAACGTTTATTCAGCCTATCAAACTTTCTAACCATGAGGCTTACTTGATCCTTCAGACTAAGATCAGTATCTAACTCGTCCTTCACAGAAGTAGACCTAGTTTTAGACTTCGACCTGTCTACTTTAGACGAACTAGCCTTAAAAGCAACGTTCTTAGTTACAACATGTTCTCTGTCACTACTTACTATAGGTTCATCTTCGTCTAAATCAAACTCATGAGCCTTTAGAGTTTGAAACATGGTCTCTGCTGTCCACACGTCTATATCTTGGGTATTCTTAACAAGCATTTTTACCATTTTCCATCGACTATCAAGGCTTTTGAGAATCCTAAGATTGATTTCACGTGGAGTATAAGATTTACCAAGGACTTCCAAGTCATTCATGATTTTGGTAAAACGAGTATCCAACTGGTCTATTGTTTCACCAGCTTTCATATGAAATGATTCAAATCTTTGGACTGCTGTAGAAAGCTTGCTTTCTTTGATTAGGGATGTCCCTTCACAAACGATAGCTAAGCGATCCCACATTTCTTTGGCAGTTTTACATTTTAACACTTTTCCCAGATACTCATTAGGAAGAGTGTGTAAGATGTAATTCTTGGCCAAGCTATCCAAATTATTCTGTCTCATTTCTTCTGAGGTTAGTTCTGACCTTGGTTTCTTGACGAGTGTGCCCACGGGTTGATTTGTGTCGAGGGCAGCAGTATTGGGGACCATGGTCACAATTGGACCTTCAGTGATGACTGAGATCATTAAGTCGTGAGTGGAACTGAAAATGGCTTCCATCCTTAGCTTCCAATAGTCATAATCTTGAACCTGGAACTTAGGTAACTTGTTAGCACTAATTTCGAGAGACATGATTCAAGAAGATACGTATATCACAGTATAGTATCAAGAAACAGATGTTTTCAAGTTCAGCGATAAAGAACACGTAAGAGCACGTATAGACACTGACCAAGACTTCACCCAAGTCTTGAGTTGGTTATCAAGAAACAGCAGTTCGTAAACTACTGCTCTGATACCACTTGTAGGTCCCTAAGTTGAGTTTAATAACGAGTAAGCTAGTGAAAATGTCTAGAGGGGGGTGAATAGACTTTTCAAAAATCTTTCGATATATCAAAGTACGATATGCGGAATAACGAAATTAACAATGAGCCCAATTAAAGTTTATACTCAACTTATTTCGAGAACTCTGTTTCAGTGTTTACTCAACTTGTCTTGTTCAGTTATGTATGTTTAACAAGTAAACAGTTAATCAATTAATCAACAAACAATACAGTAAAGTAAATCAAACACGATATTTATAGTGGTTCGACAACTTCTCTACATCCACTCTCACAAACCCAGTTGTGAAATTCTTATTAACTCGTCCAATGGAGTAATATGTTCTTGTAGCTTTAAGTCCCAAGAAATAAGACTTAGATCTTCTCGATTATATCTCCAGATATATCTTCGATCTTACTAGCTATTTTACAAGTAACTAGCAACTTGAAACAGTAAACGAAAATAAAACTTCTCTTCGCTCAGTAGTAGCCTCCTTCGATCTTCACTTGTCTTGCGTAGCTTCTCTCTGAACTTCAATCTCTGAGAGTATTTCTTCAATAAGCTTTCGTACGTAGTAGTGATCAATATTTCAGTAGTCTTTAACCAATGAATACCTTGGGGTATTTATAGACTTCTAATTCCAAGAACTTTCAGTTGTGTAACAACCTTTCTTGAAAACTAACTCGTAACAGATTCTTTTTATCCTTTCACGCGTTTCTTCAGTTAATTAGTTATTCCTTAACTAATTCTTCAATCTTTATCTTCAACACGCTTTTGTAACTAACTTCAAGTTGACCTGTCTTGTTTAAGTTGCGCACCTGTCTTGTCCTTCAGTAGTAGACTGCGTCTTCTACTTGTCTTGAACAGTAGACTTCTTCAGATTACAACATAGAACTAATCTAGTCCTATCATCTAATCCTAACAAGACTATTACATTACATTAAGCTTTTGTTACAAAGCTTAGTCAACTTAGAAAACTATACAAAGAATCTACCTATTACAATTAAAATCATGAGCTCTATACAACAATTATTCATAGCTCAATATCAATCTAAACAATTAGTATAAACACATATGAAGTAATAATACGATATCAATTATAAGTACTTGTCTTTTTTCTTTCATACTTATCTTTTGAAACTTTTACTTGTCTTGTGAACTCTACTGGTCTTGTACAAGATGACTTCTCTTAACTAGACTAGATCAGTCAATACTTAGAAAATATTCAAGTCTTCTTTTGGCTTATCAAAACTTCATCTTTTATCTTTTATCATCATTTAGGACTTGTTCTAGGATTCATATCCCAACAATATATAATAACATAAACAATAATAATAAGCAGTAATGCCTTAATTAATAATAAATAATTCCACACAATCAGTAATACCACAAACAATAACCAGTAATACCACAATTAATAATCAATAATACTGTAATCAATAATCATTAATATTAATTCAATAGTGTATTAATAGTAATACCATAATCAATAACTAGTAATACCAATACTACTAACAATAATACCATAAAAAAAGTGGAGGGAGTGCAGACCAGGGTGTACTGAAGAAAATAGGGGGTGCACATTACCAAGCCCAATTGAAGAGAACCCTAGCCAAATAGAAGGGCACCCTAGGTCAGCAGTCGCCGCCTGAGATTTTATCGACAAGCTCACCGGCTCCGAGTGCCGACTGATCAGAGATCCATCGACAACATACTCACAGTCCTCCGTCGGACCGTTGTCAACCGGAGGAAGAGCCTGCGCAGGAGCATGGTGAAGAAGACGAAGCAATGTAGCTTCGATTTGGACAAATACGAACAATGAGAGCGAAGTGAGTGTTGCAGGCGAGTGTCATTGATGCCAGAGAAGCTCCTGAATCGCGAACACAAAAGAGATTGATCAAAGCAGTCGCGTCGGTGGTCGAAATGAACAGAGGTTTTTGACCGCCATGGATCGTGGCCGAGATGGAAGATGATGTCGATTGTCATGGAATTGAAGAATCATGATTGCGATTTGAGGAGGGGGCTTAAGCGGCCGGGACGGAAGCGTCGTCGCCGTCGAAGGGGTGGTCGGATATGGTGGTGGCTGGGTCACCCACCGACCGACATGGATTTTCGACAGGTCCTTTACTCATCAAATTGAAATTGAAATTCAAGTGCACCGCCGATAGAATATAATAAAATCATACCTATAATATTATTTTGTATTAAGATTAAAAAAATACACATGAAAAAAATGAAAAAGAAAGGCCGAAAAAAAAAGTAAAAGAAAAAAAAACGAAGAAATAAAAAATTTGGAAAAAAAAATTGAAAATGGGAAGAAAAAAGGAAAAGAGGAGGGAAAAAAATTAAAAAGAAAAAAATCGAGATTTGTGGCTAATTTCGATAGTTTTTTATTAATTATATTTTTACAATTTTTTTTAAAAAGTATGGGTTACTTGGTGGTGAATCAACGGTAACTCGATAATAACTCGTTTGTATATTGTAAATATATAAATTAGAGTTTATTTTATTATATTTTGTGTAAATTAATAAAAAGATAATATAATTTTTTTAAATGTGATTATTTTTTAAAAATTATTTTGGGGTGAACTCATAAAATGAGTGGGTACAGATAATCGTGATAAAATAATAATTTGGGAGTGAACTCATAAAATGAGTGGGTGCAGATAACCGTGGTAAAAAAATGATTTGGGGGTGAACTCATAAAATGAGCGAGTATATATAACCGTGGTAAAAAAAGATTTGGGGGTGAACTCATAAAATGAGCGGGTGCAAATAACCGTGGTAAAAAAATTATTTGGGGGTGAACTCATTAAATGTGTAAGTGCAGATAATTATAGTAAAAAATAATTTAGAAAGTGAACTAATTATATGAATGGGTGTAGATAATTTGAATTAAAAAAAATGAAATTAAGGAGGTATGCACCATGCACTTGCATGCATACAAGTATTTGGCAAAAAAAAATAGTTAGGACTTAGGCGTAAGTAGATACGTAAAATGAAAAGATTTGAGAGTCCGCTGAAGGTGTTCGTCTCAAAGAGATTCTACAACGAAAGGTAATGTTCTAATTTTACAATACTTCATATTAGGTCAAATTTTTTTCTTGGTCAGCATATCCATTAATATAAATTTAAATTTGTTGTGAAGTCGTCTGTTCATAAAAAAAAAAAAAAAAAAGTGCATTTGAAGCAGATTTCGAAGGTGCATTACATTAGTTTAGAATAATTTCTATTTTTTTCCTAGTTCAGGCAATTTAGCAGTATAAAATGTTAAAAAAACACTTAGGGGGTGTATTCAATTGAGATTCTGTTGAATTTTTTTGGACTTTAAAAAGTCCGTGGATTTAGAAAATCCATACACTCTGTGCAGAGTTTAACTGAATTTTTTATTATAGATTTGACAGGATTCTGAAATACACATTTTTTTATTGATTTACATGGATTTCCATAAACTACGCCCCTAAAACTAGTTAAAAAAAATTAGTATTCATCATTATTATTCTCATCTTCATTTCCATACTTCGGCCTCATTTTCCACTAGCATTAGCAATACTAGTTCTCCCTGCATTAGCTTCAATTCTAATTGGTTTTGAGAAAGGCAATTCCAAATTTTCCATTTTCCTCTTTCCACGTTGAGATGTGGTGAATCTTGATCTTCTTTATATTCGACTTCTTTCCGAAAAAAATTATGTACTACCTCTGCTTGTGTTTGAAATTGGAACTTGTGAATCGATTGTAATTTGAAAATACCAAAAATTCGATTGAATAATTGCATTTTTGGGATGACAACCTTGACCACCAAATATATCAAACACCACGTAATGGGAATTGACGTCGATTAGATAACGGTGTCCAATATACTATAATTTTTAAAGAAAGAACATAATTTTAAAATACAGAGATGTAATTTTAAAAATCCAGATTGAATACCCCAGATTTTAAAAATTCAAAAAAATCCAACAGAATCTCAATTGAATCCCTTAGTAATAAATAAGATCAAACTAAGTCCATTCCCATCTATGTCCAATTGTCGACGAAATTGAAGTAAAATCATTATACGACTGACGACAACCTTTTTTTTCTTTCTAAATGACTGCTCAAATATAACATGTCATTTGTAATTGCTTCTTTCTAATTCCCTAACATTCAATTTTCTTTCCCACACCATAGTACATACAAAACAAAAGTTAATCCATCAAATAAAAGGAAAATAAATTAAAAAACATTCAAGAGCAATAAAACTAAATTCATTCTCAAACAAAAAGACAGTCAAATCAAAAAGGGTTTACTGTAATTCACATCAAAAGACTTCGAACTTGTTGATAAGAACAGCTGCCAAATAAATTAAAAATCAACCAAACTCCTTCCTTTCATGCTGCTTCATTATCCTAATTAGCATTAGGATAACTCCACAATAGCCCCAAAAAATGCTACAAAAAATTATTACAGATTATACATTCAATAATCCACTAAACACAAAATAAATATTAAGAAGATGGCCAAACTTGCACTCACAATTAAGAATGCCAATACCCTGCAACATATCAACATAGTGTAGATCTTCTTCAAAATGAAAGGATGGAGAGTCCACTGTTCACAACATCAAAAATATGAAATAATTAAACTTACACTTGAAATTAGACTTTTCAGAGAGAATAAACTAATAATGAAAAAAATTAATCAAAACGAAAGATAGAAAAATGATGGTCAATACAATCTCACTCATGTAAGCTTTTTCTTTCCCAATCTTCTTAGGTCTCCGCCTGCCATCGGATTCAAGAAAATAAAAAGAAGTTGGAAGGATTTGAGTTTAGGATTTCAACTATGCTGGCTCTCATATCTCTTTTCTTCATTTAAGATTCATTAATGTAGATATACTAAATAAATTCCACAATTATTTCCCTTGTGACGTTTCAAAATTTTTGTGTGCCTCTTGGTCTCCCTTCACTTTCTCAAAAAATTTATACGTGTAAGCATGATAGTTGCCATATGGCAGAAGGAGGAGAGGTCTCAAATGCACACGTGGCGAAAGCAGGAGAGCCCTCATCCTCCTTTTATATATATAGATTAGTCATGAAATGTGTAACCTCGGTATCCTATAACATCAACATTGACAACGAGTTGACTAGCAACATCAAGCAAACTAGAGGCCTACGCCAAGGGGACCCCCTGTCCTCGTATCTCTTTGAAATCTGCTCCCAAGGTCTACCGTCATTGATTTGTAAGAAGGTTAACAAGAACATAATCACAAAAGTTAGAATCGCCCAAGGCAGCCCCCTAATTTCTCACATTTTTTTCGTAGACGACAACCTAGTCTTCCTTAGAGCGGACAATGGCAAAAGCACTAACCTTAAGAAGTGTCTGGCAACTTACGAGAAATCATCAGACCAACTCATTAATATCGATAAATCGACTGTCTCTTTCAGCCAAGGTATAAGTAGTAGAGGGGCTAGAGACTTCAAAAAATGCCTGAATGTGAAGTATCCACATGGCCATGATGTCTACTTGGGGTTGCTGACATTCTCTCTTAGAATCAAGAAACTCCAGTTCAGTTATACCCAAGGATGAAAATATCGGTATCGGTGGAAATATCGAGACCTTAAATTTATGGAAATATCGACGGATATATCGATATCGAATATCGATGTCGGTAAATTTTAAAAATTTTAAAAATTTAATAACAAGCCTTTAGTACATAAAATCAACAAAATAATTTGAATACATTTTATATCAATGATAAATTTATATAAAATATAATATACAATGTTATTTCGTATGACATTTATCGATATTTTTCGAAATTTATCGATATTTTCCCGATATTTTCCGATATTTTTTCGGTATTTTACCGATATTAGACTCGATATTGTTATTGTCTACCGATATTTTCAATTTTTTTACAAATATCATGGAAATATCGGTTCTTCCCAATATCGATATCGGTGACCTCGAAAAATGGATATATCGAGGATATATCAGGGATATTTCCGGATATTTTCATCCTTGGTTATACCTACGGGAGAGAGTGGCTTAAAAGGTCAATAATTGGAAGAATAAAAGTTTTTCGGAAAGAGACGTAGAAGTCCTCATTAAAGCAATCCTTTAGGCAGTTCCCACCAATGGAATGTCATATTTTAGACTTCCCACATCAATATGTGATGACCTGGAGCAAATATGCAATAATTTTTTGTGGGGCTCGATATTGGAAAAAAACAAACTTCGCTGGAAAAAAGTGGGACTACTTGTGTCACAGGAAACCCCAGGAAGGCATGGGTTTTCGAAAACTCATGCATTTCAATCGAGCAATGATAGCTAAGCAGGATGTAACCCGGCCTCACTTTTGGCTCAAGTTCTAAAGGTCCGCTACTTCAAACACGATAAAATTTTAGAAGCAGACATAGGACCCCTCCTTCATTTGGAGATCTCTATTTTGGAGCAGAAAGGTCATCGAAACGGGAGTCAAACAAAGGATGGGGTCCAACGCAAACACCCAAATTTTTAAGGAGGCTTGGGTCCCTAACCTCCATAGAGGAAGAATCACGTCCAGGATCGCGAGTGGCTCGATGGTAGATAGACTTATCAACAACAATGACACTTGGAATGAGGAGTTAGGCATGAAAGCGTTCCTCCCTTTCAAGAGCAAAGACATTCCACGCACTCCTATTAGTGGTGTGGAGTTCGACGATGCACCGTATTGGAGATCAGATAAGAAATGGCGATATGGAGTAAAATCAGGCTATATTATTAGTTGAAACAAGAAGGGCGTGGAGATGAGTCCTCTTCGGAGGATAGGACCCGATGATGGTGGAAGAAAGCATGGCAATTAAAAATACCATCTAAGGCTTGATTCTTCATGTGAAAGATTTCCCTTGATTGCATCCCATCGGAAGGGAATCTGACCTGACACCACGTCCCAATATTCCCGCGGTGTATTTATTGTGGACACAAGGAGGCGGATGCAAAATACTCAATATTCCTTTATCCGTCGGTGGCAATGGTGTGGAAAAGAGCAGGGTTATGGATACATGTCAAATTGGGGAAGCACCTGTATATCATCGACCTCCTTCAAATGCTTAATTCGAGTAATGATGAAGCAGACTTGGAAATCACTGCTACAATTGCATGGGCGATGGGGAAGGATCGATGTGCATTCATCCACGACAATAAAATCAAGGGGGCGCTGCCACATGAATTCCTTAAAGATTTTCAGGTTGCGCGTGACATCCACCACGTTGCGAGAGACCAAGGCCCCCCAAGAATCTCAGGTAGATGATAGTTGCAAGCAACTGTCATACGTAAATGTGGGCTTCAAGGATGAAACTAGGGAGTACTCTTTCGACTACGTAGTCAAGAGCCGGGTAAGGAAACCGATCTTAGCAAGGTACTCAAAAATGAAACCACCATGAACAGTCCTCGAAGCGGAACTAGTGGCAATACTGGAAGGAATACGAGCCTGCTGCTGCGGAAACATCCCCTTTAAGGGTATTCGCTTAGATTCGCTTGAGGCGGTCTCTTTTATTTGTAAATCAACCTCTTCCAGGAACAAAAGGACCAACGTTGGAGTTTATCAGGAGAGAGGTAAGTAGAAATCTAGTGTGGAAACTTCAACATATCTCTCGAAGACGGAACAACGTCGCCCACGAGCTAGCAAGACTGGCCTGAAACTCTCATACTCCTCACGGATGGATTGGAGCAGACATCCCCCGATGGTTTGAAGATTTGTGTTACTTAGAAACACCTCATCTTTGCATCTTCTATTCTCACACACACACACACACAAAAAAAAAGCATTAAACTTTGATCATGAATTTCACAGCTCATGCATACTCTTTTCATCTCTAATATACTCCTTTTGTACCAAAAATGTTTGCACCACTTTATGGGCACACAAACTAAAAAAAAAATGTGTAATGACTAATGAGTGAATTGTTGAGGGGTAATTTTGTAAACTTTTATGAATAAAGTAAAGTAAATGATTGTATTGAGAGTAAAAAAAATGAAATTTTGTGTATATATGTGAATATTGTGAGGGTGGAGTTTATAAAAAAATTTCTTATTTGGAATGTGCAAATAATTGTGGGACGGACGAATAAGGAAAGAGTGCAAAGTACAAACAATTATAGGACGGGAGAGTAGTTACTAATTTTATAATTCTAGGCGTTTCAATTTTTCTCTTTTTTTTTTTTTTTTCTTTTTTTTTTTTTTTTTTGCGAAACAACTACCCACCACTATTAACAAATTTTTCCTACAATTTATCATTCTCTTTCTACCTCTTCTATTTTTCATCATATCTTCCATAATGACTTTCATGTTTTTCTTTTTAATATATCCTACAATAACTCTACACCCTTAAAATACAAAACCCTTTATAAAATTCACCCTCACAATATTTACAATTTTATACAAATTGTCATTACTCTCGGACTCACACATACATACATACAAGTCATTTCATTTTTTTACTTTATACATAAATATTTACAAAATTACTCCTCAAAATCATGTTAGTTCGATTCAAATCCATCTATAAATACAAGACATCATCTAAGTGATGAAACTACAAAAACTTTGCAAGAGAGAATTCAATCAGACGAGATAACCAACTTAACACGCTAAATTCTATTCTTGCTAAACTCTAGTTTGATTAAGTTTGTTGTATCTTTTGACACTGCAAGTGTACTTGTTCACATCTTAACAAGTAGGGTTAAGCTCACGAAGAGTGATAAATCAAGTGTTATTCTTAACACTATAAATTATAAGTCCTTTGGAAGTCCAAAGAATTAATATCACAATCGAGTTTGGTGAGAGTAAATGAAGAATCGAGATATGAACCACTATAAATACTTGTGTTCTTTACTGTTTTATTTATCTACTCACCTGATATATTAATTATTATAATTGTCATTCATAGTTTGATCATATTAGTATATTGAGTATTTTATTAAAACTACACAAGTTTAAAATCAATTGTACATCAAGTCAACTGTGTTAGTTTTTCATTGCACGATTTTAAAAGAGTTTTCTAAACCCACAAGTATAATTTAGTACCTACACAATTCCGCACTAACAACTAAGTAGATAGTAGTCCAAATGACCACTGAAAAATCAATCAGTTGGTTTATTATCTATCCAAATTATTTTTACACTCACAATCTAAATTAACTCATATTTATTTGAGAAGACTTAACCTTCACTAAGTCATTTGTCTAACTGATATCACAATAGTTTTAAAAGTTAAAAATTATATTCACCTTCCCTATCTGAACTTTTTACCCTAATCGACTCATTTTGAGACTACATGTCGCTTTGTACCTCTTACTTTATGTCGATGACATCATTGTGACAGAAAGTGACCCTAATTCCACCTGACGTTTCATTGCTCGTGTTCACAAGGAGTCTGTGATGAAGGACTTGGATCGCCTTAGCTATTTCATCGACCTTGAGATTACTCACTCGCCTGATGGCCTCCTTCTAAGTCAGACAATGTAAGCCCACGTCCTTCTTGCTCGAGCGGAGCTGTTAGACACTTAGACTCGAAGCTTGTCTCCACCCTTCTCGCGGCGGGAGAACTCTTTTTAATACAGGTGTGGCCTTCGACAACCCAGCCCTCTATCGCTGACTTGTTGGGGTCTTGCGGTACTTAACTAGTACAAGATCAAATCTCTCATATGTTGTTAATCACATGAGTCAGTTCCTTCAGTAGTTCACTGACGTTTACTTCCTCGTTGTTAAAGAGCCCTTGGATATGTTAAAGGTACCCTAAATTTTGGTCTCTCATTTAATCGTGACAGCAACTACTCTCTTGTTGGATACTTCAATGTGGATTGGCCTCAATGCATTGAAACACGACGATCAACTTATGGCCACTCAATATTTCTAGGGATCAATTTGTTTTTTTGGAGTGCTAAAAAACAACCCAATGTTGCTCGATCGAGTTGTGAATCCGAGTATTGAGCGCTTACCAACACTGCTCAGGAGATCGTCTGGGTCACTCACCTGCTTTGGGAGCTCAACCAACTCCCCTCAGCTGCTCCGATGCTTCTCTGTGACAACAAAAGTGCATTGTTCTTTAGTCAAAATCCGGTTGCTCACAAACCTGTCAAACACATTAACATCGACTGTCATTTTGTTCGCAAATTAGTCTCATCTGGACGACTCCACACTCAATTTGTTCCTTCTTATCTTCAAGTTGCAGATGTTTTTACGAAGAGTCTGTATTTTGTCAGCTTCGAATTATTACGTTTCAAACTTTGTGTTCACTTACATCCCCAACATCGCTTAATAGGGGTAAGGGGAATAATATATATGCATTAAAAAATAATCTTGTATATATATTATCATTATCTTTGTATATATTCTCAAATATATATTTGTTGTAAAAGTAATGACATTTTGTGTAAATATGTAAATATTGTGAGTGTATAATTTATAAATAAGTTTTCTTTTTGACATGTGTAAACAATTGTGAAACGGACGAATAAGAAAAGTGTACAAATAATTGTGAAACGGATGGATGGAGTATGTCATAAGGAAATGATCAACTATGGAGGGAGCATGAGATTATCGGCGGAGAATTTGTCCACTGAATTATAAGAAGACGATAGTGGGAAAATTGAGATAGATGATGTTGTAGATGGACTCTTGGAAGCTAAGTCTAGTTAATGTTTGGGATTCACGTGTTCCTCACTCAAAGTCTTTTCCAATAATCAAACTTATCATAATATATATATATATATATATATAATTAATCTATCATTTGAGCAATTTTGGCTTTCTACCAAACATTTATTGGAACCTTTCAAATTAACAACACATCACTTACCAATATGCATCTTTGGGGGCATGTGACTACCATTTCATTTCACAATCCAACAAACTATTATTTTGTCCCTTTCCTCCTCAATCCCTACTCTATCTTCATTATTTACATAAAGTTATTCAAATTGACACTTAATTAATGAATGAAAATCAATTAGTTTTTTCAATGATAGTAGGCTAGTAGCGTCATATATTTTATTCCGCTATAATTTTAGAATTTAATATCTTTAAATTAAAAATAAATTAATAAAGTAAAAGTAATATGTTCCTTTCAATTTTATTAAAGTATTAAAGTAAAAGTATTGTATAAAAAAAATGATGTGAGAGTGAGACTGACAAAAAAAAAAAAAAGGTAAATAAATGAAAAGTTTAAGGATGAAAGTTGTGAGAAACTTTCCTGTTTTGAGTTTAAAAATTAATGTGAGACCAATAAAATTTAAAGAAAGACAAAGTGGGATAGCTCAATCGGTTAGAGCACCACTACCTAGGCCTTAGGTCCTGGGGTTAGAGCACCACTACCTAGGCCTTAGGTTCTGGGTTCGAGTCATGAAATAAAATTAAAAGAAAGTATAAAAACTGATTTAAGATTGATGTAGTATTTGGTTAGCTTTATTATTTATTTGGATTTACGGTGCAGGCCAACTCAATCATGTGATGGAGGGGAAACGTCTATATATTATTATTTGACGAAATGTAAACGTATCAATAAAACAAACCACCGATGTGTATATGGAGTGTTCATTTTTTAGGAAGCTAATGTCAATTTAATTTTATTCAAATAAAAAATGACTAAACTATCCTTATTAAATAAATGTATATTCACTTTTTTTTTACCAATTGAAATTCACTCTATACACAAACTAACATTATGAAAAGTCTTTTTTTAAGTAGAAAAGTAACTTTTTTTTCACTGTCATATATAGGGTGGTTAATCTCAGTGGTGAGAAACAAAAGTTATAGTGAACACAATAGATTCCCAATAAAAGGTATGTATTTTCTACTACTATTTAGTTTTAGTAGTTCTCTTACCATATTTTTTTTATTAAGTTGAATTGTTTTCTGTAAAATAAAATAAAAAATGTCATATATAGGGTGGTTAATCTTAGTGGTGAGAAACAAAAGTTATAGTGAACACAATAGATTTCCAATAAAAGGTAAATATCCATCCCTTTTTCCCCTCCCCATGACTCGAACTCAGGACCTAAGGCCTAGGTAGTGGTGCTCTAACCACTTGAGCTATCCCACTTTGTCAGTGTTTTGATGTGCTATTTTGATCAGTGCGATGATCTTTTTTTCTTTTTTTTTTTTCAAATTTCGGTTAGCGTCATTTTTTATTTTTATCTTGTAAATTTTTTATAAGAGTAGATGCTAGGGTTTGTTTTACAATTGGGTTTATGTTATAGTTCATATTATTTTATTTGTAAGGGTATATTTAATAATTTAAAAGGGTGTTTATATCATTTTTTTTAAATTAGTGATATGTGTATTTATGTGGGTTCATTTATAAAAAAAAAATGGGTGTTAATATCCGGTGCTTACTTATATGGAGTATTAAAAACTCATAATTCAACTATATGTTGTCCAAAAAAAAAACTATATGTCAAAACCGTACATAGCTTAATATCATATCAACATAACATAAAAAAAATTAAAAAAAAAAAAATATATATATATATTAAGGTCGATTTAATACGACAAAAGATAGGTTAAAAAAATATCACTGTCAAATCAAATTATGGGCATTTTGTCTTGTAATGAAACTGGATTAGACTTAATGACCCACTAATTACCCTACTTTTTTTTTTGGATATGTTTAAGAAATACTTTGGCTTGTGATGCCCATGTTTTCCCCTTTTCCATGAATTATCAATGTTAAATTCTTTTGTTATAAAATTACATGTCTAAATATACACACAAAAATAAGTTGTTCATATTTGTCCCTGGTAATTTAAATTAATTTATCTATTTTAGAGTGATTTGCACGATTTAAATTCGCACAATAGAAAAGTCGAAAATCGTGAAAGCGTTGGGTGATTTTGAATATATATATATATATATATATATATATATATATTTTTTTTTTCTTAAAATTAGGAATTGTATTTACACTCCACCCCTTGGATATTATTCATGTGAACTTAATTACGGAGTATATTTTTTGGGCTACTCTTACGGAGCATACTAATTTGATCAAGTTAAAACTCTAAGTTTATTTAGCTCAAAAGTCAAATTAAGATAATTTTAAAAAATTTACGGATCATAAGCCGGATCCAGGTTGTCCAGAAAATTCGCGGGTCGCAAACAGGTGGTTTACTACATGACCAAAATATTGTTACTACAAGGTCAAAAAATTACCATTACAAGACCAAAAATTTAATACTACATGTCGAAACATTTTGCAAATTCACCCAAAAAAATAATTGTCTAGAATATTTTTGGACATGCATTAATACACTTTTGACCTTGTAGTGATAAAATCTTGGTCTTGTAGTAACATTGTTTTAGTCATGTAATAGCCGAATAAGTCAGAATTATTTTAGTAATTTTGCTAAAAAAGAATAAGTGTCCAGAATATTTTTGGACTTGCAGTAATACACTTTTGATCTTGTAGTGACAAAATTTATATCATGTAGTAACATAGTTTTGATCATGTAATAAGATAATATTTTAGAGTGAAAATAAATATTACAATTAAGGTTGACCCGCTTTGACCCGCATTTGACCCACGAATTTTGATGTCAATATTGCATGTATGCAATATTGTATATAAATTTTTACCTTATTTTTTTTTTCTTACTATTGGCTTGTGAAATTATATAATTAGCCCCAAATATATTTTAATTAGCCAACATATTGTTCTTTCCGAAACATGAATTCCAGCATATAGATAATATGAATATGGATATCTATGATCCAAAGTCCAATTTTCAACATACAATGTAAATAGAGTATAAGAAAGTAAAACATTATTCAATTTATATGTATTTATGTGCTCAATTCTCTTTATATTTTGAGTAAACATGTGAAAAATAATAAAATGAATACCATTAAATTTACAATTTGTAGATTTTGAGCGTTCATATATAATTTTATAGTGAATTTAACCTGTAAAAGAGAAGAAAAATGACACATACTAAAAAGTGGATCAATAATACAAAAGGAATGAGACCGAAACAAGAATAGCATATTGAGTTAAAAAAAAATTATTAGAAATGCAGGGCACACGTCCAGAAAGAGATGACTCAAATCTCTTTTTGAGTCATGTGAATGCATAGATGAAAATGGTTTATTCTTATTCTCAAATTTTAATTTTATTTAGTACTCCCTTCCTTCAATTTTATCATGTCAATTTCTCCGAATACGGATTTTAATGAATATTAATTTATTTATGTATAAAGTAGATAAGTTGGGGATATGATGAGATATTGTGGGGTCCATTTATAGGTAAAGTGATTATTTATTAATAAAGTTAATGACAATTTGAGTAAATAAGTGATGATTGGGGGTGGAGATAAAGTTAGTGTGAATAGTATTATTTCCAAAACGAGAATTGACATAATAAAACTGAACAACTAAAAAAGGAAAATGAAAATAATGAAATTGAACGGAAGGAGTATAATATTTTATAATTGGGGAAGTTACACCTAGAGACACTCTACTAAGAGTTTATGCTAATTAATACAATTGAAATATGGTAAAGCAATTAGAGCCAAATTCGAAATCTGGTGGACATAAATACCCTTTGCATTCATTTTAGTTGAAAATTCTGAATTAGTCAAATTAATTGAAATTTTAAATTCCTAATCAGCATTAATTTACCGCATTTCAAGACAATTATTTTCATTAACAACAACGTTTCCAAAAACTTGTCTAACATTCAATTCAAACAAATTTAAGTCAACATATTTAATATTTGAAAATCAAAATCATAATAATTTTCTCCCATTTTAAAACTAAACCTGCCTAGATACGTCTCATATAATTTTTATAATTTATAAAACATTCTTTATAAAATAATCTTAGATACGTGTCTCATATGTAATTATATTTGATTTTATTTGAATATATATATTTATAATATATGCAATTGTAACTTTTATATTTATTAATTTATAAAATATTCTAGATGTGTTTCGTATGCAACTATCTTGATATATATTTGCATATATGATTAGAATTAAGAGAACTGCAGTACGTATACGATTATTTTTTAATCACGTTAATTAATCAACTGCATATTCATACTTTATTATTTTAATCACCGTAGTTAATCAGCTGCATTCATACTTTTTTTAAGCGCATATTCATACTTTTAATAATTTTTTTTGTATTTTTTTTAATAAAATATTTATTAACAAATATTATTTACTCGTAATTTTATAATTGCATAAAGCAACATGGAAATTGCAGATTCTAATTGCATATAACAATACAAAAATTGTATAACACTTAAGTATAATTGAATAACACCTAAGTAATTGCATATAACAACACCAAAATTGCATAACATTTAAGTATATACTTCTGCATTTACTCGAACGTAACACTTAAGTATAGTTGCATAACACTTAAGTATAATTGCATAACACTAAAGTATAATTGCATAACATTCATAAACAAAGATAATATGTAAAGCACACGGAATAAATCGATTCTTGCATATTAAGAAGAGAAAGAAAAACTATTAGTTTGATTGATGAGTAAAATATATCAATATTTGACAGTTGCTTAAAAATATTTACTAATTGATCAAAAATTGATATCGATGTCTCAAACAAAATCGAAGCTTCTAATTGAAGAGTGAAAATGCACAACCATCGTTTGAAACATAGAAGAACAGAAATAATACACGCAACTCACCAGAACTTATATTTTGATCACTCAAAATTTGCTACAGTAAAGGTCCTAGATTTTAATCACTTAATATTTGCTACAGAAAAGAAAATGGTTTCCAAGGCTGAAAATGTATTGGCAGGATAACTGATGAGGTTGGAGTTAATAATATAAGGGATTTGACTCCAATATCCTGATTCACCCAATGCTGCTGCTAAAAATAGCTAAGTTCTCTTGAGAAAACGAGCAATCTAGCTAAATCAAGCAAACCTCTACGGGACACTCATAACAAAATTAAATTAACTTACATGCTCTTGAATACATTTGGGGATCGACACATTTTTTAACAGATCGGCCCGCCGCCACCACCACAAAGCATCCGGTCTCGACGCTCGACGCCCACATCCAAAACTCGACGCTCGGCATCCTTTCTCGACAATCGACGCACACCCTCACCCCGATCTCGCCGTCGGCTACACCTGGTCAAAAGGGGGGTTCGATTTTGAGAGGGATTTGATTCCATTGGGATTGTCTCCACTGTGATTTGTAGCGCATATCGGGGACCACTCCATTTATTTTTCCGTCGAATTTATGGGAACATTGCTAGAAACACAGAAAACTCACTAAATTTGAATCAAAGAAGTTGTGCGAACGATCTGGAGCGGCGGAGGACGCCGCACAAGGAGGAGGAGGAAGAAACGCAGGAATATGAGCGAAATTTACAGCAATTGGGTAGAGTATCGAGTCGATCGTAGTTGACGGTGCCGCGGTGGAAGGAGAGAAATAGTTGGTTGTTGCTATGTTTCTTAGATAATAAATTTAGGGTTTCTATCCGTGAAAATCATGGAATATGTAAATAATATAGTATTGAAGTTAATTGTTGAAAAGAAAGGGCATATTAGGTATCTTAAGTATTGATTTGGCTAAGTATTGATTTGGCTTTAATTGTATTGATGGATTTTTTTAGTTTTAATTGTGGATTGGTCTTATATAGAATCAATTCCTTACTTGGTCAACTTAAATCTTAAATATTTAAAAATATTGTGACCCTAAATATTCAAGAATATTTTGAATAAAATTTTTGACTTGGTCAATTTTTTTTTTAATTTTTTTTTTTGTAATTTTTTTTTATTGGTAATTTTTTTTCAAAATTGTGTATGTTGAAAAGTGTAAGTCAATATTACTAAAAAGTGTAACACAATATTACTAAAAAGTGTAACACATTTTTTTATTAAAAAGTATAAGTCGCTATAATTGAAAAGTGCAACACAACTTTTAATGAAAAATGTAAGTCATTATAACTAGAAAATACAACACAATATTATTAAAAAGTGCATGTCAATATACTTAAAAAGTGCAACACAATATTTTAATGAAAACTGTAAGTTATTATAACTGAAAAATGTAACAAAATACGACTAAAAGGTGTAACATAACATTACTAAAAAGTGTAAGTCACTATAACTGAACATATTGTTGGAAATTGTAAGTCACTACAACTGAAAAGTGCAACAAAATATGACTAAAATGTGTAGCATAACATTACTAAAAAGTGTAAGTTAATATAACTAAAAAATGTGAGAGTTGAACACTAGACCTCAACGAAAAAATAAATTATTCTCAACCGTTTGAGCTACATAAACTATCATATATATTTTTTGCGTATTTTATTTTTATTGTCAATTCTACCAATTTTTTTAAATTTACTCAATTCCTTATAAGGAATTGAGTCTATAGGAGACCTACCCTTTAATTGCAGTTGAAGTGTGGATTTTAGCTCTTAATGTCAATAAACTCTTTAGGATAATTTTGTATTTTAATTTAAAGTTGAATTGAATTCATAAATTTCTAATATCACATATTACTTACCATCACAATTCAACATAATAAGTAATGCTTCATTTAACCTTAAAAAATAAAAAAATAAAAATTAAAAAAATAAAGAGCCTATGAACCAACCCGTCAAAATCCATAATCTATACGATCTAACTCATATGGGCCCGCATCTTAAACAGATTTGTATTATTCAACTCAACCTACATTTTTAATTGGCAAGGTGGGTCGACGGCAACGAATCTAGTCCATTTTCAACAACTCTACTCATCATGTTCATACGTTCTAGATTTGATTTCTGCTAAAACCTCTATTAGTATAAATTCAGACTTTTAGATGCATAAGAGACTCGTCTTGATATGTGACTACTTCTAACGGTTAATCCCGTATCTCCTATGCCATAGTAATCTCTCATATTAAGTAATTAAATTAAATATAACTTATTCTCTCATGCACATTTTTATCATTTTTTAAGGTAAAGATATTTTTTAATTATTTCTTTTTGAATGTGTATTCTAGTGCCAACTGGCTATTTTTATTAATTGTATTGCAGTAGGAAAGCTGACTTGGGGTGGGGTTGAAGGCAACATAGTATTGAAAGCTACTCTTTTCACCTAATTAAAAAGCATTGTCCTTCTTTTCAAAAAAAAAAAAAAAAAGCCTTGTCCTTATTAACGGTGGTCCATTTTATACCCACATACCTTTGTCTTAAACCACACTTTTTTATCTGTTTAAAATAAATAAAAATCCACACTTTCTATCTTAATCATAAGTTTATTCCATTGGTCAACTATTTTAACCTTTTAATTTTATGCATATATATAAGATTAAAAGAGAGAAAGTCAAAAGAGCCCACTTCTACTGTGGAGTAGTTATTATTCTAGGTGATGACAATCATATTGTTTTTCTTCTAAAAATTGAGAGAAACTTACTCACCATATTACCACGGAGACAAAAAAATTATGCGGATCTTATGTAAATGGAATCGGATTCATTATTCTCACAAAAAATTGTGCAAAGACAAATATAATAATTCGATTTTAGATTTGTACTAGTATAAGAAAAAATATGTATTACTATATAAAAAAAAAAAAAACATACTTATTTGTATAGTTATAAATGGTTGCTCTTATAGTAACATATACTCCTTTCTCCATTATTCGCAACTTCCTTTTTTTTTTGTTGTTCAATTTTATTATATTCATATCTTTTTTGAAAATAATATTATTCATACTATTTTATCTCCACCTCTTACCATCACTTATTTATTCACTTTGACATTCACTTTATTCATAAACAATCATTTTATTTACAAATGGACACACAATACCTCATCACACCCTTTACTTATCTACTTTATAAATAAACTAATCAATATTTATTAAAATTCGTACCCGTAGAAATTAGCATTTTAAAATTGTACCTGAAGAAGTGGGCATTTTAAAATTGGACGGAGGGAGTATAAAATATTAAAAATTATACTACATGTGTATTATTTTATGGAGAGGAGTGTATTACTCTATATGAACAAAACTAGTAAAATGCTAAAAAAATAAAAAATTAGAAGGTGTATTAAATTTTATTACTTAAACCTAAATTTAGCAAGTAAAATCACACAACTTTCATTGAGCGAAAATAATAGCATAAAAAGAGAAGAATAAGAAAAAGGAAGAAAGTAAGTAAGTAGTACAAGTTTTTTTAGGCATATTGTATAGATTTGAATCGGTATCTTTTTAGTTTTATGAAGTGTTTTATTTAGTCGGTTTCCTACATACATGTGTACATTCCTCATTTAAAGATCATGGAATAGATTTACTATTTCAGATATATTAATAAATTAAGTGTATTATTTAATTACTAGTGGCGAGATATGCGTTTGATGTTATTACTATTACTATACTACAATAAATAATTGTGAAATATGAGGGTAATAATCCTACAGCAAAGTTTGTTTGTTCCTAAGAATAGCACCAAAACAAAAGATTAATTTAATAAGAAAACGGACACTCTACTTGAACTCTAAATGAATTAAACTTTATTTTCTCCATTTCATTAAATTTATTGTCATTGTTATTTTATACGGAGTATAAAACTAAAAAATATAATTTTTTAATACATTTATTCTTTATTAATGTTTCTCTTTCTCTAATTTTTTTCCTTTTTCTTTTCTAACTTTTATACGGAGTATAAAATGTCTACTTACCTTATCAAATAAAGAGAGAGAATAGAAGAATTCATTAATATTTTTTCGAGATAATGTAAAATTATATATGAGTAATTTAAGAAGATTCGTGGTAAAATTAATAAAAACAACAAGCTTTTTAAAATAAAATTTAAGACAAAAAACAACATTTTATGAAATGCAGGGAGTATTATTAAAAAAAAAAAAAATTCAACTTGAATTACATAAGCGAATCTTATGTGTATCGAAATAATCCCCAATCGTATTGATATGTATCCCATCCTTGCGATAGTTATGTTAAAAATTAAAATATCTATAGCTAGAATCAGATTCAGATTAAATCACATATGATGCATTTTCCGACTATTTTGTAGTTAAACATTTAGACATCTATCTTAAATTTAATTATCCGTCTATATTTAACCAATACCCTATCAAATTAAGTGTTTGAGATTTAAAATTTAAATATCAAAATTCAACTGTTAATTTTCCCAATGTCAATAATTAACAAGAGTAAATATTTATATGAAAATTTCACGTTTTATATAAAGTATTAGTAAATTTACCATTAAAAAAAAAAAAAAAAAGATTCGAGTATAATGTTAATTAAAATAAAATGTGGCCTGTGGGCCCAAATTATTTGGGTACTAACCAACCCACCCACCCACGAAATTGATATAGATACCGGAATACCCCTACCTCTACGGCCTATGTTCACCTCTAAGTCGCGGAAATCCCGAAGGCTATTCTAGTAATTCCGCAGAAATAGGAGTTCTGTTTTACAAACCGCAGAAGATGCGGTTTACATAGACCTAGTCATCAGCAGATAAGATCCTGTTTTACATACCTCTCACCCCTTAATCTCCGTCGCCGGAAAACCTAACCCTCGCCGGAAATGGTTTTTCTTCAAAAATAGACTCTACAAATGGGTGAAGACTTACTTAATCAATCACTCACTCGAAAGCCCCGGTTAAACGAAGCAATTTTGCTAATCTCTTCGTTAATTTCCGTCTCTCATTCAATCAAAGTCTTCACGGCGAAATGGCAATCGATTAGGAACAAACTCGAAGAGCTCTTTGCCAACCTCACAGCCATTGAAAACTGTGAGAATTTATCGCTTTCTATCGCTGTAGAGTCGATTTCAGGAACACTTCAGAACTGCGATGATCTCGCGAATAAATGCTTGGAGTTTTCGTATAGTGGGAAACTCCTCATGCAGAGCGATCTCGATATGTTATCTGCCAAATTGGATAATCATATAAAGAGTTTGTCTGATATTTATGCTGCGGGATTGCTCACACAGAGCTATGCGATTGTGGTTTCGAGGCCTAGCGTTTCGGCTTCGAGAGACGATGTGAGGTTTTACATAAGTGATTTGTATTCGAGGCTTAAAATTGGCAGCAGTGAGATGAAGAAACAAACGCTTGCTGCATTTAATGAAATTGTTGAGGAAGATGATAGGTATGCGAAAATTGCTGTGGAGATTGATGGTTTTTTCAACTTTTTAGTGAATCTTCTCGATTTGAATGAAATTCAAGAGGAGGCTGCGAAATCTGTGTCTTTAATTGCAGGATTTCAGTCTCTGAAAAGTGTGTTGATTGGTGTAGGCATAATTGCCCCTTTGATTAGAGTGTTGGAATCTGGTAGTGAGTTGAGTAAAGAATATGCCGCAAGGTGTTTGATGAAAGTCACTGAGAATTCCGACAATGTGTGGTCGGTTTCTGCCCACGGCGGAGTCACTGCCCTACTGAAAATCTGCTCCGTTTGCGATGAATTTGAATTTGGGGGTGAATTGATTGCTTTATCTTGTGGGGTGTTGAAAAATCTTGTTGGGGTTGAAGAAATCAAGAGGTTTATGGTTGAAGAAGGCGCCATTTCTCAGCTTGTAGAGCTTGTAAGGTGTAAAGATGAAGTTACACAGGTGAGTTGTCTTGATTTGCTGCAAGCAATGGCTTACAGTGATGAACACATTCGAGAAACGATAATTGCAGAAGGCGGAATTCGAGCAATTGTGCAGATTTTGGATCCAAAATCATCATCGGTTTCATCAAAGACAAGAGAGATGGCATTCAGAGGAATTACAAACATATGTTTTTCATCAGAGAATTCAATAGCAGTATTGATAAACTATGGGTTCATGGATCATATACTTTACTTTCTAAAGTATGCAGAGGTTTCTGTCCAAGAATTGGCTTTGAAGGCAGCGTTTTGGCTATGTGGGACATCGGAGGATGCTAAGAAAGTAATGGGGGAAGCAGGTTTCATGCCAGTTTTAGTCAAGTTTCTCGATTCCAAATCATTCGAAACACGCGAAATGGCAGCTGAAACGTTGTCCAGCATGCTGATTGTGCCTAAAAACAGGAAGAAATTCGTGCAAAATGAGCAAAACATTGCCGTTTTGCTGCAAATGCTGGATCCGGATGAGGCGAACAAAAATCTGTTGCTATCGATTTTGATGTCTTTGACAAGTAGCAATTGTGCAAGGAAGCAGATTGTGAGTTCACGATATTTAAAGAACATTGAAAAGCTAGCAGATGCCCAGGTTTCAGATGCTAAAAAGATTATTAGGAAGTTGTCTTCTAACAGATTTCGCTCCATGTTTACTGGCTTATGGAATTCTTGAACATTTTGTTTTTAATGATATTTTGCCATGTAATTAATTATCTACACTTTGGTTAGAGTTCTTGATTGTCAGTCAGTATTCAGAAAATGGCTATTAATTTTTATATTTTTTTCCATGTAACCATCAGTGCCAATTGAACTAACAATATTGTACTGTAATATCATACTATTAATTTTCGTTTTAAATTAAGTAAGCTTGCAGATTTCAGAGATTTTGTTTACCGTATCATATAGGACACTCCGATATAAAATGGTCTAAGAGAGTGTACCAAAATTATATTTTAACAGACTTGGAAGCATCCTTCTGACATTCAGAATGTTTTTCCCCATCTCACACTATCTTATCTTATCTTATACTAGTATTTAAATTGTTTTATTCAGAATTTAACGTTGATCTACATTAATTCATTTTGTCTAATTATAGTTCTTGATTGTCAGACAGTATTTAGAATGTAAAAATGGCTATACATTTTGTTTCTTGTCGAAATAAACCTGTAATCTCGTGTAATATTATTATATATCCCAATCTGGTGTGATGTGCTTTTCGACCAAAACAAGATCGAGTTTGTTCTCATTACCTGATTAACTAATGATTTCCTATAATTGATTCATAAACACCACAAAAGATGGATGCTATTTATGCAGAGTACTAGAGTAGAGCCATCATGAGTGGCCCGGAGGAGGGGGTCTTATTTGACAAAATTGGACCTTATCGAACACTACATGAATTAGCTAGGTGTGCTTACCACTCTGCATCACAGAATTAGAATAGTCTCCACGAACTATATGTTTGCAAGTGGTCAGAACTTCTATTCTAAAACACAAATACCTTGTATATGAATTTTTTTATTTTATTCATTTAGTACCATGTAACCAAAAGATATTAAACCATTGTTTAAAATGAATTGCCACACATGCATAGTATGATTTAATCTAAATAAATTTGGAAACAATCACTGAGGAGATGAAATACAAAATTAAAATAGAAAAAAGAGAACACAACACATTTTGGTGGCCAAATATTTGCACATGGGAATTGACATGACTTTGAAATGGGCATGTGAAGCCTAGGCCTCAATGTTTTGGATACTTGTCTATTTAAATACAAAAGAAGAATGTGATGGATGATCTGCCTTTCTTCTGTCCTTGTTTGTCTTTTTACTCTAACTTATTATTTCTCATTTACTTCTGCAGTTTTGTTTTTCTTCTCCCATTGATGGTTCTTTTCAAAATAAAGAAGAGTTGACAATTGTCATGTCCTCTCTACAAATTCTCAACTTATATTTCGATTTAATGGGGATTAATTTAAGATACTAATTATGGCCATATAAATTGTAAGTAGGAAATTTTATGGTTTGGGAGTGTGTTCGTCCATCCTAACAATAGAAAAATTGAAACATTGTCTACATTTGCCATAGTGCGATCTAAACATTGTCTATATATATAATTACAAAAATATTCTTATAATATTTCTTTTAAAAAACTCAAATTTCACATATTTATAAATGTGATAATTTCATTTATGTCCCAACTTAAACATAATTTAGTTTTTTTTTTTTTTCCGAACATAGGAAGGCTTAGCTTCCATTATTGCATAAACAAGGAGAATGAGGTAGCCCAACCACAAAATTCGGTAGGCCTACCATATTACTATTGGACCTATATTAGTAAATATACTCTTATTCTTATTTATTGTATAGGCCCATCTTAGTTTCCTATGGGCTCTCTTATAAAGCCCATTAGGGTTAGGTTAGACCTAAATATCACTTGTATAAATACCCATTGTAAATCATCTTTACAACTAATCAAGAAATTATATTTCCCACATTTTTATAATCTCTATATGGTATCATCGAGTCATTTGGCTCACGCCTGATCCAAACCCTAGCCGCCGCCGCCGCTACTCCGTCCTAGCCGCCGCTCCAAACCCTAGCCGCCGCCGCTACTAAGCCCTAGCTGCCGCCGCCGCCTCCTTCTCTGAAGCGCCGCTGCCGCCCGCCATAGACGCCCAGCTTTTGCTGCCCCGCTCTTCTCTCCGCTGCCCTGCTCACTACAATGACCACTCCACCTCAGTCGCCCTCACCCATCACCTTTAAAGGACTTGCAAATATGTCCTTGAAACTTACCTCCACCAACTATGGTGCTTGGTCCTTTCAGCTTCGCCTCCTCCTCACTGGACACAACCTCTTCGGCTACGTTTTGGGCACGCATCCATGCCCACCTCCCACAATCCCAGCTGCCGACGACGACACCACCACCACCACCACCATCTCCAATCCTGCGCACGACCTGTGGGTGTGTCAGGACAACCTCATTTTCTCAGCCATGGTTGGATCCATGTCTCCGGAACTTATTCCATTTGTTGCATCGACTAAAACCTCCTGCGAAGCCTGGTCGATGCTTGAGAGCATGTATGGAAAACCCTCCAGAGGCCGCATTCTTGCCCTCAAAACCAAGTTTCGTTCCCTGTCCAAAGGTGCTCGCCCGATTTCCGACTTCCTCATGGAAGTTCGCTCCGTGGTCAACGAACTTGCCCTCCTCGGCGTCACCTCGGACGCCGAGGACGTCACTCTCCAAGTCCTTACAGGCCTTGATGAGTCCTACAATGACATTGCCAATGCCATCCAAGCTCGCAAACACCCCATCTCTTTTGCTGAACTCTACGACAAACTCCTGAGTGCCGAGGTCCAAATTGCCTCACGACCATCCTCGGCCTTAATACCTGCATCCGCGCTAACTTCTGGTAAAGCTCATCATCGCTCCTCGCGACCAGACTCAAGGTCTAAATCCCTTGACACTCGTCCTCGCCAATCCTCACAAAGGCCCTACCTTGGCACCTGCCAATATTGCCGAGCACCAGGCCACACTGCTCGCACCTGCCCTGAGATCCCTTCATCACCCTCGCCCTCTGCTCCATCCACAGGTCCTTGCCGACCACATGGACAGTACACACCACCTTCTCACCTCAATCGACCAAATGCTCGCCTGGCCTACTCGGCCTCCTTGGCACATCCTGCCGAACACTGGATTCTTGATTCAGGTGCTTCGCATCACATCACCAACGACCTCGCCAACCTCTCTCTTCACTCGCCCGTCGATGAGTCTGACAATGTAGAAATTGGTGATGGTAAAGGTTTACACATATCTCACACTGGCTCTATGCGCTTTCCTCAACTTGAGTCTCTCAATTTTTCGAATGTCTTGGTTGTCCCACACATCTCGAAAAACTTGATTTCAGTCTCCAGCCTCTGTCGTGATAATAATGTTAACATTGTCTTTGATCGATCTTCCTTTCAGGTGCGGGATGGTCACTCGGGGAGCATTCTCCTCGTTGGGAGTCGTATCAATAACTTGTATGTTTGGCCGGCACACATGTCCAACACCTCCCCGCAAGCCTTCACCACTCAACACCTCACAACGACCACCTGGCATGCTCGCCTTGGCCACCCATCGACAAAAATCCTTGCTCACACCCTCTCTAAGCTTAGCTTATCCGGTGCACCTTCCAAACACTTCAACTGTAATTCTTGCTCATGTATCAAAAGTCACAAACTACCCTTTTATGATTCAAGCATTATGTCTACTAAACCACTTGATGTTATCTTTTCTGATGTTTGGTCGTCACCTGTCTTGTCCCCTGATAATTTCAAATACTACATGCTATTCGTTGACCACTTCAGCAAGTACATATGGGTTTACCCTCTAAAACGAAAATCAGATGTTCTCCCCACATTTATCACATTCAAAACTCTTGTTGAGAACAACTATCAAAACACAATCAAAACTTTCTACTCAGATAATGGGGGAGAGTTCATTGCTCTTCGCCCCTTTCTTCAAACCCATGGCATTGCACACCTCACCACCCCACCTCACACTCCCGAACATAATGGCATGTCTGAACGTCGCCATCGCCATGTGGTTGACACAACCCTAGCCCTTCTTCACCATGCTTCCATGCCTCTCACTTAATGGCCCTATGTTGTCTGCTCGGCAGCCTATATCATAAATCGCATTCCCAAAGTTAACCTCAATATGGCATCCTCCTATGAAAAACTCACTACTCGCCCCTCTAACCTAACCAAACTCCGTATATTTGGTTGCCTCTGCTATCCTTTACTTCGCCTCTACACCACTCACAAACTTGATCCTCGCTCTACTCCATGTGTCTTTATTGGGTACTCGCCCACACAAAGCGCTTATCTCTGTCTTGATCGCTCCACAAACCGAATCTACACCTCGCGTCATGTTCAGTTTGTTGAACATACATTTCCCTTTTCCATCCCTTCACCCATTAATCAACCATCTCCCTTGCTGACCTCCACCCCCTCGCCGCCTACTTCCTCTGATCCCAGCTCCTCGCCCATTTTTATAACACCTTCGCTTCCTCACTCTGCCACAACCGTCCTCGACCACAACCCAGTGCCGACCACTACCATTCCCCAACGTCCCACACTGGTCGACCAATTGAACATACCCCCGCCGACCATACCCACACCTACCTCCCCGCTGCCTGCCACCACATCCGACATCCCTGTGCCGACCAATGCTCCCTTACGACCTCCTGCACCTTGCATGGTAACTCGAGCTCAGAACAACGTGTTCAAGCCAAATCCGAGGTATGGGCTTACTTCTGTCATCACTTCTGACATTGAACCAAGTTGTGTGTCGCAGGCACTCAAGGATAAAAACTGGCGAGCAGCCATGTCGGCTGAGTTTGATGACCTTCTTCAGAACGACACCTGGGACTTAGTTCCTTCCAATACATCTCAGAACGTGGTCGGCTCCAAGTGGGTCTTTCGTATCAAACGAAAACCTAATGGATCTCTTGACAAGTACAAAGCTCGCCTAGTTGCCAAAGGCTTTCACCAACGACCAGGTGTTGACTTCACTGAGACCTTCAGTCCGGTCGTCAAGCCGGCCACTGTGCGAGCAGTTCTCAGCATCGCTGTCACTCAGCATTGGCCCCTCCAACAGTTTGACGTCAACAACGCCTTTCTCCATGGCACACTCTCAGACACAGTCTTCATGGCACAACCCCCTGGCTTTGCAGATAAGACCTTTCCATCTTATGTTTGCAAATTACACAAATCCATTTATGGCTTGAAACAGGCTCCTCGCACGTGGTACTATGCTCTTCGCTCATTCCTCAAAGAAATTGGGTTCACTCCCACTCACTCGGACGAATCTCTGTTCGTCTACAACAACACTGGGGTGGTCGCCTACTTCCTCGTCTATGTCGACAACCTCATTCTGACGGGCAACAACACACCCATGCTCGCCCGTGTGGCTGCCGACCTCCGTGCCAGGTTCTCGGTCAAGGACCTTGGTCCTCTATCTTATTTCTTGGGAGTGGAAGTTCTCAGATCTAAAAACTCATGCTTCCTCTCTCAACGCAAGTATGTTACTGACCTGCTCGCCCGGTACAACATGCTTACTTCAAAACCTGTTCGCACCCCTTTACCAACCTCTGCTCGCCTGTCTATCTCGGATAGGTCCTCGCCTGCAGATGCCACCCAATATCGTCAGGTCCTTGGTTCCCTTCAATATCTACAACTCACCAGGCCAGACATTGCTTTTGCCGTGCACAAATTGTCGCAATTTATGCATGCACCCACTACCACTCACTGGGGTGCTGTCAAACGTCTACTGCGGTACTTGAATGGTACAAGGAACGTTGGGGTCACCCTCACCTCTAGTCCATCCTCATCACTTCACTGCTTCACTGATGCCGATTGGGCCGGAGACATAGACGACCGAACTTCCACCAGTGCCTACATTATATTTCTAGGGTCTAACCCTATCTCATGGTCGTCTAAGAAACAAAAGTCTGTTGCTCGCTCCTCGACTGAAGCTGAATATCGAGCACTTGCTGCTGCTGCCTCTGAAGTTCAATGACTCAAATCCCTATTTCAGGAACTCCACTTCCCACTTCACCTACACCAGCCCTTTACTGCGACAACATTGGTGCCACATATCTGTGCTCGAACCCTGTCTTTCACTCACGAATGAAGCACATTGCCATTGACTTTCACTTTGTTCGTGATCTCATCAAGACAAAATAACTACGTGTGTCTCATGTCTCTTCTGCCGATCAACTGGTGGATGCTCTCACGAAACCTCTCTCCAGCACTCGCCTACAACTTCTCATGTCCAAGATTGGACTCACCGATGGTGCTCCATCTTGAGGGGGCGTATTGAACCTATATTAGTAAATACACTCTTATTCTTATTTATTGTATATGCCCATCTTAGTTTCCTATGGGCTCTCTTATAAAGCCCATTAGGGTTAGGTTAGACCTAAATATCACTTGTATAAATACCCATTGTAAATCATCTTTACAACTAATCAAGAAATTATATTTCCCACAAATTGTTGGACATGTGTGCTATGGTATCATCGAGTCATTTGGCACACATGTCTTTGATTGATCTTGGCTAACATGGATGCTAGACCAAGTGTAGCTTGGATTCCATCCTTTTCTTGCCGAGATAAAGTCTCCTCTCGGGAAGTATCTTGACTTCAAAAAAATTTCTCACCAAAGAATCGGGATCCGTTAGTAGGCGCCAACCCATTTTGCTTAACATAGCAATGTTAAACTTTTGCAAATCAGGAAAAGCCCGTCCACCCTTCTGCTTGCTCACACACAATCGTTGCCACTTCATCCAATTAATTCACATAGATGTGTCCGTCGAGTTTCCCCACCAAAATTTATTTATCATAACCTCCAATTCATTCAAAAGAGTCGATGGGAGCAGAAAAATAGTCATGCAAAAATTAGGAATAGCGAGGGCAGCAAATTTAATCAAAATTTCTTTACCTACTTTCGACAACTTTGCTGTTTCTCCAACTTTGCAGTTTCTTCCAAAGCCTCTCCTTGATATAGTTAAATATTTCTTTCTCCTTACGGCCAATAAGCGAGGGCAAGCCAAGGTACCTCCCCGTGTTGATAGAATTTTGGATGCCAAGCACCGTTTTAATAGTTTCCCTTCTTTCGCTCGACACATTTTGACTAAAGAATACCACTGACTTCGCAAAATTAATTGCTTGGCCAGAACAACCTTCATAATTATCAAGCAGATTTTTCAGTCGATTGCATTCATCCAAGGTTGCTCTACAAAACAAGAGACTATCGTCGGCGAAAAGGAGGTGAGTGACCTCTAGAGCTCTCCTACAAACTCGGTGCCCGTGTATCTGTCCAGATTCTCTAGCCAAGTTTAGGGCGGTTGAAAGGCCTTTTGAGCAAAGAATAAAGAGGTAGGGGGAGAGAGGATCCCCTTGCCTCAAGCCCCTATTGGGAGTAATAGGCCCAATCGTGTCGTCGTTCACTAAAAATGAGTAGCAAACCGTCTTAACGCAAAGTAACATCCACCTCACCCACTTGTCTTCAAATCCTAATTTCCTCAAAATAGATTCAAAAAAATTCCATTCAACCCTGTCATACGATTTACTTATGTCGATCTTTACCGCCACATCTCCCCTGTTGCATGTATTTTTCATAGCATGTAATAATTCGAAAGCAATCAATATATTATCTTGAATAAGTATACCATTCATGAATGCCGACTGAGCTCGGTCGATCAACCCCGAAAGGATATTTTTCAATCGATTACATAGAACCTTCGAGAGAATTTTATAAACGACATTACATAATGAGATTGGTCTAAGATCACGTACCGATTCAGGGGTTTCTATCTTTGGAATAAGAGCGACATTTGTGTCGTTCAAACCTTGAGGGAATTCCTCATTCTCCAACCAACTAACACCTTCTGTAAAAATATCCTCGCCAATAGTCTCCTAGTGGTGTTGATAAAAAAAATGGGTTAACCCCATCAGGGTCAGGGGATTTGTCTCCATTCATATGAGGTATAGCCAAATCGAATTCTTCTTTTGAAAAATCTCTTGTCAAGGAATTGTTTTGCTCAATCGTTACCATTGGAACCACTCCATCCAGAAAATCAGAGTCGTCTCCGCGATTCAGGTTCTCCGAAAAAAGACTTTCAAAATAATTTTGGACCACCGCGCTTAAATCTTCCCTCGACTCCACCCACTCTCCATCATCATTCAATAATTTGCGGATGCAGTTCTTCTTTTTCTTAGCCGAAGCCGTTTGGTGAAAAAAATATGTATTTAGATCACCTTCTCGTAGCCAAAACAACTTTGCCCTTTGCTTCCAATATGTTTCTTCCTGTCTAAGAATAGAACCCAACTGTTGTCTAGCTAGATTATATTCTTGTCGTCCATCTTTGCTCATATCACCCTGCAATTGTTCAATCTTTCTTTCAATGTCACGTTTTGCTCTTCTAAAATCAGCATCAGCCTTTGATCCCCATATAGACAACACCTCCCCGATTGCTGTCAACCTTTGAACCAAGCCCACATCGCGAAAACCAATCCAGCTCTTCCGAACTACCTCCTTTAATTCTGGTTCTTCTAACCATCGATTCTCTAATCAGAAGGTCCTCATTTTAATCAAAATTGTAGTGGGTGATGTGTTCAATAATATCAGATTGTGATCCGAAACTGGCACCACTAAGTTCAGTAACTCCACTCTCGGGAATCTAGCGTGCCAAGAAGGAGAGCCCATCGCCCTATCCAATCTATCCTCAACGGCGGTAATGGGATCCCTCCCCCTACTCCAGGTAAACCTATGCCCGGTTAGTTCAACATCCACTAATTAGCAATCTCCAACCGCCTCTCGGAAGGCCCGAATTAAGTGTTGCGGGATGTGAAATTCTCCCCCTCTTTTCCACTGTAGATAAGAGATCATTAAAATCTTTGATACAAATCCAAGGTAAGTCGTTCGTATGTGATAAAGAACGTAGTAAATCCCATGAAAGGTGTCTACGATTTCTCTCTGGATAACAATAGAATCCCGTTATACGCCAAATTCTAGTATCATTAGTGATATCCACATTAATATGGTGAGTTGAGTGGTTCACAATCGAGCAATTAATATTATTATTCCAAAGTAAAGTAAGACCACCACTGTGGCCGATACAGTCAACAGTAAAACAAGAATCAAAATTGAGCCTCACTCGGACAGATTCTAGTCTAACTCCATGTGCTAGAGTTTCACATAAGAAAATAATATCAGGTTTACCTCCGTAATTGCTGAGTTTTGGGGATTAGTAGTAATTGCAGTTGAATTCCCATGATCTCCATTTCGATTTGGCGTTTCAAAATTCAAACTTGCCTTCGCATAATTAATATGACTTTCTCTGCCGCCGGCTTCGCCCGTTTGCCGGAATCTTTGTGCAACCATTTTTCTCCTGTTTGTTTCCGCAATCTCCGATCTGGTGCAACCAAATCAGGACCCCATTCATAAATATCTAATTCTTGTCCCGAATCGAATTTTGCAGTGCAGTAACTGTCGGTGTGGTCCATCATGTCGCAGAAGAAACAAAATGTTTTCAACCTCTCGTATTTGAAGGATACTGAGATAGTTAAGCCATTTATAAGCTTGATCGATCATGAGTGTTTTAGGGGGTTTGTTACGTCCACCTCCACTCGTATGCGCACGAATCATTTCCATATCGCGCCTTTGTTTGATTTGTTGTATTCCAAGAATCGGCCAACGAAATTGCCCATTGCTACCCCCACGTTTTCTTCGAAAAAACCCACAGGTATGTCGTAGACTAGCACCTAGAACGGAGTAGTTTTCAGAGGTACTTGGACAGGGATATCACCTCGATTGAGGTGGTGTAAGATCATCATGTTATTCCCTACATGCCACGGCCCTCCATGAAGGACCCTGTTGAGATCCATTCAGTGGTTAAAGTTGCAAATGAGCCTTCCATCTCCCACTTCGTTAATCGTAATGCCTCGAGACAACCTCCATAACGACGCGATCTGGTTTCTCGTGAGATTGAACGAGAGATTGGGGTCGGTGAGGAAACAAACCACAAGGCTTTGTTTGGCAGCGCCGTTATTATCTTGATCCACGCTAATCACATCGTCGAGGAAGAATTCCTCATCGTCTCCAGTTGATGTTATGTTAATATTCTCCATGATGCCAAATAGGTGTGAATGTGTTGCATAAATAATCGTAGGGTAAGGTAAAGGATGGAAGGGAATCAGAGGTTTCAATAAAAAGAGGATTTCACGGAATGAGAAGATCTCAGAAATCAAGCATTGATCATAAAAGATCACGGAAGATCGGCCCGGCTCTCAATAGGAGAGAGAAAAGGGATATCAGAAATCTAGAAGCATTGGTTGCATGTTACGTTCATGAGATTGGAAGATCAAATTACATACTCCCTCCAATCGTCGCTCTAAATGAGTCCTTTGCAAATCCTTAGATGATGAGTGGTAAAGCACGTTCGAAACGAATATTGAGACCTGCACACAAACCGAGCCGGAGGGGGTGTCCGGCGACGGACCTCCGACGCTCAACTCAGCCGAGCACGATGGAGAAGCAAGAGTAAATCAGATAAAAATAGTGAATAGTAATGACAAACCTAATTTAGTTTAAATCATTTAATTATTTAATTTTTCATTTTACGTTTTAGGGATCCAATTTACGTCTTTTTTAATTATAAATATGACATTGAATGTCACAAGGCGAGGGAAAACTAGAGGCAACTCTAAAGGAAACATATCATTGAACCCTGTCATTAGTGGTTGAATCGCATGTGGGGCGCGAGGCAGTATCATGCGCAACCTACTCCTTCTCAAAAGTCGAGTAATTTAACATCAATATCGACAAATTCGAGATCGTTGAAGGCACAGTAGGAGCAACACAATTTTAGAACTAAAGAAGAATAAGTTGTAAGTATATATTACTATAACCATCACACATAACGCGACAATCAAATTGTCACGGTCGACCCCGTAAAATGTGGCACACATCCATTCAAACCACCAATAGAAAAGGAAACCAACACTTGTTTAGCACTAGTAACTGTATTTCCACACTAAAGCCATATTAGTCGATAAAGGGCAACGTGATTTTCAAGAAAAAACGATAACTTATCAACATCATCAGAAGCAATCACATTCTTGCACGCACCAGAATCAATAACAAAATGAAATATCTTATTGGTGATTGTGCAAGTAGAAGCAAATATATAAAGCATGGCGCTGAGGGCGTGACTTTATGTACGGGTAAGACAATTACGCTGCCGGATTAAAGTAGAACCAACATCTCCCTCGAGATGAACCGCAGAAACGTCCAAGATAAAATACTAGAGAAAAAAAAAGATAAAAATAATAGAGAAAAAAAAAACATGGGTAAAGCCCAATCCGTTGTCTCCGTTTTTGTTTGTTCTTTGTGCCCAGGGTTTGTCGTCCATTTTTTACCCCTTACCGACTTAGAGACTGGTCCATGTGGTCCGAGTGGCGAGAGGGGCGCTAGAGATGTCACACATTTTCTTTGCGAACGATAGTTTGGACTTCTTTAAAGCTACTAGGGAGAACGTGCGACAAATCAAGAAGGGAGTGGAGATTTACCAGAGAGCATCGGGCCAATTGATTAACTTCGATAAATCAGCGCTCACCTTCATCCTACATACTAACCGTGAAAATCAATAGGGCACGAAGGCTACCCTCAGATTAGACGGGCGTAAGGTCATGAGATTTACATAGGGCTCCCAACTTTCTCTCTTCGGACTAAACGACTTTAATTTGGGTACTTGAGGGATATGATGGCTACATAGGCACAATCGTGGAGATTTTGCGAATTCTCTGAAGGTGTTAAAGAGATTTTACAAGCCATTCCCACATATGCCATGGCATGCTTCAGAATCCCGTCCATGGTCTGCTCGAAAATGGATAAGATCTACGCAAAGTGCATTTGAGGAAATGGTACAATTTATGCAAGTCTAAGAAGGAGAGTGGCTTGGGCTTTCGAAAGTTCTCAGACTTCAACAAAGCCTTGTTCGCTAAGCAGGTCTGGAGAATTATGAGATATGTGTGCTCACTTCTTGCAAGAATTTTTAAGGCCAAGTATTTTTAAATGGAGATATCTTGGATGTCGGAATAGGCTCCAACCCTTCATTTACTTAGAGGTCTCTTTGCTAGAGTAGGGACTTGATCTCTAGTGGCGTCAAATGGAAGATTAGAGATGTGTGACAATTGGAATCCTTATGGACGCTTGGGTTTAGGGACTTTCTAATGGAAGTATTATCTAGAGGATCACGAGCGGGTCAAATGTGAATAGGTTCATTGCGCTGTAGTTTCAGTGGAATTCACAACTCATACAAGACGTTTTCCTCCCTTTTGATGCAGATTGTATCATTAGGACTTTTATCGGTGGCAGGAGAACTACAAACTCACATTTTTTAGGTCTGGAGAAGAAGGAGATCTATACTGTTAAGTTATACTATAAGTACGTTTCCAGTATGGGCAAAACTAATGATAGGACATCACCATCCTCTTCGGAAGATAGCTTTAGGGGATGGTGGAATAAACTTTGGAAAATCAATACCCTACCAAAAGTTAGGATCTTTATGTGGAAAATCTGTAAGGACATCGTGGTGATGGAAGCAAACTTGGTAGACAATCACGTCCCCATATGGAGGTCTTGTGCGGTGTGTGGAAGCGTTAAGGCCACTACCATTTTTATTTGCTCGCATGTACGAAAAGTGTGGAAACGATTTGAATTGTGGATGACTCTTACGAGGGCTAGTCAAGGTTCAACACCGTGGGCCCTGTCAACTATTCTAGAGGGGGTTGAGTCCACCCACATGGAAGAAATCACGATTCTGGCATTGAGCATCTAGAAAGAAAGGTTCTCGCTTGTTCATGACGAGACTTTCAAAGAGAGGAGGTGAACCCCCTCTATCTGGTTGGACGGAGGGTGGGGTATTACCTATTTGGAGGATTTTCGTCACACCCGTACGACACTTCACTCTAGGTGTTGCTATAAACGAGTATGATCGAGGACAAAGTCTAAAGTGGGGAGTGAATAAACTTTGTTATTTTAAAACGTTTTCTTGAGAGATCATATGAGGTGACAAACTTAGTGAAATGTTAAGTCGTCTGATGCAAATAATATGATTTGATCGGGAGCGAGTGTAGAACACCAAGGATATATAATCAACCTATTGACTGCTATTAGTTGATCAGTTTGACAACTATCTACTCAGGTGTTTGTGCGGAATAGTGTAGGCCTAAATGTTTAGACTTGTGTTGAATGAAAACCATTTCAAAGTATGAATTATAAATCAATGAACTATTAGTTGGTGATGGAAAACATATTTGTGTGATTTTGACTATTTGAAAACTTATGTTATCAATGAAATATTATGACAATTAAAATAGATGATAAGCAAATATGAATATAATGTAAGTAAATAACACACAAGATTTATAGAGGTTCGGATCCCAGTCCTACGTCCTCTCTCATAACCCAACTGCGATATTTATTCCTTAAAAATAAGGTATTTGCTACATTATAGTCCAAGAGAAAATTTTGAGCTCAATACACTTCCAAAGTGCAATTGTCTCTACTAGTTATTGTGAGAACACGTACTTTTACTATCAGTTGTTATAAACAACAAACATAACTTATAAGGCATAGAAAGTATGGTTTGGGTTTATAAATATACCAATGATTAGTGTGAAAATTTCATAAAATTCATGTGATTATTTTGTTTAATTTTAAGGATTTTGTTGCATTATTCACACTAAATTGACTAAATACACTTGAAAATGAGAAAGGGAGTGTTTTGCTAATTTTGTAGATAAATTAAACTTGTTTGGGAGAAAAATACATGTCTGATAATTTATGGAATCAATAATATAAATGCACCACTGGATGCGTCTCAAAAAAATGAGTGGAATGAAAAAAAGAATCAAGTCAATCGAATGTCGGGAGCTCAAGATATGATCGAAAAGAGAAAATGCAATGTTGAAACAGAATTCACTCGGGAAGCCGAGTCAACTCACTCGGTTGACCGAGTCAACCATGCTTCTAGAACAGTTTTTGGCATGCCAACTCACCCGGGCAGCCGATTCAACCTTTTTCTGCGAGGAAATTCAAGAATTTTAAAGGATTTCAAGAACTTAAGTGCAAAATGCGTCTCAAACACTCCTCCAAGCTATTAAAAGTACCCCCAATCAGATTTCAAGGGCTACCAACTCATTTTTCACACACACAATATGGGATAAAGAGAGGAGTAGATAGCTTAGGGTTTGAGGAGCTTATCTCCTCAAACACCATTAGATAGTTTTATACCTTTTTAACTTAGAATTATTTGAGCATTTCATTTTCATGTAAGTATGGAAGAATTTCAAGACTCTCAAGGTGCTATTTTTCTTTTATTTAAGTTTTGTTTAGTAAATTTCATTTTTATGTCTTATTTTGTTGTTTTAGCCATAGGTGTTTCCTCAAACACCATGAGCTAAGCTTTTTATGCTTTGGGTGTTTGAAATCATGTGAATATATAGTGTTGGAATTGTTTATGCTTTGATTATTGTTGATATTTTGATTGTTGCTTTTGTTATTAGGTTTTGTTGGTGCTTTGTGTATTAACTTCTGTTAATCCGTATTTTTAGGCATGTTTAGCGTGGACGAGAGTTACATGAACATATTTAAATTTATGGTGTGAGTTGTTGGTATACAAATGTGTTTATCATACTTTTAATTCATCGAGAGAGATTTAATCGTATTAGAACCATCATTATGAGACATTAATTACTTGAATGGTTATTTGAGTAGTTTGTGAAGATTAGGAAGGAGTCTTATTACCGGGTTTGAGAACACGTTAGATGTAAGGTTAAAGTACCCGAAGAGAAACATTTACCATCCCAACATCTTGATGCTCTTAGCAAATCTAAATTGAAGCATAAAAATGATACTCCCTCCGTCCCGTGATTATTTGCACACTTTCCTTATCGGGCATCCCAACATTATTTGCACACTCCAAAAAAGGAAATAACTCACATAATTTTTACCCTTACAACATTCATCTAATTTAAAAAATGCCACTCTATTTGGACCCACAATTTAATATCTCCCTTCACTTTAGTCAAATCTCATTCACTTTAGTTAATGAATTACCAATAGTACCCCTCCTTTATTCCACCATACACATCACTATATTCCATTTTCTTAATCTCCGTGTCGGTCAAACCATGCACAAAATCCTGGGACGGAGGGAGTATAAGCAATCCCACTCGATTTCACTAGGTAGAGAACACTTGAAGCATTCCTCATCCTTACACTTCTTCGAAGTTAGTTCGTAATTGTTATTTGTTTTTAATTGACATTTCCTTATTTTCTTGATTAGTAGTTAATTTATTTACTAGCATTGTGTGTAGTCTAATTTATTTCCTATGATTGTCCTTTAGCTTTAGTTCAATTGCTCCAGAAACCATAGCTACATTAGGTATGACAACACAAAACTCTAGGGATCCATTGCACTAGCCCATCTTTCGTGGTTCGATACTACTTGGTCGAAATACTTAAGTGCATACTACTACGATCCCTTATGCTTGAGGGGAAGTAGTTAGTAAATCATATTTGCTAAAAAGTTCGTTCAAGTCAACCAACTAGTGTGATGAGCAAGTTCAATCAACACTTTTATAAACTTATGATATGTATATAAAATACGGTCTTAGATTCTGAAAACTTAGAGCAAGATAATAAACAGGATATATCGATATTGGCTTTGGTAGAACTCTAAAGGTATTCAGTAAGTTAATAGATGAACTTTGCTCGTTTGATGTGGAAGTTCTTGCGTATAGTTTTCTTAAGTTATCAATTAGATAACATCTTGTGTTTTAAATGATTTGAGCTCAGGAACTAGCCGTTGGATGAACTAGCCGTTGCAAACAAATCTTCTAAGTATGGGTTGTGATCATTATCGATTGGATGTGTCATGCAATTCTGGTACGATCATCCCATATAAAAGAATGTGCATTTAATAGAGTTGTACGATCTCTGAAACCCTAGTCAAGGTCAACTCAATAATTGTGTTGGAATCTTCTAATTGGTCCACGTCAACTGAGTTGGTTAGACTATCAGTCTTGTATTCAGTCGAGTGTGTCAGACAAGGTCCGACATTCTCTTTGTTTGTTTAAGGTTGTTGCCTTCTATTTAATGCATGTTATAATCTAGTTCCATCATTTGAGTAACTCTTTTGAAACTTTAAGGCTTGACAAGATCTGGCTAAGTCCATATCAGCTAACATCTTCTACTCAGGTGATCTCATGTAGTTACTATCAGCTGACTAAGGCACACAAGAAACTTGTCGTCTGATTTCACTAATGGACTTCATCTTCAAGGTTTTTAGTCTTCAATCTTCTACTCTTCAAATCTTGAGCAAACGTGTATTGTTCCAAATGTATCATCAGATGATATACATACAACCGATTACACACAACTAAGACTTATACTTTAATAAGATTTATACAAACAACTTATAACCTATCAAATTACATAATTATCTAACACTAGATTACATGATTTGTTTTGGCCATCAAAACTAAAATATACTATCAAATCATCTAAGGGGTAGGATGAATATCCTAACACTGGGCCCCATGTTGAGCAAGCAATCAATGAAGTTAGCCCTGGTTGTGCATCGATCTTTATTGACGGAGCTTTTAATTTTAATCAGAACATATTTGGTGTGGGTTTCCTTATCATCGATCAATTAGGCTCTAAGGTTAGGGCAAGGTGTCGACAGATTTCCTCGCCGAGATCGGTGCTAAGGGCAGAGCTTACAACTATTCGGGCAAGCCTAGAAGGATGCAAGAGCAGATGGATTACCAATGTAGCGATTTTCATAGATTCTTTGGAGACGGTTTGAGCAATCACCAAGTAAAGTAGTTACGAGGATTACGAAGAGGGTCTATTGTATGCTATATAGAGGGAGATGGAGGACTTTGTAGTGTGCAATATATTTTTCCTCCCTATAGCCCAAATTATGAAGGCACATAGGCTTGCTATGTTTACTTATCACTCACCTACTCCTCACGATCAGAGTAGCATGAGATCCTACATTGGATTGGTGAGTAAAGTATTTATGAGTTTCCTCACTTGTCCCTTTAAATAAAATTATTGTTATTTGACTATTTCTCCGTCCATCAAGTGGTGGACGACTCTTAAGAGGGCTATTTCTCAGTCCATCAAATCTACTTTCGTACATTTTATATAAAATTTCACTTTATCTTTATTCTTCAATCACCTCTTAAATTTATAATTACTTAAATTAAATGTCATTTAACTTTTCACAAACAATCACTTTATTCATAATAAATTTTATAATACTCTATAATATCTTTATTTGATTTACTTTTATCTTAAAACTCAAATTCAAAAGTATGGAAATAAAATTTGTGAACCGAGGGCGAATTTATTTTAAAAAATACTAGTAAAATGAGATTAATGTGATATTTGAAATTTGTAAAGTGAGTCTCAATAGTCACATTGTTTTTAGAATATAATGTGATTTAAGAAGTGTTGTTGACCTTTTCAATAAGTTTGACCAAAATATGGAGTATATGTTGGTCCTGAAAGGAGTATATGACAAGTGTATGGGGGGGGATACACTTGTATGCAATTCTTTTGCTAATTTGAACAAACCAGAGTTTCAGCAAGGTTGTCTTGGACAACTCTGCTGAAGAAGATTAACTCTTCTAAGATAATCAAACTACTAAGTACTATTGAGTACTTAGTTGAATAACTATCTAGGGGAGTTATATGTGCGGAATAGTGGTTGGCCCTTTAAGTTTAGACTCCTTTAATTTCTGAAATCACTTAGTCAATGCAACACAGTCCAGTTTTCAGGGAACTTGTCCAAATTGGTTTTTGCACAGTCTTTGAATGTTTATCCTTGAAAGATCAGTTTTATGTGCAGTGTTGAGTATATGAAAGTACTTGGAATGTAAATCAACACAAGAAGTTATAGTGGTTCAGAGACTCAAGCTCCTACATCCACTTTCCCTGATTTAACAAGATAATTCCTTCACTCTTGGAATTAACTTGTTTTATAGTGCCAAGGTGCACTTGATCAAGAACACCACTCCTTGGTGAATTGATCCCTAGGATGTCTAGAGTCCTAGTACCCTCTTCTCAACTCAGAACTGAACTGTTCTTCTCTCAACAGTCAGCTCCTACCACTTCTACTACTACAACCTTCTCACTTTCACTCTTGAAAGGGGTAAGGATTGAAGTAAGGTTCCAACTAATGAGATATCCTTTACAATGAGGATCAAGGTATAAGGATAGGATATCTCTCTAAGCTTGTGTATGGTTATACAATGAAGTTCAGCTTAGATGAAGTGTATGAAGACTAAGATAGTCTCTTTGAAGGCTTTAAGAGCACTTGTCAACTTGTAGGATAGTTGGATATTCTTGTCAAGGTTGAGGTGCTTTCAAATGGTCTTCACACTTCTGTATTTATAGACAAAATGGAGGATTTGCCCGTTGGAGAGGCAGCCCCAAATTGCTATAAATGTCTTCCTTGAGTTCTTCAAACTGGAAGACAGATTCTTGATAGTGACATGTCCTCATTTGGGTAATAAACGGCTGTAACAGTTTTGTCTTCATTCTGCAGCACTTTTCCCAATGTTTGACTTCTTGTTAGGACTTGGACATGGCTTCTGAAGGTTGATCCAATGATAGGACAACATTCCTTATCATCTGGACAACTCTCCTTATCACTATCAGCAGTTTTGCTTTTCAGCATGGTTGGCTTGCTCTTCTTCAGATGACTTGGCTCTTTCCCTTTATTTCTCTTGAGTATGGTCTTAGCTCATTCCTTTGAGGACCTTTGGGGAGTGATTGTCTCAATCTCTTCAGCATAGTTGACCTCAGGCTTTCAGAGCACTTCATCTTGATCAATTTAGCTGAGACAACTCCTCTGGACAACTCTTCTGATCAGCATGATTGGTCTTTTTGCATCAGAGCACTTTATACTTTAGAGTTAGGTTATCTGGACAACTCTCCTGACCAAAACCTTTGAGTAGTCTTGTCCTTTTGAGCTTGGTAGGTTTGTTCTTGCATATGGCTAGCTTCTTTGGACAACTCTCCTGATCAGAGCTTTATGAATATTTTCTCTGGACAACTCTCCTGATAAGAATATCTTAGATTTCATAGAGTGTCCTTGCTCTTAAGTGATTGTTCCAGAATTTGAGCCTTGAGGGGACTTGATCTTGATCATCTTCAAAGCATAGGTTCCCCCTCAAATTGTGCATCTAATTGTCTAAGAGCTGCCTAACCTTTCAGCTTCTCATCTAGCCTATAATCTATATGTTCTAACATTCTTAGAACATATTTATATTGACTTAGGCATGTCTCAGGGGGTTTTTGGTACTCAATCAAAACATAGTTCATTTTATTCCCAACAATTTCCCCCTTTTTGATGATGCCAAAACCTACACAATTTAAGCAAAAGTGACTTGTCTACACCTATTACATGTATCTTCAGAAGACATGACTGAGGTCAATATTCCTGAAAAGTAATGTGTTAGTGTATTCACTGTTTTTGTTGCTAGTAGGTTTTAAGATAGGCATAGAGAGTTTTATGTTTCTTGATTCAAAATAAGTTCAACTATCATTCATTCAAAAATCATTACAGGCATGTTGATAGTTGAAATTAACATATCAGAGCATGAATCAATAACACTTAAATACATCAGAGCATTTCATTACAATAATTCAAAGTAATATTTTCAGCATCAGAGCACAGAGCTTGTTATCAGAGCAATCTTTAACAGTTCAGATCAACCAGATTAACACATCAGCAAACTTGACCATATTTCAGCATAGTTGATCATTCAAGTAAGGTCAGAAGACTTAGTCATTTCAAAGATCATCCTCAGGAGGTGGCAGCATTCCATACTGTGCCCACACTCTTCTTTTCAGTGCCATGGCTTCTTGGTTGGTTCCCTTAGGTCCAAGAACCATCTTGTTCAGCTTAAGGATCTCAGTGAATTCCCTCAGAATTCTTGCTTGGTCAATCCATCCTTCAAGCTTTGGAGGCATGTATATGATTGGCTTGGGAGCTGTGAGTTCAAATCTTGCAATATCAGCAGCTGCAAGTAGTTGTTGATACAACTCTCTGTAGTATTCTAGCATGAACTCAGTGAAGGCAGAGTTTGCATCTCCTCCATTCCATCTGTCAATGACATAATAGTCATAGACAAACTCCCTTTTGGCTTCTTCCCATGTGTCATTCAGTTGAATTGGCACCCATTTATCCAAGTGTGGATATTTGGTGTCCATTGGGATTAGAAGCTGAGGCTTCATCTTGCTGTAAGTTGCTCTTCTCCTTCTTGGTTTCTGAAAGTTTGCTCTCCTTTCATCTCTTGCTCTGTTAGCTTCTTCCATCAGATCAATTTTCTCATGGGCCCTCATCATGGCCAGTTTCTGTTGTGTTTCAGGGTCTTTGCCATACCCTTCATGAAAAAGCTTTGATGGATCATGGGCTAGAACAGTTGTCTTCTTCTTAGGTTCAGATCCAAATCCTTCAGCAAATAACTCTTCAGTCTCTTCAGTTGATTTGGCACCTTCAGCAGTTTTTCCAGATTCAGAAGATTTGTCCTCTTCAGCAGTTTTGGCTTTCTTTGATGTAGGCTCATCCTCATCAATTCTGAATTCAGGTGGAAGATCAAGGCTGCTAGGAAAGTCAGTGAATTTCTCAATTTGTCTCTTCTTTCCTTGGGCCTTCTTGATCTTTCCTCTGGTTTGGACACCTTCAGTATCTTTGTCCAAACCTGACACTTCACCACCTGGTCTTTGCTGTTTCCTTGCCCTTTCTTCTTGAGCTGAGGCCATTGAGTTCTTCAATGCCAATGCTAACTGCTCCTCTTCATCCAAATCTTCCAAGTTCAGCATTTCTGGCTCTTTTCCCTTTCCTTCAGGGACTTTGTCTTTCCCTTTCACTGGACTTCCAATCACCAAGGCACCTTTTGCTCTAGCTCTTTCCCTTTCCCCCTTTTTGGCAGCATCAAAGCACTGGGGCTTTAGGTCACTCATTGTTGATGCCATCAGGGATTGGGCCTGGTGTAGGGACTTCATCTCTTCCAACAAATATACATTTTCATCATGTATATTCTGCATTCTATCACTGCTCAGGCTAAGGAAAGCTAGAACAGGCTTCATCTTTTGTTGGACAACCTCTTCCATGGCTGTTTTCAGAGATGCATCCAGTTGGGCTTTTAAGAGCTCAGTGAGGTTGGCCACTGCACCTTCAGCAATGTTGGCCAACACTTCTTGGGAAAACTTTTCTGAGGCAGCTTTGACCATAGCTAGCCTTTGCTCTTCAGCTCTTCTTTTTTGTAGTGCAGTCTTCTTTCCAATGGCTTGTTTGACAGTGAGCCTGAGAGCTTTGACATTAGCATTGTGATTGTCTCTCAGCAGCTTTTGTTCTTTCTTGACCTCCTCTGAGATGGCTTCCATGGTTGATTTGGCACTTTGAACTTCAGTGGAGATGGTTTGAAGACCAGATTCCACACCACTGATTCTTGCCTCAAGGGTGGGTAGCACAACATCTTCAGAGCCAGTGAGCCTCATTTCTACAGATGCTAGAGTTCTTCTTTGCTCATTCAAGGCTCCTGAAGTTTCAGCATGAGCAGATTGGACTTGATGAGCCAGGGAGTCCAACTTCTCTGATTGCATTCCAAGTAAGGCCTGAGCTGAGCCTGTATCAACTTGGATAGGTGCATCTGTGAGGAACTCATCTGCAAAAATTTGGTCAAGAGAAATACCTGCAACATCAGATAAATCAAACAAGTTAGGAAATAAGCACTCAGCACCCTCAATTTCTTTTGCATAAGACTCTGATACATCAGCAGTCTTCTTCTCATTTTCAACTTGTTCTTTTCTCCCTTCATGAATAATGTTCTCACTCAAGGAATCAGGCCTCCTTTCATCAAGGGATTCCTGAAGTTCAGATTTGACTTCAAGAATAACCTGTCCTTCCTCACTTATTCCACCCTCATTTGGTGGTACACTCACTATCTTAGTGATGACTACCTCTCTTTCATCCTCAACTCCCTCTGATTTTTCTCCTAATCTTTCCTTTTCAACTCCTTCTCCTAAACCTGCAACATCTCCACCTTCATCAAGGTTCAAAGATGACAGTTGTGGGGAGATCACAGTGCTTATATCAACAGCCACTGAGTCATCCTGAATGATTAAGGGCTGATCAATGTCCAACTCTTCTGACACTGAATAGGCCTTAATCAAACTAGCCTCTAATACAGGAACCTCAACATCTTTAGGCTGTGCCTTGGGTTCAGAAGAACCTTCATTGGCAGATGTATCTTTGGTTGTGTTACCATCCTTGGTCAACACCTCTGAGATTACAGAGCCTTTCCTATGATAGGTTTTGGGAGGGTTAGAAAGTCTTTCAGAGACAGAAGACTTGGGATGAAGGGATTCAGGGAGGTTGGCTTGAGGGGTTTCAGGAGGGTTGGGATTTGAAGGGTTTGAGGGATCATCAGGGGAATCATTATTGGAGCCACTGTCAGGGTGTTTGATTCCCTTTGCCTTCCTTTCTTTCTCCTCCTTAATCTTATCAGCTACCAACTTTGCAAAAATTTCCTCATCAATGAGGAATCTTGTCTTTGAAACTCCAGCAAAGTGTAGCAATCTGTTCTCCTCAATCTGCCACCAGTTTGCACCCTTATCTTGGATGACTTGTGATATTTCCATCAAGGATTTATCTTTCACATCAACAAGCATCCTTAAATCTTGAAAGGCCTTCTGAATTCTTGGAAATTCAGCAAGTTGTGGATACAAACTGTCCACAGTAGCTTTGGCTCCTCCTCTGAGCATACTTTCATAAGTATACTCCTCCTCATCTCCACTTGAATGGGGACTTTGGGTTATAGGGGAGTTGGCTCTGGGTTCTTCTATCAAAGCTTCAGGCAGATTAAGTTCAGGGATAATGGTCTCAGAAGGGTTGGGCTCAAATGAAGGTACTTCAGTTGCTTTAGAGAGCAATGAATCTGAAGAGGCTTTACTCAGGGGGGTTGGCTCATTGAGTGCATGCTCTAAGAGCTTTGAGTAATTCATCATGGATGAGTCAAGGGGAGACAGGAGCCTTGTCTCATCTACTGCTAAGTCAGCAAGCACATCAATGCCACTTCTTTGCTCATTTCCTTCTGGAGAATACCTCCTAGTGAGATTTACAGGGGTAATGGGTTGGTTGGAAGGGGTAACATGGGTTTCAGGGGAGTTGGGCTCAAGATACTGAATTTCAGGGAGGTTGGCCTCTATGGGTTGACCTTCAGGGACTTTGGATTCTGGAGTTCCAGAACCAGATGAATTGGTCCTTGACATGGATTTGGCCCTGCTTTCAGCTCTGCTCTCCCTTAGAGCCAATTGAAGAGACCTCTCTTCTTGCAGCTCCAACACCTTTTCAGTAGGTTTGGCCCTTCTCTTGCTGGCCCTGCTACTTCCACTTCCTTCCTTCTCAGGGACAACTTCCCTGACTCTCTTATCACCCTACTTCTTTTGCCTGGTCTCATTGTACTTTTGCCTGAGTTCTTCTGAATGATCAGATGGCACTTGTACACCTTCTCTAGCAACTTCTTCAATCTCAGCTGAAGCATCTGAATTCTCTTCTGAGATTCTCTGAGACATTTTTCTTGTCTTTACAGCCCTGGCCTTTGTTCTCTTTTTCATCTTAGGCTTCTCTTCCTCCTGTTCTTCAGCAGGCTTGGCCAGTAGCATCCTTCTTTTCTCAGTTTTCTTACTGAGCTTTCTGAACAGGATCTTTTGGGCTGGGAGGGGCTTTGCAAAGGTCTGCATCTGGGAATAGTGGGAAAACCTCTCAATCAACAAGCTTGCCCTGGTGCAATACTTGATTTTTCCTTCTAGCACTACCTTGTTGTGGGCTTTCACCTTAAATTTAGCCTTCTCTTTCATCATCTCAGACATGATGAAGGTCCTCCAATCAAACTTGATGCCCTTATCACTGGCATCAATAATGGCAGCCATGATTCTGATCCTTGGCTGGCTGACCTGCTCTAGGCTTCCAGTGTTGCATAAGAGGCTCTTAGCAACTACCTCAAAGAGATTAAGAAACTCTGGCTTGAGAGTTTTCTTGTTTTGAGTTGAGGAGAGAGGGCCTGGAACTAATAACCACTCTTGGGCTATTTCCTCTTCATGTCCAGTGCCATACACTTCTGGATTCCTTCCCTCATAAGGCAATCCAAAAGCTCCTTCCAGATCCTCTGAGGAGAATCTAACTCTATGGAATCTCTCCTCTTCCTCTCCTTCAGCTGTGTAGGATAGCCTGATTGACACTTCACCATCTTCAGGCTTGCCTCTCCACTTGAGGAAGGCAAAGAATTCTGCCATATAACTCTCCAGGCAAGAGCTTGGTCTTTCTTCCAAGAACTTTTGGAGACCAGCCCTTCTCAACCATCTTAGGGTTGGAGTAATCTCAGGATCCTCACTTTCAAATGAAATAATTGGCTCAAAGTGAAGATTGTTCTTGTTGCTTAGATAGCCAAAATCTAGGTCTAGATCCTTGTTGGAGAAATCAACAAGCATCTCAGGTCTAACCTTGGGGGCCATTGCAATTTCCAGAGAGAACTTTGATGAAGAATGAGAGAGTTTGAAGAATTTTGAGTTAGGGTTTCGAATACTTGGGGAAGAAGTGTTTGTGGGTATCTTAAGACTTGTGAATATTCTAAAAAGAATGTTTGTCAATGAGTTGGTAAGGTCTTGATACAATTCAAAGGTGAACAAAAATGGAAATCCAAAATGGACGGCTAGGATTGATTTCAGGGGAGTTGTCCATTTTTGATCCAATGGTCAAAAACCAATGTAACAGTGAAATAACTGTTTTATTCAAAACGTGGGTGGTTTTAAATGTTTGTTTAAGGCTGGGGATTTTTCGAGATAGATCATGTCCCAAAAAGTTTAATGCAAACAAGAGTTAAATCTTGGCATTTAATGCATGGAAAGTGACCTTTTGGGTGGGAGACAAATTAAATCCCAGAAAGGTGAAAACTGTATTTCAATGGGACAGATTTTGAAATAGGTATTGATCACCAAAAATAGGTGCTTATCATACCAAGATTTGGTTTGATAGCTAGGACAACTTATCTGACGCTACATGGACAAGTGTCCTGAAGAACTGTGGACAAGTGTCCTGAAGAGGTAAAGTCATGTTTCTGAATTTCAGTAGACTTGACCAAGTCTGCTGAAGTTTGAGTTTGTTTCCCCCTTAATTAATGAGCTTCTTTGGACTTATTTGTCCAACTTCCCTGGATCAAGTAATCCCAACTCTGCTGATAGCTCCAGAAATCTTGCCTCTGCAAGTGGCTTGGTTAATATATCAGCTTTTTGATGGTTAGTGTGGATTTTGACCAACTTGATGTCCTTCTTCTCCACATGGTCTCTAATGAAGTGGTGCTTGATGTCCACATGCTTGCATCTTGTGTGTAAGACAGGATTTTGTGATATAGCAATGGCACTATTGTTATCACAAAATATTGGCACTTCAGTAGAGTTGACTTTGTAGTCTCTTAGTTGTTGTCTCAACCATAGGATTTGAGCACAACAACTTCCAGCAGCAACATATTCAGCTTCAGTGGTGGAAGTGGCCACTGTGTTCTGCTTCTTGGAGAACCATGAAATAAGCTTGTTGCCCAAGAATTGACAAGTCCCTGAAGTGGACTTTCTGTCAATCCTACATCCTCCATAATCAGCATCTGAGTAGCCAGTTAGCTCAATATTGTCATCAGCAGGGTACCAAAGGCCTAGATTCTCAGTGCCTTTGAGATACCTCAAAATCCTTTTTGCAGCCTCAAGGTGGCTTTTCTTAGGATTTGCTTGAAATCTTGCACAAACACCTACTGCAAAGGTGATATCAGGTCTGCTGGCAGTGAGATAGAGGAGTGAACCAATTATTCCTCTATACTCAGTAGAGTTGGTTGGAATACCACTCTCATCAGGATCCATCTTCCAATTTGTGTTCATAGGGATCCTTACTGGCTTGCTAGTTGTACACCCAAACTTTTTGATCATTTCTCTTGTGTACTTAGCTTGGTTGATGAAGATTCCTTCTTTAGATTGCTTGACTTGTAGACCCAAAAAGAAGTTCATCAACCCCATCATGGACATCTCAAACTTGCTTTGCATGAGCTTGGAGAATTTCTCACACAGCTTCTCATTAGGGGATCCAAAAATTATGTCATCTACATAAATTTGGACAAGCAAGATGTCCTCTCCTTCAGAGATTCTGAAGAGAGTTCTGTCCACAGTTCCCTTGGTGAATCCATGATCCAAGAGGAATTGTGACAGTGTATCATACCAAGCCCTAGGGGCTTGTTTGAGTCCATATAGAGCTTTCTTGAGTCTGTAAACTTGGTTTCCAACTTCAAAACCTGGTGGTTGCTCCACATAGACTTCTTCTTTTAAGACTCCATTCAGAAAGGCACTCTTGACATCCATTTGGTATACTTTGAACCTCTTGTGGGCTGCATAGGCTAGAAAGAGCCTTATTGCTTCTAGCCTTGCCACAGGTGCAAATGTCTCATCATAGTCAATGCCTTCATGTTGGCAGTACCCTTTTGCCACTAGTCTTGCTTTGTTTCTGACAATCACATCATTTTCATTCTTCTTGTTCTTGAACACCCACTTTGTTCCAATAACATCTTGATGTGAAGGTCTATCCACCAGCTCCCACACTTCATTTCTGGTGAATTGGTTTAGTTCTTCCTGCATGGCTGTGATCCAATTTGCATCTTGAAGTGCTTCCTCAACATTACTTGGTTCTTGCTCTGACAAGAAACAACAAAAAAGAGCACTTTCACCATGAAATTTTCTTGTTCTGACTCCAATACTTGGGTCACCAAGTATTAGATCAGTAGGATGGTCAGACAACCAAGTCCTTCTTTTTCTGATCTCTTCAGTAGAGTTGTCCTCTACTGAAGGTGAGTCATTTTGATCATAGAATTCAGGATAATTTAATGCAGGATCTAATTCAGGATCATAATCAGGGATGTTGTCCTCAATGTCAGGGACATTGGCATTTTCAACATTTTGAGTTCCCCCTTGATTATTTGACCCATTAACTACCTCAGCAGGAACTGCTTCTTCATTGGTAGTTGTTACCTGGATGTGAACTGGGATTGGATCATTCAGTTCACCATTTCCATCAGTGGGATTTGTCTCAGGAAGGTTGCCTTCAGGATTGTTGTCCAATGTGGATTTTTCAGGCAGATTGGCTTGAACAACATCTATGAATTCAGTGTCTTTGTCTTTTAGACTTAATCTGGTTGTCCTCTGTGTGATTTCTTCAGGTTCCAAATGATCATTCCTGATCTCAAAGATAGACTCATCAAACACAACATAAGGTGTTTCTTCCACTATAAGAGTTTTCTTGTTGTAGACTCTGAAGGCTCTACTGATTTGAGAGTATCCAAGAAATACTCCCTCATCAGCTTTGCTGTCAAAGGCTTTCAACTGTTCTTTCCCATTATTGTGAATGAAACATTTACAACCAAATATATGAAAGTATGACACTTTAGGCATTCTCCCTTTCCAGAGTTCATAGGGGGTTTTGCCTTGCCCCTTAGTGATCAAACATCTATTTTGAGTATGGCATGCAATGTTTATAGCTTCAGCCCAAAACCTCTTAGGTAAATTTGAGTCAGCAATTAAAGTTCTAGCAGCTTCTTTTAAAGTTCTATTCCTTCTTTCTGCAACTCCATTTTGTTGGGGAGTTCTAGCTGCTGAGGTTTCATGAGCAATTCCATTTGATGTGCAGTACTCATTGATGTATGAATTAATGAACTCAGTGCCTTTATCAGATCTTATCTTGGTAATGCTAAGGCTTTTCTCATTTGACAATCTCTTGAGAAGTTCAGGTAGTTTGACTTGTGTTTCCTTCTTATTAAGGAGAAATACTACCCATGTGAACCTAGAGAAGTCATCTACTACTACTAATGTGTATTTTCTACCATTTATGCTTGAAGGGGTAATTGGTCCAAACAGATCCATATGTAGAAGTTCAAGTACCCTTTTAGTGGAAATGACTGGTTTTCCTTTGAATGAGGCTTTAATCTGTTTTCCTTCTTGACATGGTTTACACACATGTTCTTTAATGAAAACCTCATTAGGTAGTCCTTTAACTAATGCATTTCTAGCAAGTTTATTCATAGATTTGAAGTTCAGATGGTTTAGCCTCTTATGCCATAACCAACTTTGCTCACTAGTAGACTTTGCAATGAAACATGCAGCATCAGTAGACTTGTCCCAGTCTGCAAAATACACATTTCCCTTCCTAGTTCCAGTCAATAGGGTTTGTTGAGTTTTATCCTTAATTAGACACTTTCCACTTGAGAACTCAACATTAAAATCTTTATCACAGAATTGACTGATACTTAGGAGGTTATATTTGAGACCAGCTACATAAGATACATTGGTTACTTTGATGTTACCAATCATCAAAGTACCATAACCTTTTGTTGTTGCTTGTGAGCTGTCTCCAAAGGTGACATTTGGGCCTTCTTTTTCAATAAAATCAGAGAGGAGTTCCTTGTTTCCAGTCATGTGCCTTGAGCATCCACTGTCAAGGTACCATGCTGTCTTTTTGTTCATGCTCCTCTTCTTGTGGCCCAATGGTACCTGCAATTAGATAGGTTTAGGTACCCTTTGAGTTTTGGGTCCTGAGAGGTTAGCTGTACCTTTGGGAACCCAAACTTGCCTAATAACCCTGATTGATTCAAGGTGGCTAAGGTGATTTCCTAGTGCATCAATATACACTGTCTTTCCCTTAAATGCCTTTGGGAAAGTATGTGTGAATGTGTTAACTCTGTAAGTTTCAGAGGAGTTGACCACTCTTCTGAACTTATGAGTTCTTTGTGCAGCTTGATGAAATCTTTGAGGAAAGGCCTTTTTATGACCATTACCCTTTGGCATGAAGGGTTTTGGTTGTCTCATTTTATTCTGCCTTAAAGGATGGTTTTCTTTAGGTCTATTCAGCTGAGGCTTTCTCAGATGAGTTGGCCTAGGCTGATTATACCTTGGATAATTCCTCTGAACATTGTTCAGGAGAGTTGCCCTTCCATTGGGTCTACTCTGCTGACCAATATTCCTCTTGTGCTCAGGAGCTTTGGCCATTTCCTTAGGTTTTGGCCTATTCTCCTGAATCACTTGAGTAGGCATTTCATTCAATTTGCCCTTTCCTTTGTTCAGTGGCTGAATTACTTCATTTTCAGCTTGTTGTGCCACTGACTTAACAAAGATTCTCTTAGTGTTACTTGTGGATGCAACACTAAGACAAGGTGAAGATTCAAATGGATCAAAACCCAATCCACTTCTTTGAGCCATAGGTCTTTGATAACTTTGAATTTCCTCTATTGCTCTAGAGGATTTGTTCAAAGCAGACATCTTTAATTTCAGGCTCTCTTCACTTGATTTAAGAATATCATACTCATGTGAGAGATTTTCAAATTTGGCATTTAGAATTTTAAGTTCAAATTCTTTTCTTTTCTGAGAGAGAAGTTGATCATCAATCTCCTTTTGTTGGTCAACTATCCTGAGATTTGCTTCCTCAAGCTTTCTCAAGACTTGTTGATACAACTCAGTAGACTTGACATCAACAACTACCTCAGAGTTTTTGGTGAGTTCAGTAGTTAATCTTTCATTTTCTCTCACACAATTGTCATGAAATTCTTGTAATCTAGTGAAATCTTCCATCAACTTTCCCAAGGAAAGTTTCAGGTTAACCTCACTAGTGTTTTGTGAGATAAATGATGATGAACTAGAAGTAGAGGATACCTCATCATTCTCAAGAGCCATGTTGCAGACATCATCATCATCATCACTGTTGGAGAACAATCCATCAGAAGAGTTGAAACTTTCAGCACTATCAGATTCTTCACCAGCCATCATGGCTTTTCTATTGGTGAATTTTCTGTCTCTTTTTGCTTGTCTTTCTCTTCTTTCTTTAGAGCTTAGTTCAGGGCAGTCATATTGGAAGTGCCCTTTCTTTTTGCAGTTGTAACACAGATCTTCATCATCATCCTTCTTGGATTCATCTCTTCTCTTAGATGATGAGGGTTCAGCTCTACTGGATCTTCTCCTATCAGAGGACTTGTCCTCTGATCTTCTCTCTTCAGGCTTTTTGTCCTCAGCCTGATCTTCAGGGGAATTGTATCTTCTCCTGAATTTGTTATCTTGGTAGAATTTCTTGTATTTACCAAACCTTGTGGTGAGCTTATCAAACCTTCTAGCCATCAAGGCTAGTTCTTCCTTCATTTCAGTCTTAGAGACTGACTTTGATGATCTGGGAGTGGGCTGCATTTCTGGTTCAGCAACTTTGGCTTTGAATGCCACTCCCTTAGTAGGATTTGAAGGTTCCTCAACAGGCTTTCTTCTATTGAGGTCAAACTCATAGGCTTTAAGTTCTGAGAATATTTGTTGCATGGGCATGGTGGAAAGATCTTTTGTATTCTGCATCATTACAGCATAGACATCCCACTTTTGAGTGAGACTCCTTAGGATTTTCAGTCCAACCTCTCTCTTGGTGTAGACCTTGCCCAATGAGTTAATCTCATTCATCACATCAGTGAATCTACCAGCAAATTTGCCAATGGACTCATCAGTCTCCATTGAGAATTGTTCAAACTTCTGCACAGCAACTTGGAGCTTGTTCTCCTTGATTTTTTCAGTGCCCTCACACATTTCAGCAAGGGTATCCCAAATTTCTTTAGCTGTGGTGCAGTGGTAGACTCTACCCATAACTGCATCTGGAATTGTTTGATAGAGAGTGTTCATGGCAAGATAATTCAAATTATCTTTCCTCTTTTCATCAGCAGTGAAGTCATCCTCATCTTTGGGAATCAATTCCCTTATATCTGCTCTTTGCTCATCTGTCAATCTGGGGTTAGTTTGAGTAAACACAAAAGGTCCTCTTGTGATTACTCTAAGCATATCAGTATGAAGAGATGCAAGATGAGCCCTCATTCTAATTTTCCAGAAATCATAATTGTCTATAGAAAACATGGGCAGTTTGTGATGAGAAATATGATTGACTGGATTTGTGGCCATGTTGTCTAATCCTTGAACAGCAGGTGGAGGAACAGCATTGTTGTTGGCCATATCTCAATAAGAATCAATCAATCAACAAGTAATGGATTTCAGATAGAGATCAGTTCAGTGACCACACCAAATATGTGAGTTTTTGAAAATCAAGATGGATTTTCAGAAGCAGTGGTCTTTGAACCCCTGCTCTGATACCACTTGTTGGTCCTGAAAGGAGTATATGACAAGTGTATGGGGGGGGGATACACTTGTATGCAATTCTTTTGCTAATTTGAACAAACCAGAGTTTCAGCAAGGTTGTCTTGGACAACTCTGCTGAAGAAGATTAACTCTTCTAAGATAATCAAACTACTAAGTACTATTGAGTACTTAGTTGAATAACTATCTAGGGGAGTTATATGTGCGGAATAGTGGTTGGCCCTTTAAGTTTAGACTCCTTTAATTTCTGAAATCACTTAGTCAATGCAACACAGTCCAGTTTTCAGGGAACTTGTCCAAATTGGTTTTTGCACAGTCTTTGAATGTTTATCCTTGAAAGATCAGTTTTATGTGCAGTGTTGAGTATATGAAAGTACTTGGAATGTAAATCAACACAAGAAGTTATAGTGGTTCAGAGACTCAAGCTCCTACATCTACTTTCCCTGATTTAACAGGATAATTCCTTCACTCTTGGAATTAACTTGTTTTATAGTGCCAAGGTGCACTTGATCAAGAACACCACTCCTTGGTGAATTGATCCCTAGGATGTCTAGAGTCCTAGTACCCTCTTCTCAACTCAGAACTGAACTGTTCTTCTCTCAACAGTCAGCTCCTACCACTTCTACTACTACAACCTTCTCACTTTCACTCTTGAAAGGGGTAAGGATTGAAGTAAGGTTCCAACTAATGAGATATCCTTTACAATGAGGATCAAGGTATAAGGATAGGATATCTCTCTAAGCTTGTGTATGGTTATACAATGAAGTTCAGCTTAGATGAAGTGTATGAAGACTAAGATAGTCTCTTTGAAGGCTTTAAGAGCACTTGTCAACTTGTAGGATAGTTGGATATTCTTGTCAAGGTTGAGGTGCTTTCAAATGGTCTTCACACTTCTGTATTTATAGACAAAATGGAGGATTTGCCCGTTGGAGAGGCAGCCCCAAATTGCTATAAATGTCTTCCTTGAGTTCTTCAAACTGGAAGACAGATTCTTGATAGTGACATGTCCTCATTTGGGTAATAAACGGCTGTAACAGTTTTGTCTTCATTCTGCAGCACTTTTCCCAATGTTTGACTTCTTGTTAGGACTTGGACATGGCTTCTGAAGGTTGATCCAATGATAGGACAACATTCCTTATCATCTGGACAACTCTCCTTATCACTATCAGCAGTTTTGCTTTTCAGCATGGTTGGCTTGCTCTTCTTCAGATGACTTGGCTCTTTCCCTTTATTTCTCTTGAGTATGGTCTTAGCTCATTCCTTTGAGGACCTTTGGGGAGTGATTGTCTCAATCTCTTCAGCATAGTTGACCTCAGGCTTTCAGAGCACTTCATCTTGATCAATTTAGCTGAGACAACTTCTCTGGACAACTCTTCTGATCAGCATGATTGGTCTTTTTGCATCAGAGCACTTTATACTTTAGAGTTGGCTTATCTGGACAACTCTCCTGACCAAAACCTTTGAGTAGTCTTGTCCTTTTGAGCTTGGTAGGTTTGTTCTTGCATATGGCTAGCTTCTTTGGACAACTCTCCTGATCAGAGCTTTATGAATATTTTCTCTGGACAACTCTCCTGATAAGAATATCTTAGATTTCATAGAGTGTCCTTGCTCTTAAGTGATTGTTCCAGAATTTGAGCCTTGAGGGGACTTGATCTTGATCATCTTCAAAGCATAGGTTCCCCCTCAAATTGTGCATCTAATTGTCTAAGAGCTGCCTAACCTTTCAGCTTCTCATCTAGCCTATAATCTATATGTTCTAACATTCTTAGAACATATTTATATTGACTTAGGCATGTCTCAGGGGGTTTTTGGTACTCAATCAAAACATAGTTCATTTTATTCCCAACAGTATACATTCATTTCATGGTGCAGATAGCCGCACCGAAAATAAGAGTAGTAGTGTATGACATTGTATAAAATATAAAAATATCATTAATTTATTTGTACTTAAGTTTGTATTTGAATGAAAAGATTTGATTTGAGTAGGTATTTCAAATGAAAGGATTTAAAAATTGATGGATTTCAAATAACATGGTTTTAGTGAAGTACTCTCAATTTTAATTAAAAATTGGGTGAGCAAAAATCTAAGTATTTGAAATCCATCCATAATTCAAAAAAGTTGAGTGAATTTGAATGGTGGATTTAAAATCCATAGATCAAATCCCTCCATTCAAATGGAGCCTAAAATTAGGGTCGATAATTTGTGATTTGAAATAAAGAGTCTACCCTAGATAATAGAGTTTTGAGAACTAATTGTGTAAACTTTAATGTGTAAAGTAAATAATTGAGTTAACTTGTGTGTATGTGTAAATAAAAAAAATAAGGCTCCATTTAGATGGAGGAATTTGATCTATAGATTTTAAATCCACTGTCCAAATTCACTCCACTTGTTTGGATTATGAATGGATATCAAATACTTTGATTTTTGCTCACACAATTTGTAGTTAAAATTGAGAGGATTTTAAATTCTCACTAAAACCATGTCATTTAAAATCCATCTATTTTTAGACCACTTATCGGTCCTTCAATGTGTATGCTCTGTCGTAGAGACTCTGGGTCTTTAGACCACTTATTAGCTCACTGTCCATTCACTCTAGAGATTCTTCAGCATCTGACTCAACTTTTTGGAGTCACGATCCACACGGGGATCAGCTTTCTTGATATCTTCCTTCAGGCTACTAGAGTTCGTTTGGGTCCGCAGTCCTTGGAGTTATGGAGAGCGGCATTTATCACTACAATTTGGGCTCTGCGGAACAGGGTGGTCTTTGATGGGGTCTCCCCCTTAGTCAGACAATGCATGGCGCAAATCGTTGCTGGTATTAGGGAAGCCAATTGCATCTCTCGGGGTTATGCTGACGGTTCAATTCGGGATCTCTTGATTGCTAGGTCTCTTGGTGTCTTGGGCAGGCACAAGCCGACTCGACAGGGTTCGTCTGTTAGATGGATGCCCCCGGATCCGAATTGGTACAAGATCAACACAGACGGAAGTGCAACATCCTATATCCTGGTAGTTTGCATGCATGGGCGGTGTTTAGGAACTTCAGGGGGTTCTTTGTTGCGGTTATTGCCCAAGAGGTGGTTGGGGTATTCCTTTTGAGGCGGAGTTAGTAGTGACACTCATTGCTATTCAGTATGCCCATGCCCAAGTGATGCAGATAAAGATACGATGGAGTTGGATGAAGAATTAGTTTGAAGAATTAATTTGAGTACTAAGGAGTTTTGGCCTTATAGGCCTTTATTAGTTCTTTTGTAGTAGTTGTTGTTAGTAGTTTGTTCGGTTATTTTAGTTGTTAGGGCCTTATCAGCTTTGGTCCTTTTTATCTTGAGTTAGTTGCATAGCCAGGGGATTAGTATATATACATCATTGAAAACTTTGTATCGCGGGTTAATTGATTGAATTTTAAAAGTTGGTTTGAAGGTTGGTATTCACTTGAGGGTTATTGTTCTTGGGTTTCTTGATCAAGATAGGCTTCCGCTACATCATTTGGTATCCAGAGTTGAGTCTCTTTCTGGAATTATGCCTCCAAAACGCACCGATGCCGCCGATTCGGATATCGCCCAGATTCGCCAGCAGGTGGAAAGTTTGGCATTTGTAGTGGCTGCTTGGGGTTCTCGGCATGAGGAACTGGCCACGCAACATAAAGAACTCATGGCAGTTTTGCGAGATCGGTTACCATCGGTAGGCCAGGCACCGCACCAGGCGTCTACCTCTACAGCATCGGAGGACGAAACACAAACCGCGGAAAATCCGTTCGCCCCCCGTGACCCCCATTACCGCCCCCTCCTCTCTAGGAAAATCATCCCATTATCCGACAAGACGACAATAAATGGGAGTTAGGATTTAAGATGGAGATCCCTGAGTTTAATGATAATGCTACTGAATTCGATTTATGTGATTGGCTCATAACGGTAGAGGACATCCTGGATTTCAAGAATGTCCCCGCGGATCGGAGAGTGTCACTCGTCGCCACTCGACTCCGGGGTCGAGCATCACATTGGTGGAAAAATCTTAAGTCTTCCCGTGCACGAATGGAAAAATCACTGATCGTTGCGTTGGCGAAATTCAAACATAAATTGCAGCAAGCATTTCTCCCGTTTAATCACTCCAGGATTATGTTTCAACGCCTGCAAAACTTACGTCAGGGTTCGTGATCAGTCGCCGATTACTCGGACGAATTCTATCAACTCATGACGAGGAACGATCTGTCCGAATTGAATGACCACCTCGTTGCGCGTTATATTGGCCGACTACGACTTTCTATCCAAGACGTTCTTAACCTCTTTTCCCCGGCGACTGTAGCAGAGTCCCACCAGCGGACGATCCTTGTTGAGCGTCAACAATCGCGTCGTACGCCCCCTTTTCCTTCCCCTAATATTGCCAAACAAGACTTCCCCACAGATCGCGCCGGCTTCCCGCCCTCCATTACTTCCTCGGCAGGCGTCACTCTCGCCTACGACCTTGCCACCTCGTCCCTCGCCCAGTCCCTATTTTTCTTGTGGCAGTTATGGCCATAGGGCCACGTCTTATCCCAAACGAGCACGCCATTCGTAATTGGCCCCCGCCGCGCACCCCAACGGAGGCGCGTAGTTTTCATGGCCTTGCGTCATTTTATCGGCGCTTCATTCCCCACTTCAGCACAATTATGGCCCCCATCACCGACTGTATGAGCGCTGCCTTGTTCCACTGGACACCCCACGCCGATCGCGCGTTTGCTATTATTAAGGAAAAACTCACGTTGGCCCCATTATTAATTTTGCCAGATTTCTCTGCCCCCTTTTCCCTTCATTGTGACGCCTCAAAAGTCGGCATCGGGGCTGTCGTCCGAGCTGTCCGCCATTGGCGGCATTATTTGTTTCATCAGGAGTTCTTCCTCTGCACGGATCACGAGGCGTTAAAACACCTACGTACACAAGATTCAGTGTCCACACGCCACGCTACTTGGGCAGCGTACTTGCAGCAATTTACCTTCGTGATCAAGCACCAGGCCGGCACCCTAAACCACGTCGCAGACGCCTTGAGTCGTCGTTCGGCCCTGTTACTGGATATGCGCACAATAGTTCTGCGTTTTGATTCTATGCGTGAATTATATGCAGCAGACACAACATTTGGCCCCATTATTCAATCTCTATCTAATTCAATTTCTGCTCATGAGCATTTTCACTTAACTGATGGATTTCTATTTTTTGACAATAGGTTGTGTATTCCTGAGGGCAACTTGCGGCTAAAGATTGTGCAGGAGTTACATTCAGCTGGTCATATGGGCCGCGATCGGACACAAGAATTAGTGGCTCGTTCATACTTTTGGCTGTCCCTTCGACGTGACGTCGCTCGCTTTGTGGAACGCTATCGTACGTGCCAAATAGCCAAAGGCACAACCTCGAATGCAGGCCTGTATCTACCGTTGCCCATCCCACACCAGTATGGACTTCGTGTTAGGTCTGCCTCTGACACAGTGGGGAAACGACTCAATTCACGTGGTGGTTGACAAATTCTCGAAAATGGTGCATTTTATTCCATGCAAAAAGACCGCCGATGCACTAAAGGTAGCACAACATTTCTTCCAGGACGTATACAAGTTACACGGCCTAACGCAGACAATTGTTTCTCATCGCGACACACGCTTCTTGAGCCATTTTTGGCGTTCGCTCTGGAGGATGGTAAATACGAACCTCAACTTCAGCAGCGCCTATCACCCTCAAACGGACGGACAAACGGAGGTGGTGAATCGTTCGTTGGGAAACTTACTTCGGTGCTTGGTTGGTGATAATATTCGTTCGTGGGATATCAAACTGGCCCAAGCAGAGTTCGCCCACAATTTCACTATCAACCGCAGCACGGGTTTCGCTCCATTCCAGGTGGTATACTCTTTGATTCCCAAGGGCCCTCTAGATCTCTTAACGCTTCCTACACACAGGCGTCCTCATGGCAAAGCTCAGGATTTTGTGGAGTCACTTCAACAGGTACATGCAGCAACGAGGGCTAATTTGGAGGCCGCTTCGAATCGGTATAAAGCTTCGGCCGATGCCCATCGGCGGCAACTTATTTTTGAGGTGGGAGATCTTGTATAGGCCGTCCTCACTAAAGATCGTATTCCCGCCCACGAATACAATAAGCTTACGGCTAGAAAAATTGGTCTGTTAGAGGTCACTGAACGGATCAACCCAAATTCACACCGTCTTCGGTTGTCGTCCCATTTGCGCTGCTCTGATGTATTTAATGTGAAACATTTGGTTCCTTTCGTCCCCGAAGATACTGCCCTGGATTCGAGGTCGAATCCTTTTCACCCCGGCGAGAATGATGCAGATAAAGATACGATGGAGTTGGATGAAGAATTAGTTTGAAGAATTAATTTGAGTACTAAGGAGTTTTGGCGAGAAAATGGGAGTTTTGGTCCCACCAACCACGCACCCTCAAATTTTTGGTCCCATGACTTTCACATTTAGTCTGAATAGATTAAATTTTATCACATTTGGTCCCACCGTTAAGTCAGCCGTCAGTCAGCTGTTAGCGTTTTTGGTCCCGTTAATTCATTTTTCATTATTTTTCCATTCTTATTTAAAAAGGAAAAATCCACAAAAAAAATAGAATTTAAAAATATAAAATCTCCTTCTCAATCCCTGTACATCAAATAGAATTTAAAAATATTAATTACAATTATTTTCATTATTTTTCCATTCTTATTTAAAAAGGAAAAATTCAGAAAAAAAAGAATTTAAAAATATTAATTACAATTATTTAAAAGGAAAATAAAGAAAAAAATTAACAATTATACGTACAGTGTGCATATATCTCTCCCTCACCTTCTCTTCTCTTCTGGCCGGCGAACGTCCGTCCCCCCACTCCGATCGCTGTTAACGTCGCCACTTTAGTTCCATTCTCGTCATCACCTTTCCGCCACCCGTCACCACCACCGCTAACCCCGTATTCTTTCAAAATCTTTTGAAGAATCCGACTATAAAATTCAAATTCGATCATGAAATTCATGGAGACTACCCACTAATATAGCCTTGTGTCAGTGCTAGGAATCAAAGCCCCTTGTCAATTTCAAATTTCGATCTCTCCTTCATCTCCAATTTTTAATTTTCATCGCCATTTTCCTGCAATTTTTGACCATTTTCTTAACTTAGTTTTTCTGATTTTTTAATATTCGTGTTAGTGTTTGGGATTGGGGCTAGGGGCGTGGTGACGAACTCGTCGCGACCGGCGTGGAGAACAACCGCCGGATAAACGCATCGGCCTGGGACGAAGTCGTAGCAGGTGGCGCCGCCTGAGCCTGAAACTCGCCGATGTGTGGTTGTCCCTAAAGCACAGGTTCCGACGGGAATGTCAGGCAGGCGGCCTTGTGGAGAAAATCCGATCAACTGCAGCGTCGATCTGAGTAGAAACAAACAACGATATGATGGCCAACGTGTGTGAATCCAGCGCGCTAGATGTCGGCCATGGGGCCTGAGCACGATCTGTCACCGTCTTTGATTGTGCGGGATGAAGGTCGCGGTGAAGAAGGGTGCTTCCTTGCGAAGCATGAGAGGAATCTGTGTTGTTGCTAAGTCCATAAATAACCATTAGGACGGGGCCGGTGGAACCGACGGCGAATGGCCATCACCGCATTCAAGCTACTGCGAAAATGTCCGGCGAGGGGGGAAGATGATGACTACAATTTGGGAATTTTGGTTTTTTTAATTTGGGGATTTTGGCCACAATCTTAGGGTTCTGAAACAATTTGGGAATTTTGTTAAGGGTGAATTTTGATTTTGGAGTGAAAAATAACGATTGACAGCCACGTGATGGGCACGTGAGTCTGTCCGTTAAAACTTAACGGGGTTGGGACGAAATTAAAAAATTTGCACAATACTGGGACCAAATGTGATAAAATTTAACATATTGGGACTAAATGTGAAAGTCATGGGACCAAAAATTTGAGGGTGCGTGGTTGGTGGGACCAAAACGACAATTTTCTCGAGTTTTGGCCTTACATGCCTTTATTAGTTATTTTGTAGTAGTTGTTGTTAGTAGTTTGTTCGGTTATTTTAGTTGTTAGGGCCTTATCAGCTTTGGTCCTTTTTATCTTGAGTTAGTTGCATAGCCAGGGGATTAGTATATATACATCCCTGAAAACTTTGTATCGGGGGTTAATTGATTGAATTTTAAAAGTTGGTTTGAAGGTTGGTATTCACTTGAGGGTTATTGTTCTTGGGTTTCTTAATCAAGATAGGTTTCCGCTACATCACCAAGGGTGGCGGTTCTTATGGATCGAGTCGGACTCCAGTCTGACAGTTAGCACTTTGATGAACTTTACTCTTTCTGTCCCTTGGCGTCTGCAGGGTCTCTAGAGTCAGGTTCATCCTCTTACCACAGACATGTACATTCGGTATTCTCACACTTTTAGAGAGGCCAACCAGGCGGCTGACGCAGTGGCCAAGACGAAGATCAACTACATTTGGAGGGGATATCCTCCAAATTTCTTACTTACTTTCTTGCATAAAGATTTGTATACCGTCTTTTACAAATATTGATTGTTAGAGGAGTTTACTTTTTTCCTTCGCCTGAGTTTTGTCCCTAAGGAGGGTTTTCACAAGCAAGATTTTAACGGCACTCCGGCCTCTGGCTCGACTTGTGAGCTTATGGTTTTAGGTTTTTTTTTTATATTCCATACCTTTTTATTGGCCATCTATTTTTAAATCTTTTCATTTGAAATACCTCCTCAAATAAAATCTCCCCATCCAAACACAACCCAATGCTCCATTTGGATTGAGGGATTTGGTGTATGGATTTTAAATCCACCATCCAAATCCACTCCACTTGTTTGGATCAGGAGGGTTTTCACAAGAAAGATTTTAACGGCACTCCAGCCTCTGGCTCGACTTGTGAGCTTATGGTTTTAGGTTTTTTTTTTTATATTCCATACCTTTTTATTGGTCATCTATTTTTAAATCTTTTCATTTGAAATACCTCCTCAAATCAAATCTCCTCATCCAAACACAACCTAAGGCTCCATTTGGATTGAGGGATTTGGTGTATGGATTTTAAATCCACCATCCAAATCCACTCCACTTGTTTGGATCAAAAAGTAAATGAACATATTTCAAATACTTAACTTTTTTTTTATTAAAATTGAGAAGATTTTAAATCCTCACTAAAATCATGTCATTTGAAATACATCTATTTTTAAATCTTTTCATTTCGAATACCTTCTCAAATCAAATCCCCTCATCCAAACACAACCTAATATTTTATGTAAAATTATAAATATTATAAAGGTACAATTTATAAAGAATTTTCTATTTTAAAAATGTGAGGCTGTGTTTGGATGGGGGATTTGATTTGAGAAGATATTTTAAATGAAATGATTTAAAAATAGATGAATTTCAAATGACATGGTTTTAGTGAGAATTTAAAATCCTCTAAATTTTAACTAAAAAGCGTGTGAGCAAAAATCTAAGTATTTGAAATCCATTCGTAATCCAAATAAGTGAAATAAATTTAGATGGTAAATTTAAAATCATAGATCAAATTCCTTCATTCAAATGGAGCATTTGAAAATTAATAAAAAATATTTCGATAAGGGATGGGTAGAGTAATGTGAGATGTGGAATAGGCCCATAGGGTGGAATGCACTCATGCACACCCAATAAATCAAAAAATGCACCCTATCGTACAAGTTACTCCCTCCGTCCCGAAATAATTTACACACTTTGACCGGCACGTTGTTTAAGAAAAGTGGATTTAGTGGTTGATGATGTAAGATAAAGGAGGGGTATTTTAGGTAATTTGATGATGTGTAAAGTGAAATGTATGGAAAAAATGAGTGGCAAATTTGAAAATGAAATGATGTTGTGAGGTTATTAATTTTGTGGGGTATTTCCATATTAAGAGTGTGCAAGTAATTTTGGGACGTTCCAATAAGGAAAGTGTGCAAGTAATCACGGGATGGAGGGAGTACTAATTAACATCTCTAAGACTAAATAGGGAGAAAGATTCTCTCTACTTTATAGCTTGTCCATTTGATAAATTCTAGACAATCTCAAACAACTTATTCTATCCGTACATACAAAAAAATAGTCATACTTTACTTTTTATATAAATTAATACTCTCCTTGTTCAATTTTATAATTGTAACTTTTTTTTTCGATCAGTTCAATTTCATTATTATCATTCTTTATTTAAAAAATTTACTATTCACTCTACTTTATCTTCACACTTTAATCATCACTTATTCATTCAAATTGTCATTAACTTTATTTATAAACAAACACTTTATCTATAAATGGATCCCACAACATACCATCATACTCTCAACGTATCTACTTTATACATAAACTAATCAATATTTATTAAAACTCGTGTCCGAAGAAATGAACATACAAAAATTAGACAGAGGTTGTAATATGTTTTAGATATATAAAATTAACGTTTACATTTTTATTATAACCTTATGGGGATATTAGTCAATTTAGTCCCATAACTTTTAACCTTTTCTGAAATAGTCCCAAAAAAGTTAAATGTATCAATTTAGTCCCATTTATTTCTAATTTGTTTTGAAATGGTCCCAAAAAAGTTAAATGTACCAATTTAGTCCCAAAATAAAGTTAAATGTATCAATTTAGTCTCAATTTTTCACAGTTACGTTTAACTTTTTTGGGATCAAAACAAAACAAATTGTGAAAAAATGGGACTAAATTGATACATTTAACTTTTTTGGGACCATTTCAGAAAAGGTAGAAAGTTATGGGACTAAATTGGTTTATTTCTCTAACCTTATATAATGTTAATAATTAAATATTATTGATTAATTTTGTTGGTCCTGAAAGGAGTATATAACAAGTGTATGGGAGGGGGGGGGGGAATACACTTGTATGCAATTTCTTTTCAAACTTTGATCAAACCAGAGTTCAGCAAGATTGTCTTGGACGACTCTACTGATATGATTAACTCTTCTAAGATAATCAAACTACTAAGTACTATTGAGTACTTAGTTGAATAACTATCTAGGGGAGTTATATGTGCGGAATTAGTGGTTGGCCCTTTAGTTTAAACTCCTTTTATATTCTGAAATCACTTAAGTAGTTTATCACAGTCTATCAGGGAACTTGTCCAAATCAGGTTTTGCACACTTTGTGAAATGTATCTTTGAAAGTCCAGTTTTGTGTGCAGTGTTGAATGTATGTAAAGTACTTTGGATGTAAATCAACACAATGGTTTATAGTGGTTCAGAGACTCAAGCTCCTATATCCACTTTCCCTGATTTAACAGGATAATTCCTTCACTCTTGAAATTAACTTGTTTTATAGTGCCAAGGTGCACTTGATCAAGAACACCACTCCTTGGTGAATTGATCCCTAGGATGTTTAGAGTCCTAGTACCCTCTTCTCTTAACAGTCAGCTCCTACCACTTCTACTACTACAATCTTCTCACTTTCTCACTTGAAAGGGGTAAGGGTTGAAGTAAGGTTCCAACTAATGAGATATCCTTTACAATGAAGATCAGTGTATAAGGATAGGATATCTCTTCTAAGCTTTGTATGGATATACAATAGGATTCAACTTAGATGAAGTGTTTGAAGACTAAGATAGTCTCTTTGAAAGCTTGAAAGCACTTTGACTTGTAGGATAGTTGGATATTCTTGTCAAGGTTGAGGTGTCGTGGATTCTTTCAAATGGTCTTCAAACTTCTGTATTTATAGACAATTTTGAGGATTTTCCCGTTGGAGAGGCAGTCTCAAATTGCTATAAATGTCTTCCTTGAGTTCTTCAAACTGGAAGACAGATTCTAATAGTGACATGTCCTTGTTTTGGGAAATAAACGGTTGTAACAACTTTGTCTTCATTCTGAGCACTTTTCCCCATGTCTGACTTCAAGATTCACTTGGTCAAACATGGACATCTCTTCTTATTAACATTCCTGAGATAAGGACAAGCTTCCTTATCATTTGGACAACTCTGCTTATCAGATTCAGCAGAGTTCATTCATCAGCAGTGTTGGCTTTTTAAGCTTCTTCAGATGACTTGGCTCTTTCTCTTTCCACTTATTCTTTGTGTTGTCATATAAGTATATATGACTTGGAAAGATGGACTTGATCTTCTTTCAGCATAGTTGTCCTTGAGACAGATTCAGTTCAAGTGTGCTGAGATAACTCTTCTGAAACATTCAGATGGACAACTCTTCTGAGCTCTGTATGAAGTAGTAGATTGGTGCTTTGATGATGCTTCTTAACTCATGTTGGCATTCACTAAGTTGTCTTTTGACTGAATACACATGATCATCATACTTGTCCTTTCAGCAGACTTGAGGTCATTCCAGAACTTGAGCCTTCAGGGGACTTGATCTTAAATAACTTGTAAGCATGTGTTCCCCCTCAACTATTGCATCTATTCTTCTAAGAGTTGCCTAACACATCAGTTTCTCTACTTGTCTAGTTTACATGTTCCAACATTCCTGAAACATGTTCATTACAAATGACTTATCTACTTGGCATGTTTCAAGGGGGTTTTGGTATATTCATCAAAACTCATTTTATTCCCAACAAATTTCAACAATGATTAAATATGAATACTTTATTTACACGTATTTTGTAAATACTCATCTTTCAACTGTAAGAGAATCCTCGTAGTAGTAGATAAGTGTACGATTAAATTATCGAACCACGAGATTAGTTTACTAGCATAGCCTTAGTGCTATGTGTTGCAACATAATTATAGTGATGAAACATGAGATTGTGGTATTAAAACTAAATGCAAAATTCCATAAAAATAAATACTATCTAGGGAAAACAAGTAAAGTGATGATCAAATATCAAATAGTGAGAAGTAGTGTTCGGGTGTTTTTCATTATGTGGAAATCAATTAAAGCTTAACTTGAACGTTTAATGCATTGGTTGGTGTATGATAAGAGCAATCACTAAGGATGTATATAATAAAGCACCTAAGATCGAGAGGAAGGATATAGTCGTTCTTATCCGGGTAGTCACACAATTAAAGGATTCTACCTAAGCTATACTAATTTAATCACTAATTATGTTTTTCCACTTGAATAATACAAGAAACCAAACTCCTATGATCTCATTAATTACCCAAACTCACATTCAAGTAATTAATGTAGATTAATGTGGTTCTAATAAAAATTATCTAACTCTCGTTGCGATAGCCCAATATAAACTCAATCACTCGATCCAACCCTCGATTATACGATCTATCAAGACTAACCAACTCGTGTTGCACTAATCAAGCTTGAACATAAAATCTAATAATTGAATTCAAATAAATAAATGATGAGTTTGTCTCTTGTGCATAGTGTGTACCGTGCACACTAAATTTTCAAATAATATTATTTTTTTCTGTTTTTTTTTTTCATGTTTTTTTTTTTAAATACAAATTTTCAACCACAATAACAAAATTAAAAATTTTCAATAATAATAGTTACCACTTTTCATTAATAATGATTTCCACTTTTTAATAATAATAGTTACCACTTTTCAATAATAATAATAATAATAATTACCATTTTTCAATAACAAAATTATCACTTTTCAATTACTTTTCAATAATAATAATTACCATTTTTCAATAACAAAATTATCACTTTTCAATTACGTTAGTTATCACTTTTTAATAACATTAGTTACACTTTTCAGTAACAAAATTACCACTTTTAAATCATAATAATTACCACATTTCAATAATATTAGTTACCATTTTTTTTTAGTAACAAAATTACAACTTTTCAATAATATTAGTTACTAATAAAATTAATACTTTTCAATAATACTCTATTCGTCGTTAATTATATGAGAATATTTCATTCCACATTAATAAAATGAATGATAACTAATCAAGACGCACACAGTGAATATTTCAACTCCTCTCTACAACTCAAAACCCCACCCTCCATTATCACACATTTTCCTTAATTTCACAAAAATGACTATACCTTTTCATTTTCTCCTCAATTACGTTTGAAATTGGGAACAATAGAAAGAGTAGTAAGGGACGGGAATTTCTTCCCTCTTCGTTTTTCAGATCTAAATCGGAGGTGAATAAGCTGGATTCAGTACCTTCCCCGACTTTCGATCTCAGGATTTTGATTAATTCTTGCTCCGCTACACCATCGTGGTTTTCTAACTTCATCCACGGTGGCCAGAAAAAGAAGATTCAAACGTTTTTAATCGACGAAAGGATGTGCCGGAACCGTGGTAGGGGTGGTAGGGGAATGTCACCGACGAGACACACCGATAATGAGGACGATCATTGCCAATCAAGCGGGTACTCGTCGGACTCTCATGGAATGAAGAAGACGTCGGCATCTAGGCGTCGAAGCAATAACGTATCGGCCTTTGCATTCTGTTTGAGTTCAGGTTCATTTTTTACTTTATATACAAAACCTAGGGCTGTCAAAATGGGCCCGGCCCACCCGGCCTATGGGCTGGGCTATAATTTGAGTGGCCTAAAAATAACCAGGCCGATTTGGCCCGGCCCACTTGAACAACCGGGCCGACCGGGCTCATGCCGGGCTAAGCCCGAAAAATCGGGCTGGCCCAGTTCTTTTTTTTTTTTTTTATATTTTCTAATTTTTTTTAATTATTATCGTATATTAATTGAGTTCAGAAACAGAACAGAAGTCTAAAAAAAACCCTAACTCTCTCGCTGCGCCTCCTTTTCCCTTTCTTCCCCAAAGCCAAATCCATTTCAGTGCACAGCGACTGCACAACGACTACACAGCGCACGCACGGCGACTGCACAGCACACGCACGGCGACTGAACAGCGCACGCACAGCCAAGTCTGGGGTGGTGCTCTTCCTCCCCGAGTCTACTCTTGAGTCTTAGCCTCGTAATCTTAATTCGGTATTCCGTATTCTATTCATCCGATTCCGACTCCACTCGATTTATTTTATGAATTTATTTGGACGATTTATTTAGTAAGACTACTACAGTATATACTACAAATAAAATATTAAAAATCAAATGTCCTTATCAAGACTCAAACCCCGTTCCTCTCACAATCTCTCATATTTACCATTCTACTACAACTCATTTAGTACAATAAAAGTACAAGAATATATATATACTATGTTAAATTATATTTAGTTGAAAATTAAAATGTTAAATTAAATAAAAAATGGTTTTTTCTTAATATTTCTGGGAATCGTGAAAAAAATAAAAATGTTAGATTAAAGAAATGGTTGATTGGAATTTTACCTAAAAAACAAATTGTGCGAATATGGAAAAAAATAGTACTCCAACAATTAATTATTTATTCTATAAAATTTTTGTGTAAGTAAAAAATAAATTTCATCAATAAAATATGTTATTATATTTTATAAATATATATTTTATCAGCCCATATAAAATGAAAATGAAAATAAAAATAAAAATTAATATAATTTGAGTTTTATAATTCTTAATACAATAATGTGATATTAGAGTTAATATTAACACACCTTATTTTTTTTAGTGTGGTAAATTACATACTTATTAACACACTTAAAATATAATGTATTTAAAATGCACTTATAAACACATCTATTTTTAGTGTGTTAAAAGGAGTGTGACGATAGACAATTTGTATTATTATGTGTGGTAATTGAGTATATAATACATTTTACCACATGTATTTTATAGTGTGACAAAAGATGTGTGACTATAAGCTTTTTTTCTTGTAGTGATAGGGTGCATTTGAGAATTTTCCATAAATGATCATTCATAATCCATTAACCTAATGAATACACCACCAATAGAATTTAACAAACCAAATCAAACTAAAAATCGAATTTCATCATAAATTCAAACACCCAAACACCAACAAACCTAGGTAATAATTAAATTAATAAAATAAAGAAAACACATAGAATATAAACAACAATGCATTAAATTTAAAGAAATGTATCACCTCATTTATTTTCAAATCCTTTAATACTAGTAGCTTGCAATAAAATAAAAATACTCCATTGAAAACTATCTTAAAAATATGAAATTAAACTAAACTATTAATAGGAATTGTGAATGGGAGGCGGGTTTCCCATGAGCTGCTCTGTTTCGTGTCTTTTGCTCTGCCCCGATTCTCTAATTTGATGAAAAATGGGCTTTAATCTGTTAATGGGAGGTGAAATGGGCATAGGCCCATAAGAATTTCAGCCCCCATTTTAATAAATATAAATTGGCCCAATTTAATTCACAATTTTTTGGCTCGTTTTATCGATCTCAATTTATTCATTAGTTGGCTAATTTACTAAAATTTAGGTAGGTGTTTTTACCTCTAAATTATTCATTTTCTTACAAATTAAATAAACCACGACTTTTCGCCAAATGAAATCAAGTACAATTAATCAAAATTGAACAATAAAAAGTAAAAACGTGAAATTAAATTAAAATTAAATGAGCAATAAAAATCATGCAATTGTTGATAATATTGTTGACTTAGTCCCACAGGTGATTACAATAGATAATCATAAGGCCCCAAGACCGGATCCACAAGGCCACACCTCATTATTTGTCCCGCAACACTTAATTAATTACCAATGATGCGCACACAAAGAAAAACGTAATTAAATTTTGTAATGCATACCAAAATATTGTATTTCACATTAATTTCTCAATACAAAACACTAAATTTTAATAACATGCTTTTATAAAATTAACAATTATTATAATTATATATATATATAATTTGCAATGTTGTTGAGTTAGTTTAGCGGTCATTACAATATTCCAAATTTTGGTCTGCCCTTGCCGAAACGGCATGAGAAGTCTTTCCGTGGCAAGGGTTATTTTCCATGAGGTATTTAACCAATTTTTGTTGGATACAATCAGACTCAAAGAAATAATTGTAACAATTGTTTGAGATCAATGTTGTGTTTGTTTTCGTACAAATAGCGAAAACTAACATAGTCGTATTTACAACATCCAAATTGCAACGAAATTCAGGTGAGATGTTATATGTTAACGTTGGTGGAAAGTTGGCTTCACATTCATTCTTTCATTAATGTCCCACTCATGATTAGGGGTGGAAATAGGCTGGGCTAGGCTAGGCTTTACATGAAAAAGTCTGGGCCTGGTTTATAAATATTGAGCCTGAGCCTGGCCTGTTATCTGTGATAGGCTTTTTTTGCAGCCTAAGCCTGGCCTTTTAAGTAAATAGGCCAGGCCTACGAGCCTTTTAGAAGCCTATTAAATATGAATCGTAGTTCAATATTCAAAGGTGCAAATAAAATTTACTACCAAAATAAATGCATTACAACTATGAGTTTAAATACAAACATTATAATGATTTCAAAAGTACTAAAATAAATTTAACTTACTTTAATTTAATTTAATATAAATGTTAGTACTAAATTTTAAGAATAACTTATTATAAAATATATATAAATATAATATATAATGTTAAATAGGCCGGCCTGGTAGACTTATAAGGCCTTATTTAAAGCCTAAGTCTAGCCTACTTAACTAAATAGGCTTTTTAAAAAGCCTTAGCCCGGCTCATATTATAAATAGGCTAGGCCTAACAAGGCCTTTAATAGGCTAGGCCGTAGGCCCCTGTCGGGTAGCCCGGCCTACTTCCACCCCTACTCATGATCATCACTAAAAAAAAAAAAGATTTAAATTTCTATCTCTAATTAATTTCTAAATTTGTGAAGGTTTTAATTTATTTTTTGTGTAGTTTAATGAAAATATACTTCTATGATGGAGGCCTTTATAAGATTTTTAGATGAATATTAATGGGGATGCATGGATTTAATGCAACTTAATTTAATGATCAATATGAAACGTGCTTAATTGCATATATATTGAAACGTATCATCTGGGGATAGAAGTCAATTTAGTTCCATAATTTTCTATTTTTTTAATGGTCTCAAAAAAAGATAAATGTACCATTTATTTATTTTTTTTGTTTTTTTACGATTTGTTCTATTTTGGTCTTAAAAAAGGTAAATGTACTAATTTAATTAGTCCCTTTTTTTTTGCAATTTGTTTTGTTTGACAATTATATTTAAATTGCAATTACAAAAAAATGAGACTAAATTGGTACGTTAAACGTTTTGAGACTACAACAGAACAAATTGCAACAAAATAGAACTAAATTGATATATTTAAATTTTCGGGGACCATTTTAAAAAGGTAGAAAGTTATGAAACTAAATTGACTTTTATCCCGTACGTAAATATGGGCAATTTCAAGGGATTTGAAAGTACAATATCTCTACTCTTACAATGAAAACATAGGGACCCAATTCAAATAAAACTAAAAGCACAAGGACCCAATGTACATGACACGTATTTTGTAATACTCGTATCTCATGTGTAAGAGGTTCCTCGTAGTAAAAGTAAGTGTCCGATTAAATTATCGAACCATGGGACTAGTTAGCTTGCGTAGCCTTAGTGCTATGTGTAGCCACGTTATTATAGTGATAAAACATGGGATTGTGCAATTAATACTAAATGCAAAATCAACAAGTTAAATACTAACTAAAAAAAATGATGATCAAATATCAAATAGTGAGAAGTAGTGTTCGGGTGTTCTTCATTATGACGAAATCGATTAAAACTTAACTTGGACGTTTAATTCATTGGTTAGTGAATGATAAGAGCAATCACTAAGAATGTATCTAATAAAGCACCTAAGATCGGGAGGAATGATAGAGTCGTTCTTACCGGATAATCACACAATTAGAAGATTCTACCGAAGTTATACTAATTTAATCTCTAATCATGTTTTTCCACTTGAATACTTGAAACCAAACTCCTATGATCTCCTCGCCAATTACTCAAACTCACACTCAAGTAATTAATGTAGATTTATGGAGTTCTAATGAAAATTACCAAACTCTCATTGTGATAACCCAATATTAACTTAATTTACTCGATTTCCAACCCTCGATTATACGATCTATCAAAACTAACCAACTCTCGTTGTACTAATCAAGCTTCAACATATAATCTAATAATTGAATTCAAGTAAATGATCATTCAAAACCAATTAACCCAATCAATACACCACCCAATATAATTAAACAATCCAAATCAAGTCAAAAATTAAAATTCCATCATAAATTTAAATACCCAAACACGAACAAACTTAACTAGTAACTAAATTAACAAATGAAAACAAGCTCACAAAAGATAAATAATAAAATATGAAATTAAGGAAAAATATCACCTCAAATGGTCTTGTAATCCTTCAGCGCTAACATAAAATTACTCCCTTTGTCCCATAGGAATTTGCACACTTTCGATAAATGGATGTCCCATACCAATTTGCACACTCCATAAAAGGAAATATCTTCATAACCCTCACCCTCAAAATATACTCTTATTTACCCATATGCCATTACTTTTTCACACTCAATTTAACTTTTACTTTACTTTATTCATAAAACTTTACAAAACTACCCCTCAAAACATCACTCATTACACTTTTTCTTACACATTTCTTAAATTGTGTGTCATCCCAAGTGTGCAAATTCCTCCGGGACGGAGGGAGTAAAATATATCCATTGAAGAAAAATACTAAACTAAACTAAACTAATAAGCCAAAAACTCATCCCCTTCCGATATTGGGAGCTATGTTTATATTTTGGGCTTTCGGTCCACGATTGTTAAGTTATAGAGTTATCGCCCATATTAGTTGGTTTTAGGGCTCTTTAGTCGGTTATGAATTAACCATGTATAAATACACATCTTTGTGATCCTTTTGTAATTACGTGAGATATATGAAATCCACTCGATTTATTCGCGAAAATTAACATGGTACGTACCAAAGCGGGAGCTTTTCTGGTAAAACTTCCGAGATCGACGGTTTCTTTTCTTTCGATCAATTTCTTGAGAGTTCTTGTGGGAAGAAGTAACGGTTGATGATAAATTCGATGGAAAGAGTATCGGGACCAGTAACGGCTTAAAGGCGGAAGCTGTCGTGATTGATCCCATGTCTCCTTATTATCTGCTCGCATCGGATAAACCTGGTGATACGTTTGTGGGGGCACTTCTTAAAGACGGCAACTACTTTGACTGGTTAGACGACATGACCAACGCATATGCCAAGAATAAGATTGGATTCATTGATGGTGAAATCGTGATGCCTCAGGTTGACGATCCATACCCGCCGTATTAGAAACGTGCGAACGCCATGGTAAGGGGATGGCTATTGAGCAGTATGGAGCCCGATATCCAACAAAGCGTGAAATTCAGGACATCTCGCGAGATTTGGATCGATCTCGAGGAGCGTTTTGGCAAGGAGAGCGCCCCTTGAGCCTATGAATTACGGTGCTCGCTTGGGATGATTCGTCAAAACGATGACACTATATCCGCGTATTACAGCAAGTTGAGGAGAATTTGGGACGAGGCCAGTTTGGTACCGCCGACTCCTGCATGTTCCCGTGGAGGCTGCATATGTGGCAGTTGCAAATGCGATTTGACGAAACAGTTGTTGCAAAGAATGGATAGAGATCGCTTATATGACTTCTTGATGGGGCTCAATGATATACACAACTCCATTCGAACGCAGATTCTTCGTACACGACCAATTCCCTCGCTAAGTACAACATATCACCTGGTCTCAGAGGATGAGCAGCACCGAACAATCTCGACATCAAGAAAACTGTCCGGTGAGGCGACTGCTTTTCAGCTACAGTCTAAGAAAACACTTGAATCGAACAGGACCACTGATCCGAACCGCAAACCGAGAGACTGACGATATTGTAACCAATGTGGTAAAATAAACCACACGTACGAGACCTGTTTCGAAAGAGTCGGCTACCCTCCCAACTGGAACATACCAGGTCAATGCGGAAAGGGTAATGGGCGAGACGAGCGATCATCGACAAAAGATAGTAGGAGACGCACTGATATGCCACGTGCTGTGCACGTTGACACAGACCGTAGTCCAGTGCCCGTTCTAAACGTTGAACAATTCCAGCGCCTTACGGAGTTCATACGGACAAAACGTGAAGGCTTCGCTGCTCCTGGGTCCGCTGTACACATGGTAGGTATGAAAGACGTTTTTCAACACTCTTGGATCATTGTCACAGGTGCCACAGAACACATTACTTGCAATGGATCGTTGTTGTCCGATACTGTCGCAAATCATGTGGAACCGCCCGTAAAAATTCTGAATGGGGATATCATACCTGTTCGCTCAATTGGAAGAATCGCATTGAATAATGGGTTGCAACTCAACCACGTGTTGCACGTCCCATCGTTCCATTGCAATCTTATTTCCGTTGGCCGACTCGCAAATTATTTGAATTGTGTATTCACCTTTTTTGCGTATTTTTGCACTATACACGACTCACACTCGAAGAAGATTTTTGGACTGGGTAAATATCATGACGACCTCTATTACATGGAACCAACGCATAGAAGAGCACTGGCTGTTATTGGGAGTTCAAATTTGTGGAATCGACGATTAGGACACACCTCTGATGGAAAACTGCGATAAATTAATTATTTGCATACTTTTAAAGAAAACACTACCTTTTGTGATTCTTGTATCCGGGCTATGTAGGCCCGTCTTCTTTTTCAAGCGAGCAATAGTATTACTATTGAATGTTTTGAACTCATACATTGTGATATTTGGGGGGGCCTATAAATGTGATACGTTTTATGGTGCTAGATATTTTTTGTCAATAGTCGATGATTTCAGCCGTGGAGTTTGGGTGTTTATTTTTCGTCACAAGTCCGATGTGGCCAATCTTTTGGCGAAATTTTGCAACATGGTCCAAACACAATTACATCTTAAAGTTAAGCGCGTCCGATCGGATAATGGGGTTGAGTCCAACCGGCTTCCTTGCTTAAATACTATGGTGACAATGGAATTTTAATTGAGAGCTCTTGTATAGACACACCACAACAAAATGGGGTCGTAGAACGAAAGCATATGCATATCTTGGAAGTTGCACGTGCGCTACGTTTTGAGTCAAACTTACCAATTGAATTTTGGGGAGAGTGCATCCTCACAGTCGTCTATATCATAAATCGCCTTCCATCATCGGTCACCTCACAAAGAATGTCTTCTGAGATCCTATTTCAAAGAGAACCTTCGTACGGCCATCTTCTTGTATTCGATTGTTTGGTATATGCACAAGAAAATCATCGCAAAGACAAATTTGGTGAACGCGGCAGCGCTTGTGTGTTCGTAGGATATCCGAGTGGACAAAAGGTCTATCATGTGTTCGATTTACAAACCCATAAGTTTTACAATTCTCGCGACGTCACTTTTTTTAAAGAAATATTTCCATTCCAAGGCACTGGGGAGCTAGATTTTGCTCAAGTTGTTGCCCGCGCACACACCCGCACTCAAGAAAATTTTGTCCTCTCCGACCTGCTAGTCCCTCCGCTGCGCCCCTTTGTTCACCAACCCCCTCCTATCATGAGTGAGGTTGCGGACGCACAGGTCCCACAGTCGGCCGAAACTTCTGCCAGCAACGAGCACAGTGAACCTACTGCTCCCAGCCCAGGTCACGCACCTGCTGCCGCCGAGCATAGTGAGATACCTTCAGCTGACGTCGGATCGCTGCCCTAAAATGCCCCTATCCAACACAACGGATCCAGGACTAAGCGACAACCAAAGCACCTCACTGACATTATCACGAACTTGCCACCATCAGTGGACCATTCAAGGACTGCCGCGACCTCAGTGACATACTCTCTTTCATATTCTGTCAGTTATGATAGATTATCTTCCAAACACAAGGCCTACTTGGCTGCGATCACCATCCGAGACGAGCCAAAACACTTCTCGCAGGTCATTAAGGACCCACTTTGGCGAGAGGTGATGAGAAAAGAGATTCGAGCCTTAGAAGAAAATGACACATGAAAATTGACCGACTTACCTCCTTGGAAGAAGGTTGTTGGTTCGAAATGGGTTTATAAAATTAAGTACAAACCCAATGGAGAAGTGGAGCGATATAAGGCTCGATTGTTCGCAAAGGGGTTACCCAGATAGAGGGCATCGATTTCTACGAGATCTTTGCACCCGTCACGAAGCTCGTCACCGTCCGCTGCATGTTGGCTATTGCAGCCAAATGAAACTGAAAGGTCCACCAATTGGACATGAATAATGCCTTCCTTCATGGGGATTTACAAGAAGACGTCTATATGAATGTTCCGCAAGGCTTCGCTAAAGAGGGCGACAACTGGGTGTGCAAGCTTGAACGTTCACTCTACGACCTTCGCCAAGCATCCCGAAATTGGCATGAAAATTTCACTCAGGCACTTATCGCCATCGGATTTCAGTAGTTCCGCGCAAACCATTCCTTGTTCGTCTTACGTGATGGTGATACTTACATCTCAGCCCTAATATACGTGGACGACGTCTTATTGGTTGGAAACAATTCGTCCAGAATCTATCTTGTCAAACAACATTTGGACGATCGTTTCATCATCAAAGATCTTGGGAAGCTGAAATATTTCCTCGGGATTGAAGTTGCAAGATCGCCCGAGGGGTTCGTGTTGAGCCAGCGCAAATATGCATTAAATATTCTGGAAGAGAGTCGGCTCCAAGGAGGATGTCTGAGTTCGTTCCCCATGGACCAGAACTTGAAGCTGCAATTCGATGATAACAACTCATTCGTGGATGCTACTCAGTACCGGAGGATCGTAGGTCGCCTGTTGTACCTTATAGTCACCCGTCTATATATTGTGTACGCGGTTGGGCAGCTCAGCCAATTCCTCTAGCGGCCGTGACAAACACACCTCAATGTCGTACACCGGGTGCTTCGTTACATCAAGCAGACCTCAGGGCAGGGCATATTTCTCAGTGCAACAGGCGGTTTTGAATTAGTCGCACACTGTGACACAGATTGGGCCGGCTGCCCGTTCACAAGACGATCCTCCACGAGCTACCTTATCAACATCGTCGGCCCACCTGTCTCATGGTGCACCAAGAAGCAATCAGTGGTGTCACATTCGTCGGCTGAGGCGGAATATCAAGCAATGGCGATGACACCATTTGAAGTTGTTTGGTTGCGGTGGCTGTTGTCAGACTTCGATGTGCACATTTCGGGACCCACTCCCATTTTTTGCGATAACCAGGCGGCCCGACACATTGTCGTGAACCCCTTTTTTCATGAGCGAACAAAGCATGTGGAGATGGATTGTTATTTTTTTCGAGAATTGGTTACCAATAGCGTCATCCGTCCTAGCGCCATTTCTACTGAAAATCAAGTCGCCAATATATTCACCAAGGAGCTTGGGACTAATCGTATTTGCTGTCTTTGAGGCAAGTTGGGTGTTCGAGACCTTCACACTCCAACTTGAGGAGGCATATTGGGAGCTATGTTTATATTTTGGGCTTTAGGCCCACGATTGTTAAGTTATAGAGTTATGACCCATATTAGTTGGTTTTTGGGCTCTTTAGTCGGTTATGAATTAACCATGTATAAATAAACATCTTTGTTCTCCTTTTGTAATTACATGAGATATATGAAATTCACTCGATTTATTCACGAAAATTAACAGCCGAATAATAAAAAAAAAAGGGCCCCCTCCAATCTGAATGGTTGTTGTGTGCTCCAAAAATAAAAATGAAGTGGGCCAGGAGAGGAGTGCGTGTATAAAATGAGTATTTTTTTTCAGTCATTCGATAATTTAGGGGGAGTGCATGTATAAAATGAGTTTTTTTTTTCTACAAGAAATTGTCGACCCTAACAATTATGGTCGACAAATTGAAAAGTAAAAGGACCCAAACAATTTCACATTAATTGCTCATTACAAAATACTAAATTTTAATAACATAATAACATACTTATATAAAATTAACAATTATTAATCTTATATATATAATTTTCAATAATAGTTGTTTAGTTAGTCCATGAGGTTATCACAATAGTCGAAAATTTGGTCTACCCTTGCTGAAAAGGCATCAGAAGTCTTTGTGCAAGGGCTATTTTCCTTGAGGTTTTTGTTGGGATATGAATCCTTGAGACAATGTTCTAGATGATGAAAGTATGTTTTGATGGCCAAAAGCAACTTAAAGTTAGTAATATATGTGGTTCTAAGTCATCTTAACTAAGTCATTTGATGAGAAACTGAAAATGAGATTACTGATCTTAATGATATATGAAAGTAAGATTACTGATCTTAGTGTGGAAACTGAGAATGAGATTACTGATCTAATATGAGATATTTGAATCTGAGTTACTGATCTTGTATATATACTTACTAAAGTTTACTGATCTTATATGGTTACTGGTCTTATTGAGTTTACAGATCTGATATATGAACTGTTAGGTACTAAGCTGATGTTTTGTATTGTATAGACAGCTTATAGTATAGGACTTAAATGTACTCATCTGTATATAGTTCAGTTGATGTATAGATAGGTTTTGTATTAGTAAAGTTGTATTTTATTGTATTCAACAATGTAAAAGTTCAGAACAGTAGTTTAGAACTAGATTAGAAGAAGACCAGAAGACTAATGAAGACTCAGAAGACTACTTCAGAATAAGAAGACTTCAAAGAAGAGTTGAAGAGAAGCTTAGAAGAAATCTGAAGAAGTTTTGAACAGTTTTGAAGTTACTGTGCTGACTGGCTCAGCAGAGTAAAAATCCGAACAGTAAAAATCAGAACAGTAAGTTACTGTGCTGATTTGGTGAAATTGAAGAATAAGTTTGGAAAACTTATTTAAAGAGTAACTGAAGATATATTTGAAGATATGCTGACTTGGAATAAGAAGGAAGTTACAAAGTCGGTTACAAGAAGAAGTTACAAAAACAGTTTTAGAGTTAGTTGAAAGTTAGTTCACAAACTGCTAACTATCATGCTAAGTTCTATAAATACTGTATGATCTCCTACTGCTAAAGACTACTGATCATAGAGCATTCACAAGAAATCTAAGTCTACAGAGCATTATAGAACTCACAGAGTTGAAGGAGATTAAAGAAGAGAAGAGCCACTGAATTGAAGAGAAGAATCAAAGGTTATTCAAAGAGAAGTTTTACTTTTCATTTTAAAGTTTGTATTGTTGTAAACAAGTGTGCTAGTTACTTGTGAAATTACTAGTCGATCGAAGATACACTTGGGAGTGTAATCGATAAGATCACAGACTTAGTCTTGGGACTTTAAGCCACAAGAAACTCAAGGAAGAGTTAATAAAACATCACAACTGGGATTGTGAGAGTGGATGTAGACTTATTGGTCGAACCACTATAAAATTATGTGTTCTTTACTTTTCTGTTTGATATATTCTGTTTGATATTGTTTAACCAAGAATAGTAGAATTTACAAAGTTAAAGACCTGATTAAAAGTTGAGTATAAACTAGTAAGGCCCATACTGTTTTAAAAATACTGATCTGAGCTAAGTAAGCATAGTACAGTACATAAGAAGACTAAATTCCGCATTATAAACTCTGATATTTTGAAAGATTTTTGAAAGTCTATTCACCCCTCCCCTCTAGACTTTCTTAGCTTACTCAATCTTAACTCAACTTGGGACCAACAAGTGGTATCAGAGCAGTAGTTCTTTGGACTGCTGTTTCTTGATAAACCTTGTAGATCTTGAGGGAAATCTTACTGATCTTGCTACTATTTCTTGATATCTGTCACTATCTGAATACTTGAAAACTATATGCTATACTACTGATCCTATTTGACTAATCAAACATGGATGACACTAATGTGAACAAACTGCCTAAGTTCAAGATTGCAGATTATGACTACTGGAAGCTTAGGATGGAGGCCATCTTTAGCTCAACCCATGATCTGATGGTTTCTGTGGTGACTGAAGGACCAATTGTCACCATGGTGGAAAACACTGTTGTTCTGGATCCTTCTCAACCAGTTGGAGCACTGGTCCCTAAACCAAGGTCAGAACTGACTTCTGAAGAAATGCGACAAAACAATTTGGATAGTCTTGCTAAGAATTATATTTTACACACCTTGCCAAATGAGTATCTTGGTAAAGTATTAAAATGTAAGACTGCAAAGCAAATGTGGGACAAATTGGCTATTCTTTGTGAAGGTACTACTCTGATCAAAGAAAGCAAATTATCCACAGCTGTCCAAAGGTTTGAAACATTTAAGATGAAGCCAGGTGAATCAATTGATGAATTGGATACTCGATTTACCAAAATCATGAATGATCTTGATGTGTTAGGAAAGACTTATACTGAAAGAGAAGTTAACTTGAGAATCTTGAAAGCTTTGGATGAAAGGTGGAAAATGGTCAAGATGATCATTAAAACCACACAAGACATTGATTCTTGGCCAACAGAAACTATGTTCCAAACACTTAAGGCACATGAGTTTGAGTTAGATGAAGAAGATCCTATAACTGTGATTCATAAGGATAAGGATGCATCTAAGGACATAGCTTTTAAAGCCTCTACCTCTAAGGGGTCTAGATCTTCTAAGTCTAAGGCCTCAAGCATAAAAGATGAACTAGATAGTTCTGATCTTAGTCTGAAAGATCAGATGAGCCTTATGATCAAAATATGTGATAGACTAAATAAGAGGTATGGTAGATACAAGAGATTCTATAAGGAAACCAAGGGTTCTAGTAACAGGGACTCTTCTGTAAACAGAAGGGATCAAAACTCTTCTAAAAGAAGGGATGAGATCTCTAATGAGAACAGGAGAGATAGGAACTCATCTGATAAGAGGGATAGAAAGTATTCTGATAAGAAAGACAGGAACTCAATTGACAAGCATGACAGGAACCGAAATCATTCACCTCCTAAGAGAACTTCTAACAATCCTGTTTGCTATAATTGTGATAAGCCAGGTCATTATGCTTATGAATGTCCTGATCTGAGTTCTGAAGATCGAGAAGAAAGGAAAGCCCGAAGAGATCGAAAATATGCCAAGGGTAAGAAGGCAATGATGGCATACAATGATTCTGATTCGGAATCAGAAGAGTTGCCATCGTCTTCATCTGAATACCCCTCCAGCAATGAAAATGAAGCCTTCATAGCAGATGATGGACTGGTAATGATGGCCAAAATAAATGATGAGGTATCATCTGCTAACTCTTTTCAATCTTGCAAAAATTCTGACACTGATGAAAGTGATGCTGCTGATAGCAATGTAGGAAGTAGTCTTCATCATTCCCAAGGAGTGACTGAAGAAGACCTTCTACAAGCTAACAAAGCATTCATTGAAATTAGTGATGAGAATATAACTTTAAAGCAAGAAATCATTAATCTAAAAGAAGCCCAGTTGAAAGTGGATCCTAATATAGTTGTCATAAATGCAAGACTATCAGAAGAGTTGTCCTAACTCCAAGAAAAGTATGCATCCATTGATAAGCTATATCAGGGTATGCTTAAAACTCAAGCCAAAGAGACTAATGAATTCAATGATTTAAAGATCAAATGTGAAAAACTAGAAGAGCGCAATAGATTCTTAGAATCTGAAGTAGTGAGCCTAGATCGAAAGCTATCTGGAATGATTAACTCTACCAAGATTAATCAAACAATTTCAGACAGATATAGAGCTCCAAATGACAAAAGTGGAATAGGTACTGACCTGCCTAGTTCCTCTACTTCAGAATTTAAGAACACTAATGGAGCTAGTTCAAGTTCTTTGCAACTAGATAAAGGGAAATAACCTATGATTTATGATGATGATCCAAAACTCAAAGTACAGTCTAAATACATCCCTCCTACTACCAAGAATGGTAAAATGAAGAATGTATTAAGACCAGTACAGTCAAGACCATACCAGAAGAGTTACACTCCTCTGACCAGATCAGATCAGTCCTGGAATCAGAAGAGACAAACTCAGAACAGTATGTCAAGACATGCACAGGCAAGTTGGGAACAGCCTAGACCTCCTTTTATAAGGCAGTCTCAGCTGTATTCAACTAAACCTAGGAGATTTGTGCCTCATTATCATAACAAACCTGTTCTTTATCCTCCACCTTTATCTTATGATATCTATGGAGAGGAAAGACCAATGCGCATCTATAAGCCATATGGTCCACATGCTTTCAGACCTTATTCAAATTATTACAGGCATACTGATCTTACTGAAAAAGGGATAGAACCAAGGAAAGGCTATCTCAGAAAAATAGATCCTAAGTCTGCTGATAATTCTGAATTGGTTAACAAAGTACTGTTTTGTGATAAATTTGGAAGGAAACTGAAGAGGTCCCATCTATTCAAATCTTCAATGTTTATTTGGGTACCTCTCACCACTAACCCCCAAGGACCCCAATAAACAAGGGTACCTAAATTATTAAGATCACAACTTTGCAGGATCGACTGGACTTATACAAGAAAGGTGGTTCAGTTGGTGAGACCTGGTACATAGACAGTGGGTGTTCACACCACATGACTGGTACCAAGGCCTTACTTACTGACTATCATGAGAAGGAAGGACCAAAAGTCATCTTTGGAGACAGCTCCATGGCAATTACAAAAGGATTTGGATTCATCAAGAATGGAGATGTTGAAATCCAAGATGTCTCCTATGTTGAAGGTTTGAAATATAATTTGTTATCCGTATCTCAATTCTGTGACAGGGGATACAAAGTTCAGTTCAAAACTAGAAGATGTGAAATAATAGACAAAAGGACTCACAATGTTCTACTTGTTGGCACAAGACAAGGAAGTGTATACATTGTGAATTGGAATAGTTGTCCTAAGAATGCTTGTCTTATTACTAAGAGCCCTAAAGAAAACAGTTGGCTCTGGCATAAACGCCTCTGTCATCTGAACTTTAAGATAATCAACAAGATTTCTAGAGAACATCTTGTTGAGGGCATTCCTAATGAAATTTATTCCAAATCACAAGTATGTGACTCCTGTCAAAAAGGTAAACAGGTAAAGGTTTCATTTAAGTCCATTCCAACTCTTTCAACAAGCAGAGTCTTAGAACTCTTGCATATGGATCTTCATGGTCCTATCAAACCTCCTACACTGAATGGAAGAAGGTATACTCTGGTTGTTGTAGATGACTATTCTAAGTTTACTTGGGTAGTCTTTCTACACAAAAAGAGTGATACACAAACACTACTTCCAGATCTATTAAAGAGGTTGCAGGTTGAAAAGGGACAACCCATTGTCAAGATAAGAAGTGACAAGGGGACAGAGTTTATTAACTGTTACATTTCTGACTACTGTTCTAAGTCTGGCATACAGCATCTAACAAGTGCAGCCAGAACCCCTCAACAAAATGGTGTTACAGAAAGGAGAAACAGAACACTAAAAGAAGCTTGCAGAGCAATGATTGCAGAATTCAACACACCTCAGAAATTTTGGGCAGAAGCTATTAACACAGCTTGCCACTCCCAAAATCGAAGTGCTCTTAATAAGGTGCATGGTAAAACACCTTATGAGGTATGGAAAGGCAGAAAACCTAGAATTTCTTATTTTCATATCTTTGGATGTAAGTGTTTCATTCATAACAATGGCAAAAGTAAATTAAATGCTTTTGATGCAAAAACTGATGAAGGGATATTCTTAGGATACTCTTCTGTAAGCAAAGCATTTAGAGTGTTTAATTACTCAACCCTATGTGTGGAAGAAACACCCCATGTAGTCTTTGATGAGCATGTGCAGGACTCTGCTGATCATCAGCTCAGTAAGAAAATTGACAGTATAAAGCTTCAAACCAACAATGAAGAGGATGATGCAGAAATATATGAATTTGTACAAGCATATAATCCCTTTCCTGAATGTCCTAGATCAAAATACTGATAAACAAAAGGTAAAAGACAAAGGTGAGTCATCTAAAACTTCTGATATGCCAAAATTGAATGACTGCTCTCCTATGAACAAATCTGCTGATATGAATGATACTGATCTGCATGATGATGTGCATGATATAAATGATGATAGCATTTCTGTGAAGAATAGAAGGACATGGAAGTCTGCACATTCTACTGATCTGATTCTAGGTGATTCTAGTATAGGTGTTAAAACTAGAAAATAATTGTTTGATTCCCAGGAAGAACCTAGTAAATCTTTATTTTGCTGGTGTTGTTTTCTATCATCTATTGAGCCTAAAACTGTGAATGAAGCTTTAAGTGATAGTTACTGGATTATAGCCATGCAAGAAGAACTTAATCAGTTTACTAGAAATGAAGTTTGGGAACTTGTTGATAGACCTAGTGATCATAATGTTGTAGGCACTAAGTGGATTTTCAAGAACAAAAGGGATGAAAATGATCTTGTAGTAAGAAACAAAGCTAGATTAGTTGCTCAGGGCTACTCTCAAGCTGAAGGTATTGATTATGATGAAACTTTTGCTCCTGTAGCTAGACTAGAAGCTATAAGATTGTTTCTTGCTTATGCTGCTCATATGAAATTCACTGTGTATCAAATGGATGTGAAAAGTGCATTTTTGAATGGTATACTTGCTGAAGAAGTTTATGTAGAACAACCACCTGGTTTTGAAGTGAATAGTCACCAAGTATACAGGTTAAAGAAAGCACTATATGGATTGAAACAAGCTCCAAGAGCCTGGTATGATACACTATCTCTGTTCTTACTTGAAAATGGTTTTACTAAAGGCAAGGTTGATAGAACTTTGTTTAGAAGACAAGAAGGTAATGATATATTACTTGTTCAAATTTATGTGGATGATATTATCTTTGGATCACCCAACAAAAACTTGAGTGAAAGCTTTTCTACACTCATGCAAAGTAAATTTGAAATGTCTATGATGCAAAGTAAAACAAACTCCAGAAGGTATCTTTATAAATCAAGCAAAATACACTAAGAATTTGCTAGATAAATTTGGTATTAAAACCTGTAAGACAGTTGGTGTGCCCATGCAACCTACATACAGAATGGATCCTGATGAAAGAGGTAAGTCTTCTGACCAACCTCATTATCGTGCTTTGATTGGCTCTCTACTCTATCTAACTGCCAGCAGACCTGATATTGCTTTTTCTGTTGGAGTATGTGCAAGATTTCAAGCAAACCCCAAAGAAAGTCATCTGGAAGCTGCCAAAAGGATATTGAAATATCTAAAGGGGACCATTAATTGAGGATTATGGTATCCTGCAGATGATGATATATCCTTAAGTGGTTATTCAGACTCGGACTTTGGAGGTTGCAAAATAGATAGAAAATCTACTTCAGGTTCATGTCAATTCTTAGGAACTAAGCTCATTTCATGGTTTTCAAAGAAACAAACAAGTGTGGCAACATCTACTACTGAAGCAGAATATATGGCTGCAGATAGTTGTTGTAGTCAGCTTCTTTGGCTAATACAACAACTCAGAGACTACAATATTGTAGAATCTAATGTACCTATATATTGTGACAGTAATAGTGCCATTGCCATCACACAAAATCCCGTTTTACATACTAGATGCAAGCATGTTGACATTAGACATCACTTTATTAGGGATCATGTGGAAAAGAAGAATATTAGGATGGAAAAGATTCATACTGATATTCAAAGAGCTGACATCTTCACAAAACCATTGGCTGAAATAAGATTTAGAGAGTTATGCATTAGCTTAGGGTTGATAGATATGGATTCCATATGTATATAGAATTATACTAACATTTCAGGTACTGATCTTATACCATGAAGAAGATAAAGCAGAAACTAAGAGCAGTAAATCAAAACTCAAAATTCAGAAGAGACAACCTCATGTCAGACCACTACATTCAAAACAGGTAACAAGGTTACTAAAGTGACCTTAATCCCGATGAGGAAGCTGGTAAAGCTGAGGGACACTGAGAACATACATTAAGGGGGAATCTGTGATTTCTTAAAGATCCTTTTGTTGACTCAGATCACTAAGTCACTTTAGCACAAACCTTGATGTGATCATTAAATTAAATATGATGTTACTAATCTGTACTGAAATTCACAAATTATCTCATGAACTAACACTTCTACCAAGGTGAAACAGGCACAGAAGAAGAATTCTCCACTGAAGGGGGAACTGATCTGATTACAGATTTGAAAAGTTTACTAATCTGATCTGATTACAGGCTATATTAGTCTACTGATCTGTTCTGATTAATAAATTGACTTGTCTACAGAACTGATCTGATTACAAAGTTTCTTTGTCTACAGAACTGATCTGACTACAAATTCAATTATTCTACAGAACTTATCTGAATACTAATCTGTCTACAGAAAGATTTGATTACTAATAATCTGTCTACAGAATTCTACTAATCTGACACAGTACTGATCTGAGGATTACTGTGCTGATATCAAAAAGATGAAATCAGGAAAATTGGGTATTGATCTGAAACTACTGTGCTGACCCATCTACTGATCTGAACACTACTGTGCTGATTCATCTACTGATCTGATTTTCAAAAAGGTTTACTCAGCTGATCACAGTACTCAGCTGATCCAGATAAGTACATTTTAATATTGTTAAATGTAAGAAAATGAAGTGAAAAGGTGTTGGAAACTACTGTGCTGATATGCATCAGAACAGTTTTTGCCTTAGAATAATTCTAAGTCAAAAACTGCTCAAATTTTAGATTACTAATAGAGAAGATTAGTACACTCCTCTATTTTTGACCTAACTTTTGTTGGTGTATTTATCAAACACAATTTGGTTCCAATAGTTGAAAGGATTTTAGAATTTGGATCGTTTTTTTTTTAATTTCCAGATTTCGAGATAGAATCCTAACCACTCATCGTGCTAAGTGAAATCAATCTAAGCCCTAGATTTGGTTTGAATTTATTTAACACAATCTCTCATAACTTCATCTTCATTACTTACTATTCTGGAAATCTCTCACCTCGAACTTGCTTAGAAATCAATACTCTATCTTCTACTAAATTCTAAAATGGCGATTATCAACATTATCAGTGAATCTAATGAAGTCGCAGGCACTTTTGATTCGGATTTCTGGGTTCGTGAAAAGGGCATTTTTGTAGAAAATGTTGTATACTTCAATGGCCGTCACAATGCTGAGAACCAAGCCATTCTGACGATGTGCGAAGAGTGCGGACTGAGAAAGTTTCTTGAATCATCTCCGATGAATGTATACGAACCGGAGGCGATGGAATTTTATTTGCAACTTAAAGGTGATAGAAATGGTGTTCACTCCATGCTGTCAGGGCACAAGGTCGCGATTACAAGAGAAATCCTGGAAGTTATGCTGGATTTACCCCAAGGCCCAGTGGATATTATGAACTACAAAGCTGGAGAAGAGAAAGAATGCGTAGGAAGATGGTCGGGTATTGAAACAGAGTCCTTAAGCAATATGAAGAAGGATGTTCTTCCTACAGGTCTTCAATTTTTGATGGACATAGCTGGAAAATGTCTGTTAGGGCAACATCATAGCCAGGATGCTCTATCAAGTTCAAAAATCCGAATTATGGCCGCAATCATTGATCGAGTGCAAGGTGATTGGCAAGGATTTCTCTTAGAAAGATTGCTAAATGAGAAAGATAAAGTTTTGTTCGATGAGGATACAATGGAATTTTCGATTAAATCGAAGTTAGGGTTCGGGAACAAGTTGAGTATCTTGTTGCCTCAGTTGGTTGTAAAGAAGGCGTACTGGAGTAATCCCAAGAAATTCCATCATGGAAAATTCTTGATGAAGAAGGAGTCTGTTTGATTTGAACAAGAACATCCTTTGGAGGAACCTCAAGAGCTTGAAGCTCAAGAGTCTGGCGCTTCAATGTACTGATCGGATGATAATCAACCAGAGGTTAGATCGAAGGCGAGGCATGATCCGAGCAGTATTAGACCAAGGAGAGGAAGGTCTGCTACAGCTGCCTCAGAGCCAACAGTCAGGTTTGTTGAGACTGTGGTGCAAACAAGCTCTGAAGAGCAAGAGGTTAGTGTTTCTAGTCCTGTTGCTTTACATAAGAGAACCAAGAGGAGAAGTGCTAGGAGAAGGCTTGTTGATGTATCTCCTACCCCTTCACATTCTGATCCAAGCCCTGCTGATCCCTTTAACCCTCAACCTTCATGTTCTGGACAATCAGCTCACTACTTTCCAGTGTCTCAGAACACTCCCCATTCATCCCCTCAGAACACTAATTTTGATCCTACTCCTATTTCTAGTCCTCAACATCAACCCACTCCACATCATTCCCCAACACAGGTTCATGATCACTCTACTGAACATGAATTTGAACCTTCTACTGTACCAATTGACATTTCATCATCTCCTGAACCTGAATTTATAGCCTCTAAACCTGCTGGTTTAATGGATTATCCTATCTGTGATAAGGAAGATAGAATCAGGATAGATTTAAGATTGGCTTTGTTGAAGCAGTTTCCTGGATTGGATGAAAGCTCAGTTGAATTTGAGAAACTTCTTAGGATTGGCACATGGGTGTATCTTAAGAGGAGTACTCTCAAAGAGAATTTAGCTGTTATGGAAGGTATGGGTGGTGCTTCAATCTTTGATGATTGGGAAGCAGAGCAGATGCAAGCAGCTGGTGTTAACTCATTTCTTGAGCTAGTTACCCCAGAGTCTGTAGTTCAACTTGTTGAAAGGTTGACAGGAATTAAGTATTCTATGGAAAAGGTTGCAACTCCTACTGCAGATGATGATGTTTTTGTGGAAAGTACAGAAAAGGTAGTTGATGAGGCTGATCATATTGTTGAAGAGAATGTAATGAAAGTTGGTGAAGCTGTTGACAATGCAACAGAGGTGTTTGAGAACACTGTTGTGATTGAAGATACAGAAGTTGTTGGAAATCAAGATTTGGATGCTGAAGAGATGGAAAGCATTCCATTTCAGTCTACTGATCCTATTATTCCTGAAGATGTGCATGAACAGATCAGAACAGTTCCTGTTGAGAAGGAATCTGATAATTCTGACTTTGAGATGTTGAAAAAGCAGAATGAAGAGCTTACAGCTAAGTTGGAAGCATCTATGAAAATGTTTCAAGAAGCTACTGAGAAAATGAATAAAATGATTTCTGAAAACTCAATTGACAGAGTTATGGAGCATACAATGTCTAAGATTTATGATCTCCATAGACTTCAAGAGAAGAACTTATCTAAAGTGTTGCATGAAAAGATGGAACAACACTTAACTCCCATGAAAGAGTGGCATGATGAAGCCAAAAAAGGGGGAAGATAAGATGAGAAGAGTAATGGAGCAAACTCAGTCACAACAAGCTCAATTGGTTGTGAGTCAAGATGAGTTGAAAGAAGAAATTACAAGTTTGAATGAGAAAATCAAACTGAGGAAGCAACAGAAACAGCAAGGTCAAGAAATTGTTGAGAAGAGACCTGATATTGCTGAAAGTTCTATTCAAAAGAAGAGAAAGTTAGTCTTGTCTGATGAAGAACAAGAAGAAGAAGAAACTGGTAGACTTACCAGATCAAGAAGCAAATTGAAAGTTGATGTTTCAAGTAAAGAGCAAGAAAAACTTGAAATATTGAAAAAAAAGAAAGCTGAAGAAGCAGAGATGAAACAGAAGAAAAATAAGGATGTTAAGTTCTTAAAAACAAGATTTGATAATAAAGTTGCTGCTTTGAAGAGAAAGGATAAATGCTCAAAGGAAAGCTGAAGGAAAAGAATTTGATGAAAATTTTCAAGATGAGAATTTTGTTGATTTCATTGTTCTAACAGAAAATATGGAATATTGGAAAAATCTGAAGAAGAAGTGGCAGATTGCAAACTTCATTGTGAAGAAGTTTGGTGATCATCTGAATAAAGAAGCTGAATTTGATGATTTTGAAGAGTTCATGCTGAACATTGATCAAGATTTTTGGGAAGACATAGCACAAGTTGCTGCTCGTGCTGGAACAAAGATCTTATGTCCTGAAGAACCAAATTGGGAACCTCCAAGATTGGAGAATGGAGAACCTGATTACAAAGAGATTAACAACATAATTGCTGAGATTATCAAAGAAGAAGGAATAACTGATCATCAACATATGATGGATATCAAGGCAAGGATGTATGTTGCATTCAGAATCTGAAGATAAAGAATGAAGATGAAGGACAAGCTCACAAGATAACATTTCTAACCTTAATCTTTATTTCTATATTTTGTGATCATTTCATATTTTGTTAGTATGTGTAATATGTGAAATATCTGATCTGATTATGAATATGAATCTAGAATTTCTGAATTGATGAACTGTTATGATTGACTACATACTTAACTACTGATTTATTAACATTTAAGTAGTTTTGGCTTCATCAAAAAGGGGGAAATTGTTGGGATATGAATCCTTGAGACAATGTTCTAGATGATGAAAGTATGTTTTGATGGCCAAAAGCAACTTAAAGTTAGTAATATATGTGGTTCTAAGTCATCTTAACTAAGTCATTTGATGAGAAACTGAAAATGAGATTACTGATCTTAATGATATCTGAAAGTAAGATTACTGATCTTAGTGTGGAAACTGAGAATGAGATTACTGATCTAATATGAGATATTTGAATCTGAGTTACTGATCTTGTATATATACTTACTAAAGTTTACTGATCTTATATGGTTACTGGTCTTATTGAGTTTACTGATCTGATATATGAACTGTTAGGTACTAAGCTGATGTTGTGTATTGTATAGACAGCTTATAGTATAGGACTTAAATGTACTCATCTGTATATAGTTCAGTTGATGTATAGATAGGTTTTGTATTTGTAAAGTTGTATTTTATTGTATTCAGCAATGTAAAAGTTTAGAACAGTAGTTTAGAACTAGATTAGAAGAAGATCAGAAGACTAATGAAGACTCAGAAGACTACTTCAGAATAAGAAGACTTCAAAGAAGAGTTGAAGAGAAGCTTAGAAGAAATCTGAAGAAGTTTTGAACAGTTTTGAAGTTACTGTGCTGACTGGCTCAGTAGAGTAAAAATCCGAACAGTAAAAATCAGAACAGTAAGTTACTGTGCTGATTTGGTGAAATTGAAGAATAAGTTTGGAAATCTTATTTAAAGAGTAACTGAAGATATATTTGAAGATATGCTGACTTGGAATAAGAAGGAAGTTACAAAGTCGGTTACAAAAAGAAGTTACAAAAACAGTTTTAGAGTTAGTTGAAAGTTAGTTCACAAACTGCTAACTATCATGCTAAGTTCTATAAATACTGTATGATCTCCTACTGCTAAAGACTACTGATCATAGAGCATTCACAAGAAATCTAAGTCTACAGAGCATTATAGAACTCACAGAGTTGAAGGAGATTAAAGAAGAGAAGAGCCACTGAATTGAAGAGAAGAATCAAAGGCTATTCAAAGAGAAGTTTTACTTTTCATTTTAAAGTTTGTATTGTTGTAAACAAGTGTGCTAGTTACTTGTGAAATTACTAGTCGATCAAAGATACACTTGGGAGTGTAATCGATAAGATCACAGTCTTAGTCTTGGGACTTTAAGCCACAAGAAACTCAAGGAAGAGTTAATAAAACATCACAACTGGGATTGTGAGAGTGGATGTAGACTTATTGGTCGAACCACTATAAAATTCTGTGTTCTTTACTTTTCTGTTTGATATTTTCTGTTTGATATTGTTTAACCAAGAACAGTAGAATTTACAAAGTTAAAGATCTGATTAAAAGTTGAGTATAAACTAGTAAGGCTCATACTGTTTTAAAAATACTGATCTGAGCTAAGTAAGCATAGTACAGTACATAAGAAGACTAAATTCCGCATTATAAACTCTGATATTTTGAAAGATTTTTGAAAGTCTATTCACCCCTCCCCTCTAGACTTTCTTAGCTTACTCAATCTTAACTCAACTTGGGACCAACAGTTTTTAATCAATTTTTATTGGAGGCAAGTGTCACCATACACAATGAAATAATACTGACAATCGTTTGAGTTCAATGTTGTATTATTTTCCGTACAAATGGCGGAAACAAATTTAGTCATATTTCCAACATCCAAATTGCCACAAAATTCAAGTGGGGTGTTATATGTTAACGTTGGTGGAAACTTGGCTTTCGCATTCTCGCATTCATTCTTGATTAATGTCCCACTAATGACCATCACTAAAAAAAACAAAATTTGAATCTCCATTTCCTATTAATTTATTAGTTTGTGAAGGGTTTAATTAATCTCTTAATTTCTTGTGTAGTTAATTAAAAATATACTACTATAATTGAGGTTTTATAAGGGTGTGGATGCATAAATTTAATTAATGAAACTTAATTTAATGATCTAATATGAAACGTACTAGCATATATATATATATTGAATTGGGTATATATTAATAAGAGCTTGGGTTGATGAATAGTCTTTAATGCATTGTTGTATATGCATGCAAGTGCAAGCGCGTTTTATAGGAGAATATAAGTTAAATGTATCAATTTAGTCAATTTTTACGCAATTTGCTTTGTTTAATTTTTTTGCCAAAGCAGAACAAATTGCAAAAAAAATATTGTATTAATTTTCAATTAACTACTCAAGAAAATTAAAACTTAGAGAATACCATTTTTTTTTGTTTCCTCTCGATAATTAGCGATTACCTTTGGTAATTGACTTTTTCTTATTTTTGTTACTTTTTAAGCACAAAAATAATTTACTCAAAAGTGTATGGGTTCGTTATAGTATTGCAAATATACGACCAAGTAGTTATCGTCTAAGAACCTAGAAGAGCGTGGAGCCCCAAGACTATAAGTCGAAATGGTGTTATAGATGCTAAACGTGAGGATAAATCAAATATCAATAAGAAAAAGAAACACTAACTAAACAACTAAAACTAACTCTCAATATGAAAGTGCATGTGGAAGAATTGTTTCGGGTGTCTTCCTTATGTGGGATCAGTTATGAATTAACGAACTAATCACAATAATTAAACATAATGTCTTGTATTATGTTAAAGACTATCACATATGTGTAGACCAATCTCTCGTGAAGCTCATGTGGACACGTGCACTAATTAACAATTATGAGATTTAATTAGTATCATAAGCTCCTAGGATAGTGACCCGTAAACACTTTCAACACGGTTACTAATGTTTACGATTCACCCTCTCACTAATCTCCTAGACGACCTCTATTCGATTAATGTGTAATGTTGTCGATATAAGCAATCAACCCTCTCTCGGTTAAGCTCATTACTATTTAACTTCAATTAATTAATCAAGGCTCACACCCACACCCCAATCATGCAAACCTAACTTTCGTTGCAATTAATATAATCAAAAATGTTAGCTAATATGATTGATCAACCAATTGAATCACACTAATTATTCACATAATTTCAACACCCAAAGAATCAAAGTTTAGCTCATAACTATATATCATTTTTATTGGTTGTTTGATAACTTAGATTAAGGGTAGATTATGCTTTAAAATTTATAAAATTTAGTTATCATCCTAATTTTAGATAATTCATCTTTGCTATCAAACATGCCTTAAGACAACAAATAAAATAAAACTCATGAAAAACAAACAATAAAACATGAAATTAAAGAAGAGAAAGATATCACCTCAAGTTTCGAAATTCTTTGCTCAAAAAAAAGTTTTGAAATTCTTGAAATGCTTACAATAAAATAAAATAAAATATACCATTGAAAACTAACTTAAAATTTAAAATTAAACTAAGTTAGTGTATTGAGTGGAGTGGGATTAGTGAGAGGGGAGGGTTCCTCTTCCTCGCTCTCCGCTACTTCTTTTTTTTTTTTTAAATTAAATGAAATTGAATGAAATTGGGCCTCTTTTAATTAATTGCTCATTCTTAATTCCAATTCACGTGGGCCCTAGCCCATACATAAGCATTCTTCCCATTTCCAATTTTTCAACTCACGGCATTTTTTAAAAATCTGACTATTCACACCTCCATTTCATATGGATGCACTCCCCAATTGATATATTAATAAAATAATAGGGTGAAAAACTAAAAATACATTTCACTAAAATATAGCATACTAAATACACCCCTTTTGTCATTCCTTTCCTCTTTTCTCTAAACCACCACTTCCAATCACCGAGTCTGCGACACCATTTTAGGTGATCACAAAATTAAAAAAATTCAGAAATTCCAAAAAATACTTTAAAAAATCATAATTTTTCTTTTTATAAACTTTGACCAACCAGTTTCGACCATAGACACCCCGTCGACAATGATTTTTCGAAGAAAGTGAATATGGTCGAAAAAATATATATATTTTTTAAAAATTCGACCATTCATTGTCGACCAAATACACTCTCGTCAACAATAATTTGTTGGGATATTCTATATCCTTATATTTTGTATTGATAAACCAAATATACTTTTAATATGATAAATTGTATTGTATAGACAACTTCATTATTCATCCTTTAATAGATTAGGATCTGGTCGATATAAACAGAGTAGAAGACCATCTGTAGAAGACCAAAACATAAGACAAATCAGAAGACCCGAAAGAAAGCTGAGTAAAAACAGTAGAGTAAAATCTGTTGTGGAAAGTTAGCTGAGTAAAGACAGCAGCTTAGTAAAGACAATAGAGTAAAATCAGCTGTGGAATATCAGCTGATTTAGATCCGTTAGATAGCTACTATACAGCTGACGTGGACCAATAGAAACGCGACAACAGTTGTACGGATCTGACACAAAAGCTGCAGAATCTTTAAAGTATAAGATACACTGAATATTACATGTAAATGTAATATTTAGAGTATCAAATCAAAAGATTGTTTTTCCTAAAATAGTGGGATTTGATTATCATCATCCAACGGTTAATATTTCAAATATACACTATATATATAGGTTCATTATCATATCTCATGTGTGGAAGGGTGATGCAAAGGCTGAGCAAAATGCATAAGTGTTCATCAAATCAGAAGAGCTTAAGAACACCTTCAAAGAAGAAATCAAACAAGCATCCATACATTTACCCCCAGTGAGTGAACTCATCTAAGCCAGCATTGTCATATATATATATATATATAAGAGAAATTTTCAATCCTAGCATAAAACAGATTGTAAGGGAATTTCTCATCCTACTCGAATCCTCCTTCTATCCTAAACCCTTAGAAGCCACGGCGAGTTTCTCACACTAGGTACAATCATGTTAACCACTATAGAGGGTACTTGTTCCCTCCCCAACAAGTAGATCCTTATACATAGAAAGTAGTTGTATATCTTGATCAAAAGTCTTTTCTTGGGACTATAAAGTTAGCAAGACATCTACCATGGGATAATATCATGTAATGAGACGTGAGAGTGGATGTAAGATATTGAGATCTGAACCACTATAAATCTATGTGTTATTTACTGCTTTAGCATGCATATTTACATAGCATATGTTTAACAAAGAAAAGGTTTTTGTATCAGCTGATACACTGCATAAGAGATTTGCTATATTCGAAAGTTCATATTCAGTAGACACCAAGTCAGCTGATATCATAAAATGTGTGTATACATGAAATAATTTTTTTTTAATTTCCATGAGCAGTGTAGACGAGTGGAATCCTTAAAATGGGCCACACTACAATTCCGCACACGCTTCTCTATCAACTGATCTAATCAGCAGACTAGTTAGTTCTAGACTCCTAACAAATCAACTGACCAAGTCATCTGTATAGAAGAGTTATTTTGTTTTCTACACTTAAACTCTATCAGTTGACATCAAGTCGTCTGATATTTCAGTAGAATCGTCTGTTATTTTAGTTGAAAATGGGACCATCACAATTTGTCGACGAAAGTGTATTTGGTCGACATCACATAGTTGAATTTTTTTTTTAAAAAGAGAAGGGTTTCTACATAAAGTAGGAAACCCTAACCAACAAAATAGGGGGCAGAAAAACCTGGGGTAGCCGACATCTTGGACAAAATTAGAGGGGGCGGCCAGTGTATTGGGTAGAGCCGGCGGCGGCGGCGAGTGGTTGGGTGGGGGGGGGGCAACAGCAGATGGGGAGGAGAAGGAAGAGAGAAGAAAAAAAAACAGGGGAAGAGAAGGAGGGAAGAAGGAAGAAGAAAGAAGAGGTGGGGCGGCGAATCGGGGTGGGGTGGGATGGGCCGGCACCATGGGCGGCGAAACGGGGGAAGAAAAAAAAATGGAAAGAAAGTATGATGAATACCTAGTGTATTAAATTTAGTTTTAATGTTGTTATTTCTTTAGTATTTATGAATACCAAGCTTTTTGTTGGACTTATGCTAAAATAAAAGGAGTTTTTTAAAGGAGCTTTTGTCCCACATCGGATGTGAGGAAAGAAGGGAGGACTTCCTAATCCTATATAAGGAGTCCTTAGGTTTCTGTTACAATTGCACCAATCAATACACTTTAGTCTTGTATTTGATTCTAGTTTAAATTCCTTTCTTATATTCTCTTGTAATAGAGTTCGTGAGAAAGGTGAGAGTCATTGAGTGTCAAAAGAGAGGAATTATGTGTGATTGTAAAATTTTATCATATAGTGATCTCTTTGGTGGGTGGGTCGTGGTTTTTCTCCGGTTTTGGAGTTTCCACGTTAAATTCTTGTGTTGTTGATTGTGTTATTTCTTCATTTTATTTCTTATTTATTTTTCGTCTGCCCTTGGGGAATTAAGGGCGGAGAAACGGTATGTCAAAGACTTTGAGTGCAATGAAGTATGACATGGAGAAATTTGATGGAAGAATCAGTTTTAGCTTGTGGCAAGTGCAAGTTAAGGATGTGCTGATACAATCTGGTGTACACAAGGTGAAGTTAATCAAGGTGGAGCGGCGGCAAATGACTCTGAAACTGTTGTTAACGTTATGATAGAAGATGATTTCCTCTGATTAAGGAAATGAACATCTTTATGGCATGTCCAACTGCCATGAACGAGGATGTGATGACGTTAATTGGACCACATATGCATTGGTTTGGCAAGGATGCAAGGTGTGTGGTGAAAGATGTCGATGGCTGAAGGACTTATAGGAATGCCAAAAGTTAGAAGTTGCACCATAAATTTCAACAGGTATTTTTCGACATGTGTCGAAGGAAATTGTTAGAATGGGTGATTCTAAGTGTTATACTCATATGGTGGAGTAGGTGTTCTCTGTTTTGAGAATGTTGATTCTTTGGTTTAAGAATCATGTTTGTCGGTGAAGACAATAGAGTTTTATTTTATTTTATCAAGGTGGAGTTTGTTGGACTTGTGCTAAAATAAAAGGAGTTTTTTAAAGGAGCTTTTGTCCCACATCGGATGTGAGGAAAGAAGGGAGGACTTCCTAATCCTATATAAGGAGTCCTTAAGTCTTTGTTACAAGTGCACCAATCAATACAATTTAGTCTTGTATTTGATTCTAGTTTAAATTTCTTTCTTATATTCTCTTGTAATAGAGTTTCGTGAGAAATGTGAGAGTCATTGTAGACTTGAAAGAGTGTAGGAGGGTTGAGTGTCAAAAGAGAGGAATTTTGTGTGATTGTAAAAATTTATCATATAGTGATCTCTTTGGTGGGTCGTGGTTTTTCTCCGGTTTTGGAGTTTCCACGTTAAATTCTTGTGTTATTGATTGTGTTATTTCTTCATTTTTTTTCTTGTTTATTTTTCGTCTGCCCTTGGGGGAATTAATTTCCCAACACTTTTATCTCATCGTCTGTGACACATTTAATTTGGTTTAAAGAATTTAATTGCCCATATTTGAGAACTAGTGTATTAAATTTAGTTTTAATGTTGTGATTTCTTTAGCATATATGAATACCTAGATTTTATCTCATCGTTTGTGAGACATTTAATCTGGTTTAAAGAAGAGAGATCAAGAAGAGAGTATACAGAGTTTATGGTTGCTGATGAAGACTATTTATCCTTAGTTGTTAGATAAATTAACTTGTATTTGTAATATCTTTTCCACATCTAATTTTAATACAAGTGTTTATCCTTTTAGCTTCAGACAACATCTCATTGTCTTTATCAGAAGTTATTTGTTTTATTTACATTATTGCTACTAATAGATTTGGATTACAAATTCTTTTTAACTGATTTGATAACTTAGATAGTTAGTTTTGGCTACATCAAAAAGGGGGAAATTGTTGGGATAGTCATCCACCCCTAATCTAATTGAAATGAATAGGTTTAATTTTGATGGCCAAAGCCAGATCAGTACACCAAGTGTTAGTATAATAATTTGTAATATAGTAATAGGTTACCTAAACTGTTTTATAAAGCATAGAAGTAAAGAATAGAAGTCTAAGTCTTAGTATGTGGGATCAACTGTATGTATATCAATTGATACCACATCTGATCAACACGCGTATTCTCAAGACTTGAAGAGTAGAAGACTAAAGATTAGAAAACCTCGAAGCTCATTAGTGAAATCAGACAGAAAGGTCCTTGTGTACCTTATCAGCTAATAGAAGTTATATGATAATCTGTAACAAACTAAAGATGACCAGCAGATGTGAGCTTCACCAGATCTTGTCTAAGGAAGCCTTAAAGAGCATTAAAGGCAAATGATAACAGAAGACAAAGAGAATGTCGGATAACATCTAATTGTCTCAAATAGAAGACAAGACTACAAGTCTAACAACTCGTCTAATGTGGACCAATGAGAAGATGACAACACAACTATTTTACTTGACTTGGACTAGGGTTTCAAAGATCTTTGCAGAGTCGTACAATGCATTAAATGGACATTTAATGCACATTCATTTTTTAAGGTAATGTCGTACAAGAAATCAAGGAAAACATCAAGTCATGAAGATCTCGACCCAAATATAGAAGATATGTTGCAACAGCTAGTTCTCACTAACGGCTAGTTCCGAGCTCATTTCACCAATAAATACAAGACATTGTTCATTGGAACAATAATGGAACAATAAAGAACTCATCAGGTGTACTCAAGATCATTTAGCATTCTGAAAAGCCTACAATCGAGTTTTATAGAGCCATAAGTTTATTCTCATCCTTAGCTCTAAATTTTCGATCCTAAGTCTGTTTTAAGATTCATATCTTTAGAGTTTAGAAAAACAGTGTATTTCTTTCACACTGAGTTGGTTATTCACACATATTTTATTTTACAAGTTAGAAACCAACCCCTTTGTAAAGAGTACTTGTTCTTTATACAACAAGTAGATCCGTATACACCAAGGCATGTGTATCTTGATCAAAGGTCTTCTCTTGGGACTATAAAGTTAGCAAGGAATAATTTCACAAATTGAGTCATGAGAGTGGACGTAGAACAAGTTGTTTGTACCACTATAAATACTTTTGTTCTTTACTGTTTTATTGCATTACTTATTATTATACTATTTATACATAGATTGATAAAACATAGTTTTCAAAAGAGTCCAAATCACTAAGTATAGATTTTACAAATCAGTAGAAAACACTATCAGCTGATAGCATTCATTGGTTGATAAAGTGATTATTTATTAAAAGATTTTCATTCAACTCACGAGTCTAAATATTTAGGGTCTACACATTTTTGCACTAGTAGCTCTTGAGATAGCTTTCCAACTGACCAACTGATATAATAATCAGAAGATTTGTTATCTTTATCTGCTACTCACACTCACACTCTAAATTAGATCATATTATCTGCATCAGACGATAGAGCATATAGCTCTTTTGATCATCTCATTTCAATATCCCTTGAAAATTTGAGGTGATTAAGGTCAGCTCCAAATGGACCAAATGTAGTAAAATTCCTCGGACAAATAATTGGAGCCCATTATTATTTTTAACCATTCTTTTCTTTTTTTTCTTTCAATTATTCTATTTTTTTATGAATTTTTTTTTATTAATTGTATTTTTTTTTTTGTTCCTCTTTTATCTGTAGTGTACAGTTGGTTATATATATATATTTTTTTTTTAAATTTAGTTGCTCCATAATAAATCAATTAATAATTTATTTCAATATAAATTCAAAAATAATTTATTTTATTTATTAATTAATTTAATATATTAAAATAAATAAAGTAAGAAGTATTGAATGAATTAGATGATATAGATAGTGGGACCCTGAAATAGTAACAATTGTACCTAGTGGTTGAGAAGTAGAGATAAAAATTGATAGGTATAAATTACTTTTGACGTGGCACATAAGGTGACAAAAAATTGTACATGAGATTGGGTATATGAGTGTGTCCTTGATTAGCTGATGTGACATCTCTTAAATGAAACAACATTGTTTTTTATTTTGATCTAATCTCGAAACGTTAAATTTGAGCACAGATGAGGATGTCTAAAAATCTAAATTGCAAAAATATTTAAAGGTGATGATTTTATTTGCAAGTATTAAAAATTTAGATTAAATTGCATCCCACACCGGGTTATAATACAAGACTATCCCCATGTGAAGGGGTCAATGCAAGCCTTCCTTCTTGACCATGGTTTTGAGGCGGAGTTAGAGTTTCAGTCTGTATCAGTGTTATATTGTCTTAAATTACGTCTCTTCTTTCTTTCTCCCCAACATGCCGCTTCTTCGTCTTCTCCACAATTTTTTTTTCTTTTCTTAGCAATTCTCATCATTACTCTAAATAATTTTTTTTTCTTATTTTATTCTTCATCCATTTATATATATGTTTTATTTCATTTTTTTATTGAATTTGATCATATAATAATACACTTTTCTACATATAGTAACACATTTGTGTCCATATAGTAACACATTTTTTAATAATTTAATGTGTTACTATAATGTCAAATATGCATTACTCAAAGGACAATTATGTATTACTTGTCATTAAAATAACATATATTTGTCATTACACATTAGCTTTCTATCATTTTTTTTAAATGTTCTAATATTGCATGTGCAATATTTTTTACTCGTTACCTTACATATCTTTTTTATAACTTTTTTATAAGTAACAATATAAAAGGGTACAGTTATTTCCACCTCCATCATTTTTTTATACACTCTCCTAATTAGCTCACTCTCCTGGGATATTGAAATTACTAGATGCACTCCCCATTAATTGTCCAAACTACTCATCTCTCCTTAACATTCCCTTAGTAGATACACCCCAAAACTTCTAAGTAATTTCTTGTTCTTCTCTTTCTCCATTTCTCTGCAATTTTTCCACCCTCTCCTTCCTCTGCTGCACAATATATTTTTCTGCAAAAATTATCACTCCCTCTCTCGCCTCACCTCTTGCATACTAATATAATTTCCTCCTCCAAAGTCCAAACCCAATCCTTGCCTCCCACCCCTGCACACGTTCGTAAGTTTTTCTTTTTATGTTTATATTTAAAAAAAAATTTGATGAACCAAGGTCCAAAACGATGAAGCATTTCGATTAAATATTGTAAAAAAACCTTACAATTTTTGGTTACTTTTTATCGAAATTTGTCAATTTTTATGGATTTTTTTTCGGCAATTAAACTAGTGTCAAAATATACACTTTTTTCGATAAACTATTGTCGAAAAAAGTGTATATTTCAAAAATGATTTGTCGAAATACATTAAGGTTGTGTTTGGATAGAGGGATTTGATTTGAGTAGGTATTTCAAATGAAATAATTTAGAAATAGATGATTTTAAATGACATGATTTTAGTGAGGATTTCAAATTCATTCAATTTTAACTAAAAATTGTATGGGCAAAAATTTAAGTATTTGAAATCCATTCATTTACTTTTTAATTCAAACAATTGAAGTGGATTTGGATGGTGAATTTGAAATTCATAGATCAAATTTCTCACTGCCTAAACTTTTTTTCGAGATTTCTAAGAATGTATTTAAAAATTTTGAATTTTTTTACTAAAATTCCGACATCGATTGAGCGGCCGCCACTGCAATTTGTTAAATGAGATGGTGTATCTACTAAATTAGAAATTAGAGTTTGTATTTAAAAAAACGTTGGAAGCATTTTACAACATTAGTAAAACACTTCAATAAATAAAGGAGGAAGTGTATCAAACAAAAACGTAGGTGCAAATAAATGTACCCACCTAGCAAATACTGTAGAACGAACTTAGAAAAAAAGCTAAACTCTGGACCAATGTATGTTAGATTATTTAACACTTAAAAATCATGAGATATGATGACCCTCAAAAAAAAATCATGAGATATGAATAAGGTCAAATGTTTTTTTATGTTATGAATTTTATTCAACTACTCTTATATCTATATTCAAATTATAATTTTTTTTATTTATAAATAATTTTTTTATTTAAAAGTGAATCCTACTATACCTTACCATACCTCATTACGTCTACTTTATATAATGAACATAATGAATTTTGATGATTATTTATAACCTTTTGGACTGAAGTTAAGTTTTAGGATTTTAAAATGCTGAAACACTTGTCCCCTAGTAAATGAGTTTGATTGGCGGAGGTGCTAATTTATAAAGGAGTTTATTTCTTATAAGAGACCTACTATATATAAAGGCACAAATTTAAATGATTACAAATAACTAAGGTCCTAAACTTACATAAAAACCCCGTTATGCCCTTCCTCTTTAAAAATTATAATTAATTTAAATTATAATTTACACTTTTCCGCTAATGGTGTCGCCGCAAGGAGTGAACAAGGGGATGGTGAAAGCAGATCGAGTTGATCGAGAAGAGAAATAAGAAATATGAGATATCATTAGAGGAGGTGGCGAGAAGAGGGACGACATTGCGGTATGTCAGATGATAAATCCTCACGCTGATTACTGGATGAACGCAGGGAAAGGCTTCGCCGGCCATTGATGTTATCTCATATTATGCAATTGAATCCACCATTTCAAAAGATGTTATTATCTCATATCACGCGTGAGGATTTGAACTTTAATAAAATCCACCATTTCATTTTCAGGTGATATTATCTCATATCATTTCAAAATGATTTTGTTATTTATTGGTTTCAATTTTTTTTTTGTTATTTCTTACTTTTAGATGGAATATAATTGGTTTTTTAAATTGGTATATGTCGATGCTAAATTCTCACGCTAATTTTCTCGATTATGCAATATATCCGACTTCATTATGATAAATTCTCACGCTAATTTTCGTGCATGCCTGTATGGGTATTTAAAGTCAAATGCCCAAGTGTATAATAATTAATATTCTGTCAATATTTAGTTCGAATGAGTTGCATTATTGAGACGACGTCAACTGGAATTATGGAGTACTTAATTATTTATAATGTTATGCAATTTTTTTTGTTGTTTTTATGCAATGTGTTGTTTATGCAATTACATCATACAATTTTCTACATAGGTAAAAAGAACAAATAACATAAACATATAAGTATATTTATGCAATTATTAATATATAATGAGTGGAGAAGTTTATTGGTTCATAAATTCAAAAATCTTATTTCACAATTTTTTTTTAAAATGAATATATTCCAAATATCTTGCATATATATATTTATTCCGAATATTTTTTAAATATAATAAATATTTTAGAAAATCTTATGACACATATATTATTCTATTACATATTATCACGTATTTTAAGTAAGTTATATGCAACATATGTTTGCATACGTCAACAAGAATATGTAACAATTTTTTGCGTATATGTTTTCAAATCTGCATGCATATGTCAACAAGAATATGTAACAATTTTTTTTTACGAATCAGATTAGTGAGTTGTCACCTATAAAATATTAAAAAAATATATGTATAATGATTTGGTATAACAAATTTGAATTCTGGTAGGATAATAAATGACGCAATTTTTGGGATTGCTTTCCATAATATATTTTTTAATGGTTGGCTTATTAATTATATGTAATTTTGTAATTTAATTAATAATAAGGGTAGATTAGTACATTTATCATTGATTTTGTCCTTATTTGAATTTTTAAAAAAATTGTCTTTCTATACAAATTATATATGTGAAATGTTCTTTTGAACAACTCCCCCATGTAAAACTTTGACAAATTCCCCCAAAAATATTAAATGGCGTGTGGAATGTAGGCGTTTCTTCTAGCAATTATTACATTTGACATTTAAAGATATTTCACAAGATTTGATGAAATACCCCATTGTTTACGCATTTATTTATAGTTAATTGGAAAGGGAATTGAAAGAATTCACTCTCAATTAAAATTCCCAATTTGGTGGAGTTAACTTTCAGCAGGAATCGAATCCAGAACATGAAAATTTCGTCTCATTTAAAAGTTCGAACTTACGGAAATGTGGATAATTAATTCTTGTATATGAATTCCTATTTATAGAGTGGAGTTATTCAATTCATTCTCTCTAATTTTTCCTTCATACGTTTCCTTCCCCACTTATTACCACCACCACTACACCAATAACTTCTCCTTCTCCCTCTTTTTTTTTTTTTTTTTTGTAGTAGTGTAAGTCTGTCGTCGTCCACCACCACCATTTACATCTGCTCATCGTCGCTTTCACTCTTTTGCGATAGCTCTGCCCACCACTCGTCGTCACCGTCTTCGTCGCATTCGGAGCGGTAGCGTTTCTAGCTCGAACGATTGGTGGGATTTGGAAAGGCCTAGTTTCTATCTTAGTTGAGATCAATGAGTCAATCCTCCCTGATGGCGATATGGTGGCCGATCGGGTAAGAGATTAGTGGGTTGGTCTGCTATGGACTCGAGTGCATGTTGTGCACCCTAGTCCATGTTGCACTTTTCAGTTTATTGACTTACACTTTTTGGTAAATGGTGTTGCACTTTTCAATTATTAAACTGTATAATAATATTTTTAGTAATAATTGAAAAGTGCAACACCATTGACCAAAAAGTGTAAGTCAGTAAAACTGAAAAATGCACATGGACTATGGTGCACAACATGCACTCGAGTGCATACTAGACTTTACCGATATTAGTTGATCTAGTTTCCTTTTCTACTTTTCTTAGTTATTTTATGTGTTTAATTTATTTTTCTTTTTATTTTCCTTGTATTTGGTTTCTCTTCTCTTTTTTAGGTCATCATTCTCTTTGTGGTGCTTGTGTTTCTTTGGATTCTAACCTTTATGGTGTTTTAATGTCTTTGATTTTTAAGGTGCTTAGATGTTTTGGATCTTGGTTCTTGGTGAATAATTGCCTTTATTTTTCTTTCTATTTTTTTTGTGTGGATTTTGTCTCGTATTAAGAATGAAAAATTGGACATGATTTCTAGGGCAAAGTGTTTACTTTTTTTCCCACTTCTCACGATTGGAGCGGGCAGCGATGTAAAACTTCTTCTTCTTCTATGACAATTGTTATTGTGCCTGGCCCTTTTCCGATTGCGAGCATGGTACATATGGTGCTTCCCATGTTGACTACATTCGATTTGCTAGGGTTTATTGATGGTTCTATTGAACCACCGCCGCCGACAGTTACTTATGCAGAAAGTGTTGAGTCGCTAAATGTGGAGGTAGTTACGTGGCACTAAAAAAATCAGCGCGTTCTCAATGTAATCTTTTCGAATCTGACCTAGGAGTCGATGGCAGAAGTGGTTGGTTGCACCATCTTTGACACCGTGTGGTTAGTTTTTTTCTCATTCCTCAACACGAGCGAATCAGCTTCAAGAAGAATTGTTTTTCCCCCGTCGTGTCTCTCTTTCTGTTGTGGACTACAACTGAAAATTCAAAGCTCCGTGTGACCAAATATCGACAATTGGTCGTTCGATCGATGACCTAGACAAAAACATTTGGTTCTAGAGAGGCTTGGGTCCTCAATTTATAAGTTTTGCGGACACCTGAATGATGATGTCTCTAGTTATCTCCTTTCATGACATGCTGCATCAAGTGCAACAATATGATATTTTCACTTGGGCGATGGAGTCGGGGCCCTCTTCTGCACATGCGGCGTTTGTTGCTTCTAATCGTGTCGGTCACAGTTCGGGCGGCCAACTTTCTGCTCCACACTCTTTAGGCTCATGCTAGACTGCCTGTAACAATTTTGGTCACCGTGGGCCTAATTCCGGTGGTCGTAGTGGTCGTGGGTAATCTAATGGTGGACGAAAGCCCTACGTTCATTGTTGCTCGATATGTCGTAGGGAGCCTTATGCTGACAAGTGCCCCCAATTTCTTCAAGTCCGATCTCTTGCTCCATTCTCGGCCTAGCTTGCGTGGACATTTAACACCTCATGCGACAGTGGTGCAAAAATCGACCTAGGCGTTCCCAAATGTCGCAATTTCCTTCAAGTCGGCAAAGTAAGTCCGCCGTGATATTTGGCGGGCCAAGGCACCTCATATGTGGTCTGATTAGAGATGTTAAGATGGGGAAAAAAAATCTCACCAGTTTGCCCCCGCCTAATTATTGTCAAAATTGGAGATAGTATGTCGCTACTGTCGAGATTGTGAATTCCTGGTGATGGGGGCGACGACAATACATACATGCGATGAGGGCGGCTATACGCAGGTTTTAGGCTACATGGGCGGTCAAATTTGGTGTTTTGCGGTGGCGACTAAAATGGTGGCCAAATTTGGTGTTGTGGTGATTTGCAGCCATTTTGTAACTTTTGCTTTGTTGTTGTTGCGTATCGAGTGATTGGAAATTAGGTTTTACTCCTTCATTAACCTATTATGAATTCTTATTGGGCTTTGTAAACTATTGGATCAATGGGAAATAATTTATTTGGTCTCAACAAATAGTTATCCCAATGCCTAACATAAATTAATAAAAAATAAAAATCAACAACAATTAGTCTAGGCGCTAGGCTTTGAAAACGCCGTATTAGTCATTTCCGACTTCTACAACCTTGCTCATGCCAAGTCTCCTACTCTACTCCGGATTGGTATGTTGAGTCGGGTGCTTCGACTTAATGACAACTCAAACATCTACTTTCGATTCTTTTAGTTGTTATATTGGTAATAGTTCGGTTGTGTTCGGTAACGATCACTCTTTCCCAATTACTTCGATTGGTATTGTCTAATGTCATTCGTTTACCGGACGTTTCGGTGGTTCCACAATTAACCAAATTCTTTTTATCTACCAGCAAACTTACATCCGATTTTCTGGTTAATTTTTTTTTTTTTTTTTGAAAAGTTAATTGAAATTCAGAATCGAGTGATCAAGGAGATCCTAACACACGTTCGGCGTGATAACATGTTATATATTTTGGAACGTGGGCATCCCGCACTAGTTGTTGTGTTATGTTCAACGGAGTTGAAAGCAAGTTTTTATTTATGACATTTATGTTTGGGGCAAGTCCCATTTTCAATTATTTATGATTTGAATAAATTATGGTTTTTTCCGTTTATATCTTTATTACCTACTCCTAGAATATGCTCTTCTTTCAAAATGACTAAGAGTAAACACTTATCTTTTGATATTAACGAGAAACGTGCTAATCTTGTGTTACATATGGTGCATTGTGATTTATGGGGGCCTACCTTGATTACTTTGTTTGACGGTTATCATTATTATGTTGTATTCGTTGATGATTGCCCTTGTTTTTCTTGATTTACTTGTTACATGCTAAATCATAATTTTATGAGGTTCTCGTGCATTTTTACACTTTTGTATGAAATTAGTTTTCTTGCACCGTTAAGGTATTCGAGAGCGATGGTAGTTTAAAGTTTGTTAATGCTCGGGTTTGTGCTTTTATGGACTTGCATGACATACACCATCGCCTCTGTAGTCCATACACACCTCAATAAAATGGTCGTGTTGAACGTAAATACCGACATATTTCAAAACTGAGATTGTCTGTGATGTTTCATTCTCATGTTCCGGCTTGTCATTGGTTTAATACTTTTGCTACAGTTTTATATGTGATAAATCATTTATCTTTTGTGTTGTTGGCCAACAAGTCACCATTTGAGTTGTTGTATGGTTTTGCACCGAATATGTGTGCTAATTTTAAACTTTTTTATTGTCGTGTATATCCATATTTACATGATTAAACTGCCAACAAACTGGTTCCTCGCATTCGTCCATGCATCTTCTTCGGTTACAATAGTGCATATATACAAGGGATATTGGTGTAACGATCCTTAAACCTCACGGGTCTTCAACACTCATGCTCAATTCGATAATTTTCCCTTACTTTAGCTCTGCTTTTGATACGGCTACTTCGTCCCTCAATATGACAAGTTTTTTGAAACTCGGGTCTAACGTTTAAATTCGACCGTCTGCCACCAATTGTGTCAAGCCCCTCCTTCACTTTTTTGTGTGTCATTTATGTTCGATTGATCAGGTTGTGCCCCTTTAATAGGAACCACACGTCCTGGTTCAACCAAATTTAAACCCGCATCCGATTCATCCAAAAGTATGGTATTGCGTAAAACGTCTATTTCCTCTTGCATGGTGGAAAGCCACTCTTGTGACTTGGCGATAAATTTAAAACCACGAGGCTCCGTAGAGGCAGGCAGACTTGAAATCAAGGTAGAGGTGGCAAAATTAATATGATATTTGGCCTTAAAGATGCCATATTTACCTCAGGGCGCCATCTGATGAGATGGTGGTAGCAGGGGTCGAGCAGGTAGCTCGGGTGATAGAGTTGGAGGGTCGAGCGTAGCCAGGGGACTGGGAGGTAGAACCGGGGGCTCATCAATCGTAGGAACTACTACGACAGGGGAACAGTCGAATTAGAGGTGCAGGCCGAGCTTGGGGTTAGATGCGCCGTAAGCTAACACAAGGGTGCCGGGACGGACAACTAAGGAAATAAAGACGACGAGGTAACCCTAAATTCCAAAAATTTGAAATATCAAGTGAAGACTCAAGAGACAAACGTAAACCCCCTAAAAATGTGAAACATGCCTCGTCTAATTGAGCATAATGTTTGATGAATACCCGAGAAGAGTCAGGATCAAAACATCGAAAACCCTTATGCATACCACTGTAGCCTAAAAAGATGCATGAATGGCTATGTGGGGCCAACTTGTGAGAAGCATGTGCTGGAACACGCCGGTGAAGGCGGTCCGTCGCCAAGTTCGTTGTTGGGTACCAAACGTATAAAAAAAATTAAAACCTAAACATGCATCTAAAACAAAGTTTAGATTTGTTACCCTTGAAGATCGAGGCATTGATTCTAATCTACAGATCTTCTATTCTGTTTCCCAACTTCGCTCGAACACCGGGTGGACGGCGTGCTATCAAACGTGGAGAAGGTGCCTCAATTTCGTCTCCTTGAAACCCTAGCCGTTTTTCTCAATTTTGTGTGTGCTAGGGTTTCAAAACTAATTTGAGGCTCCTATTTATAATCTCCATAAGTTCATGGGCCAAACTAGGGATCCATTAGAAGGTATAGGGTTTGGGCTTCTTACAGGCCCAAATACTCTTATGTTCAGCCTAGAACATATAATTTGGCCCCAAAACATTAATTCATTCCACTAGAGAATTAATGTTGCACTCCCGTCCTATCCCGAACCGAATCAGGGCTTCTATTAGACTTTATAATTCCCCGTGTTTAAGATATCACACATCCATTAATTATTAAAGCTTCTGACTTCTTTAAATAATTCATCTATATAATTCCTTGAGTAGTACCACTCAGCCTCGTTGTCGTATGAATTAAATCCACCTGCAGGGTTTAGTACGACAATCCTTTATGAGTTTCCTCAAGGGGACGTCACCAACCTGTATTTCCAGCACACAGTGCCCTAATGCCAATAAGTAAACATCATGCGAGCGTTGCCACTACCCAAAATACGGAGCGTGAAGAATCTACCAAGATTCTCACATATGGTACATCAAAGTAGTGAACAAGTACCCCACACATCTAAATATCACACTTAGGGTTAAGAATCATAAAAGTCACCAAGACCTCCAGTTCTTCACAACAATCAGAACAGAAGAACATGTCTTATTTATGATCCATTCAGTACGCCACAGCGCACTAGTACAAACTAATGACCAAGATAAGCCACTAACAAGTTTATACTACAACTTAAACCAATAGTTGTGTCCAGAACTATCTCAGTTGTGAATACTGTTTATATCTTACAAGGAACTGACAATGTGATCTTCTGTGTGACTACAAACGCACCACATCGTCTACAATGTAAGATAAACAGACATACAAGTAATCACAAAGAATGCAATAATGTGAAAAACCATTTATTTCAGATAATAAGGAAATCAAATATACATCCATAAAAGACACATAAAGACATTAACATATCTCCCACTTATACTCAAAATCTAGCTTGTAATACATCGTAAACCAAGACCCTCTACATGATTCTCAAAGACTTTTATTGCTAGAGTCTTTGTGAAAGGATCAGCTAAGTTATCCAATGACGCAATCTTAGCCACAACCACATCTCCTCGATTTATGATGTCTCTTATAATATGGTACTTGCGCTCTATGTGTTTACTTACTCTGTGGGCTCTAGGTTCTTTCGAGTTTGCCACTGCACCCGCGTTATCACAATAAATAGTGATACACATCGACATACTCTGAGACACCCCTAATTCCAGAAAGAAATTACGTAGCCAGACAACCTCTGAGGCAGCTACGTACTCAGCTTCCATAGTGGAGTCCGCGATGCATTTCTGCTTCACACTTCTCCATGATATGGCTGCGCCTCCCAGCATAAACACATAACCCGAGGTTGACTTCCGTTCATCTCGATCAGCTTGGAAATCTAAATCGATATAACCCAAAGGAATCAAACTGTTTGATTGGTATACTAGCATATAATCTCGAGTCCTTTTCAAATACTTGAGAATATGTTTTACAACAGTCCAGTGTCCTTGACCAGGGTTAGACTGATATCTTGCTACCATGCCGACTACATAGAAAATATAAGGCCTCGTACACAGCATCGCATACATAAGGCTTCCTACAGCCGAAGCATAAGGAACCTTAGCCATCTCCTCTATCTCTTTCTGTGTCTTAGGAAACATATCCTTAGACAGAGGGACTCCATGTCTGAAAGGTAGTACACCCTTCTTGGAATTCTGCATGCCAAAATGAGCAATCACAGTATCAATGTAAGACGCTTGAGATAAACAAAACATTCTCTCTTTTCGATCACAAGTGACCTTAATACCAAGAATGTACGATGCTTCTCCCATATCCTTCATTTGAAACTGTTCTGAAAGCCACATCTTTACGTCTGATAATACTTTCACATTGTTGCCAATAAGAAGAATATCATCTACGTATATTACTAAGAATACCACTATGTCTCCGTCACTCTTCTTGTACACACAACTTTCATTTTGACATTGTTCAAATCCAAAAGATTTGATCACCTCGTCAAAACGAATGTTCCAAGACCTGGAAGCTTGCTTTAGCCCATAAAGAGACTTTTTCAACTTCCAGACTAGATGCTCTTGGCCTTTCTTCACATAACCCTCGGGTTGCTGCATATAGATGTCCTTATCCAAATTTCCATTAAGGAAAGCTGTCTTGACATCCATTTGCCAAATCTCATAGTTCATGTGATTAGCTATGGATAAAAGAATCCGGATCAATTTTAGCATGGCTAATGGTGAGAAGGTCTCGTCATAGTCGATTCCTTCTTTCTGGGTAAAACCCTTTGCCACCAACCGTGCCTTAAAAGCAGTAATCTGCACATCAGATCCTCTCTTACGTCTGTAGACCCACTTACACCCAACAATTTCTTGTCGTGGGGAAGTTCACTTAGGTCATACACTTCCATAGCATCCATAGATTCAATTTCTGAATCCATGGACTTGTGCCAAGACTCTGCATCTTTGTCTTTGATTGCCTCTTTGTATGTCCAGGGGTCGTTATCATCATGTTCATCGCTTGGAATCAAGTCAATAGACTCTCCCACAAACATGAAACGATCAGGTTGGCGAGCAACCCTCCCACTACGACGAGGCAATGTATACAAAGGTTCATCAGAGTCGCCACGTTGTGCAGTCTCTTGTGGTATTTCCTCTTGCACACTCGGTGTGCTATTGTCTCCTCTCAACTCATTTAAAATGATCTCAGTATTGGACTTATGCCCATTCATATAGTCTTCTTCTAAAAATCGGGCATTGGTACTCACCACCACCCTCTGATCATTAGAACTAAAAAAATAACCACCTCTCGTTCCCTTAGGGTATCCTACAAACAACCGTACTTCAGTTCTAGGTGCCAACTTATCAGCTTCCTTGTTCAGCACATGTGCTGGACAACCCCAAATCCGAATGTGGTTTAGACTAGGCTTTCGCCCAGAACACAATTCAATCAGAGTTTTTGGAACCACTTTAGAAGGTACATAATTTAGAAGGTACGCTACTGTTTCTAAGGTATATCCCCAAAAAGAGGTAGGTAATGAAGCATAACTCATCATCGATCTCACCATATCTAATAGAGTCATATTCCTTCTCTCAGCAACGCCATTCTATTGCGGAGTACCAGGTGTGGAGAGTTGTGATCTAATCCCGTTCTCTAATAAGTATTGCCTAAATTCATTGCTAAGGTATTCGCCACCACGATCAGAACGTAGTGACTTGATACTCTTACCATGACGGTTCTCCACTTCTGCCTTAAATTCTTTGAACTTGCCAAAGCATTCAGACTTGTGGCGCATCAGGTAGATGTATCCATATCTTGAGTAATCGTCAATAAAAGTGACGAAGTAATCAAAGCCTCCTCTAGCTTGAACAGTCATAGGCCCACACAAATCAGAGTGAATCAATTCCAACACTTCATTGGCCCTATTCCCCTTGGCCTTAAAAGGCCTCGAGGTCATCTTGCTTTCCAAACAGGATTCGCAGACTGAGAATGGTTCCACTTGGAGAGACTCCGAAAACCCACTACTTACCGGTCTTTGAATCCTTCTTAGGTTGACATGACCCAATCTTAGATGCCAAAGGTATGTTTGATTCAACTTAGAAGGTTCCTTTCTCTTTATTTAATGATGATGATAAATGAGCTTCAGTCACAGTATGATATGCACAAGTAATAGTATAAAGATTGTTTTCCAACGTGCCAGAACAAATTAAAGAGTCATTTCTCATAATAACAACATTGTCATAAAAAACAACTGAGCATCCATCCAAAAATAACTTCGAAACTGAAATTAAATTCCTCCAAAAATTCGGCACGTATAAAACGTTCTTTAATACTAAAACAGAATTAGAAAAACATAAGTGCACGTCTCCCCCTGCAACTACTGATACTATCGCCGCGTTGCCCAAACTAATAGTAATCTCGCCCTCACTCAGTTCCCTTGTCTGCAGAAACCCCTGCAAGGTATAATAAACATGGTCAGTGGCTCCTGTATTCACTACCCAAGAAAAGGCAGAACAAGCCGCAAAACATGTTTCAACAACTAAAGCGAGAGACGTACCAGAGTTGTCCTTTTTCAGGAGAGGACAATCAGACTTCCAGTGTCCTGTCTTGTTGCACTTGAAACATTTGCCCTTCGGCTTTTTCATGCCACCAGAAGGCGCCAGTTTCTTGCTCCCACTGCTTTCACCACTACCCTTTTTCTGTAAAGGCTTTTTCTTCTTCTTGCCATTAGACGAAGAAGGTCCAGCCTGAACAGTAACATTGGTTTGTGGTTTCTTGCCTATGAGACCCTCTACCGCGACCAATTCTGTAAGAAGCTCGGCTATTCCTTCTTATTCATGATAAAGTTAACACGGTAGTTCTCAAAGGACTTTGGGAGCGTGTGTAGGATCATATCGATCTTAGTGTCATTATCGATTAATCCTTCGAGGACCTCTATCTCATTCAGATATTCCATCATCTTGAGACAGTGGTCCCTCACGGACGCTCCCTCTGGCATAAATGATGACATAATCTTCCTCATAGCCTCAAAGCGGGCAGCCTTATATTTCTCACCAAAAAGCTCTTTGAGGCTCAACATCATAGCTGCGGCACTAGGCATAGTTTGATGCTGCTGTTGTAAAACATTTAACATCGAGGCCAAAATGTAACAACGAGTCATCTCATCAGCCTTGTGCCACTTCTTATGAGCCTCCCTTTGCTCTTCAGTGGATTCGGGTCCCAAAGGGGCAGGAGTAGGTGTGTCGAGCACAAACTTGTACTCATCTGCAACTAGGACAATGTCCAGAATTCTTTTCCAATCCAAATAGTTTTGACCAGTAAGCTTATTTTGATTTAAGATAACCGTAAGTGGGTTGAATGTCAACATAATGTATCTGAAATAAATAAAATGCAAGCAATAAATCACATAAGTTTGAAGCATAAAACATTGGAAACCTTCCAAACAAACATTCAACACAACCTACAACTGCCCAACAAACACACATGCAAGCCACGTTAGGGTGGTCGTTTACACATGTATTCATCGACCAGACATTTAGTCTTTAATTTCAATAGCACGTCAACTTATCCTTATGACGAATGAAATTAACAGTCGGACTTCAATTGGCCATGTGAATTAGAACAGTGACCCCGTTGGGGGGTTATATTAAAATTCACATCTAAGTGATGACCACAATTTAACAACAGTTATTTTGAATTATTCTTTACTGGTGAACTCATGGATGACACATCCGTTAGGGAAGGTCACACACTTCATCTAAAGATTAAAACATTTTTATTAGAAGTCTTAACTAGTAAGCTCGTGAATGTTGCGCCTGTTAGGGGGAGACTCTAGTGGTCCCACGAGCAACAAACACCTTACTTAAAGATCAATTGTGTATGAATTAATTAAAAAATTCAAGTATTCCACTTAGTCATTTAAACATGAAGATTATTCACAGGCATAGCAACTAAAAAAAAAAAATAAGCATGCCAATCATAACAAGATGCGATAAACAAAGGCAAAATTAAATAAATTCACATCTATCGCAACCCCTAGAAAAACTTATAAAAAAACAGCCTACAATAAGCTATTACAATGATAAAACAGTGGCGCGGACGGATGCCTCGCATCGGCCCCTCACGCAATGCAAAAATCTCGAATACACGTCCACCGACAAAAATTGGCAGAAAACTTCATCAAGACGTTTGAATTAGGTCCCGCCACCGGCTGTCTCAGCGTAGCAGTAACATGTGTAGATCTCGTCGAGACGTTTCCGAAAAGGTCTTACGAGCTGGAAACGGACACCCGAGTCAAAAGTTATGGCCAAAACAGTTTTCACCGTAAAAAAACAGCTTTCACCGTCCAAGGCCATAACCCGAAGACTCGGATCACCGTTTCCAGATCTTCCATCGATACCGCCCGTTCTCATGATAAAGAATTACAATATAAACGAGCAAAACCCTACTACATTGATCTATGAAAAAATTCTATACTACCCACACTTATTATCTGGTGGGAAAAACGATTACAACATCACACAAGGGTTGCGATAGAAGAAAAACCATAAACAATAATTGACAAAAACGAATCCATACAGGAAACAAAAAATTGAATCATTCAAGAGTACGTTTCAGGCAGAGCCAACAATCTACGAATCCAGGCTCTGATACCAATTGCTGGAACACACCGGCGAAGGCGGTCCGTCGCCAAGTTCGTTGTTGGGTACCAAACGTATAAAACAAATTAAAACCTAAACATGCATCTAAAATAAAGTTTAGATTCGTTACCCTTGAAGATCGAGGCGTTGATTCCAATCTACAGATCTTCTAGTCTGTCTCCCAACTTCGCTCGAATACCGGGTGGACGACGTGCTATCAAACGTGGAGAAGGTGCCTCAATTTCGTCTCCTTGAAACCCTAGTCATTTTTCTCAATTTCGTGTGTGCTAGGGTTTCAAAACTAATTTGAGCCTCCTATTTATAATCTCCATAAGTTCATGGGCTAAACTAGGGATCCATTAGAAGGTATAGGGTTTGGGCTTCTTACAGACCCAAATACTCTAATGTTCAGCCCAAAACATATAATTTGGCCCCAGAACATTAATTCATTCCACTAGAGAATTAATGTTTCACTCCCGTCCTATCCCGAACCGAATTAGGGCTTTTATTAGACTTTATAATTCCCCGTGTTTAAGATATCACACATCCATTAATTATTAAAGCTTCTGACTTCTTTAAATAATTAATCTCTATAATTCCTTGAGCAGTACCACTCAACCTCGTTGTCGTACGAATTAAATCCACCTGCAGGGTTTAGTACGACAATCCTTTATGAGTTTCTTCAAGGGGACGTCACCAGCCTGGATTTCCAGCACACGGTGCCCTAATGCCAATAAGTAGACATCATGCGAGTGTTGCCACTACCCAAAATACGGAGCGTGAAGAATCTACCAAGATTCTCACCTATTGTACATCAAAGTAGTGAACAAGCACCCCACACATCTAAATATCACACTTAGGGTTAAGAATCATAAAAGTCACCAAGACCTCCAGTTCTTCACAACAATCAGAACAGAAGAACATGTCTTATTTATGATCCATTAAGTACGCCACAGCGCACTAGTACAAACTAATGACCAAGATAAGCCACTAACAAGTTTATACTACAACTTAAACCAATAGTTGTGTCCAGAACTAACTCAGTTGTGAATACTGTTTATATCTTACAAGGAACTGACAATGTGATCTTCTGTGTGACTACAAACTCACCACATCGTCTACAATGTAAAATAAGCATACATACAAGTAATCACAAATAATGCAATAATGTGAAAAACCATTTATATCAGATAATAAGGAAATCAAATATACATCCACAAAAGCCCACTAAAAGTTTGTTTTATTGTATACACCAACAGCATGCTCACGGAGATATAGAAACACACGATGGTCGAATGGCTTAAAATTACCATAATTCAGAGAGGATCTTAATAACACCTGAAACAATGATTTGTCATAATTCGGAGAGGATCCAAATAGCACCTGTAGAGGGTATAACCAAGAAATATGAAAATAGTCAGCCACAAAACAATATAATAGCGAAAATCATCTGAAGTTGTAACATGGGAAGGGTCCCATCGATCACAATGCACCAAACCAAGAATACCAGAAGCATGTTCCTTATTAAGACAATAGATAATCATTTACTTTTAACCCGCCGAAAAGAGGAGCAAGCACTAAGGTTCTACAAAACTGAAGTAACAGATAAATGCCCTACAGTATTCAAAAGTCTAATAATATCAAACAGAACATGCCCAAAATGTAAATGTCATAAATCATAAAATACCTTTGAGACCTTGGTTCGAACAGCAACGACTAAAGCTAGATGAACCTTCACTAACACGTATAATCCCTAATCAAAACGGCCTCGAGCCACCACTTTCATGGTTGCTCGATTCAAAGTAACAAATGATTTATTAAAAAAAACATGAGACACAACATGTATATCTAAAAGATGAACATTCTCAGATAATGAAGACCAACATGGGTAATATGTAAAGTATTCACATTACCAACAATAACCCGACCATTATTAGATTAATATGGGGCCTACAAATCTAAGTTAGTGATTTAAGACACCATATAATCTGAAGCTTCAATATCAACATACCAATTAGGAGTACTAGTTGAAGAGACATTGCAAGCCGAGTGAAAAGGCTTGAGCGAGTTGGGTAGTAGAGCTCTTGAACGGTAGAACAAAGCGTTGAGGGCACTTGTCCGCATAATGCTCTCACCGTAAAATTTAGAAACAAGAGACATAGGTTTTGTGTCCCCACGCTCTCTGAGTTAGTGCCTCGATTAGAGGAACAACCATTTCGGTTAGAAAACCGATCGTGAGAGAAGGTTGCACCAAACCTAGAGTTATCGTGATGTTGGTCACGGGGCGAGCTAGAATTACCTAGAGAGCGGTTATGGGTCACGAGGGCAACCTGGGCAAGCTCATATACACAGAAAGGCTTGTGCATGATCTCATAAGAAATCACCTGATACAAGATCGTAGAAGGGTGGAATAGGAGTGAAGGTCATATGCATATCAGAGAAGCTACTAAAATGGGGACCCAACCCACGTAAGAACTAATCAGACTTGTTGGATTCATCGATAAGCTTAAACTTATGGCAATATACGCCACAAAGAGAGAATCCTGCTTAAAGAGGGCCAGCTACTCGGGAAACTAAATCGTGGGGGGACTGAGATGAATGACTAAAGGCGGGCTTGAGGGCAAGGCATCTCGTGATGTCTCATAGTCGATAACCTTGGCCAAGGACTCTTGTGTGACCGACGCGAGTAAGAGACTAAGGATTTTTTGGTCCATCAATTTCTATATCGCAAATACCATATTAAGGGAAGGGCCCGAAGGAACCGACGATGGTCAGTAATGGGACGACGAAAGACCCATCAACAAAGTTGAGGAGATCGGTAGAGAGAAGCATGGGGACGACCTATTACACAAGAGGTAATTGGAAGAGGTAAGTTTCATGATTACCATACGAATGCGAACATTCATGGGGATTGCTGGATCGGCCATGATAAGAAAAGACGAGAGAGACTGACTCGTCAGAGAAGAAAGAAAAAATGGCAACAAGAGGGACTTGCTCGTCGGAGGCGTCTGATTTTTGGTGTGAGGGTAGGAAGGGAGAGGGGGGATTCGGGTTTCAGTGAGTATTAGGTTGATATCATGTAAATATCAGATTTGATCACCATTAAATTGGTGAGTGAGATAATTTTGTTATATATAGTCGAGGTATACAACGAGATTTAGTATGAAGAAGATTTGCAAATATATTCTAACTTGTATCGTTTTTTTAACACTTTTTAAATACGTAACAACACGATCCCCACAAGCGTATGGGGTCGATCGTAGTACGTAAGTACGACCAAGTAGTTTGTTCGTCCAAGAATTTAGTTGAATGTAAGTGAATCCCTAAAGTTAAGAGTATTCATGCTATTGTAGTAACTACGTGTGTTTGTTGGATTTTTGGGAATTAAAAACACAAGTATGAAACTAGATTAACTAAGGATGATAAGAAACGAACACAAGAAATAACAAGCTATCTAACTTTCGAGAGAAAGTACAAGAGAAGGGTATTGTCTCGGGTGTTTCCATTTTAGGGGTAATTCAATGAGTTAACGAATCAATTGCATGAATAAACCTATGATTATGGGTTAAGTTAAAGGTTATCACTCCTATGTGTAGACCAATCCCTCGTGAGGCTCAGGTGAACACGTGCATTGATTAGCAATTATAGGATCTAACCAAATACCATAAGATCCTAAGATAGTGTTTCATAAGCACTTTCAACACGGTTACTAATGCTTATGAAACACCCTCTCACTAATCTCCTAGATGACCTCTATTCGATTAGTGTCTAGTGTTGTCGATCTAAGCAATCAACCCTCTCTCGGTTAAGCCAATTACTATGTGAATTTTAATCAGTTAATCCAAGCTCACACCCACACTCTTAATCATGTAACCCAATACGATTGTTGTAATCGACAAAACCAAAGATGCTAGCCAATAGGGTGAATTAATCAATTGAATCAACAACACTAGAAACATAAACACCCAAATACTAAGCTAATCATCCAATGAATCCATAATTTCACTAAACACACATCAAAACATTCACACCCAAGGCAATAAGAGTTTAACCCATGGTTCTAGAAGATAATCCCATGGCTACAACAACAAATATCATCAAACTCATAGTAAAATAGCAATAAAAATGAGAAATTAAGATAATACCAAATTGAATTGCAAAATAGAGTAATATCACCTTAATCATGAAAATGTAGCTACAATGATAATCATCAAACCTATGTAATAGACGATGCCCGATGATAATCATAGCTTGATTCGAAGTAAAAACACCTATTCTAGCTAAGCTAATGAGAAATTCAACTAAAACTATAAGAAAACCTACTACTATGTATTTGTGTGTGTGGAATTGCTTGTAAAAGGAGGAAGACTCCTTTTCAAAACTCAAATTTGGTCTATTTATACTAGGGGTGGAAGTCTTGGAACAATTTTACAATTAAGCCCTTGAAATATGGAGAAAATGGAGCAAAACCCCCGAAAATGGGTCGATAAAAACGTGCACAAAATTTCTTCACTAAGAAACTCGGCCAAGTTGGTGTGCTCGACTGAGTTGGGCCTCAAATTCAGAGTTGCAGGCCATGGTCCCAACTCGGCCGGATTTGTGCAACTCGGCCGAGTTTCCTGGTTGACCAACTTCCACTCGGCCGAGTTAGTGTGCTCGGTCGAGTTGTCCACATTTCCAGTCTCAGGCCATCCCTCGAGCTCGGCCGGATCTGTATACTCGGTCGAGTCCTGAAATTTTGAGTTTTTGAGCAACTCGGCCGAGTCATTTCTGATCCTTGTTTCATGCACAACTTTTGATTCCAATCTCCGATCGACTCGATTCTTTTTTTCATTCTACTCCATTTTTCGAGATGAATTCAATGGTGCAATCCTATTTTTGACCCAGTGAGATATAGACATGTGTTTTGCTCCTAAAAGCCTCGTTTTACCTACAAACATCAACAACACCATACCTTTCTCACGATTAAATCAAATCATCCACAATTGGCTAATGTGAAAATACAAGAAATATAAACTCTAAATATGCACTAAAGTCATGCAATTTAAACCTGAATCATATTCTCTAGATATGGAAAGATCTACTCCTCCGGTCAAGCTTAATAAGTCTAATTTCCTCCTTGGTCCGTACAAACTTAATATGTATGTTCCAAAATGGAAATACTATTTTTATTTTCATCCTTTTCATCACCATTTATTTACTCAAGTTGTCACTCACTTTATTCTTACACAATCACTCTATTAATAAGTAGACCCCACAATACCCCAATAATATCATGTAATATATTTGCTTTAAAAATAAACAATCAATATTCTTTAAAATTTGTGCCAAATAAATTATACTTATTAACTGTTGACGGGGGGAGTACGATGGGTCTTTCTACGGAAAGACAGGCTTCACCCTATCTTATAAAAATCAATACTTCAAATACCATTAGATCATTGATCTGATGTATGAAATTTCTTTTACTCCCTCCGTCCGCCTATAAGTTTTCCATTTTACCATTTTTGTCTGTCCACCTATAAGCTTCCCATACTTTTTTTGGTAAGTATTTTTTCTTACACTTCACTTTACATCTTACTTTTTCTCTCTATCTCTCTTCTCTCTCAATCACATCACTTGTATTATATCTATTATTTAATCACTTTTCTTAATCTTTGTGCCAAAAAGTAACGTGAAACTTATAGGCGGACGGAGGGAGTATATGATTGCATTTTGCATTAGTGAATTTTCTCAATGCAAAATGCAATCGAACTACACTGTTGTATTACTAAATTAAATTAATATATATATATATATATATATATAAATTCAGAAGTATCCTTTTAATTAAAATTAAAAAAATATTTTTTTATAGAATGGCATAAATATCCTTATTATTAAAATAAATATCATTAAAATAATTTACATCCCATAATGTCATAAATAGCTTTATTTATGTCTCATAATTTCGTAAATTGATTAATTTACGTTCCAAAAAAGATAAAAAATTACATCTCATAATTTTATAAATTGCTTAGTTTACGTATAATTTTTTTGTGGAGACACCAAAACGACATCGTTTCACTCACGCTTTTGTTAAGTGCGCATAAAAATTATGGGAACCGACAAAGTTGTAACATGGCCAAACTCGACTTGTATAGCGTGAAAAAATAATGACCATATGGATTTAAAAATTTACAAGTCGGTATTTATAATAATGAAGAAAAATGATGTAAATCGAACAATTTACGAAATTATATGACGTAAATTAAAGTTTAATCTTTTTTGGAACACAATTTAACCAATTTACGAAATTATGGGACATAAATTAAGTAATTTATAAAATTATGAGACATAATTATTTTTCTTTTTTGAAATGTTTTTTAAAAAAATTAAAAATAGGGGACATAAATAAAAAAATTCTCCTTATTCCTTGATAACAATATATATTAATTACGTTCAAAATGAAATACCAAGATGAAATAAGGAATCACTATTTGCATAACAACCATGAATTTCTTGTTAATAATAAAAAAAAGGGAGTCTCATAAAGACTCGACTACTTATATGCACCCTAGTTGACTGGTCAACATTTGTTTTTTTTTTTTTTGAATTGTTTTTAAAAAAAAAAGTGTAAGTCACTATAACTAAAAAGTGTAACACGAAAAGTGTAAATCATTATAACGAAAAAGTGGAACACAAATTTTTATTAAAAAATACAAGTCAATATAACTAAAAAGTGCAACACAATATTAATGAAAAATTTAAATTATTATAACCGAAAAGTGCAATACAATTTTTTACTGAAAAGTACAACACAATGTTTTTAAAATGTGCATGTCAGTATTACAATTTTTTTTGAAAAGTGTAAGTCAATATAACTGAAAAGTGCAACACAATATTAAAGAAAAGTGTAAGTTATCATAACTGAAAAGTGCAACACCATTTTTTGCTGAAAAGTGCAACATAATATTAATAAAAAGTCATTATGCCACAAATGGCCTACAACAACAGAATAAAGACAACGGGTATTGACTTTGTCCATTGTCATAAGTGTAAAATTCGTTGTCTTAAATATCATTGTTGTCGTAAATGCTCAACTTTTTTAAAAAAGCGCTCATAGACAACGGGTTTAATCGCCCGTTGTCTTTCCTTGTTTTCTTTTCTATTCTATTTTGTTTTTTATTTAAATTATAATTGTAATATAATTTTATATGTTAAAAATTGGGAGTACTATAAATACAGTACTTAGAATTTTTTGTGATATCTTCCTCTACAAATTAACCTCACCATTCGCATAACTCTATAATTCTTCCTCGCCGCTGCTCAAAGGCATCTTCAACCGTCGATGCTTAGACGCATTTCCAATCGCCGCTGCTCAGGTGCACCTCTCCCTCTATTTCACGCACTCAAGTCATAGGTCACTTTCGCAAACCCTAGGTCCGCTGCCTCTCGTGAAAAATTTCAAGGACGAAAGCCCTAGGTCATTGTTGTTGTCCAGACGCACCTCCCACTGTTTCTCCTCAGGCACTCCATCCACTGACGCTGATCATATATGTAAGCCCTAGCCCGTTGCCGGTGGTTAGGTATTTTCATTTCGATTTGTTGAATTTTAATATGAAATGTGTGAAGTAGCGTAAGTATGTTTTAGGTGTCCGTCTTGATACCAAGACATGGAAGTTTTTCTGGCATTACGTGAAATATACTTTAATGATGCATCAAAAAAAAAAAAATTAGTTTTTTGATACCAAGATGGGGAAAAAAATTCTTAGATGTTGATAGACCAAAAATGGTGGTTGCTCCAACACTGAGATTTTTGTTTTCCTTATCTTCACTAGTTGATACATATGAGTTTTCTTCCCCATTGTCATGAGGTAGTATCAATTTATCTAAATTGTATTGATTAGGTTTGTCCATATGAATAGACTGATGAATATGGATTTTTTCAAGGTCTCTTTGAGATGATAATCTCTCTTTTCTCTTGAGTTCCAGACATTTTCTCTTCGCTGCAATCTATCAGAACATAGGTAAATTATAACTGACGAGATCATCAATTCATTTATCTCAAGATTATGCTTCTATTGGTGAAAGATTGTTTATAGTGTGGGGTTTATGTAAAATTTTATTGTGATATGCGATGTTGAATGATTACGTACGCTACTGCCTACTGGTTAAATAACACTCACTTTATATGGAATTTTAGAAAACTTAGTCTGGTTCGTATTCATTCTTGATTTTAACTGCAATTAGGTGATGTTACTCATCTGGAGTTTTTCTCTATACCTTTATACGTGTGAATTTAAGTGAAAGAAATGAAAGTTGATACACAACTTTGGCTCCATGCTGAGTTTTTAAATCATCCTCAAACGTGTGTTTCTTTATGTACATGGTTGTCGTTCAATGAATTTGTAGAAAGATAGAGAAGGATACTACACTAGCTGATAAGCTGTCTTAACAATTAGCCTAGGCAGATTATGTACACAAACTTATCATGCTTAATCTGAAGGTTTGGCAAGCTGTAATTTAAGGTCCAAAGGCATTTGAGTTTTTCGTATTATTCTTGAATTTCAGTTTCCTTTAGCACAATTAATACAAAAGTTTATTTAATTATACATTTGAATGGTAGAATGTAATTGTCATTCTCTATCTGCTACAAGATCAACTCAGAAATGTACTTCATTGGATTAGACAAGCATTAGGTCTCATTTTTGAATTACTATGGGGTGCAATTCCTTTAGTAGAGGGCGCATGGTTTATCGTGTAAGTTAACACTTTGTCTCTTGGAAACTTATATCTATTTTAGTTTAGTGTTTGGCGTTTTTGTCAATATGTGTTGTAGAGATATAATCATCATTTATTAAAGTTAATTGTCAATGCGCCCAATCAATCACCTAGTTCAGTCAACTTATGTTTCTATGGTTTCTCAGGATTCCTATGCGTTCAATATTATGTGAAATGTCATGTGAATGTATAATAAATATGGTATGTTAGAAGGTAGGCACAGGTGATCTAATGGTCCAAAGAACCTTACATCCTTTGTCAAAATAGAAGTAAATCAGAGAGTTGTTGTTAGCTGTCAAAATATATAGAAGTAATCTGAGGAGCCTCTGCTTCAACTCTGGATGGAAATATGCAGTTTTTTGGATGTTCAAGCAACAAGTGAGGATGTGAGTTCTTCATTTTCCTCTCTTATTTGAATCAATATACTTTTACAACGAGTTTTTTGTTTTCAAATTGATTAAAGCCTGAGATTTTGCATGCATGATCTACTTCTCTTGTTGTTTGATTTATGAAATCTACTAGCAGTTGACTTTTCTTGACGTCCTAAAAATTATGAAACCTATTTAATAAATTTTGTATGCCTAGATTTAGCTGTATTTTACATGAGTTGGGATCCAAAGTACTACTTCCGGTTCCTTCTTCAAGATTCATGAGGTAATTATTATTGTCTTGATATTAATTTTTTTTCCAATTCCAAAATGAAATCACATTAATAATCTACCCCCATCTACACTAGTATAGTTATTGAAGCTTAGCATTTGAAATCAAGGTTTTCATATGAATAGTAATGGCTACTTTGGTTTGGTTTTACAAGGTGTAATGGAAGATATTCAACTTATAATATATATATATATATATATATATATATATATATATATATATATAGCCTTCTATTAATTCTTTGTTCAATCTGGGATATTTTGATTTCAAATGTTTAAATATTGATGCTCTATTATTTCTACTGTTATTGCTGGCAATGGACTTGATTCTCTTACTGAGGGAAACACATATGGCTCATGTCAAGAAATTAAAAATAAAATATATGTATTGTGTTCTCTCATTATCTATTAAATCCTGATTTGCTTCTTATACATATAAGTATTCGACTAATTTTTGTCATTTGTTGTTACAATGACAGATTAACTATGTGTGCAATTGCTTGTCTCGAGAGATGGAAGACGGAATATGGAAGAGACGTACAACATTGAAATGAGTAGCTAGGTTCTTTTATTTTCATTAGTTATGTTGTCGAATTAATTATAAATTTACTTGAATTGTAAACAACAAGATTTTTGTACTTAATAAATGATGATTGTATTATGAAATTTTCTTATCCATTATTTATTATTCTCGTTGAATTACAAAAAATTGTATAATGCGAAAAAAAAAGAGAAAAAGATAATAAATGAATGGCCTACGACAACAACTATAGACAACGGGCAAAAAATAGGTACGACAACGGGGATTCCCCGATGTTATTAATTACTAATTCCCGTTGTCAAAATGTCCGGACCTACGAGATTAGTTTGATAGACAACAAGCGAAAAATAGGTACGACAACGAGGATTTTCTGTTGTTATTAATTGCCTATGACAACGGGGATTTTTCGTTATTATAAATTATGATCCGTTGTAATAAATGAACTACGACAACGGGGATTTTCCATTGTCAAAAATTACGGACCTACGACATTAGTTTGATAGTCAACGGATAAAAAACAGTTACGACAACGGGGATTCCCCGTTGTCGTATGCGATTTCTGGCATAGTGAGTGTAAGTTATTATAACTGAAAAGTGCAATACAATATTTTTATTGAAAAGTGTAAGTTATTATAATTAAAAACTATAACACAATATTATTAAAATGTGTAAGTCATTACAACTGAAAAGTGTAATATAAAAAAAAATTACCAAAAAAAGAAAAATCTGATCTAGGTCAACTCGTGTAGAAGAGGCGGGCCTATTCAGAGACAAGGGGTATAGTTGTACTCCCAATTTTTTTTATAATATGTATGTATACACATTATATATATAAATAATATATATGCCACTGAGTTTATAAATTATAACTGCATGGCCGAAAAATTAACAAAACTTGGGCTCAAATGCTCAATAGCCCATTAGGCATTAGTGAATTACCGCATTAGCCCATTAATTAAAGTTGCAGACACCTATTACTAATTAAAAATATTATTAAAAAAAAAATTTAAAAATATCAGATTTAAGAATTAACATCAGAATCCTCCTTTCTTCTTGCGGCGAACAAGGGATTTTCTTAGGATAGTTTTTGTATCGCCTGGACTATTAATAATTCGGATGTCAAATTGCATCGCTATGTGTCGCCCTCTGTGTCGCCCTAACTTGATACCTGTTGCATTTTTTTAATATTTTAAAATAATTATTTAAATTTTATTTTATTATTTACTATTTTATCCTTTATTAAAATTAATAATAATATTATTTAAATTAAACAATACGAACGTAAAATTAAATTTTTTTAATAGAATTAAATTATTATTTTATTTATATTTTATCTACACCTGCTCATTTAATTAGTTCACCCTCAAATTATTTTTTTACTACGGTTATCTGCACCCGCTAATTTTATGAGTTCACCCCAAATCATTTTTTAACCATGGTTATCTGCAATCGCTCATTTTATAAATTCACCCAAAATTATTGTTTACCACGGTTATCTGTACCTGCTCATTTTATAAGTTCACCTCAGAAGATTTTTTTTAAATGGAGTAATTACATTTAAAGGACTATATTATCCTTTTATTAATTTACACAAAATATAATAAAATCAACCCTAATTTGTAGGGTGATACTCGAGTACATGCAAGATACCGGTACACACCAATTTTAATTTTTTATTTATATCTTATCTACACCCACTCATTTAATGAGTTCACCCAAAAATCATTTTTTTTACTACGGTTATCTGCACCCGTTCATTTTATGAGTTCACCCCAAAATCATTTTTTTATCACGGTTATGTGCACCAGCTCATTTTATGAGTTCACCCCTAAATTATCTACACCCCTCATTTTATGAGTTCACCCCAAATCTTTTTTTACTACGGTTATCTGCACCCGTTCATTTTAGGAGTTCACCCCCAAATCATTTTTATCACGGTTATGTGCAACCGCTCATTTTATGAGTTCACCCCTAAATTATTATTTTTTACCACGTTTATCTACACCCCTCATTTTATAATTTCACCCCAAAAATATTTTTAAAAAAGTAATTACATTTAAAATACTATATTATCCTTTTATTAATTTACACAAAATATAATAAAATCAACCTTAATTTGTATATTTACAATATGTAGTCAAGTCATTACCGAGTTACCGTCGATTCACCATCAAGTCATCCATATTTTTAGAAAAAAATCGTAAAACATAATTTTAAAAAAAAACTATCGAAATTAAGCAAAAATCTTGATTTTTTTTCTTTCTAAGTTTTCTTCCCTTTCCACTTTTTCTCCCATTTTCAGTTTTTATTCCAAAATTTTAATTTCTTCGTTTTTTTTCCTTTTACTTTTTTTTTTATTTTTCATTTTTTCATGTGTATTTTTTTTTTAATTTTAATACAAAATAATATTATATGTATGATTTTATTATAGTCGTTAATACAATAAGTAATAACGAGTAATACCATAAATTGTAATCAGTAATAACATTAACAGTAATTAGTACGAATAAACACTTATCTTATTCAAAGTGAGATGGTCTCATAGCGACACTGTTCATAAATTAGTAGAAATAAACACTTTATTATTTTTTAAGTGTTAAAACGTCATTCTCAAACTATGTTTTGGAAAGCAGAATTTTGGTGAAATCAGAATAAAAAAAACTTTAGAAAATGTGAATGGAACTATAGGAAAACGTCATGATCAGACCATCGATTAGTTCTAAAAATTATGTGTCCATATAATGTTGCTTACGAACATTGACCTAATGTCCGATTTGTATAATGTAACTAGATTGATTGTTACCAGACTTGAAAATTACATTATTGAGGACACATTTTTATTTTGGAAGGAATGTTGGTAGTAAAGTTTTTATTTTGAGAATAATATTGAGTGTTTCGATGACACGGCTCCCATAAAGTTTCGAATAAGATAATTTCTTATTCTATTGTCTTTTGCAATGACGATAAATAAAAGTTAAAGGTCAGTCTCTTTTCATGGTAGGTGTGTAGTGTGTACCTTCTGAAACATGTTCATGCATAGACAATTATATTTTGCATCCCTCTAGAGTTAAGAGTGTATTGAAAAATATTTACCTAGATTCAAATGAATAACAAATTTACAAATTTATACTATGGAGTACATGTTTCAAATATTTTTTTAATTGACAAATTAAACTTAAAATATATTATAAATTTATTTGAATTCTTTAGGGGCACTAACAGTCCTACGTTGCCCATTGTGACATTGTCCCTCCTTTACGTCAAAAAAAAAAAAGAAATTGTGATCGAGAGCAAACCGAGTAAGTGGAGACTTTTTGGGCCAACAATGTTAGCCCATTTAATTAAAAGTGGAGAATGTTTTGGGCTAGCATTTAATTAAAAGTGGGCAGCCCAATTGTTTTATCAAAGAAAATAACCAAATTGAACCGCCAATTTCTTGAATTGTGCGTGAGTAATAACAAATGTTCAAAAAAAAAAATAATAACAGAATGTTCTTTCAACAATTACAACAAAAAAATACATCAGTTTTTTAAAATAATCTCATCTTCATGTTAAGCCCCCTAAAATATTATAAAACATGCTGAAATTTTATAATATTATAAAACATGTTGAAATTTTATAATATTATAAAACATGTTGAAATTTTATAATGAATGAACAAAAAATTCCTCAAAATTAATCCACACAATTGATGTCTTTTGTCTTTTCTTTTTAATGACAAAATCATTATCTTAGGTATTATTAGATGAGGTTGTGTCATCATTCTCATGTTGAGAAGACATATCTGCAAAATATACATTAAAAATAAATTAATAAATGTCAGAATCTTATTATATTCATAAATAAAATTCATAAATTTCAAATAAATCTCATAAATCAATAACCATATAGAAATCATACAAATTTTATATGAATAACAATTGAGATTTGAGAAATTCATAAATTTCAAATAAATCTCATAAATCAATAACCATATAGAAATCATACAAATTTTATATGAATAACAATTGAGATTTGAGAATACTGCGTTAATGTGATTGTGCAGAAAAAACAGAGTATTAACACAGAAAAAAATTCAAAAGTTCAATCAGAGGAATGCTCAATATCACATAAAAAACTAGGAGTAATTATCATGAGAATACTTCTTTTTAGGCATACTAATAATACTCATGATTCCACTAAAAATGAACAAAAAAATAAAAAATATAAATTACATAATGTTAACTGGATCGAGCAGCGGATGTGCAGAGAGTTTTTTTTGGAACGTGTTTGGGATGAATGGAATTTTGTAGGTTTTCTCCTGATTTTAAAAAACCCAAACGAATCTCTTTCGGTTAGATTATATAAAGTATCTTCGCTAATTTTCTGATCATAAACATCTGATTTTCTGAATTCTGAATAGACGACCGACCAATAGCACCGTGCCCAATTTTGTAATCTCAAAACAGAAATTTGTATAAAAAATTCAACTAAATTAATAATTTAACCTAAAATTCAATTCATTCAAATAAAAAAAAAAAGATAATTTATTGTTTATTATGATTATTAATGATATGAGAATTAAAATAAAGATTATATATTATCAATTAATTTTTTTATTAATCATGAGGATAAATTTGTAATTTTATAATTATATATTTAAAAGTGTAATAGGGCGACAAAAAACGATAATAAGTGCAATGCAAGGCGATGGATTCTGCGACGCCAAATGCAACAGGTAGCAGATCATCAAATATAAGCCATTAGATTTCGGATCTGATGGCTCAGATTACTGGACTGTTGATAGTCCAGGCGATATTGGACTGTCCTTAGAAGGCCCCGGCGAACAATTAACAACAAATCTCATATTCATTCATTGAAGTTAAAAAAAAATTACTTTTTCATTTTATTTATTTCTTATTATATTTTATTTTGTTAAACTTTCAAGTTACATAAATGAAATTGATGCTAAAAAAATTAGGAATTTAGGGCTTGTTATATTTTATTTATATATAAAATAATGTTTATGTTTATCTATTGGTCGTACCCCACTCTAAAAATCTTGGGTCCGCCACTACCGTGTAGTTGGGTCCATAGAAGACAGATTCAAAATAAAAATAAAAAGTCTTGAGAATCACTCATCAACGCTTAAAAAAAGTTATTGAACGTGATTAAAGATTTGTATGACATAATGGAAAACTCACGATCGAGTCACTCGTTTATTAGAAAACAATAATACAATACCATTACTTACATATATCTATTTGGAATTTTTCATGTTCTACGTTATCCATTTAAAATTCTATTTTTTTTTCTTATTGGTCTTATTTTTTATACTCTCTCGTTCCATAATAATCTTTACACTTTTTTTTTCGTGACGTTTTGTAATATTAATAACTTTTACATATTTAAAATGAAAAACTCTTTAAAAATTTCATCCATATAATATTTACAATTTCACACAAAATATTATAACTTTTGGACTTAAACATACATAAGTCAATTTTTTTCTTTATTTTATGCATAAAAGTGTACATATTTGCTCCTCGAAACTCTGCTATTATTAAAAAAAATTAAAAGAGAAAACTATGCATTTCATTAGTTCTATCCTCCATGTGGGTCCCCATTGTTCCTTAAAAGGCTGCAATGCTGCATAGAGTATAATCCAAGTGAGGATGCACATGGTTTAAACAGACCAAATTGGCTGTACACCAAAATTGAATTGACGAAATAAAATTTGATTGGTTTGGAAATGAAATATATTATTAAATAAAAAAAAAAAACTTGTGCCGCAAAACAATTGGTTCACAATAAAAAGTATGTAATACCTTTTTTAAATTATCCCTCTCATTTATGGGAAGATTTAATAATTCAAGTATGGTATTGGTGGTGACGTTACAAGGTTGTGTCCAATAGTTACTTTTGGCAACATGATTTCGGCGTTGACTTGTTGGTTGCTTTCCCATACCAGTACCTGGTACAGCTTTGGGATTCAATTTTTTTTTTTTTTTAATGCAAAGTATTGCATGGCTGGTTCTGCTATTAAAAATATTATTCCTAATACTATGTAGATGTATTAATTTTAATATTAAATAATTTCACTTAAATTATTAAATGGTATTAGTGTTATTGTTAAAATATATTCTCTGCATTCCAAAATAAAGATTCCAAATTCCTTTGTGGTTGTCTCAAAATGTAGTCATTTTTCTATTTTAGTTGTATAAAAAGTTTAAAATATTCATATTAATGAATGATTATTGTTTAAATGTTAAAAAAATAGGGATATACTTCCTCTTTCCGTCTATAAATTTTTAATTAATTTTTAACACATATATTAAGAAAAGTGATTAAATAATACATATAATACACGTGATGTGATTGAGAAATGGAAATAAATAGAGAGAGAAAGTAAAATATAAAGTGAAGTTTAAAATAAAAAATTAAAAGATATTTGTCAAAAAATGTATAAAAACTTATAGACGGACGAACTAAAATAGCAAAATGAGAAGCGTATAGACGGACTGAGGAAGTATTTAAAAGCGTGCAAGTAAAATTCAGAATTTTAGACATAATAAATACTCCCTCCATCCACCAAATGTAGTCCTATTGGGAGTGGGCACAAGTTTTAAGAAAATAGTAGATAAAGTAGATAAAGTAAGAATATTATAGGGTATTGTGGAGTCCATTGTGAATAAAGTGATTGTTTGTAAATAAAGTTGGTGACAAATTGAGTAATTAAGTGATGATTGACGGGTGATGGTCTTTATAAAGTGTATGGAAGTATGAAACTACATTTAGTGGACAAAGAATATGAGGTAAATGGAACTATATTGATCAATGTAAAAAATGGAAGGGGATTATAATTTTAGGACGGAATGAGTATCATTTTAAATTAACAAAATTTATTTATCGTTAACCGCGTGAATATTTGGTTGGTTTTCACAGCAAATACCGAGTACTCTTTTTGAAATAGTATATACTTTTAGATAGGTATGAATCTATTTAATGTCTATATACATAAATGAACCATATTAATGTGTATGATACATAAATACGAATAAATGATATTGCCTTCTTCGTAGTTTCTATATCAAATATCTGGTCTCCATTAAGCCCCAAAATTCTTTAAATAATTACTCCATCCGATTCAAAAAGTTTGTCGCATTTGCCATTTTGTATAAGATTAAGGAACATATTTTTTTAACACATTTATCCCTTATTAATTTGTCCCTCTTCCCATTGACCTTTTCTTTCTATCACACTCTTGCCTTTTAAAATAAAGTGAGAGAAAATGAATCATTAATGTATTTCCATTTAAAAGTGATATTGTAGGAGTTACAAAAGGGCATATTAGGAAAATTCGTGATAAAAATAGAAAAAGCGACAAACTTTTTGAAACAAAAATACAGATCAAATGCGACAAATTTTATGAAAGGGAAGGAATATATTTTTTAAATCTACTCCTACAAATGTAAGAAAAATGAAAGAAATGTATGAAAATAGTTGTAGGCGCGGGCCAAACTCGTGCTTGTATTAAATATGAACACTACAAAAAATTGTCCAGAAGACAACGACTTTTAGCAAGGGCAATGTACCGTTGTCAATTGGCAACGGATTTCGCAACGGACAGAAAAACGGCGACGGATGTGGACGCCCTTGCCTTTTAGCAACGGACAAGACAACGGCGTGTGTTGCACTCGCCAAAAGTAGGGATGGCAACGGGACGGATATGAGACGGTATGGCCTATCCCAGGACCCGTCCCACTAAATTTTTTTATACCCGTTACCCGCCCCGTCTAAATACCCGCCTAAACCCGTCCCGTCCCGTGAACCCGGCGGATATACCCGTCCTGCCCGCTAGTATTTTTTTTTTTTTTTTGAAAGAAATATTTTTTTAGATATACAAAAATATATACGGAATAATAAATAACTTTAATCACTTTTAACCCATTAAATTCAAATAACAAGATAATTAATTTCATTTATTTCCTTTTTCTTCAAATTTCATATATTTAGAAAATAATTATAGTTAACTATCAAATATAATTATAGTGGACAAGATAAAATATAAGTATAATTCACTACAAAAACGCTTGTTTTTGCCGACGGATGTATACCGACGGATTTCCTTTCCGACGGCTGTACCGACGGATTACCGACGGAATTCAAAGTCAGAAGACTCTGCCGACGGAATTCAATTTCCGTCGGCTTTCCCGACGGGATACCGACGGATATGCCGACGGACACTCAGAACTCTCTACACGGTGTCGTTTTTGGGTCACCGGCCGACGGATCGTTCCGTCGGTATTGTAAATATTTCGTCGGTAACCGACCCGCATTAACTAACCGCCTTCTTGATCGACTCCCAAAATTAAATGTGGTCATTACCGACGGATATTTCCGTCGGTAACCGACCCGCAATAACTACCATAATTAATCTGGTCATTACCGACGGAAATATCCGTCGGTAAAGGCAATTTTTTTTTTGTATATAAACTGAAGAACAGATTACAGAAACCCTCCCTCCTCCCTCCCCACTCTTTCCTTCTTCATCTTCATCGCGCGAAGAAGAGGCTCGGCCGAGGTGATCTCTCGACTCGATTAGAAAATCTATACGGTACGCTTTCTTAATTTGTTAGTAATTAATTTTTAAGTTATATATGTATTGCCTATAAATATGAATTAAATTGCATGTGTTAATTTAAATTGTTATATAGATTAATATGAAATTAATTGTTTGTAGTTGATGTATATAGTTAATTATTTTGAATGTATGTAGTTGATATATCTAATTAATTAGTTGATATTGTAAGTGGATAATTGCCTATATGTATAGCTAGCTAGTTGATGTATATAGTTATTTATAATAAATTGATGTGATTTGTTAAGATCGATATTGCATGTTTTGCATAATTGATGTTATATATATAATTGATATTATTGTTGAATTTGTATATACGTTGGAGTGGAGTTAATTACATAATTAAATTATGATATTGTACGTTATAATTAGCTAGATTAATATTGTTGATTTACTAATTATGAAATTATTGATTAAATTAGGGGCTTTGTTAATTATATTAGGAAATTGTTATTTTAAAGTTAGAAAAAATTGTTACTAAATTTATTAGGTTATAGATTGTTAATTAAAATAGAAAATTGTTAATTAAAGTTGAAAATTATTGAATAAATTAGTTATTGTTGAATAAAATAGGAAATTAGTTATTGTTGAATAAAATAGGAAATTATTTATTAAAATAGGTTATTATTGATTAAATTAGGTTTTTATTAAATTTTAATTTATTAGATTATTGTTTTTTATTAAATTAAGAAATTTATTATTAATTAATTAGTATTATATATATAATTTATTAATTTAAATGTTTAAATTAAATAGATGACTGGAAATGGTGCTGGTGCCTCTGGTGGCTCGGGATCTCACGGGGCCTCCGGGTCACGTAGCCGATCGAGGAAGAGTCGATCCAAACTTAGACCCGAGGCGCCGGCGCCTACACTGTCACGAACACCATTATCGTCGCCTCCGCCACCCATTCCACACCCGTCGCCTGATCAGTCGTCGTCTCATTCGTCTGTCCGGGACCATCCTGCTGTTCCTGCTCAGGATGGTCGGGAGCGCGTTTGGGCTACAAGTGGAGGAGTGTAAGTAATTAAATACTTTTATTGTTTAATAATTAATAATTAATTAATTTCACATTCGTTTTAATTTATAATGTGTTTTGTTTGTTAATTAATGTCACAGATTGTTACCTGGTAACGAGGTCTCCAGGGCATGCACGATTGCTTTTGGCTCTTTACCGATCTCTGCGGGTGCATATACCTGGTCGAAGGTCCCAAAACCAAAAAAGTTGGCGTACTTCGAGGAATTTCAGGTAGTAATTAATTACTTAATTATTTAATTAATGTTTGTTAATTTGTTCAATAATAAACAATTTATTATATGTGCAGAAACAAACCACTTGGGATCGGAATATGTACTCAGACCAGGCTATGTTCAGGTATTTCTGTAAATCGGCGCAACAGCGGTATAAGGATTTAATGTACGAATGGAGAATGGCATGGCGGCGCGATGGGACGACGCAGAGCTTGGGTAAGGATGATAATGATGTTGTGTTGTGGGATTCATTGACGAGGGAGTGGCTGGATCCGGACTACATCAGGAAGTGTGAGATTGCTAAGGCCAACCGGAGATCCGACGATGGGGGTGGGATGTCCAGGCATCGGACTGGAGCCCGGTCCATCCTTGAGCAGTCGATGGTCATTGTAAGTGTTTATTAATTTTTTAATTAATTTCAATAAATTTAATTATATATTTAATATATATAATACATAAATTAAATTATTAGGAACGGGATACGGGGCGTGTACCCACTCACTTGGACCGGATGAGCATTGCTCATCCGTTTAATGCTGATACACAGCAATCCACATACGGGCGCACAACTAACCTCCACGTAAGTAATAAATTTTTTTAATTAAATACATTTTTTATAATTTATTCTATTAATTTAAAATTATTAATTATGTAGTTGGAGATGAACCGGAGGATTGCCGAGATCGGAACTCAAGTCGACCCTACTCAACCCGGAACCAGCAGTGCCCCTACAGTCGAGGAGGTGGACCGGGCTTATTTGGAAGTTGCCCCCACCACCCGCGGACGAGTTCTGGGCCTTGGTCGTATGAGCGCTGATGTCATTTCCGGCGCTGGTCCGTCCCAGACGGCATCGCAGGGTTCCGTATCTTCCACCCCAACTCCTGATGTGACGATGGCACAATTCAACCATTACATGCATGTGATGCATGTGAATATGGGTCGAGAGATGGGGTGGTCGGACGAGAGGATCGAGGAGGTTTATCGGAGAACCATGCAAGCTCCTCCACCGACGGCCAACGTGAACGTGTCTGTTCCCCCAGGCCCCTCAGCCCCCCCAGCCCAATCAGCCTATGTCCCGACCATGCAGCAGGATGATGAGATCATGGGTCAACAGTTCGGTGTTGGCGCCGACGTTGATGTTGATTTGTGGGACTTTGGTCCATGAGTGACTTTGAATAATTTTTTTTTTATGTGTTTAACAATTTTATTTTTATGTCTCGTAGAACTATTTACTTTTATGTCTCGTAGAACTATTTATTTTTTATCTGCATTTTTGTTGAACTATTTACTTTTATGTTTAAGTATCAGTTGTTTAATTTTAGTTATGTGTGTTTTATGTGTTAAGAATGTGTATATTTAAATTTGGATGTTTTATGTGATAGATAAACAACATTTTCATTGAAAATTGCCTTGAAGAAAGGCTGTTGTTGTGGTTACATTACATGCATACACTTAACATTACATAAACTTAGCAATACATATTAGAGACATAAACTTAGGATTACATCCAACCTATAAACTTGAACACATAGGGTAGAACACAGAATATTATGGCCACAACAAGAAAGTTCCTCTGCTTCTTTAGCTCTTCAACTTTTCCAGCTTCAAATCCTAATTCTGAGGTTAGTTGGTCAGATGTATCCTTATACATATCCCCAACTAGTTGCGCATGATTCAACTTGTTGTTGAGCTCTTGATTTTCAAGCAAAAGTGAGTCAATTCTCCTCACCATGCCCGGAAACATTCCGTGTGAACTCGTTCCTTGTCCGTGAATTTCGTGTTCATCGGCCCAAACAAAAAAGGAGCATCCATTACCATTTAGTGAATCTGGGCAAGTATAAAATAGTCTACCTCTGCTTCTTTCTTGCTTCGACATGCACACACGAGCTTCTTTTCCACAATGGCATACCACAATTTTCATGGATGTCGAAGATGAAGACATGAGTTTCTGTATTTTTTTAAATTTTGATGTTTGTGAAGAAGTAGGTTGTTTTGAGTGTGGTTGGAGTGTTAAGAATACGTAGTTAAATTTTTTTTTATACGCGTTTTTACCGACGGAAAGTGATTCCGTCGGTATTGAACATGTGTCAATACCGACGGAATTCCCGTCGGTAATGTAAATACCGACTGAAAATTGGTCAACGGAATCTGACTGATTTGACATACATTTCAAATATGTGTTACCGACTGAAATTATCCGTCGGTATTGGCAATACCGACGGAATTTCGGCGCGTGATATACCGACGGAATGACATTTCCGTCGGCATGTAGTATTGAAAAACATTCCAGAACCTCACAACACGCGAAAATTTTGAGTGTGGAGCAAAAAATTTGGATTGGAGCGAAAATTTAAGGTATGTTTTTTAGTGTGTAATTTTAATTTGGTGTTTAGTTTTTTAGTGTGTAATTTTACTACATAATTTTTACTTTTAGTGTTTAATTTTTAGTGTGTAATTTTATTTTGGTCAAATTGTTTAACAGATGGAATTGCCGGATCGTCGGTGGATGTATTGTACTCCTAGGCTCGTTTTAGGAAATGTGAATGTTGAATTTTATGATAAACTCGTGTCATTTGTTGAATTTGCAAAGCTACACCCACATTACATGTCTGAGGATTGTATTAGGTGTCCGTGTAATGCTAAGAAATGTAGGAATAGATCATTTAAAAGCATTGATGAAGTCTTATGCCACGTTATTATGAATGGGTTCGTTGATAATTACTATAATTGGACAAGTCATGGCGAACAACGGTGGCCTTATAATTTTGATCAAGTCTTGTACTATTACACTACTGCAATTTATGAACAACCCGTACACGTTGAGCATGTCGGCACCAGTAACGATCAAGAGTTTGGGGTGGAAGAACCCGATATGTATCAAACAATGGTGATGGAAGCCGGTATGTCAAATATAGAGGAGGAACCAACGGATGAAGCATTTCAGTTTTATGAGATGCTCAAATTAGTCGATCAAGATTTGTACCCAGGGTGTGATTCTCATTCTCAGTTGTCATTTAATGCTCGACTTATGGCTATCAAGACGGAGAACAAGCTATCTAACAGAGCATATGAGCAAATGACACAATTATGCAGTGAGATTTGTCCTGTCGATAATAAAGTACCTACGACGTTTCATCAGAGCAAACAACTGATGAAGAATATGGGTTTGCCGGTTGAGAAAATTGATTGTTGTGTGAATGGTTGCATGTTATATTGGGGTGATGACGATAGCGATCTTCTTATGTGTAGAATGTGTGGCCATCCCCGGTACAAAGAGCCACGACGGAAGGGACCAGGTGGTCAATCGAGCAAGACAAAAAAGAAAGTGCCACACAAGAGGATGTATTATCTTCCTATCATTCCTCGTTTAATGAGATTGTTTCAATCTAGTGCTACAGCTCAACACATGACGTGGCATGCAAGAAATTCTGAAGATACTGAGGCTGGGGATATGAGACATCCGTCCGACTCTGAAGCCTGGAAACACCTTAATAATGTGTTTCCAGGATTTGCTTGTGAACCGAGGAATGTGAGATTAGGCTTGAGTACTGATGGTTTTGCACCGTTTGGGAGTTATGGAAAGAAGTATTCTTTGTGGCCGGTGATACTGACTCCGTATAATCTACCTCCATGGATGTGCATGAAACCTCAAACAATGTTTCTGACTGTATTGGTGCCTGGTCCGTCGAATCCAAAGCATAAACTTGATGTTTATCTCCAGCCTCTTATTAAAGACTTGATCTTCCTATGGGATAACGGAGTCCAAACGTATGATGTTTCTAGGAAACAGAACTTCACTATGCGTGCTGCTTTATTGTGGACCATTAGCGACTTTCCTGCATATGCTATGTTGTCCGGGTGGAGTACAGCCGGAAAGCAAGCTTGTCCGTATTGTATGGAATATTCTGAAGCTTTCAGTCTCCTGAAGAGTAGAAAAGTTTCATGGTTCGATAATCACCGAAGGTTTTTACCTCGAGATCATCCATTTCGAAGGAATAAGGTGGACTTCACGAAGAATAGAACAGTCACAAACAATCGACCGCCCCTTCGAAATGGTATTTTATACATTTATTTTAACATGTTTTTTTGGGTTACATTTATTCTAACATTTATTAATCGTACAGGACAAAGTCTGTTACATGAGATTGAGTGGACGGGTTTGAAAAAAACTACGGAGGAAAATGCAGAAGAACACAACAAAGGAATCCCAGGTAACTGGAAGAAAAAGAGTATTTTTTGGGACTTGCCATATTGGAGTTCACTATTGCTCCGACACAATTTGGATGTCATGCACATTGAGAAGAATGTGTTTGACAACGTGTTTCACACAATCATGAACACAGAAGGCAAGACGAAAGATACTCCAAAGTCCAGGGAAGAGTTGAACACTATCTGTCGCCGTGATGAGTTAGAACAGGATACCCGTACAGGTAAATATCCAAAGGCTTGCTACACACTAGATAAGGCACAAAAATAGGAATTGTGTAGGTGGATTAAAGAGTTAAGATTTCCAGACGGCTACGTGTCAAACATGAGTCGATGCGTAGACACAACAAAAGGTAAAGTTGCAGGGATGAAGAGTCATGATTGTCATGTTTTTATGCAGCGCTTGATACCTATTGCGTTTCGAGAATTTCTTCCTCTGAATGTGTGGAGGGCTGTCACTGAATTAAGTCTTTTTTTTAGAGATTTAACGTCTACAACAATCAAGGTTGATGATATGAATCGTTTGGAACGAGACATTCCAGTTATTTTGTGTAAGTTGGAACGTTTTTTCCCACCTAGCTTCTTTGACTCGATGGAACACTTACCTGTTCACTTAGCGTATGAAGCTAGGATTTGTGGTCCAGTGCAGTACAGGTGGATGTACCCATTTGAGAGGTGAACAATTCTATTTCTCTCATTTAATTAGTTTTTAGTATATGGAGACTTATTTTAATTTGTTAACTATTATAATTTTAGGTATCTCCACAACTTGAAGCGCAATGCTAAACAGAAGGCAAACGTCGAAGCATCGATTGTTAATGCGTATTTGAATGAAGAGGTTGGCATGTTTTGTTCATATTATTTTGAAGACCATGTCAACACGAGGATCAGGAATGAACCACGTAACTTCGATGGTAGAGGTATGCAACAAGAAGTCGATGGCATGCTCTCTGTATTCAAGTCTAAGGGGCGACCTATAGGAAAAGCCACTGAACGATATTGGTCAACACACACAGAGGCTGAAATAGCACAAACGTACGTGTTATTGAATTGTGATGAAGTTCAGCCTTACATTGAGTAAGTATTTCATATATTTATCATCTAATTAAATAGCACTAAACGTGCGTCATTTATCATCTAATTGTGTTGTGAATTATTAGGATGTATACACAAGAACTACGACATGCAGATCAAAACATCTCAGATAGAGACATAGATACTAGTCTTCAACGTCAATTTGCCCGATGGTTCCAACGTTATGTGAGTATCATTAATTGAATTTTACGTGAACAAATAATTGTTTTGATTAATGTTAATTTTAACTGTACGTATAGGGACAATCGCACGATTTTCAGAGCCGGTTCTTACAGGATCTCAGCAAAGGACCACTACGGCGTGTGAGGACTTACAACGGCTATATTGTGAAAGGCTACAGGTTTCATACATCAGAGTATGCATCAACAAGAACGACTAACAACAGTGGTGTTTGTCTTAGGGGTGCGAATTATAATGCAGATGCAAGTGATTACTTTGGGGTGTTGCACGAAGTCGTTGAAATTGAATATCCGGGATATCCAGTGAAAACCGTAATGTTGTTCAAGTGCCATTGGTTTGACACATCCGCTTTAGGAACCAAAATTCATCCGGAGTACAAGCTTGTGGATGTTAATTCGAAAAGGAAGTATAGCGGGGATGATCCGTTTGTATTTGCCTCTCAGGTATCTCAAGTCTACTACTGCACGTATCCAGGAGCTGGAAAACGTAATAGATCAGAATGGCACGCTGTTTGCAAAGTGAAGGCAAGGTCAATGGTGGAGGTCCCCCAAAAGGAAAACAACGATGAAGATGAACCTCCGTTTCAAATGGAACAAATAGAGAATCAAACTGAAGTGTTTGCGGGAGATTTTAATCTTTCGGTAGACTTGACGGCTGCAAATCCACAATTGATTGTTATTGAAAACGATAGTGGACATGAGGAGGAGGATGAACATGACGAGGGGGAGGATGAAGAAGATGAGGAGGAAGAGGAAGATGTGTCAAATAATGAAAATGAAGACGAAGATGAATATTAAATTAATGTAACCTAGCTATTTTATTTTGTACAATTTATAAGATTTCATTATTTATCATTTGGTTATAACTTATAATTTAATTATTTATCATTTGGTTATTTTATTAATTAACTTATAATTTAATTTAATTATTTATCATTTGGTTATAAAAATCCAATGGCGACGGAACATATCCGTCGCCATTTCCGTCGCTAACGGCAACGAGCCAAAGCCGACCGAAATATCCGTCGCCATTTCCGTCGCTAACGGCAACGAGCCAAAGCCGACAGAAATATCCGTCGCCATTTCCGTCGCTAACGACAACGAGCCAAAGCCGACCGATATATCCGTCGCCATTTCCGTCGCTAACGGCAACGAGTCAAAACCGACCGAAAAATCCGTCGCCATTTCCGTCGCTAACGGCAACGAGCCAAAGCCGACCGAAATATCCGTCGCCATTTCCGTCGGCATTTCCGAATATAAATGCAACTTTCTCTCATTTCACGCGTATTTTCCCTCAAACTCTCTATGTCTCTCCCTCTCCCATTTCCCCTCCCCCACTCCACCTCCACCTCCTTTCCGAATGTAAAGCCTCCTTGCCGTGGTCGCGGCCGCCGCCCATCCTCCCTACCTGCAGTCGTCTCCAAGAATGCCGTCGCCCACCGCCTCCTCTGTCGTCGCCCACCGCCTCCTCTGTCGTCGCCCACTGCCTCCTCTGCCGTCGCCGTCTTCATATAAAAGGTACGTTTTTTTTGCCCACCGACGTCAACGTCTTCTACTGGACGAACGGTACTTGTTATTTTTTGTTTGATTTTAATATTTTCTCTTTTCATGTAAATTAAGATTATGACATGTGCTTTGTGCTTTGTATCTATATATGCTTTGTGCTTTGTATCTTAAAAATCATTTCACCGAATTTGATTTTCTTATGATTATGTTTTCCTTTCGATTTGGATCGATGATGCATTGTTGAAGGCCTAATCACTTGATAAAAAAATCAGTTTATCAGATTTTATTAATAATTATTCCTTGAATTATTGATTTATTTATTGTACTCTAAATCTCTTATCTTTGAACTACCAGCATGACCGAAACTATGCGAGCCTAATGAAGTTACTTGATTTCTGTTGAGGTATGTTCAATTTTTATGATAATTTAATTTATGTTTAAATCTATAAAATGACAATTGAATCTTGATTCTTTGGAATTGATTTTGAAATGGCAGGGATGGAGTCGAGTCAGCGAAGGACAATTTAATATACTCCACGGTACGTATTAATATACTCACATTCTTGTTAAATTATTTCTCATATAAGTTTTTGTTAATTTTTAATATATTGTTTTAATATTTCACAGAGCTTTTTCAAGCATTCTAGTGAGGGGTATAGTTGTCATAATAAGTAGCAAAATTCTATTTGCTTCTTACTTGATCGATCCGCTGCCAATTCCGGAACACCATTCGATGCCTTAGCACGATTTTGTTTATTCTATTGAATGTAATGTAGATGTAATGTAGATTTGTGTATTGAACTATTTAAGCAATTTTGATCGTGTATTGAATGTTGATCATGTATTGAATTTTAATCAATTATGTAAGCAATCGGGATCGGGTCGGATCCCGATCGCAAATAAATTTTTTTTTTAAAATTGTTGGTACTTACCGACGGACTATTCCGTCGGTGTAGCGTCGGTAATACCGACGGGCGAGCCGACGGAATTCCGTTTTTTTTAAAAACATTTAATACGTACCGACGGAAAATTCTGTCGGTAAATTAAAATAATAAAATTTAAGTCCAACATATACTGACGGATCTACCGACGGAATATTGATTTGGGATCCGTCGGTAAAGGCGACCCGGTTTGAAAACTTGGTTTGAAAACGGGTTGGCTTGAATGCCGACGGAATTGATTCCGTCGGTACAGGCGACCCGGTTTGAAAACGGGTTGGTTTGAATCCGTCGGGAATCCGTCGGTATATACCGACGGACGCATATTTTCCGTCGGTAACCACTACCGACCAATTCATCGACGACGGATAAAATCCGTCGGTATATCCGTCGGTAAGAGCCAATACCGACTGAATATCCGTCGGTATAACCGTCGGTAAAACACCTCTTTTTTGTAGTGATTAATTCCTTCTTCATATTCTAATTCTTTTGCTAATTTAAAAAGATAAAACTAACAACCTATTAAGTCTCAAATTAAGAAAAATAATATTCAGTTCAATTAATCCAAACCATTTGTACTGTAATTAATTACTTAATTAGTTAATTAACAACGCAAACCCAAACCAATTCCACCAACATATTACATATTCTTGTTCGAAAGTTTTTTTGCAAAACACCAATATATATAAATTTTAAATTCTGATGAAACATAATAGATAAAATAATATATATATATATTTAATATATATCTATACGGGTTGGGGTCGGATCGGATATATATAAAACCATTACCCATTTCAGACCCGACGGGTATTGTTTGACCGGGTATTTACCCTACTCGGGACCCGTTTGACCGGGTATTTACCCGCCCCATACGGGCCGATTTCATGCGGGTCAGAGTTTTTACTGGTCCCATTGCCATCCCTAGCCAAAAGGCGACGGATTATAACGTCCTTGCCTTTTGGCAACGACAAAGGGAAGGGCGTGTTCTGCACTCGCCAAAAGGCGACGGGATTGGGCCCATTGCGAAATGGCAACGGGACCCCACTCGCTAAAAGGCAACGGCACTGGGCCCGTCGCCTAAACCGTTGTCCTAATTGAACTTAAATTCGGCCGTAACCCCTTCTTCCAGAACAGAAGAAGCGGCTCTCCTCCCTCCTCCCTCTCGAGTTTTACACCTCCAAAATCAACATCCACATCCGTGTGTAGATCGAACTCGGTTTTTTGCCATTTGTGTTCTACACTTCGACGGGAGCATTTCTACAGTAATTTTTTTCGTTTTCATTGGTTAAATTTGAAGTTATATGTATATATATAGTTTTAGTATATATATGCATATATGTTGTATGTATATATAAAATTTTATTTTTGGAATTGTTTGAAATTAAATGTTAATTTTTATGCATGCATGTGTTAATTGTTAGAAATTAATTGTTAATTGTGATATGTATATGTATGTTTTAATTAAGTTATATGAATTTATTTGTTAGGGTGTTAGAATAATTATTAGAATATATTTGGAATTGTATTAATTAATTTTAATAGAGTTGGAGGAATGGGACGCTGGTTGTTTGTGTGTTGTAGACGTCGATTGATATGAATTATTCAAGTCGTAGTTGGATGTATAGTCCAAGATTAGTGAATGGGATTATGAACCCCGGATTTGTTAGTGGAGTAAATGGATTTATTGAAGCTGCCACTACTAATCCTTATTCGATTTGGGAAGGAAAAAATAGGTGTCCTTGTTCGAAAGCTAGATGTCGAAATCAAACTTATAGAGATCCTAATGAAGTGAAATCTCATTTATATCGAAATGGTTTTACACTGAATTATTATAATTGGATTTATCACGGGGAAGAGAGTTGGGGTCCACGTCCATTTCAAAACGCTAATGAATTTGCATCAACTTCAAACGACGTTGACCCAGCGGGACCTAGTTCGTACCACACTATGGTAGAAGAGTTAATGGGTGGCCCAAACATTGATTTTGGAATAAACGTGGAAGAGGAGGCACTTAATGAAGAACCCCCAACGAGAATGCGGCACAGTTTTACGACATGCTTCGTGCAGCGGACCAAGACTTGTATCCTGGTTGTGAATCTCATTCGCAGTTGTCATTCAATTCCAGATTGTTGAACATTAAAACGGAAAACAGATTGTTTGGAAGGGGATACAACCAGGTCGTTGAGTTGATTCGTGAGACTTGTCCTCCCGAAAATAAGGTTCCCAAGAAATTTAACGACACCAAACATTTGATGAGTGGGATGAGTTTTCCGGTAGAAAGGATTGATTGTTGTGCACAGAATTGCATGTTATTCTGGGGTGCAGACAGCGAACTAGATTTTTGTAAGATTTGTGGTCGATCACGGTATAAGCCGAGTAGGGTTGATGCAGATGATCAGTTGAAAAAGAAACACCCGGTTAAGGAGATGTTCTACTTTCCGATAATTCCTCATTTGCAAAGATTGTACATGTCCAAGGCCACTACGAAGGATATGACATGGCATGCCTCGTGCGCTTCTGATGACTCTGGTGTTATGCGTCACCCGGTAGACTCGTTGGCTTGGAAGCATTTGAACCGTTCGTATCCTGATTTTGCATCTGAAATTAGGAATGTTAGGTTGGGCTTGAGCACAGACGGTTTTGCACCGTTTGGAATGACGGGAAAACAATATTCGTCATGGCCAGTTATACTTACTCCGTACAATCTACCCCCGTGGTTATACATGAAGGATCAATTCATTTTTTTTTCGATTCTCATGTCCGGGCCTAAAAGTCTGAAGGACAAACTTGATGTGTTTTTGCAACCACTGATAGCAGATTTGAGATTTTTATAAGAAAATGGGGTGCAAACGTACGATGTTGCTAGAAAGCAAAACTTTTTGATGCGAGCTGCACTTATCTGGACCATTAGTGACTTCCCAGCATACTCAATGTTGTCTGGTTGGAGTACATCAGGAAGGCTTGCGTGTCCATATTGTGGAGAGTACACCGATGCATTCTCTTTAAGGCTCAGTCGAAAACAGTCGTGGTTCGACAACCATCGAAAGTTCTTACCACTGAATCACACTTGGCAACGAATAAAACCACATTCATGGCCGGAATAGTAGTCACAGATGATCCACCGCCTATTCGAATGGGTGTGAGTCTCCTACACGAAATTGATCATTTTAGATATAGAAAGGTTACGGAGGAGGGTGTTGAGGCCCACAACAAAAACTTTATGGAGGGTGGAAGTGGAAAAGCATTTTTTGGGAGTTGCCGTATTGGAGTACCTTGTTGATACGACACAATTTAGACGTGATGCATATTGAGAAAAATGTGTTTGATAACGTATTCAACACAGTGATGAATGTGGAGGGGAAAATAAAGGACACGTCTAAATCAAGAGAAGAGCTGAATGATTATTGTCGTCGTCCCTCCCTCATGAAATGTCCACGTACATCAAAGTATCATAAGGCTTCTTATTCGCTTGATAAGAAGCAAAAGGATGTCATTTGTAAGTGGATAAGTGAGTTGAAGTTTCCAGATGGCTATGTGTCTAACATGTCCCGTTGCATTGACTGGTCGAAATTGAAATTGTATGGGATGAAGAGTCATGATTGTCACGTGTTTATGTAGAGACTACTACCGATTGCTTTTTACAAAATTCTGCCGCTCAATGTATGGAAAGCAATCACTGAGTTTAGTCTATTTTTTAAGGACTTGACTTCTACAACCATCACAGTTGACAACATGACTCGACTGGAAACAGATATCCCAGTCATCTTGTGCAAGTTGGAACGTATCTTTCCACCCAGCTTCTTCAACTCTATGGAACATCTACCTTTGCACCTTGCATATGAAGCGAAAGTTGCTGGTCCAGTTCAATACAGATGGATGTATCCATACGAGAGGTAATTTAATTAATTAATTTCTCATAAGATTCTTCAAATTATCTGAACTTACGATTCTTAAAATTTAATCAGGTCTTCGCACCTTGAAATTAAGTGTGGGTAACAAAGCATGTGTTGAAACTTCGATTGCAAATGCATATTTAACTAAAGAGGCGTCAATGTTTTGTTCTCACTATTTCGAGGACCATATTACGACAAGGATACACAATGTACCTCATAATTACGATGGTCGGGATGAAGTACACGAGTATGTCGAGGGCACTTTTTCCATATTTAAGGCGTCTGGCAAACGATTTGGAAAGCCTAAGAAAAGATGGATTTTAGACGAGGAGAAAAAAGTTGCTCATACGTACGTGTTGTTGAATTGTGATGCGGTGCATCCATATGTTCAGTAAGTCAATCTGACCAAAATGTTTTTTAATCCAATACACTGATGGAAGTGGCAGAATATGAAGAAGATGAAGAAGAATATGGAGAAGAAGACGGAGATGAAGCTAAAGATGAAGATGAATGATGTTGTTAATTATTAGACAATATTATCTAACATTAATTTTATAAAATATTAATTTCTTATATTCTAGTGTTAATCGTTACACAGATGTTCATATATATGCTATTTTAATTGTTACAATGTTCAACGTTAATAATGTTTTAATGTTCATTTTGACAGATGAGTAGACAGGGTCATGGGCATGGTCGTAGACATGGTTCTTCTGGACAGGGTTCTTCTGTGTAGGTCCCTAAGTTGAGTTAATATCGAGGGAAGCTAAAGAAAATGTCTAGAGGGGGGTGAATAGACTTTTCTAAAATATTTCGATATATCAGAATTACAATGTGCGGAATACGAAATTAATAATGAGCCCAATTTTTAGATTATACTCAACTTAATTCGAGAACTCTGTTTCAGTATTTACTCAACTAGTCTAGTTCAGTTATGTAATTCAATTAACTAAACAATTAATCAATTAAACAACAAACAAAACAGTAAAGTAAATCAAACACGAGATTTATTGTGGTTCGACAACTTGTCTACATCCACTCTCACAAACCCAGTTGTGAAATTCTTAATAACTCGTCCAATGGAGTAATATGTGTTCTTGTAGCTTTAAGTCCCAAGAAATAAGACTTAGATCTTTTCGATTATATCTCCAGATATATCTTCGATCTTACTAGCGATTTACAAGTATCTAGCAACTTGAAACAATAAACGAAAATAAAACTTCTCTTCGTTTAGTAGTAGCCTTCTGATTTCTTCACTTGACTTGTGTAGCTTCACTTTCTGAACTTCAATCTCTGAGAGTAACTTCTTCTCTTGAATCTTCAATAATGCTTGCAGTATCAATATTTCAGTAGTCTTCAAATGATAAACACCTTGAGGTATTTATAGATTCTAGAAATCAAGAACTCAGTTAGTTGTAACCAACTTTTCTTGAAAACTAACTTCTAACTGAAATTTCTTCTTCCACGCGTTTCTTCAGTTAATTAGTTATTCCTTAACTAATTCTTCAGTCTTTATCTTCAATATGCGTTTGTAACTAACTTCAAGTTGACCTGTCTTGTTTAAGTCGTACCTGTCTTGTGTAGTAGTCTGCATCTTCTACTTATCTAGTGTAGTAGACTTCTTCACATTTACAATATAGAACTAATCTAGTCCTATCAACTAATCCTAACAAGACTATTACATTACTTTAAGCTTCTTGTTTATAAAGCTTAGTCAACTTATAAAACTATACAACGAATCTATCTATTACATTTAAAATCATGAGCTCTATACAACAATTATTCATAGCTCAATAACAATCTTAACATATACATATAACAGATATGAAGTACTTATAAATCGTACTTATCTTTCAATAATATTTGTCTTTTAAAAACTAGTACTTGTCTTTTGAATTCTACTGATCTGTACAAGATGACTTCAACTTAACCAGACTAGATCAGTCAATACTTAGAAAATATTCAAGTCTTCTTTTGGCTTATCAAAACTTTATCTTTTATCTTTTATTCATCATTTAGGACTTGTTCTAGGATTCATATTCCAACAATTTCCCCCTTTTTGATGAAGCCAAAACTACTTGAATCTATTCATAATAGTAGACTAGTTAAGTAGTTCTCTTGTCTTAAATATCAAATAGTACTTTATCTTTTCATTCATTCAGAAATATGATCAGTAGAGATTACAAATACTTAATAAAACTAAGTAATCAGAGAAAAAAAAACTAATCTGAAAGAGTACCTTCTTCTGAGTTAGGGACACAGAATGCATCAAGGAGTCTCTTGTGAATTAGACATATATGGTCTTCATCTTCAATCTTTTCTTTATCAAGTAGCTCTTCTTCAAATTTCTTGATCTGATTAATATCAACTCTTCTTCCTGAACTAGTCATAGGTGACTTCCATTTCGGAAAGATCGGTACCAAGATGTTGAAGTTTGCAGCAGCAGATATTCTCATAATCAAATTCCAGAGCAGTTTGTTTTGACCTTCCATAAATTTGTCAAACATGGCATACAACTCGTCTGGACTTTCAGTCTCACCGTACTTTCGAATAATCCAGTGATCCAGTTCCCATTGCCTTTTTACTTTGAGCCATTCTTGACGATGCTCTTTATCAATAAAGTAATCAATGAACTGGTCTTCCACTTGTTCTTCATCTGCCTTCAGCTTCTGCAACCTTTCAATATGTTTTTCTATCTTCTTCTTGCTTGCATAATGAGTTTCATCACTTGGATCAACAACCTTCTGCTTCTTCTCAACAATCTCAGTTGGTTCTTCAATTTCAATAGCTAATTTTCTCTTGACTCGTCTGGTCTGAACCTCAGCTTCTGGAGATGCAACACCTTTTCCCTTCTCCAACCTTTTCTGTTCATCAGACTTAGCTTGCTCCAACTCTGCAGTTTTAACTAACCTGCCTCTGCCTCTCTTAGGCCTTCTGAGATCTTGTATAGCTTCAGCAGCTTCCTTTGCTTCTGGCTCAGCACTGGATTTAGATTTTTCAATTTCAGCTTCAGCACTAATCTCAGCACTAGTATCCATTGGTTTTGATTTCTTTGTCTCTTCCCCCTTTTTGGCTTCATCAGTAGCCTGGAGAGAGAAAAGGGAAGTGAAACGAGTCATCTCTTCATACATAGCTTGTTTCATTAGACTCGTAGCTTTGTCAATCTGCTTTTCATGCGAACTGTTTTGACTCAACTTGTCCAGCTTGGTTGCCACCAACTCCAGCTTTTGAGTAGACAAGTTCAACTCATTCTTAAAATGAGTTGCGGTCAAACGTAACTTCTTATTCTCATCAATCATAGCAGAGATAAGTTGTTGAGCTTGAGCTAACTGATCATAAGCTTCCTTCCTCTGAACATCAGCAACCTCGATTCTTGCTCTATAGACTATTTCCAACTTCCTGGATTCAGTAGCTAGAACGCGAGCAAAATCGACTGAACTTTTCTCTGAGTATTCTACCTGATCTTGGAGAAATCCCTCAAGCTGCTCAAACATATGCTGTCTGAATTCATCATCTATCTGATTAACTGCATTCACGATCATATCTTTTGAACTTGTCACAAGGACATTGTTTTGTTCAATAAGAGTCTTCTTGACATCAGTTTTGAGAAAATCATCAATGGACGATTTTATAACACCTTTCAAATCAGCTTTCAACTCATCTATGGAAGCAGTTGAAAAACCTTGAGATGACTGACCAACTTCAGCATGAATGGCTTCTTCCATAATCACATCATCAGCAAAAGATATTACTTCAAGTAACCTGCCTTCCGTAGCAGTAGGTAAGATCTCGTCTTCGACTACCTCTGAATTCGAAAGCACACTTCCAGCTATGGCTTTCAGACTTGGAAACGGACAGTAAGGCACTATAGCTAACTTAGCTTTCTTAGCCTTCCTTATAGCTTCAGCCAAGTCCTTCCTCAACAAAGCGTGCAACTTTGCCATGTATCCACAAAGTTCAAAAAGAAGTAAATCATCAAAATATCGATTAATAAAAGCAAAATCTGACCTTGGACTGTGAGCATGATCTACTTGAAATCTGAACACAATGCCTCTCAACTGATTTGAGACATTGTCTAAGTCCAATATCGGATCAGTAGACTGGAGTTCTTCAGCTTGTGTGTCTTCAGACATTACCATATCATAGTCAAAATCTGAATCTGAAACTTGAATGCCTACATCAAATTTCGATTCTGAGCACATCAACTCATCAGGAATGCTTAGCAATCTCTTAGCAAGAGCAGTGATGGCATGAGCTGGGAATAACTCAGAGTGATCTTGAACACCACTGGTCTCCTTTTGTTCCATTTCCCAGTCCATAAAGTTTGAGATGCCTCCCTTTCCTAAGATGACTTCGAAAAGATCATCCGTGCCAGACTTCTTCAATGCCACCCAAGTGCATACTCTTAGAAGTTTTTCAAACTGTTCAGATTCATAGTCGACTTCAATAGCCGAGAGCTTCTTCTTCAAGTTTCTGCTCATCTTCGAACGGATTCTCTTCTCTCGTAGACTCATGGGGTAATATACCAAGGATTCAAATCTAACTTCAGACGGGGTCTGAGTAGGTGGGGTCCCTATCTCAGTTGTTGCAGTGGCAACTGGCGTCCTTTCTGAAGTAGATGAGTTAGGAGGTTCAACATATTCTGTTGAGGGTAGAGAGAGATTTTGGACTGTGGTTTCTGTGGGCTCTAACGTAGCTTGGTCTGGTGTGACAACTGTCGGAGTATCAGTTGTATCACTTATGGGAGTGTATAGGGGATGACTGGCTCTCAGCGGTCGTGCTGCCAGTGCTTGTGAGGTTGGGGGTACAGGACGAGACCTAGATCGATGTGACCTAGCCTTGGTTCTGATAGAAGTAGACGGAAGAGAGAGAGGAATTGAAACAGATTGAGTAGAAGTACCAACCTGTATACTCGACTCGACTGGACGAGTAGGCGATTCAACTCTCACTAGAGTGTACATTTCAGGTATTTGTTTACTCGACTCCTTCTCTTAAGTCGACTCTTCATCTGACTGAGTCTTCTCTGAGTCATCTGCACTGGACTCTGCCTCTTCAGACTCGGCTTGTGAAGAACTAGATGAATTGGCATACGGCAACACGTCTGAATCATCAATTTGAACCTGCCTTGGGGCAGCTGGCCTTGCAGCAGCCTGCTTCCTCATTGCTTCAATTTTTAAGTAAAACTTAAGAGGATGAAATGGCTTTCCTTTGCTCCAATCACTCTTGTTGGGCAGTAAAAACGGAAGTAATATACTCAGCTTGTTTCCATATCCAACTGCTTGAGATACTACCCAATTCCGAGTATCAACATCCACCCTAACACTTCTTTCGAAGTACATCATCCTGTCAGCTATTAACTTAAACCAATTACCCTCAGTAATTCCATCATATATAGCTGCCATTATCCTTGTTTTGGCTTGGGTAACTGAGTCATGAGACCCAGTGGCACATAGAAGCATCTTGCTTGCTATGTCCAGCAGAGTGCGATATTTTTCCAAGAGTTCACCCTTCTTGGCTGTAGGAGCTTTACCATCTGGCTTGAGCTTCATTTTCTTTCCACAGAAGATGCTCAAATACTTCATCTCCTGTCCTTCAGCATACTTCTCCACATCAATCGTTCCGATGGGTAGCCTTAATCTCTCGAACATAACTTCCCTAGTTATTTCCACTCGATTTCCATCAATAAAGGATTCTATCACATCTCCTTGTCTATTGACGTTGGCATAAAATTCCAGAACCTCTTCCTCCAAAACGACTTGAGGAAACGCCTCTAGGTAGGGCTTTAGACCGCATCTGATGCATTTGGTCAAGATTTCCATGTTTCCTTCCTTGTGATTGCCTTTGAAAAACAAGGATGGTTCAACATGCACCTTATTGTCATTTATGTATCTCCCGAGATCGAATGGTGCCTGCATGTTGGAACTTACATCGAAAATCGATCGAATAGACATGGTGAATGATTTGTTATGAATAAGGGAATAGATTGTGCAAGAATTCAACTGTCAGCAATTAGTAGAGTTATGAAAACGTGGGTAAAGATGTGTGCAAGTGTTTGGTTTTGTTTAAAACTGAATTTTTGATCCAATGGTCAAGATTGAAGGATTAGATCCAACGGTCGGGACCCTTGGCATTCGGTTACGGAACCGAGACGAAAATGTGATTTGATTTTGTAAAAATTGAAATCCGCATTTCTTATTGGTAGAATTGAGGAGTGTACTCATCTGACTTAACATATTCGTATTTTGGCGCGAATTGAATGTGTACACCTCATTAACTGGGGGTGTATAAATCCAATTTCTAGTATATTCAAATTTTAACACTATCAAATTACTTTAATACCCTTAATTTGTTTCGAATAAACACAAACACTTAACCCATTTAAATCAATGAAAACTTAGCTTGTCTGTTCGAGTCCATCCAGAACAGATGAGTAGGCCTAATCTTCATAAGGCGAGTAGACTTAATTTCACAAGACGAGTAGTCTTATGAGTACTAGTCGAGTTCCCCCTTCGACTGTGCGTGTCTATTCTGAAAGTCAAACAACTTTATGTACCTGTCTTATTTTGTATGACAGATAGTTGAGTAGAATAATTAAGATGAATATCAATTTAAGTCAATGATCAAGGTTCAAACAAGATGACTGTTACCAAACTAAAGAGTCAACATAAGGATCTTTAAGAAATCAAGGATTCCCCCTTAAATGTTTATTCCCTTAGTATTACCCTCAGCTTTACCAGCTTCCTCATCGGGTTGTTTGGTCAACTTGTCTGACCTTGTATACCTGTCTGTTGAGTGAGTAGATGAGTGCTTCATGCCTTTTGAGGTAACTTGTCTATTTCTCCTTTCTTCTTAGGACTGTACCTGTCTGGTTAGTACATCTCTACACACTAGTAGGATCAAGATCAATTAGTCCTAGACTAATGCATAATTCATGAAATCGGGCCTCAACTAATGGTTTTGTGAAAATATCAGCTCTTTGAAAATCAGTATGAATCTTTTCCATGCGAATATCCTTCTTTTCTACATGATCACGTATGAAATGGTGTTTAACATCGACATGTTTACATCGTGTGTGCAGAACAGGATTTTGTGTAATGGCAATAGCACTATTACTATCACAGAATATAGGAACATTTGATTCACAAATATTATAATCTCTAAGCTGTTGAATAAGCCATAATAATTGACTACAACAACTACCAGCAGCCATGTACTCGGCTTCAGTAGTAGAGGTAGCAACACTTGTCTGCTTTTTCGAAAACCATGAAATGAGTTTTGTGCCTAGGAATTGACAAGAACCAGATGTAGATTTCCTATCTATTCTACAACCACCAAAATCAGAATCAGAGTAGCCACTTAGAGATAAATCATCATTTGAGGGATACCATATACCACGATTGATAGTTCCTTTCAAATATTTCAATATCCTTTTAGTGGTTTCCATATGACTCTCTTTTGGATTAGCTTGAAAACGAGCACATACACCAACAGAAAACGCAATATCAGGTCTACTAGCAGTCAAGTAGAGTAGTGAACCAATAAGACCACGGTAATGAGTTTGATTAGTACATTTACCATTTTCGTCTGGATCCATCCTGCAAGTAGGTTGCATAGGTACTCCAGAAGATTTACATGTCTTAATACCATACTTGTCTAGTAGATTACGAGTATATTTTGCTTGATTTATGAAAATCCCTTCTGGGGTCTGTTTTACTTGAAGTCCAAGAAAGTAGTTCATTTCACCCATCATAGACATCTCAAATTTACTTTGCATGAGTGTTGAGAAACTTTCACTCAGCTTTTTGTTAGGTGACCCAAAAATTATGTCATCTACGTAAATTTGGACGAGTAAAATGTCTTTCCCTTCTTGTCTTCTGAACAAGGTTCTATCTACCTTGCCCTTAGTAAAACCATTTTCTAATAGAAATTGAGAAAGAGTATCGTACCAGGCTCTTGGAGCTTGCTTTAGTCCATATAAGGCCTTCTTTAATCTGTATACCTGGTTACCTTTGACTTCGAAACCTGGGGGTTGTTCAACATATACTTCTTCCGCAAGAATACCATTAAGAAATGCACTTTTAACATCCATTTGATATACAGTAAATTTCATGTAAGCAGCATATGCTAGGAACAATCGAATAGCTTCTAGTCTAGCAACAGGAGCATATGTTTCATCATAATCTATACCTTCAGCTTGTGAATAGCCTTGGGCGACTAGTCTAGCCTTATTACGAACAACTACATCATTCTCATTTTTCTTATTCTTGAAAATCCATCGAGTGCCAACTACATTATGATGTTTCGGTCTATCGACAAGTTCCCAGACGTCGTTTCGAACAAACTGATTCAACTCGTCTTGCATAGCAATGATCCAATTACTATCAGCCAATGCCTCATTAATGATTTTAGGCTCGATAGATGAGAGGAAACAACACCAGCAAAACAGAGATGGACTAGATTGTTCTTGCGACTCAAAGAGTTGTCGTCTAGTCTTCACACCAACAGTAGAGTCACCAATAATATTTTCAGTATTATGCGCTGATTTCCATGTATTTCTATTCTTAACAATAGTACTATCATCTATATCATGTACAGCATCATACATGTCAACATCATTATCATCAGAAGATTTAATAGGAGTAGACGAGTCGACTAGTTTAGGCATGTCAACTGGTCTAGTAGAGTTACCTTGAGCACTTACCTTCTTGTGGTCGTCTGACTCGAGAGCTTTCATGAATGGATTGTATGCTTGAACGGATTCATATATCTCTGAATCTTTGTCAGATTCGATAGTTAGTTCAGTAACTTTCTCACTGATCTTGTTGGTAGACGTGTCCTGTTGAGATTCTTCGAAAACCACATGTGGTGTTTCTTCCACACAAAGGGTTGAGTAGTTGAATACTCTAAATGCTTTGCTAGTCGAGGAGTATCCTAAGAATATCCCCTCGTCTGCTTTAGCATCAAATGCATTCAACTTGCTTTTCCCATTGTTATGGATGAAACACTTACATCCAAATATATGAAAATATGAAACTCTGGGTTTTCTACCTTTCCATACCTCATAGGGTGTCTTACCTAGTGCTTTATTGATAGCACTTCTGTTTTGTGAGTGGCATGCAGTATTGATAGCTTCTGCCCAAAACTTCTGAGGCGTATTATACTCTGTCAGCATGGTCCTGCAGGCCTCCTTAAGAGTTCTGTTCCTTCGCTCTGCTACTCCATTTTGTTGTGGTGTCCTTGCTGCACTAGTAAGGTGCTGGATGCCACGCTTAGAACAAAAATCTTTAATATAGCAGTTAATGAATTCAGTACCCTTGTCACTACGGATCTTGACAATTGACTGATTCTTCTCAACCTGTAACTTCTTCAACAGATCAGGCAAAAGTGTTTGTGTATCACTCTTCTTGTGTAAGAAGACTACCCAAGTGAACTTAGAATAGTCGTCTACCACAACAAGTGTGTACCTTCTACCGTTCAAAGTTGGAGGAGTTATTGGGCCATGTAAGTCCATATGTAGAAGTTCAAGAACTCTACTTGTTGAGAGGGATGGAATAGATTTAAAAGAACCCTTTACCTGTTTACCTTTTTGACAGGATGTGCATACATGTGACTTATAGTAGACTTCATTGGGAATACCTTCCACAAGGTAGTCTCTGGCTATCTTATTAAGAACCTTAAAGTTTAGATGACAGAGGCGTCTATGCCAGAGCCAGCCAAGTTCTTTAGGATTCTTAGTAAGTAGACAGGTGTCCCTTGGACAACTGTTCCAGTTCACTATGTACACACTTCCTTGTCTTATGCCGACCAGTAGGACTGTGTGTGTCCTTTTGTCAATGATTTCACATTTGCGACTCTTGAACTGCACCTTGTATCCACGATCACAAAATTGTGAAACAGAGAGTAAATTGTATTTCAAGCCTTCAACATATGAGACATCTTGAATCTCTATGTCTCCATTCCGAATGTAACCAAATCCTTTAGTAACAGCAGTGGAGCTATCACCAAATATCACTTTTGGTCCTTCTTGCTCATGGTAGCTTGATAAGAGAGTCTTGGTACCAGTCATGTGGTGTGAACAACCACTGTCTATGTACCAAGTTTCTCCTGTTGAGCCACCCTTCTTGTATAGATCGAGTCGACCCTGCAATAGATGATATTTCATAATTTAGGTACCCTCCTTGTTTATTGGGGTCCTTGGGGATTAGTCGAGTTCAATGGGATCCAAATGTACATTGGAGTCCTGAACAGGTTTGATCTTCTAAGCTTTCGACCATATTTGTTGCAAAATAAGACCTTGTTGTCCTTATCTGGCCTATCAGTCGAGTTCGGGTCTACTCTTTGGAGATAGCCTTTTGACTTAATCTCTACTTGAGCAGGCACTTGTCTATGATAGTCAGAGTAAGGTTTGTATGCATTAGGTCCATACGGTTTATAGACATGTTTAGGTCTTTCTTCTCCTTCGATATCATATGACAAAGGTGGAGGATATAGAACAGCTTGTGTACGATATTTTGGACCTTCCTGTCTGGGTCTAGACGAGTAGAGTTGAGACTGCCTTATGAAAGGAGGTCTAGGCTCTTGTCGTCTAGTCTGTACTTGTCTAGTACTAGTCTCCTCGGGATACCAATCCTCGTATCTGACCTGATTTGGTCGTCCACGATTCCTAGTCCTTTGTTGACTTGTCTTAAACGGAACAGGCTTGTTGTTAACTTTCTTTTTACCTCCTTTGGTAATTGGAATGTTAACTCGAGCTTGTTTTGGTACAGTACCTTTAGTTGGAGTGTCAATATCGTATATCATTGGTTCTTTTCCTTTATCATTAGTCAAAGAGCTTGAGATGAAAATAGTAGGGTTCTTAGGAACTAGAGTAGACGAGCTTGATGTCTCAGCACCTATGCCTGTCTTGTCAGCAGGAGCCCTATACCTATCTGACAATTCAAGATTAACCTTTGAAGAGTTAACCAGGTCAGTAAGTTTAAGGTCTAACGTGACAACCTCGGTTTCTAAGAACTTATTACGTTCTTCAAGCTTTTTGAACTTGCTTTGTAAAACATTGAATTCATGTTTCTCAGTAGCATGTGTCTTAAGTAGGTCTTGATACAACTTGTCTGTCAATGCACACTTGTCTTTGAGTTGACTCAACTCTTCTTGCAAGCGTTCATTTAGGACTGTTATATTAGGATCTACTTTAGACTGGGCTTCCTTAAGATCAATGATTTCTTGTCTTAAAATGATGTTTTCGTCACTGACTTCAATGAATGCCTTGTTGGCAAGTAGGAGGTCGTCTTCAACTGCACTAGTAGAGTGCTGAAGGCTACTCCCTACTTTGCTACTGGCAGTGTCACTTTCATCAGATTCTGATTCATCACAAGATTGAAAAGAAGTAGCAGATGATACCTCTTGGTCGATTTTAGCCATGCAACATAGACCATCATCTACTATAAACGCTTCATCGTGATCTGGTTCAGACGGGTAGCTAGATGAGGATGATGGCAACTCGTCTGACTCAGAGTCAGAGTCATCATTGGCCATCATTGCCTTCTTACCACGGTTGTATCTTCTTTCCCTTCGTGCTTTGCGTTCTTCTCGATCGTCGGTACTCAGGTCTGGACATTCATATATGTAGTGACCTGGCTTCTCACAGTTATAGCACAAGATATCATTAGTAGCCTTTTTAATAGGAGAGTTGTTCCTTCGTTTATCACGTCTATCAGAACGAGTAATCTTCCTACCATCAGACTCTCTATCTTGTCTGTTACCTTTCGAGACTTCGTCTCTCCTTTCGGACGAGTTTCGGTCTCGTCTGGTCTCAGACGAGTTCTTAGGAGCAGACCCTCTATGCTCTCTATAGAACTTCTTATATCTTTCGAAACGTTTATTCAGCCTATCAAACTTTCTAACCATGAGGCTTACCTGATCCTTCAGACTAAGATCAGTATCTAACTCGTCTTTCACAGAAGTAGACCTAGTTTTAGACTTTGACCTGTCTACCTTAGACGAACTAGCCTTAAAAGCAACGTTCTTAGACATAACATGTTCTCTGTCACTGCTTACTATGGGTTCATCTTCGTCTAGATCAAATTCATGGGCCTTTAGAGTTTGAAACATGGTTTCTGCTGTCCATACGTCTATATCTTGGGTATTCTTAACAAGCATTTTTACCATTTTCCATCGACTATCAAGGCTTTTGAGAATCCTAAGATTGATTTCACGTGGAGTATAAGATTTACCAAGGACTTCCAAGTCATTCATAATTTTGGTAAAACGAGTATCCAACTGGTCTATTGTTTCACCAGCTTTCATATGAAATGATTCGAATCTTTGGACTGCAGTGGAAAGCTTGCTTTCTTTGATTAGGGATGTCCCTTCACAAATGATAGCTAAGCGATCCCACATTTCTTTGGCAGTTTTACATTTTAACACTTTTCCCAGATACTCGTTAGGAAGGGTGTGTAAGATGTAATTATTGGCCAAGCTATCCAAATTATTCTGTCTCATTTCTTCTGAGGTTAGTTCTGACCTTGGTTTCTTGACGAGTGTACCCACGGGTTGATTTGCGTCGAGGGCAGCAGTGTTAGGGATCATGGTCACTATCGGACCTTCAGTGATGACGGAGATCACTAAGTCGTGAGTGGAACTAAAGATGGCTTCCATCCTTAGTTTCCAATAGTCATAGTCTTGTACCTGGAACTTAGGTAACTTGTTAGCGCTGATCTCAAGAGACATGATTTCAAGAAATAAGTGCTAAGTCGAGTTATGATCAAGAATAACAGATAAGTCTAGAACAGGGAGCACGAAACAGATATAACAAGAATATTTGATCAAGAACACGTATGCAAGAACAATCAAAGACCAAGACTTCACCCTAAGTCTTAAGTCGGTTATCAAGAAACAGCAGTTCGAAAACTACTGCTCTGATACCACTTGTAGGTCCCTAAGTTGAGTTAATATCGAGGGAAGCTAAAGAAAATGTCTAGAGGGGGGTGAATAGACTTTTCTAAAATCTTTCGATATATCAGAATTACAATGTGCGGAATACGAAATTAATAATGAGCCCAATTTTTAGATTATACTCAACTTAATTCGAGAACTCTGTTTCAGTATTTACTCAACTAGTCTAGTTCAGTTATGTAATTCAATTAACTAAACAATTAATCAATTAAACAACAAACAAAACAGTAAAGTAAATCAAACACGAGATTTATAGTGGTTCGACAACTTGTCTACATCCACTCTCACAAACCCAGTTGTGAAATTCTTAATAACTCGTCCAATGGAGTAATATGTGTTCTTGTAGCTTTAAGTCCCAAGAAATAAGACTTAGATCTTTTCGATTATATCTCCAGATATATCTTCGATCTTACTAGCGATTTACAAGTATCTAGCAACTTGAAACAATAAACGAAAATAAAACTTCTCTTCGTTCAGTAGTAGCCTTCTGATTTCTTCACTTGACTTGTGTAGCTTCACTTTCTGAACTTCAATCTCTGAGAGTAACTTCTTCTCTTGAATCTTCAATAATGCTTGCAGTATCAATATTTCAGTAGTCTTCAAATGATAAACACCTTGAGGTATTTATAGATTCTAGAAATCAAGAACTCAGTTAGTTGTAACCAACTTTTCTTGAAAACTAACTTCTAACTGAAATTTCTTCTTCCACGCGTTTCTTCAGTTAATTAGTTATTCCTTAACTAATTCTTCAGTCTTTATCTTCAATATGCGTTTGTAACTAACTTCAAGTTGACCTGTCTTGTTTAAGTCGTACCTGTCTTGTGTAGTAGTCTGCATCTTCTACTTATCCAGTGTAGTAGACTTCTTCACATTTACAATATAGAACTAATCTAGTCCTATCAACTAATCCTAACAAGACTATTACATTACTTTAAGCTTCTTGTTTATAAAGCTTAGTCAACTTATAAAACTATACAACGAATCTATCTATTACATTTAAAATCATGAGCTCTATACAACAATTATTCATAGCTCAATAACAATCTTAACATATACATATAACAGATATGAAGTACTTATAAATCGTACTTATCTTTCAATAATATTTGTCTTTTAAAAACTAGTACTTGTCTTTTGAATTCTACTGATCTGTACAAGATGACTTCAACTTAACCAGACTAGATCAGTCAATACTTAGAAAATATTCAAGTCTTCTTTTGGCTTATCAAAACTTTATCTTTTATCTTTTTTTCATCATTTAGGACTTGTTCTAGGATTCATATCCCAACAATTTCCCCCATTTTGATGAAGCCAAAACTACTTGAATCTATTCATAATAGTAGACTAGTTAAGTAGTTCTCTTGTCTTAAATATCAAATAGTACTTTATCTTTTCATTCATTCAGAAATATGATCAGTAGAGATTACAAATACTTAATAAAACTAAGTAATCAGAGAAAAAAAAACGAATCTGAAAGAGTACCTTCTTCTGAGTTAGGGACACAGAATGCATCAAGGAGTCTCTTGTGAATTAGACATATATGGTCTTCATCTTCAATCTTTTCTTTATCAAGTAGCTCTTCTTCAAATTTCTTGATCTGATTAATATCAACTCTTCTTCCTGAACTAGTCATAGGTGACTTCCATTTCGGAAAGATCGGTACCAAGATGTTGAAGTTTGCAGCAGCAGATATTCTCATAATCAAATTCCAGAGCAGTTTGTTTTGACCTTCCATGAATTTGTCAAACATGGCATACAACTCGTCTGGACTTTCAGTCTCACCGTACTTTCGAATAATCCAGTGATCCAGTTCCCATTGCCTTTTTACTTTGAGCCATTCTTGACGATGCTCTTTATCAATAAAGTAATCAATGAACTGGTCTTCCACTTGTTCTTCATCTGCCTTCAGCTTCTGCAACCTTTCAATATGTTTTTCTATCTTCTTCTTGCTTGCATAATGAGTTTCATCACTTGGATCAACAACCTTCTGCTTCTTCTCAACAATCTCAGTTGGTTCTTCAATTTCAATAGCTAATTTTCTCTTGACTCGTCTGGTCTGAACCTCAGCTTCTGGAGATGCAACACCTTTTCCCTTCTCCAACCTTTTCTGTTCATCAGACTTAGCTTGCTCCAACTCTGCAGTTTTAACTAACCTGCCTCTGCCTCTCTTAGGCCTTCTGAGATCTTGTATAGCTTCAGCAGCTTCCTTTGCTTCTGGCTCAGCACTGGATTTAGATTTTTCAATTTCAGCTTCAGCACTAATCTCAGCACTAGTATCCATTGGTTTTGATTTCTTTGTCTCTTCCCCCTTTTTGGCTTCATCAGTAGCCTGGAGAGAGAAAAGGTTTTTATATGCCCGATATGACCCATATACTACAGTTGCCCCAGATGCCCGGAATGAACCCCAATCCCTATTACACTCAGGTGTCTCATATGGTTCCACCGACACAGGAACCATCCCCTCCACCGACACATTCGCCAGTTGGACCGTCGTCTGTCGGGACACAGGCCATCATGTCGACTGATGCACCCGAGAGTCGCATTGTACTGTCGATCTACCTTGATACGTAAGTATAATATATTTAATTTTCATTAGACGTGTGTATAACATGTTTATTAATAATTTTTCATTATTATAAATTATGTGTAACAGGATGATGCCTTCAAATTTAATCTCGAGGACGATCAGACAAATTATGTACAAGAATATGGAGCTTGGTGAACACAACTTTGCCTAGGTATCACCCAGTACGATTCAACGGTGGTGGGAGACATTCCACATATAATTAATTAATGATGTATAAAATAACTTTACATTTACATTTTGTTAAATTAATTCATTAATTATTTTTTACAGACCGAGGTCACGTGGGACCCTGATACCACATCTACTGAACATGTGTACATGCTCTTTCTTGAAAGAGCAGCAAATCGGTATTCTGGCATGTTATCAAACGTCAAGACATCATGGGAGAAAAAGAAGAAGAAGCCGAAGTGGGATGTCAATGTTTGGAACGACTTAGTTCGTCACTGGAACGATCCTGCCACAGTTAAGAAGAGCGAGCAGTGTCGTAAGAACCGCTTATCCGAGCTTGGAGGTTCGGGTACTGGATATGGTACTCATAAAGGCGGAGCTCGTGGAGCAGCAGAGGTCGCACGGCGCATTGTAAGTATTTGTGGTCAATTGTACTCCCTCCGTTCAATTTCATTATTCCCACTTTCCTTTTTTGGTTGTCCAATTTTATTATGCCCATACCCTTTTTGAAAATAATACTATTCATACTACTTTATCTTCACCCCTCCTACCATCACTTATTTACCCACTTTGCCACTTACTTTATTTATAAACAATCACTTTATCTATAAATGGGTCCCACAACATCTCATCATACCCCCAACTTATCTACTTTATACATAAACTAATCAATATTCATTAAAACTCGTGCATGGAGAAGTGGGCATAATAAAATTGGACGGAGGGAGTACTTAATTTGAGTTAATTTTTTATTTTATTTGTACGTCTTCAATTCAAAATACAGGAGGAGAAGATGGGACGCCCTGCCGACGACTAGGAGATAGTTGAATATTACCACCGTTACGAAATCGACACATACACTTATGGTTTTATGGGTGATATTATTGTAAGTGTGTACATATATGTATACGTACATATAAAATTATATAATAAATATATATTTAATTGTACTTGAAAATGTATTAACCAAATTTTAAATATGCACGTATAGGACCAAGTACAGGAGGAGTTGTCCAATCTCTCAGGTGAACCGTCAGATGGACATACTTCAGAGGATGGTTCAATCCAGACCCCATCGGTACCCGACATGTCTGGATCTGGATTGTACTTGAAGAAGGTCGGCAGGTCTCATGGACGTGTTAAGGGCCTTGGACAAGTAGGCAAGAACAGACGGGTCTCCTCCGGTCCTGGCGAGACGTCACGTGGTACGGCTTATGGACGATTCACCCAGGCCGACATTGACCGTGCTATTGCTGAAGAACGAAGAATCAATGAGGACAGAGAGCAACGCTTAATCCTACAAATGCAACAGACGGAGGAGCGCTTACTCAAACATTTTCAGGAACAAATGCAAGCGATGATGGGTCAGATCCCTCAGATAGGTCAGATGGGTTAAATGGGTGGGGCGCCGAGGCCGTCGGGGGCGTCGAGGAACGTTCAGGATGGTAACATCAGGGTGATGTTTAGGATGATGGTGGTGATGAGGAGTGATACATTTTCTATTACTTTGTTATGTTTAATTATATTACAATGACGTTGAGGATTGTTTATTTTAATGTTGTATGTGATGTTATTTTAATTGACGTGAACATGCTAATGATTATAATTAATGTTGTTTTTTATGTTATTTTAATTGAAAATGAACTTGATAATGATATTAATTAAGATGAAAATTGTTTTAATTAAATGGATAAGTGAATTGATATTTTTAAATGAATAAGTGAAAATAATTATATTTAATGTTGTATGTCATTATATTGTTGTGAATTGAACATTAGAATGAATTTAAATTATGTGATTAGAATAAATTTAAATGTATAAGTGAAAATAATTATACTCAATGTTGTATGTAATGATATTGTTGTGAATTGAAAATTAGATTAATGAATTTAAATGTTGTAAATTGAAGATTAGAATAAATTTAAATAGTTTTAAATGGATAAATGAATTGATATTTTTAAATGTATAAGTTAAAATAATTATACTTAATGTTGTGTGTAATGATATTGTTGTGAATTGAATATTAGAATAATGTTGTGTGTAATGATATTGTTGTGAATTGAAGATTATAATAAATTTAAATGGTGTGAATTGATAATATTTTTAATCACCGTAATTAAATTATTTAATTTGAAACACATAATTTAGTAAATTCTCATTTATAAATAAATATGATATGCTTTGACAATTTAATAAACAATAATTAAAGTTAAAATGGATTGAATTAAAGAATTGAAACTAAAATTAAATTGGATATATATTAATTGCATTCACAACATGTCGACTAAAGCTCCTAGCCTATACCTGGGTTCGAAACCCATGTTCGCATTTTTTAAAACTGATTAAAAGGCGACGGGCAAAATGGCAACGGATGTGGGCCCGTTGCGAAAAGGCAACGGGAATGGGCCCGATGCAAAAAGGCGACGGGAGTGGGGCCCGTTGCGAAAAGGTGACGAATTATAGTCGTTGTCAATTGGTAACGAATATCGCACTCGCCAAAAGGCAACGGCTTGCACGCGCTCGCAAAAAGGCAACTGCCACTTGCCGTTGCAAAAAGGCAACAGATTCCCCAAATCTGTTACCTATAAAATGGCAACGAGCATATTGGCAACGGGGGAAATCCGTTGCCTTTATGATTAGCAAGGGGGAATCCGTTGCCTTTCCCCTCGCCTTTAGGCACTTTTTTTGTAGTGGAATAACATTTAGGTTGCGTTTGGTTGGGTGGATTTGGGCTTATGGATTTCAAATCCACAGTCCAAATTCATTCTACATGTTTGGATTATGAATGAATTTCAAATACTTAAATTTGTGTCAACACACTTTTTAGTTAAAATTGAGAGAGATTTCAAATCTTCACCAAAACCATGTCATTTGAAATCCATGTATTTTTAACTCCTTCCATTTGAAATGCCTTCTCAAATCAAATCCCCCCATCCAAACACAACCTTATGTAAAATATTTCACTTGAAATATTTATATTTAAGAAGGGCGGAAAATTGGCGGATCTTTTACTGGTCATACCAAATTAAATATATCTTTAAAAAAAATGCGCAAAAGTCTCGCAGAAGGCTAACATATAAATGAGTTTCAAATCTGTGTTACTATGAATGTAATTACATATTACTGTTAGGGCATATATATATATATATTACTTTAAGTACAAATAACACATAAATTGACTTTTCAGATGAAATATTAGTAAAATTAATTTAAGGAAGAGTACAAAACCTCGCAGATCTTTTGCGAGTCATACGAAATCAAACATATCTTTCGAAACAAATCACGCAAAAAATAAAAAGGGAAATTTGTTTTTGATCTGTGTTACTATAAATACAATTACAGTACGAGCAAATATGTGTTACTATAAGGACAAGTAACACATAATTGACTTTTGAGTAACACATATTTGTCCTTAAAGCAACATATTTAAGGTATTGAAAATTGTGTTACTATATAAACATAAGTTTATTACTTTATTGAGAAAGATGTGTTACTATATAAACAAAATGTCATTACTGCGTGAATGAAATAATCAGTTCATCCCAAAAACAAGAAATATAGAATTATATCCACGCATCTTGAATAGTTCATCCCTAAAATTACAAAATACATAACAATCAACAATTAATTGAAATAGATCACATATGTCATATTGATTTCTTTGACTTCCATTCGAGACTAACAAAATCGCATTTAATAAAAATCTTATTAGAACTGGTCGACTTTAGCAATCTGTTTTTCTGAGAATTTTCTCTCTTTTTTGTTGATTCGGTCATGCGTGAGATTTGATTTTTTGAAAATTTATCTCTTTCTTTTGGATCTGCGCGATCTGGAAGGTTTCTTTTGCGTGAGATTTGGGTAGAATGAGTCAAATTTTATGGATCTTGTTCTGTGAAATATTGTATAAAATTTTTTGCCTTTTTTTTTTTGACAATATACAAATATAATATTGTAAGAAAGTAATCTTCTCATTGTATAAACTACTCATATAATCTTTAATTACTAACGTAAATATAATGTACATACAATGTATTTGTTTGAATATCTTTTATATGGTATCAAGAGCCTTCACCTAATCATTGTTGTCCCCATCCTCCAAACATCAACTCACTGCACAAAATTCCTCAAGCCACGCCCAAATCGTCATTACTTATCTGCGACAATATTCCCTTGACCATATGCAACATTTTCAATTGTCACAATTTGAAAAAAAAAAAAATCCAAGCCACAATACCAGTAACTGCATGAAACTAATTCTTGGTTTTCTTGAAACCTAAAGAAAACAAATTCTTCAAACCTTTCAAACCACATTGTAACTTTTAATTAATTTATTTATTTAAGATTAGATCAAATTGATCAATTCTTCATCAAATTCGCACACTTTTTTTTTTATCCTCACGATTACATTCTCGTTTTCAAGATTCAGGTATATACAGTAAAACCTCTATAAATTAATAAACTCTCTAAAATAAGATAATAATTTTTTGAAAAATCCCTTTATAAATATTAGGTCCCATTAAAACTCTAAATTAATAATTCATAAATATTACAATTATAAATATTATAAATTCATAAATATTACAATTCATATTAAGATTTATATAGTATATGTTTCATTCACCATACATGAATATATTTAATTGACTAAAATAGTTATTTAAGTGCAACGAATTAATGTAAACATGTATATTTAAGTAATTTCAATGAATTGATACATGCGACGTCTATGAATATAATAGTTAATTGTATACAATGAATTGGATGATGCATGAATATAATCAATTAAACATATATAAATTCATTTATTTTCAATACATATGTACTAAATTTGCTGAATTTAAAAAATCTCTCTTTCAATTAATAAAATATTAATTTATCGATAATTTAATATCTCTTTAAATTAATAAAATTTCATGGTGTCAAGGTTATTAATTTATAGAGGTTTTACTGTATACCTATCTCCTATGTATTGTCTACCTCTTTATTATTCAAAATTAGGTCAAATTGCTTTATTCTTCATAAAATTCATACAAAAAACTTTTTTTTTTCGATCATCTCGATCACATTCCCGTCTCCGAGATTCAGGTATATCTACATATCTCCCAGGTATCGTCTACCTCTTTATTATTCAAGATTATGTCGAAATGATCTGTTTTTCATCAAACTTATACACAAAACATTTTTTTTTTGATCCTCACGACCACATTACCGTTCAGAGATCTAGGTATATTTATCTATCTCCCAAATATAGTATTTTTTGTATATATTTAAAATTAGGTCAAATTGATCTATTTTTCATCAAACCCACACATAAAGCCTTGTTTTTTTTTTTTATCCATATAAGGCTAACGCCTAATTTATTTTCTCCAAGATTTGGTCAATCATACCGCTACCAATTCTTCCAGTCAAATTAGAAATATCATCCGGTGTATAGGCTCATGACATAACCACACAATCAAGAAACATCAACTTCTTCACCAAGAATACATTTTTTGTTCTTCGAAACTGTTGCCTAAGAACGCCCTATATGTTCTTCTTTCGTTGTATACTCATCAACAACGAGACTATGTTCTTCCTCTCTGCTGCCTCGCTCACCACGAATAACAAGAAAATCGTCCATCTCGCCTATAAAGTGTAGATCCTCTTGCATCATATACGCACAACACCGCTCAACATAACCACTTTGTTCGTTGGGCGTCCTTCGTCTCGATTATCACAGTAGCTCATGTGTCGTTTGGCAATCTTGTTCCCGTCTTCAACTTCTTATGAACAGGATTGGAATCATCAATAGTGTTTTCTCTTTAGTGGGCGTATTAGCATATATATATAAATATAATATTGTAAATATTCTTTTTATATATTTTCTATATCTTTTATATATGGAAAGTTCTCTTCTCATTGTATCTATATAAACCACTTATGTAACCTCTTATTACTAATGTAAATATAATGTAAATACAATATACTTGTTTGTATATCTTTATATATTAAAGACATAGTCACAACCCGCGCTTTTGACACATTTTAACCTAATTTACTAGATAAATGAAAAATGTAAATAATATTTTAACCTTGTTTGATGCCTCCTTTAAATCATCTTGAACAATGAGGTTCAAGATATGTGCACAACACCTCACATGAAAAAACTTATTGTTACATAACAAAACATTCTCTGTGTTAAGTCTATCTTTTACCGACTTTTGCATCACATCATTAGAATCAACATTGTCTAATGTGATAGAAAAGATTTTTGAACTTATCCCCCAATTCTCAAGCACTTTAAGTAACTACCCCAACAATTCCCGTTGTATGTGGACTCTCCAAATCACAAAATTCAAGCAACTTAGAATTTAAATTCCATTTATCATCAACATAATGAGCAATCACAACAGTCGGTGCATCATAAGTTAAGCATATTCTACCAGGAATATTAACAAACACACTCTTGTGATTTGCCTTTTTTCAATTAAATACACAGTTTTAACATCAATCGTGGCAGTATTTCTATAGAGAAGTTTGAATTATGGATTTACTTTTCTATTAATCTCATGAACTTCATCATACCCAACATAGTTAAATGGAAGTTCGTGCTTGAAAATAGCCTTAGCAAGTCCATCCCTATAAACCTTCTGATCAAATTTCCACTTCGCCAAGAGAGTAGTTTGGTTATCTAACAAAGCCCCCACATCATGAAAAACTTAGGAGTCTTGAAACATGTTGTAGTATGACGCCTTAAATGATTTGTGCCTGAGTTAGAGTTGCAAGTATACATTTTTTCACAACACTTGCACTTAATACATTTTTCTACCCCAACGTTTAGGCTAATCTTTTCAAAGTAATTCAATACCTCAAAAGCATCTGACTCATATTTTTGGAGTCACGATCCACTCAGGGATCAACTTTCTTGATATCTTGCTCTAGGCCACTAGAGTTTGGTTGGGTCTTTGATGGGCTCTGCGGAACAGGGTGGTCTTTGATTAGGGAAGCATATAGCATCTCTCAGGGTTATGCAGACGAATCAGTTTGGGATATCTTGATTTCTAGGTCTCTTGATGTTTTGGGCAGGCACAAGCCGTCTCGATAGTGTTTGTCTGTTAGATGGATCCCTCCGGATCCGGACTGGTACAAGATCAACACAGACGGTAGTGCAACATCCTCTCCAGGTGGTTTACATGCAGGGGCGGTGTTTAGGAACTTCACGGGGTTCTTTGTTGTGGCTATTGCCCAAGAGGTTGGTTGGGGTATTCCTTTTGAGGCGAAGTTAGCAGCGGCTCTCATTGCTATTCAGTATGCCCATGCCCAAGGTTGAAGGTTCTTATGGATCGAGTCGAACTCCAGTCAAACAGTGACCACTTTGATGAGTTATACACCTTATGTCCCTTGGCGTCTATAAGGTCTATGGAGTCAGGTTTATCCTCTTACCACAGACATGCACATTCGGTATTCTCACACTTTTAGAGAGGCTAACCAGGCGGCTGACGCAGTGGCCAAGACGAAGCTCAACTGCATTTGGAGGGGCTATCCTCCAGATTTCTTACTTACTTTCTTGCATAAAGATTTGTATGCCGTCTTTTACAGACATTGATTGTTAGAGGAGTTTACCTTTTTCCTTCGCCTGGGTTTTGTCCCTAAGAAAGGTTTTCCCAGGCAAGGTTTTAATGACACTCCAACCCCTGGCTCGACTTGTGAGCTTTGGATTTTAGGTTTTCTTTTTTCTTTTATATTCCATACATTTTTATTGGCCAATACCTAATAAGCATTGTACAATAACAACACCAATAATAATCCCTTAATAAATTTAACCTTCATAAAAATTATAAATTTCACCAATAAAGGCAATAATTTATACCGATAAGTTTGATATACATAAATTTTCAACTTCATACATTTCACTGAACAATAACAGTATAACACCACCAATATAGGAAATAATAATTAATAACACATTATGTATTTATGTCATTAACACATCAATCGACAATCATCATAAATTATAATAATTAATAACACATTATGATGGTCCCTACCCATTACAAGAAATAGGGGGAATAGCAACGAAAATTTTACGACAAATCTAAATTTTACGTCAGAAAACTGCATTCCATCTTACAGGGATATGGGCGACTGTCGGGTCAGATCTATAGTCTTCCGAAGTCCAGGGTGTTCTTTGGGAGAGCTTTCCCTTAGAGCTTGCGTCGTTAGACGTTTAGGATTACTAACATTGTTGAGGGCTCACTCCCCTTGACATACTTGGGGGTTCCGATCTTTTGTGGTAGTCCTAGGAAATGCACTTACAACCGATTGTAGATGTTGTCATAGCTAAGTTTAGTAGGTGGTAGGGTACCACTTTGTCCCTTGTCGGCCATCGTTGCCTTATTAACTCAGTCATTATGGCTTATTTGGTGCATTCGATGATGGTCTACAAGTGGCTCAGTTCTTTTCTATGACGGGTGGAGTCGGCTATGAGGAACTTCCTATTGAAGGGGGTGTGAGCTGCAAGAACGTGGCTTGTTCGGTTTCTTGACAGTGAGTTTGTGCCCCATTGGGGGAAAGAGGACTATGGGTTCGTTCTATCCGCCTGGCGAATGCCTCATTTCTCTGTAAGCTGAGCTGGGATATTTTTCAGAACAGATCACTAGATACGGAGCTTCTACATCAGAGGCACTTTAATTCAGAACACATGCTGAGACCTTATGGTAGAGTTTCATCTATTGGTCGGGCCTTCCTTCGCATGCTAAGAGACTTAGAGATGGCTCGAGGTGGCTGATTGGCAGAGAGTCCCGTGCTAGCTTTTGGCATGACAATGGGCTCAGAACTACTATTTAGGAGAGGATGGGTCTGCCTGACTGGTTCGCTTCCACCCTCACTTCCACGGTTAGAGATACCTTCTATGATGATTGCTGGCATTTCCCGAGGTTCTTTATCATGAGGTTTACGGAGATTGTTAGGGATATCTTGTAGATCACGGTGCTTAGAGGACCCGACATACATATTTTGGAGGGCTCGCTTTCAGGGGAACTTTCTTCCAGCATGACATATGATTTGGTCAGATCACCTCTACCCAGGCTTGGTAGGGCATCATGGATTTGGGTCACATTCATACCCATGTGTCGCTCTACTGAAATTTGGAGAACGGTTCGGGGCAAGCTACCCACGACGGATTGACTCTCGTCTTTTAGGATTCAGGGTCCATCGATTTGTGTGCTGTGTCGCGGGGATTCTGAGCCGTTTGAACATCTTCTTGGCCATTGCCCGTTCACATTGGAGATTCTGCGCAGCTTAACTCACATGTTTGGGGTCACGATTCACATTGGGGTCAGCTTCCTAGACATGTTCCTTCAGGCCACTAGAGTTCGGTTGGGTCCGCAGTCTTTGGATTTGTGTTATTTGGGTCGTTTGGACTATGCGAAACAAGGTGATATTCGATGGGGTTTCGCCCTCTATTAGGAGATGTATGGCTCAAATCATTTCAGGCATTATGGAGGTCAACAACATAGCTAGGGGATATTTGGACGACACGGTTCGAGATCTTATGATTGCTATGGCTCTTGGTGTTTCGAGCAGACACAGGCCGATGAGACAGGGCTCATCTATGTTTTGGTTCCCGCCTGATCCGGGTCGGTACAAGGTTAACACGGACGACAATGCTTCTTCCCTGGGTATTCTTCGTGCCTGCGGTTGCTACAAAGGTGGGTTGGGGCCTCCCTCTTGAGGTTGAGTTGGTTCCTGTACTTATGGTCATCAAGTATGCATATGATCAGGGTTGGAACTTCCTTTGGATTGAGCCAGATTCGGTACTCACGATTGACACTTTTACGAGCTCCAATCCTTCCATTCCTTGGGGTCTGCAAAGTCTTTGGAGTCAGATCCACCCTCTTACGTAGGACATGCACATCCGATACTTCTACGTCTTCAAATAGGCCAATCAGGCGACTGATGATATGGCAAAGACTAGCCTTTATTGTGTCTGGAAGGGATACACCCTAGATTTCTTACTCTCATTTTTGCACGTACAATGATTTATATTTTGTTTTCTATAGACATTGATCTTTAAAGAAGTGTACCTTTTTCCATTGACCTGAGTTTTGTCCCTAAGGAGGGTTTTCCCAAGCAAAGTTTTTTTTTTTTGAAGTCTCGGGTATCCGGTTCAAGGGCCGACTAATCCCAGGGGACCAATCTCACCATCCACTTGCGGGGGTCCCGTTTAAAGCCAGAGCTTTGCGCTCTGTATGGATATGGCCCCATAAAAATTGTTTGCACCTTAGGGGTTTCGAACCTGAGACCTAAAGAGGAGCACACTCCTAAGTCTCAAGCCTACACCACTAGGCCAACTCCTTGGGGTTGTTTTTTTCCAAGCAAAGTTATAATGGTGCTCCGGCCTCTGACTCGACTTGTGAGCTTATGGTCCTAAGTTTTATTTTCTTTTATTTATTCTACCTTTTATTGTGTGATTTATTATTACTCCCTCCGTCCCACATAAACTTGCACACTTTCCATATATGGATGTCTCATACCAATATGCACACTCTAAAAAATGAAATATCTTCATAACCCCCACCCTCAAAATATACTCTTATTTATCCATATGTCATTACTTTTACACACTCAATCTACCTTTTACTTTACTTTATTTATAAGACTTTACAAAACTACCCTCAAAACATCAACCATTACACTTTTTCTTACACATTTCTTAAATTATGTGTCATCCCAAGGGTGCAAATTAATTTTTTTTGAACATGTGATTTTATTATATAGTATTATTTTTTGTATCATTCTATCACAGACTTCATAGTAGCACTCACATATTGAGATGTAATTTTTTTTATTATAAAAAAATGGCAATTTTGGCCAGGTGGCACGATCAGGACTGGATTGAGCCTCATATTTCCAGGTCCGATAGCAACTAGACTGGGCCGTCCTAGTCCCAAAAAAATGAGCAGTCTAATGGGCAGATATCGGGCTTGCTCAACCCGGCCCATTTGAGAGCCATAAACTTTGAATATCAAACAATTCAATCCATACAATATATATATATATATATATAATATTGAATTTTTAAAAAAATAAAGAATCGAGACTCGTATCACACACTATATTCTTAAAATAAATGATGTCCTTCATTCTCGTTGCTAGTGAATTAATAGAATAATTATTTCTGTAATGCATGTATATATTTGTAATTTTGTATCTAGCTCGTCTAGTAATTCACAGTGTTCTTATGTAGCATATCCAAATTCAAAATTGTTCATTGTCTTAATTTACTCTTTTTAATCAAAGAAAAATTAAAATTCAAAATTGTTGGACATAACTTAACATTAATGTCACACTGAAACACACCAAATCCAGAAATAGTATATTTCTTCTTAAAAACAATGTCTTAGATGTTTAGGTGCAACATGGCTCGACAATTAAATCATAAGGTTTTTATGCATTCGAGTACAATTAATTTTTTTTTATAACATATTCTAACGAAACCCGAAGTATACATTGACCAAGTTGTCGCCTTGATTTTATACACCACATGCATACATTTACATCATAATACCATTTTTTTTTTAATATACTCCCTCCGTTACATGATTATTTGCACATTTTTTTTATTGATACGTCCCAAAATTATTTATACACTCTTAATATAGAAATACTCCATAAAATTAATACTCTTCCAATATCATTTTATTTTCAAAATTGACACTCCCTTTTTATATATTCCGTACATTTTACTTTACATCTCATTAAATCTACTTTACGCCTCATCAAATCATCTAAAATATCTCTAATTTATCTTATATCACCAACCACTAAATTCTATTTTCTTTAAAATTGTCTCGATCAAACCGTGTAAATAATCCCGAAATGGAGGTAGTAGCAATTGTTTTGTTTATAAAAGTTTAATATACTAGCTTGATTGATAATTATTTTCAAATTACAATAAGCAACTAGCTAGCAACACCAACTTGTGGGTGGGTCCCCTTTCACAATCACAGGTGGGCCTTTTGTCAGTTGGATTTGTAATGACGACTTTGTTTCCAGTCAAGCCCTCGTCTTTGAATAATTGTGCCGCGTCAACGCCTCTGCTAATATCTTTAATTTTATATTTATTATTTTAATTTTAATATATATATGAAAAATATACTGTATGTTGTTATTCATACTCCGTATATACTAAATGGAGATTTTATTATTAAAAAAAAAAAAAAAAAAAAAAGAGTATCAAAATCCCACCAATACCATAAAAAAATCACAATATTATAAAAATTCAATTAATTTTCGATTTTGACAGCAATCAAGATGGAAGCGCAGACCCCTTCACAAACGACAGGTCATGGTTTAAACCCTCTAAAAAAATTCACTTTTATTTTTAGTGAAAAGTGGATATGAGCTTTTCATAAATAATACTCCCTCCGTCCCGGATTAACTTTCATATGTAGGTGGACACGTAAATTAAGAAAGTGTAATAATGAGTAGAGTTTTAAGGAATAATTTTGTAAAACTTTATGTATAAAGTAAATAAGGGCATGTTTGTTTTGGGATGGGAAATCCGGATTTGAGATTTCGAAACTCCACCCCCGTTACACTTTGGGATTTTGATTTAGGATTTCAAAATCCCACCCTATAAATACCTATAAACCCTATAAAAGTCAACCCTATAAATACCTACAAAACACCTATAAATACCTACAAACCACCTATAAAACCTATAATCCTATACTATAAAGTTAAATCCTACCCTACCTAAATCCCAAAACAAACACAAAACGCAAAAGTCATTAGGATTTTGAAATCCACAAGATTTTGAAATCCGGATTTCAAAATCCTCAAAATCCCAAAACAAACATGCCCTAAATGAGTTGACTTTTGTATATGTGGGAAGAAAAAGTAATGGCATTTGTATAAAATTAAGGATATTGTGAGGGTGAAGTTTATAAAGAGTTTTCCATTTTAAGGGTGTGAAAGTTATTGTGGGACGTCCCGAAAAGGAAAGTATGAAAGTTATTGTGGGACGGAGGGAGTACATGCATTTTTCGTACACCTTTTTAGTATAATATTATATGCACTTTTATGTAAAAATCACATATTCATTAGCACTTTTCACTAATTAGAGTAGCACCCTTTAATTTTAATGGATGCGTTATGTGAGATTCAAATCGAGAAACTTGGGTTAGACAGGTTAAAATGTTAATTGTATATTGTTTAGCAAATAAAGTATCATTGTTTAGTGATTTAAGACAAATAATACTCAAAATAAAATATTTCTTTTTAAATGTAATACTTCTAAAACGTGAGACTTCGTGGAGTATATATGATATACACCTATCATTTGAAAAATGAGAAGTCATGTAAAGGGAGGATATCTACCCTAAATTGTAATTATTTTAGGTAGTATATATATGAGAGGTCAAGTAAAATAAATATGTACTACATTGCATCTTTTAAAAGAAAGTGATTGATATGTACATGAAACAATTAAGTAAGAGAGGTGAGGCGTGTTTGGGAGCGGATGAAAAGACTTAGAAATCACGTTTTTCAACCGCATTAATTTATATGGAGCCGATGGATAACCAATCAAGGAACACCCCTATAAGCTTCAGGCGTGTAAATGAGTCAGCCCTAGCTATCCGTTTTTGCTTATCCGAAATTTTGAGTCTAATTTTACTCCAACATTCTACGTTACTTCATTTTTCTCTCTACTACTCCCACCTCCGTCCCAAGATAACTTGTAGGATTTGATCAACACACTTTTTAGGAAAATTAGATTTAATGATTGGTAATATAAGATAAATGAGGAGTATTTTAGGTGATTTGGTGAGGTGTAAAGTAAAATGTAGGTAAAAAATGAATGACAATTTTAAAAATAAAATAATGCTGAGAGTATATTAATTTTGTGGAATATTTTCGCAGATAATCTTGAACGCCCCAATAAAAAAAGTGTGTAAATAATTACAAAATGAGTAGAGTAATTCATTTCTAAAAATGTTTTAAGAGTATTATATAATAAAAATAAAATGAATGAACCTTTTGGGACGTGTGTGCACAAGTGACAACACTTGTATTAGTGCACTAATACTATTCAATATGTCAAGTATCTTAAGCTTTAAAACTCAAACTCTCGAGAAACTCACTTGATATAATCAAGAACGTATCAATGCACTCAAACAGAAGAAAGATTTGCCAAAAATATAAACAACACACAAAGATTTAAGTAGTTCGATCTTTAACCAGATCTACATCAACTTCAAGCACCCATGAAAGCACTTTGAGTATGGACGAGTTAGTGTTTATAGTATACAACTTGCACTTGAAACGAACCAACCGTCAATTTCATATATACAAACACAAAAAACAAACAAGTTTCCTCACTTCACTCGTTAACGCAACCTTATTTTGGTAAACTTCAAGACTAATTATCAGAGTCTTCCCTTTCTTAACTGATGGTCCCGAAGAACAGATGAGTTGGTATGTTAGGAATTAATATACAAGAATTAATTCCCACCCTCTCTACAAGTTTGGACTTTTAGATGAGGCAGAATTCTTTTAAGGTATCAGAGCAAACCAGGCAAACGACCTGGGTTCGATTCCTGTTGGAAGCACTCCACCCATTTAAATTGTCCACTCGATGGGCCTCCTCCCCAAAAAAAGGGTAAGAGGTGTTAATCCGGCCCACGAGTGAGGGGGAGTGTTATGAATTAATATACAAGAATTAATTCTCACCCTCTCTACAAGTTCGGACTTTTAGATGAGACAAAATTCTTTCATAGTACTAGTCGACTGACTTACTAGGGGCCTGAGGCTAGCTTATTAAGTGATGGTTATCAAACAAAGTTAGGTGCGGAAATGTGGTTGCCCATGATTATACTCGTCTTTAATGAAAAACATTTTATAAAAATTTATGAATGATCATATCTTTAAAGCTATGTTATGCAAACATGAATGGATCATGACAGTTAATATTAAAGCAGTAAAGAACACATAAATTTATAGTGGTTCGGATCTCAGTCATACATCCATTCTCACAGTCCAACTGTGATATTAATTGCTTTAACTAAAAGGACTTATATTTAACGTGCCAAAAATAACACGTTGGTCTTTGTTGGTCCTTGGTGGAGTATAACACAAGTGTATGGGGGGGGGGGGGGGAATGCACTTGTGTATGCAAATTCTTTTCTTTTTGACAAACTGGTCTTATTAGGCAAGTTGTCTCACAACTAGCCTGAGTGAGAACTTTGATAGATACTTGTCCTACTGATTACTATTGAGTGATCAATTGGCTAAATATCTAAAAGAGTTGCTAAGTGCGGAATGTGGTTGGCCTTTGACTCAAAGAGATACTCCAATTTAATTTCTGAAAGATACAATTATCAGGGACTTTGTCCAAAACAGTTTTTCTTGACTTACTGAATTTTGGTCTTTGAAATAAGTTATAATGTAAGTGAATAAAGAATGCAGTAAGTAAATAGCACACAAGTTTATAGTGGTTCAGAGACTCAAGCTCCTACATCCACTTTCCCTGATTGAACATGATAATTCCTTCACAATGGAATTAGCTTGTTTTATAGTGCCAAGGTGCACTGATCAACAACACTCTCTTAGTGTTTTGATCTCTAGGATAATCTGAGTCCTAGTGCTCAATCTCTCTGAGTTAAGACTGTGTTTCACAATAACAGTCCTTAACTCCTCACTTCTACAACAAACACTTTCTTCACTAAATGAGATAAGGTTTGAGGTTTGGTTCCAACTAGTAGAGATATCCTTTACAATAAGACCAGTGTAAAGGCTTAGGATATCTCAATGCTAAGCTTTGGATGATTACAAGGATTGACTTAGCTAATTGAAGTGATTCAGGAAACTTGAGATTCTGAAGAACAGCTTGGTTTCCTTTGAAAGCTTGATGATAGTTTGATGGCTTATAGTTGGATTTTTGAATCCCTTGATCACTTCTGTATTTATAGGCAAATTTGAGCAGCTAACCGTTGGAGGGATAACATTTCAAACTTGTTTATTTGCAGCACCATTGAAACGGCTATGAAGCTTGGCATCCTTTTATCCACTGTGTAAAAGGCCTCTTCAATGGTTGCTTGAATGAATGTGTTGACTTCTGAAAAATGCGGCTGAGAAGACTTGTGTCAGTTTCCAAATATGCACATTTCCCAAGGTTGATTTGTGGCAGAAGCTACACTCAACCAACGGTCAGATGAGACAAGCTCCCTGAACATTCCTGCTGCAATTGAGAATATTCCAACATTCATTCAATGCTTCACTCTTTAATGCTTCAAGTCTTCAATGCTTGGTTCAGGCATGATTGGCAATAAATGCTTCATTGATTTTGTCTTCTGTGAGCTTTGGCATTCAATGCTCTTGATCATTTGCACTCTAATTGTTCTGATCATATGCATTTATGATCATTGCCTTAGCATGCTTGACCTCTTCAGCTTAGTTGTCCATTGTGATAGCTTGTCTTGCAAGATCAGCAGCTTTGGCCTAGAAAACTTAATACATATTAAGCTGCCTAACATTCAGCTTTGGACAACTATCCTGAACTCTAAAATCTCACAACATTTCTGAGATTTTTGACTTAATCATTCTACTTATTCAAGTGTTCTGGGACAACTTGTCTGAACTTAGACTTGAGCATATCTCAACTAATCTGAACATCATCAATCAGGGGTTTTGGTATCTAAATCAAAATCATTTTATTCCCAACAATTTCCCCCTTTTTGATGATGCCAAAACCTATTACAAAGGGAACTTGACTTATACTATACTTTACCTTCAGGAAGAGTGAACTGGTCAACTTGCCTGAAAGAAACTGTTAGCACAATAAATCAAGTAAGATATGTCATGATAGGTTAGTTGAGATAATGAGTTGTTATCTCTTGATAGAAACATAGTGATCCTTTTATATAAATCATAGATCATTATAGAGCTGAAAATTAAAAAGGACTCACTAGTCTAGAACTGCAAAATAACAACAGACATAAAAATCATAACAGCAAATAGGAAAGAAGTGAACTTATCCATCAGAGAGTTCCATCATCTTGAGGAGCAATGCCATACTGAGCCCATACTCTTTTCTCCAGTTCCCAGATCTCTTTGTTGGTTCCTTTAGGGCCAGGCTTCAACTTCTCCATCCTCATGATGTTGATGAATTCTTCCAGTATCTTTCCCTCATCAATTAAGTTCCCATTGAACTTAGGAGGCATGTACAGAATAGGACCAGGGGCCTTGAATTCAACTCTGGCCATCTCAGTTGCTGCAAGCAGCTTTTGGTAGAGGTCCCTATGGTTCTCAAACATAAACTGCACAAAGACTTCATCTACACTCTCTTCAAGCCACTTTCCAATGACATAAAAGTCATATACAAAACTTCTCTTGGCCTCCTCCCATGCATCATTCAGTGAGATTGGAACCCACTTATCATGGTGAGGGTACTGAGTGTCCCATCTTTGCAGCATTTGAGGTTTGAGCTTTCTGTAAGAAGGGCTGAGTGTCCCATCTTTGCAGCATTTGAGGTTTGAGCTTTTTGTAAGAAGCCCTCCTTCTTGGAGCTTTGAAGTTTGCCCTTCTTCCATCTCTTGCCTTGTTGGCCTCAACCAACTGATCCATCCTCTCTTCAGCTCTTAGAAGAGCTAGCTTCTCCTGTGTCTCTGGATCCTTTCCAAATCCTTCTTCAAACAGCTTAGAAGGATCATCAGCAAGCTTGGGCACAGCAACTTCAGGCTCTCTGTCTTGTTCAACTTGTTCAACTTCTTCTTCTTCAATAGCAGGCAGCTTGGCTACTTTCTTCATCCTCTTGGATTTCCTCACTGGAGTTGATTCTTCAGACTGAAATTCTGATGGCAGAGTCAGGCTGGTTGGGAATTCATTGAAGGCTTGCAATTCCTTCCTCTTTCTTTCAGAAGCTCTTGTCACTTTCCCCCTTACTTCAGTAGCCTTCTCTTTGGGGTCAAGTCCTGCAGACTCACCACCAGGCCTTTGGAGTCTCCTTGCCTGACTTTCCATGGCTGACATCATAGATTCCTTGACAGCAATTTGAATTTGCTCTTCTTCAGTCAAGTTTTCAATGTTCATTGGGCCTTTGCCTTTCCCAATGTCTTCTACTGCCTCCTCCTCAACATCAGGGACCTTCTCCTTTCCTTTGGATTCACCAATAACCAAGGTTCCCTTTGCCCTAGCTCTCCCTCTTTCCCCCTTTTTGGCATTATCAAAACACTGGGGCTTCAAGTCACTTATAGTGACAGAGAGATGTGAGTGAGCATGAGTGAGGGACTTCAACACCTGTAGTAAGTAAACATTCTCATCATGAATGTTTTGCATTTTGTCATCTGCCATGCTCAAGAATGTGTGAACAGGTTTCATCTTTTGAGCAACAATGGCATCTAAAGTGGCTTTCAGTGATTGATCAAGTTTGGCCTGAAGTTGATCAGTGAGGTTGGCCACAACTTGATCAGACACTTTGGCCATAAGTTCAACAGTGAACTTCTCTGCAGCCTCTTTCACCATTGCAGCTTTCAATTCTTCAGTTTTCTTTCTCTGTGCAGCAGTCATTTGCCTTAATGCATCTTTGATTGTCCTTCTCAAGGCTCTCACATTATGTTTGTACAAATCTTTGAGGCCCTTCTGCTCTTTCTGCACAGATTTTGTGAACTTCACCATCTCTTCCTTTGCCTTTGTAACTCCTGTTGAAACTGTTTGCAGTCCAGTTTCAACTCCACAGATTCTTGCATCCAATGTGGGTAGGATTACCTCCTCTGAGCCAGTTAGCCTCATCTCCACAGAGGCTAGAGTCTTTCCTTGGCCATCTAGGGTATCAATTGTTGTTGCATGTGCCTTACCAACTTCCTTGACCAAAATATCCAACTTCTCTGATTGGTCTTCAATGATAGATGCAGTTTGAGTAGCAATTTGAAAGCCTGCTTCAGTGGTGTTGGCTTGCTCAAAGTACATTTTATTCAATGTGGATACATTGGCTGATACTGCTTCAAGGTTAATGTCAGCATCAATAGGTATTTCTGTAAGGGAGGCATCTGCAAAAATTTGCTCAATTGTGACAGCAACAGAATCTGCAAAACTAAGAGTGTTAGTAAAAACTCCCTCAACACCCTCATTCTTTTTATCTCCCAATAGGCCTGATTCATCAGCACCTATACTCTCATTTTCAACTTCTTTCTTTTCTTCATTTTCAATAGATAAGCTCACATTCTCTGGAGAATCAGGCCTCCTTTCACCAAGGGATTCATCAAGTTCAGATTTGACTTGAAGAATAGCCTGACTCTCATATTGGGCTGCACCCAATATTTCTACATCATCTCCCTCTATGATTGGTGCACTCAGGGAACCTGTAATTACACAATCCTCACCTCCTCCCTCTGATTTTTCATCACTAAATGCCTTTTCAACTCCTTCTTTTCCTAAACCTGACACCCATATCCTCAACAGGATCCATAGAGGGCAGTTGTTGGGAGATCATAGTGCTTGGGCATCCCAAGGCCACTGAGTCATCCTGAATGACTAAAGGCTGGTCAATGTCCAACTGTCCTGACATTGATGAGGCTTTAGCCAAACTAGCTTCTCCCATGGAAGTCTCAACATTGTCAAGCTGTGCCTTAGGTTCAGAAGAACCATCCTTGGCCAATGCATCTTTGACTGAGTCACCTTCTTTGGTCAACTCCTCTGAATGGTCAGAGTCCTTAACAGAATGATAGGTCAAGTAATGTACCTGAGCAGAGTTGAGGCCTGGAGGGTTTGGACTGGTGTTATCATCATCATCATCATCATCATCATCATCAGATGGACTATCAGGGTGCCTGAGTCCCTGTGCAATTCTTTCTTTCTCAGCAAGCACCTTCTCATGAACAATGGTGCAGAACAAGGCCTCAGTGGTCAACACACTGGATTTCTTCACACTTGCAAAGTGCAAGAGCCTGTTCTCTTCAACCTGCCACCAGCTTGCTCCTTTATCCTGAATAGCCTGAGCTATTTCCACCATAGTCCTATCCTTGATCTCAACAAGAGCTCTGAGATCATAGAACTGTTGTTGCAGCCTAGGATAATCCTTCAACCCTGGATATAATTCATCCACATTGGCTTTGGCAATCTGCCTCAGCATCCCCTCATAGGTATACTCTTCACCACTTTCATCTCCAGAAGAGTTGGCTTGGGATTCAGGAGGGATGGATTGGGATTCAGGAGGGTTGGATTGGGATTCAGGTAGGTTGGGTTCAGAAGGGTTTAAAACTAGTTGGGATTCAGGTGCTTTTGAGAGCAATGTTCCTGAAGAGGTAATTGGAATGGCTGGAATGGGTGGGAGAGTAAGTTGATCACCTTCTTGAAGAGCAGTTTCAAGAAGCTTGGTGTAAGACAAAAGTCTGGGATCAAGGGGGGAGAATGGCCTATCTTCAATGTCAGCTAAATCAGCTAACACATCAATTCCTGTTCTATCAGGAGCACCTTCAGGAGAGTAAACTTTCTTTGCAATGATTGGGGCATCTTCAGGAGTCTTGCACTCCTCTTCTTCATGCCTTGATGGAGATATTCTTTGAGATTGAATATCAGGAGAGTTGGCTTCAGGGCTGTTGGGCTTTGATTTGGACTTGGAGTTAGACCTACTTGCTTGTCTAATCTCCTTGAAAAATTCCTTCTTTTTCTTCTCTTCTTCCATCAACTTCTGCTTCTCAGAAGTTTTGATGATTCTTCTTCTTCTTTCTGACCTTGTTGGCTTATCAAGGTCCCTAAACTCTGTTACAGACTCAGGTTGCAAGGGGACAACCTCTCTGACTTCTTCACTTTCTTCAGGAGGATTGACTCCTTCTTCAGCAACCTTTTCAATCTCTTCAGAAGTGGCTCCTCCACTTCTTGACTGGCTTTCTGGGGGAGATTCACTCAGAATCTTCTTCATCTTCTTCAACTTTGGTTGAGCTTTTAGTGGTTGAGCTCTTCTTTTTCTTGGAGAGGTTCTGGTTGTGGGTACAACAACACCTGCTTTCTTGGAAGCTGCATCCTGCTTCCTCTTTTCAGTCTTAGAAGACAGCTTTCTAAACATCACCTTTTGAGCTGGGAAAGGCTTTGGCTTGGCTTGGAGGTGGGTATAATGTGCAAACCTTTCTAAGAGCAGGCTGGCTCTTGTGCAGAACTGAAGTCTTCCATCAACCACCACCTTGTGGTGTTTCACCTCCTTAAACTTGAACTTCTCATTCATCATCTTGTCCAAGATAAAGCTTTTCCAGTCAAACTTGACTCTCTTCTCAGCAGAGTCAATTACAGCAGCCATTACTCTCAATTTAGGCATACTTATTTGTTCAACACTCCCAGAGTGGCTTAACAAACTCTTCACCACACAATCAAAAAAGTGCCTAAACACTGGCTTTATAGTATTCTTGTTTTGAGCACTTACTAGCTTTTTGGGTGTAAGCATCCATGGAAAGTAGAACTCCTGATCATCCCCTTCCTTGTAGATTTCAGGATTCTGGCCCTCTGATGGTAGCCCAAAGCTAGCATCTAAATCCTCTGCAGTGAAGATGATGGTATGTTGACTTTCTTCTTCTTCATCTTCCTCAGCATATGTGAGCTTAGTGCACACATCTCCCTTCTTGCCCTTCCATCTGAGATGGGCAAAGAATTCAGCCATGAAGGAGTTCAGGCAGGAATCTGGCTTGGTGCCTAAGAACTTTTCTAGCCCAGCCTCCCTTAGCCAATGGAGGACTTGATGGACTTCAGTGTCTGGGCTATCAAAGGCAACTAGTTTCTCAAACCAAAGAGAGCTTGTGTTGCTGAGATATGCAAAATCAATGTCCAAAGATGGATCATTGAAGTCTACAAGTTCTTCTCTCTTGATTTTGGGAGCCATGGATAATATGAGAGTTGGGTAGGTTTTTGGAGAGGAGTTGCAGGTTTGAGAGGTTTTGAAAATCTTAAGAGTTTGGAAATATGAGTGCGTGAGGAAGAAAGTAAAAATCGAGGAGTTTATATATGAATGGGATTTATTAACCGTTGGTTAATAGATAATAACAGTGGGTAATTATGAAGAACCAATTGGATAAAGTGGGGTAGGCGGTTAAAAGAATGTTTAATGCAAATCAATGGCATTGATGATGGCTCAAGAATTCATGAGATCTTAATTAAGATTTTGCATTTAATGTTGATTTGCCATTTTGGGGGCAAAGATCTTCATAGTACACGCCATCCTAAAATGGCCTACTCTTAGACCAAGAAACCTTTTAAATGTCTAATCAATGCTAAAAATAGCAATAATTATCCAAATAATTCGGACAAACATCCTGAGATATGTTTTGACTTCTCTCTTGGTCAACCTGTCTGACTAACATGCCTGAGTGGGTCCCAATGTTGCTGACTGGGTCCCACTAGGACAAAGCTCCTGACCAACATTGCTGAACATCATAAGGACAACTTTGCTGAGTTTCCCTTTTTTTTAGCAGATTGCTTCAGTGAGGTTGGTCAACTTTGCTGAAGTTCAATTTAATGAACTTCCCCCTTCTTATGAGCTTCCTTCCTTCATTCCTCCATCTTTCCTGGATCAAGTAAGCCTAATTCAGCTGATAGTTCCAAGAACCTTGCTTCAGCTAGTGGCTTGGTCAAGATATCAGCTTTTTGCTTATCAGTGTGGATCTTGACAAGTTTGATATCTTTCTTTTCCACATGATCCCTTATGAAGTGATGCTTGATGCTTTATATCCACATGCTTGCATCTGGTGTGGAGCACTGGATTCTGTGAGATAGCAATTGCACTATTGTTGTCACAGAATATTGGCACTTCATTTGAGATGACTTTGTAATCTCTCAGTTGCTGCCTGAGCCAAAGTATCTGAGCACAGCAACTTCCAGCTGCTACATATTCTGCTTCAGTTGTTGAAGTTGCAACTGTATTTTGCTTTTTGGAGAACCATGAGATAAGCTTGCTGCCCAAGAACTGACATGTTCCAGAAGTGGATTTTCTGTCAATTCTACATCCTCCATAGTCTGCATCTGAATATCCAGTGAGCTCAATGTTGTCATCAGTAGGATACCACAATCCAAGATTCTCAGATCCCTTGAGATATCTTAGGATTCTTTTGGCAGCATCAAGATGGCTCTTCTTTGGATTAGCTTGAAATCTTGCACACACTCCAACTGCAAATGTAATATCAGGCCTGCTTGCAGTGAGATATAACAAGGATCCTATGATTCCCCTGTAGTTAGTGGAGTTTGTTGATTCTCCACTTTCATCAGGATCCATTTTCCAGTTAGTATTCATAGGAATTCTGACTGGCTTGCTTGTAGCACATCCAAATTTCTTGATCATGTCCCTAGTATACTTGGCCTGATTGATGAAGATTCCTTTCTTAGACTGTGTGACTTGTAGTCCTAAGAAGAAATTCATCAATCCCATCATGGACATCTCAAATTTGCTTTGCATGAGTTTGGAGAACTTCTCACACAACTTCTCATTTGGAGATCCAAATATAATGTCATCCACATAGATTTGGACTAACAAAATATCATCTCCTTCACAGATTTTGAACAAAGTTCTGTCAACAGTGCCTTTGACAAAACCATGATCTAGAAGAAATTGTGATAAGGTGTCATACCAAGCTCTTGGAGCTTGCTTTAAGCCATAGAGGGCTTTCTTCAATCTGTACACCTTGTCTCCTTCTTCAAATCCTGGGGGCTGTTCAACATATACTTCTTCTTTGAGCACCCCATTGAGAAATGCACTCTTCACATCCATTTGATACACCTTGAATTTCATGTGAGCTGCATATGCTAAGAAGAGTCTGATTGCCTCAAGTCTGGCCACTGGAGCAAAAGTCTCATCATAATCAATCCCTTCAGATTGACAATATCCTTTGGCCACCAGTCTTGCTTTGTTTCTCACAATGATGTCATTTTCATTTTTCTTATTTTTGAACACCCATTTGGTTCCAATGACATCTTGATGAGTTGGCCTATCTACCAGCTCCCAAACTTCATTTCTGGTAAACTGGTTCAGCTCCTCTTGCATGGCTATGATCCAGTTGGTATCTTGTAGTGCTTCCTCAATGTCTTTTGGTTCCTGTTCTGAAAGGAAACAACAAAACAAAGCACTTTCTCCATGAAATCTTCTAGTTTTGATCCCTTCACTTGGATTACCAAGTATCAGGCTAGATGGGTGGTCTTGCAACCAAGTCCTAGACCTGATCCTTTCAGGAGGATTGTCCTCATCTGAAGTTGGATCACTAGATTCATTAAATTCAGGAAAGTTAATTGAAGGATCAAGTTCAGGATCATATTCAGGGGTGTTGTCCTCATTGTCAGTTAAGTTGACATTTTCATTGGTTCCCCCTTGAATATTGGATCCATTAACTACCTCAACATTGCCTGCTTCTTCATTGGTAGTTGTTACCTGGTTTTGAACTGGGATGGGGTCAGTCAGTTCAATTTCTCCTTCAGGTTGGTTGACTTCTGGTTGATTGCCATCAGGTAGGTTGTCCAGTTTTTGATTTTCATGAAGTTCAGGCTGGGCAACATCTACAAACACTGTTTCCTTGCTTTGAAGCCTTAATCTGGTTGTTCTTTGTGTTATCTCATCAATATTCAGGTTTCTATACCTGACCTCATTAACAGATTCATCAAACACAACATGAGGTGTTTCTTCCACAATAAGGGTTTTGCAATTGTAAACCCTGTAAGCCTTGCTGATTTGTGAATATCCAACAAATATTCCTTCATCAGCTTTGCTGTCAAAAGCTTTCAATTGTTCTTTCCCATTATTATGAATGAAACACTTACAACCAAATATATGGAAATAAGCAACAGTGGGCAATCTACCTTTCCATATTTGATATGGGGGTTTACCTTGTCCTTTGGTGATTAAGGACCTGTTTTGAGTGTGACATGCAATGCTAATGGCTTCAGCCCAGAACCTTTTACGCAATTTAGATTCAGCAATCAATGTTCTTGCTGCCTCTTTCAAGGTTCTGTTCCTTCTTTCAGCAACCCCATTTTGTTGAGGTGTTCTTGCTGCTGAAGTTTCATGAGTGATGCCATTCTTGCTGCAGTACTCATTGATGTATGAGTTTATGAATTCTGTGCCTTTGTCAGATCTGATCTTGACAATGCTTAGGCCTTTTTCATTGCTCAATCTCATCATCAATTCAGGTAGCTTGACTTGGGTCTCCTTTTTGTTCAACAAGAAGACTACCCAAGTGTACCTGGAAAAATCATCAACAACAACTAATGCATATTTTCTTCCATTTAAACTTACTGGGATAATTGGGCCAAACAAGTCCATATGCAGTAGTTGAAGAACTCTCTCAGTTGAGATGACAGGTTTTCCTTTGAATGAAGCTTTGATCTGCTTTCCTTCCTGACATGGCTGGCATATATGTTCTTTGGTGAACACTTGATTAGGCAGCCCTTTAACTAGAGAGTTTCTTGCAATCTTGTTGATGGTTTTGAAATTCAGATGATTCAATCTCTTGTGCCAGAGCCAGCTTTGCTCATTTGTGCTTTTGGCAACAAGACAAACTGCTTCAGGGGTTTTGCTCCAATCTGAAAAATAAACATTTCCATTTCTCACCCCTGTTAGTAGCACCTGTTGTGTTGAATTATTTTTGATAATACATTCATTTGGTGCAAACTCAACACTATATCCTTTATCACAAATTTGACTTATAGACAACAAGTTGTATTTTAGGCCTAGGACATATGAGACATCAGTAATTTTGACACTACCAATGTTTAATGTACCATAGCCTCTTGTGATTCCTTGAGAGCTGTCTCCAAAGGTTACTGAAGGACCATCTTTTTCTATAAATTCTGAGAGAAGCTCTTTGTTCCCAGTCATGTGTCTTGAACATCCACTGTCCAAGTACCATGTTGTTTTCTTGTTGATGCTTCTCTTCATCTTGTGGTTCTTGCAGCCCTGCAAAGTCAAAATTTAGGTACCCTTTGAGTGTTGGGTCCTAGAGGGTTAGTTGTACCTTTTGGAACCCAAATCTGCCTGATTACTCTGATTGACTCAAAGTGACTGACTTGGTTTCCATTTACATCTACATACACAGTTTGACCCTTAAATGCCTTGGGTGCCTTCTGTGTATAAGTGTTGGTCTTGTAAGGTTCAGGAGAGTTGGTGAATTTCCTTGGGACATTTCTCCTGAAGTTACTAGACTTAGGTGCAGCTTGGAAAGACCTTTGTGGATAGGAGTTTGGATGGCCTTTTCCTCTTGGCATGTGAGGTTCAGGCTTCCTAAAGGTTTTATACCTGTCAGAGGGGTTGGGCCTCAGTCCATTCAGTTGAGGTTGCCTCATTTGAGTTGGCCTTTTCTGAACAGATTTTGGACAACTCTTCTGATTAGAATTCAGATAGGTTGGCCTTCCATTGGTTCTACCTTTCTGAACCTCATTTCTCCTGTAAGCAATGCCTTTAACCTTTTCCTTAGGTATGGGTTTAGGGACATTGTTCACTTGAGCTGGTATAAAAATTTCTTTACCCTTATCCTTGATCAGTGGTTGATTTACTTCCATTTCATTTTGTTGTGCCACTGATCTTACAAAAGTCATCTTAGAATTGCTTGAGGAGGCAATACTAAGACCAGGTGAGGGTTCAAATGGATTATAGCCTAATCCACCCTTTTGAGCAAATGGTCTTTGAAACCCTTGAATTTCCCTCTATTGCCTTAGCAGATTTGTTCAAGGCAGACATTTTCATTTTTAAGCTCTCCTCACTTAATTTTAGAGTATCAAATTCACTTGAGAGATTGTCAAATTTAGCTTGAAGAGTTCTAAAGTCAAAATCCTTTTTCTTTAGAGTCAGACTTTGTTCATCAATCAACTTTTGTTGTTCAGAGACTTTGAGAGATATTTCTCCATGTTCTCTCACAATCTGCTGATACAACTGAGATGATTTAATGTCAACCTCAGATTCAGGAAGATTGGATATTTTGATTTTAGACCTCAACTGTTCATTTTCTCTCAATGCCATATTGCATACTTCTTGCATTCTGGTGAAATCTTCCAACAATTTTTCAAAGTCAAGGTGGATTTCACTAGATTCATGTGTGTTAATTGAAAGATTGGAAGATGAACATACCTCTTCATTTTCAAATGCCATTTGGCAGTCATCATCACTGTCACTGTTGGAGAATAGTCCATCATCAGAAGAGTAGACACTCTCTTCACTTGCTGATTCTCCAGCTATCATGGCCTTCCTGTTGTTCATCCTCTTGTCTCTTTTGTTTTGCCTTTCTTTTCTTTCTTTGGCACTTAGGTCAGGACAATCATATTGAAAGTGACCCTTTTTCTGGCAGTTGTAGCACACATCTTCATCATCATTTTTCTTGCTTGAGGACTCCTTCCTTCTTGATGATGATGGTTCACCTTTGCTGTACTTCTTTTTATCAGCATATCTGTCTTCTTTCTTTTCATCAGAGACTTTGTCCTCTGATTTGTTGTCAGGAGAACTGAATCTCCTTCTGGTTCTGTTGTCTTGGTAGAACTTCTTGTATCTACCAAATCTGGAGTTGAGCTTCTCAAATCTCCTTGCCATGAGTGCCAGCTCCTCCTTCATTTCAGATTTTGAAACAGATTGAGAAGATCTTTGAGAATTTTTCTTCTCTGTTTCAGTGGCTTTGAAGGCAACACCTTAGCTTGAGGAAGATGTCTCATCATGCACCTTCTTTCTGTTGAGATCAAACTCATATGCTTTGAGTTCAGAGAATACTTGTTGCATTGGCATGTTGTCAAGATTGCTGGTATTTTGCATCATGACAGAATATATGTCCCACTTTGATGTGAGACTTCTCAGAATCTTCAAGGCAACTTCTCTTTTGGCATAGAACTTGCCCAAAGAATTCATCTCATTCATGATTTCAGTGAATCTGCCATCAAGATGATCAATAGTTTCATTTGGCTCCATAGTGAATTGCTCATACTTTTGGATAGCCACTTGAAGCTTGTTTTCCTTTATCTTTTGGGTACCTTCACACATAAGTGCTAGGGTATCCCAGATCTCCTTTGCTGTGGTGCAGTGATACACTCTTCCCATCACTGCATCTGGAATAGTCTGGTATAGGGTGTTCATGGCAATGTAGTTCAGATTGTGCCTTTTTCTCTCTTCTGCTGTCAGCTCATCCTCATCTTTTGGCAAAAGCTCCCTTGGGTCTGCTTTTTGAGCATCAGTGACCTTGGGATTGAGCTTGGTGAAGGTGAATGGTCCTCTAGTGATGACTTTGAGCATTTCATCATGCTGGCAGGCAAGATGTGCTCTCATCCTGATCTTCCAGAAATCATAATTCTCAATTGAGAACATTGGCAATTTGTGATGAGAAATATGATTGACTTGGTTTGGACCCATGTTGTTGATGGTGTTGACAGCATCTCCTGGAACTGCATTGTTAGCCATTTTTATACAGATAGACAAAGGGAAATACAGGTAGATTTTTCAGAAATTTAGATCAGTTCAGTGACCACAGAAGTAATGTGAGTTTTTTAAAAAAAACAGTTGACTCTTCAGAGACAGTGGTCTTTGAACCCCCGCTCTGATACCACTTGTTGGTCCTTGGTGGAGTATAACACAAGTTTATGGGGGAGGGGAGGGGGAATGCACTTGTGTATGCAAATTCTTTTCTTTTTGACAAACTGGTCTTATCAGGCAAGTTGTCTCACAACTAGCCTGAGTGAGAACTTTGATAGATACTTGTCCTACTGATTACTATTGAGTGATCAGTTGGCTAAATATCTAAAAGAGTTGCTAAGTGCGGAATGTGGTTGGCCTTTGACTCAAAGAGATACTCCAATTTAATTTCTGAAAGATACAATTATCAGGGACTTTGTCCAAAACAGTTTTTCTTGACTTACTGAATTTTGGTCTTTGAAATAAGTTATAATGTAAGTGAATAACGAATGCAGTAAGTAAATAGCACACAAGTTTATAGTGGTTCAGAGACTCAAGCTCCTACATCCACTTTCCCTGATTGAACAGGATAATTCCTTCACAATGGAATTAGCTTGTTTTATAGTGCCAAGGTGCACTGATCAACAACACTCTCTTAGTGTTTTGATCCCTAGGATAATCTGAGTCCTAGTGCTCAATCTCTCTGAGTTAAGACTGTGTTTCACAATAACAATCCTTAACTCCTCACTTCTACAACAAACACTTTCTTCACTAAATGAGATAAGGTTTGAGGTTTGGTTCCAACTAGTAGAGATATCCTTTACAATAAGATCAGTTTAAAGGCTTAGGATATCTCAATGCTAAGCTTTGGATGATTACAAGGATTGGCTTAGCTAATTGAAGTGATTCAGGAAACTTGGGATTCTGAAGAACAGCTTGGTTTCCTTTGAAAGCTTGATGATAGTTTGATAGCTTATAGTCGGATTTTTGAATCCCTTGATCACTTCTGTATTTATAGGCAAATTTGAGCAGCTAACCGTTGGAGGGATAACATTTCAAACTTGTTTATTTGCAGCACCATTGAAACGGCTATGAAGCTTGGCATCCTTTTATCCACTGTGTAAAAGGCCTCTTCAATGGTTGCTTGAATGAATGTGTTGACTTCTGAAAAATGCGGCTGAGAAGACTTGTGTCAGTTTCCAAATATGCACATTTCCCAAGGTTGATTTGTGGCAGAAGCTACACTCAACCAACGGTCAGATGGGACAAGCTCCCTGAACATTCCTGCTGCAATTGAGAATATTCCAACATTCATTCAATGATTCACTCTTTAATGCTTCAAGTCTTCAATGCTTGGTTCAGGCATGATTGGCAATAAATGCTTCATTGATTTTGTCTTCTGTGAGCTTTGGCATTCAATGCTCTTGATCATTTGCACTCTAATTGTTCTGATCATATGCATTTATGATCATTGCCTTAGCATGCTTGACCTCTTCAGCTTAGTTGTCCATTGTGATAGCTTGTCTTGCAAGATCAGCAGCTTTGGCCTAGAAAACTTAATACATATTAAGCTGCCTAACATTCAGCTTTGGACAACTATCCTGAACTCTAAAATCTCACAACATTTCTGAGATTTTTAACTTAATCATTCTACTTATTCAAGTGTTTTGGGACAACTTGTCTGAACTTAGACTTGAGCATATCTCAACTAATCTGAACATCATCAATCAGGGGTTTTGGTATCTAAATCAAAATCATTTTATTCCCAACAGTCTTGATACTTTATAGTCTCAAGAATAAGACTTGAGCTCGATACACTTCATAGTGCAATTCTTGTTATTGTAAGAACAAGTATTTTTTACAAGAGAACACCTACAAACTTATGGCTAACTCTCGATCTTTCAAGAAATAGGTAGGTTTGTGAAGTAGATGATTCTAGGTGAGATTTTTCTTTACAATCAATTTAGCCTCAATGCTAATATTAGGAAAATCTCTCTAAGCTCTGGATATGGATGTATAAAACCTGGCTTAGATGATAGATCTCTCTCTCTCTCTCTCTCTCTCTCTCTCTGATGAGGATGTGCTGGATATTTGCATTATGATCTCTTCAAGCTTTTCTTCATGAATCTTCGTTTGATGATCATGCTTGACCTTTCACTACTCTTATAGAGATATGAGAAAAGAACTCATATATATAATGTGGATTTGAAAAGTTACTGTTAGAAAGTAATTTCAAATTCTCACTATTTTATGAATGCAATCTTTAATTAATTTATTGAATATTACTATTGCATTGTAATATTCAACTTTTCTTTGACATTAATGTTCCGTGCTATTTCAACTTTTGTGTCAGATCCGTACGTAAGTTAACGTGCTCCCATTGGTCCACGTCAGCTTGTTTGGTGGCTCTCTAATGGATCTATATAAGATGACTACTATCCTATCAGATGAGGTCCATCCTATCATATGAGGACTTCCTATCAGATGAGGGCTTTCTATCAGATGAGAACTACTCATCTAATCAGCAGACTTCATCTCATCTTTTCTAGTCTTCTTACTTCTCTTCTCTGAGCTTCTTTTCTCTTGTCTTCCTGAGCATACGTGTGTAAGTCCACTACATCAGCTGGATTCCCAATCGACTGATCCTACCATAAACTAACTATTACAAGATGAATGAAGTTGACTTTACAAGCAACTTATCTTATTACAAGTGGTTTGGCTTATAAAATTTAATACAAAGGATATCAGTTGTCTGAATATCCCAACATTAACTATTGCAGTTATTGACACTGGTAGTTAGTCTGCCACACCAACTTCAACTAGCAAAAAATCACGTGTGAAATGACCCAACCATTTTTCAAGTTATGGCTGTTCAAAGTTACACCGAAAAGTAATTAGAAAAACCCTAGTTTGTTAGGATAACTAACTAACTATCATAATTGTCTTGTTGTTTAATATGTAATTGTCTTCAGACTACAAAACCTCTCATATGAGTAACACTTAGTTGAGAAAACCCTTTTAAAATCATAAGAGACAACTCCTTTGAATATTGGACAACTTCGCTAAACATAGTCCACTAAATCCATCAACCCTGAATGACCCAGTTGAACCTCGGCTAGGCAACTCAGCTGACCAACATCAACCAAACTCCACTAAATTGAACTAACTTCTCAACTCATCTCACCTGATTCCAACTCAATTGATTCACCTCAACAGAATCTCTTAGATGTTGTCACCTGAATTCTCCTCAACTGATTCATCTCAGCTGACCTCAACTGATTTTGATATACTTCTCACACAATAGAAATAACCAATAATATTTAGAAAAAAATCAACTAATACTACTTAAGTAATATTGTTCACTGAAACAACTAATATTATTTACTAGAGTACAATATATATATATATTTTGTTAAAAGAAACATGAGTACCATTAAAAATGTACTTAAACTATATACATCATGTTTCACCAGATCCTTTTTTAACCGTGCGTTAGTGAGTGTGCTTCACGAGTGTAGAAATGAGTCTGGGCGTGTAATTGCTTGAAACAAATGAGAATATTTTACTTGGATATCAAAAATCTTTCTAAATTGTTCGGAAAAAAACAAAGCTTCGTGGTTTCCATCCATGGGTTCTTAATTTTGTGAGTTTTATTGGGGGCTTTCGTGAGTTTCGTGAGTTCTCGTGGGTTTTACTTTGTGATTTTTCGTGGGTTTTCTTAAAGGGACGATTGTTCTAAAAACTCAAACGAAGATTTGGGACCACTTGAAGGTAAACATCTTATTCTTATTGTATTCAAAATTTTATCTATTTTCTTGTCTTCTATTGTTATTTTATTGTGTGTCTTTTATTTTTGGGGTGGGGGGGTTGGTTGCTTGCTACTGGATTTGCAATAATTTTAGGGTATCTTTCATTTTAAATTAGTAGTAATCTTTGTTAGTGGGTTTAGGGTTTATACAACTAGATAAAATAACTAATTGATATTCTTGTGAACAAGGGAATACAGGGACTGGACAACTTGCCCTAAGTTGTTGTTAATACCTTAGAATTGCCTTATTGGTATTAAATCATGTTGGGAAATAAATTGATTTTGATTAAGATACCAAAACCCCTGATTGATGATGGTTAACCTAGTTGAGATAGACAGAAAAGTGTATCAGTCTAGTTGTCTCAGGATAGTTGAGACTGTAACAATGCCTAAGTCAAATCTCAGAATTATTGAGATATTTTAATATTCAAGTTAGTTGTCCAAAGCTGAAAATGTTAGGCAGCTTATGTATCTAAGTCAATTAGGACAAGTCTGCTGAATGCATAAAGACAAGTTTGCTGAAGAAGTCAACATGGCTGAATGATCAAGATGATGGCCTAAGCTAAAAGCACTGATAAGGGCAACAATAGATCAAGATGAAGTCTGAAAAGACCAAGAGCATTAAATGTTATACTCTCATAAGACAAATTTAATGAAGCATTAATGTCATCAAGTCTGAACAAGCATTAAACACTTAGAAGAATTAAAGACTGAGGAATTGAATGAATGAACATTTCATGTGCAGCAAAAAAGTTCAGAGTACTTGTCCCATCTGACCGTTTGAAAAGTACAAAGGTTGCCATGAATCAACCTTGGAAAATGTGCAATTTTGGAAACTGACACAAGTCATCTCAGCCGCATTTTTCAAAAGTCAAACACATTCATTCAAGAAACCATTGAAGAACCTTCTTACATAGTGGATAATAGAAGGTTGCTCTCATAGCCGTTTCATTGGAGCTGCAAATAGACAATTTGAAAGTCTATCTCTCCAACGGATAGATGATCAAATTGTTCTATAAATTCAGAAGTGATCCAGGGATTCAAGTATCCAACAATCTGCTATCAAACTACTATCAAGCATTCAAGGAAACCAAAGCTCATTCTAAGTATTCCAAGTTTCCTGATCACTTCTAACTAAGCCATTCTTGTTATATCCCAAGCTTAGCACTGAGATATCCTAATCCTTTACACTGTTCTTATTGTAAAGGATATCTCAATTAGTTGGAACCAAAACCTCAAACCCTTACCTCATAAAGTGAAGTAGAGTTTGTTGTAGAAGTGAAGAGTTAAGGACTGTTAAGAGTAAATACAGTCTTAACTCAGAGAAGTTGAACACTAGGACTCAGATTATCCTAGGGATCAAAGCACTAAGATAGTGTGTTTGATTAGTGCACCTTGGTACTATAAAACAAGCTAATTCCAGGTGTTAAGGAATTATCATGTTCAATCAGGGAAAATGGATGTAGGAGCTTGATTCTCTGAACCATTATAACTTACTGTGTTATTTACTTTCTGCATTGCTTACTAAATCACTATAACTCTCTTGAAAAAGTTCAAATCAGCAAAGTTAAGCAAAACTGTTTTTGGACAAAGTCCCTGATAAACTGCTTTTTAGAAAATAACTAAGGAGTATTTCTATTAAGAAAAGGCTAACCACATTCCACACTTAGCAACTCTTTTAGATAGTTATCCCACTGATCACTTCATAGTTTTTAGTAGGTTAAGTATCTATTTAAGTTATTGCTCAGATTAGTTGTCAGACAACTTCCCTGATAGGCTAAACAGTTTTAAAAAGTAAAATTTGAATACACAAGTGCATTCCCCCCCCCCAATACACTTGTGTCATACTCCACTCAGGACCAACAAATCATTTCTGCAAACTTGTAATGCTGTTACCGATAAAAAAAAAAAGATAAAATAACTAATTTTTGAGATAGTTTTTTAGTATTTTTTTTTCTCAATTTGTTGGTGACTCATGAAACAGAGTTTATGCCTCAATGCACTATTAGTTTCTTGCTTTGTTTATCTGTTTAAGGAATGCATTTGTTCTTACATCTGATCAAATATATAAATATAATCTTGAGAAAATTTCATTTTTTTACTGATCATTTTAGAAAATTAAATTTATATTGTGATTTCTGAAATATTTATTTATTATTTTGCAGAATGTCAGAAACAACTTTTATTCTTAGCATACATCATGGTGGGAGGTTCAATAACAGTAGAAAACCACGCTATATTGGTGGGAAAATGACTGGGGTTTGTGACAATTTAGATATTGATAAGCTCTCATACCCTGAAATCATGTTCTATGTTAAAGAAGACTCAGGGTATGATTTAGAATCTATTGCTGGGATATATTATTTCAAGGTGCTACAAGGAGAGTTTATATTGGTTGCAGATGATAATATCATCCTTGAAATTGCTAGTAGATTGTGTAGTGGATCACGATTGGAGTTTTACATTGACCATAATATAATTAATTGATCATGTAGTTGATGAAGTAGATCTTTTAAGGTTGAAAATGTAATTGATGAAGTAGTGCACAAAACTGAAATTGAAGGAGCTACATCTTTAGATGAACAAATTGATTCAGTTGCTAACGATTTCCATGATTATAGAGATTGGTTTGAGGGCTTTGGTTTTGAAGAAGAAGAAGAAGAAAATGACATGGAAAATGACCCTCCACAACAAACATTTGACAACCTGGATGTTAATGTGAACTTTTTAACTGATGATGATGAAGAGGAATTACAAATGTCTAGGGAAAATGTTAAGGCTTTGAGGAATAAGAATGCATTTACTAAGGAAAAAAACGAGGGTCAAAATTTAGGTCAAGGTGAGGTTGCAAATGTGACTGGGGCTGCACATGATAATGGTGAAAGAGTGATAGAAAATGAAGATAGCGAGGAGAAAAATGATGAATCTGATAAGGACTCCACGGGAAGCTTTTATTATGATAGTGATGATAATTGCAGCTATTATAGTGAAACAAATCAGGAGTGTGGGGATCATGCACTTAGAAGACAAAGCAAAACTATCAAATTTGATACAAGTGCACTAGTACCTAGCTTCTGTTGCGGAATGGTGTTTAAGAATGGTGAAGAGTGTAGAGATGTCCTTGCTAAGTATGCTATTGTGAAGGGCTTGCAGGTTAATTTTATAAAAATGATAGAAAGAGAATTAGAGTTGGTTGCATGACAAAGTGTCCATGAAAATTTTATGCAAAAAAAGATGGATCCAGTAGTGACTATATTGTGAAAACTTACATATCTAACCATAAATGTCATAGGAAAAAACCAACCCGATGGCTAGTAGCAAGTATTTGGCCAAGCATTTGAGAGAAAGATTGATGTCTACACCTTCCATCAATATACAAGACTTGAAGGCTTTGTGCAGGATTGAACTCAAGTTGAAAATTAGTATGACTCAGGCTAGAAGCATAAAGAAAAAGGTGTTTTCAAACTTGTATTACAGTTACATAGAAGAGTACAAGAGGTTGCATGACTATGTGTATGAAATAAACACTAGTAATCCTGGAACAACATGTGTAGTGATTGCCTCTAAAGAAGTTGATGAGGAAATAAACAATTTCAAAAGATTTTATGTTTGTTTTGCTGCATGTAAAAGAGGTTGGATGGCAGGTTGCTGAAAGATAATAGATGTAGATGGTTGTTTTCTAAAATGAGTGTGCAAGGGACAACTTTTATGTGCTAATGGCCGTGATGGGAACAATCAAATATTCCCAATTGCATGGATTGTTGTACCTATTGAAAATAAAGATAATTGGGGTTGGTTTTTAAAGATGTTGAGACATGATTTGTGTCTTGAAGATGGAGGTGAATTAACTATAATTTTAGATATGCAAACGGTATTATATAAATGTTTACTTTGTTTGTTTGTTTTAATTTTCCATTATTGAGGGTTTGTTATAATTGTATATATCATTCTTTCTTATTATAGGGATTAGACAGTGCTATTAAGGAGCATTTGCCACAAGTGGAATATAAAATGCGTGTTAGACATGTTTATGTAGCTTGGGCGAAAAAATGGAGAGGTGAAGACAAAAAACTTGCATTTTGGAGTTGTGCCAGGAGTACATTTGGGAATAGGTTGTAGTTTAACTTACAAAAGTTGAATTTGTTGGGAGATGGGATAGTTCAAGATTTGGTGGGTTATGATGTAGAATCGTTTTCTAAAACTCATTTTAAGACTTCTACAAAATGTGATGTCGTGGATAAGAATATGGCTGAGGCATTTAATGGTTGGATAGTTGAAGCAAGGTGTAAACCAATTGTAAGTATGCTAGAAGACATAAGAACTCTTGTCATTAGGAGGCTCCATACCAAAAGAACATTTTGTAGATCGTGGATATGTGAAATTGCACCGCGACCTATGCTGAAATTGGAGAATAATAAGGAGCAGACTTATCATTGGGAAATGGTTTGGAGTGAAAATGATGGATATGAAATATCCAATGTTTATGAGCCTAATAACAGACACACGGTGCACCTAGGTAACATGCACATGTAGAGAGTGGGATTTGACTAGCATTCCTTGCAGACATGCGATTTCTGTACTTAATAGTGAAGGAAAAGATCCAAAAGATTATGTGCGTCACTGGTATACAGAGGGAACATATTTTAAAGCATATCAATTCATGATGCAACCCGTAAAGGGTAAACTATTATGGACTGAGATCGGTAAAGAAGAAATTGCACCACCACCATATAAGAAACTACCTGGGAGGCCTAAGTTGAAAAGGAGGAAAGTCAAAGATGAGATTTCAAAGAAACCAAACAAGCTGTCCAAGAAGGGTGTTGTCATGAAATGTTCAATCTGCAAGCAATCGACTCACAATCGTAGAAAGTGCCCTAACAAACCAAATGATGTAAGAATTTCTCCATATTTTACAGTTTGGATACATTGTTTAATTAAGTTTGGATACATAGAATACATTGGTCAGATTTTTTGCTACATTTTTTTTTAATAACAGCCACCATTTTTAGGCAATATCAGTATTTTGTATAGATTTAAAACTATGTACAATTTCTTTTAATATACTTTATGTTGGATACTTGAAGGCGGATCGTATACCCTCTACAACTGGAAAGAGAAAGAGGGCACAAACTCAAGAGCCATCCCAAGAAACAACATCACAACATGTGTCATCTTTCGTAACTAGAAGCCAAATGACACAAGAAACAACATCACAACATGTGTCATCTTCGGAAACTAGAAGTCGGTTGACCAAAGAAAAGGAAACAAAATTCAAAGGTTATGGATGTTATGTAAATGACACTACTGGTTGGACAATATTGAATGTAAGACTAACGTTAGTGTTGATTTGTTGTTAATTCTTTTGTTGTCATTAATGTTGTTAATGTTGCTTTCTTGTAACCTGGTGCATTAAGAAGACTAAATTGGAATGTAAAAGTTGCAATGCCAACTAGACAACTTCAAGTTGAGGCACAACGTAAAAGTGACGCAATTACAAAAAAAGTTAAGGACAGCAAAAGGGAATGGGGCACTTTGAATAATATAATTTAGTTATTTTGTGGTTATTTTGAAACACTAGTAGAGCCACAATTATTGATAATTTCATAGTTATTTTGAAGCACATGCAGGGCCATATTTTGTAGTTATTTTGGTCATATGATATTAAGATTATTTTGTACGAATGATAATTAGCATTTTAAAAATACATTTTCGGTAACATAATATGTATACTTTGATTCTTCTTTTTTTTTTTTTTTTTTTTTTTTTTTTTGCAAATGTGGGAAAACTTTGTGTAATATTTATGGTTGTAGATGCACATGTTGGTTGTTTGATTTCTTGTTAAAATCCACATAATTACAGCCGTAAAAAAATTTGTATGCTGTCAAGTAAAAAAAAGATTGTGCTTATAAAAGAAAAACATAGCACAGTCAAGTTTCATTTGAAAAAATAGAGCAACAATAGTTAATGATTGACAACCTTTATAAGATAGCAAAAAGACACTTAAGATGAACAAAAACTAGTAACTAATTTTCATTCTAAAAAAAAGAGCATATTACAACTAAACACAATACTAGTTTTGCAACCCTAATACTACTAGGACAATATTAATCAACCTTAATACTTCTAACACATAGATTTAAACCACAAAACCAATAGTGCAAACACTGCAACCACCAAAAGTTTATGAAAAAACTCCTTCGGTTTCTTCATCTTCTTCAACTCTTTATCAATTGTGTTAATTTCTTCTTTCAATCGATTCAACTTATTTTTCATTTTCACCGGTTGATTTTGCTTCTTCAAGGTTAAGATCATCCTATTTATATGATCTGGAAACTTCTCATCATACCACCTGAAGAATTCGCATTGTTTTCGAATCTGAAAAAAAAAAATGAACTCACCAAACAAGCATATATTTGCAGAAGAAGTAATTATGTTTCAACTCAAATCATTTCAGTATTCTTATAACTCAATTTTGAATCTTAATACACATATATATATATATATATATATATATATATATATTGATTACCCATTTTGAAAAATCTACATCATTACACATAATTTGATTGAACTTACCTAGTATGCTCCACATCTTAGGAACCTTCATGCCTGAATTTTTTACAGTCATTGACACCCACATTCGAGAACGAACTTCACAGAAACAATTGATTTCATGGTCACCGACATCTATTTTTCTTCAAGCAGGGGAGCAAGTTAGGATTTGGGGATTTATTTTTACAAGTGAAAGTCAAATTTTGATAAATGGACTGAAATTTGATATATTGTGAACGGAATAGTGATAGTATGTGTAATTTAACGGAAAACACTAGTTAACTCAGCAAGATATGTGAGTTCTCGTCACTAGGGGCCACGTGAAAATGATTTATAAAGTTTAAGAGCTTATTAAAACAAAAAATAGTTTAGGGGCCTTTTAAAACAAAAGTGAATAGTTCGGGGCCTTTTGATGTATTATGCCTAAAATAAAATGTGAAAATTCCAAAATATAAACTACTCAATGTATCTGTGAGAATAGGTATGTGATCACCGTTAATGTGGTGATAGGAATGATTCACTATTTATAAGAGTATTTACAAAGAAATAATTAAGGTAAATACAACAACCATATCAAAGAGATATATACAAATATATGGACTAAATTAAAATATATTATTCCTATATTATTATTCCCTATTACCCCCGTCAAGCGATGTTGTGGATGGAATCAAACACAGAGCTTGGAACGTAACAACTCGAAACTGGGGCGAGGAAGACTTTTGGTGAAGACGTCGGCGTGCTGAAGAGTAGATGGGTCGAATTTGGTGATGAGGCGACTAGATGAGACCAATTCGCGAACAAAATGGCAATCAATGTCGATGTGTTTTGCTCGCTTATGAGCAACAGGGTTTTGACTCCAAAACAAAGCACTCTTGTTATCACAAAGCAGGGTTGGAGCTGAGGAGGGAAGCTAACCAAGTTCCCGAAGAAGTTGAGTAACCCAAATAATTTCTTGGGCTGTGTTCGCGAGTGCCCTATACTCGGATTCATAGCTCGAGCGAGCAACAATGGGTTGTTTCTTCGCACTCCAAGAGATTAAGTTTCCACCTAAGAAAATTGAGTAACCATAAGTGGAGCGACGAGTTTCAGTGCAACGCGCCCAATCCGCATCTGAATAGCCAACGAGCGAGTAGTCACTGATCCGGCCAAAGGAGAGCCCATAGTTGATGGTGCCCTTAACATATCTGAGGATCCTTTTTACCGTGAGTAAGTGGTCGGTGGTCGGCGAGTGTAGAAACTGACTCACATGATTCACAACATATGAAATATCAAGTCGAGTGATCGTCAGATACTGTAGTGCGCCGACGAGCGAGCGATATAGAGTGTGGTCGATAAAAGATTCCCCTTAGCTCACCAAAGATTCCCCAACTGTGAGAGGAGTGGACACAGGCTTTGAGTCGAGCAAATCCGCTCGAGAGAGGACATCGCGAGCATACTTCGCTTGGCTGAGAAAGAGACCGGTCGACGAGTAAGTGACCTTTAGGCCGAGGAAGTAGCTGAGGCGACCAAGATCCTTGATCATAGATTTCGTGTTGACACGACGAATAAATCGTCGAATATCATTCTGGTCGCTCCCTGTAACAATAATGTCATCCACATAAAGCAAGAGGTAAAGAGTGATTGCACCACGGTTGAAGTAGAAGAGTGAGGGATCTGCTCGGCTGCACAAAAAACCCAAAGTCTTAAGAAAGTCACTGAAGCAGACAAACCAAGCGAGAGAAGCTTGCCGAAGACCATACAATGCCTTCTTGAGGTGACGAACATGGTCGGGAAAGCGAGGATCAACAAATCCACGAGATTGATCCATGTAAACAGTGTTCGTCAACTTTCCATGGAGAAAGGCATTGTTTACATCGAGTTGGGGCATGAGCCACTGATTCCGAACAGCCAGACACAGGATGATGCGAACAGTAGCGGCCTTGACGATTGTACTGAAGGTGTGCAAGAAGACAAGGCCTGGAACCTGCGAGAATTCCTTGGCGACCAGGCGAGCTTTGTAGCGATCAACAGTACCATCCACATGAAATTTGGTGCGAAAGGCCCATTACGAACCAACAATGTTTGTGGAGGAAGGACGAGGAACGAGATCCCAAGTTTGATTAGCATGCAGGGCATCGAGCTCAGATTGCATTGCAACTAACCAATGTGGATGTTTAAGTGCCGATTTGAAGCCCTTAGGCTCATCAGAGACCGAGAAGGCGGTCAGGAGGCCGGTGGTCGCAATGTCGGCAATGTGCCGAGGCTTGAATATCCCAGATCGAGCACGAGTAACCATCGGGTGAGTCGGGTGATTAGTGTGAAAATTACTTGAAATTCATGTGTTTATTTTGCATAATTTTGAGGAATTTGTTGCATTATTCACTCTAAATTGACTAATTGCACTTGAAGTGAGAAAGGTATGTGTTTTGTTATTTTTTAGGTAAATTGAACTTATTTGGAAGCGAAATACGTGTCTGAGAATTCATGAAGTCAAAACCACAAATGCACCACTGGATGCGTCTCGAAAAACTGAGTGGAATGAAAAAAAGAATCAAGTCAATCGGAGTTCGGGAGCTCAAGATATGATCGAAACAAGAAAGTGTGAAGCTGAAACAGATTCCACTCGGGCAGCCGAGTCAAATCTGCTTCCAGGTCAGTTTCTGGACTTCCAACTCACTCGGTTGGCCGAGTCAAACCACTCGGATGACCGAGTCAACTTACTGATTATTGAGGGCCTAAGTGCAAATCTCGTCTCAAGCATTCTTCCAAGCTATAAGTAGCTCCCCAAATCAGATTATTGAGGGGTTTTGCCTCATTGCTACACGCTCAAACCCTGGCTTATTTTTCTACAACATGTGATAAATAAAGGATCAATTAGCTTAGGTTTGAGGAGCTTATCTCCTCAAACACACTCTTCATTTTTATGCTTTCTTAGTTTAGAATCATTTGAGTATTTTATTTTCATGTAAGAATGGAGGAATTACAAGACTCTCAAGGTGATATTTTTCTTTTATTTAAGCTTTGTATGGTAAATTTTTTGTTTATTTATATTTCTTTTGTTGTTTTAGCCATGTGTGTTTTCTCAAACACCATGGGCTAAGCTTTTTATGCTATGGGTGTTTGAAACCATGTGAATATTGAATGTGTGAATTGTTTATACTTTGATTATTGTTGATATTTTGATTATTGCTTCTCTTATTGGGTTTTATTGGTGCTTTGTGTATTAGCTTCTATTAATCCGTATTTTGAGGCATGTTTAGCGTAGACGAGAGTTACATGAACATGTTTAAATTTATGGTGTGAGTTGTTGGTATACAAATGCTTTTATTATACTTTTAATTCGTCGAGAGAGAGTTAATTGTATCAGAACCCCATTCAGAGACAATAATTACTTGAATGATTATTTTGGTAGTTGGTGAGGATTATAAAGATGTCTTATTACCGGGTTTGGGGACACCATAGACGTAAGGCTATAGTACCCGAAGGGAAACGATTTTCATCCTAGCATCTTGATGCTCTTAGCAAATCCAAATTGAAGTATAAAAACGATATAAGCAATCCCACTCGATTTCACTAGGTAGAGAACACCTGAAGCATTCACACACTTGCACTTCTTTGAATCTAGTTCATAGTTGTTATTTGTTCTTACTTGTCATTTTCTTGTTTTGTTGATTTAGTTGTTGAATTACTTGTTAGCCTTTAGATTGTGTTTAGTTTAATTTATTGTCTTTAGATTATTATTTAGCTTTAGTTTTACATCCAACTCCCGAAACCGTAGCTACATTAGTTATGACGACGTACAACTCTAGGGATCCATTGCACTAGCCCACCTCCCGTGGTTTGATACTACTTGGTCGAAATACTTACGTGCATACTACTACGATCCATTATGCTTGAGAGGAAGTAGTTAGTCAAATATAATGACAAAAAATTCGTTCAAGTCAATGACGCCGTTGCCGGGGAGGTGGCGTAGTGCTATAAGTGGGACTTGGAGTTAGTTGAGTACTAGTGTTAGCTACATTACTTGTTTTATTTTGTTTTCTTTTTATTTTGAGAATTTTGATACTTTGATATTTTGTAGGTGTGAACTTGATCGACTAGATGGATGGATATAATCAACACCCGTGGAATCATTGTTATGATCCACATGGTATGATTTATCCTCCACAACATGGAGATATGGGACACGATAATTGGAGGAACTTTGATTATAACTGTCATATGCAACAAGTTCCCTCATATTATCAAGATTGGAGTGATGATGATGCATCCACTTTTCAAGAGAGGACCCGGGTCTACATGGATATGCATTATGATCAAGAACATGATCCACACAACGGATTTGAATTCCATGGAGTTTCGGGAGAAAATTGTTATGATGGTGAGAAGAGCTTTGAGTATGATTATAAAATGCAACAAGCTCCTTCTCATTATCATTATCAAGAGTGGGAAAGGAATGAGTATTGGCCACAAGGTAGGACTACTACCGAAAAGCTCCTCATTGCACACATGAAGGAGGGAATGGATGCAAAGAGATATTCACTTGAAGACATGAGCACGAGAATGAGCTTAATGGTGATTGTCAAAATAGATGAAGAGGAATGTCCTTTGATGGACATGAGCTACAAGGAACAAGAAAATCAAGAAGCATCACAAGATGAGTTGGAGAGCGAAATGAGCATTTCTAAACCTTTAAACTCTTCAATTTGCACTTTACTTGATATTGATGCTTCTATTGATTTTATTTTGCCTATTGATCACTTTGATCTTAAGAAAGAAGTTGAGAAGAGCTTGGGTATCCTTGAGGAAAAAGGAAAGAAATGGCAAGAGATGGTGAAGGAACAAGAAGAACATTCATTGTTGAAACCATGGAAGAAAAATGTGGATAATTGGTCTTCATTTCATAAGAGCCTCCTTGAGTTTGAATCTCAAAGGTTGAAATACAATGGCAAGGAGGGCCGATATCCATAGCCATTCCGATGAGCTTATTTCATTTTCGTCCGGCTTGAAGACGTTAAACTTAGCGCTAAATGGGAGGCAACCCATTCTTTATTGCTTTCTTTTATTTTTTAGATTTGTAGCTTGTTTTATCTTTTGTTTAGTTTTTATTTTCTAGGTTGAGTGTTGTGTTGGTGGTCAAGGATGAGAGATATGCATGGTGGAGCTCAAGGGTAGTGGTGTTTTGGTGCTAAGAAGTTCAGGGGACAATCGGTTGCGGTAGCTTTCTTCTTTTGTGAGCTCACTTGGTGGATAAATTCTAAGGTAACACACTCATCCTCAAACTTTGCATTCAACTAGATAGTTTCATTTAAGTTTGGGGGGTATTTCTTGTGTTTACCTTCATTTTTATTGCACCGTTCGTCCTAATATTTTGTTAGTTTTGTTGATTGAGATATCTTTTGGATTGTTGGTATTTGAGGCATAATTTATGGTGATTGTTGGCTTTTGAAGTTTGGTTGAGTTTTGTGGTATTGATTGATGCTTTCTTGTTCACTTGATTATGTGAAGATTGTGCTTGATTTGGTGCTCTCAATTAATGATTAGACAAGCTTGTGAGCTTTAGAGCCTTTAGACTTTCATATCTTATGGTCTATTTTTCTTCATGTGAGTATCATTCATGCTTGTGTACTCTAGAACTTGTCAATTGTCTTGTTTGAGGCTACTTTTCGTGTGAAATTTTTGAAAGTGATATAAGGCCATCTTTGTTTTGAACAGTCACTTGGCCAAATTTTCCATACCAAATGAAATTTCTCCGTAGTTAGCCACTTTGAGCCTATTGATCCATTTTATTTGGCAACCTACAAATTTAGCCTATTTGTCCATCTTTTATGAGCCTAAATTTTCCTATGAACTAGTGGAGCTTGAAAGTTGACAAATGTGGTTGAATTGAGGTGTAATGTGAATTTGGTGGATTTATTTGGTTGAAAAGTGAAAAGATTGAAAAAAAAGAGAAAAGATGAATTGTGAGTTGTACATGAAAAAGATTGAGTTGATGAAAAAAGAAAAACATTGAAAAAGAAAACTCTCTTGTATACAAACATTTGGTAGAACTTGAAGTTCAAAAGTGCTAAAAATGTTTTGGTGATGAAGAATGTGCTTAAAGGAGTGAGCAAATGGATTATGGGAGTTTGGAATTTAGTTGCAATCGGCCAATTGCAATTTTCCTCTTGAGATTTAGAGACGTTCCTAGGCGTCTTTACTATTCGCTCCACTAGTTTACGAGTAACTTTATCCAAACTTTTCTCACCTTAACCAAAAAGCCTACATTACAACCAAATGTGAAGTCCTTATTGATTCATTGATTGAACACTTTCATGTGGTGGAGAACTTAGACATTTGGCAAGCATATGGTGGTGCACTTGTGTGATTTGATGCTGAGAGCATACATTTCCTTGATATACACTTTGAGTGATGAGAGATACACTTACTTGTGAGGAAATTGTGAATTAAGCACTTAATCTTGCATTGATTTGAGTATAACTTGTGAACTTGTTTGTGGATTTTGGTACCTCTTGGCTTGACTAGATTGAGGAAAGTTGACAATCACTCATTCAATTTTGATTGAATTTCTTCGCAATCCTCCCACTTGTTCTATATTTCTTTCGTTGCTCGGGGACGAGCAACACTTTAAGTTTGGGGGGTTTGATTAGTGTGAAAATTGCTTGAAATTCATGTGTTTATTTTGCATAATTTTGAGGATTTTGTTGCATTATTCACACTAAATTGACTAATTGCACTTGAAGTGAGAAAGGTATGTATTTTGTTTTTAGGTAAATTGAACTTATTTCGAAGCAAAATACGTGCTTGAGAATTCTTGAAGTCAAGACGACAATTGCACCATTGGATGCGTCTCGAAAAACTGAGTGGAATGAAAAAAAGAATCAAGTCAATCGGAGGTCGGGAGCTCAAGATATGATCGAAACAAGAATGTGTGAAGCTGAAACAGATTCCACTCGGGCAGCCGAGTCAATCCACTCGGTTGACTGAGTCAAATCTGCTTCCAGGTCAGTTTCTGGACTTCCAACTCACTCGGTTGGCCGAGTCAAATCACTCGGTTGACTCCTCAAACCCTAGCTCATTTTGCTACAACATGTGATAAATAAAGGATCAATTAGCTTAGGTTTGAGGAGCTTATCTCCTCAAACACACTCTTCATTTTTATGCTTTCTTAGTTTAGAATCATTTGAGTATTTTATTTTCATGTAAGAATGGAGGAATTACAAGACTCTCAATGTGATATTTTTCTTTTATTTAAGCTTTGTATGGTAAATTTCTTGTTTATTTATATTTATTTTGTTGTTTTAGCCATGGGTGTTTTCTCAAACACCATGGGCTAAGCTTTTTATGCTTTGGGTGTTTGAAACCATGTGAATATTGAATGTGTGAATTGTTTATGCTTTGATTATTGTTGATATTTTGATTATTGCTTCTCTTATTGGGTTTTATTGGTGCTTTGTGTATTGGCTTCTATTAATCCGTATTTTGAGGCATGTTTAGCGTAGACGAGAGTTACATGAACATGTTTAAATTTATGGTGTAAATTGTTGGTATACAAATTCTTTTATTATACTTTTAATTCGTCGAGAGAGAGTTAATTTTATTAGAACCCCATTAAGAGACATTAATTACTTGAATGATTATTTGGGTAGTTGGTGAGGATTAGAAAGATGTCTTATTACCGGGTTTGGTAACACCTTAGACGTAAGGCTATAGTACCCGAAGGGAAACAATTTTCATCCTAGCATTTTGATGCTCTTAGCAAATCCAAATTGAAGTATAAAAACGGTATAAGCAATCCCACTCGATTTCACTAGGTAGAGAACACCCGAAGCATTCACACACTTGCACTTCTTCGAATCTAGTTCGTAGTTGTTATTTGTTCTTACTTGTCATTTTCTTGTTTTGTTGATTTAGTTGTTGAATTACTTGTTAGCCTTTAGATTGTGTTTAGTTTAATTTATTGTCTTTAGATTATTATTTAGCTTTAGTTTTGCATCCAACTCCCGAAACCGTAGCTACATTAGTTATGACGACGTACAACTCTAGGGATCCATTGCACTAGTCCACCTCTCGTGGTTCGATACTACTTGGTCGAAATACTTACGTGCATACTACTACGATCCCTTATGCTTGAGGGGAAGTAGTTAGTCAAATATGATGACAAAAAATTCGTTCAAGTCATCGGGACAGGAAGTGGGCGAGCAGCTGGTGGAACAGCAACCGGGCGAGCAGGGGGCTGCTGAACTACTGGGCGAGCAGGAGGCTGCTGAACTGTTGGGCGAGCAAGAGGAATGAACAGGTCTGGTGGGTCAGGGCAGACACCGCATGGAGACTAGCGAGCAGCAACCGATGGTTCCACGAATGAGTTGATCTCAAGGAAGTCAACAGGCGAGGATGGAACATGAGCAGCCGAGAACGGGAACACAAATTCATCAAATTGAGCATGACGAGTACTGTAGAAGCAGGAAGCGATCGGATCGTAACACCGAAACCCCTTATGGGACAAACTGTAACCCATAAAGATGCATGGAGCACTGCGAGGAGCAAGCTTGTGGAGAGCATAATCACGAAAATATGGAAATACCCGACAACCAAAGGTCTTGAAGTTGACAAAGTTCGGAGTAGAGCCGAATAAAACCTGAAAGGGCGCCCTATCACCAAGAATAGGTGTGGGCAGTCAGTTGATAATGTAGACAGTCGCGGAGAAGGTATCAACCCAGAAGTGAGCGGGCATGCTCGCCTGAAGCAATAAAGATAGCCCAGTTTCAGTGACATGGTGATGCTTGCGTTCAGTGCGACCATTCTGGTGAGGAGTGTAAGGACATGAGATGCAATGGTGAATGCCATGGTCGATAAGAAATCTACGAACACGACCATTAACAAACTCAGTGCCACCCTCACTCTGGAACGTTTTAAGAGAAGTGGAAAACTGATTGCAAACAAAGGTGTGAAATCGAACAAACACATCGTAGAAATCAGACTTGGCGTGCAGAGGATTAAGCCAAGTGAATCTGGAGAAATCATCCACAAATATGACATAGTATTTAAAACCATCATTCGAGGCAACAGGGGCAGGTCCCCAAAGATCACAATGAACTAAATCCAAAACACGAGATGCTCGCTTCTCATTTATTGCAAAAGATAAGTGTTTACTCTTAGCCAACTGACATGGAGTACATAAGCCCGGTTTGGGCAAAACAGAAGTAAGGGACAACAAGCCCAATTTATTCAACAAATTAATAATAGAAATAGGAACATGGCCTAATCTACGATGCCAACACTCAAAATAAGCCTTCAGCGACAAGCTCCGTAAAGCTACGACCAAGGGTGGAGTGCCCTGCTCCAGGGCATAGAGACCTCGACTATGCCGACCCCTCGCCAAGGGTTGCTTGGTCGCCCGATTCTGAATGACAAATGAGTCATTAGTAAACAAAAATCAACGGAAAAATCTAAAGTAAGCTTACTAATGGATAACCGTTTCTTAGTAAGATGTGGTACGATGAGCACATCTAACAAACGAACATCCTTATTAACTGAACACGACCCAACATGAGTGATCAGAATAGTGGAACCATTAGCAACAATAACATTGTCGTTACCAGAATACAGGTGAGGATTGTCCAGATCAGTGGAGCGAGGAGTCATGTGAGCAGACGCACCACTATCGAGAAACCAATCAGAGGTCGGAGGCTGCGAGATGTGACACTGAGAGTCAAGAGCATGGGCAAGGTTGGCTGCTAAGGGGGTAGGGCGAGCATAGCGGTCCGAGCAGCGGTTGGCATAATGGCCCTATTGTCGGCATATCTGGCAACTGGGAGGACGGCGAGCAGGGGCTGAGTAACCAACCGAGGATCTATTGGTCGCCTGGCCACCATAATTCCGAGAGGAGAAGTTACGGGATTTGGTGCCAGGGCGAGAAGGTTTACCCGAGCGAGCAGAAATAGAGAATGCTGGAACGGGCGAGGATCAGGAGTCCATCGAACGAGTAAACTGGTCATAGTTTAAGACTTGATGGATCAAATCCCGAAAGGCAGGCATGGGCGACATAGCCATGCGAGTGTCAGAGAAGCCACCGAACTGGGGGCCGAGACCGGTAAGAAACCAATGACACTTGTCATCATCATCAACAGGTTTACCGATGGAGGCGAGTTGATCACAGAGAGCACGAAACTTCTCGTTGGAGGCGTCGACGGAAGTGGATCCACGACGAAGGGAGAGGAGCTGATTCCGCAGTTGAGTAATACAGGAGACCGAGGTGTGACTGTAGGCAGTCTCGAGTGCGACATAGATTGAGCGCGAGGTGTCACAGCCGATGACCTCTCACAGCCGAGGTGTCACAGCCATGGCTTCTTTAGAAAGGGAGGAAAGAAGAAGACTAAGGATCTTCTGATCCTTCTCAAACCAAACAACGTAGGCTGGGTTTGGAGCCGATTCACCAAATGTGGTGATCGATTTAGCCGGAGCGGGTGTCGTGCCATGAACGTGAGAGATGAGATCATAACTTGATAGGACCGTGACTACCTGATTACGCGAGAGCAGGTTGTTGGAGGATGACAACTTGATTGTCAATAGATGAACCAAAACTTTGAGAGGGATGGTAGGGCGAGTAGGAGCCGCCGCCATGAGGAGGGAAGGGAAGAGATTTAGCGTGAGGCTTTAGAGAGAGAATTAGGGTTTCGATAAGTAAGACTGATATCATGTGAGAATAGATATGTGATCATCGTTAATGACGAGGTGATAGGAATGATTCACTATTTATAAGAGTATTTATAAAAAGATAATTAAGTTAAATACAATAATCATATCAAAGAGATATATACAAAGATATGTACTAAATTAAAATATATTATTCATATATTATTATTCCCTATTAGTATCTGTTGAGATTAATGCAATATTGGAGAACTGTTCTTACTATCAGAAGTGGTAGTGTGCTGATTTTCAGAACTGTGCTTAGTATAAGCACAGTAACTAGTGTTCTGATATTTGGTTATTTCAGTACAAGTAGAGTAATGAGTACTCTGCTGATAAGGTTTAGTGATCTTAGGTATCAACTCTACTGGTCGGGTCAGAACAGTACTGCTCTTAGTCTGCTAAAGAGTATTGTGCTGATATAGTGTTCTTAGTCTGCTGAGACAACTGTGCTGAGTTTTACTGCGCTGAGTTCTACTGTGCTGTTATTCCAGTTTCAGAGTTAGTTTATTTCTGTTAGTTAGTTAGTTTGTTAGAGGCAGTTACAACTTGCATTATACATCTATAAATACACCATCTAGTGCATAAATTGTGGGTGACACACATAGAGAGTTTAAGAGAGAGATCAAGCTTTGTGTACACTTGTAATCTGTAACTTTCATTTGTGATTAGTGAAGAGAGTCTTCTATCCTCCGTGGACGTAGATCATTTGATCGAACCACGTAAATCCTGAGTCTTATTTTGTTTTCTTTATTCGTTTCAATTCATTGCGTTTCTAGTTGTCTTGATTTATCATTTGTAAGGAGTTGCTTTGTGGATATAATTTCGTAACAGTATCTATAGTAATCCGTAATTCCGTATGAAGAAGTTGAAATCCCAAAATTTAAGATAAATAAGCTGACGTGGGCAGTTTGGGTTTTGCTACTTGAATTTCCAAAGTTTACTACAGAAAAACCTTCGTTTTGAATTCCGTTCCCACCTATCATAGCCGTTATTGAAATTCACCACTTTCAAGTCACACAAAAAAAAAAAAAAAAATCAACCTATAATAGATTTCCCTATTTGTAATACGTTTAAACATAATTCAAATCTCTCATCTTTTTTTTTTTTTTTTTAAATAAAAATCTCTCATCTTATTTATTGAAGATTCACCTTCGTATCATATTAGTACTCCCTAATGGTTTAAGAAAAAAAAGTGTAATGATGAAAGTGTTGAGAGGTAATTTTGTAAATTTTTATATATAAAGTAAATAAAATAGATGGATTAATTGAGTGTATAGTGGGTCCCAAAAGTAATGACATGAAGGGTAAATATATGTATATTGTGAGTGTGAGAATTGTGATGATTATTGTATGTAAACTTTTCGGAGACAAACAAAAAAATAAAGTATGAAAACTTTTCGGAGACAAACAAAAAAAAAGTATGCAAACTTTTCGAGGACAAACAAAAAAAGAAAGTATGAAAATTTTTGCATTGATTTTAGACTTCTCGGTGTTGGAGTCCGTCAAACCCATGGCGTATATATATATGATCTTGTTCGACCAAATTCTATCGTTTAAGGATGAAACCTGCATTTTTTTGTTTTTTTAGCGTTATTTTAACAAAAAAAAAAAATTATATTTGTCGAAATAAAGTTTCATATTTAAACCTCGTCCGATCATTGTTAACAACTGTTTTTGGACATGGAATAAAATTTCAGAAGTGTTTTTTTTTGTATTCATCGAAATTCAAGTATGCTTCATCAATTTATCAACTAAAGTTCAACTTGTTCACAAAAAAGAGTAATTTTATACAGTATTTTTTAGAAAACAAAAAGAGTAAATTTATTATATTCATAAGTATAATAAATTAACAAGTTGCATGCATGTAAAAAAATAGAAAACTATTAGACAGAGTAGGAGTAGTAATTATTACAAAACCTACTCATTATCTATCCGATAATAATACAGTACTACTCCCCTTGACAGCTAAGTCGTTGCGTTGTGAAGACCGACTTTCTCTATATAAACTCTCTTTCCATATCTTCTCAATTTCATATTCCCATTTCATTTGATTTGATTTTCCCACTACTCTCTCTCTCTGCTTTTCTCTCTCTGCATTTCTAATGGCGGGTGGTTTTGCCCCCGGTGCCGGCACCGGGAAGGAATATCCCGGCAAGTTAACGCCCTACGTCTTAGTCACTTGCATCATCGCCGCCATGGGAGGCCTCATTTTCGGCTACGACATCGGAATTTCAGGTACTTTCATTTCCCTGGCCTTATAATTTGTATATTTTTTGAATTGGTTGTTGAGTGTTAATTAGGAGTTGTTTGGTTGCAGGTGGAGTTACGTCCATGGATTCGTTTTTGAAGAAGTTTTTCCCCTCTGTTTACAGAAAACAGAAAGCCGACGACTCCACAAATCAGTACTGCAAATTTGATAGCGAGACGCTCACAATGTTCACGTCTTCGCTATACTTAGCGGCGCTTTTGTCGTCGATTGTCGCCGCCACCGTCACCCGAAAGCTCGGCCGGAAACTCTCCATGCTCTTCGGCGGCGTCCTCTTCTGCGCCGGAGCGTTGATCAATGGCTTCGCTAATAACGTCGCCATGTTGATCGTCGGCCGTATTCTCCTCGGTTTCGGAATCGGATTTGCTAATCAGGTTTATACTTATTCTGCTTTCCCATTTTGAAGTCAACACTTTTGTAGTGGTTCAGATCTGTTCCTTTTTTAAATGATGAGTTGAAATTGGGACAGATAGCGTATTTTAGCAAAAGTGTTTATCTGGCACTATCATGATTGGGTGTATTTATAAAAAAAAAAAAAAAAAGTCCAGGTCATATTGGCCTGTATTTCTTTGGTGCTGACGTTTTGTATGTTTCCTATTTTCAACCAACGTTTACTCCAAAACAAATTTCCGTTGAATACAAACAAACACTTTGCATCAGATTTAAACCCCCAATTCCACAATATTCTCTCTCTCTTCACACTATGAAAATGACTTTCTTACCCTCCCCCACTACCGACAAAGCCATATGCGTTTTTCCACCCTCCATTAACATACACATCACATCTAAACTAAGATACTTCACTTACTAATGAACCGGTTGAAATCCCCATCAAAAAAAAAAAAAATGAACCGGTTGAAATTCAATTTGTTAGACTCTGAGATCTAATTTTTTTCTTTTAATTTCATTACACTAGTTAAGCTCAATTCAATAGACTCATTTACAAGTCGAACTTTTTTTTTTTTTGCTCTGTAATTGAGACGAGTTGCATTTGAGCTTGAGCTTGAACTTTATAGTGGTGTATCAAAATAATACTATTTTGTTACATTATTTTTAACATTATTCACTAATTTATTTATCTTTAAATTTGCTAATTGCAGTGTTTCCCACCCCTACGTGTCGATAGTATTAGGGTGTATTTCGGTTTGTTCTTGCATGGTATATAGCTTAGCATAACCGTTTTTCAGGGCCAATTGAATTTTTTACCATATTAGTGCTGATCAGTATTCATAAATATTTTTTAGATTATTGTTGTTGTGTAGGTGAAATATGGTAATTATATATCGGATTAATGTTTTGTATTGATTTGAAAAAATGTTAATTGCAGTCTGTACCACTGTACCTTTCGGAAATGGCTCCCTACAAATTCAGAGGAGCACTGAATATTGGGTTCCAATTATCCATCTGCATAGGCATCTTAGCAGCAAACGTGCTAAACTACGGGTTTGCAAAGATCAAGGGAGGCTGGGGATGGCGGCTGAGCTTGGGGGGCGCGATGGTTCCGGCCCTCATCATCACGGTGGGGTCCCTAATCCTGCCGGAAACCCCCAACTCCTTGATCGAACGTGGGAAAAGGGACGAAGCTCGCCGCAAACTCATCAGAATCCGAGGGGTATCGAATGTGGATGAAGAGTTCAATGACTTGGTGGCTGCTAGTGATGCTTCGAGCAAAGTGGAGGATCCATGGAGGAATCTGTTGCAGAGGAAGTACAGGCCTCATCTCACTATGGCTATTGCTATTCCCTTCTTCCAGCAGCTTACTGGCATTAATGTCATCATGTTTTACGCCCCGGTTTTGTTTAAGACTATCGGGTTTGGAAGCGATGCTGCCTTGATGTCTGCGGTGATCACCGGTGGGGTGAATGTTATCGCCACGATTGTGTCCATTTATGGAGTGGATAAGTGGGGGAGGAGGTTCCTTTTCCTCGAAGGAGGCATTCAGATGCTTATTTGTCAGGTACACTAATTAATTATTCTTTTTTTTTTTTTTTTTTTTGACAAGGTTAGGTAATTAATTCATATTATTATTAAGAGTACACTAATAAAGTTTTGTGTGTGTTTTTAGGTAGTGGTGGCGATTTGCATTGGTGCGAAATTCGGAGTTGATGGGACTCCGGGGGATTTGCCCAAGTGGTACGCGATTGTAGTGGTGTTGTTTATATGCATCTACGTGGCGGGATTCGCGTGGTCGTGGGGTCCACTTGGGTGGCTCGTTCCGAGTGAGATATTCCCGTTGGAAATTCGATCAGCAGCTCAGAGTTTGAATGTTTCAGTGAACATGGTCTTCACATTTGTGGTGGCTCAAGTGTTCTTGGCAATGCTGTGCCATTTGAAGTTCGGTTTGTTCTTGTTCTTCGCCTTCTTTGTGATAGTCATGACGATCTTCATATACGTTTTCTTGCCGGAGACAAAGAATATCCCGATCGAAGAAATGGGGAGGGTGTGGCAGCAACATTGGTTCTGGTCGAGGTTTGTTGAAGGCGAAGATTATACTAATGGATCACTAGAGTTGAACAAGGGGAAAGGGGATGGTTATAAAGTATAATCTTACCATTTTAATTATAATCCAAGAATTTGTGTTTAAATCAAATTGTGGTAGATATATTTGTAATTGATCATATTATGTGGTAATAGATCATCTCATTATACTTGGAATTTTACTATTATTTCACTTTGCAAGCAAATCAGTTAACAACAGGGGCAAGTTTTGTACTAATATGCAAGTCAGGATTTAAAATGGAATTTAATAATGAATTTATGTGATGATTATTAAGTTTGAATTTTCAACACATAATAATTGTTTGATCAATTGCGATTTAAATTGCAACCCCCGTAAATCCCATTTGGGCTTAATGGCTCTGTTTCACCCTGTAACATTTTCATATGTCTGCCTCTAACATAATATGAGTTTATTAACAAACTAAGACAATCCATAAGTTATTTAAACAAAGTAAGACAAAAATTCTGAGTAAAACAATTAAGATCAAAATACAATACAAAATTCAATTTATGCCCTGCAGTTATAAATAATCGAAATTAATTAAAATTTCAAAGTCTTTCAGCATTAATTCCTTTCTCCCCCAAATTTCGGTTACACCTTCCTTTTTCTCCCCCAAATTTCGGTTACACCTTTCAGCATTAATTCGAATTCAATTCAATTCAAATTGAAGATTGTATTGTTACTTGCGGTCGATTAGTTTCAAAAAACTTGATGCATTTCCACTGTGTACGATTCACACAATGGAGGTGTAAATCGCCGTCCAGCCAACATCTCTCCAAGCTCTGATCCGCCCCCTCCTTCTCGACGACAGTGGAGGTGTAAATCGCTGCACCAGGCCGGCCACCCATTGATTTTCACACAGTGGATGTGTAAAAACCCCCACCCACCCCTCTCAGCTCTCTCTCTTCCGCGACCATAGAAACATATACGTCGCTCTCCAATATTATATGACTCTTCAATTACGGCTATGGGATTCAGATTCGTTTTTTCGAATGATTTATTGATTTTTTTTTTATCTAGTTATTTGTATATTACTTGTAGGAATTTGGAGATATAGGTGTTAGTTCATACAAGTATCCATTTTATTCTGTTCTATGGTTTATAAGATTTTTGCACTATTCAAATGGATTGAAAAGTGAAGTAAAAAAATTCTTCAATTTATCTTTGAAAATCCTGTGTTTTCTAAGGCAGTGTTATTCAATCTATGCAGTTGAGTAAAAAAATGGAGGGTACAGTGTTTGCCCCTACTTTGGATTTGGATGGAATGAAGCATGTCAAGTCAGAAAATAGAGTAGTGAGTATCTGCAAAATTGAAGTTTGCTCCTTAGATGAATATATCATATACAATAGTAGTTAATTAAGCAGGAATTCAATAATCTTAGATTCATTTGATTAGTTGCTTTGTAGAAATTGATTTTGTATATTGGAATGTTTGGAGTCATGATAATTGTAAAACGTCTTTTCGTCTGATTTATATCTATTTCTTGAATCTGTTTCTTGAAATATCTTATACAGGGGAGTAAGACACCAAGAACATGAATTTTTTAAATTTGGGGAGCTTGAAAACAAGTGCACCTAATTTACTAGAGTAATGTCAATTGTAGATACAAGTAATTTGGGAAGTATATGCAATTATCGGTTGCATATATAAAAAAATGCATGTATATTTGAAATTATATGCACTTATCGGTTGCATATAATAAAATATGCATATAGAATTTATGATACAGTCTTATATTATTATTATGCAATGCACATATTTGATATATGCATCCCCTATAAATATGCAATGCACATATTATGTATATGCATCAAACTATCAAAAATATCATACAAATATGCAATGCACAAATACACAGCTTAAAAAACCAACGATTTCTTACATGCGAAAACTCCTTTGTACAATCAAATGAGTAGATGAAAAGACGAAACAAACATACCTTCAATCATTTTCCTTCAACTATAATCTAGGGATAATCTCTTACCTTTTTAAAATTTAATTCATTTGACTTTTCATATTTTACATTAATCAAATTAAATGATTCAAATCTGAAATTAAGTATAATTATTTCAATTTCGAGCTTTGGAACATCGAATAAGGAAAACTACTTAAAAAAATTAAGTGTAATTAATTGCACGTTTAAGTTTAAAAAGATTTTTTTTTTTTTAGCATTGCTTAAAAAATAATTTTTTTAGTGAAGTGATGGTTACAAAATTCATAGAGCTAATTAATAGCACTTATGGATTGTCCTACTTTGTTAATAAACTCATTCAAATTTACCGAGAACAATTTCGATTGTGCAACCTTGAAATCTTCAAAAACTTATATGGAGATAAGCACAATAATCGAATATGCACAAAATGAAGTTTTGAGAAATATTTTAGGGATGTTCCTTTGAATTAAAACCAACGCGAGATTTTAGGAGAAATATCTCACAACTTAATTTAAATTTAAAATGGTTGACTTTCCTAATTTTACTTAACTTAATTAATTGAATTCGAAAATCATACTTAATTCGAAATCAGGGGCATATTCGACTAAAACTATTCCATTTTGTCCTTAATTGTTTTACTAAAAAAATTTGTCTTGAAACTTAAAGTCTTAGGGTGAATTGTCCTATTCTGTTTTTTCCCCACATAATATTACTCCATCCATTCTACATAAAGTAAAGTTTTCATCTAAAAAAGGTATATATTAACAAATTTGTCCTTAATTAATAAATGATACTCCCTCCTATTTTTTTTATGGGTTAGTCTTGTATGAAATATTGCATATATGCATTTCAGTTATTCACACATATGTTCTTTATAAATACACCCACAAGCTTAATTCACACACACATTTTTTATAAATACACCAACAAACTTAATTCACACACACATTTTTTATAAATACATCCACTGACAGCTTAATTCGAATTTTTTAATCCGTTTATTTTACTCGTTTCTGTGATTTTTTTATCTTTTATTTTATTGTCGAACGTGGGATATTAAATATAGTAATTCAAATTGTAATATGTAGTAATACACATTATTTTATGTAGTAATAACACAAACTATTTATATAATAATACAAATTCTTTTATTTAGTAACACGTTTTTTCTAGTGTTTTTATTGATGTAGTAACTCACATTATAATATGTAGTAACATATATTGTCGAATGTAGTAAACACAATAATCATGTTGTAATACAAAATATTTTATTGTAGGATGATGCGAAAAATATTAGATCATTTGATAAAGTTACATATAGTAACAGACGTCTATTCAATGTAGTAATTCAAATTGTGGTATGTAGTAACATATAATTTTTTATTTAGTAAAACAAATTATTACATGTAGTAATAACACAATTATATATATATATATATATATTTTTATTGATTAAGTAACCCACATTATAATATATAGTAACTTATATTATTGCATGTAGTAAGATATATTATTGCACGGTATACAAAATAACATTGACCCATAATAATTAGTATTAAAGAATATTTTAAGAAATATAAAATATTTAAGGATTAAGGTCATCGTAAATTGCAGCGTCCGACCGCGGCCTGAGGAGATCGAAAACTGCTCGGAGAAGACGACCATGTTCAATTTATGTCAGTGGGTGCATTTATAAAAAAATGTGTGTGTGAATTAAGCTTGTGGGTGTATTTATAAAAAATGTGTGTGTGAATTAAGCTTGTGGGTGTATTTATAAAAAATGTGTGTGAATTAAGTTTGTGGGTGTATTTATAAAGAACATGTGTGTGAATAACTGAAATACATGTATGCAATATTGCATATAAGTTTTTGTGTTTTTTTATAAGTCAGTTTTGACCTTTCGTTTTCTTTGCAAATTATATGTCGTTTTACACTTTTCAACGTAAATTAATTGCATTTCTTCTAAATTTAATCTTAGGATTATTAAATATTTACATAAATGTGTTCTTTTTTTTATGAGATGTACAATCATTAATTAAGGGTAACATGAGAAATAATTTATTTTTTTAATATGTGTATATAAACTTAGGATGACATATATTTTGAATAGGAGGGAGTAAAAAGTAGTAACTTAACGAAGTACTTAGAAAGTATTTGTGAGAACTATTTAACGAAACAAAGGTCTAAACTAAAAAAAAAAGATTAACGAAGCCAATACAACCAAATAGTTTTTCTTTTCCCTTATTTAATTAGTTGATGAAAATGTTTTTTTTTCTTTAACAGAAATTTCTTGTTAAATCATAAAATATTTATATTTTCTTTTTTTGCTAATTTCGAAACCGCATGCAAACTTTTTTGTATTATAGTAAATGTCATCACAAGTCACCATGCTATCTCTATGGTAAGATTTGGTTATCAATTTTGAGATGACAAATGATTCATTTGATAACATAATACTCCTACGTCAGGAGCTTGCACCCATTGACCGGCACACATTTTAAGAAATGTGTAAGAAAATGTGTAATGATTGATATTTTGAGGAGTAATTTTGTAAACTTTTATGAATAAAGTAATCTAAAAAATAGATTGAGTGTGGAAAAGTAATGACATATGGGTAAATATGAGTATATTTCAAGGGTGAGGGTTGTAAAAATATTTCCTTTTATGGAGTGTACAAATTGGTATGAGATATCCATATATAGAAAGTGTGTAAATTCTCGTGGGACGGAGAGAGTAGTACTTTTTTATAGATGCAATATGATAATAATCTGACAGTTGAATTAAGTGACAAAATGATTCATTTAATTAGATAATGATTTTTTTTATAGATGCAATATGTATGTCAAAATTAAATATTGTAAATTAATTTAATATATGACTCGATTTCCAACGGAATCCTTGTCCACTAGTAAAACTACTTATCCAAAATAGACAATGTACCTAACTTTGAGATCATCTTTTCTTTTATTTTGTGCATATAATTTAAAAAGAAAAATAGGACAATACTCTACTCTAAATCACGTGTAATAAATTTAAGTCATTTATTTTGGATGAAGTATATCCACTTTTTATTTTTTGAAGGTGTCGTATTAAAATATCGATATTCTAATTACAATCCATATCGATCTTATTCTTACCTAACCGTTTTGTGTTGTTTTTGTAAATAGAGAAATCAGTTGACAAAAGTAGGAATCAAATTCACATGTCGTCCGTTACCAATCACATTATGTCATGAAATTATATATGAGATCACTCTAGACTCTAGTACCCTTTTTATTGACAGCGAAATATTGCCCATATCTTTTACTCCTTTTAACTTTAGAAATTAAGAGATGTTGAATTTTTATTTTTATTTTTTCACAAAAAAAATTATATGAAATATAGATATCTAAGATAAATTTGATGTAAAATTCGCGGATCAAACTTAACTAAATTTTTTTTTTTTTTTTTTAAGTATTGTTTTGCTATATGATAAAATTTATGTTACTATATGACCAAAATATTATCATTACAAGACTAAAAGTGTACTACTACAAGTTCAAAAATATTTTGCTACTACAATGCCAAAACTATATTACTACAAGACTAAATTATTGTCACTACAAGGCTAAAAGTATACTATTATAAGTAAAAAAATATTTTCAGAATATTTAAAATTTTGGTCGAATTTTATTTTCCAGATTTTTTTAAAACATGTAGTAGTGTACATATTTTGTCTTGTAGTGATAAGATTTTGGTAATGTAGTAAATCATCTGTGCGATCCGTGAATATTTTGGGGCGATCCGAGTCTAGATTTATGAATTTATAAAAATTACTTAATTAGACATTTATAAAAGTGTTGCTTTTTTTTTTTTGTTAAAATTATAGAATGTGATAAGATGATTATTGGGAAAATATCATTTTTAATCACTCAAGTTTATCCATTTTTAGATTTGGTCACCCACATTTATTTTCTATTAAAATTGGTCACCCATTTATTATTTTTTTATCAAAATTGATGCTGATGTTAGTTATTGACTAGAGAAAGAGTTTTGAGGCACTATTTTTTTTTTTTTAACATCATTTCCCCTCTTTTAATTCTTAAACTCTAAACCTCAATTTTTTTTTTCAATTTCTACTAATGGTAAGTTTGACTATATACTAATAACGGGTGTTAATGTCTACCAGGAACAAGAATGCTTCTGCACAATAACATGAAAAAATATGATTTTTCAAAGACGTACACTTAAGAAAGCATTGTGGACAGCCGCTAGCATCTTCTAAAATATGTGTTGATTCATCAATAACAAATGACATATTTTGTATACAACACCTGCATGGTGGACAACAGGTAACATCTTCTAAAACATGAACCAATCATTTTCATTTTCAGGATGGCCAAGAATTTATCAGTAAGTTATTGGTTTACTTTTCATTTTATAGGTTGTGCATGTATTGTTTCCTTTTGTAACTTCCTTTTATCAGTTAGTGGTTAGTTAGTAACTTCCTTTATAATATGAATAGTTTTATTTGATGGAAAGTTAAATACCCATCCCTTTTTTTCCCCTCCCATGACTCGAACCCAGTACCTAAGACCTAGGTAGTGGTGCTCTAACCACTTGAGCTATCCCACTTTGTCTTTTATAATAGTTTTATGGTTTATAATTATTGTACTGGTTTTCATATTGAATTTGTATAATAATTGGAAATATAAACTTATTTCAAAGTAGTTAATTATTAGAATTCATTTCCCTATTTATAATTAGTCAAGCAGTGAAAATTAATGGTAAGGAATTCTCTAAAATTATCAATTCATATAAGAATATTTCAGAGATAAATTCAGTATTAGGATTTATGAATTAAAAGAGGGGAAATGGTATAAAAGAGAATTAGCGCTTAAAACTCTTTCTCCGTTAATTAATAACAGATTCACTAACCACAACATCAATTTTGATAAAAAAAATATAACTGAGTGACCAATTTTGACAGTGATTAAATGTGGGTGACCAAATCTAAAAATATAACTGAGTGACCAATTTTGACAGTGATTAAATGTGGGTGACCAAATCTAAAAAGAGGTAAACTTGAGTTATTTTCCCATAATGATTCATTAATTAAGAACAAACTTAACCATACTTCAAACAAAAAATAAAAGGTAATTTATTTAGGAAATAATATATATATATATATATATATATATATATATATATGTGTATATTTGAGATAGCAAATAGGTCCTTTATAATAAGTTATATTTTTATATATGCAATAATATGTACGCCAAATTAAAAATATTTATTTTAAAATTGCAGGTGAAAAGTGAAAAAAATTATTTACTATAAACTTGCTAAATGGAGAAAGTGAGATTCACCATTTCACCATAAACTTCCTAAATGGAGAGTTTGATTCACAATTTCACAACAAAGTAACTCTATGGGAGTTTACATTTTTTCTTTGCCTGAGTTTTGTTTTTAACGAGAATTTTTCCAGACAATATTTTAACGGCACTTCGGCCTCTAACTCGATTTGTGAGCTTATGATTTTGGGTTGGTCTGATATGGATTCAAGTGCATGTTGTGCACCCTAGTCCATGTTGCACTTTTCAGTTTACTGACTTACACTTTTTGGTAAATGGTATTGCACTTTTCAATTATTAAAATGTATAATAATATTTTTAGTAATAATTGAAAAGTGCAACATCATTTACCAAAAAGTGTAAGTCAGTAAAACTGAAAAGTGCAACATGGACTAGGGTGCACAGCATGCACTCGAGTGCATACTAGACTTTACCTATGATTTTAGGTTTTCTTTTTTCTTTTATATTCCATACATTATCATTGGCCTAAGGGAGTGTGAATGAGTTAGGTCTACTCTAGATAGACTTTAGACTTTACAAAAAAAAAAAAAATCTTGACTTATTACATAAGAACATGATTTTTTATAGATTATTTTTAAAGGTTTTACATGACTTTTTTTAATAAATAGGTATGATTTAAAAGTCTTTTAATGGTTATTTTAGTTCTATTAGTGTATGTTGGGATATGAATCCTAAGACAAGTCCTAAATGATGAAAAAGATAAGATTAGTTTTGATAAGCCAAAAAGTAGACTTGAATATTTTCTAAGTGTTGACTGATCTAGTCTAGTTATGAAGTCATCTTGAACAGATGAGTAGAGTTCACAAGACAAGTACTAGTTCGTAAAACAAATATTTTTTCAAAAGGAAAGTATAACTATTTAAAAGATGAGTACATATTATAAGTACTTTGTATAATTGTTAGGTTTTATACTGAGCTATTTGAGATGTATAGAAGCTCATGTTTTTGTGTATATTCATTGTATAGTTTTTAAGATGACTAAGCTATTGTATAAAGCTTAATGTAATGTAATAGTCTTGTTAAAATTAGAAGATAGGACTAGATTAGTTCTATGCTGAAGTCTATAGAAGAGGACCTGCGCAAGACAAGTCAAGTTGGAGACAAGACAGGTGCGCAACAAGACAAGACAAGAAGACAGAAGTTAGTTACAGAAACACGTATTGAAGATAAATATTGAAGGAGTTAGTTAAGGAATAACTAATTAACTGAAGAAACGCGTGGATGGATAAAGATAAACAGTTAGAAGTTAGTTTTCAAGAATAGTTAGTTACATAACAGAAAGTTCTTGAAGTTGAAGCTTATAAATACCCCATGGTATTCTACATTTGAAGACTACTGTTACAAAGAGAATTGAAGCATTCATAAGAGATATTCAAAGCAAACACACTCTCAGAGTTGAAGTTCAGAAAGTTCAAGCCAGAAGACAAGTGAAGAATTCGAAGAAGGCTGCTACTGGACTTAGAGAAGTTTACTTTTTACGTTTTTGTTTCAAGTCGCTAGTTACTTGTATTTAGCTACTTTCAGATCGAAGAAGCACTTGGAAGTGTTATCGATAAGATCAAAGTCTTATTTCTTGGGACTTAAAATCACAAGACTACTCGATTGGAAGAGTAATAAGAATTTCACGACTGGAGTTGTGAGAGTGGATGTAGACAAGTTGTCGAACCACTATAAAATCGTTGTGTGTTGATTTACTTTACTGTTTGTTTAATTGCTTAATTGATTAATTGTTTATCTAAACAAGACAAGTAGAGTGTTCATACAGAAGTTCGAATTTTGAATATAAGTTGAGTATAAACTTGATTGGGCTCATTGTTACTTTGATTAATTCCGCATTACGTATTCTGATATATTGAAAGATTTTTAAAAGTCTATTCACCCCTCCCCTCTAGACTTTTACTAGCTTACTCAATATTATTAACTCAACTTGGGACCAACAAGTGGTATCAGAGCAGTAGTTTTCGAACTGCTGTTTCTTGATAACATTTAAAGACTTTGGGTGAAGTCTTGGTTAGTTTTAGTTCTGATTCATACCACACTTTTTTGATATATATGTATCTTGATTTCTTGCTATTATCCTATCTGATCAAACTACTAAATCATGTCTCTTAAGATAAGTGCTAACAAACTTCCCAAGTTCTCTGTTCAGGACTACGACTACTGGAAGTTGAGGATGGAAGCCATTTTCAGCTCAACTCATGCTCTGATGGTCTCTGTGATCAAAGAAGGACCAGTCGTTACCATGATCAAAAACACTGCTACACTGGACCCAACTAAAGCCGTTGGCGAATTCATTGTTAAACCAAGGTCAGAATTGAGTTCTAAAGAAATGCGTCAAAACAATTTGGATAGTCTTGCTAAGAATTATATTTTACACACCTTTCCAAACGAGTATCTTGGTAAAGTGTTAAAATGTAAGACTGCCAAGCAAATGTGGGACAAACTAGCTGTTCTTTGTGAAGGCACTACGCTGATCAAAGAAAGCAAACTGTCCACAGCTGTCCAAAGGTTTGAAACATTTAAAATGAAGCCAGGTGAATCAATTGATGAATTGGATACTCGGTTTACTAGAATCATGAATGATCTTGAAGTACTAGGAAAAACTTATACTGAAAGAGAGATTAACCTGAGAATCTTGAAGGCTTTGGATGAAAGATGGAAAATGGTCAAGATGATCATTAAATCCACACAAGATATTGATTCATGGCCCTTAGAAACCATGTTCCAGACCCTTAAAGCGCATGAATTCAAATTAGATGAGGAAGAACCAATTGCCAGTAGTGATAGGGAGAAAGCCGTGTCGAAGAATGTTGCTTTTAAGTCTACTACGTCTAAGAGCTCTAGAGTAGACAGGTCCAAACCTGCTAGCATAAAAGACGAGTTAGACAAGTCTGATCTAAGTCTGAAAGATCAGATGAACCTTATGGTTAGGAAGTTCGACAGACTAAACAAGCGCTATGGTAGATATAAGAAGTTCTATAAAGATTATAGAGGTTCTACTTCTAAGAACTCGTCTGAGACCAGACGAGACCGAAACTCGTCCGAAAGGAGAGACGAAGTATCGAAAAGTAACATACGAGATAGAGAGTCTGACGATAGGAAGATTAAGCGTTCTGATAGACGAGATAAAAAGTCTACTAACGATCCTTTATGCTATAATTGTGAGAAACCAGGTCACTACATTTACGAATGTCCGGACCTGAGCACTGATGATCGTGAAGAACGCAAGGAAAGAAGGGAAAGAAGATACAACAGGGGTAAGATGGCAATGATGGCTAATAATGACTCTGAAACGGATTCAGACGAGTTACCATCGTCTTCATCTAGCTACCCGTCTGATCATGATGAAGCATTCATAGCTGATGATGGACTCTGTTGCATGGCTAAAATTGAGCAAGAGGTATCATCTGCAACTTCATTTCAATCATGTGATGAATCAGACTCTGATGAAAGTGATACAGCCGATAGTGGTGTAGGGAGTAGTCTTCATCACTCTACTGGTCTGACTGAAGAAGACCTCCTACTCGCTAATAAGGCATTCATGGAAGTCAGCGACGAAAACATCATATTAAAACAAGAAATCATTGATCTTAAGGAAGCTCAGTCTAAAGTAGATCCTAATATAACAGTCCTAAATGAACGCTTGCAAGAAGAGTTGAGACAACTCAAAGACAAGTGTGCATTGACAGACAAGTTGTATCAAGACCTACTTAAGACACATGCTAATGAGAAACATGAATTCAATGTTTTAAAAAGAAAGTGCAATAAGCTTGAAGAACGCAATAAGTTCTTAGAGACTGAGGTCGTAAATTTGGACCTTAAACTTACTGACTTGATTAAATCTTCAATGACTAATCAAAAATTGTCAGATAGGTATAGGGCTCCAAATGATAAGACAGGGTTGGGTATAGAAACACTTAACTCACCTACTCAAGTCATTGAGAACCCTATTGATGTTGGTTCAAGCTCTTTGACACATGATAAAGGCAAAAGACCTATGGAATACGATACTGGAACAACATTCGAAGGCACTGTACTCAATCAGACTGGTGCTAACACTCTGATTACCAAGGGTGGTAAAAAGAATGTTAACAACAGACCTGTTCAGTCTAAGACAAGTCGAAAAAGGACCTATAATCGTGGACGACCAAACCAGGTCAGATACGAGGATTGGTATCCTGAGGAGACGAGTACTAGACAAGTACATACTAGATGGAAAGAGCCTAGACCTCCTTTCATAAGGAAGTCTCAGCTCTACTCGTCTAGGCCTAGGAATGTGGGTCCCAAGCATCGCATTCAACCCGTCTTATATCCTCCGCCTGAATCCTATGATATCGAAGGAGAGGAAAGACCTAAACATGTCTATAAACCGTATGGGCCCAATGCATACAAGCCCTACTCTGACTATCATAGGCCTATGCCTACTCAAGTAGAGGTTAAGTCAAAAGGCTACCTCAGACGAGTAGACCCAAGGACTGATGATAAGCCAGACAAGGACAACAGGGTCTTATTTTGCAACAAATATGGTCGAAAGCTTAGAAGATCAAACTTGTTCAGGACTCCAATGTATATTTGGATTCAATTGAACTCGACTAACCCCCCAGGACCCCAATAGACAAGGAGGGTACCTAAATTATGGAATATCATCTAATGCAGGGTCGACTCGATCTTTACAAGAAGGGTGGCTCAGTAGGAGAAACCTGGTACATAGACAGTGGTTGTTCGCACCACATGACTGGTACCAAGGCACTTCTATCAAGCTACTATGAGCAAGAAGGACCAAAGGTTATATTCGGTGATAGCTCAACAACCATCACAAAAGGCTTTGGCTATATCCGAAATGGCGACGTAGAGATACAAGACGTATCTTACGTAGAAGGTTTGAAATATAATCTATTATTTGTTTCACAGTTTTGTGATCGAGGTTACAAAGTGCAGTTCAAAAGTCAAAAGTGCGAAATCATAGACAAGAGGACTCATACCGTACTGCTCGTCGGCATAAGACAAGGCAGTGTGTATATCGTGAATTGGAATAGTTGTCCACGGGACACTTGTCTTCTTACTAAGACACCCAAAGAGATCAGTTGGCTTTGGCATAGACGCCTTTGCCACATGAACTTTAAGGTGATTAATAAGATTGCAAGAGATTACCTTGTTGAAGGTATACCCAACGAAATCTATTTCAAATCACATGTATGCGATGCCTGTCAGAAAGGTAAACAGGTAAAGGGTTCCTTTAAATCTATTCCAACCCTTCCAACAAGTAGAGTTCTTGAACTTCTACATATGGACTTACATGGCCCAATTACTCCTCCAACTTTGAACGGTAGAAGGTACACACTTGTTGTGGTAGACGACTATTCTAAGTTCACTTGGGTAGTCTTCTTACACAAGAAGAGTGATACACAAACACTCCTACCTGATCTGTTGAAGAAGATATAAGTTGAGAAGAATCAGTCCATTGTCAAGATCCGTAGTGACAAGGGTACTGAATTCATTAACTGCTATATCAAAGAATTCTGTTCTAAGCGTGGCATGCAGCACCTTACTAGTGCAGCAAGGACACCACAACAAAATGGAGTAGCAGAACGGAGGAACAGAACCCTTAAGGAGGCCTGCAGGACCATGCTGACAGAGTATAACACTCCTCAGAAGTTTTGGGCAGAAGCAATCAATACTGCATGCCATTTCCAAAACAGAAGTGCTATCAATAAAACACTAGGTAAGACGCCCTATGAGGTATGGAAAGGTCGAAAACCCAGAGTTTCATATTTCCATATATTTGGCTGTAAGTGTTTTATTCATAACAATGGGAAAAGCAAGTTGAATGCATTCGATGCTAAAGCAGACGAGGGGATATTCTTAGGATACTCCTCGACTAGCAAAGCATTCAGAGTGTTCAACTACTCTACCCTATGTGTGGAAGAAACACCACATGTAGTTTTCGATGAATCTCTACAGGAATCGTCTGCCGACCAGATCAGTAAGAAGGTAACTGATTTATCGATCCAAACTGACCAAGAATCAGAAGTTTATGAATCTGTTCAAGCCTATAACCCGTTCATGAAAGCTCTCGAGTCTGATGATAAGGAGAAGGTAAGTGCTCAAGGTAAATCTACTAGACCAGTTGACATGCCTGAGCTAGTCGACTCGTCTACTCCTATTAAATCGTCTGATGCAAATGATATTGAAATGCATGATGCTATAGTTGATCTAGATGATGATAGTATGCATGCTAAGACTAGAAAAACATGGAAATTTGCTCATGATACTGAAAATATCATTGGTGACTCTACTGTTGGTGTGAAGACTAGACGACAACTCTTTGAGTCGCAAGAACAACCTAGTCCATCTTTGTTTTGCTGGTGTTGTTTCTTCTCATCTATCGAGCCTAAAACCATTAATGAGGCATTGGCTGATAGTAATTGGATAATTGCTATGCAAGACGAGTTGAACCAGTTTGTTCGAAACGACGTCTGGGAACTTGTCGATAGACCTAAACATCATAATGTAGTAGGCACACGATGGATTTTCAAAAATAAGAAAGATGAGAATGATGTAGTCGTTAGAAATAAGGCTAGACTAGTTGCCCAAGGCTATTCTCAAGCTGAAGGCATAGATTATGATGAAACTTATGCACCTGTTGCTAGACTAGAAGCCATAAGATTGTTCCTTGCATATGCTGCTTATATGAGGTTTATTGTATATCAAATGGATGTTAAAAGTGCATTTCTTAACGGTATTCTTGTGGAAGAAGTGTATGTTGAACAACCTCCAGGTTTCGAAGTGAAAGGCAACCAAGTATACAAGTTGAAGAAAGCCTTATACGGATTAAAGCAAGCTCCCAGAGCATGGTACGATACTCTTTCTCAATTTCTATTAGAAAATGGTTTTACTAAGGGCAAGGTCGATAGAACCTTGTTCAGAAGACAAGACGGTAAGGACATCCTACTCGTTCAAATTTACGTGGATGATATCATTTTCGGATCACCCAACAAAAAGTTGAGTGAGAGTTTTTCAACACTCATGCAAAGTAAGTTTGAAATGTCAATGATGGGAGAGATGACTTATTTTCTTGGACTTCAAGTAAAACAAACCCCTGATGGGATTTTCATAAATCAAGCAAAGTATACTCGTAATATACTAGACAAGTATGGTATTAAGACTTGTAAATCTTCTAGAGTTCCTATGCAACCTACCTACAGGATGGATCTAGACGAGAATGGTAAGTGTGCTGATCAAACTCATTACCGTGGTCTTATTGGTTCATTACTGTACTTAACTGCTAGTAGACCGGACATTGCTTTTTCTGTTGGCGTATGTGCTCGATTTCAAGCTAATCCAAAAGAGAGTCATATGGAAACCACTAAAAAGATTCTGAAATATTTGAAAGGAACCATCAATCGTGGTATATGGTATCCTTCAAATGATGATTTATCCCTAAGTGGCTACTCTGATTCTGATTTTGGTGGTTGTAGAATAGATAGGAAATCTACATCTGATTCTTGTCAATTCTTAGGCACAAAACTCATTTCATGGTTTTCGAAAAAGCAGACAAGTGTTGCTACGTCTACAACAGAAGCCGAGTACATGGCTGCTGGTAGTTGTTGTAGTCAATTATTGTGGCTTATTCAACAGCTTAGAGATTATAATATCTGTGAATCAAATGTTCCTATATTCTGTGACAGCAACAGTGCTATTGCCATTACACAAAATCCTGTTTTGCACACACGATGTAAACATGTTGATGTGAAACATCATTTCATACGTGATCATGTAGAAAAGAAGGATATTCGCATGGAAAAGATTCACACTGATTTTCAAAGAGCTGATATTTTTACAAAACCATTAACTGAGGCTCGATTTCGTGAATTATGCATTAGTCTAGGACTAATTGATCTAGATCCTACTAGTATGTAGCAATGTACTAATCAGACAGGTACATCCCTAAGAAGAAAGGAGCAACAGACAAGTTACCACAAAAAGCAGAGCACTCGTCTACTCGCTTGACAGACAGATATACAAGGTCAGACAAGTTGACCAAACAACCCGACGAGGAAGCTGGTAAAGTTGAGGGTAATACTAAGGGAATAAACATTTAAGGGGGAATCTGTGATTTCTTAAATATCCTTATGTTGACTCTTAAGTTTGTTAAAAGTCATCTTGTTCAAAACCTTGATTACTATACTAGACTGATATTCAAATTAATTATTCTACTCTACTATCTGTATCTTATTAAATGTATAGCACAAGATAAGACAGGTACAAAAGTCGTTCGACATTCAGAATAGACAAGCACAGTCGAAGGGGGAACTCGTCTGGTGCGCATTAGTCTACTCGTCTATTTTGGATAGACTCGAACAGACAAGATAAGTGTTCTTATGATTTAAATACTCTAAGTGTTTAATCAATACGAATCAAAGGTATTAATGTGATGTGATAATGCGAAATTTTGAAAAACCTAGGAATGGATTTATACACTCCCCTTAATGAGGTGTATATACCCAGTTCGTGCCTAAACGCTACTATGCTAGGTCAGATGAGTACACTCCTCTGTCTTAACCAATAGAAAATGCGGATTTCAAATTTTACAATATCAAATCACGTAATATTCTCGATTTCATAAACTGAATTTCAAAGGACTTTCATATATGTCCATTGGATCAAAACTCTTGATCTTAACCATTGATTCAAAGCTCAAGGTTTAACAAAAACTGTTTCATTCTTCAACCTCTCACAATTTCATAACTTCCCACTCTCAAGCATTCAACACTCTTAAAACTGCTCGATTATCATAACTCTTTTACTATGTCAATCGTTTCGATGTTCGATGCTCGCACTAACATGCAGGCAAGATTCGATCTAGGGAAGTATACCACAGAAGGAAAAGTGCATGTGGAAGGTTCTGTGTTTTTCAAAGGAAACCACACAGACGACAACAAAGAGATCCTCATGAAGTGTTGGAGATGTGGTTTAAGACCTTACTTGGAAGCATTCCCAGAGGTAGTTCTAGAAGAAGAAGTTCTTGAGTTCTATGCCACAGCTACTCGACAAGGCGACTCCATTGAAGCCTTTGTTGGAAGAAGGCGAGTAGAAATTACTCGTGAGTTCTAAACTGAAGCTTTGAAGCTACCGTCCGGATCGATTGATATCGAAAGATATGCTGAAGGTCATGAGTTGAAATATCTAAGCATATTTTGTGGAAAGAAGCTGAAGTTGAATAGAGATGGAAAGATCCCAGCTGTCAAGAATAATCAATTGCTTGACAAATTCAAGACTTTGTTGGATATTTCCTCAAAGATGTTGCTCGGAGTCACTGGGAGTTATGACTCTGTGACACTTCAAAAGGCAAGAGTGATGACCGTGATTCATGATGGCATCACTGAAGAAAACTGGACCAAACTTTTCTTGGATAGAGTGATGAATTTCAAGAAGAACGTGCAAGTTGACACCAGTACAGTCAACTGGGTCGTATCTGCTGCGGTAAGTTTTGGAAATAAGCTTAGCAGTTTGCTACCCATCTTACTTCCAAACAAGACGAGCTGGAGTAAGGGCAAGTCGTTTCATCCATTGAAACATTATCTGAAAAAGATGGCTCTTGCGAAGCAAGCTGCTGGAAGAGCTGCTGCTCCCAGACAAGTTGAGATCAATCCTGAAGATGCTATGTATGATGATGCCTCGTCTAGTTCTGAGGAAGACGAGTCGGATGCTGAAAAATCTGATGAAGTGGCTGAAGCTGGAACTAGTGGAAGACTAGTTCAGTATGTGCCAGAAGAAGCCATGTTTGAAGCTGCAAAGGATTCTGAAGAAACTCAATCAGACAAGGAGTCTAAGGAGAAAGAGAAAGATTTGCAAGTTTATCGACTGGTGAGAGTCGAGTCGAGTCCTTCACCAGACAAGTCGACTGAAGAAAAGGTTGGTACTTCTTCTCGAACTTTGTCAATACCTCTCTCTCTACCTGTTAAAACCAAGGCAAGATCACTTCGATCTCGTGCCAAGCCTGTACCTAAAACCTCGACAGTGTTGGCAGTACAACCACTAAGAGCCAACATAACCCAAGACACTACTATATTTGACACAACTGATACTCCTACAGTTGTCAAACCAAACCTAGCCATATCGAAGCCCACAGAAACCACAATCCAAATTCCCTCAACCTCAACAGAAAATGTTGAACCCTCTAACCCATCTGTTTCGGAAACTCTACTAGTTGCCACTACAACAACTGAGACAAGGACCCCACTTGCTCAGACCCCTTCCGAAATTAGATTCGAATCCCTGGTTTATTATCCGACGTGTTTAAGGGAGAAGAGGATTCGTTCGAAAGTTGGTAATAATTTGAAGAAGATGCTACCATCAGTTGAGTTCGACACATCTTCGGAGCCATATGAGAAACATCTAAGGATATGCACATGGTTTGCATTGAAGACAGCCCCGACAGAAGATCTGTTCGAAGTTATTCAAGGAATGGGTGGAATCTCCAATTTTCAAGATTGGGAGATGGAACAGAAGGAGAACAGTGGAGTTAAAGACCACTCGGAGTTGTTCCCATCTCATGCCTTGACAGCATTAGTGAAGAAAATGCTGAATATATCTGATGATATCTTGTCTTCAGAGGTCAAGTTTGATGTTGGTGTTCAAACTGATCTTGTGGAAGAAGAGTTGTCAGTCGAGTTAATTGATATTGCTGTTCAGACTGATCATCTTGAAGAAGCTGCTGAAAGTGCTGAAGCAGAAGACGACTTGGTCGTATTCGGTGAAGAAGATGATGAGTTTGTTGAAGCCTTTATATTCAACGAAGATGAGATAGTTGTGACTGATCAAGTTGATATTGTTGAGACTCAGTCTACTCAAGTTTTTCCTGAAGGTTTCCTAGTTGGATTGAAGACAGAATTGAAGAATGTTGTGCAGTCTTCAATAGATGAGTTCTTAAATTCTAAGTTGAAAGAAGTTCTTGTTGAACAGAATCAATCTCTTGTAGACAGTTCAAAAGAGTTGATAGTTGGTGAAGTCAACAAGATGGACTCAACATTTAGACAAGAAATGTATGTTCAAATTGAAGAGTTCTTGAAGAGGCAAGTTGACTACTCGGAGAAGAGATCGATCAACTTTGCGAGATCGTTAGCTGAAGAGTCAAGCAAAATGGAAAGACTCTACAGAGTTAAAATTGAGATAGCTGATGAGCAGAGGCGTGAAGCACAAGACCAGTTGGTGCGTTCTCGAACTGTTCTTAATGAATTAACAGAACAGAACAGACTGCTTAGACAGACAGCTACACATTTCAAGGATGAACTTATTTCTAGTTCAAGGAAGCTAGAATTGGCTACTAATCGTCTTGACAAGATAAGTCATGATAAGACGCATCAAAGGCAAATTGAGTTAGCTGCTGAAGCTATGAAGGATGCTCTCAAAGAAGAAATGACTCGCTTTACTAGTCTATTTACTCTTAAGGCAAGTGATGAAGCCAAAAAGGGGGAAGAGACGAGTAGAGTTGTAAAGAAGTCTAGTGCTGAACCAGAAATGAAAGCTGCTGCTACTGCGATAGAAGAGTTGAAAAGGCCGAAGAGAGGAAGGCTTGTCAAGAAAGCTGATTTAGAAGCAGAAGAGCAGAAGAGACAGGTAAAGGGCAAAGGTGTTGCTCTGCCTGAAGAAGAAGTTCAGTCAAATCAAGTTAAAAGAAAGCTGGTTATTGAAGAACCAGAAGAAGAAATTGCAATCATGAAAAAGCAAAAGATAGTTGAGAAGATTGATGATGAATCTCACTATGCTAGTAAGAAGAAAGTTGGAAAGCATATTAGAAGGTTGCAGAAGTTGAAGGCAAATCCAGATCTAGTTGAAGACGCATTCATTGACAACTTCATTGACAATGAACATCGTGAAGATTGGTTCAAAGTCAAGTTGCAATGGGAGTTAGATCACTGGATAGTTCGTAAGTTCGGAGATCTAGAAAGCTCTGAAGAACTTTACTCTATATTTGATAAATTCATGGAATTTCAAGACAAGAAGCTATGGAATTTGATTATGAGGATAGCTGCTGCTGTGAATTTTAATATTCTGGTACCTATCTTTCCGAAATGGACTACTTCGATGCTGAGTTCAGGAAAGAGAATCGATTTCAATCACATCAAGAAATTTGAAGAAGAACTGCTGGATAAAGAGAAGATAGAGGCTGAAGACCATATTTCAGTAATTCACAGAAGACTACTTGATGCATTTTGTGTTCCAAATCCAGAAGGAGGTAACATGTCTGACTAAGTGTAATTTCTTTACTTAGTTTTTTTTTTTTTTTTTGATTTGGTATGTGTAATCTACTGATCTTACATGAATGAATGAAAAGATAAGTACTATTTTGATGTTTTAAAGACAAGATAACTACTTAACTAGTCTACTATTGAGAAAAGATTCAAGTAGTTTTGGCTTCATCAAAAAGGGGGAAATTGTTGGGATATGAATCCTAAGACAAGTCCTAAATGATGAAAAAGATAAGATTAGTTTTGATAAGCCAAAAAGTAGACTTGAATATTTTCTAAGTGTTGACTGATCTAGTCTAGTTATGAAGTCGTCTTGAACAGATCAGTAGAGTTCACAAGACAAGTACTAGTTCACAAGACAAGTACTAGTTCGTAAAACAAATATTGTTTCAAAAGGAAAGTATAACTGTTTAAAAGATGAGTACATATTATAAGTACTTTGTATAATTGTTAGGTTTTATACTGAGCTATTTGAGATGTATAGAAGCTCATGTTTTTGTGTATATTCATTGTATAGTTTTTAAGATGACTAAGCTATTGTATAAAGCTTAATGTAATGTAATAGTCTTGTTAAGATTAGAAGATAAGACTAGATTAGTTCTATGCTGAAGTCTATAGAAGAGGACCTGCGCAAGACAAGTCAAGTTGGAGACAAGACAGGTGCGCAACAAGATAAGACAAGAAGACAGAAGTTAGTTACAGAAACGCGTATTGAAGATAAAGATTGAAGGAGTTAGTTAAGGAATAACTAATTAACTGAAGAAACGCGTGGATGGATAAAGATAAACAGTTAGAAGTTAGTTTTCAAGAAAAGTTAGTTACATAACAGAAAGTTCTTGAAGTTGAAGCTTATAAATACCCCATGGTATTCTACATTTGAAGACTACTGTTACAAAGAGAATTGAAGCATTCATAAGAGATATTCAAAGCAAACACACTCTCAGAGTTGAAGTTCAGAAAGTTCAAGCCAGAAGACAAGTGAAGAATTCGAAGAAGGCTGCTACTGGACTTAGAGAAGTTTACTTTTTACGTTTTTGTTTCAAGTCGCTAGTTACTTGTATTTAGCTACTTTCAGATCGAAGAAGCACTTGGAAGTGTTATCGATAAGATCAAAGTCTTATTTCTTGGGACTTAAAATCACAAGACTATTCGATTGGAAGAGTAATAAGAATTTCACGACTGTAGTTGTGAGAGTGGATGTAGACAAGTTGTCGAACCACTATAAAATCGTTGTGTGTTGATTTACTTTACTGTTTGTTTAATTGCTTATCTAAACAAGACAAGTAGAGTGTTCATACAGAAGTTCGAATTTTGAATATAAGTTGAGTATAAACTTGATTGGGCTCATTGTTACTTTGATTAATTCCGCATTACGTATTCTGATATATTGAAAGATTTTTAAAAGTCTATTCACCCCTCCCCTCTAGACTTTTACTAGCTTACTCAATATTATTAACTCAACTTGGGACCAACAGTGTATTTAAAAATAAAATTACAACACTTTATTATCGTCAAATCATAAAATCGACTATTTAAATCTCAAAATGAAGTAATAAAATCAATAACAAATTTATTAAATATTCCAAAAAAATATTCAAATGTTTTTTTCAACTATTACAAAGGAAAATATAATAACGAATTTCTAAACTTTCTCACCTTAATTATCACATGTAGTATTATATGTTTATTATATATTTATATATAAATAAAGTTAAATAAACTGACATTTTGAATTTAAGAGGTCTATAAAAAAGTTTAAGACCAACTTATTTAACTAAATACGTTTCACATAGAGCTTGAGTTTGATTTATTTATTAAACGAGTTGAGCCAAATTGAACTTTAATAGATCCGATCGTAGGCTCTTGTCGGATAGCTTAACCTATTCCGAGACGTATTTAACTCTTCTACTCAAATACTCTTTGCGTTCCTTTTTTTGGTTCCATTTTACCTAAAATAATGTTCTTTTTTATTTGTCATTGTATGCAAATTTATCATTATTTTTTCAATAATGACCTTAATAAATAATACTAGTATTAATCATCATCTTGTAATTATAAACTTAATTTATTCATATTAAAAGAGTATAGATACATTAATAAATGAGAAAATTGATTTATATTAATGAGACAAATGAGACAAATTTTAAAAAGGAAAACTCTATTTATTTATATAATACTCCATCTGTTTCATAAAGTTTATTGCATTTAATTTTAAATTTTGTTTTAAAAAGTTTATTGTTTTTTTTTATTTTTACCAATGATCTTCCGAACTATCTCTGTTAATATCTATTTTTTAAAAATATATTAATGATAGAAAGATCAAAGGAATAGTGGAATAGTGGAAAATGAAAGTGAAAAATAAAAAAGAAAAGAGGAAAAATAGAAAAATTAATAGAGGATAAATGTGTCAAAATAAATACGTAGAGATCATCTTTTCTTTTTATTTTGTGCATATAATTTAATCTAATTCACGTGTAATAAATTATAGTCTTTCATTTTGGATGAAGTATATCCACTTTTTGGAAATTCATATTAAAATTTCCATATAGATCCTACCTAACCGTTTTTTTCTTTTCTAAACTGGATAATGGCAAATTAAACAAAATAGAGAAATCAGATATTGTTGGTGCCATTAATATATTAATGAGTTTCACACTTTTAACAAAAGTAGGAATCGAATTCACACGTCCTCCATTACCAATCTCACAAAATAATGATTTATTTGACAAAGAAATACTGTCCATATCTTTTACCAAAAAGGAGAGTTGGGCAGTTTCATTGAGGGAGTAATAAAATTAATAAAGTAAAAAAGAGATAAATTAAGTAGGTATGGTGAAATATAATTTAAAAAATAAAAACTACATACTTATATGGACAATTTAAAAAGTAAAATAGACACACTTTTATATGTACGGGTGAAGTAGTATTCTTCAAGAGAAAAAGGGGCAATCAATGTATTCACGGTCGCCAATGAAACTAAGAGGTGATAATAATTTCTAGATTAACATAGATCACATTCTTCATTTTGTGCGTTTAAATTCAATTTTCTTTCGGAGGTTGCAATCATTTTGGTCACGGAAACTGAAAATTGCAACAGCTAGCTATTAATCACATGATTTTCATCACACAAATTGGGAGATCGATATTTAGTGGATAAATAGTTTTCATTACACTCCGTAAAAGCTTATATTGAACATAAAGATTAAAAAATATGATAGAATAAATGATTTGTTAGGAAATGGTATAGTCCGAAAAAAAATATAATAATAAAATTTTAAAAATAGGAGTAATAGTTTACTAAAAAAATAGAAAGATTTTATTAGTGCGAACAAAAAAAAAGATTGAGCAGCTTTTTTTAGACGAGCGTAATATTATTCAATGGATAAGTGGATACATGCATGAATTTACACTTTTATTTTCCCTTTCATTACTTTAATTTAATGGGTGATTTTGATAGATTAAAGGCCGTACCACCCACGAATAATTAATCAATTTACTTTTCAAACCAAAAAAAGGAACCTTATCCCTTATTTCTTTCTCTTTACAAAGAAATTGGATAAAGCTAAAAAAAGTTTGACATGTGTTTCTAATGTAATTCACAAGTCATTAAGCATCTTCTCAAAATATTACCAACTCACTTCCATTACATCTCTTTTACTCGAATATCTTTTATTTCTTGAAAAAGAAATGATTCAATGGATGGATTTAGCATAATATAATGTAACTTTTATTGGAGTAATATTTGTATGCATAAGTTATGTGAACCGTGTAATTAATGTACAGTTAATATCATTTAATTAAAAATAATTAATATTTCTTTTCGTTTTACTGAAAGTTATCTATTTTTTTTTGCAAAATGTATTATATTTTTCTACCTTTTTCCTTTTATATTTATCTCTATTTTTTCTCTTTTCTATCCCTTCTGTCTTTTTATTTCTCATATCTCTTTCCACCTTAATAATCCACTACACATATATTATTATATTTTTTTTATTAATGTGTAAAAATTAAATGGACAACTTTCGAAAGAGATCGAGAGTATTGTTTAGTGAAACCATCAAACTAAAATATTGTTCAGTAAAATAAAACTAATATTGTGAATTGAGCAATACTGTCAAAACTTAATAAATCTAATTTTTTTTTATTCATTCCAAACTTATGCACATTTTTATAAATATAAATATTTATTCATCCAGTAATACACGCTTTACTTTAAACTTCACATCTATTTTAAGTATAAATAATTTATATTCCTTAAAATTTGTGCTAAAGAAATCATATTTATTAACTTTAAAACTAGAGAAAATTATTTAGTGAAACAATTAATATAATAAAAAAAATCAATAGCACATAAAACAATTAAGGACAATAAATTATCACATTTATTAAATTGCAAATATAAAAATTTGGGTGCAGTATTTTAAAAACTTTTTGAATGATTTTGTTTGCGGTTTTTCCTAAAATGTTCATGTAACACAATTTTTTTAATGAAAATAGTCCAAGGGTTGATATTTTAATATTAACTTAGAGAAAGATGCACAAATTAACAAAGTTTTTAACTTTAATTTGAGATAGGATTCTCTCATATCCGGCTACTTTCAATACCTAATTATTATTTGAGATATTCATGATCATATTTATGTTAATTAAATCGAATTAAATTATAAATTAATGATGTATTTTTTTATTTTTATGTATTGAATATAAATTTTATTTTAAATCAATCAATCTTAAATCCGATTATCTATCTATTTTCTGAGTTAATATATCCAAATAAACTAGGCCAAAAGGCATAAGAATATGTTCGACCCTTCACCTTCGCAAAGATGAAAAAAGAAGGAATCTATTTAAAGATGTGTTTAATTAAATCATGCTTCCAAATCTACTTCTTCATCTAACTTCAAATTGCATAAATATAATTTTATACAGTACAGATTCTGTGTGTCACATATATCTAAATTAATAAAATTTTATCAACTTACTTACATGTTAATTTTTATTTTTTATCTAAGGATTTTTTTTATCAGATTATGTTTTTATTCTTACTAAAAACTGAGCCATTCTTTTATTCTTCAAAGTAGTGGGCCTGAAAAGCATTGCACTCTGCCAACTTGAAATAGTCAAACGGCCCACTAAAATAAAATAAGACAGATATACCCCTCCAACTTTGTTAAATATACCCCCTCCCATTTATTAATTTAATATTAATGTAAAATATCCAATTTGTCATTTTAAAAATTAATTCAGGATAGATACGCTCTCCAAAAATTCACACTCTAAACTCTAACCCTAATTGCAGAGAAAGCCACCACCGCCCACCTCCGCTACACCTCTGGCGGTTGCCGTCCAAACAAATAAAAACAAAATTGACAAACTAGTGTTGACGAAAAATACTCTTGTCGACGAAAACATTCTTGTCAATGATATTTTTTTAATTTTTTTTAAAAAAAAATCAGAATTTTTGACAACTTGTACTCGAAGATATACACTATTGTCGACAATAATGTATATTTTCGACTATTAGTTGTCGAAAAAAAACCCTTACTGTTACACGGTAAACAAAAGGGGGGAAAGGGGAAAAAAAGGAGAGAGAAACTTATCGTCGACGACGATGGAGTTGGTGGTGGCACGACGGCCTGGGCACAGAGAGGGGGGCGTCACGATGGACAACAAAAAAAAAAAAAAAGCTCGCGACAGTGGGGTGGGGGAACGGGGCTCGACGGGTGCCTGAGTTCATGGCGGTAACGTTCAAATCAAATTACAACTACAATTGAGTCCGCCGAATCCTCATGTTTTAAAAATGGTCTATGATATCATCATCCAAAATTTGTAGAAACACATCATTCTCAACAAAAGTAACCAAAATATCATTTAATAATTGATCACCTATACTATTTCACAACTTATTTTTTCCATAAGTCGTCCCGAAAAGTACTATTTCCACACTTGCAATAGCTATTGGGAGAATCAACATCAAGTTGATGAGAAAATAAATTGTTGGATAATTCATATGCTTATTTGTCTCGACAAGCTTCATCGAGAGAGCATTAAGATCATGCAAATCTCAAAACCTAACACCTCTTCGCATATCTTCAATGAATATGTCAAGTTGGCATTCAAAAGCCATCACATGCATCAATACTTGTAAAGTTGAAGGGATAAAATGTGTCAAGTTTGAGTATTTAAAAGAAGATAAATCATTTTTTAGAGTTAGGTATAACATGCATAAAAGTAACTTCTTATTGATCTCATTAAACCCATCATTGAGTTCTCTAAGATGTAAATCAATCAATTCAATAAAACTTTCAACTCGAAAATGTTGAAGGTTCGTACATTGTTTAACAAACGTCTTTATCTTCCTTGTGGAATATAATTAGGAGCATCCATATCGGGAACAACAATGTCATACTTATTGCATAATGAAGTAACCTTATCACAGAGAGGTTCCCATCCACTATCTTTTGTTTTGTTTTGCAACATAACATTTGTTAACGAAACAAGAGACATATCATTGCCAATATGTTGATATATTGTTTGTAAAATAGTACACATATTATTAGAGTAACCAAAGACAAGTTTTGTCAAGTGTGCCACAAATATAAAGTCAAATGACTCAAGCAAATAAATAGTTTATGCTTATGCTTTTTATAGTTGAAATTATGATTTAAATGTACAATAATTAAGGATAATCTTAAATTTTAACATTCAAATTTGTTAATATGAATTTTTAATCTTAGTATTCAAATATATTTAAAATTTTAAATTCTTCGAGAAGATTAATTAGATTTAATATTTAATATTTAATATAAAAATAAATAATTTATATTTATAAATTTTATTATTCAAATTAATATTGAAAAGTGATTATTCAAAAGTTCTGTTTTATTTAAATTTTAATATTTAAAATTGTGCATTTAAAATATGAGATTAAAAAAATGTACGGTTAAGATTAATAAAATAATTAATAAAAAGTGAAATTAATGAGAAAAAATAGATTTTGAAATGGAGTGATTTGAGAAGAAATAGATTTTTGAAATGGAGTGATAAACCAACTATTAAAATGTTTGTAAATATATGATATTAAGATTAAAGACATAATAATTATAATTAATAATAATATTATTATTGTTTGAAATTTATATAATACTCACATTTCATTCCTAATCCATACCAATCATAAGAATGACTATTCTTATGTTATTCCATTCAGCCCTTCATTCCATTCACGAGTTCATTCCATTCAGCCACAATTCCATTCAATCATACTAATCATGTCGTATGTATCAAAACATTTTAAAACTTCAACACTCACAGGTAGCAACATTGTACAATCATTTAGCTCTAAGAGTCTTTATTGATTTAATTTGGCTCATCAACATCTCAACTATATACCCACACAAATCATATTGACATGTGGTATCCAAATCTTCTAAATAACCGAAAATGTGGGGAGAAATAAATGAATTTTGATTTGGAGTTGTGAATGATGCAATTAAATACAATTGGGTTAAACGTGTTGCATCCATCACACTTGTGTGATCCGTATTCCTTAAGACCAACCTCAACCTATCATAAACAAGATGTTTGGTTAGGCGCACAAACATGCCACCAAGATTTTCAATATCATTCATAATCATTGTTGAATCCAGGGGGTAACATCATAGTCTGAATCTTTTAGTGATATTCGCTTATCACCTCCACATAAGCAAAATATCAATTGAACTTTTAGTCCAGTCACACTAATTGCCGCTCTCCCCACCACAAACTTACCAACATGCTTATCAAAGGATACAATAAACTCCTTGATATTTTCTTCATATTTGACACACATTTTAAACAAATTACTCGGTTCACGTTGGTTAATAGCTTTAAACATTAACCACGAAGGAGTTTTTTTCATTTCAATTAAATGAACGTCCTCATACCTTAGTCCAGTTACCTCACTTCTACAAGTACGTAAATTGCTACTATACTAAGTTTCATACTTCTTAACCTTTGGTTCATCTACCAAGACAAATAAAAGACATGTCACCAAAAAGGACAACAATATGATAACTTGGGCACACATAGACACGGGTGGTTACAAACCGGGAAACCGCCGAACCGTGAAAACCGGCGGTTTCGGTTTCAAAATCGAACCGCAACCGTATTTTCACGGTTCGGTTTCGGTTGGTGATTTTGAAAACCGGCGGTTTCGGTTAAACCGGCGGTTTGCCGGTTAAACCGGCGGTTTTTCGGTTAACCGTCCAAACCGCCGGTTTTCGGTTAAAATCTTTTTTTTTTTGTAATTTTAATTTATAGTTAGATTACTTTGTCTTTTTACTCATCATTTTTCGTTTTAAATTATTGTAACTTGTAATTATATAGTCACAATTACTAAACAATCTAAACATAAGCATTTAACTTAATCATTTGAATAAAAATTACTAAACATAAGCATTTAATTTAAATAAACTAAAATTACTAAACATAAACACATAAACTAAAAATTAAAATTACTAAACATTTGACTTCAAATCTTCAATGTAGGCTATGTAGCCATTATATTTTGTCCGGATGCTTGTTTTGCATGTGCTTCACGTATGTACGGTAATTTGTAAGTTGTAATTTATACTTTTGTAATTTGTAACTTAAAAATAATTTATTCTTTCATTTTTTTTTAATATTTCATCAATTATTTCAATTTGTTACATAATTTATAAAATATTTCATCAATTATTTGATTTTATTTCGAACTTTAAAACTTACAATAATTTATAAAATTTAAATAATAAGTTATATAAACTAATAAACTATAAAGTTAAAACGAACAAAAAACAAAAGTCGAAAACGCGCAAAAAGTCCAAAAAACGAGCCAAAAAAAATAAAATAAAATAAAAAAGAAAAAGAAAAATAACCGCCGAACCGGCGGTTACTAAACCGTAACCGTAACCGGCGGTTTGCCGGTTCGGTTACCAAAAACACAAAACTGAAACCGCCGGTTTTTAACCGTAACCGGCGGTTTCTGGCGGTTGGGCATGTCTAGGCACACATAAAGAAAATATAACAACGATCTAATATTTTTACCAAAGTAAATCGAAACACGCTTCTTCCTTGTTTTCAATGATCTTTCAGACTCCTCAGATTCATTCGAAGATGATTGGTGATCTTCATATTCATCGTCTTCCGAAAGTTCAATTCCTTTTGATGTTTTACGTGTCTTAAACACAAGCTGCTCATCAAAATTTGAGGATAAAACTTTTTTTTTTCTAATATACAATGTAATAAAATGAAAATAAATGTGTGTGCATTACTTGTATCTGAGTTTTGAGTTGGACTCATTTCTACCCTTTTCATACATTAACCTTTTTTACAAAACATTAATTGAATTAATAGACTAAATAAGCCTAGAAGAAAGTATTAAAGCATTAAAAAATCTATAAACTTTCTCATGTTTTCTATCATGGTACACTGACTTGCCTTTCGAATGATCAATATCATTTCCTCTTCTGACTCTCCTCTTCATTTTAACTTTCTGATTTATCTAGGGAAAATAACTCAAACAGACACCCTTATAACAATACAAAAACAGTGTTGAACAATAATTCGCAATAATGGAACTTCAACACTGTTTAACAGAATTTGAAACATGTATACAACATTGTACACATTGACAAACATACATTTAACGAATGAGAAAAAAATCACACGTGTTCTTGAACATGCAATATATTTACTAACCCTAAAATCATACACATACTTAAGGAAAACGAAAAGAAAACATAAGTATACACAGAAAAATAACAAAAATACATAAAAAAATACAAAAGAAAATACAGGTATACAGAATTGTACACATAGATAAATATGTTGAACAATAATACACATATATTATGAAGAATGAGAAAAAAGTCACATATATTCTCAAACATGTAATATATTTTACTAACCCTAAAAATTATACACGTACTTAAGGAAAACAAAAAACAAACATATATATACATAGAAAAATAACAAAATCCAAAAAATCACAGAAGAAAATAAAATGGTTAAAGAATACATACATGAGCAGAATGATTTTACTTGATTTTAAAGTTCTACGCACACCATCGAGAGAAAAAAAGTTTAGGCAATCCAAATTTTTGAGCGTGACCACGCATTTTTGTTTACATGCAACAAAAAGAATAATTCATTTAACCTACCTTATATCTCTACACACAACACAAAACACATAAATTTTCTTTATCTTGGGAAGGGGGGATTTGGGAAGCTGAAAGAAAGACGTAAAACATAGTAGTTGTATTCAGAAATGATTTGACAGCTTCAGACTTTTCATTTTAACTTTACAATGAAATAGAGGATATGGGTTATTAAGGGCATAAGTGTATTCGATAGTAATGACTTAAAGTGAATGCATTAGAGTAAGAAGAAGTTGTCAATTGTAGTGGGTTGCAAATTAATGCCCCTATATTTAATAGAAAAGAGAATCATGAAAAAAATTGTGAGTAAGATATATTTGTGAAAAATGATAAAATTGAAATATTTGAAAAAGGCCAAATTATCAATTTTAGCCCATACTTTTCACTTTTTATTAAATTTAGCACATATTTTTCTTTTTTTAAACAAATTATACATATACTTTTCATTTTTCCTCAAATCTAGCTCATACTTTTTTCTTAACCAAATTATACTCATACTTTTCATTTTTTATCAAATTTAACACATACTTTTTTACCCTTATCCAATTTTTACCCATACTTTTTATAAATATAATTTAATTAATTAATAAATATACCTTACTTTATAAAAAAATCAAAATTATATAGAAATATTTTTTAATCTAGAAAATATAAAAAATTAAAAATTATTTAAAGAATCTCAAAAATTATTTTAAAAAATTGTATAGTCCCTTCATCTATCAAGAGTATATATATATTTTGTAAATCTCTTTTTAATTCAATAGTTTTAGACAATTTCAATTCTCAATTATTTTAAAATTTGTAGATTTTAAATTGAATTTTTTAATTTAAACAAATTTAAGATATTCTTTTTAATTATTAGATAATTTTACATTTTTGGGTATTTTAAATTAATTGATAAAATCATGTGCTAAAATTGGTAAAAATAAAAAGTATGTGCTACATTTGATTAAAAATGAAAACTACAGATATAAAAGAAAAAGTTTGTGCTAAATTTGATAACAAAATGAAAAGTATAGGTATACTTTACTTAAAAAGAAAAGAATGTGCTGGATTTAGTAAAAAGTGAAAAGTATGGGCTAAAATTGATTATTTGACATTTGAAAAAAAAAATACATAGAATGACAAGTATTATGAAAACAGTAAAAAAAACTAAAAAGACATATAATAAAGAATCGGAGGAGTTATATATATATATATATATATATATATATATATATATATGGGTTAGTTGCACGAAATTGTCTCGTGGTTTAAAAATGTTACACAAAATCTCCTCGTAGTTTGAAAATTGCACCACACACCTTGTTTTCTCTATTTCACAGTTATATCCTTTTCATAGTATAGCATCAAAACTTCAATATTAAAAAAACTAGTATTTCTCCCGTGCGATGCACGTTTATAAATTAGTAATAAATTTATATAAACAGTGTGATGTTAATAAATAATTTTTTTATACATACAATACTATAAGAATTTTTTTTAGGACTATTAATTTTAATATTTTATTTAAAAAATAAACGTCACAATAATATTGGATAAAATCAAAATTTGTCAAAAATAATTAATTGAGCTTTATATAATCTTTTATAAGGATAAGTAATGCTTTAATGTTTTACGATAGTTATATTTATAAATAAAAAAAAGCATATAGAGAATAATGAAGAAATCTAAAAAAAAATGACCATAGAAAATGGAGTGAGAAAATGAAAATAAAGGAAGAGAGAGAAAAAGAAATTTAAAAAATGATATTTTACTGATGGGCCCCATAAAAAATAATGTTTTTACTATTGCAACATTTTGGCGGGAATTTGCTAGAGGAGCCACTATTCTGTTATTATATATATATAGATGAAAATATAAAAAATAGATCGAGAAATATTTAAAACCATCAACTTATTTCTAAAAAAGATAAACGTTTGATTTAATAAGTAACATAAAGTTTAGTTCCATTTTCAACCAACGAGAAAATTTCACAAACATTTTTAAACTATAAAAGGGTTCAATTTCAATTAACCCCTAATATATATGGTAGGCATGTTTTATGAAATTCGGAAGAGGTATGGCAATTTTAATAGAATCATATGCTTAATTTTAATTTTTGGGATGACTTGTGTGCAAATTCCTTAGTGTCAAAATTGTGTAAAATATTCTAAAACAGACTTCAATCTAAATGCACCACCCTGATCCACTAAATACACCATCTGTACTCAAAAAACCATTAAATTCACCCCCTACACCTCTCATTCCCGACCAACCGCTCCACCATTTCATCATTTTTTTTTAAATTTAAAACTTACATAATTAATTTTAAATTATTTAATATTATTAATTACTCTCCCGTTTCACAATTACTTTCACACTTTCATTTCTGGGACGTCCCATAATAACTTTCACACCCTTAAAATGGAAAATCTTTTATAAACTCAACCCTCACAATATCTTCAATTTTACACAAGTGTCATTACTTTTTTTTCACACATACAAAAAAGTCAACTCATTTATTTACTTTATACATAAAATTTTACAAAATTACCCCTCAAAATTCCACTCATTATTACACTTTCTTAATTGCGTGTCTATCTACCTATGAAAGTTATATTGGGACGGAGGGAGTCTTTAATATCATTATCATACACTCTGACGAGCATTTTATCATTTTTGGGAATCAAGTGGTACCAGGTACACGCAAGTATTTGCCATCATTTTTCTCATTTAAAATTCACATAATTTAATTGCATTTCATCATTTTTTAAATTTAAAATTCAAAAAATTTAATTCCAAATTATTTAAGTACTAGTGCAAAACTCCGCATATTACGCGGGGGATTGAAGAAAATTTTATATATTATTTTTTAAAATTAATATTTTTAAAAAAATTAATAATTAAAATTTAATATTTTTAAAATATGTAAAATTTACGATAAAAATTGATATATTTATTAAAAAATTAGTAGTGGAGAAAAAAGGAGAAAAAAGAATTTAAAATTAAATAAGAGAAAGAATGAGATAACCGAAAGAATAAAATAATACATAATGAGAAAGAATAAAAAAAAATACATAATTCTTATAAAATAACAAAAGTTAAATTGAAGAAAATAAATTTGGAGTGCCGACTAAGAAAGAGAAGGGTCTAAAAATAAATGTTAAGAGAATTTAAGGTGATTGAAATATAAAATTTATAAGATGGAAGTTAGAAAACTAAACTAAATCGTTTAATTAAAAAAAATGCAGAAATTTAAGAAAAATTAAAAATTGAAAAGGAGAGATTAGGAAACGACGTATAGATTCAAAATTAGTATTTAAGGTAAATTTAGAGAAACAGTGACTAATTTAATTATGGGTAAAGATGATAAACGTGGAGGAGTAGAAAATGACAAAAAAATAATTAAGCAACTGTAAAAAGAAAATTTTAAGAAAACTGTTGAGAAAAAAGAAAAAGGAAGGGAGAGGAGAGAAGTAGAACAATTTATATAAGAAAAATATGAAAGAAAACTATATAAAGAATAAAGAAAACAATTATTTAAGAAAAATATAAAAATAGCTCATGAATGGAATCACCATTCATGGAAGAAATCAACTTTTTAATAAATAATTAATACAAATAATATTACTCTTATTTAATAATAAAAATAAAAAGTTATATAATAAAAATATTAATATAATATAGTAAATTAAAAAAATATAAATAATAGTAATATATTAAATTTTAATGTTAATATTTTTTTTCAATAATATTAAATTATAAATATAATAACATAAAAAATAATTTAAATTTTTTCAAAAATATAAATAATATACACAAAAACTTATATGCAATATTGCATATATTCAATATTGACCAATTAAGTCAATTGAACTGAAAATATTGACTTATTAAGTTAATGGACTGAAAATATATATTATTGGGCCACCATTAATTCATTTGGGTTAATTCTTAATTTGTTTTTGTTTGTCAACTGGTCCGCTTGTGTTCTAATTTTGACCAAAATTTTTAACCCGTTTATTTTACCAGTTTTTGTGATTTTTTTATCTTTTATTTTATTTTCGAACGCGGGATATTAAATGTAGTAATTCAAATTGTAATATGTAGTAACACACATTATTTTATGTAGTAATAACACAAACTATTTTATATAATAATACAAATTCTTTTATTTAGTAACACTTATTTTTTCTTGTGTTTTTGTTAATGTAGTAACTCACATTATAATACGTAGTAACATATATTATCACATGTAGTAAACACAATAACCATGTTGTAATGCAAATAATTTGATAAAGTTACATATAGTAACAAACGCATATTCAATGTAGTAATTCAAACTGTAGTATGTAGTAACATATAATTTTTTATATAGTATTACCGATTATTTTATATAGTATTTTTTTCTATAATTTTTATTGATTAAGTAACTCACATTATAACATATAGTAACATATATTATTGCATGTAGTAATATAAAATAACCTTGATCCATAATAATTATTAAAAAATATTTAAAGAAATAGAAAATATTTAAAGATTAAGGCCGTCGTAAATTGCAGCGTTCGGCCGCGCCTTGTGGTGGCCGAAATGCATATATCCACTAGTGGGAGTATTTTTAATAATATAAAATAATATTATAATAAAAATATTAAGAATAAATAATAATATTCTTATTTAAAAATAAAAATATTAATTTTAATTTATTTAATATTAAAAATAATAATATTCTTATTTAAAAATAAAAATATTATTTTTATATAAAATATACATTTATTATAAATAATAATATCAATAATAAGACAGATATATATTAATAATAATAACTCTTCTATAAAAAATTTCTCTCCAATAAATTTGAATTACTCATAATATGTCCATACAAGTCTTTATCACTTTTAATACTAATAAACAATTCTTACATTAAAATCCGTGCAAATAATAAAAAATTAGAAAAAAAAAATGCACCCTAACTAGCATTTCATCATTTTTATTTAATGTCATTATCATACCATCAAATTAATGCATGAAAATAACACACAAACTACAAAGACAATAACACATCATTTACCAAGAAAGTAACATACATTAATTCATGAGAGTAACACACATTAAAACACAAAATATCAACACACAGTAACACACACAAACAAAAAAAAAAAAAAAAGCAACACACATTAAATCATGTCAGTAGGACGAAGAATACACAAAATACAAAGACAACATAACACAATTGTGTGTTACTGTTTTATAGATAAATTTAACATTATCACAATTTTATGTAAAATAGTATTACACCATTAAACTTGACAATATTACAAAGTGAAAACCAAAATTTATCACCTGATCATCATTCTTTTCTTCTCTAACCACATTATTCACTACTTTACCATACCCTCATTCTAGCATCACACCTATAAGACATGTTGTATTACAAAATAAGAAACATGGCATACATATATTACACAAAATTATCAAGACGGTAACACACACCAATTTACTTCTTTATACAATAAGGGCCAGTTTGGTATTTTAGATTTGGTAAGATTAGGCCTCCAATCTAAGCTAATCTTGAGTTTGGTTTGTAAGAATTTAGTCCGCGTTTTTGGGCCAAGCTCGCGTGTATTACCCCCAATTTCGCGATTGTTTATCATTTCAAAATAGGTAAGATTAGGAAATTGGGGCAAAAACAAGGAGACTATATTTTGGCCTTGGACAAAAATACCCCTTGGATATTTAAAACAACAATTCACTCATTTCTTACGAAATATTCCTTGGCCTATCCTCTCTTGCGATTGGGGTTCCTCGAAACAGCGATTGGGCTTAGGGTTTCTAAACTCGAAACGGCTATGGGGTTCCTCCTCCGTCGTCCTCTTCTACATTCAGCATCCCTCTCTCCATCTCTCTCTCGGCGACTAGCAAACACGGCGAAGTTTTTCGAGATTTCTCACATTTTTAAGGCATTTTTCAGGATGTATCAACGTTTTGCATTTTTCAAACTTTTTGTGTGATGATTATTTCCCCATATGATCGAAGTTGATTATATTGTAAAGAATATAGTCACAACTTCACTGTGAAGCAACTGGGCCTTTTCCCGATGATTTTCTGATGTCGTTTGTTTTAGTGTAGGTTTTTTCTTGAAATATTGATGGGGTTTTATGTTTGTTGTAACATTGGAGGTGGTTTAGATGAGGGTTTTGGGTAAGAATGTGTATATGGTGGTCATTAGGAGAATGATCTGGTTGAAATTAATTATTATAATAGTTTTGGTTCTCCTCAGTCGTTGGAAAGGATGACGATTATCTTGTTTATAGTCTTAGAAGAATCAGGAATATTTGATTGTTATAGTACGTCCATATTTTGATTTTGATGAGGTACCATTGTTTGGACAGAGGAAGGTCTAATGCCGGAGTTTGAACAAATAGGAAGGAAATTGCTAAGTAAACTTATTTGCAGGTGAACTCTTTGAATGTGCATCATGAGAGTGATATGGATACAAATAACATCCAAGACTGATTTCTGGTTTTCTTGGATGTTATTTGTATTAAATGAATGATCATTAATGTTTTGATGATTGGGAATGGGAGAAACTGTCTGTTATAATACCTAATTGCTTGCAATACAGATGTTAGTGCATGTCGATTGTAGTAATTAGAAACCTACGGATACCACGTTCTATATCTCGCTTTATCACTCTGTAAATACGTGCACATATAGAATATAACACAAGATTCAGAATAGAATAGAATAGAGAACCCGTTTGCCTTGAATTTTTTCATATTGAGTTCTAGAAGTTATATTATACTATTCAATACTCTGCTTGGTGAAATTAATGGCCATAATGTGATCTGTTTTATTTTTTTAACACTGCGACACTATGAAGTCGTATATCTAATTCATCAGGATCACAAGGATGAGGTCGAAAATGTCAACACGAGGTAATTCTTGCTTTTCCTTATCTATATTCAACATTTTCCATTCAGTTGGATGCTAACTATTGGAGAAAATTTCATTTTACGTCCTATAACTTAGGCCTAATCTAAAATATATCTTTTAAGTTTTTACATTTTCAATTTACGTCATAGATTGTCCAATTTACATCTTTTTCGGTTTAATTTACGTCATTTCCACCGGAAATTGGAAATCCCGTCAAATAGTCCAATTTACATCCTTTATGTTTGAAAATTATAAATTAATAATTAAAAAATTATAAAAATATCATTAAAAATTAAAAAATCTCATTAAAAATAAAAAAATCTCATTAAAAACTTATAAATTGTGTAAAATAAATATAAAAAATTTATAAATTCTACAATTCAAAAAATCTGAAAATGTGTAAATTTAATTTTTTTTTTCCTAAAAACTTATAAAAATAAAAAAATCTATAATTTCTACCATTCAAGAAATCTGAAAATGTGTAAATTTAATTTTTTTTTTCCTAAAAACTCAAAAAATAAAAAAATCTATAAATTAAAATTTTAAAAATGTTTAAAATAAAAAATTCCACAATTTTAAATATATCGTGAAAATGAATTTGGGACGGTACCAAAATCGATCAAGGTGTGGAACTTCCACTCAACCTCGAAGGTGAGTTGGAAAATCTCGTGGGACCCAAAATTTTTAGAAGTTCGAGCAAAACTTTAATGGCAAGCGAGTCTGAATTTTAATGAAATGTTAATAATTTTTATTATTCTTATTAGATTTTTAGAATTAGTAATTTTTTATATACACATTTTTTATAAAATAATGAGATTTTTAGAGTTTTTAGAAATTTTAATGAGATTTTGAATTTCTTAATTTTTAAATTACACATTTTCCATACTTTGAATTGTAGAATTTTTTATTTTTTGTATTCTCAAAATTTTAGAATTTTTTAATTTTATTTTACACATTTTATAATTTGTAATGATATTTTTGAAATTTTAGTGATATATTTTGAATTTTATTTTACACATTTTATATTTTTTAATTTTTAATGATACTTTTAGATTTTTAAATCTTTAATGGGATTTTTAGAAAATTTTAATTTTCAAACTTAAAGGACGTAAATTGGACTATTTGGCCGGAATCCCAATTTATTCCTCCCATTCCGGTGAGTTTTAAAATTTTCCGGCGGAAAGGACGTAAATTGGACCAAAAAGGACGTAAATTGAAAAAGTAAAAACTTAAGGGCATGTTTGTTTTGGGATTTTGAGGATTTTGAAATCCGGATTTCAAAATGCAGTGGATTTTAAAATCCTAATGCTTTTTACGTTTTGTGTTTGTTTTGGGATTTATGTAGGGTAGGATTTAACTTTATAGTATAGGATTATAAGTTTTATAGGTGGTTTGTAGGTATTTATAGAGTTGACTTTTATAGGGTTTATAGGTATTTATAGGGTGGAATTTTGAAATTCTGAATCAAAATCCCAAAGTGTAAAGGGGGTGGAGTTTCGAAATCCCAAATCCGGATTTCCCATTCCAAAACAAACATGCCCTAAATGATATAAATTGGATTAGGACTAAGTTACCGGAATGTTTCTCTAACTATTGTTGTTCTTGATGAATGTTCCAAACTTTGAAATAGGTTCTGATGACGTACGTGAGTAGAAGCACTGAGGCCCAGTACATGCTGAGCACTTTATTAATGTTAATTATGGTGGGCTTATTTAATTATTGCTTTATTATGCCCTTGCATGGGCCGTCAATAGGGTTTTGAGAGATTGGATACTATTTATTTGTTTTGCTGCGTTTTATTTACGGTTGTTGAACTTTTGATAATCTCGTTTTGGAGAATTGAACAGCGCCTAGTGTACGTAGTATCAAGGTGTTTATTTCCTCCTAATTATTGTGCTTTCGCTACGTCAATTGGTATCACGAGACTGGGCACGATGCCTCGTCGCCGTTAAAACCTGCAAACGCAGCCAACACACGTCGGGATGCAGATCTTACTCAATTGACTCGATAGGTGCCGGTCTTGACGGCGGGATTAGATGATCTTCGTCTGGCTGTGACTACGGCGTTGCTAGGTACAAGCCGCCCGCCCCGGATCGTGCACGCGGGAATCCCCGTCGCAACGATCTTGAACCTGATCACGCGGTGTTTCCGCCGCCCAACCATTCTGATGTGGATGATGAGGAAACTCTTTCCACGGTTAATCCGTTCGCTCCCGTGGCTCGCGAACCCGGTTTTCATGGGGACAACAATCGCCGTTGGGAATTTTCAAGTCGGGCGTGACCGCTCCATCGAATTGGTGCAACACTCATATTTTTGGCCTACACTTCGTCGCCATGTACGTGTCTCATTTTGTGGCCCGTTGTCGCACGTGCCAAGTCTCGAAGGGTATTGCGTCTAATGCAGGGTTGTACAGGTCATTGCCCGTGCCGTCTACTCCTTGGTCGTCCATCAGCATGGACTTCGTTTTGGGTTTACCCCGCACCCAACGGGGTTTTAATTCGATATTTGTGGTTGTGGACCGCTTTTCGAAGATGACTCATTTCGTCCCATGCAAGATGACTTCGGATGCCCTTAATGTGGCACAATTATTTTTCCGGCATATTTATCGTTTACATAGCCTTCCGTCTTCCATAATTTCTGATCGGGACACCCGATTCCCAAGGGCGGAGCCAAATTTTTTTTTAGGGTGGGCTAAATGAATGCAATATAAAAAAATAAAAATATTATTTTCTTTTACATAAGTTGCAACATTCGATTTTTTATTCGATAGTCAAACAATTATCTTTTAATATTGACAACTCTATAATCTGATAAACTAATAGCTCTTCATTTTGTTTCGAATACGCTCTAGCTCAAAATTAGTGTTAAAACTAGGTGAATCAGTCTCGTAACCAGAGCATACAATTGCACCTTGTTTGTCTCGACTAACTTTTTATGTAGTTACAAAATAGTTGATAAATTCTGATTTTTTTAGAGGTTATTTAATTGAAATTTTAAATTATGTAGAGAGTTAAATATGCATATTTTACAAATAGTTTAACAAGAACTAATATGGATTAATGGTAGGTTTAAAGTGAATTTTGTGAGTTTTGAACTAAAATGTAGATAAAAAAGGAGTGACAATTTTAAAAATAAAATAATTTTGGAAGAATATTAATTTGTGGGGTATTTTCATATGAAGAGTGTATAAGTAATCTTGAAATATTTCAATAAAAATAAAAAAGTGTACAAATAATTACGAAACGGAGTATATATATATATATAGAAGAAAACCCCCAAAAATTAGGGTGGGCTGGAGCCCTCCTTAGCCATAAGGAGGCTCCGCCCTTGCCGATTCCTAAGTTTCTTTTGGTGGAGCTTGTAGTGCATGGCTAATACGCGCTTAGATTTTAGTAGCGCTTATCACCCACAAAAGGACGGACAAACAGAGGTGGTGATTCGGTCTTTGGGGAATTTATTACGCTGTTTGGTGGGGGAGAACTTGCGCTCATGGGATGCTCGCCTTCCTCAGGCTGAATTTGCGCACAACAACGCTATTAATCGGAGCACAGGTTTGGCGCCTTTTCAGGTAGTGTATTCACTGCTGTCTCGGGGTCCTTCTAATTTATAGGCTCTGCCTCTCCCTGTTCGCGTGGAGGGTCGGGCAGCTGATCTTATGGATGGTCTTCGCCGGATGCACGAACAGGTGCGTGCTACACTTGTTGCATTTAATGTATGATACAAGGCGGATGCAGACCAACTGTTGGGAAATAAAATGATTTTGATTAAGATACCAAAACCCCTGATTGATGATGATCAGATTAATTGAGATACAGTCTTAAAAAGCAACAGTCTAGTTGTCTCAGGTTAGTTGAGACAGTAAAATGCTTAAGTCTAAATCTCAGTAAAGTTGTGAGATTATAGTTTAGGGTAGGTGTCCAAAGCTGGAATGTTAGGCAGCTTGTTAAGTAATAGGACAAGTTTGCTGAATATACAAGACAAACTGACTGAAGTGGACAACATGGCTGAATGATCAAGAATGATAAGGCAAAGCTTCATGCATTGATGAGGAGTGTATGAAATCAATTTGGAGTGCTAATGATCAAGAGCATTGAATGCTATACTCACAGAAGACATATTTAATGAAGCATTTATTGCCATCAAGCCTGAACTTAGCATTGAAGACTTAGAAGCATTAAAAACTGAAGTATTGAATGAATGTTGGAACATTCTAGTTTGCAGCAGGAATGTTCAGGGGAGTTGTCCCATCTGACCGTTGGTTGAGTGTAGAGTCTGCCACAAATCAACCTTGGGAAATGTGCAAATTTGGAAACTGACACAAGTCATCTCAGCCGCATTTTTCAGAAGTCAACACATTCATTCAAGCAACCATTGAAGAAGCCTTTACACAGTGGATAATAGGATGTCAAGCTTCACAACCGTTTCAATGGTGCTGCAAATAGACATGTTTGAAATACTATCTCTCCAACGGATAGTTGATCAAATTTGCCTATAAATTCAGAGGTGATCAAAGGATTCAAGTATCCAACTACTTGCTATCAAACTATCATCAAGCAATCAAAGGAAACCAAAACTGTTCTTGAGAATCCCAAGTTTCCTGATCACTTCAAATAGGTAAGCCAATTCTTGTAATATCCCAAGCTTAGCATTGAGATATCCTAAACCTTTACACTGTTCTTATTGTAAAGGATATCTTTACTAGTTGGAACCAAACCTCAAACCCTTACCTCATTTAGTGAAGGAGTGTTTGTTGTAGAAGTGAGAAGTTAAGGACTGTTATTGAGAAACACAGTCTTAACTCAGAGAGATTGAGCACTAGGACTTAGATTATCCTAGGGATCAAAACACTAAGGGCATGTTTGTTTTGGGATTTTGAGGATTTTGAAATCCGAATTTCAAAATCTAGTGGATTTCAAAATCCTAATGCTTTTTGTGTATTATGTTTGTTTTTGGATTTATATAGGGTAGGATTTAACTTTATAGTATAGGATTATAGGTTTTATAGGTGGTTTGTAGGTATTTATAGGGTTGACTTTTATAGGGTGTATAGGTATTTATAGGGTGGGATTTTGAAATCCTAAATCAAAATCCCAAAGTGTAACGGGGGTGGAGTTTCGAAATCCCAAATCCGGATTTTCCATCCCAAAACAAACATGCCCTAAGAGAGTGTTGTTGATCAGTGCACCTTGGCACTATAAAACAAGCTAATTCCATTGTTAAGGAATTATCCTGTTCAATCAGGGAAAGTGGATGTAGGAGTATTAAGACTCTAAACCACTATAAACTGCTGTGCCATTTACTTACTACTTTCATTATATTGTTTGCCTTGCTCTACTCACAATCATTCATCTTCAAAGGAATCAATTCAGTAAGATAAGAAAAAGTGTTTTGGACAAAGTCCCTGATTAACTATTTGTTTTCAGAAATTAACTTGGAGTATTTCTTCAAAGAAAAGGCCAACCACATTCCGCACTTAGAAAATCTCTTAGATATTTATCAAACTGATCACTGTCTAGTTTTCAGTAGGACAGGTATCTTTTGTAGATCACTCAGGCTAGTTGTCAGACAACCCTCCTGATCAAACCAATCTACTGTTTTTAAGAAGAAAAAGGAAGAATTTTCATACACAAGTGCATTCCCCCCCCCCCATACACTTGTGTCATACTCCATCAAGGACCATCAGAGCAGGGGTTCAAAGACCACTGCCTCTGAAAATCCAACTGATTTTCAAATCACATCATTTCTGTGGTCACTGAACTGATCCAAATTTCTAAAAAACTTGTTTGTGTTTATCTAACCTATTTCTATAGAAATGGCTAACAATGCAGTTCCAGGAGATGTTGTCAATACCATCAACAACATGGGTCCAAATCAAGTGAATCATATTTCACATCATAAATTGCCAATGTTCTCAATTGAGAACTATGATTTCTGGAAGATCAGGATGAGAGCACATCTTGCCTGCCAGCATGATGAAATGCTCAAAGTCATCACCAGAGGACCATTCACCTTCACCAAGCTAAATCCCAAGGTCACTGATGCTCAGAAAGCAGACCCAAGGGAGCTATTGCCAAAAGATGAGGATGAACTGACAGCAGAAGAGAGAAAGAGGCACAATCTGAACTACATTGCCATGAACACCTTGTACCAGACTATTCCAGATGCAGTGATGGGAAGAGTGTATCACTGCACCACATCAAAAGAGATCTGGGATACCCTAACACTTATGTGTGAAGGTACCCAAAAGATCAAAGAAAACAAACTTCAAGTGGCCATCCAAAAGTATGAACAATTCACTATGGAGCCCAATGAAACTATTGATCATCTTGATGGCAGATTCACTGACATCATGAATGAGATGAATTCTCTGGGCAAGTTCTATGCCAAAAGAGAAGTTGCACTGAAAATTCTAAGAAGTCTCACATCCAAATGGGACATATATTCAGTCATGGTGCAGAATACCAGCAATCTTGACAACATGCCTATGCAGCAGGTGTTCTCTGAACTCAAAGCATATGAGTTCGATCTAAACAGGAAGAAAGTACATGAAGAGCCATCCTCCTCAAGCAAAGGTGTTGCATTCAAAGCTACTAAGTCAGAAAAGAAGAATGCACAGAAAGCATCTCAAACTGTCTCCAAGACTGAGATGAAGGAGGAGTTGGCACTCATGGCAAGGAGATTTGAAAAGCTCAACTCCAGATTTGGTAGATACAAAAAGTTCTACCAAGACAACATGAACAGGAGAAGATACAGTTCTCCTGACAACAAATCAGAGGACAAGCTCTCTGATGAAAAAAATGCTGACAAGTATGCTGACAAAAAGAAGCACAACAAAGGTGAACCATCATCATCCAGGAGGAAGGAGTCCTCAAGCAAGAAAAATGATGATGAAGATGTGTGTTACAACTGCCAGAAAAAGGGTCACTTTCAGTATGATTGTCCTGACCTAAGTTCAAAGGAAAGGAAAGAAAGGCAGAACAAAAGAGACAAGAGGCTTAACAACAGAAAGGCTATGGTAGCTGGAGAATCAGCAAGTGAAGAAAGTGTGTACTCATCTGATGATGGGCTGTTCTCCAACAGTGACAGTGAAGAAGACTGTCAAATGGCCTTTGAAAATGAAGAGGTATGTTCATCTTCCGACTCTTCTAATGACACACATGAATCTAGTGAAATCCACTTTAACTTTGGAAAGTTATTGGAAGATTTCACCAGAATGCAAGAAGTATGCAATATGGCATTGAGAGAAAATGAACAGTTGAGATCTAAAGTCAAAATCACCAACCTTCCTGAATCAGAGGTTGACATCAGATCAACTGAGTTGTATTAACAGATTGTGAGAGAACACAGTGAATTGTCTCTCAAAGTCTCTGAACAACAAAAGTTGATTGATGAACAAAATTTGGTTCTAAAGAAAAAGGATTTTGACCTTAGGACTCTTCAGGCTAAATTTGATAATCTCTCAAATGAATTTGATACTCTTAAATTAAGTGAGGGGAGCCTAAAACTGAAAATGTCTGCCTTGAACAAATTTTCTAAGGCAATAGAGGAAATTCAAGGGTTTCAAAGACCAATGACTCAAAGAAGTGGATTAGGCTATAATCCATTTGAACCCTCACCTGGTCTTAGCATTGCTTCAACAAGCAATACTAAGATGACCTTTGTAAGGTCAGTGGCTCAGCAAAAAGAAAATGAAATGGAAGTAAACCAGCCACTGATTAAGGGTAAGGGTAAAGAAACGCTTATACCTACTCAAGTAAACAATGTTTCTAAACCCAAACCTAAGGAAAAGGTTAAGAACATTGTATACAAGAAGAATGAGGTTCAGAAGGGGAGAATCAATGGAAGGCCAACCCAACTAAACACTCATCAGTGGAGTTGTCCAAAAACTGTTCAGAAGAGGCCAACTCAAATGAGGCAACCTCAACTGGACAGATTAAGGCCCAATCCCACTGACAGGTATAACAGCTTCAGGAAGCCTGGACCCTTCATGCCAAAGGGAAAAGGTCATCCAAGCTCCTATCCTCAAAGGTCTTACCAAGCTGCACCTAAGTCTAGTAATTTCAGGAGACATGTCCCAAAGAAATTCACCAACCCTCCTGAACCTTACAAGGCTAACACCCATGCACAGAAACCACCTAAGGCATTTCAGGGTAGGACTGTGTATGTAGATGTAAATGGAAACCAAGTCAGTCACTTTGAGTCAATCAGAGTAATTAGGCAGATTTGGGTTCCAAAAGGTACAGCTAACCCTCTAGGACCCAACATTCAAAGGGTACCTAAAATTTGACTTTGCAGGGCAACAAGGACCACAAGAAAAGGAGAAGCATAAATAAGAGAACAACATGGTACTTGGACAGTGGTGTTAGGGTTATACTGGCAAGTATGCTTTTAGTGCTACTTATGTATACAAACTGATTCTTGCACTTATAAATGAGAATAATATTTTTATCACTGGTTGCTTTAAATATAATGAATGTTAATTATTTATTGCATAAACGTTCAGATGTATTTTACATTGTAGACAATGTGGTGTGTAGAAGATCACAGAAGATCACATTGTCAGTTCCTTGTATATAAGTACAATTGATTCACAACTTAGATGGAATTGAACAATCCAATGGTAGAAGTTGAGGTGTAAGGCTTGGATTGGTTTATCTTGACCAAGAGATTACACTAGTGCATTATGATGTGCTGAATAGGACCTACAGAGAGGTAATTCTTCTAGACTGACTTAAGGAATGAAGAATTAGACCTCAGTGGTTGTTGATTTCTTAATCTTTGTCACTTAAATGGGATTGTCTGTAGTTAAGAAGTATTGTTTTGATTTATTATGGGTAAAAAATCAATTTGATTCAATACTTTGTATTTTGGGCAATATTATTAATTACAGGACATATTGCCAAAATTAATACAGAGAATCGTGTCTTGAAGTGTCAAGTTGATTATGTCCCCTTGGTGGGCTCAGAAGGTTTATCATATCAAATCTGATTAGTGGAATTTATTTCCGGTATGATAATAATGTTGAGCTGTCCTTACTCCGAGGAATAAAAGATATTAATTAATTAAAGCATTCAGTAGCTTAAATTAATTGATGGACATTGAATCTTAAACACGGGAAATAATAACCGGGAGCCATATTTCGTAATATGGGTTAGGATGGATAGTGCAATATTAATTCTATAGTGGAATGAATTAATATTAATGGGCTGGAAAAATGTTGTGGCTCAATATTGATTTTTGGGCCCATTGGGAGGTCCAATCCTAATTCTTCTAAAGGCCCCTCAAGTAGCCAAATAAAAGTCTATTAATTAAGGTAATTAAAAGATAAGGATTAATTTTGTTGCAAGAAATTAGAGAGAGATATTTATGGAAAAAGATATATGGAAATAAGAAATTATTTCTATATTATTCCAAGATAAATTGACCGGTCAATTTTTCTTTCTTGTAAGAGAAGAAACATAGATTCTCTCTTATAAAAGGAGAAGAAAAAAATTGGTACTCTTAAGACTAAGAAAAAAAAAGATCAGTAATTTTCGAAATTACAGTGTGTGCAACAAGAGAAAATTAATTCTTCCTTGAGAGTTAATAGTTCGTGAGATCTCCCACCGGGTCAACGGACTAGGACTTAGGGAATACTTGAGAAGGCAATTGGGTTGAAGTTGTTACTCTTCTCAACGGTATCTCTCCGATTTAAAGGTAAACACGTAATCCCTTAGTTCCGCATGTTTAGGGATTTAATTATTTTAACGTACATTCATTACATAAATTAGTTGATTTAATTTGTTTAAATTATGAAATTAGATTTATGATAATTCATATTTAAATTACGTCCCAAATAGATTCGGGTAATTTTAAAGGAGTCTCAAAGGATTCCCGAGAGTCTCAAAAGATCCCTAGGCATCTCAAAAGATTCCCGGGAGTCTCAAAGGATTCTTAGCGTGATGGTACATAACCCACAAGTGCCAATAATTCCCCACAAAGGAGATGGGGAATGTGGTCCCATAATAATTTCCCACAAAGGAGTTGGGGACCACAAGAGTTGGGGACCACATTGTTGGGGGACTATTATTGGGTATTGAGATTAATTTCCCAACAGATGGTATCAGAGCCAAGGTTTTGGGCTCTGTAATTTAAATTAGAATTTAAATCTATTTACATTAAATTGATATTTGGATGGTAGAATTGTTAGATCCTTTTTTGCAGGTATCCAATTATCATGGTTTTAATGTATGTTTAATTTATGTTGTTTGAATGTGGTTTTTAATCTGATTCGGTCAGATTTGTTTTTTCCGTGAGAAAATCCACGGGTAGATTAGATTATTTAATTTGTAATAGACTAGTCTAGATGTTAGATTTATTTTTTTGTAAATAAATTGTAACGGATCAAAGACGAAGACCGTTTGACTGATTAAAGAATCGGAGGCGCACCCGGACGACCAAGCCACACGGGCCGGTTGTGGGCGTGGCATGATTTTTTTTGTTGCGGCCGTGGGAGTACGAATTTCTTGTTTCTTCAAAACGAGAAAATTAAACCATGATAATTGGACGTGTTTGCCTAATTTGTGTTTAATTTTGTTTTGTTACTATGCTATGATTATTTGTTAATTTTGCATGAGGATTCGTGAAAAATCTCAAGTTTAAAAATTACTAAGTATGTTTTTTTAATCAAATTTATTTAAGATAATAAATTGATTAAATGGCCTCCATAATTTATTTATTTGTGAAGTCTTTTGGCTACGCATTGGCAAGCGCCTCTCTCCCTATCGGATAGGCCAAAGGATAAGTTCACATGAATAAATTCCTTTAAGGATGATTGTGGATTATTACTAGTGGCGGTATGACCCTCCCATCGAGTGCCTTATTCAAAACGAAATAATAGTCCTGTATTTAATTATGGTTATTACTTAGGTATAAAATTGATATATTAACTTCCCATCGGAGTCCCTGTCAATTTTATATGGCCAGGTTAAAGCCAACTATTAATTTTGAATTAAAGGTTTGTAACTGCTTTGTTTGTAACCTGCTTAAATGTATTTGAGTAAACGTTCACACTCATCGTGACTTGCTTAAATTGGTTTTAAGATGTTGGCTGATGCATGTTTATATCGTTTTTTGAGGTTTTTGATATAGTACATGTGATCAAATTATGTGATAATTTTTGTGTTAATAGGATATTGATACAAATTGTATATTTTATTCTCAGTTCAGCATGTCGTCTCCTTTTAACCCACTGTTTAGTATACTTAAAGAAAATAAATTGGAAGGAGAGAATTATGTGGATTGGAAAAGACATTTATTTATAGTCTTGACTGCACAACAGCATAAGTGGGTACTTGATGAACCTAAACCCCCTACCCCTACGGATGAGACGAACCAAGAAGATAAGGAATATCATAAGGAGTGGATGAGATCCGATGAAATGGCTAGGTGTACCATCTTGGCTTTAATGTCAGATGTGTTGCAACACCAACACCAGAACATGGAATCCGCTTCAGCTATTATGATGAACCTTAAGGAACTTTTTGCTCATCAAAATCGTACGGTTAGACAAATGACCATGAGAGATATGTTATCACAGAAAATGGTCGAGGGAACGCCTGTGAGGGATCACGTTCTTAAAATGATGGGTTTCCTTAACAAACTTGAGATTCTTGGTACTGAATTCGATGCGGAAACGCAGATCGATTTCATACTCCATTCTCTACCGAAAAGTTTTGAGCAGTTCCAACTGAACTATACGATGAATGATCAAGAGTATATGTTGGCTCAGCTCTTACAAGCTTTAGTTTCGGCTGAGATGTTAATGGGACCAAGGAACGAGCATACGGCTATGTTAGCAAATGGTCCATCTTCTAATTCTACACCGAAAGGTGGAAAGAAGAAGAAGAAGGCAAATGGCCAGAAACAAGCTAATAATAAGGAAAAGATACCAATTGAGGGAGGTGTCAAGAAAAAGACCACTAAGGGAAAGTGCTTTAGTTGCGGTCTGAAAGGACATTGGAAGTCAGCCTGTACCAAGCCTAAGAAGGCTGGTAAGCAAGGTAATTCTCACGCACTAGTAATTGAAACTTGTTTAGCGGTGTATTCTTCCCATTCGTGGGTGGTGGATACGGGAGCCACTGATCATGTTTGTTTCAATTTTCAGGGGTTCAAGCTAACCCGACAACTTAGTGGGAGTGAGATCATCATCACCATGGGCAATGCTACGAAAGTGGCGGCTGTTGCCGTGGGAGATGTGCAACTATCTTTTAGTGATAGAATTTTAGTTTTAAAAGACGTTCTTTATGTTCCGAGTTTTAGAAAGAATTTGATTTCAGTTTCTAAAATATTTTTGGATGGATATTCAGTTTCTTTTAATAAGAATGTCGTTATTTGTCGTAATGACGAGATTATCTGTTCGGGAGCATTGGTGAATAATCTTTATACTATTAATTGTGCACATTCCACACAAAATGAATCGTATAACACATCGACTATTTCTAAGAAAAGAAAGCATTCTTCAGACATGAACGAAACACTTCTGTGGCATCTTAGACTTGGTCATATTAATCTAAGAAGGATTCAAAGGTTGGTGAATGACGGCTCGTTGGAATCACTCCAGGTTGAGCCGTTTCCAACCTGCGAATCATGTTTAGAGGGTAAAATGACCAAAAGAGCTTTTGGGGCAAAGGGGAATAGAGCTAGTGAAGTGTTGGAACTCGTTCATACTGATGTATGTGGACCAATGTCAATTCAAGAAAAAGGTGGTTTTGAGTATTTCGTTACATTTATCGATGATTACTCAAGATAGGGATACATCTATCTAATGCGGCATAAGTCTGAGACCTTTGATAAATTCAAAGAGTTTAAGGCTGAAGCAGAAAAGCATAGGGAAAAGAGTATCAAGTTTCTACGATCAGATCGTGGAGGCGAATACCTCAGCAATGAATTTTTGGGCTACTTATCAGGTGAAGGGATTGTATCCCAATTAACTACACCCGGAACCCCCCAACAAAATGGGGTTGCAGAGCGAAGAAATTGAACTCTTTTAGAGATGGTCAGATCTATGATGAGTTATTCAGATTTACCTAAGTCGTTTTGGGGTTATGCCTTGGAAACATCGACTTACATTCTGAATTTGGTACCTTCCAAATCAGTTCCTAAAACCCCTACTGAATTGTGGACCGGGCGAAAGCCTAGTCTAAGACACATAAGAATTTGGGGGTGTCCTGCATACGTGTTGGACAAGGAAGCTGGAAAGTTAGACCCTCGTTCAGAATTAAGGCTGTTTGTAGGATATCCTAGAGGAACGAAAGGGGGTTTATTCTATAGTCCAAAGGATCAGCGAATTGTGATAAGCACACATTCTAGATTCTTGGAAGAAAACTATATGAGTAATAGAAAGCCCAAGAGTGAGATTACCTTAAAAGAATTAAGAGGGCCAACTCCTATACCAAGTGTACAAGTAGATGTACCAAGCGATACACAAACACAACCGGAACGTCGTCGTAGTGGGAGGGTTGTGAGACAACCTGAGCGATTCATGTTCATGGGAGAGTCTTCGGACTTGGTCCCCGGAGAGGATGAATTTGACCCCTGGACGTACGATGAGGCAATCCAAGATAAGGATGCAGATTCTTGGCAAACTGCAATAGAAGCAGAAATGGGGTCTATGGATCATAACAAAGTGTGGGAGCTTGTGGAACCACCCAAAGGCATAAAGCCTATTGGATGCAAGTGGGTCTACAAGAGAAAAAGATGATCAGATGGGAAGGTTGAAACCTTCAAAGCTAGACTAGTGGCAAAAGGATATACTCAAAAAGAGGGAATCGATTATGAGGAGACCTTTTCGCCTGTATCTATGCTCAAGTCTATCCGTATTCTCTTGTCGATTGCAGCTCACCTAGACTTTGAGATCTGGCAAATGGATGTTGTTGGGAATAAAATGAGATATGTTTTGATTAAATACCAAAACCCCCTGAGACATGCCTAAGTCAAGATGATTGTGTTCAAAATGTGTTAGAACACATAGCTTAAGGCTAGATGAGAAGCTGACATGTTAGGCAGCTCTTAGATACTTAGATGCACAATGTGAGGGGGAACCTATGCTGAAGATTATCAAGAACAAGTCTCCTCAAGGCTCAAAATCTGGAACAAACACTAAGGACAAGCATACTCTATAGAAAACCAAATGCACTGATCAGGAGAGTTGTCCAGAAGAGTTATTTCTATGCAAGAACAAGATTGTAAAGCTCAAAAGGACAAAATTAGCCAAATGCTCCGATCAGGAGAGTTGTCCAGAAAGAAATATCCAAAAGAGTTGTCTTAGCAATCAAGCCCAAGTGCTCTGAAAGGCTTGAGGTCAACCATACTGAAAGAATGAAGACAACTACATCCTTAAAGAACTACATTGAATCATGCTAAGATCAATTTCAAGAGAAGCAAAGGATGAGAGCCAAGTCATCTGAAGAAGAGCAAGCCAACCTTGCTGATAAGCAAAACTGCTGATAGTGATCAGGAGAGTTGTCCATTTGATAAGGAATGTTGTCCTATCATTGGATCAACCTTCAGAAGCCATGTCCAAGTCCTAACAAGAAGTCAAACATTGGGAAAGGTGCTGCAGAAAGAAGACAAAATCTTACAAGCCGTTTATTACCCAAATGAGAACATGTCACTATCAAGAAACTGTCTTCCAGTTTGAGGAACAAAAGGAAGACATTTATAGCAATTTGGGGCTGCCTCTCCAACGGGCAAATCCTCAAATTTGTCTATAAATACAGAAGTGTGAAGACCATTTGAAAGCATCCAACTTACCTCAACAGAATCCAACTACTCAAGTATTCTGAAGCTCATAGGACATTCAAGCTTTCAAAGACTATCTTAGTCTTCATACACTTCTTCTAAGCTGAACCAAATTGTATATCCATACACAAGCTTAGAGAGATATCCTATCCTTATACACTGATCTTCATTGTAAAGGATATCTCATTAGTTGGAACCTTACTTCAACCCTTACCCCTTTCAAGTGAGAAAGTGAGAAGGTTGTAGTAGTAGAAGTGGTAGGAGCTGACTGTTGAGAGAAGAACAATTCAGTTCTGAGTTGAGAAGAGGGTACTAGGACTCTAGACATCCTAGGGATCAATTCACCAAGGAGAGGTGTTATTGATCAAGTGCACCTTGGCACTATAAAACAAGTTAATTCCAAGAGTGAAGGAATTATCCTGTTAAATCAGGGAAAGTGGATGTAGGAGCTTGAGTCTCTGAACCACTATAACCTCCTGTGTTGATTTGCCTTACAAGTACTTACATTCATTCAACACTGCACACAAAACTGATCTTTCAAAGATACATACTCAAAGATTGTGCAAAAACTGTTTTGGACAAGTTCCCTGAAAACTGGACTGTATTGAATTAACTAAGTGATTTCAGAAACTAAAGGAGTCTAAACATAAAGGGCCAACCACTATTCCGCACATATAACTCCCCTAGATAGTTGTTCAACTAAGTACTCAATAGTACTTAGTAGTTTGATTATCTTAGTTTGAGTTATTCATCTTCAGCAGAGTTGTCCAAGACAACCTTGCTGAGCTCTGGTTTGATCAAAAGTTGAAAAGAATTGCATACAAGTGTATTCCCCCCCCATACACTTGTTATATACTCCTTTCAGGACCAACAAGACAAGAGGGACCAACAAGTGGTATCAGAGCAGGGGTTCAAAGACCACTGCCTCTGAAAATCCATCCTGATTTTCAAAAATCACATATTTGTGTGGTCACTGAGCTGATCTCTATCTGAAATCTATCACTTGTTGACTAACTGTTTATTCTTGAGATATGGCCAACAACAATGCTGTTCCTCCACCCGCTGTTCAAGGATTGGACAACATGGCCACAAATCCAGTCAACCACATTTCACATCATAAACTGCCCATGTTTTCAATAGACAATTATGATTTCTGGAAAATTAGAATGAGAGCTCATCTTGCTTCCCTTCATACTGATACTTTGAGAGTAATTACAAGAGGTCCTTTTGTGTTCACTCAAACTAACCCAAGATTGACAGATGAACAAAGAGCAGATGTAAGGGAACTGATTCCCAAAGATGAAGATGACTTCACTATTGATGAAAAGAGGAAAGATAACTTGAACTATCTTGCAATGAACACCCTCTATCAAACGATTCCAGATGCAATCATGGGAAGAGTCTACCACTGCACCACAGCCAAAGAAATTTGGGATACCCTTGCTGAAATGTGTGAGGGTACAGAAAAGATCAAGAAGAACAAGCTCCAAGTTGCTGTGCAAAAGTTTGAGCAATTCTCAATGGAAGCTGATGAATCCATTGATAAATTTGCTGGTAGATTCACTGATGTGATGAATGAAATTAACTCATTGGGCAAGGTCTACTCCAGGAGAGAAGTTGGATTGAAGATCTTGAGAAGTCTCACTCAAAAGTGGGATGTCTATGCTGTGATGATGCAGAATACCAAGGATCTCTCCTCCATGCCCATGCAACAAATCTTCTCAGAACTCAAAGCTTATGAGTTCGATCTCAACAGAAGAAAGCCTGTTGAGGAACTTTCAAATCCTACTAAGGGAGTGGCATTCAAAGCCAAAGTTGCTGAACCTGAAATGCAATCCACTCCCAGACCATCAAAGTCAGTCTCAAAGACTGAAATGAAGGAAGAACTAGCCTTAATGGTTAGAAGGTTTGACAAGCTCAACACAAGGTTTGGTAGATACAAGAAATTCTACCAAGACAACAAATTCAGGAGAAGGTACAACTCCCCTGAAGATCAGGCCAAGGACAAAAAGCCTGAAGAGAAAAGATCAGAGGACAAGTACTCTGATAGGAGAAGGTCCAGTAGAGCTGACCCCTCATCATCAAAAGGAAGAGATGAATCCAAGAAGGATGATGATGAAGACCTGTGCTACAACTGCAAAAAGAAAGGGCACTTCCAGTATGACTGTCCTGAACTGAGCTCTAAAGAAAGAAGAGAAAGACAAGCTAAGAGAGACAGAAAGTTCACAAATAGAAAAGCCATGATGGCTGAAAGCTTCAACTCTTCTGATGGAGTGTTCTCAAACAGTGATGATGATGATGATGTGTGCAACATGGCTCTTGAGGATGATGAGGTATCCTCCACTTCTAGCTCACCATCATTTTTATCACAGAACACTAGTGAAGTCAACTTGAAACTTTCCTTTGGGAAGTTGATGGAAGATTTCACTAGATTACAAGAATTTCATGATAATTGTGTGAGAGAAAATGAAAGATTGGCTATTGAACTTACAAAAACCTCTGAGGTAGCTGTTGATGTCAAAACTACTGAGTTGTATCAACAAGTCTTGAGAGAGCTTAAGGAAGCAAATCTCAGGATAGTTGACCAACAAAAGGAGATTGATGATCAACTACTTTCTCAGAAGAGAAAAGATTTTGAACTAAAAATTCTGAATGCCAAATTTGAGAACCTCTCACATGAATATGACATTCTTAAATCAAGTGAAGAGAGCCTGAAATTAAAGATGTCTGCTCTGAACAAATCCTCTAGAGCAATAGAGGAAATTCAGAGTTATCAAAGACCTATGGCTCAAAGAAGTGGATTAGGTTTTGATCCATTTGAATCTTCACCTTGTCTCAGTGTTGCTTCTACAAGTAACACTAAGAAAATCTTTGTCAAATCAGTGGCACAACAAGCTGAAAATGAAATGATTCAACCACTGAACAAAGGAAAGGGCAAAATGAATGAAATGCCTACTCTAGTGCTTCAGGAGACTAAGCCCAAAACTTTGGAAAAGGTCAAGGCTCCTGAAAACAAGAGGAATGTTGGTCAGCAGAGTAGACCCAATGGAAGGGCAACTCTCCTGAACAATGTTTAGAGGAGTTATCCAAGGTATAATCAGCCTAGGCTAACTCATCTGAGAAAGCCTCAGCTGAATAAACCTAAGGACAACTATCCTCAAAGGCAGAATAAAATGAGACAACCAAAACCCTTCATGCCAAAGGGTAATGGTCATAAAAAGACCTTTCCTCAAAGATTTCATCAAGCTGCACAAAGAACTCATAAGTTCAGGAGATTTGACAACCCTCCTGAAACTTACAGAGTTAATACTTTCACACACACTTTCCCAAAGACATTTAAGGGAAAGTCAGTGTATGTTGATGCACATGGAAAACAACTTAGCTACCTTGAATCAATCAGGGTAATTAGGCAAGTTTGGGTTCCAAAAGGTACAGCTAACCTCTCAGGACCTAAAACTCAAAGGGTACCTAAACCTATCTAATTGCAGGTACCAATGGGCCACAAGAAGAGGAGCATGAGCAAAAAGACAGCATGGTACCTTGACAGTGGATGCTCAAGGCACATGACTGGAAACAAGGAACTCCTCACTGATTTCATGGAAAAAGAAGGCCCAAATGTCACTTTTGGAGACAGCTCACAAGCAACAACTAAAGGTTATGGTACTTTGATGATTGGTAACATCAAAGTAACCAATGTATCTTATGTAGCTGGTCTCAAATATAATCTCCTAAGTATCAGTCAATTCTGTGATAAAGATTTTAAAGTTGAGTTCTCAAGTGGAAAATGCTTAATTAAGGATAAAACTCAACAAACTCTATTGACTGGAACTAGGAAGGGAAATGTGTATTTTGCAGACTGGGACAAGTCTACTGATGCTGCATGTTTCATTGCTAAGAGCACTAGTGAACAAAGTTGGTTATGGCATAAGAGACTAAACCATCTGAATTTCAAATCAATGAACAAACTTGCTAGAAATGCATTAGTTAAAGGACTACCTAATGAGGTTTTCATTAAAGAACATGTGTGTAAGCCATGTCAAGAGGGAAAACAGATTAAAGCCTCATTCAAAGGTAAACCAATCATTTCTACTGAAAGGGTACTTGAACTTCTACATATGGATCTTTTTGGACCAATCACCCCTTCAAGCATAAATGGTAGAAAATACACATTGGTTGTAGTAGATGACTTCTCTAGATTCACTTGGGTAGTATTTCTCCTTAATAAGAAGGAAACACAAGTCAAACTACCTGAACTTCTCAAGAGATTGTCAAATGAGAAAAGCCTTAGCATTATCAAGATAAGATCTGATAAAGGCACTGAGTTCATAAATTCATACATCAATGAGTATTGCACATCTAATGGAATAGCTCATGAAACCTCAGCAGCTAGAACTCCTCAGCAAAATGGAGTTGCAGAAAGAAGGAATAGAACCTTAAAAGAAGCTGCTAGAACTTTAATTGCTGATTCAAATTTACCTAAGAGGTTTTGGGCTGAAGCCATAAACACTGCATGCCATACTCAAAATAGATGTTTGATTACTTAGGGGCAAGGCAAAACTCCCTATGAACTCTGGAAAGGAAGAATGCCTAAAGTGTCATACTTTCACATTTTTGGTTGTAAGTGTTTCATTCACAATAATGGGAAAGAACAGCTAAAAGCCTTTGACAGCAAAGCTGATGAGGGAGTATTTCTTGGATACTCTCAAATCAGTAAAGCTTTCAGAGTCTACAACAAGAAAACCCTTATAGTGGAAGAAACACCTCATGTTGTGTTTGATGAATCTATCTTTGAGATCAGGAATGATAGTTTGGAACCTGAAGAAATCACACAGAGGACAACCAGATTGAGCCTAAAAGACAAAGACACTGAATTCATAGATGTTGTCCAAGCCAATCTACCTGAACATACTATGTTGGACAACAATCCTGAAGGCAACCTTCCTGAGACAAATCCTGCTGATGGAAATGGTGAACTGAATGACCCAATCCCAGTTCACATCCAGGTAACAACTACCAATGAAGAAGCAGTTCCTGCTGAGGTAGTTAATAGGTCAAATAATCAAGGGGGAACTCAAAATGTTGAAAATGCCAATGTCCCTGACATTAAGGACAACACCCCTGATTATGATCCTGAATTAGATCCTGCATTTAATTATCCAGAATTCTATAACACTGGTGACTCAACCTTAGTAGAGGACAACTCTACTGAAGGGATCAGAAAAAGAAGGACTTGGTTATATGGCCATCCTCCTGATCTGATACTTGGTGACCCAAGTATAGGAGTCAAAACCAGAAGTTTTCATGGTGAAAGTGCTATGTTTTGTTGTTTCTTGTAAGAACAAGAACCAAGTGATATTGAAGAAGCACTTCAAGATGCCAACTGGATCACAGCCATGCAGGAAGAACTGAATCAATTCACCAGAAATGAAGTATGGGAGCTGGTGGATAGACCTTCACATCAAGATGTCATTGGAACCAAATGGGTGTTCAAGAACAAAAAGAATGAGAATGATGTGATTGTCAGAAACAAAGCAAGACTAGTGGCAAAAGGATACTGCCAGCATGAAGGCATTGACTATGATGAGACATTTGCACCTGTAGCAAGGCTAGAAGCAATAAGGCTCTTCCTAGCCTATGCAGCCCACAAGAGGTTCAAAGTGTACCAAATGGATGTCAAGAGTGCCTTTCTGAATGGAGTCTTGAAAGAAGAAGTCTATGTGGAGCAACCACCATGTTTTGAGATTGGAAACCAAGTATACAGGCTGAAGAAGGCTCTATATGAACTGTGGACAGAACTCTCTTCAGAATCTCTAAAGGAGGGGACATCTTGCTTGTCCAAATTTATGTAGATGACATAATTTTTGGATCCCCTAATGAGAAGCTGTGTGAAAAGTTCTCCAAGCTCATGCAAAGCAAGTTTGAGATGTCCATGATGGGGTTGATGAACTTCTTTTTGGGTCTACAAGTCAAGCAATCAAAAGAAGGAATCTTCATCAACCAAGCTAAGTACACCAGAGACATGATCAAGAAGTTTGGGTGTACAACAAGCAAGCCAGTAAGGATCCCAATGAACACAAATTGGAAGATGGATCCTGATGAGAGTGGTGTTCCAACCAACTCAACTGAGTACAGAGGAATAATTGGTTCACTCCTCTATCTCACTGCCAGCAGACCTGACATCACCTTTGCAGTAAGTGTTTGTGCAAGATTTCAAGCAAATCCTAAGAAAAGCCATCTTGAGGCTGCAAAGAGGATCTTGAGATATCTCAAAGGCACTGAGAATCTAGGCCTTTGGTACCCTGCTGATGACAACATCGAGTTAACTGGCTACTCAGATGCTGATTATGGAGGATGCAGAATTGACAGAAAGTCCACTTCAGGGACTTGTCAATTCTTAGGCAACAAACTCATATCTTGGTTTTCCAAGAAGCAAAACACAGTGGCTACCTCCACCACTGAAGCTGAATATGTTGCTGCTGGAAGTTGTTGTGCTCAAATCCTTTGGCTGAAACAACAACTCAGAGACTACAAAGTCAACTCTACTGAAGTGCCAATATTTTGTGATAACAACAGTGCAATTGCAATATCACAAAATCCTGTATTGCACACAAGATGCAAACATGTGGATATGAAGCATCACTTCATTAGAGATCATGTGGAGAAAAAGGATATCAAGTTAGTAAAGATCCACACAGATCATCAAAAAGCTGATATATTGACAAAGCCACTTGCAGAGGCAAGATTTCTGGAATTATCAGCAGAGTTGGGTCTTCTTGATCCAGGGAAGTTGGACAAATGAGTCCAAAGGAGTTTATTCATTAAGGGGGAAATAAATTCAAACTTCAGCAGACTTGGTCAAGTCTACTGAAATTCAGAAAAGTTGACCTTACTTCTTCAGGACACTTGTCCCTTGAAATTCAGGACACTTGTCCACAGCACTTCAGGACACTTGTCCATGTAGGGTCAGATAAGTTGTCTTGGCTATCAAACCAAATCTTGGTCTGATAAGCACCTATTTTGGGCAATCATTGCCTATTTCGAAATATGTCCCATTCCAATTACAGATATCATCTTTTTGGGATATAATTTGTCTCCCACCCAAAAGGTCACTTTCCATGCATTAAATGACAAGATTTAACTCTTGTTTGCATTAAACTTTTTGGGACATGATCTATCTCGAAAAACCCCCAGCCTTAAACAAACATTAAAACTCTACCCACGTTTTGAACAAAACAGTTTTTCACTGTTACATTGGTTTTTGACCATTGGATCAAAACTGGCCAACTCCCCTGAAATCAATCCTAGCCGTTCATTTTGGATTTCCATTTTTGTTCACCTTTGAATTGCATCAAGACTTCACCAACTCATTGACAAACATTCTTTTTAGAATATTCACAAGTCTTAAGATCCCCCACAAACACTTCTTCCCCAAGTATTCGAAACCCTAGCTCTAAATTTTCTTCAAACTCTCTCAATCTTTGTCAAAACTTTCTTCTGTAAACCTTCAAATGGCTCCCAAAGTTAGACCAGAGATGATCATTGATTTCACCAACAAGGCTCTAGACCTTGATTTTGGTTATTTGAGCAACAAAAACAGTCTTCACTTTGAGCCAATTGTATCCTTTGAAAGTGAAGATCCTGAGATTAAACCAACCCTGAGATGGTTGAGGAGAGCTGGATTACAAAAGTTCATGGAAGAAAGACCAAGTTCCTGCTTGGAAAGCTACATGGCTGAGTTCTTTGCATTTCTCCAGTGGAGAGGTAAGCCTGAAGATGGTGAAGTTTCCACCAGATTGTCATATGTTGCAGAGGGAGAGGAAGAAGAGAGATTTCATAGAGTGAAATTCTCTTCAGAAGATCTTGAAGGAGCCTTTGGATTGCCTTTTGAGGGAAGGAATCCAGAAGTTTATGGTACTGGACATGAAGATGAAATAGCTCAAGAATGGCTATTAGTACCAGGTCCTCTCTCTTCAACACAAAACAAGAAGACTCTCAAGCCAGAATTTCTCAACCTCTTTGAGGTAGTTGCTAAGAGTCTCTTGAGCAATACTGGAAGCTTGGAACAAATTAGCCATCCAAGAATCAGAATTATGGCTGCTATTATTGATGCTAGTGACAAAAGCATCAAATTTGATTGGAGAACCTTCATCATATCTGAGATGATGAAGGAAAAGGCCAAATTCAAGGTGAGAGCACACAACAAGGTTGTGCTAGAAGGGAAACTCAAGTATTGCACCAGGGCAAGCTTGTTGATTGAAAGATTTTCCCACTACTCTCAAATGCAAACATTTGCAAAGCCACTCCCAGCCCAAAAGATACTGTTCAGGAAGCTCAGCAAGAAAACTGAGCAAAGGAGAATGCTTCTGGCCAAACCTGCTGAAGAAAAGGTTGAAGAAAAGCCTAAGATGATGAAAAGAACTAAGGCCAGGGCTGTCAAAACAAGGAAAATGTCTCAATTGTCTTCAAGAGAAGCCTCAGGAGCATCAGCTGAAGTTGATGAAGTGGCAGAAGAGGGAGTAAGTGTGCCTTCTGACCACTCAGAAGAGTTGAGGCTGAAATATAATGAGACAAGGCAAATGAAGAAGGGTGACAAGAGGATCAGGGAAGTTGTCCCTGAGAAGGATGGTGAAGAAAGTGGGAGTAGTAGGGCTAGCAAGAGAAGGGCCAAGCCTACTGAGAAAGTGTTGGAGCTGCAGGAAGAAAGGTCTCTACAATTAGCTCTAAGAGAAAGCAGAGCTGAAAGCAGGACCAAATCCAGGTCAATTAAGGACTAGCTCATTTGGTTCTGGAACTCCAGAATCCAAGGTTCCTGAAGAGGCCAACATCCCTGAAAGCCAAAATCCTGAGCCCAACTCCCCTGAAACCCATATTACCCCTCCCAACCAACCCATTACCCCTGTAGATCTCACTAAGAGATATTCTCCAGAAGGAAGTGTGCAAAGAAGTGGCATTGATGTGCTTGCAGATTTAGCAGTAGATGACACAAGACTCCTATCTCCCCTTGACTCATCCATGCTCAACTACTCCAAACTCTTAGAACATGCACTCAATGAGCCAACTCCCTTAAGCAAAGCCCCTTCAGATTCATTGCTCTCTAAAGCAACTGAAGTACCTTCATTTGAGCCTAATCCTTCTGAAGCCAACCCTCCTGAACTTAACTTGCCTGAAGCTGCAATTAAGAAAACCACAGCCAACTCCCCTATAGCCCAAAGTTCTCCATCTAGTGAGAATGAGGAGGAGTATACTTATGAAAGTATGCTCAGAGGTGGAGCTAAGGCCACAGTGGATAGTTTATACCCACAACTTGCTGAATTTCCCAGAATTCAGACAATGTTTCATGATTTGAGGATGCTTGTGGATGTAAAAGATAAGACCTTAATGGAGATATCACAAGTTATCCAAGATAAGGGTGCTAACTGGTGGCAAGTAGAGGAAAGCAGATTGCTACACTTTGCTGGTGTGATGAAAACAAGATTCCTCACTGATGAGGAAGTTTTTGCAAAGTTGGTAGCTGAGAAGATCATTGAGGAGAAAGAAAGAAAAGCTAAGGGGATCAAACACCCTAACAGTAGCTCAAATGATGATGATTCCCCTGATGATCCCTCAAACCCTTCAAACCCCAACCCTCCTGAAATCCCTCAAGCCAACCTCCCTGAACCTTCTCAACCCAAGTCTTCTGTAGCAGATAGACTTTCAAACCCTCCTAGAACCTATCATAGGAAAGGCTCTGTATCTTTAGAGGTGTTGACCAAGGGTGGTAACACAACCAAAGACACATCTGCCAATGAAGGTTCTTCTGAACCCAAGGCACAGCCTAAAGATGTTGAGGTTCCTATGCTAGAGGCTGGTTTGATTAAGGCCTATTCAGTGTCAGAAGAGTTGGACACTGATCAGCCCTTAATCATTCAGGATGACTCAGTGGCTGTTGAAATAAGCACAGTGATCTCCCCACAACTGCCATCTTTGAACCTTGTTGAAGGTGGAGATGTTGCAGGTTTAGGAGAAGGAGTTGAAAAAGAGAAGTTAGTGGAAAAACCAGAGGGAGTAGTATATGAGAGAGATGTGGTGATCACTAGAATAGTGAGTGTACCACCAAATGAGGGTGATATAAGTGAGGAAGGGCAGGCTATTCTTGAAGTCAAATCTGAACTTCAGGAATCCCTTGATGAGAGGAGGCCTGTTTCTTTAAATGAGGAAATTATTGAAGAAGGGAGAAAAGAAAGAGTTGAAAATGAGAAGAAGGCTGCTGATGTATCAGAGTCTTATACAAAAGAAATTGAGGGTGATGAGTGTTTATTTCCTAACTTGTTTGATCTGTCTAATATTGCAGGTATTTCCCTTGACCAAATTTTTACAGATGAGTTCTTAAGAGATGCCCCTATTCAAGTAGACACAGGCTCAGCTCGAGCCTTACTTGGTATGCAATCAGAGAAATTGGACTCCTTGGCTCATCAAGTCCAATCTGCTCATGCTGAAACTTCAGGAGCATTGAATGAGCAAGGAAGAACTCTAGCATCTGTAGAAATTAGGCTTACAGGCTCTGAGGATGTTGTGTTACCCACTCTGGAAGCAAGGATTAGTGGTGTGGAAACTGGCCTCCAAACCATTTCCACTGAAGTACAAAAAGCCAAATCCACCATGGAATCCATCTCAGAAGAGGTCAAGAAGGAACAAAAGCTGTTGAGAGACAATCATAATGCCAATGTCAAAGCTCTCAGGCTAACTGTCAAGCAAGCTCTTGGAAAGAAGACTGCATTGCAAAAGAAAAGAGCAGAAGAGCAAAGGCTAGCTATGGTGAAAGCAGCCTCTGAAAATTTTTCCCAAGAGGTGATGGCCAACATTGCTGAAGGTGCAGTGGCCAACCTCACTGAGCTCCTTAAAGCCCAACTTGATGCATCCCTGAAAGCAACCTTGGAGGAGGTTGTTCAACAAAAGATGAAGCATGTTCTAGCTTTTCTTAGCTTGAGCAGTGATAGGATGCAAAATATACACTACAGGAAATTTGAGAAATCGCGACGACAACAATTCGTCATAAAAGCATCATTTTTCGTCACAAAATGTGTTTGACGACGATTTTTCTCCGTCGCAAAGAAGGTCGCCGTAGGTGCGTCGCATTAGGTAAATGTGACTTTATTTGAATTCGTCATCAAAATTCATCTTTTAGCGACGCTAAAGTTCATCGTCGCTATATTATTCCATCTATGGTGACGAATAAAGCGTCACATTTGACACTGAATTTTGTCGCTAAATATGATATTTCGTCACTAAAAGTTCAACTTTAAACGACGTTTTGATTTATTGTCACTAAAATATTAATTTTTAGCGACGATTATCCATTTCATATCAACCTTTTAAAATTGTAATGACGAAATTTCTGTCACAAATAGATTAATTATTTCGTCGTAATTTATATAGTTCGTCACCAAATAGTTCAACCTTACATGACGATTTGATTTATTGTCACTAAACTATTAATTTTAAGTGACGATTTTTTCCATTTTCTATCGCATTTGTCAAATTTTAGTGACAACATTATCGTCACAATTAAATGAATAATTTCGTCACCTTTTATATAGTTCGCCACAAAAGAAAATCACTTTAGTGACAAAATTTTAATCGTTGTTATATATATGTATGTATAATGACGACACAATGCGTCAAGAAAGGGTAATATTCAGTGACAAAATATTTTTGATCACTAAATATCGTAGAAATGGTGACGAAACATTTTTGTCAAAATAAATATTATTCAGTGACGAATATGATAATTGTCACAATTTTTTTTTAGATATAATGACAACATATATTTTGTCACAAAAAATTTACACTATTATTACGATTTTTTTATCGTCATCATATGTGTGTATATAATAACAACACAATTCATCATTAAATAGCAAAATTTTAGTGACAAAATGACAATCATCATAAAAAAAAATTAAGTATAGTGACAACATATATCGTCATTACTAATTAGTATATGATGACATTGTCTTATGTCATTAATTGATTTTTTATTGAGACAAATAAATTGTCATATAATGACTTTTTATTGATATTTTGGTTGAATTGTATATACCTATATTAATTAAACATATTTATAATAAACGAAAAATATTGTCACGATGAGCTAATTTAATTACTGAATAATAATAAATAAATATTTACATCTACCACTAAATTGATGATATATGATAAATAAATTTATATTGCATGATAAAACAGTAAACGCAATTAACTAAATTGTACTAAAAGTCAAAAGTAACAAACATAAAAATACAAAAAATATTCTCCTAAATCTTAAAAGTTTATCTCTTTCTCAGCCAATAAATTCACACGTATGTTCATGGTGTCTTTTATATCACTCACTTACCCACGCGAATTTTAGATGCTTCCAACTTTCGTTGTCTCAAGTAGTCCCCTTTGCAATTGGTTAGAAGCATCATCTGAAACATTGCATCTACTTGGAGGCTTTGGACCATAACCGAGCCTAAGCAATGCCATGACCTAAGACCTCAAGAATAATTTCAGCTGAACTTTTATCAATTCCTTGCTCAACGTATTCTTCTTGCTTCTTTATCATTTTCTCCTATTTGATCATATTATGAAAAAAAAAAATGCATTAACTTTAGTAATAAAATTAAATCTCATTAAAAGATGTCTACATAACTAATCCAATTTTCTTTAATCTCAATGAACATTCAATTCATTTCTATCCTACCCTTCTCCATTAAATTCATGTTTAGACTGCAAAAAATCAACATATTTAATTAGTTAAAAGGTATAGATCGTAAAATCAGTAATGCCAATGCAAGCATCAGATGCCATAGTAACTAAATATAGTTTAAGATTCTTTAAATTTTATACAAACATTAAGAGTGTGCTTATAAAAAATTAATTCAATGGGTTAATGTTTCTATAAATCTCTATTTTCAAAATACTTGTTCTTACCTAACCATGTCTATTAACTAAACTTTATGGTTGAATCCGCTAAAATCACTCCTATGATAATTTAAAATGAGAATGATGGATTATACATCTAATATAATTTAAAATAAGAGGTGAATTATACATCTAATTTATTTAAAATAAGAGTGGTGTATTCTACATCTAACATAAAATGAACTCACCGGAACAACTATAGATGAATTTGACTTTCACGCTTTCAAATCCATCTTCAAATCTTCAATCCAAAAGCAAACCTAATGGCACAAACCAAAATTTTAGCCACAATAATGTTGAATACCACCACAAAACCTGCTCCCAAAATAAAATTACCTACGGAACGTTCAACAAAAAAAAAGTGTAATACTTCAATCTCTAGTGACATAGCAAAATAAGATAATTATGCATGTGAATTAACCAAAACAAGCACCCGTTTCCAAAGTAATTTACTACAAGTTAGTTATTTAAGCAAAATCTGACCATTAACCAGCAATCAAGCTGAAATAAGTTACTCATAATAAGATAATCACCAAGATTAGTAAACATCCTTTCAAGCATTCTAGTGGTTGGACGAGACTGCCAACTAATACTTCGGTGTTCAATCCAATTTTCTAGAGCAACTTAAATATGTAACAGTTACAACAGTTTCATCTTTAAAACTAGATCATGATGGCAACAATGATGATGCACACATTATATAAGTGCTCGCAATGGAATCTAAAGTTTTATGGCAAACTGATATGATTGGCCATCTATCCACAAGAAGCAATGATAAACTATAAGAGCGTGATCGGAGAAGAAAATGCCTTAGTGAACGGTGCCATGTGTCACTTCTAAAGAAGCATGAGAAATATATAATAATGTACAAAAACTTCTTCATAATATACTACTTAAAAGTAATTATTATTTCAGATTCATAATCAACTCTGAATTATACCTTGTTCTCCATCTTTTCATAATCGTAGTTTGGTGAAAATTCATTAATGTTAAGTAGTTGGTCCTGATATATCAACTAATCAACGAGCACTTAAATAACACAAATGTGAAGAATCAGCGAGCACCTAAATAATGCAAATGAGAAGAACTAATGAGCATATAAGACCAATACCAATTAAATGAGATTAAAATCACTGACCAACCTCAACTATCCATGGCCATAGGCAACATTTAAAACAAAACAATAAGAAGAAAAAAACTAAAAAAAACCCAGTAAGCACAGAGCAATCAATGACTGACAACCAATTAAAATGACAAAAGTCGGTAAAAACCAAAATTTTCAATCCTTTCTAAAAGTAAAATAAACAAAAAAATGCATACTAAGTACGTAGCTTAGCAACAATTCATATATTCAAGACATCAATTCATAAGTCCAAATAATACAAACATTTAGAGGACATTTTTTCAAACAGGCAGGGGGCATGAAAAATTGAACACAAATTGAATCAAAAAAACATGGAATACAAAGAATACAGAAAACGTGGCACACGGAGACAAGATAATTAAATCAAAACGAGCGGGAGGGGAATGGGATGATTGAAGCTATTAAATTCTCACGTGTTTTTTAGTACATTTCACATGAAATTCTCCCCATTGTTGTTAAACCCCTTGTATAGGAAAGGATAGTTCAAGTTGTGTTGAAATCAATAAGAGGGAGATAACATAGTAAGTAAATCTAGACGACAAAGATAACATTGAAACAGAAACTCACTGTAATCGAAATAGAACTTAAATATGCAAGTTGGGCCAAAAAATTACAAAATGAAGCTACTACGACGTATTCACGAGTTCATGAGAAACTTATTCTATTTCTTCTAAATTTCCTCTAATTTGTCTTAGGTGTCTATGTACAAATTAACTTGTCCATATTTTGGCATCTAAAAAAATATTAACAGCAGTACAACTTAAGTCTCTAAAATATTTTAATTTTTGTCTCTATACAACAACATCTAAGAATTAACATTAGTGCAAAACTTAACAAACATATATCCAGAGTAAAACTCTATTTCTATGGAACCTAGAAAAAATTGTTTTCACTGCTAAAATGATATAAATACGTAAACAAGTTAGTATCTAAATATTTTAAGAGCATGCAAGATCCCAAAGACAGCACCAAGTTATTGTGCACAAATACTGTCTACTTTTTATTATACAAATTTTGCAGCTAAAACCTAAATTACTGAATTACTTGAAAATAAGATAATATATTTTTTATGAGGAGTAATCATGGCTCTCATAGAGTTAGTCAATACTACATTTTAATTTAATTCCCAGATTCAAAAGTAGCTATGTATATCTGCCTATTTTTTTTAGTACAAAGAGAGACCATTACTACACAAAAGTTGACCATCATATTCAGATCATTCAAGATTAGACCATTCAAAACTTACAACTTACAGGTTTTTCGCATTCAATAATACAACTTAGTACTTCAAGTTTCATTAAAATAAAAAGAGAGGAAAGGAATATGAAATCCTAGAACATTTAATACACCATGTTGACTTTGTGAGAAGATATGCAATAAGTTTTTTCTAGAAGCCAGGCTGATAAAAGGATAATACAGGATATAATAAAAAGAATGGCAGCAAACTGAAATGATAAAAAGATAAAAATAAGCCAAACTCAAAAAATTCCAAGCATTTGCCAATACAGAAATCCAAAGTTCTACTCAACAACTAACCAGAATATAAATTTCAATAAAAGTTTGCACCAGAGTCGGTGCCTCTTTCCACGAATAAAACTCGGTTAAATATCAAATAAATCTGTGAATATATATATAAGAGAGAAAACAACAAAAATATACTCGCAAACCGTAAAATAAATATTCTTAAACAACTTAGGCATTTTTTCAAACAGGTAGAGGCCGTGAAAATTTGAGCCGATTGCTGTTAAATTCTCACACGATTAAATATTAAGAAAACAGGGCATACACATACAGTGCATAGATAAATAAGCAATTGAAGTTATACTGAAATCAATAAGAGGGAGACAACATGGCGTAGTAAATAAATCTAGATGAAGGAATAACAAATCTGTGACATTTGGAACAAAAACTCAGGGTATATTGGCTACCGAGAGAGGCGATTGGAAGAATAGGTTTAATGAAGAGAGGATATTTGAGATTTTGATGCAATCACATTTAAACCTTGATATTTTTCCTTAATGACAACCTATTTTCTTGAATTTCCTAATTGAAAAGGCTGTGATTTTTTTTGAAAACTGGATGACCCACTAAAGTGAAAAAATTGGCTCCAAGAAATTTTTATGATATAAATAATTTGTCTTTCATTCTGAAATATCAATCAAAATTCTATATTAGAATCATTTTGCTAAATAAATTTGGGATTATATTTAAATATTTCAATGTATATTGTTTTAAAAAAGTAGTATTAATTTATATGTTGTCACTTAAAAGATTTACTATTTTTAAATATTAAATAAACGCTATTTTAATAATAAGTAAATATATAGAGTTGAGTCAAACTCGATTCGCGCTCAAATCCATTGAATTTGAGTTAACTCGATGAAAAACTGAAACGACTTAAGTTAGATTGCAAAACTGACGAAAGTAGTAATACTAAGCTCAAAATAATTAGAGTATATATTATAAATAATTAATATGTTATGGGTAAAATAGTAAAATTATATGAACTCGATTAGGCTTGCAAACTTGACGAGACTAGTATTATCGAGCTCGAACTTCAGCCGTTTTTCAGCTTTTTTTTTAGTCAATTATGAGTAGTTTATGAGATGGCACGACTCACTTGCACCCTATTATGAACCATAAGTCCATAACGGATCGTGAAAAGAATCTGACCTAGTTTTCGAAGTCATTATCAAATCGCTCATTGAAACTATGTTTCTGGCCATAACCATGATGATGTGGAATAGACTCAAAATAAATTTTTTACGATCAAAGATCATGCAAAAGGGCGATCGTCGACAGGAGTTGAAACAAACATAACTTTTGGAGTCGAATTCATAATCCTTATTATAATACATTTTTTGAAGTGGAACAATTATTCGAGTTGAATGCATCACGCATGGCATGTTGACTTAAGTGCTCCTCGACCTAAATTCTAACGTTTGATATCCCGTTTGGCATACTTTCTGTTTTGGACTAGGATTTTCAATTTTATGTTATTATGCTTATTTCCTTACCCATTTTTTGGCCATCACAGGGCTTGTTATATTTCATAGCTTGAGTAGTAGACTTTAATATTATTATTCTGAAAAATAAATGTTCTCTATCATACAAAGAACATTTGTCTTTATATTAGTATCTACCATGGTATTAATTATCTATTCACCAAATGACATGCTCCAAACTTATCATGACACTCATGCATTTAACTTAATTAATTATATCATTTCAATGTACATGTTAACAAAACTTGCAAAATATAGAAATGTATTACTACTAGTTTATTAGAGTATGTATCGGTCTTTAATATAATGACAAATTGACAATAGATTGCCTTTAAAAATTAAAAACCACACCAAATATAATGGTAATTTCGCGTATGTATCAACATACAAACTAATTAAACATACAAAAACACTGAATATAAAGTGAAAAACTTATAAATCACAAATTTTTTTTTTTTTTGCCTCTAGTAACCTTATTCGTGTTATCATAATTTATCAATCTACGTTCTCAATTTCAATGCTTCACTATGCTTAGTTTATATCAAAGTTTTATTCTGATGTATATCTCTAAGTGATTAATGTGCTAGATAACATCTTTAATTAACGTCTAATTTTTTAAATTAATACTCTAATTAAAACATTACATTTTGTGAGGAATTTTTAATTTATTATCTTTAAATTTGAAAATACAATTAAAATTATTACACTATATATTTTTTTACATATAAATCTCATATTATCATAAGGAATGTTCTTAAATATAAAAAATATTCTTAAACAAAATTATAGTAGTATAATTATATATTTTAAATATGGATATCAATAATTTGAAATTATAAGTACAATTTTCCCATTAAAATTTTGGCCGGGAGAAATTGGCGCTTTAAGAGAAAATTGGCGCTCACATAATACATATTTTTGCAAGGATCATTCCTTTTGTTCTTCTATAGAAATCCAGCGCATACCCATAGGTTTTGAATCAGGCTTTAAGGAAAAAATTGGCGCCCCAGTTTGTATCTAGCGTACACAAACTTTCGATTGCCACAACCAGTCAATCCCGACGTCGCGACGATCTGCGGGATGCTCTCCGGGTACTTCTTGTTCTTCTATTGCTTCTGAATCTGTGAAATTTGTGTTCTTGTATTTCCACTATTCAATGACATATATGCTATCCTTTTAATTGATAAGAAAAGGGTTATGTTGGATTGATTGAATTTGAACCCCCTTTAATTGATAAGAAAAGGGTTTATTGGATTGATTGAATTTGAACCCCTGCTTAGTTGATAAGAATAGGGTTTTGTTCGGTTGATTGATTTGGACGCCAGTTTATCGGCAGTGTTCTTCGGGGATCGGTTACCGTATATCCCAACAAAGTTTTTATACAGGTCTACCGTCTACATTTGAGTGGAGTCCTTTTGGTGCATAAATATGTATTTTTATTTGGAATTCATTCCTTTTGATTGCTCATTTTATTTTTCTGCTATAAATATAACATGTTCATAGTTTGAGTTGAAAAGGTTTCTTTATGTTGATGTCATCTTTGGTAGTTATATGTCATTTCTTATGCTTCATATCCTTTTATTCGGCACGATTTGTTTGTTTGTCCTTTATCCCTCACATTTGTTAGTAGATTTTTAGAAGTACTTCTAAGCAGCTAAGTTAGACTTTGATGCACATAGTCATGGCTCATGAGAGTTGCATTTTGTGGTACAATTGGTGACAACATGCATAGAATCTTGCAAGTTACGAACAACAGGATGGACTAATTTGGTGAGTGAAATCAGGGTCAAGGATGGACTAATAATCTACATCAAAGGCCTAATGATTGATTAAAGTTTATATGGCTTTCCTCACATGTGGGTTTTGAATAATATTAAGGTCATATAAACAGCTTTGAAATATTGTATCTTATATTCTTTTTTTATCCAAGAATTGTGGCTTATAGTTCGAACCCCTGTTCTTGTCATGAAACTAATCTGAAAATGACATTTTTTTTTTTTTTGCTTAATTAGAAACTGAGACATTGCAGAAACAATAAAAAAAATATGATCATTTATAATTGATGATTTTATGAAGAGTTGAGTTTTTTGAACTGGAGTGACATTAGTATTCTTAAGATCAGTTGCATATCAATACTGGCAATTAGTTTCACAAAAAAGCAAGGAATTCTCTTTGGAATGTCAAATACTCTTGGGTCCTGGCAAAACTGTTGAAGAAACTCATATTGAGAAATCAATGTTCTCTGTCAGAGTGATTTTTTTCTTCTTTTTTGAGGTCATGAACCTTCCTTCTTGAATTCTTAGTTTACAAAATAACCAATTAATGAGAGTAACATTTATATTGCTTTGGTGTAGAAGAATGGATGTGATAGAGAAAACTCGGCACTAGATATGAACTCAAGAAGAACCAAAGAAGAAAATACTATAAAAGAATACCAAATTGGGCCCCAAGGAATAAATTCCTTGTCACAAGCTTTGCAGCTACAATTACAATTATGGTTCTGAATGAATAATCCAATTAAACTAAACTACCCCTATATATACCCTTGCCCACCGAATGTGCAAGCAACATAAAGGCCAATAAGCAGAAAATAACCAACTCCCAGAAAAACCAACTCTCACTAAGAAACAATAACACACACTCATATGCTTCTTCTCACTTCCTCTTTTTCTATCTCTTGTAAACTTTAAACTCTTGACATCTATCAGATTGGATATCTTTTTATATATTAAAGGAAGATACGTCTCTCCTGCTTTCACCATGTGTGTATTTGAGATTGCTTCTACTTTCGTCACGTGTGCATTACAAGAATAGGGAGATGGAGAGACTCAAGTCTCACTCCATTCTCAAATATTGAAGATCTATTCTTGGGGTTCAGTGAAGCGAACGGAAACCTACTCTTCCTGAATTCGAAAAGAAGACCCCAAGAAAATGAATAGGTATGGAGTTTTCGTGTTGCGTCATTTGGGCTAAAATTTGATTGAAATTGAATTTTGTAGTGAACACACCATTTTTTTGATACATCATCACTTTATAATTATAAGTAAATGAGCTGTTGTTCAAAATTCTGTTGTCGGTTATGCATTCATTTGGTTTAATTTTGACTAATATTACATTGCAAATGAAGGAAAAATAATTGGTTGAATTGTCAGTTGGGTTATAAGTGTTGGCGGGGTTACAGTTCTTGGGATTGTACTTTAAAGATGGCTTCTCTATTTATGCATCATGTCAGTGATCCTATATATGTATCTACGACTGGGGAGGGTTTCTTATGTGTCTTCTTTACTTTGTAAACAGGGTTTCAAATTTTTTGGAGAGGTGAAATAAACTATTTTTAGATAAAAACTTTTTTGCATGCTGATAAACCAACTAATGCCCTAAAAAATATATGAGAATGTTTGTTTTTGTTCTTGATTCTCATCATTCCATAATGTGCAAGTATAACAATGAAGTATCTATTAATGTTGCACAAGGTTCACATCAAGAAGATTGATTTTCAATACGCATGCCTGGAAATTGGCACAGAGGACGCTATGTAATGATGTAGGTGTCAAGTTACCTAGTGCAGTAGGTGGTCAAGTTAGTAGTGAATAAACTCCATATGTGTACTGTATTTGGATGTGAAGTTCTTGATTGACTATATGGCTCTTTTCTTGCAAAATATGAGAAACTTACTTCCAATTTTGTTATGAATAATCTATTTATTGAGAAGTACAAAGATTTCATGAAGCTGCCAACACTAATAGGAAAGTAGAAATGAAAAAAAATGGGATTACCCTTTTTCCTGATGTCTAGTAATATAACTAAGGTCCTTTGTTCTCCGGTCTTGTATGTTTTCTGCAAATTAATTTGTTCTAGATTGAAAATAGATATATTAATAGTAAGGCACGAGGAAAAAATGTTTTAGTAAAAATCTCCCAGTATATTTAATGAAAAAAAGGATCAGAAAAGGCTCATCCTTAGAGTACAATAATTAATTTATGATGATTCTGATGTTCTTCTGGCATTTTAGGTATTGTCAATAAATACCTGAATTTCAGGCACCAAATATACTATTTTCTAAGTGGTTTATGCATGATAGTTGGCTCCTAGGTTTTGTTTGTTTTGTTTTTTAAATAACTAGGGACTTGCAAACGAACATGGAATTGGTAGTAATATTCATGTGCAAGATATTGCTATTGTTGGAGGTGGCCCTTGCCTGCTCTTTGGGTAATTGTTACATATCATTTTCCTTTCCAAACAAATTCTGGTATTATTTCTCACATATTTATCTTTTGGTGTTAGTTGTATGGATTTTATAACCATGTAACGTAATACTTTTTTAAAAGACCCTTTATATTCTACCTTATTTTATCGGAATATCTTCCTCTAAATGAGTGAGTTGGACTCATTGTAACTTAGCATAATTCATGGGTAGTAATTAGCATATGACATTTCTACCTTATGTGCTCATTTTAAATTGAGAATCCATATATGTTATTTACTTATTTACCTTCGTGTACTTTATCTTCCAGTTCATCTTATTCATAAAAATCTTCTACCTGGTTCTTTTCTCTAACAATGGTGCTAAAAGATATAACAATTTTAGGTTTGTTATAGTCATAGAACTCATTTGTGAAGAAGTTGTGCTTTTGTCCTCTACATTGATGAATTACTCTTTGCCAATAATATACATGCATTGATTATTTTAACAAAGTTAACCTATACATATACCAGCTCTTAGGGGTCCCTTATTTTGATTGCCCACATGTTAAGAGTGAGGCAATAGGATCTGGGAAACCCCAACTTCATCAACTGCCTCACTAGGTTTTCAACTTTTGAAGTTAGACCATTGTTGCAAATATACTTGCTGATGACCAATGCAAAGTAGTATTTGCTGATTTTTAATAGCTGAAATTAAAGCTTCTGATGATCACATTCTGCATTGTGTCTGAAACATATGCCATTGAAAGTTACCACTTGTTGTAATCACGTGTGCAAATGTTTTCTTTTAAAAGTTTCTATGAGTCTTAATTTATGGTGTGTAGAGTTGTGTGAATGTGTATGAGTTTGAGAGAGAGGGGGTGAGAGACCTTGAGAATATTTCAGGGTAACACCCGTTATAAGAGAAAGATGTAGTATCACAAAGCTCCGGCCTGTCACACAAAGTTGTGGCAAGTTTGGTTCTATTGTTTTCCAGTTTTGGAGCCATATAATAGAAGGGAATGGCACAATTATGTTGAATGTTACAAAAATCGATTTTTGTCATGGTAGAGGCTTTAAAGTGTTGTTGCTTTTAATTCATGGTTCTAAATGAACTTGTCGATACCATTACATAAGAAATGCTTTAGAAACAAGATCTCTCTCAAATAAAGTGTGTATTAAGGCAATTTTATCTATTTCATCATTTTTTATTTTGGCATTACTACATTGAACATGTATGTTGTCAATTTTCAAACATCAGACGGTGAAGTTTAAATTTATAATTTGCGTTCAAATTAAAATGTGATGAGGTAGCGACACCATTTTGGAAAAATACGTTATTCATCTATTAGATTAGTTAATTAATAACAAAATAATTTAATCACTAATATATTAAATAATTAAAACAAATGAACGTTGTGAAATATATTTTTACAATGTAGAATATCATTATTCATTATTTTTAAAATTATCATTATTGTGATGAAAATTTTTGGTTAGTAATTAGTTCAAATACTTAATAACGAAAATAGTTATTGTTGTAAAATTATAATATATTTATGACGTTAAATATTGTTATCAATTAATATTAAAATCATCATCAATTATTCTTTTGATGAAATAATTGTCACTAAATATTTTGGATAATTAATAATGAAAAATATATTTTTTATGACGTCGAATATTGTCACTAGTTATTATTAAAATAGTCACTGATTATTACCGCGATGAAATAATTTTGTCATTAATATTTTGAATAATTAACGACAATAAATAACATTGTCATGAAAACACATCATTTTTATGATGACAAACATCGTCATCAATTATTATTACAATTGTCATTAATTATTATTATGACGAAAGACTTTTATCACTAATTATTTCGAATAATTAGTGACAAAAAATAACATCGTCATGAAAAAATATTTTTATAACGTTGAATATCGTCATCAATTATTATTAAAATCGTCGCCTATTATTTTTGTGACAAAAGAAATTTGTCCCCAACTATTTCGAATAATTAATGACGAAAAATAACATTGTCATAAAAACATATTATTTATGACGTCAAATATCGTCACCAGTAATTATTAAAATCGTCATCGATTATTATTGTGACGAAAACATTTTGTTACTAAATACTTCAATTAATTAATGACGAAAAATAGTATCGTCATGAAAATTTATATTTTTATGAAGTCGAATGTCGTCGCCAATTATTATTAAAATCGTCACCTATTATTATTGTGACGAAAGTTTAACATCGTCAAGAAAATGTATATTTCACGACATCAAATTTCGTCACCACTTATTATTAAAATCGTCACATATTATTATTGTGACATATTTATTAACATTGTCATGAAAGGTAGAAATTTGTGACGAAAAAAATTATAAGTGGTGATGAAATTCAATTTTGTCACAATCTCTAGTATTTTAATGACAAAAAATAAATTTCGTCGCCTTTATATAACAAATTGTGACGATTTTTGTGTCGTCGCAAAAACATTCGTCACAAAATGTATGATTTTCTGTAGTGATACATGATGAAAATGTATATTTGTTGGAGGAAATGAAGTCTCTAAACCAGGCCCAATCCCTAATGGCCACAACAATGAGTGAGCTGAAACCCCAGTGTTTTGATGCTGCCAAAAAGGGGGAAAGAGAAAGAGCTAGAGCAAAAGGTGTCTTGGTGATTGGAGACTCAGACAAGGGAAAAGACAAAACTGCTGAAGCAAAAGGAAAAGAACCTGCAGTGCTAAACTTAGAAGAACTGGATGAAGAAGAGAAATTAGCACTTGCACTAAAGAATTCAATGACCTCAGCACAAGAAGAAAGAATGAGGTTACAGCAGAGACCAGGTGGTGAGGTGTCTGGTTTGGACAAAGATACTGAAGGTGTCCAAACTAGAGGAAAGATCAAGAGGGCAAAAGGAAAGAAAAGACAAGCTGAGACATTTACTGAATTTCCCAACAGCCTTGATCTTCCACCTGAATTCAGAATTGATGAAGGTGAGCCTACATCAAAGAAAGCCAAAGCTGCTGAAGAACCCAAAATTGTTGAAAAGGAAAAGTCTTCTGAACTGGTCAATGTTGCTGAAGATTCCAAATCCACTGAAGATATTGAAGAACTATTTGTTGAAGGTTTTGGACCTGAACCTAAGAAGAAGACAACTGTCCTAGCTCATGATCCATCAAAGTTGTTTCATGAAGGGTATGGCAAAGACCCTGAAACACAACAGAAACTGGCCATGATGAGGGCCCAAGAGAAAATGGATTTGATGGATGAAGCTCAAAGAGCAAGAGATAAGAGAAGAGCAAACTTTCAGAAACCAAGAAGAAGGAGAGCAACTTACAGCAAGATGAAGCCTCAGCTATTAGTCCCAATGGACACCAAATATCCACTCTTGGATAAATGGGTGCCAATCCAGCTGAATGATACATGGGAAGAGGCTAAAAGGGAGTTTGTCTATGACTATTATGTCATTGACAGGTGGAATGGAGGAGATGCCAACTCTGCCTTTGCTGAGTTCATGATAGAATACTACAGAGAGTTGTATCAACAATTACTTGCAGTTGGTGATATTGCAAGAATTGAACTCAATGCTCCAAAACCTATCATCTACATGCCTCCTAAGCTTGAAGGATGGATTGACCAAGCAAGGATCCTGAGGGAGTTCACAGAGATTCTTAAGCTGAACAAGATGACCCTTGGACCCAAAGGAACCAACCAGGATGCCATGGAACTCAAAAAGAGAGTGTGGGCACAATATGGGATGGTGCCACCTAAAGAAGATGATCTCTGAAATGGCTAAGTCTTCCTGACTCTTACATGCTGAAATGGATAAAAACTTAAGTTGGTTGCTAACTTGTGTTTTTGGTCAATTATTCTGAAGATGCTCAAGATGCTGATATGATGTGCTCAGTTACCTAAATGTTGAATGATTTTAGAGTATATCATACTTTTGTAAAATGTGTGCCTAATTGTAATATCTTTCATGCTCTGATAAGTTATCTTCAACTATCAACATGCCTGTAATGTCTTTTATATGAATGATAGTTGAACTACCCTTTTGAATCAAGATACATTATTGCAGAAATCTCTCTATGCCTATCTTTGAAACCTACTTGCAACAAAAACAGTGAATACACTAACACATTTTCTTTCAGGGAAATTGACCTCAGTCATGTCTTCTGAAGATAAATGTAATAGGTGTAGTCAAGTCACTTTTGCATAAATGTATAGGTTTTGGCATCATCAAAAAGGGGGAAATTGTTGGGAATAAAATGAGACATGTTTTGATTAAATACCAAAACCCCCTGAGACATGCCTAAGTCAAGATGATTGTGTTCAAAATGTGTTAGAACACATAGCTTAAGGCTAGATGAGAAGCTGACATGTTAGGCAGCTCTTAGATACTTAGATGCACAATGTGAGGGGGAACCTATGCTTTGAAGATTATCAAGAACAAGTCTCCTCAAGGCTCAAAATCTGGAACAAACACTAAGGACAAGCATACTCTATAGAAAACCAAATGCACTGATCAGGAGAGTTGTCCAGAAGAGTTATTTCTATGCAAGAACAAGATTGTAAAGCTCAAAAGGACAAAATTAGCCAAATGCTCCGATCAGGAGAGTTGTCCAGAAAGAAATATCCAGAAGAGTTGTCTTAGCAATCAAGCCCAAGTGCTCTAAAAGGCTTGAGGTCAACCATACTGAAAGAATGAAGACAACTACATCCTTAAAGAACTACATTGAATCATGCTAAGATCAATTTCAAGAGAAGCAAAGGGTGAGAGCCAAGTCATCTGAAGAAGAGCAAGCCAACCTTGCTGATAAGCAAAACTGCTGATAGTGATCAGGAGAGTTGTCCATTTGATAAGGAATGTTGTCCTATCATTGGATCAACCTTCAGAAGCCATGTCCAAGTCCTAACAAGAAGTCAAACATTGGGAAAGGTGCTGCAGAAAGAAGACAAAATCTTACAAGCCGTTTATTACCCAAATGAGAACATGTCACTATCAAGAAACTGTCTTCCAGTTTGAGGAACAAAAGGAAGACATTTATAGCAATTTGGGGCTGCCTCTCCAACGGGCAAATCCTCAAATTTGTCTATAAATACAGAAGTGTGAAGACCATTTGAAAGCATCCAACTTACCTCAACAGAATCCAACTACTCAAGTATTCTGAAGCTCATAGGACATTCAAGCTTTCAAAGACTATCTTAGTCTTCATACACTTCTTCTAAGCTGAACCAAATTGTATATCCATACACAAGCTTAGAGAGATATCCTATCCTTATACACTGATCTTCATTGTAAAGGATATCTCATTAGTTGGAACCTTACTTCAACCCTTACCCCTTTCAAGTGAGAAAGTGAGAAGGTTGTAGTAGTAGAAGTGGTAGGAGCTGACTGTTGAGAGAAGAACAGTTCAGTTCTGAGTTGAGAAGAGGGTACTAGGACTCTAGACATCCTAGGGATCAATTCACCAAGGAGAGGTGTTATTGATCAAGTGCACCTTAGCACTATAAAATAAGTTAATTCCAAGAGTGAAGGAATTATCCTGTTAAATCAGGGAAAGTGGATGTAGGAGCTTGAGTCTCTGAACCACTATAACCTCCTGTGTTGATTTGCCTTACAAGTACTTACATTCATTCAACACTGCACACAAAACTGATCTTTCAAAGATACATACTCAAAGATTGTGCAAAAACTGTTTTGGACAAGTTCCCTGAAAACTGGACTGTATTGAATTAACCAAGTGATTTCAGAAACTAAAGGAGTCTAAACATAAAGGGCCAACCACTATTCCGCACATATAACTCCCCTAGATAGTTGTTCAACTAAGTACTCAATAGTACTTATTAGTTTGATTATCTTAGTTGAGTTATTCATCTTCAGCAGAGTTGTCCAAGACAACCTTGCTGAGCTCTGGTTTGATCAAAAGTTGAAAAGAATTGCATACAAGTGTATTCCCCCCCCCCCCCCATACACTTGTTATATACTCCTTTCAGGACCAACAAGACAAGAGGGACCAACAGATGTCAAGACAGCTTTCCTAAATGGAAGTCTTGAACAAGAAATCTACATGCGCCAACCCGAAGGCTTCATTGAAAAAGGCCAAGAGAATCTTGTATGCAAGCTTAAAAGGTCAATATATGGACTTAAGCAAGCATCGCGAGCTTGGAATCAATGTTTTGATCAGGTGATACAATCCTATGGATTTGATCAAAATGAGTTTGAGAGTTGTGTCTATAAGAAGTGTATCGGAACTGCCTTGGTATTCTTAGTATTATACGTAGACGACATTCTGTTTATTGGAAACAATAAAAAGGTGTTGACAGACGTGAGGGTATGGTGTTGGTCCTGAAAGGAGTATATAACAAGTGTATGGGGAGGGGAATACACTTGTATGCAATTTTTTGCAACTTTGATCAAACCAGAGCTCAGCAAGGTTGTCTTGGACAACTCTGCTGAAGATGATTAACTCTTCTAAGATAATCAAACTACTAAGTACTATTGAGTACTTAATTGAATAACTATCTAGGGGAGTTATATGTGCGGAATAGTGGTTGGCCCTTTAAGTTTAGACTCCTCAAGTTTCTGAAATCACTTTGGCAATCCAAGACAGTCCAGTTAAGTTTCAGGGAACTTGTCCAAATCAGTTTTGCACAGTCTTTGAATATGTATCTTTTGAAATATCAGTTTTGTGTGCAGTGTTGAATGAATGTAAGTACTTTGTAAGGTAAATCAACACAAGAGTTTATAGTGGTTCAGAGACTCAAGCTCCTACATCCACTATCCCTGATTTAACAGGATAATTCCTTCACTCTTGGAATTAGCTTGTTTTATAGTGCCAAGGTGCACTTGATCAATAACACCACTCCTTGGTGAATTGATCCCTAGGATGTCTAGAGTCCTAGTACCCTCTTCTCAACTCAGAACTGAACTGTTCTTCTCTCAACAGTCAGCTCCTACCACTTCTACTACTACAACCTTCTCACTTTCTCACTTGAAAGGGGTAAGGATTGAAGTAAGGTTCCAACTAATGAGATATCCTTTACAATGAAGATCAAGGTGTAAGGATAGGATATCTCTCTAAGCTTGTGTATGGATATACAATTGGGTTCAGCTTAGAAGAAGTGTTTGAAGACTAAGATAGTCTTTGACAGCTTTGAAAGCACTTTGACTTGTAGGATAGTTGGATATTCTTGTCAAGGTTGAGGTGCTTCAATGGTCTTCACACTCCTTGTATTTATAGACAAAATGGAGATTTGCCCGTTGGAGAGGCAAACCCAAATTGCTATAAATGTCTTCCTTGAGTTCTTCAAACTGGAAGACAGATTCTTGATAATGACATGTCCTTATTTGGGTAATAAACGGCTTGTAAGACTTTGTCTTCTTTCTGCAGCACTTTTCCCAATGTTTGACTTCTTGTTAGGACTTGGACATGGCTTTTGAAGGTTGATCCAATGATAGGACAACATTCCTTATCAAGTGGACAACTCTCCTTATCACTATCAGCAGATTTGCTTATCAGCAAGGTTGGCTTGCTCTTCTTCAGATGACTTGGCTCTTTCCTTTTCTTTTACTCCAAGTTGATCTTAGCATGTTTCAATGGAGTTCTTTAGGGTATGGTTGTCTCTAGCTTCTTCAGCATAGTTGACCTTCAACCTTTAAAGCATCTGTTCTTATTCAATCTTGCTAAGACAATTCTTCTGGACAACTCTCCTGATCAGCATACTTGATCTTTTGGCATCAGGGCTTTTCACATAGAGTTGACCTCTCTGGAAAACTCTCCTGATCATAATATTTAATTAATCTTGTCCTTTTGAGCTTTGCAATCTTCTTCTTGCATGGTGATAACTCTTCTGGACAACTCTCCTGATCAAGGCCTTTGGTTTCACATGGAGTTTTCTTGTCCTTAGAGTTTGTTCCAGACTTTGAGCCTTGAGGGGACTTGATCTTGATCACTTTGAAGTCATGGGTTCCCCCTCAACTTGTGCATCTAATCATCTAAGAGCTGCCTAACATATCAGCTTCTCATCTAGCCTTATGCTATGTGTTCTATCACATTTTGAACACAATCATCTTGACTTGGGCATGTCTCAGGGGGTTTTGGTATTTAATCAAAACATGTATCATTTTATTCCCAACAATTTCCCCCTTTTTGATGATGCCAAAACCTACACATTCTGTGCAAAAGTGACTTGTCTACACCTATTACATATATCTTCAGAAGACATGACTGAGGTCAATATTCCTGAAAGGACAATGTGTTAGTGTATTCACTGTTTTTGTTGCAAGTAGGTTTCAAGGATAGGCCTAATAGAGAGATTTTTGCAATAATGTATCTTGATTCAAAGATGGTTCAACTATCATTCATAAAAAGTCATTATAGGCATGTTGATAGTTTGAAGATAACTTATCAGAGCATGAATTCAAGATAACATTTTACGACAAATACACTCTAAACACATGATCAGAGCAAAACAACTTCTTCAAGTAACAGAGCTAATACAAAATATTTCAGATATCAAAATAGAGCACATCTATTCTTGTATCAGAGCAATCTAAACCATATCAAAGCAAACAACATATCAGCAGGTTTGTCCAATACTTCAGCAGATTTGACCACATAGCAAAAGATATCTTCAGGTAAGACAGTTTTTCATCCAGAAAGAGTCAGAAGACTTAGCCATTCTTAGAGATCATCCTCAGGAGGTGGCACCATCCCATATTGTGCCCACACTCTCCTCTTGAGTTCCATGGCTTCCTGGTTAGTTCCTTTTGGTCCAAGGGTCATCTTGTTCAGCTTCAGAATTTCTGTGAACTCCCTCAGAATCCTTGCTTGGTCAATCCATCCATCAAGCTTTGGAGGCATTTATATGATAGGCTTGGGAGCATTGAGTTCAATTCTTGCAATGTCAGCAGCTGCAAGTAGTTGTTGATACAACTCTCTGTAGTATTCTATCATGAACTCAGCAAAGGCAGAGTTGGCATCTCCACCATTCCATCTGTCAATGACATAGTAGTCATAGACAAACTCCCTTTTAGCCTCTTCCCATGTATCATTCAGTTGAATTGGCACCCATTTATCCAAGTGTGGATATTTAGTGTCCATTGGGACCAAAAGCTGAGGCTTCATCTTGCTGTAAGTTGCTCTCCTTCTTCTTGGTTTCTGAAAGTTAGCTCTTCTCTTGTCTCTTGCTCTTTGTGCTTCCTCTAACAGATCCATTTTCTCTTGGGCCTTCATCATGGCCAGCTTCTGTTGTGTTTCAGGGTCTTTGCCATACCCTTCATGAAACAGCTTTGATGGATCATTCAATACTACAATCTTTGTCTTCTTGGGTCCAGGTCCAAAGCCTTCTTCATATAAGACTTCCACATCTTCAGTAGCTTTGGTACCTTCAGCAATGTTGACCATTTCAGAAGATTTGTCTTTTTCAGCAGTTTTGGGCTCTTCAGCAGTTTTGGCTTTCTTTGATGTAGGCTCATCCTCATCAATTCTGAATTCAGGTGGAAGATCAAGGCTGTTAGGAAAGTCAGTGAATGTCTCAACTTGCCTTTTCTTTCCTTTTGCCCTCTTGATCTTTCCTCTAGTTTGGACACCTTCATCACCTTTGTCCAAACCAGACACCTCACCACCTGGTCTTTGTTGTAACCTCATCCTTTCTTCTTGTGCTGAGGCCATAGAATTCTTTAATGCAAGTGCTAATTGCTCCTCTTCATCCAATTCTTCCAAGTTTAGCACTGCACGCTCTTTTCCTTTTCCTTCAGCAACTTTGTCTTTCCCTTTGATTGGGCTCCCAATCACCAAGGCACCTTTTGCTCTAGTTCTTTCCCTTTCCCCCTTTTTGGCAGCATCAAAACACTGGGGTTTTAGCTCACTCATAGTTGTGGCCATTAGGGATTGGGCCTGGTTCAGGGACTTCATCTCCTCCAACAAATATACATTTTCATCATGTATATTCTGCATCCTATCACTGCTCAAGCTAAGGAAAGCTAGAACAGGCTTCATCTTTTGTTGAACAACCTCTTCCAAGGTTGCTTTCAGGGATGCATCCAGTTGGGCTTTGAGAAGCTCAGTGAGGTTGGCCACTGCACCTTCAGCAATGTTGGCCAATACCTCTTGGGAAAATTTTTCAGAGGCTGCTTTCACCATAGCTAGCCTTTGCTCTTCAGCTCTTTTCTTTTGTAATGCAGTCTTCTTTCCAAGAGCTTGCTTGACAGTTAGCCTGAGAGCCTTGACATTGGCATTATGATTGTCTCTCAGCAACTTTTGTTCTTTCTTGACCTCCTCTGAGATGGCTTCCATAGTGGATTTGGCATTTTGTACTTCAGTGGAAATGGTTTGGAGGCCAGTTTCCACACCACTAATCCTTGCTTCCAGAGTTGGTAGCACAACATCTTCAGAGCCAGTGAGCCTCATTTCTACAGATGCTAGGGTCCTTCCTTGCTCATTCAATGCTCCTGAAGTTTCAGCATGAGCAGATTGAACTTGATGAGCCAAGAAATCCAGCTTTTCTGATTGCATTCCAAGTAGGGCTTGAGCTGAGCCTGAATCTACTTGGATAGGTGCATCTGTTAAGAACTCATCTGCAAAAATTTGGTCAAGAGAAATACCTGCAACATTAGACAGATCAAACAAGTTAAAAAATAGACACTCATCACACTCAATTTCTTTTATATAAGACTCTGATACATCAGCAGCCTTCTTCTCATTTTCAACTCTTTCTTTTCTCCCTTCTTTGATAATTTCCTTACTTAAAGGAACAGGCCTCCTCTCATCAAGAGATTCCTGAAGTTCAGATTTGACTTCAAGAATAGCCTGCCCTTCCTCACTTATATCACCCTCATTTGGTGGTACACTCACTATCCTAGTGATCACCACATATCTCTCATCTACTACTCCCTCTGATTTTTCCACTAACTTCTCCTTTTCAACTCCTTCTCCTAAACCTGCAACATCTTCACCTTCAACAAGGTTCAAAGATGGTAGTTGTGGGGAGATCACAGTGCTTATATCAACAGCCACTGAGTCATCCTGAATGATTAAGGGCTGATCAGTGTCCAACTCTTCTGACATTGAATAGGCCTTAATCAAACTAGCCTCTAGCATAGGAACCTCAACATCTTTAGGTTGTGCCTTGGGTTCAGAAGAACCTTCATTGGCAGATGTGTCTTTGGTTGTGTTACCACCCTTGGTCAACACCTCTGAAGATACATAGCCTTTCCTATGATAGGTTCTAGGAGGGTTTGATAGTCTATCTGCTACAGAAGACTTGGGTTGAGAAGGTTCAGGGAGGTTGGCTTGAGGGGTTTCAGGAGGGTTGGGGTTTGAAGGATTTGAGGGATCATCAGGGGAATCATCATCATTTGAGCTACTGTCAGGGTGTTTGATTCCCTTAGCTTTCCTTTCTTTCTCCTCCTCAATTTTACCAGCTACTAGCTTTGCAAAACTTTCCTCATCAATGGGAAGTCTTGTCTTTGAAACTCCAGCAAAGCGTAGCAATCTGTTCTCCTCTATTTGCCACCAGTTTGCACCCTTATCTTGGATGACTTGTGATATCTCCATCATAGACTTGTCTTTTACATCAACAAGCATCCTTAGATCATGAAATGTCTTCTGAATTCTTGGAAATTCAGCAAGTTGTGGATACAAACTGTCCACAGTAGCTTTTGCTCCTCCTTTGAGCATACTTTCAAAAGTATACTCCTCCTCATCACCACTTGAATGGGGACTTTGGGTTATAGGGGAGTTGGCTCTGGGTTCTCCTAGAGTGGCTTCAGGGAGGTTTAATTCAGGGATGTTGGCTTCAGAAGGGTTTGGTGCAGTAGAAGGTGCTTCAGTTGCTTTTGAGAGCAATGGGTCTGAAGGGGCTTTACTCAGGGGGGTTGGCTCATTGAGTGCATGTTCTAAGAGCTTTGAATAATTGAGCATGGATGAGTCAAGGGGAGACAGGAGTCTTGTCTCATCTACTGCTAAATCTGCAAGCACATCAATGCCACTTCTTTGCACACTCCCTTCTGGAGAGTATCTCTTAGTGAGATCTACAGGGGTAATGGGTTGGTTGGAAGGGGTAACATGGGTTTCAGGGGAGTTGGGCTCAGGATTCTGAAACTCAGGGATGTTGGCCTCTAAAGGTTGACCTTCAGGGATCTTGGATTCTGGAGTTCCAGAACCAGATGAGTTGGTCCTTGACCTAGATTTGGTCCTGCTTTCAGCTCTGCTCTCTCTTAGAGCCAATTGTAGTGACCTTTCTTCCTGCAGCTCCAACACTTTCTCAGTAGGCTTGACCCTTCTCTTGCTGGCCCTACTGCTCCCACTTCCTTCACCTTCCTTCTCAGGGACAACTTCCTTGATCCTCTTATCTCCTTTCTTCTTCTGCCTTGTCTCATTATACTTCAACCTCAACTCTTCTGAGTGGTCAGAAGGCACACTTACTCCCTCTTCTGCCACTTCATCAACTTCAGCTGATGCTCCTGAGGCTTCTCCTGAAGATAATTGAGACATTTTCCTTGTCTTGACAGCCCTGGCCTTTGTTCTCTTCTTCATCTTAGGCTTTTCTTCAACCTGTTCTTCAGCAGGTTTGGCCATAAGCATCCTCCTTTGCTCAGTTTTCTTGCTGAGCTTCCTGAACAGGATCTTTTGGGCTGGAATGGGCTTTGCAAATGTTTGCATCTGAGAGTAATGGGAGAATCTCTCAATTAACAAGCTTGCCCTAGTGCAATACTTGAGTTTCCCTTCTAGCACAACTTTGTTGTGAGCTTTCACTTTGAATTTAGCCTTTTCCTTCATCATTTCAGACATGATAAAGGTTCTCCAATCAAATTTTATGCCTTTGTCACTGGCATCAATCACAGCAGCCATGATTCTGATTCTTGGATGGCTGACCTGCTCCAAGCTTCCAGTGTTGCTCAAGAAACTCTTAGCAACTACCTCAAAGAGGTTGAGAAATTTTGGCTTGAGAGTCTTCTTGTTTTGAGTTGAAGAAATGGGGCCTGGAACCAATAGCCATTCTTGAGCTATTTCATCTTCATGGCCAGTACCATAAACTTCTGGATTCCTTCCCTCATAAGGCAATCCAAAGGCTCCTTCAATATCTTCTGAAGAGAATTTAACTCTATGAAATCTCTCTTCTTCCTCTCCTTCTGCAGTATATGACAGCCTTGTGGAAACCTCACCATCTGCAGGTAGACCTCTCCACTTGAGAAAGGCAAAGAATTCAGCCATGTTACCTTCCAAGCATGAACTTGGTCTTTCCTCCATGAACTTTTGTAGACCAGCTCTTCTCAACCATCTTAGAGTTGGTGTAATTTCAGGATCCTCACTCTCAAAGGATACTATGGGCTCAAAATGAAGGTTGCTTTTGTTGCTCAGGTAGCTAAAATCAAGGTCTAGAGCCTTGTTGGAGAAATCAATGAGCATCTCTGGTCTAACTTTGGGGGCCATTTGAGAATTGCAGAGAAAAGTTTGATAAAGATTGAGAGAGTTTGAAGAAATTTAGAGCTAGGGTTTCGAATACTTGGGAAGAAGTGTTGGTGGAGGATCTTAAGACTTGTGAATATTCTAAAAAGAATGTTTGTCAATGAGTTGGTGAAGTCTTGTTGCAATTCAAAGGTGAACAAAAATGGAAATCCAAAATGGACGGCTAAGATGAATTTCAGGGGAGTTGTCCATTTTTGATCCAATGGTCAAAAACCAATGTAACAGTGAAAGAACTGTTTTATTCAAAACGTGGGTGGTTTTTAATGTTTGTTTAAGGCTGGGGGTTTTTCGAGATAGATCATGTCCCAAAAGGTTTAATGCAAACAAGAGTTAAATCTTAGCATTTAATGCATGGAAAGTGACCTTTTGGGTGGGAGACAAATTAAATCCCAGAAAGGTGAAAACTGTATTTCAGTGGGACAGATTTCGAAATAGGCATTGATCACCAAAAATAGGTGCTTATCATACCAAGATTTGGTTTGATAGCCAAGACAACTTATCTGACCCTACATGGACAAGTGTCCTGAAGAGCTGTGGACAAGTGTCCTGAATTTCAAGAGACAAGTGTCCTGAAGAAGTAAGGTCATCTTTTCTGAGTTTCAGTAGACTTGACCAAGTCTGCTGAATTTTGAGTTTATTTTCCCCCTTAGTGAATGAGCTTCTTGGAACTCATTTGTCCAACTTCCCTGGATCAAGAAGTCCCAACTCTGCTGATAATTCCAGGAACCTTGCCTCTGCAAGTGGCTTAGTTAGTATATCAGCTTTTTGATGACCTGTGTGGATCTTCACTAACTTAATGTCCTTCTTCTCCACATGATCTCTAATGAAGTGATGCTTGATGTCCACATGTTTGCATCTTGTGTGCAGGACAGGATTTTGTGATATAGCAATGGCACTATTGTTATCACAGAATATTGGCACTTCAGTAGAGTTGACTTTGTAGTCTCTGAGTTGTTGTCTCAGCCAAAGGATTTGAGCACAACAACTTCCAGCAGCAACATATTCAGCTTCAGTGGTGGAGGTAGCCACTGTGTTTTGCTTCTTGGAGAACCAAGATATGAGTTTGTTGCCTAAGAATTGACAAGTTCCTGAAGTGGATTTTCTGTCAATTCTGCATCCTCCATAATCAGCATCTGAGTAGCCAGTTAACTCAATATTGTCATCAGCAGGGTACCAAAGGCCTAGATTTTCAGTGCCTTTGAGATACCTCAAGATCCTCTTTGCAGCCTCAAGATGGCTTTTCTTAGGATTTGCTTGAAACCTTGCACATACACCTACTGCAAAGGTGATGTCAGGCCTGCTGGCAGTGAGATAGAGGAGTGATCCAATGATTCCTCTATACTCAGTGGAGTTGGTTGGAACACCACTTTCATCAGGATCCATCTTCCAATTAGTATTCATTGGGATCCTCACTGGCTTGCTTGATGTACACCCAAATTTCTTGATCATCTCTCTTGTGTACTTGGCTTGGTTGATGAAGATTCCTTCTTTAGATTGCTTGACTTGTAGACCCAAAAAGAAGTTCATCAACCCCATCATGGACATCTCAAACTTGCTTTGCATGAGCTTGGAGAATTTCTCACACAGCTTCTCATTAGGGGATCCAAAAATTATGTCATCTACATAAATTTGGACAAGCAAGATGTCCTCTCCTTCAGAGATTCTGAAGAGAGTTCTGTCCACAGTTCCCTTGGTGAATCCATGATCCAATAGGAACTGTGACAATGTATCATACCAAGCCCTAGGGGCCTGTTTGAGTCCATATAGAGCCTTCTTCAGCCTGTATACTCGGTTTCCAATCTCAAAACCTGGTGGTTGCTCCACATAGACTTCTTCTTTCAAGACTCCATTCAGGAAGGCACTCTTGACATCCATTTGGTACACTTTGAACCTCTTGTGGGCTGCATAGGCTAGGAAGAGCCTTATTGCTTCTAGCCTTGCCACAGGTGCAAATGTCTCATCATAGTCAATGCCTTCATGCTGGCAGTAACCTTTTGCCACTAGTCTTGCTTTGTTTCTGACAATCACATCATTTTCATTCTTTTTGTTCTTGAACACCCATTTGGTTCCAATAACATCTTGATGTGAAGGTCTATCAACCAGCTCCCATACTTCATTTCTGGTGAATTGGTTGAGCTCTTCCTGCATTGCTGTGATCCAACTGGCATCCTGAAGTGCTTCATCAATGTCTTTTGGTTCCTGTTCTGACAAGAAACAACAAAACATAGCACTTTCACCATGAAACTTTCTGGTTCTGACTCCTATACTTGGGTCACCAAGTATCAGATCAGTAGGATGGTCATATAACCAAGTCCTTCTTTTTCTGATTCCTTTAGTAGAGTTGTCCTCTACTGAGGTTGAGTCATTTTGATCATAAAATTCAGGATAATTTAGTGCAGGATCTAATTCAGGATCATAATCAGGGGTGTTGTCCTCAATGTCAGGGACATTGGTATTTTCAACATTTTGAGTTCCCCCTTGATTATTTGACTCATTAACTACCTCAGCAGGATCTGCTTCTTCATTGGTAGTTGTTACCTGGATGTGAACTGGGATTGGCTCATTCAGTTCACCATTTTCATCAATAGGGTTTGTCTCAGGAAGATTGCCTTCAGGATAGTTGTCCAATGTGATATGTTCAGGCAGATTGGCTTGGACAACATCTGTGAATTCAGTGTCCTTGTCTTTTAGACTCAATCTGGTTGTCCTCTGTGTGATTTCTTCAGGTTCCAAACTGTCATTCCTGATCTCAAAGATAGACTCATCAAACACAACATGAGGTGTTTCTTCCACAATAAGGGTTTTCTTGTTGTAGACTCTGAAGGCTCTACTGATTTGAGAATATCCAAGGAATACTCCCTCATCAGCTTTACTATCAAAGGCTTTCAATTGTTCTTTCCCATTGTTGTGTATGAAACATTTACAACCAAATATATGAAAATATGACACTTTAGGTATTCTTCCTTTCCATAGCTCATAGGGGGTTTTGCCTTGCCCCTTGGTGATCAAACATCTATTTTGAGTATGACATGCTGTGTTTATGGCTTCAGCCCAAAACCTCTTAGGTAAATTTGAATCAGCAATTAAAGTTCTAGCAGCTTCTTTTAAGGTTATATTCCTCCTTTCTGCAACTCCATTTTGCTGAGGAGTTCTAGCTGCTGAGGTTTCATGAGCTATACTATTAGATGTGCAATACTCATTGATGTATGAATTTATGAACTCAGTGCCTTTATCAGATCTTATCTTGATAATGCTAAGGCTTTTCTCATTTGACAGTCTCTTAAGAAGTTCAGGTAGTTTGACTTGTGTTTCCTTCTTATTAAGGAGAAATACTACCCAAGTGAACCTAGATAAGTCATCTACTACAACCAATGTGTATCTTCTACCATTTATGCTTGAAGGGGTAATTGGTCCAAACAGATCCATATGTAGAAGTTCAAGTACCCTTTCAGTAGAAATGACTGGTTTACCTTTGAATGAGGCTTTAATCTGTTTTCCTTCTTGACATGGCTTACACACATGTTCTTTTATGAAAACCTCATTAGGCAGTCCTTTAACTAATGCATTTCTAGCAAGTTTATTCATAGATTTGAAGTTCAGGTGGTTTAGCCTCTTGTGCCATAACCAACTTTGTTCACTAGTACTTTTAGCAATGAAGCATGCAGCATCAGTAGACTTGTCCCAGTCTGCGAAATACACATTTCCCTTCCTAGTTCCAGTCAGTAAGGTTTGTTGAGTTTTATCCTTAATTAAACATTTTCCACTTGAGAACTCAACTTTAAAATTTTTGTCACAGAATTGACTGATACTTAGGAGATTATATTTGAGACCAGCTACATAAGATACATTGGTTACTTTGATGTTACCAATCATCAAAGTACCATAACCTTTTGTTGTTGCTTGTGAGCTGTCTCCAAAAGTGACATTTGGGCCTTCTTTTTCAATAAAATCAGTGAGGAGTTCCTTGTTTCCAGTCATGTGCCTTGAGCATCCACTGTCAAGATACCATGCTGTCTTTTTGTTCATGCTCCTCTTCTTGTGGCCCACTGGTACCTGCAATTAGATAGGTTTAGGTACCCTTTGAGTTTTGGGTCCTGAGAGGTTAGCTGTACCTTTAGGAACCCGAACTTGCCTAATCACCCTGATTGATTCAAGGTGGCTAAGTTGTTTTCCTTGTGTATCAACATACACTGTCTTTCCCTTAAATGCCTTTGGGAAAGTATGTGTGAATGTGTTAACTCTGTAAGTTTCAGGGGAGTTGTCAATTCTCCTGAACTTATGGGTCCTTTGTGCATCTTGATGAAATCTTTGAGGAAAGGCATTTTTATGACCATTACCCTTTGGCATGAAGGGTTTTGGTTGTCTCATTTTATTTTGCCTTTGAGGATAGTTGTCCTTAGGTCTATTCAGCTGAGGTTTTCTCAGATGAGTTGGCCTAGGCTGATTATACCTTGGATAACTTCTCTGAACATTGTTCAGGAGAGTTGCCCTTCCATTGGGTCTACTCTGCTGACCAACATTCCTCTTGTGTTCAGGAGCCTTGACCTTTTCCAAAGGTTTGGGCCTAGTCTCCTGAAGCACTAGAGTAGGCATTTCATTCATTTTGCCCTTTCCTTTGTTCAGTGGTTGAATTATTTCATTTTCATCTTGTTGTGCCACTGATTTAACAAAGATTTTCTTAGTGTTACTTATAGAGGCAACACTAAGACAAGGTGAAGATTCAAATGGATCAAAACCTAATCCACTTCTTTGAGCCATAGGTCTTTGATAACTCTGAATTTCCTCTATTGCTCTAGAGGACTTGTTCAAAGCAGACATCTTTAGTTTCAGGCTCTCTTCACTTGATTTAAGAATATCATATTCATGTGAGAGATTTTCAAACTTAGCATTTAGAATTTTTAGTTCAAAGTCTTTTCTTTTCTGAGAAAGTAGTTGATTGTCAATCTCCTTTTGTTGGTCAACTATCCTGAGATTTGCTTCCTCAAGCTCTCTCAAGGCTTGTTGATATAACTCAGTAGATTTGACATCAACAGCTATCTCAGAGTTTTTGGTAAGTTCAATAGCCAATCTTTCATTTTCTCTCACACAGTTATCATGAAATTCTTGTAATCTAGTGAAATCTTCCATCAACTTCCCAAAGGAAAGTTTCAAGTTGACTTCACTAGTGTTCTGTGATAAAAATGATGGTGAGCTAGAGGTGGAGGATACCTCATCATCCTCAAGAGCCATGTTGCACACATCATCATCATCATCATCATTGTTTGAGAACAGTCCATCAGAAGAGTTGAAGCTTTCAGCACTATCAGATTCTTCACCAGCCATCATGGCCTTTCTATTTGTGAACTTTCTGTCTCTTTTAGCTTGCCTCTCTCTTCTTTCTTTAGAGCTTAGTTCAGGGCAATCATACTGGAAGTGCCCTTTCTTTTTGCAGTTGTAGCACAGGTCTTCATCATCATCCTTCTTGGATTCATCTCTTCCTTTTGATGATGAAGGGTCAGCTCTACTGGACCTTCTTCTATCAGAGTACTTGTCCTCTGATCTCTTCTCTTCAGGCTTTTTGTCCTTGGCCTGATCTTCAGGGGAGTTGTATCTTCTCCTGAATTTGTTGTCTTGGTAGAATTTCTTGTATCTACCAAACCTTGTGTTCAGCTTGTCAAACCTTCTAGCCATCAAGGCTAGTTCTTCCTTCATTTCAGTCTTAGAGACTGACTTTGATGATCTGGGAGTGGGTTGCATTTCAGGTTCAGCAATTTTGGCTTTGAATGCTACTCCCTTAGTAGGATTTGAAGGTTCCTCAACAGGTTTTCTTCTATTGAGGTCGAACTCATAGGCTTTGAGTTCTGAGAAGATTTGTTGCATGGGCATGGAGGAGAGATCCTTGGTATTCTGCATCATTACAGCATAGACATCCCACTTTTGAGTGAGACTTCTCAAGATCTTTAGTCCAACTTCTCTCCTGGAGTACACTTTGCCCAATGAGTTGATTTCATTCATCACATCAGTGAATCTACCAGCAAATTTTTCAATGGACTCATCAGCCTCCATTGAGAACTGCTCAAACTTTTGCACAGCAACATGGAGCTTATTCTCCTTGATCTTTTCTGTACCCTCACACATCTCAGCAAGAGTATCCCAGATTTCTTTGGCTGTGGTGCAATGGTAGACTCTTCCCATGACTGCATCTGGAATTGTTTGATAGAGGGTATTCATGGCAAGATAATTTAGATTATCTTTCCTCTTTTCATCAGCAGTGAAGTCATCCTCATCCTTGGGAATCAGTTCCCTTACATCTGCTCTTTGCTCATCTGTTACCCTGGGGTTAGTTTGGGTAAGCACAAAAGGTCCTCTTGTGATTACTCTTAACGTGTCAGTATGAAGAGATGCAAGATGAGCCCTCATTCTAATTTTCCAGAAATCATAGTTGTCTATTGAGAACATGGGCAATTTATGATGTGAAATGTGATTGACTGGATTTGTGGCCATGTTGTCCAATCCTTGAACAACAGGTGGAGGAACAGCATTGTTGTTGGCCATATCTCAAGAATAATCAGTTAGTCAACAAGTAATAGATTTCAGATAGAGACCAGTTCAGTGACCACACAGATATGTGAATTTTGAAAACCAAGATGGATTTTCAGAGGCAGTGGTCTTTGAACCCCTGCTCTGATACCACTTGTTGGTCCTGAAAGGGTATATAACAAGTGTATGGGGGGGGATACACTTGTATGCAATTTTTTGCAACTTTGATCAAACCAGAGCTCAGCAAGGTTGTCTTGGACAACTCTGCTGAAGATGATTAACTCTTCTAAGATAATCAAACTACTAAGTACTATTGAGTACTTAATTGAATAACTATCTAGGGGAGTTATATGTGCGGAATAGTGGTTGGCCCTTTAAGTTTAGACTCCTCAAGTTTCTGAAATCACTTTGGCAATCCAAGACAGTCCAGTTAAGTTTCAGGGAACTTGTCCAAATCAGTTTTGCACAGTCTTTGAATATGTATCTTTTGAAATATCAGTTTTGTGTGCAATGTTGAATGAATGTAAGTACTTTGTAAGGTAAATCAACACAAGAGTTTATAGTAGTTCAGAGACTCAAGCTCCTACATCCACTTTCCCTGATTTAACAGGATAATTCCTTCACTCTTGGAATTAGCTTGTTTTATAGTGCCAAGGTGCACTTGATCAATAACACCACTCCTTGGTGAATTGATCCCTAGGATGTCTAGAGTCCTAGTACCCTCTTCTCAACTCAGAACTGAACTGTTCTTCTCTCAACAGTCAGCTCCTACCACTTCTACTACTACAACCTTCTCACTTTCTCACTTGAAAGGGGTAAGGATTGAAGTAAGGTTCCAACTAATGAGATATCCTTTACAATGAAGATCAAGGTGTAAGGATAGGATATCTCTCTAATCTTGTGTATGGATATACAATTGGGTTCAGCTTAGAAGAAGTGTTTGAAGACTAAGATAGTCTTTGACAGCTTTGAAAGCAGTTTGACTTGTAGGATAGTTGGATATTCTTGTCAAGGTTGAGGTGCTTCAATGGTCTTCACACTCCTTGTATTTATAGACAAAATGGAGATTTGCCCATTGGAGAGGCAACCCCAAATTGCTATAAATGTCTTCCTTGAGTTCTTCAAACTGGAAGACAGATTCTTGATAATGACATGTCCTTATTTGGGTAATAAACGGCTTGTAAGACTTTGTCTTCTTTCTGCAGCACTTTTCCCAATGTTTGACTTCTTGTTAGGACTTGGACATGGCTTCTGAAGGTTGATCCAATGATAGGACAACATTCCTTATCAAGTGGACAACTCTCCTTATCACTATCAGCAGATTTGCTTATCAGCAAGGTTGGCTTGCTCTTCTTCAGATGACTTGGCTCTTTCCTTTTATTTTACTCCAAGTTGATCTTAGCATGTTTCAATGGAGTTCTTTAGGGTATGGTTGTCTCTAGCTTCTTCAGCATAGTTGACCTTCAACCTTTAAAGCATCTGTTCTGATTCAATCTTGCTGAGACAATTCTTCTGGACAACTCTCCTGATCAGCATACTTGATCTTTTAGCATCAGGGCTTTTCACATAGAGTTGACCTCTCTGGACAACTCTCCTGATCATAATATTTAATTAATCTTGTCCTTTTGAGCTTTGCAATCTTCTTCTTGCATGGTGATAACTCTTCTGGACAACTCTCCTGATCAAGGCCTTTGGTTTCACATGGAGTTTTCTTGTCCTTAGAGTTTGTTCCAGACTTTGAGCCTTGAGGGGACTTGATCTTGATCACTTTGAAGTCATGGGTTCCCCCTCAACTTGTGCATCTAATCATCTAAGAGCTGCCTAACATATCAGCTTCTCATCTAGCCTTATGCTATGTGTTCTATCACATTTTGAACACAATCATCTTGACTTGGGCATGTCTCAGGGGGTTTTGGTATTTAATCAAAACATGTATCATTTTATTCCCAACATATGGTTGTCAAAACAGTTTGATATGAAGGATTTAGGAGAAGCTGGTCACATCCTTGGGATTAAGATTATTCGAGATCGCCAGAAAAGGATGATATGCTTATCCCAAACGTCATACATAGACACTATTTTGAAACGATTCAGCATGCAAAATTCCAAGAAAGGATTTGTTCCTTTCAGACATGGAATTCATCTATCTAAAGAGATGTGTCCTAAGACACAAAAGGAGATGGATGAGATGAGAAACATTCCATATGCGTCGGCAGATGGAAGCCTCATGTATGCAATGCTGTGCACGAGACCGGATATTTGTTTTGCTGTAGGCATGGTAGCAAGATATCAAAGTAACCCAGGGAAAGAACATTGGACTGCAGTTAAAAACATTCTCAAGTATCTAAAAAGAACTCGAGATAGAATGTTAGTTTATCAGTCAAACAGTTTGTTCCCTGTGGGTTATACGGACTCAGATTTCCAATCAGACATGGATTCTAGAAAATCTACCTCGGGTAGTGTGTTTTGTTTGGGGGGTGGAGCCATGACATGGAGAAGTGTGAAGCAGAAATGCATCGCTGATTCTACCATGGAAGCCAAATATGTAGCTGCTTGTGAAGCAGCGAAAGAAGCGGTTTGGCTTAAGAACTTCTTAGTGGACTTAGAAGATGTGATTCCGAATTTGCCCAGCAGTATCACTATTTATTGCGATAATGCTGGAGCAGTTGCAAATTCAAGGGAACCAAGAGCCCACAAGGCAAGCAAACACATTAAAAGGAAATACCATCTTATACGAGAAATCGTTAAGAGAGGAGACATAGTGGTGGCAAAGATCGCATCGGAAGACAACCTAGCTGATCCTTTCACAAAGGGTCTGCCTCAGAGTACATTCGAGAGACATGTGGAAGGAATGGGGGTCAAGTGCGTTGCCAAGCTGCTTTGAGTATAAGTGGGAGAATTTAATAGGACATGTAGAACATGGACGTGCTGTAGTATACTTAAAAGCAGACTTTGAGTATAAGTGGGAGATTGTTAGGGTTATACTGGCAAGTATGCTTTTAGTGCTACTTATGTATACAAACTGATTCTTGCACTTATAAATGAGAATAATATTTTTATCACTGGTTGCTTTAAATATAATGAATGTTAATTATTTATTGCATAAACATTCAGATGTATTTTACATTGTAGACAATGTGGTGTGTAGAAGATCACAGAAGATCACATTGTCAGTTCCTTGTATATAAGTACAATTGATTCACAACTTAGATGGAATTGAACAATCCATTGGTAGAAGTTGAGGTGTAAGGCTTGGATTGGTTTATCTTGACCAAGAGATTACACTAGTGCATTATGATGTGCTGAATATGACCTACAGAGAGGTAATTCTTCTAGACTGACTTAAGGAATGAAGAATTAGACCTCAGTGGTTGTTGATTTCTTAATCTCTGTCACTTAAATGGGATTGTCTGTAGTTAAGAAGTATTGTTTTGATTTATTATGGGTAAAGAATCAATTTGATTCAATACTTTGTATTTTGGGCAATATTATTAATTACAGGACATATTGCCAAAATTAATACAGAGAATCGTGTCTTGGAGTGTCAAGTTGATTATGTCCCCTTGGTGGGCTCAGAAGGTTTATCATATCAAATCTGATCCGTGGAATTTATTTCCGGTATGATAATAATGTTGAGCTGTCCTTACTCCGAGGAATAAAAGATATTAATTAATTAAAGCATTCAGTAGCTTAAATTAATTGATGGACATTAAATCTTAAACACGGAAAATAATAACCGGGAGCCATATTTCGTAATATGGGTTAGGATGGATAGCGCAATATTAATTCTATAGTGGAATGAATTAATATTAATGGGCTGGAAAAATGTTGTGGCTCAATATTGATTTTTGGGCCCATTGGGAGGTCCAATCCTAATTCTCCTAAAGGCCCCTCAAGTAGCTAAATAAAAGTCTATTAATTAAGGTAATTAAAAGATAAGGATTAATTTTGTTGCAAGAAATTAGAGAGAGATATTTATGGAAAAAGATATATGGAAATAAGAAATTATTTCTATATTATTCCAAGATAAATTGACCGGTCAATTTTTCTTTCTTGTAAGAGAAGAAACATAGATTCTCTCTTATAAAAGGAGAAGAAAAAAATTGGTACTCTTAAGACTAAGAAAAAAAAAGATTAGTAATTTTCGAAATTACAGTGTTGGCAACAAGAGAAAATTAATTCTTCCTTGAGAGTTAATAGTTCGTGAGATCTCCCACCGGGTCAATGGACTAGGACTTAGGGAATACTTGAGAAGGCAATTGGGTTGAAGTTGTTACTCTTCTCAACGGTATCTCTCCGATTTAAAGGTAAACACGTAATCCCTTAGTTCCGCATGTTTAAGGATTTAATTATTTTACCGTACATTCATTACATAAATTAGTTGATTTAATTTGTTTAAATTATGAAATTAGATTTATGATAATTCATATTTAAATTACGTCCCAAATAGATCCGGGTAATTTTAAAGGAGTCTCAAAGGATTCCCGAGAGTCTCAAAAGATCCCTAGGGCATCTCAAAAGATTCTCGGGAGTCTCAAAGGATTCTTAGCGTGATGGTCCATAACCCACAAGTGCCAATAATTCCCCACAAAGGAGATGGGGAATGTGGTCCCATAATAATTTCCCACAAAGGAGTTGGGGACCACAAGAGTTGGGGACCACATTGTTGGGGGACTATTATTGGGTATTGGGATTAATTTCCCAACAAGTGGATGTTCAAGGCATATGACTGGAAACAAGGAGCTTCTCTCAGAATTCATTGAAAAAGATGGTCCTTCAGTAACCTTTGGAGATAGCTCTCAAGGAATCACAAGAGGTTATGGTACATTAAATATTTGTAGTGTAAAAATTACTGATGTTTCATATGTTCTAGGCCTAAAATATAACTTGCTATCTATAAGTCAAATCTGTGATAAAGGATACAGTGTTGAATTTGCACCTAATGAATGCATTATCAAAGACAAATCAACACAACAGGTGCTACTAACAGGGGTGAGAAAGGGAAATGTCTATTTTGCAGATTGGAGCAAAACCCCTGAAGCAGTCTGCCTTGTTGCCAAAAGCACAAATGAGCAGAGCTGGCTGTGGCACAAAAGACTGAATCACCTGAACTTCAAAACCATCAACAAACTGGCAAGGAACTCTCTAGTGAAAGGGCTGCCAAATCAAGTGTTCACTAAGGAACATGTATGCCAGCCATGTCAGGAAGGAAAGCAAATCAAAGCCTCATTCAAAGGGAAGCCTGTCATTTCTACTGAGAGAGTTCTCCAACTACTACATATGGACTTGTTTGTTCCAATCATCCCAGTAAGCTTAAATGGAAGAAAATATGCACTAGTAGTTGTTGATGATTTTTCCAGGTACACTTGGGTGGTATTTCTTCTGAACAAAAAGGAGACCCAAGTCAAGTTACCTGAATTGATGATGAGATTGAGCAATGAAAAGAGCCTAAGCATTGTCAAGATCAGATCAGACAAAGGCACGGAATTCATAAACTCATACATCAATGAGTACTGCAGCAAGAATGGCATCACACATGAGACTTCAGCAGCAAGAACACCTCAACAAAATGGTGTTGCTGAAAGAAGGAACAAAACCTTGAAAGAAGCAGCAAGAACATTAATTGCTGAATCCAAATTGCCTAAAAGGTTCTGGGCTGAAGCCATCAACACTGCATGCCACACTCAAAACAGGTCCTTAATCACTAAAGGACAAGGTAAAACTCCATATGAACTATGGAAAGGTAGATTGCCCACTGTTGCCTATTTTCATATATTTGGTTGCAAATATTTCATTCACAATAATGGAAAAGAGCATTTGAAAGCTTTTGACAGCAAAGCTGATGAGGGAATATTTGTTGGATATTCACAAATCAGCAAAGCTTATAGAGTTTACAATTGTAAAACCCTTGTTGTGGAAGAAACACCTCATGTTGTGTTTGATGAATCTATTAATGAGTTCAGGGATAGAAACCTGAATATTGATGAGATAACACAAAGAACAACCAGATTAAGGCTACAAAGCAAAGAAACAGTGTTTGTAGATGTTGCCCAGCCTGATCTTGATGACAATTAAAAACTGGACAACTCTACTGATGGCAATCAACCAGAAGACAACCAACCTGGAGGAGAAATTGAACTGACTGACCCCATCCCAGTTCAAAATCAGGTAACAACTACCAATGAAGAAGCAGGCAATGCTGAGGTAGTAAATGGATCCAATATTCAAGGGGGAACCAATGAAAATGTCAACTTATCTGACAATGAGGACAATACCCCTGAATATGATCCTAAACTTGATCCTTCAATAAACTTTCCTGAATTTAATGAATCTAGTGATCCAACCTCAGAAGAGGACAATCCTTCTGAAGGGATCAGGTCTAGAAGGACTTGGTTGCATGACCACCCAACTAGCCTGATACTTGGTAATCCAAGTGATGGGATCAAAACTAGAAGATTTCATGGAGAAAGCGCTCTGTTTTGTTGTTTTCTTTCAGAACAGGAACCAAAGAACATTGAGGAAGCACTACAAGACACCAACTGGATTATTGCCATGCAAGAAGAACTGAACCAGTTCACCAGGAATGAAGTGTGGGAACTGGTGGAAAGGCCAACTCATCAAGATGTCATTGGAACCAAATGGGTATTCAAAAATAAGAAGAATGAAAATGACATCATTGTGAGAAACAAAGCAAGACTGGTGGCCAAAGGATACTGTCAATCTGAAGGGATTGATTATGATGAGACATTTGCACCAGTGGCCAGACTTGAGGCAATCAGACTCTTCTTAGCATATGCAGCTCACATGAGGTTCAAAGTATATCAAATAGATGTGAAGAGTGCATTTCTCAATGGGGTACTGAAAGAAGAAGTATATGTTGAACAGCCCCCAGGCTTTGAAGAAGGAGATAAGGTGTACAGATTGAAGAAAGCCCTCTATGGCTTAAAGCAAGCTCCAAGAGCTTGGTATGACACCTTATCACAGTTTCTTCTAGATCATGGTTTTGTCAAAGGCACTGTTGACAGAACCTTGTTCAGAATCTGTGAAGGAGATGATATTTTGTTAGTCCAAATCTATGTGGATGACATTATATTTGGATCTCCAAATGAGAAACTGTGTGAGAAATTCTCTAAACTCATGCAAAGCAAATTTGAGATGTCCATGATGGGATTGATGAATTTCTTTCTAGGACTTCAAGTCTCTCAATCAAAGAATGGAATATTCATCAACCAGGCCAAGTATACAATGGACATGATCAAGAAATTTGGATGTGCTTCAAGCAAACCTGTTAGAATTCCCATGAATACTAACTGGAAGATGGATCCTGATGAAAGTGGAGTATCTACCAACTCCACTGAATACAGAGGCATCATTGGATCCCTACTCTATCTCACTGCAAGCAGGCCTGACATCACATTTGCAGTTGGAGTATGTGCCAGATTTCAAGCAAATCCAAAGAAGAGTCATCTTGAAGCTGCCAAGAGGATTCTAAGATATCTTAAGGGAACTGAGAATCTTGGGCTATGGTATCCAGCAGATGATAACATTGAGCTCACTGGATACTCAGATGCATATTATGGAGGATGTAGAATTGACAGAAAATCCACCTCAGGGACATGTCAATTTTTTGGGCAGCAAGCTGATCTCATGGTTTTCAAAGAAGCAAAATACAGTTGCCACATCAACAACTGAAGCAGAATATGTAGCAGCTGGAAGTTGTTGTGCTCAGATACTTTGGCTCAGACAGCAACTCAGAGATTAGAAAGTCATCACAAATGAAGTTCTCATATTCTGTGATAACAATAGTGCAATTGCTATTTCACAGAATCCAATGCTCCACACCAGATGCAAACATGTTGATATATGAAAGGATCACTATTTGTCTATCAAGAGATAACAACTCATTATCTCAACTAACCTGACATAACCTATGCTTGATTTATTGTGCTAACAGTTTCTTTCACGAAAGATGACCAGATCACTCATCCTGAAGATATAGTCTAGTATAAGTCAAGTTCCCTTTGTAATAGGTTTTGGCATTTTCAAAAAGGGGGAAATTGTTGGGAAATAAAATGATTTTGATTAAGATACCAAAACCCCTGATTGATGATGATCAGATTAATTGAGATACAGTCTTAAAAAACATCAGTCTAGTTGTCTCAGGTTAGTTGAGACAGTAAAAATGCTTAAGTCTAAATCTCAGTAAAGTTGTGAGATTATAGTTCAGGATAGGTGTCCAAATCTGGAATGTTAGGCAGCTTGTTAAGTGATAGGACAAGTTTGCTGAATATACAAGACAAGCTGACTGAAGTGGACAACATGGCTGAATGATCAAGAATGATAAGGCAAAGCTTCATGCATTGATGAGGAGTGTATCAAATCAATTTGGAGTGCTAATGATCAAGAGCATTGAATGTTATACTCACAGAAGACATATTTAATGAAGCATTTATTGCCATCAAGCCTGAACTTAGCATTGAAGACTTAGAAGCATTAAAAACTGAAGTATTGAATGAATGTTGGAACATTCTAGTTTGCAGCAGGAATGTTCAGGGGAGTTGTCCCATCTGACCGTTGGTTGAGTGTAGAGTCTGCCACAAATCAACCTTGGGAAATGTGCAAATTTGGAAACTGACACAAGTCATCTCAGCCACATTTTTCAGAAGTCAACACATTCATTCAAGCAACCATTGAAGAAGCCTTTACACAGTGGATAATAGGATGTCAAGCTTCACAACCGTTTCAATCGTGCTGCAAATAGACATGTTTGAAATATTATCTCTCCAACGGATAGTTGATCAAATTTGCCTATAAATTCAGAGGTGATCAAAGGATTCGAGTATCCAACTACTTGCTATCAAACTATCATCAAGCAATAAAAGGAAACCAAAACTGTTCTTGAGAATCCCAAGTTTCCTGATCACTTCAAATAGCTAAGCCAATTCTTGTAATATCCCAAGCTTAGCATTGAGATATCCTAAACCTTTACACTGTTCTTATTGTAAAGGATATCTCTACTAGTTGGAACCAAACCTCAAACCCTTACCTCATTTAGTGAAGGAGTGTTTGTTGTAGAAGTGAGAAGTTAAGGACTGTTATTGAGAAACACAGCCTTAACTCAGAGAGATTGAGCACTAGGACTCAGATTATCCTAGGGATCAAAGCACTAAGAGAGTGTTGTTGATCAGTGCACCTTGGCACTATAAAACAAGCTAATTCCATTGTTAAGGAATTATCATGTTCAATCAGGGAAAGTGGATGTAGGAGTATTAAGACTCTGAACCACTATAAACTGCTGTGCCATTTACTTACTGCTTTCATTATATTGTTTGCCTTGCTCTACTCACAATCATTCATCTTCAAAGGAATCAATTCAGTAAGATAAGAAAAACTGTTTTGGACAAAGTCCCTGATTAACTGTTTGTTTTCCGAAATTAACTTGGAGTATTTCTTCAAAGAAAAGGCCAACCACATTCCGCACTTAGAAAATCTCTTAGATATTTATCCAACTGATCACTGTCTAGTTTTCAGTAGGACAAGTATCTTTTGTAGATCACTCAGGCTAGTTGTCAGACAACCCTCCTGATCAAACCAATCTACTGTTTTTAAGAAGAAAAAGGAAGAATTTGCATACACAAGTGCATTCCCCCCCATACACTTGTGTCATACTCCATCAAGGACCAACACCAACGTCGCTGCAACGTTGAGTTTGAAGTGGGTGATTCTTACAAAAGACAGAGTACAACAAGTTAGCTGCAAGGAAGATTGGGCCAGTGCAGATTATTGGCAAAATAAACTCAAATGCTTACCGTTTACAACTCCCGTCCGGCGTCCGCATGTACGATGTATTCAACGTCAAACACCTGGTTCCATTTCACGGAGATAACGACAACCCTGTTGATGAACCTGTTGACATCGATGTGGATTCGAGGACGAACCACTTCTCCGTGGGGGATAATGATGGCGTACGTGAGTAGAAGCACTGAGGCCCATTACATGCTGAGCACTTTATTAATATATTAATTATGGTGGGATTATTTAATTATTGCTTTATTAGGCCCTTGTATGGGCAGTCAATAGGGTTTTGAGTGATTGGATACTACAGTATTTATTTGTTTTGCTGCTATTTGTTTACTGTTGTTGAACTTTTGATAATCTCGTTTTGGAGAATTGAACAGCGCCTAGTGTATGTAGTACCAGAGTGTCTATTTCCTCCTAATTATTGTGCTTTCGCTACGTCAGGTTCCCTTCATCTTATATACCTTGTGGAAAATGTTTTTTTATAGTCTTGTTAGTTCTTTACTTTACTTTTCCTTTCCTTTTTTTTTTTCAGGATACTCTACTTTTTCTAATTGAATTCGGTCCTTTTAACTTTCAAAGTTCAGCATTTTTTCTTTGACTAGCTGCCGATTTTAAATGTTAAGAGGATGAAATTATAAAAAAATGAAATACAAAGTCACGTCAGCTCAAAAACCGGCGCTAACCTGTTGTAGCCGATCAAATGTCTAAAAAGTTGAAAAGATGAAATTCAATTTAAGAAAGTGGAGCGTCAAAAATAGGCACTTACAAAACTAAAAAAACATATTACCTAAATTTTCATTAAATTGGTGCTTCTTTTGGTAGCATCTCAAATACTGTATTTTCAACTGAATGTTTGTGGAGGAAAAGAAGGGTAGGATATGGAGATTCAATGACTGGGGTATGCGTAGGCTAGCATACAAGATACAGAAGGCGAAGAATGCACACTACATACTAATGAGCTTCGAGGTAGAAGCCAAGTGGATTAATGTGAAAGTGTGCGTGCAAGTGTATATAGAGTGTTGTCTGTAGTGTTGGCACAGACCAGACAACAATTGAGCAGCGGAAATTAAATTAACACTTTGCAAAAGAAGTATTTCAAAATTTGTGTAGATTAAAAATTAATCTACACGGATCACTTATATTAAATATAATATCAGTGAAACAAATCAACAACCTCGTAAGGTTTTGAACAACTACAACTCGAATGAGTTTGAAAAGATTACTAGAAAATATGAAACTATCTCCCTTATAGATCTAACATAAAATCCTAGTAAAAAGACAATGATTATACACACAAATATTCGGGTTTATAAGTGTGTGCAAATCTACAAGAAAGAACAAAGTATATTCCTAACTAGAAGCGTTGCGCATTCCATAGACTAGTAATCTTGTTTAGTTTCCTCTCTTGTGTCTTGTAATGAAGGCAGTGATCTCTATTTATAGACTTGTACACGAACTGCCTTCAATCTCCTTGATCATCTCAGCCATTGGATCAAGGTAGTTTTGGTAACCTCCCTTCACAACTCCTTAATTTTAGGAACATGTATAATAGTGCTTAGAAACTACTCACTCCCGTGCAACTGCATTCAATCTCCTTGATCATCTCAGCCATTGGATCAAGGTCGTTTTGGTAACCTCCCTTCACAACTCCTTAATTTTAGGAACATGTATAATAGTGCTTAGAAACTACTCACTCCCGTGCAACTGCATGACCTGGGTGTTGCCCACGTCTTCTACCTACATTTGGGACATCACTAAGCAACAAGTGTTAGATTAGAGTTAGTAAAAGGAGAAAGGGCAAATTCTGATGTTGTCTTAGGTGTTGGAACATTTAGCACAACACTTGACTGAAGTGTTGGATCATTAAACTAAACACCTATTCCAACATCAACAAGAGCATGCTAGATAGAGACGAGAGGGGGTCATCCGCCACCTCGTCATGAAACCTGAGAAAGTAGGACGATAGATCCTCGAGTTAGGGAATTTTGGTGTTTGGTTTTAGCTTGTAAGAAGTGATTGCCTTATTGGGTTTGGATTCTGGTTTTGGGTTACACTCGGAATATATCAGAAATTATGTAAAATATAAGATAACAACATTTCAAGATAAATGTATAAAATTGTGTATATAGAAAAAATTAACAGAAAAGCTTACAGATTAAATTTAACATAAAAATTACATACATTAACAATGTCATTGAAACTTCCACGCAGAAAGCGATCTAAGGGGCGTCCCTTTCCAACCAAGAATTAAGCACTTACCATCCATATACGATGTGCAGGAGCTTTCATGTGGCAAACACTGAATCCCCAGACTTGCTTGTTCAAGAGATGAAACACCGAGTTCCGTCTCCACGCATTCATATTTACATGCATGATCTTCCTCTGCTCTCCTTCAGTAATCAAAACATTCCTTATAGATGTTCTGAACCACATTGACTCAACATTCGCTCGAGTCGTCTCATTGTTCTTGAAACAATCGACCAATGAGTAAAAAAATGCCCCAAAGAAAAACAGACTCTCAATGAACCGCCCTATAAAATTCGGAGAATTACAATTCAACTCAATTTCAGTGACAATCATGACACAAGGACTCAAGCTTCTCATCATTGTCATCAGATGGTCGACCCGCCCCACCATGCTCATGAGAGTGTAGGACGCGTAGATGGACACGGACTCGTCCCACACCCGGTCAAACTGGGCCGGGTCGAGGTCAAGAATGTCATCCACTAGTACTACTTTGAAAGAAAAATTCAAGTGCAATGAGTTTGCAAAGCGTGCTAACTGCTTGCCCGTCTCCTCGATTATCGAATTTCGTTCTTTAGTTCCTATAACAGTGATCTTTAAATGCTCGATCGGATTCTCCTCTCGTGTTGCAAGAGATTGCATCAATGAACTCCAGTTCTTATCTCGAGATCAATAATGTGTACCTTTTTTGCCCCTTCCAAATGGTCTAAAACGGTTTGAACTCCGAGGAGCTTTATTATCTAAGCAAGAGGATACTCTTTGTGAAATGCAACATACAGGGGTATATTCGGAAGCATCACCGCTTTTCTGCAGATACTTTTATGATTGTTTCAGTTGACATAATTGCCCCTTTAGCATGATCAGGCTGCTTCATGACATTACATGTGCTTAGTGATGATCTTGTATCCAGTTTTCGTTGCCTACTTCTGTATTTCCTCAGGAGCTTAAAAGAATCAGAAGGGCAGAGATGGGATTCTCTCTCCTGAGGAAGAGAGAGAAGATCAAGAAACAGATCATCACCTATGCCTGAAGTGAACGATCCGATGTCCGAGGGAACGTGTTCTTCGTCTCTATAAAGACGAGCACTTTCTGATGAATCCATACACCCCACTTGCTGATAACTCTTTGGTATAACAGAGTTGTTTGAAACTGGAGAGAAATCAAAATGGCTGAGAATTAAACATTTTGCAATAGTAAAATGGCAGAAGCTTCGATTAGTCGAATGATCAATCGCTATGTATGGGCAAGGGGCTTTTGTCTGAATGATACGTTCGGCCTTTTCTGAGTGGTACGGCAAGAATTGAGTAATCTAGCATAGATATATGCAGATAGTAAACTAAAAAGAAGCTAAAGACAAATACAGAGAGAATTACAATATATAAATATTGAAGATTACAATATAATGAACAGGCTCATCCATACAAAGAATTTCAGATCCTTGTTCTTGTCTTCAGTTCATAGTTGGCAAATTCAGCCACAGAAACCATAGTATTCTTGCTTTTCCAAATCAACATATGGGAAAATTTTGGTAAAATTTAAATTTCCAAACTATACCATCTTTGGCCATGAATTCTACAAGAAACAGCAACTTTTTTATCACGACACGCCTGCACTGCTCGTTTTATGGAACTAAAATGTATCCGAAAAGTCGTTTTTAAGTTCTTTACATATATTGCAACAGAAGGGAACAACACACGATGATCAATTATGAAGCTGAAGTAATAAGCCAGTACATGAAAAAATTGACAGAAAAACTTACAAATTAAATTAAAATGAGAAAATTGACACCTCTTTAAGATTAAATTAAAACTTACAGAAAAACTTACAAAAAATTGACAGAAAAATCGCGCAAATACGCACAACAAATTGCAATAAACATACAAATCATACAAAGGCAACATGATTTTGCAATAAAACAAATAACATCACAGTGGGTTTAGAGAATTTCGTCGATCTAAAGTTAAAACCCCTAATAATAGAATAGATTGATACCTTGCTCGAAGAACTCACATTGAAGACGACCACCTTCGATTCCCAATACAAGTGTGGCCGTTGAAGAAGCCCACCTTCTACCAGTTGAAGACGCCTAACTTCGATTTCCGATACAATCGCTAACGTTGAAGACGCCCACCTTCTAAATCAATGTTGAAGACGCCCAACTTTCCGTTTTTCACCTTGTAGCCGTTGAAGAAGGGCCCCGTCGATTTCTCCCCCTATTGCCGGTGACGGTGTATATTTTCTATTTTTTGATGTTAGGGTTTTTGGGTAAAGTTGTTATTTTGCAAATATTAAGAGGACAAAATGGTAAATCACTCATAAACTTTAAATTATAACACGCCTCTTATCTAACACACCAAACACTAAATTAGATTTTTAAAAAATGCACTATCATGCCTAATCTATCTAAAATTTCTATCTTACATTTATCTTAAAAAAACAATCTAACAACTATACACAAAAAACATACAGTATTACATCTTATACATAAGAGTATTACTATTTTAACATAACAGTATTATTTAACAAAACTCAAAATGCTACCTCTTACCAAGTGAATAAAAAGACACAATTTCTTTAGCCCATACGGTTCAACTAACGATGACTCAATTGACTAAGACAATCACTTGATTGTGCTCATTCACTGAATACACCAAATTCCTCACTTTTTCTAGTCTCTTTTTTTCACACAAACAATGTCAACGTCTTGAATCATGTAAATCTATATGTTTTGTATCCCTACTTGTTTACATGTATCTCTTTTTAACTATTAATAATCCAGCCAACTAAACCCCATAAATAAAAAAAATCTCTTTATCCATAAATTAAAAGTTGGGAGGTTTTGTAGCTCATTTTTGTGGGTATAGCTGTTTCTTATGGTTTATTTAACAAGAAAAATGACAATGAACCACCCCAAAATACCATAATCCCCAATCAGAATCTCAATCAGAATCTGAAACTCATACTACTCTCATTCAAGAAAATAATAGTAATAAAACACTCAACAGCTCACAGTACTGTAGAGGACAATCACCTGTAGTTGTAGTGCCTAAACAAGAGAAGAATGAAGGTGTTGTTTCTGAAATTACCCAAAAGCCTCTCCTCTTGCCTGTTAGAAGCCTTAGAACGAACAGTGGACAACAATTGACAATCCCATTTTGATTCTGGTGAATTGATGGGAAATGGGGAATTAGGGTTTTGAAATGCAATTGGGGAGAGATTGTAGAAGGAATGGAGGGGTGAATTGATGCTTCTAACGATACAGGATATAACCTTGCCTCTGTTCCTAGCCATTTCCTCTACAGTAGCTCATATCAAACCTTTTGCCATTACAAACTACCTTTACTGCAAACACAACAAACTGGTTAACCAATTTCTGCAGAATTTACAAAGTATTCTCATTCAGGACAGTTTCACCGCACATAGTCTTGTGTAACTATTCAAAATCGAATAAAGCTCTTCTAATGATTTCCTCATCCACTAATCCAGAAACGAAAAGTCACTTTAATCAAGCACAGATTTTTTGCAGAATTTTGAAAATTATAAAAACAATCTCTGATATAAAAAAAATCCACAAACGATACTATTTGGAATATGTAGAAATCACGACACTAAGAAAATACCATTCAACAGAGAGAAAATTGATGTAAAAATCAAATTTTAAAAACAACAATCGAGACACCTGGCTAAATGGAGAGGAAGAAAGAATCATTGATGAGGCGATATTTGTATTGAAACTTGAAAGCTTTGGAAATGGCTTCTTTTCTTGAAGAACTGAAAAAGATGAGAGAGAGAGAGTAATTAACTGAAAACACTATATATAGATTCCAGCAGCTAAAAAATTAGGGTGGAACTAAACATTGAAAAACAAAACGATCCAATTCACAACAAAAAAACTACTTGTCCCTTCCGCCAGCTTTCTTCGGCAACAAAGTCTGGTTAATATTGGGAAGCACACCTGCATTAGCAATAACCACATTCCCCAACAGTTTGCTCAATTCGAGGGGGAGAACGAGGGTTGGTGTGAATTTATCAAAGCATAAAAACCCTATAGAAAAAGAAGAGGGAAAAATTGGAATTGAAAACTTGTGAGGTGTAATTAAATTAGCATTAATTATTAATTAAAAATAATTTCTGGATTCACGAATACAAAATTAGGAATAAAACAATTCAACTAAAACATGAGTTCAGAATCATCCCACTGCAGAACTGCAGATTCCAAATTCTGTTCTCTTTTCAGTTTATCCTTGAGGAACCAATCGCAAACCCTTCCCGCATTCAGATCCTCAATTTCACACCCTTCCTGCTCCGATATCACTCTCAGCAAATTCAAAGACGATATCTGAAGAAACAACACACAATTCTACAACTCAATAGAATTTTCAACAGATTTAAAAAAAGTAATTACAGATCCTCGGATTTTACCGTTAATCGGCATAGAAAACGCTCGTGAGTGCTGAGCCCCGAAATTTCGACCAAACCGGCTTCTTCTAACGTCAGGAAACTCCGCCTGTCGGTTTGCTTCTCTCCGGTAGCGTCGCCGCTGGACTTCACGGTGAGCTTTCGTCCCCGGCGAGCGGAGATTGGTTTCAGCGTTTGTGTAGGATAAGTGTTTGTGAAAATGCCAGATTTGAAGGGAAGAGTTAGGTGGTAGTTTACAGTGGTGTTCATGGTTTGGGGATGAAGTTTGAGAGAGGTTTATCGAGAGCCTGTGGTTCAAAATTGAAAAATGTGTACGTATTTATACTAGGACTATTTTGATATCAGATAGGCAAGGTTGTTTGAACTCCCAATTTTGTAATTACACCAAACCCAAAATACCTTGCATCTTCTTTCCATCAGTTTCAAAAGAAACACACCCACATGCATCAAACACTATAATGGAGTCATAAAATGTGTAATATAAGATAAAATGGGATAGCTTTCATTAGAATAGAGAAAACATTACATTATTAATATATTATTAAAAATAATATTATCATTCAATATTTTTTTTCCTCATATTTATTACTGTAGTATTATTTGGGTTGTTGAAACTAATTATATCATTTTTATTTACGGAGTAATATTTTTGTTAATATTTATTATTTATTTTATTGTTGAAAATTTATTACTATAGTACTATTTTTATTCTTGAGATTGTTATATTAGTTTATTATTTTTATTAAATAGAGTTATTAAATAATGGTATTATTATGGAATTTTTATTATTTGTTAAAAATATTTTTATTTATAATAATATTTTTGCATTTCTATTTATATTATCTAAATTTATTTATTATTTTTTATTTCTAGATTTTGTTTTTGTAAAATTTATTATTAAGGATATTTTATTAATTGACTTGCGGGGATTTTTTTAAAAAAATTAATGTATATTTTGTATTTTAATAATAGACAAAAACTTATATACAATATTTTACAATAGTTTTATTGTTAAATATGCAGAAATACCCCCACCCTATTTTTATTTTTTTTTCAAAATAGACTTGTGTCGACTCTTTATATTGGATGATCACGGTTAAATAAGATTTGACTAAATTCTAACTAATTAGCACAAATATTTCCAGCCCATCAAATTTGGCCCATAAAAATCCTAGGTTTTACACTTGTAAATAGGCCCCATTCCATTCATTTGAAGGATAAGAAGTCAGAAGCATTCAAGGTGTGTTTGGTTTGGGATTGGCCCATACGGATTTGGATGGGTCATCCCCCATCTCATCCCTCTCCATCCAAATACCCATTCAAATACCCATTCACCCCTATAATACATCTACCTACCTATTTTTATACAATCACATCACTCTTTTTTTCTTTTAATCACTCATTCTCTCTCCTACTTTTCTTCCACACATTTATTCTCTCTCCTACTTTTCTTCCACACATTTATTCTCTCTCCACTTTCTTCCACACATTTATTTTCTCTCCTACTTGATTTGACATAAAGTTCTCCATCCACACCTATTTTTCAATTTCAATCCAAACACAATTTTTATTCAATTACTATTCATGGATTACCTCCATCCATATTTTTCCAATCTCCATCCTCATCCCCATCCCATCTACCACCATCCCTAACCAAACAACACCTAAAATTCTCTGAAGATATTTTAGAGTGTTCTTCAGCATTTGGAGGTGATTCAAAAGGCGTTCTTCAAGTAAAGCGGCGAGAAGCAACGTTCAAGTCGAGTGCAAGGTGATAAGCCCCTCAATTCAGTGTTTCTTCAAGGAGGAGGTGCTTCGTGGATCTTCAACGGTGTTTGTCCCGAAAAAGTCCCGATAAGTCCCAAAAATTGACGTTTAATAAAAAAATACGGCGTTAAGCCCTTGGATTAACGTTACAAAGTCCCGAAGTAAAGAACGGTCTTCAAACGACGTTCGTCCCAAAAGTCTCTAAATTCAACGTTTAATCCAAAATACGGTGTCAAGCCCTTGGATTAACGTTATAAAAGTCTCAACTTCAAGATCGGATAGGATTCGGCTACGGATCCAACTCCAAAAGCTCAAGAAGTTCAAGTGAAGTTCAAGAAGACAGAATTAGAGGAGAAATTAGAGATTGTAACCCGCAAATATCTGGTTTTATCCGAAATAAAAAAATTGTATTGCATTTTCGTGTTTTAATATTTAATTCACGAAATTTGTGTGTACAAATTTGGCACGCCCAGTGGGGCCATCTCTACCTCTCATCTCTACTCTTCAAGAAAATCAAGTCACGGCGATGGAGCCAATCAAGATTAAGATCAAGAGAGGCATTTCATCTAGATCGGCTAGCGTCGGCTTTGAAGACGTGAACGTAGTCACGAGAAGTATGTCAAGAAGCTCGAAGTCATCTTCTTCCTTAGAGAAGGCTACTGCAGAGGGTCCACCACCCAACACTGCGAATGAGGAGAACAACCCAGCATGTTCCCCTACATATTCCATAGCGAGCTCATCAGATTCAAGCACAACCTCAGCAATGGCGACTGGCACTACGATTGTTGAGGATAAATTGACAAGCTTGACTAGAGCTATAAAAGGAATCACGAAACACGTCCAAGAACAAGATGCCCAAATTGCTAAGCTGGTGAGCAATGCAGACAAAGCGGAGTCAAGTCTGCAAAATGAAAAAAAGTAGAAGGACATGGTGTTGAAATGTCTAGTGAACGTCAGTCGATGGAAATTGACCCAACTCTTAAGGAGTTACAAGTTTCTCCCGACGGTTTGGTGCATGTTGACCGACTAAAAGAAACCATACTTGGGACGATCAAAGATAAGTTCGAGGAAAATTTGAAGTCTTTTGTTTATGTTGAAGACTTGGTGATGTTATCGAAGATGTTATCACACAAGGCTGCAACATCTTAATTCGACCTTTCTTATTTTTCCTTAGTCTAAATTTTATTTTCTAGCTAATGCTGCTTTAGATGTTGTAACATCGCAGGTTGAAGATCTAGAATGTTCTACACGATTCCAAACTGAAAGGTTCTGAAAGGTTGCAGAATTATGTAGATCATATGGTTGCTTTGAAAAACGTCCAGAACTGGCTGGAAGAACCTAGAAGGCGGTTGGGAGAAAAAGAAGGAATGAGATCCTACATTTTAGGAGATCATGGATGAAGGTTCTAGGCTCTATTTCCACGTTTATAAATAGGCCAGAACTGTGTTCATCATCCAACAAATGAAGTGCCATTCTTTAAGTCTTAAACTAGCGTTCATCCTGTTAGGAATTAATTGCCATTGGCATGATCTTGTCGTTGTACCGAAAAGTCCAAAATTTATGTACAACATAGACTTTTCTATAATGCTTTGATAGATAGATCATAGAGTTAGATTAGTTTTTGGTAGTGTATTTTTACACTTAAGCCATCTTTAGACTAGATAGATTATCGAGTCTTATTTCTGTTGTGAATATTTGTTCACACACCATTTGTATTCACATATTAATTAGTGAAAGTTTAGTCATGAGGCTCACACATAGATTTTAAATTAAAATTTATGTTAAAGTTATTTTTGTGTCTTTGTGTTTTCATTCTTTAAAGTCTTCCGCTATTCGTATTCTGATATTCTGTAATCGAGTCAATGTTGCATTGAGTGTTCTAACATTTAGTGTAGCATCAATCTTGTTTTACTTAACACGCACACTTTCAGTTGGCACCAGAGCCAAAACCTGACGTCACTAGGTTTAGATCCTTGTTTTTAATTAGTGTGTTTTAGTATTTATTGTGTCTTTGCAAAAATGGAAACACATCTCTAGAGCACTTAGGCCACCCGTTTTATATGGTACAAATTATGCATATTGGAAACCTAAGATGCGCATGTATATCAAACCTATTGATGAACGTGCATGGAGGACAATACTTACAAGTTGGGATGCACCAAAAACTCCAGTAGATGAAGACAATGAAGTTCAACTCAAGAAGGAAGTTGATTGGACGACTGACGAGATAACAACAACAGGGTTTAATTCTAAAGCTTTAAATTAAATGCTATTTTTACTTCTGTTGATATTTCTATGTTTAAAACTATTACTAATTGTTTAACTTCTAAAGAAGCTTGGGATAGATTACAAGAGCATTGTGAAGGTTCGGATAGTGTTCGAAGAATAAAACTTCGAATGCTAGGGACTAAATTTGAGAATCTTCGAATGAAGGAAGAGGAGACCATATCATCTTATAATGAACGTTTAAGTGAGATTGTCAATTAATCACATTCTCTTGGTGATTCTATTTCAAATGTGAGAGTAGTTCATAAAATTTTGCGTTCCGTTCCTAAAAAATTTGATGCAAAAATATGTGTTATAGAAGAGGCTAAAGATACTGATAAATTGAGTAAAAATGAGCTAATAAATATTCTTAAAACTTATGAGATGAACACTACTCAATTTGATGAAAATAAAGATGATAAACAGGTGGTTATTTTTAAAGGAGAAACATCACAAGGTTCTGAAATACATCCAATTATCACTGAAGTCGATTCAGATGATGATGTGATGGACCTATGTTATGACAATCCAGACCACATGGCCTTTCTCACTAAGTATTTTAACAAGTTTTTGAAGAAAACAATGAACAGGTCCAAAAGGAATATTCGGCCAAAGATCCAAATCAACACATCAACACCACAACCAGAGAAGAGAATGAATTAATTTCCACCGAGATTATCATAAAGTGAAGGTAAACCAAGGTATGATCATGAATATAGAAAATCAGTTCAATGCAATGCATGTTCTGCATATGGCCATTATGCAAATGAATGTGCCAATACCAAACTCGAGCAAAAACTAAATTTTAGTGCTACCTTGAGTGATGATTCGGATGATGAAAATGTTAAATAAAAAGAAATTGAATTTTCTTTTCATAGTCCGATTTATTATGATGACTCTCTAGATGATGGTCTGGATGAAACGGACTCTGATGTTGAATTGGATGTTACAACATCAGAAACAACATCAAGTCAAAATCACCCAAATTTGAACTGTTTTAATGGTTTTGTTAATAATACCGGAATAAGGACAGAAGATTCTAAATACCATAAGTTGTTGGAGGATTGGAACTCTCAAAAACTCACTCTTGATTCTTTGAATAAAGAGAATGAGGATTTGAAAGGAACAATTACCAAACTAGAAGTTATCCTTACCAGAAGAGATTTAGAACTCTGCAAACTAAATGAAGAATTGAAAAGTTCTACCTTAAGTTTCAGAAAATATGAAAAGAGTGCTTCTGATATGAATGATTTTTTGTTATTTTGTAAATCTAATTGTTGGTCCCAAGTTGAGTTAAGATTGATTAAGCTAGTAAAAGTCTAGAGGGGAGGGGTGAATAGACTTTTAAAAATCTTTCAAAATATCAGAGTTTTAATGCGGAATAGTGTTCTGAATAATACTGTTCTTACTGAGTCAGATCAGTACTTTTCAGCTTAGTTTTATACTCAACTTTTATTTAGATCTTTATTTAGTAAATTCTACTGTTCTTGGTTAAACAAATATTAAACAGAAAATACCAAACAGAAAGTAAAGAACACAGGATTTATAGTGGTTCGACAAATGTCTACATCCACTCTCACAACTCCAGTTGTGAAGTTTTATTAACTCTTCCTTGAGTTTCTTGTGGCTTAAAGTCTCAAGATTAAGACTGTGATCTTATCGATTACACTCCCAAGTGTATCTTCGATCGACTAGTAATTTCACAAGTAACTAGCACACTTGTTTACAAAACACAAACTGTAAAATGAAAAGTAAAACTTCTCTTGATTAACCTCTGATTTCTTCTCTTCAGATCTGTGGCTCTTCTTAGATTTCTTTATCTCTTTAACTCTGTGAGTTCTTCAATGCTCTGTAGACTCAAATTGCTCTTGAATGCTTTATGATCAGTAGTCTTAGCAGTAGGAGATCACACAGTATTTATAGAACTTAGTATGACAGTTAGCAGTTTGTGAACTAACTCTCAACTAACTCTAAAACTGTTTTTGTAACTTATCCTTTTTGTAACCAACTTTGTAACTTCCTTCAACTAATTCCAAGTCAGCATATCTTCGAATAAATCTTCAGTTACGCCTTAAATAAGTTTTCCAAACTTATCCTTCAAATTCACCAACTCAGCACAGTAACTTACTGTTCTGAGCCAGTCAGCACAGTTCTCCAAAACTGTTCTGCACTTCTCCAGAATACTTCTAAGCTTCTCTTCAACTCTTCAAAGTCTTCTTATTCTGAAGTAGTCTTCTGAGTCTTCTTTGAACTTCTGATCTTCTTCTAATCTAGTGTTCTAAACTCCTGTTCTAAACTATTACAATGCTGAATACAACAGAATACAACTTTACATATATAAAACCTATCTATACATCAACTGAACTATATACAGAATAGTACATTTAAGTCCTATACTATAAGCTGTCTATACAATACAAAACATCAGCTTAGTTCCAAACAGTTCTTATATCAGATCAGTAAACACACTAGGATCAGTAAACATATATAAGATCAGTAAACTCAGTTTTCAATTTCTCATATGATGACTTAGTTAAGATGACTTAGAACCACATATATTACTAACTTTAAGTTGCTTTTGGCCATCAAAACATATAATCATCATCTAGAACATTGTTTCAAGGATTCATATCCCAACACTAATAATCATGGTTTAGGTTACGATGGTGAAATTGCATCTATTTCTAAAATTTTGAAAATCCAGTGAAGTTTGTGAAGGCTAATGCTAAGACATATGTTGAAGTAATAGCACAAACAAAACCTCACAAAGCTAAAACTTTTAAAAAGTTATTTGTTTGTCATTATTGTTCTCAATTAAGTCATATTCGTCCTTATTGCTTGAAGATGAAGAAAGATTTTGCTAATGAGAAATTGTTACCCAAAAAGCTGTCACATTCAAAGAAACATTTCTCAAAATCTACTTGGAAAAAGAAATCTGATGTTACCTGTAATGCAGTATATACCTCTATGAAAGTATGTTTACCTGGTCTATGGTATTTTGATAGTGGTTGTTCTAGACATATGACAGGACAAATTGACTACTTATTTGATTATGTTACTGTAAATGGTGGATATGTTACATATGGTGGAGGTTCAAAAGGAAAAATCATTGGAAAAGGAACTTTAGAGACAAATCTGAAACATTTGGTACTTTTAAAGTTCTTTACAAAAGGTTCAAAAATGTGTTTAACTTGAAAGTTAGCAAGATTAGAACTGATCATGGTAGAGAATTTGAAAATAGCATGTTTACAGATTTTTGTGAAAAGAAATGTATAATGCAAGAATTTTCATCTCCTAAAACTCCACAACAAAATGGAATTGCTGAAAGAAATAATAGAACTCTACAAGAAATGGCAAGAGTCATGCTTACTTCTAAAAGTCTTGCTAAAAGATTTTGGGCTGGAGCATTGAATACATCATGTCATATTACTAATAAAGTTTATATTCGATCTAGTTTTAATCAAACACCTTATGAGATTTTGAACAATAGAAAACCAAATGTGAAGTACTTTTATGTATTTGGTTGTGTGTGTTATATACTGAATGATATGGATCAACTTCATAAGTTTGATTCTAAAAGTGATAAAGGTTTCTTCTTAGGCTATTCTAGAAATAGTAATGCTTATAGAATTTATAACCTTAGGACTAACATTGTTCAAGAATCTGTTAATGTTGTGTTTGATGATGATAAAGGTCTTACAGATGGAAATGAAGAAGAACATTTTTCAGAAGTTACTGAAAAATTTGGAGATTCTCTGAAAACTGAAAATGTTGCTCCTAAGGTTACAACATCTGGAACAACATCGACAGAAAATTCAATATAATCTACACAGAATAATCAGTATGTTCCTAAAAGAATATTTCTTCAAGGATTGATAAAAGTCATCCATCGAACCAGATCATAGGTGATGCTAAAGTTGAAGTGCAAACAAGAGGCAAAGTAAGAGTCAATAAGGTAGATGTGGTAAGAACATTATGCATGTCTTCTATATGTAATGTTGTAAATACAGAGTGTAATTATTCTGAAATTGAACCTAAAAATGTTAATGAAGTATTAACTGATGAAAATTGGATTAATGTTATGCATGAAGAACTTAATCAGTTTGAAAGAAATGAAGTTTGGACACTAGTTCCAAGGCTTGACAACACTAATGTCATTGGAACAAAGTGGATTTATAAGAATAAAACTGATGAGTCTGGTAACATTGTTAGGAACAAAGCAAGATTAGTTGCACAAGGTTACACACAAGTTGAAGGTATTGATGATGATGAAACTTTTGCACATGTTGCTAGAATTGAGTCTATTAGATTATTACTTGCAATTGCAAGTTTTATTGATATTAAACTTCATCAAATGGATGTAAAAGCTGCATTTCTTAATAGAATTTTGAATGAAGAAGCATATGTTGAACAGTCTAAAGGATTTGAAAATCCACAATACCCTGATCATGTATATAAACTTAAGAAAGATTTGTATGGTTTTAAACAAGCTCCTAGAGCATGGTATGGTAGGCTTACTAACTTTCTTTTGGAATTTGGTTTTATTAGAGGAGAAGCCGATAGAACTTTGTTCATTAAGAAATCTGGAGAAGATATGCTAATTGCTCAAATTTATATTGATGACATTGTTTTTGGTTCAACTTGTGATAATATGTTAAACCAATTTGTTAAAGCAATGACTGAAACATTTGAAATGAGTATGGTTGGAGACTTTAATTATTTTATAGGTCTTCAAATCAAGCAATGCAAAGATGAAATATTATTCTCACAAGGTAAGTACGCTAAGAACTTGATCAAAAGGTTTGGTCTTGAAAATTCTAAATGCATGAAAGCTCCTATGGGATCTACTTTAAAATTGTGTAAAGACAATGCTGGAAAAGATATTGATCCAACATTGATAAGAAACAACAAAACATAGCACTTTCACCATGAAAACTTCTGGTTTTGACTCCTATACTTGGATCACCAAGTATCAGATTGGTAGGATGGTCAGATAACCAAGTCCTCCTTTTTCTGATCCCTTCAGTAGAGTTGTCCTCTACTATAGTTGAGTCACCAGTGTTATAGAATTCAGGATAATTGAATGCAGGATCTAATTCAGGATCATATTCAGGGATGTTGTCCTCAATGTTTGGAACATTGGCATTTTCACCATTTATGGTTCCCCCTTGAATATTGGATCCATTAACTACCTCAGCAGAGCCTGCTTCTTCATTGGTAGTTGTTACCTGAGGGTGAACTGGGATTAGATCATTCAGTTCATCATTTCCTTCATTGGGGTCTGCTTCAGGAATATTGCCTTCAGGATTGTAGTCTAGTGTAGCATTTTCAGGGAGATTAGCTTGGACAACATCTATGAATTCAGTGTCCTTGTCTTTTAGGCTTAATCTGGTTGTTCTTTTTGTGATTTCTTCAGTGTCCAGGTTTTTGTTCCTGGTCTCAAAGATAGATTCATCAAACACAACATGAGGTGTTTCTTCCACAACAAGGGTTTTCTTGTTGTAGACTCTGAAAGCTCTACTGATTTGAGAGTATCCAAGAAATACTCCCTCATCAGCTTTGCTGTCAAAGGCTTTCAACTGTTCTTTCCCATTATTGTGAATGAAACACTTACAACCAAATATGTGAAAGTATGACACTTTAGGCAATCTTCATTTCCAGAGTTCATAGGGGGTTTTGCCTTGCCCCTTAGTAATCAAGCATCTATTCTGAGTATGGCATGCAGTATTTATAGCTTCAGCCCAAAACCTCTTAGGTAGATTAGAATCAACAATTAAGGTTCTAGCAGCTTCTTTTAGAGTTCTATTCCTTCTTTCTGCAACTCCATTTTGTTGAGGAGTTCTAGTTGCTGAGGTTTCATGAGCTATTCCATTTAAAGTGCAATACTCATTGATGTATGAATTTATGAACTCAGTGCCTTTATCAGATCTTATCTTGATAATGCTAAGGCTTTTCTCATTTGACAGTCTCTTTAAAAGTTCAGGCAGTTTGACCTGTGTTTCCTTCTTATTAAAGAGAAATACTACCCATGTGAATCTAGAGAAATCATCTACTACTACCAGTGTGTATTTCCTTCCACTTATGCTTGAAGGGGTAATTGGTCCAAATAAGTCCATATGTAAAAGTTCAAGTACCTTTTCAGTAGATTTGTTGCATGGGCATGGTAGAGAGATCCTTGGTATTTTGCATCATAACAGCATAGACATCCCACTTTTGAGTGAGAATTCTCAGGATCTTCAAGCCAACTTCTCTCTTGGAGTACACCTTGCCCAATGAGTTGATCTCATTCATCACATCAGTGAATCTACCAGCAAACTTGTCAATGGATTCTTCAGACTCCATTGTGAATTGTTCAAACTTCTGCACAGCAACTTGGAGCTTATTCTCCTTGATCTTTTCTGTACCCTCACACATCTCAGCAAGAGTATCCCAGATTTCTTTGGCAGTTGTGCAGTGGTAGACTCTACCCATGATTGCATCTGGAATTGTTTGGTAGAGGGTGTTCATGGCAAGATAATTCAGATTATCTTTCCTCTTTTCATCAGCAGTGAAGTCATCTTCATCTTTTGGAATCAATTCCCTTATATCAGCTCTTTGCTCATCTGTCAATCTGGGGTTAATTTGAGTAAACACAAAAGGACCTCTTGTGATTACTCTCAGCATGTCAGTATGAAGAGAAGCAAGATGAGCTCTCATTCTGATTTTCCAGAAATCATAATTGTCTATAGAGAACATGGGCAGTTTGTGATGTGAGATGTGGTTGACTGGATTTATGACCATGTTGTCCAATCCTTGAACAGCAGGAGGTGGAACAGCAGCATTGTTGTTGGCCATATCTCAGGAACAAACAGTTAGTCAACAGTGGAATAGATTTCAGATAGAGATCAGTTCAGTGACCACACCAAATATGTGATTTTGAAAATCAAGATGGATTTTCAGAAGCAGTGGTCCTTGAACCCCTGCTCTGATACCACTTGTTGGTCCTGAAAGGAGTATATGACAAGTGTATGGGGGGGAATACACTTGTATGCAAATTCTTTTCAAACTTGATCAAACCAGAGTTCAGCAATGTTGTCCTGGACAACTCTGCTGATGAGATTAACTCTTCTAAGATAATCAAACTACTAAGTACTATTGAATACTTAGTTGAGTAACTATCTAGGGGAGTTATATGTGCGGAATTAGTGGTTGGCCCGTTAGTTTAAACTCCTTTAAGTTCTGAAATCACTTGAGCAATATAGTCCAGTTTTCAGGGAACTTGTCCAATACAGTTTTTGCACAGTCTTTGAATATATGTTCTTTGAAAGATCAGTTTTGTGTGCACTGTTAAATGTATGAAAGTACTTTGAAAGTAAATCAACACAAGAGTTTATAGTGGTTCAGAGACTCAAGCTCCTACATCCACTTTCCCTGATTTAACAGGATAATTCCTTCACTCTTGGAATTAACTTGTTTTATAGTGCCAAGGTGCACTTGATCAAGAACACCACTCCTTGGTGAATTGATCCCTAGGATGTCCTGAGTCCTAGTACCCTCTTCTCAACTCAGAACTGAACTGTTCTTCTCTCAACAGTCAGCTCCTACCACTTCTACTACTACAACCTTCTCGAAGGATAGGTTTTTGCAGATCTTCCAGACCTTGCTGCTGGAAATGCTTGAAGACAGGGGGAGACTGAACTTTAAAGGATGCAATGTGCAGATTTGTGTTGATGCAGCTATTGTTACAGCAAAAGATGCATCTTGATCAGATTCTACCTTACTGTTTTATTTTATCTTATGCTCTGATATACTGATCTGATTGTTTTAGTTCTGATTGACAGTTTGTTTTGTTAAGTTTTACAAACTCAGTAGTTTATAGTTTATTTTGAACTAGGAGTTCTTTTTAGCTCTGATATTATATTAGTTGATAGGAGTTCATTTTACTTTGAACTTATTTTTTTCTCTTCACATTTACTCTGATTATGACTTGTTTCATTATTCCTTGTAACTCTGATTATTTTCACTCTGAAACAGGTTGTGTTAAATGAGTATATTACTTGGACAAGTATTACTTGTTTCATTATTCCCTGTAACTCTCATTTTATTTTTGGAAGGTATTACTTGGACAAGTGTTCTATATAGTATTCAGAGTACTAATAACACTTAGTCTTGTATATTTTCTTGTTTCTTTCACTATTTGATCATATGCTACAACAGGTGTTGACTTAACTAGTACATAGATATGATGGTAATACTCTAGCATGTACATAAAACCAGTTTATATATGTTTACATATGTACATCAGGTGTGTTGTAGCAGAAAGGTCAAATTGGGGGAGATTGTTGATGTTGAAGACTTGGTGATGTTATCGAAGATGTTATCACACAAGGCTGCAACATCTTAATTCGACCTTTCTTATTTTTCCTAAGTCTAAATTTTGTTTTCTAGCTAATGCTGCTTTGGATATTGTAACATCGCAGGTTGAAGATCTAGAATATTCTACACGGTTCCATATTGGAAGGTTCTGGAAGGTTGCAGAATTATGTAGATCATGCGATTGCTTTGAAAAACGTCCAGAACTGGCTGGAAGAACCTAGAAGGCGGTTGGGAGAAAAAGAAGGAATGAGATCCTACATTTTAGGAGATCATAGATGAAGGTTCTAGGCTCCATTTCCACGTCTATAAATAGGCCAGAACCTTGTTCATCATCCAACAAACAAAGTGTCATTCTTTAAGTCCTAAACTAGCGTTCATCCTGTTAGGAATTAATTGTCATTGGCATGATCTTGTCGTTGTACCGAAGAGTCCAAACTTCATGTACAACATAGACTTTTCTATACTTCTTTGATAGATAGATCATAGAGTTAGATTGGTTTTTGGTAGTGTATTTTTACAATTAAGCCATCTTTAGACTAGATAGATTATCGAGTCTTATTTTCGTTGTGAATATTTATTCACACACCATTTGTATTCACATATTAATTAGTGAAAGTTTAGCCATGAGGCTCACACATAGATTTTAAATTAAAATCTATGTAAAAGTTGTTTATGTGTCTTTGTGTTTTCATTCTTTAAAGTCTTCCGCTATTAGTATTCTGATGTAATCGAGTCAGTGTTGCATTGAGTGTTCTAACATTTAGTGTAGCATCAATTTTGTTTTACTTAACACACACACTTTCATCTTCATTCACTTATAGCAAGCCTTACACGAACGGGATTGACGGTTTGAAGATTTCAACTGGTTATCAACCTCCAAAGTTGCAGCAATTCGATGGCAAGGGCAATCTAAAACAGCATATTGTTCACTTCGTGGAGACTTGCAACAATGCCGACACTTATGGAGATCATTTGGTGATGCAATTTGTACGTTATCTAAATGGGAATACATTCGATTGGTACATCGATTTAGAAGCTAGCTCGATTGATAGTTGGGAGCAAGTGGAGCAGAAATTTCAAAATCGGTTCTACAACACTCGAAGAACGGTTAGCATGATTGAATTGACAAACACTCATCAATCAAAGGAAGAGTCGGTGATCAATTACATAAATCAATGGAGGAATTTAAGTTTGAATTGTAAGGATATATTGACCGAAGCTTTGGCAATCGAGATGTGTATTCAAGAAATACAGTGGGGTCTTCGACATATCCTACAAGCAATTCGGCCAAGGTCATTCGAGGATATGGAAACTAAAGCTCACAACAAGTAGCTGAGTATGTCTAAAACCAGAGCTAGAGGGCCGCCAACTCAAGAGCCTTGGAATTTCAAAGACAAACAGGAATTTAAGAAAGGGGGAAAACCTTTCGTTAAAGATTCGAGTAAAGAATCCATGACAGTGACTGCTACTATTGTTAAGTTCCGAAAGAGTGAAACTGATGCGGGGAGCAGAGGAAAAGGCGTCACACAAGAATGGGGGCAAAGGAGAACCAGTTTGAAGGAGTTTCAACAAAAACAATATCCATTCCTAGACTCTAACATCCCATGTTCGATGACCTGATCAAGAATGATCTCATCGAACTGCCAGAAATGAAACGACCCGACGAGCTAGGCGAACGGATGACCCAAAGTATTGCAAGTACCATCGGTCGGTAGGGCATCCAATCCAAGACTGTCTCTGTCACACCCCAATTTTCATAAAAGAATATTTTAGAAATATAATTAACAATTTAAAATTTTAAGGGCATGAACCAAAATTTGCACTCAAGAAATGAAGCTTACAAGTTTATTTTACAATAAAAATAATTAAAAAGTTATTTAGCGGAAGCTTCGAATAAAAAGCAACTTAAAAGAATTTTAAGATGTTTACAATAAAAATAATTAAAAATTTACTTAGCGGAAGCTTCGAATAAAAAGCAACTTAAAAGAATTTTAAGTTATCTAGGAAGCAATAACGTCTCAATTGATTTTACTAGATAATTGTCATGCACCGCTCCTCCTCTCCGCTAGCTCCTAAATCTGTAAATGTTAAATGAAGGGGGTGAGCAAACCACAGCTCAGTGGGGACATGCTTGTCAAAACTAAATACAATAAACAATTAAATTACCACAAACGTAAACATGCATTTAATGTATTGTCACTTCTCAACTTCTCGTTTATAAAGGTCAGAAGACCTACTTCTCAACTTCTCGTTTATAAAGGTCAAATGACCTGTTTGTCTCAACTTCTCGTTTATAAAGGTCAGAAGACCTATATTTCTCAACTTCTCATACATAATTCACATGAGTAATAATAAAATCACAAATCGCATTTAATAATGACAAACAATTGAAATATAAATCCCCAACTCAAAATATGAATGTACATGTGATATGAGGAAGCCCCGTATAGAAGAATTCTTGTAATTATCGTCGTCTTGCCGTGTTATATAAAATAATAAAGGATCGCATGTTCTTTGAAGCTATATTTAACCTAAGCTAAACTTAATGCCTTTGCATGGATTTATATGCAATCAACTATTGTCTACTAATATATATATATATATATATATATATATATATATATATAGAGAGAGAGAGAGAGAGAGAGTGAGAGAGGAGATAAGAGAACTTGATCATTACTACAAACTATTAATAATTATAAATAAAAAACGTATAATGGTACATAGAAAGGTAAAGTAACAATTGAAATAGTTAGGCGTTTCATTCCCTCACTAATAAGAAGAGTTGCTTAGATTAATGTGTAATTAAGTTGTGGTTAATAAGATTTTTATTTAAAATAATAATTATTATTATTAAAAAATAAAGAAAATTACTGGATATTACAGTCCCATATTCAAGGAGAAGGTTATGCAGCTAGCCAAAGAAGGAAAGATCTTTCTAGAGGATAGTGAGACAACGGCGAACGCTGTCAAAATTGAGGACAACAACAAATGTAGTAACCTCTTTTGCCACACGACTAAGGAGGAAGATGATGAAAGATCTCAGACAAACGATGATCCTGATGACAAAGTTAATGGTTGTTTCTCGGCGATAACTTTCACGGATTAAGACTTATTGCTTGGTTCAGAATCCCATAGCAGGCCACTATTCTTAGTTGGCCATACTTTGGAGCAGAAAGTAAACCGGATATTGATTGATGGAGGTTCCGGAGTAAACATCTCACCCTTACGAGTAATGAAAAAGTTGGGGATACACATGGATGAACTCGTAGGGAGTCATTTGATGATACAAGGATTTAATCAAGAAGGACAGAGGGTTCTTGGCACCATAGTGTTGGATTTGCTAATTGGTGGGATGTCATCGACTGTAACTCTCCACGTCATAGATGCTAGGACTTCGTATAACATGCTTCTAGGGCGCCCTTAGCTTCACGAAAATGGTGTGGTTCCTTCTACCCTATGTCAATGCTTCAAATACTTTAGTCAAGGGGTTGTGAAAACAGTGTTCGGAGATGATAAACCTTTCATAGAGGCAGAGTCGTACTTTGTTGATGCCAAATACTTCTTTCAAGGTGCGAAAGAAACAAAGAACGAGGAAGGTCCTACATGGAAGGATTTCAAGGAGGCATTAACATCTCGTGTCAAAGAGAACAAATCGGTTCCCTCTATTGTAAAGGCACTAGATGAGTTAAAGTTGCCATTAACTAAACTGGATGGAAAGAAACCATCTTCACAACCAATTAAGGGGTTCGTTTGTCCTACTCCAAGGACCTAAGGTGGAACATGGAAAGATCATGGGACGTGATGTTACAAAGTTTTACGGTCCTACAGCTTGCAAGTTTTTAGTCAAAGTCGGGTATGATACACGGGAAAATTGATCATTGGGGAAGGTTGTTAGTTAGTCAAACATGGACTTAATGACACCCAGAAAATGTTGAGAAAGAGTGGTTATGTCATCAAGAGTACCAAAACGGGACTTGGTTATACTACGAAGAGTTCGGTTCGCATTGCAATTAAAAGAGCCAATGTCAACCACATTTCTGAAGAAGAATATTTATCGACAGTGGATGAATTCGATGAGGATGGTAAGAAGGTGAGACGACTTTTAGTCTTTGAAAGACTTGGGAAGTCTTCTAGCAAGAATAGTAAGAAGACGAAACGCCCCTCAGTCTTTGATAGACTCGGGCCACAAACCCACCATCAAAAGCTGGGTGTTTCCAAAGTTCGGAGTTCGAAGCAATCCCGCAGGAAGAGGCAGCATACGTTGACAATAGCATACGGGGGAGGATCCAAAGCCAGAAGGCAAACCATTGTTCTCGCTCAAGAGTATAGCGATGAATATGATGATACAGAGAGTGTAGCTTCTTCCAATTTTGTCAACACCTATAACATTCAACAACAAGTGCCACAAGATATGGAAAGGGCACAAAGAAGAATCGCTCAAATGATCAGAAAATGGTATGTCACTGATGTTATCAATACTATGCAAACCATCCAAGTGAGAGGAAGGGATGGTCGAATAAGATCATGTGTAGATCTTAGGAATATAAATGAACACAATGAAGATATCGCAACTGTGAATCACAACACCGAATGCGAAGATGTTCAAGTGGAGGAAGTGGATGTAGAGGATGCTCCTCTAGAACTCGAAGAGGGTGTCAAGACAACTATTGATGAGTTTAAAGAAATTAACTTGGGTGATGCTAATGACCCTCGACCAATCTACGTGAGTGCTTTATTGTCCAGTGATGAGGAAGAAACTTACATCAAACTGCTACGTGAGTTCAGAGACGTGTTTTCATGGTCATATAAAGAGATGTCGGGACTAGACCCAAAAGTAGTGGTGCACCATCTCTCGGTAAATAAGGGAGTTCGACCAGTCAAGCAGACTCAATGTCGGTTCCGATTAGATCTTGAGCCATTAATTGAAGTTGAGGTGAACAAGCTTATCGAAGTCAGTTTCATCCGAGAAGTGAAGTATCCTACATGGATCTCAAGCATTGTCCCAGTGAGAAAGAAGAACGGTCAAATCCGTGTATGTGTGTCAAGACTTTCGAGATTTGAATGTTGCATGTCCCAAGGATGATTTTTTTTTACCTATTCCCGAACTTATGATTGATGCAACAACGGGTGATGAAGCTCTAAGTTTCATGGATGGGTCATCAGGTTACAATCAAATTCGTATGTTGCCAAAAGACGAAGAGCTCACTGCTTTGTGTACCTCAAAAGGAATATACTACTACAAAGTGATGACATTCGGTTTGAAAAATGCAGGCGCAACATACCAAAGAGCCATGCAAAGGATTTTCGATGACATGCTTCACAAGAATGTTAAATGTTATGTTGATAACTTGGTCGTGAAATCAAAGAGGATGAATGATCATCTCCAAGACCTGAGGGTAGTTTTCGAACGCTTGAGGTGATACCAGCTTAGGATGAATCCTTCGAAGTATGCATTCAGAGTCAAATTAGGAAAGTTTCTTGAATTTGTGGTTCGCCAACGAGGGATTGAAATCGAGCAAGCAAAGATTGATGCGATCTTAAAGATTCCAGAACCTCGAAACATTCATGAGCTTAAAAGCCTACAAGGAAAGTTGGCATACCTCAGAAGATTCATTTCAAACTTAGTCGGACGATGTCAACCATTGAGTCGTCTCATGAAGAAAGATACATTGTTTCAATGGGATTAATCTTGTAGTGATGCTTTCAAAAGCATCAAGTCATATTTGATGAAGCCACCATTATTGATCGCTCTAGTGCCCGAACGTTCGTTAATTCTGTATATCGCCGCTCAAGAGTGTTCAGTTGGAGCCCTACTATCACAAGAAAATGAGTCGAGAAAGGAAATTTATTTGTACTACCTAAGCAGAATGATGACCCCAAATGAATTGAAGTATTCTCCGATTGAGAAGTTGTGTCTGGCTCTTATATTCGTGATTCCGAAATTAAAGCATTATTTACAGGCCCACACCATCCATCTTGTATCGAGAGCAAACCCACTGAAGTATGTTATGTCTAGGCCAGTTCTCTCAGATCGACTCGCAAGATGGTATCTCCAATTGCAACAATTCGAGATCATTTACGTCCCTCAAAAGGCTGTCAAGGGAAAATTTTTGGTTGATTTCTTAGCCGATCATCCAATACCTATAGAATGGAAGTTATCTGACGACCTTTTAGACGAAGACGTCCTAACTGTTGAAGTAACCCCTCCATGGAAGATGTATTTTGATGGGTCCGCTCATAAACAAGGAGTCGGTGCTGGAGTTGTGTTTGTAACATCTGATGGAGAAGTTTTGCCTTATTCTTTTACTTTAATAGAGAATTGCTCAAAAAATGTTGCTGAGTACCAAACACTCATACTTGGGTTGGAAATGGCATTCGATATCAAGCAACTACATCTCAGGGTGTATGGAGATTCAAAGTTGATAGTGAACCAGATGCTTGGATCATATGAGGTTAGGAAACCAGAGTTGCTTCCTTATCATAAGTACGCTCAATGACACATGAATTATCTTGGAGACGTGGAAATTGAGCATGTTCCAAGGAAAGATAACAAACAAGCTGATGCTTTAGCAAAACTTGCTTCGTCAATAACATTGCCCGAAAGTAAAGCCCGTGTCCCAATATGTAAAAGTTGGGTTGTGCCTCCTATATTTTAGGATGACCACTACAAGAAAACTGTGAAATTCCAATGGAAAAATTCCAACCGAGAAATAAACCGTTGGAATTTTCAAAATTCCAACAGTTTTTCCAACGACATAAACAATTGTTGGAAAAATCCAACAGAGATTCCAACACCTTATAGAAACCATTGGAATTTACCGTTGGAAAATTCATTGGAATTTTAAAAAAAATTATTCCAACGAACATTCCAGCGACACCAGACAGTTGGAATAGTTACGCTAAATCAAATGATATGTTTTTAGCGAATTCCAATAAAATTTCCACCAACATGATGTCGTTGGAATTTATTTTAATTATTCCAACGGAAATTCCACTTGTGCAAAACGGTTGGAATGGTTTCCCTAAATTTAAGTAATATTTTTACATCTAATTCCAACGGCTTGTTATCGTTGAATTTTTCTTTAAATATTCCAACAAAAATTTCATTGAAGCTAGCCCGTTGGAGTAGTTCCCCTAATCAAATGTTATTTTTGTATATAATATCCAACAAAAATTCCAATGGCATGATGTCGTTGGAATTTATTTTAATTATTCCAACAAAAATTCCACTTGCATAAGACCGTTGGAATGGTTTCCCTAAATTTAAATAATATGTTTACATCTAATTCCAACGAAATTTTCAACGGCTTGGTATCGTTGGATTTTTCTTTAATTATTCCAACAAAAATTTCATTGACGTTAGCCCGTTGGAATAGTTCCCCTAATCAAATGTTATTTTTATATAAAATATCCAACAAAAATTCCAACGGCATGATGTTGTTGGAATTTATTTTAATTATTCCGACAAAAATTCCACTTGCACAAGACCATTGAAAATTATTCCAACGAAAATTCCACCAGCACTAGCCCATTGGAATAGTTCCCTTAATCAAATGTTATTTTTATATAAAATAACCAACAAAATTTCCAACTGAGATTGTTAAATTTTTTTCATTAATTATTCCAATAAAATTTTCAACAAAGTTACAAAGTTGGAATGGTTCTCATAATTTCGTGATAAAAATCCTCTCATTGTACGATTTGCTTAAATGATATAATTAAATTATGGATACCCTCTCATAACAATAAATTTTAGCCCGTCATTAATATTTACTCCTTCCACCCTTAATAACTTGCACACGTTAATCGACGCACATTTTAATAAAATGAGATTTAGTGGTATGTAAGGTAAAGTAAATGAGGGATACTTTGAACGAATTAGTGAAGTGTAAAGGAAATTTAGTGAAGCATTGAAAACAAATGCAGACCAAAATGAGTGACAATTTTAAAAATAAAATGTTGTATATTTTTTAAAAACATTTAACTTGCTCTTTATGATTTAATTCATAAATAAATCAATTTAAGTGGAAATTGTAATAATGAAAAAAAAAAATCATTACCAGTTCTTGCAGAAATGAAGCAAAACCACAAAATGACATAATTTAAACTCCCTATTAGTATATAAGGGGATTTTCGTGGTTTATGTACCTTCAACATCAAAATCACGAGTATAAATGAGTTAAATAAAGTAGTACTATATGGATGTCTCATACCAATTTGCACACTCCATAAAAGGAAATATTGTCATAACACTCCCCCTCAAAATATACACATATTTACCCATATGTCATTACTTTTTTCACACTTAATCTATCTTTTACTTTATTTTATTCATAAAATTTTACACAACTATCCCTCAAAACATCACTCATTACACCTTTTTTTTACACATTTATTAAAATGTGTGTCATCCCAAGGGTTACACCCTTTCTTACACATTTATTAAAATGTGTGTCATCCCAAGGGTGCAAGTTCATTTGGGACGGAGGGAGTATTAAACTCCAACTCAACTCGATTAAAAAGCTCCAGACTCAAAATTTAACCTCAACTTAATGAAAATTCAAAATACTTAAACTCGACTCGATAACTTAAGCAATATTATTTATAGATTTTTATTTTATTATCATTAGAGTATTCGTAAATAATTAACATATTATAGGTAAAATAGTACTTGTTTGAGCTGATTTAGGCTTGTGAGCCTGACGAATCTATATAAGCTCAAACTCCCCTCGATTAGCCGATTCAACTCACCTACGCCCCTACCTGACAAACAAAGCGAAGATGGTATTGTCTAACTCTTGTTAATAACAAACATTGTTGCGTCCAACAAAGACTAAAGTCAATCATTTTACAATGAACTAGCAATTGAATTGTAAGCTTGTTCAATTTCGTCTTCTGTCATCTCAATCGTTGCATCACTGTCATAAGACGGGCCATCTCCGTCTGCGTTTTCCTTCTTGCTTCCTTTCTTGATCCCATGATTTTGAGGCTTCTTCTTGTTCACAATATCATCATCATCATTCTCCATATTGAGAAATTCTAGCTCGTATATTTGTTTACAATTGCTTCTCTACAACGATCTTCCTTGCTAGGAGAATTGTTGCCATCCGACTGCACCAGCTGCTCAACCACACGAGGAAGGCACGCCCATTGCTCTGCTATCTGTTGGATGCCCTGGAAACAGAAACACCACGTATAAAGCTTTCGTAAAAAAAACTATGTTTCCCAAGTTATTTTGAAAATGTCTGGTCATGGCTATACTCAACTGTAATCGTGTGAGTAATATATAATGGTTTAGCTGATAATTTAATTTTTTTTCCAAGATCATACAACCTTGTACTCGACAAAAATGATATTGCATGGGTCATTACCAAAGAGTATATAGTTGTGAAGATTAAACAATATTCAACCAAAAAGACATGCCTGTCCTTGCTTGAGAGCATCTATAGCATCCTGTAAACAGGTTAGAATTCCTTCAGCAGCTACCTTCTTTATCTCGCTTGGCTCTGGCTGCAAAAAAAAAAAAAACTGAAATAAGCTATATATTCCAAAAGGAAAATGAATCAACATAGGGAGCTACTACAATTCATAAACGCAAGGTTAAGCTTCTATCACGATAAACCGTAATCAATTCAATCCTCGTATCAAAATAAGAATTCTTACAACCAAAAATCATAACTTTGACTAAAGTCTTCTAAGCCTTTAGCTATTGGAAATGAATCTTCCAAATTGGGGATTACTAAACTGCCAGTTAGATAAAGTAAACCCATTGGAGTCTTCAATTGTCAGAGCTATTGACAGCTATTATGAAAATTCACCCTTTCAGTTACAAGCAGACTTCAACTGTCGATCAAATCTTACTAGAGAGATAGTTAATCATCAATAAAAAAAATCTTCAGTTTTCCACTTTCATTTCTAATATCTCACTCCCAAGTCCCAAGTTTATAGTTTTATACTGTTCTCTCTGATAAGTGATATCAAAATTGCATATTTTCAAAGCAATTAGCATAAAATAAGGATGGATTTAAGTACCCTTATGAGGTCTTCAAAACGGTAGCATTACCATATAAATAATTATATGAGGTTTAATTATCTGCTGAAACTAATCTTCCTTTTCTTATTGCAATACCCTTTCACTACTGATATCAATCGAAGAAAATGTATTGCTCCATTAACCATAACAAGAAAAAAAGACATTTACAAAAAATGTATCATTTCATTTTCTCCATAAAAAATGTATCTGCATGTTTGATTGATTTTAAATTCCAAAATAATTACATTCTCCTAAAAGAATACACAGAATTGTAGACAATAAAACTACAATGGACCTTTCCCTAAAATTGTGTGATAACATGAATCATTGCGACAAAAAGGATGAGATTTTCAAGAAACATTGACAATCGCAGCAAGGTATCCTAGGCACTTGAAGTCAACAATGCACAGAAAAAGTAAAAATTCTAAAGGCTGTTTTATAAGATAATTAGTGTATTTTCTTGGCAAGAACCACAAAATTGTATTAATAGATACGGAGTATAAAGAGATTTAATGTAAAGGATGAGCTAATCCTCAAGATAATGCAAAGAAACATAACTACAGTGTAGCACTCCAATTTCTATTCTAAATTAGTTGGAAAAAAATAAATTAAACTCCTTATGGCTTGAAAACCACCATGCAATCCTGCTGAACTTGTCCCTACCCCACACCTCTTTACGGAACACCAAAATAGAACAGGAAAATCAACTCTTTCCACTCCCACGTTACATTTTCCCCCTTTTACTAATTAAACCCCCTAAACTCATAAAAAAGAGATTTGGCAACTATCGAAAAGATTATAAACAGAGATAAGTAAATAAATCTTATGAAATAGTACATCACACGACCAAATCTCTGCACTCATAGTAATTATTCCACTAAAGATAAACAAAAAATATTCCACTGAACAAAATTGGGAGGCTAGGTGAAAAACAGGAAATCTTGAAGAACTTATGACTCACATGCCCTACAACAATGATTTTGATTTTATTTTATCAGGACAGTCAGCATCATCAGTAGCAAATTGGTGTTAGGCTAATAGCACTGCCTCCAAACAACAACTTTATAGAAGTGAAAGAACGCCATTTCAATTTTCAAACTAATTCATTTCTTTTAGAATGTAGTGTTTTCTTAATCCTGCATCACATCACACCAACTTGAACATTACCTTTTCAAAAAAAATTATCAAGAAGATTATTTTTATATAATTGTATTGTACTCACAATACCTTCATGTATCTCAAGTTTAGGGAAACTAATGGTTGTTCCCTTGAGATCAGATAACCTCTTAAAAATGATTAAAAACTAAACATATCTGACCATTTTTCTTTATTTGGAAGAAAAACTCTACAAGATTCTTATTGAGGGAATTAATAGCTGGCTTACCACTCTCTCCAGTTTCTCAATTGGGATATTACAGCAGGAATAAGATCCACCATTATTGATGTAATGATGTGTCTTGAATGTCTCTGTAACAATTCATTAAGAATATTAATAAAACAAATAAAGAATCGAAAGGGAGAGTATGAATCAGACTCATAAGTTTTGTCCAGTTTCCAATAAAACCAGGCACTTTTCCTGAAGTTAGTGCTCCCATCTATCTTGCTATAAGCCGTACATAAGGCTAAGAACTCATATCCTGCACTAATAAATGTCTTATATTAAACAGTGTTAATTACAAAATATCAAGTAAAGGAAACCCATTGAAATCTCAATTTATGTATCCATCTACCATTTATATTAGGACAACAATATTTTTTAATTGAAACTCTAAAAACACCCAACAATAATTTATAATTGAAATTCTTAAAAACACCCAAAATTATAAGAGGTTGCAATTCTTTTGAACAGATCAAAACCATTTATTACCGAGATTTGAGAAACTCCAACGCAATTTCGTGCTTTGATAAGCAATTCAATCAAATAATCGAATTTGTGAAACCAATTTCTGAAAATCGCACAAACGTGAATCAACAGATAAAGTAATCCGAGCATTAATCGGTGAAACTTAATCCCCAAAACAACATAAATTGAATTGCTTCCAATCAAACTAAGAAAATTCTCAGCAACAACTAAGAAGTAGGAATCCATCAAACACCCAGAAATTGGATTTTGTCAAGTAAATCGCACGCCCTGCACCGCAAAATCAACCCAAGAACGTAATCATTGATTAAAATTGATAACGACACATCTGTAATTTTACAAATATTTGAACAGAAAAACATCAAAATCAAATATTAAAAGTCTGAAACGTTCCTTCTAAAACCCTATATAAAAAGTACAGAAAAAAAATCGTAAAAAACAATTATATGACTCTAATAAACTAAAACACAAGAAATTTGAATCCATTTCAAAGGAATACTCAACAAAAACAAATTCAACTTCGAAATAGTTGAAAACGAACCGCGGCTAGGGAGCCAGACAGCAGACGAGGCAAGCGCGAGACAGGAAGACGGTGGGCATAGAAGAAAACCCGCGAATTAGATTTGCAGGGGAGGCGTACGTATTAAATTGGGAATTAGAGTAATGGAAACCTAGACTAAATGAGCTTGTCGAGCAAGAAAACCTGGATTTGGGAAACATCACGAGAATTGGAGGGAAGGTGCCCGCCTTTTCTTTTATTTTATTTTATTTTTTGAGATACACTATAATTTATCATACAATATTACTCTCCTACTTTTTATTTTGAAACGGTTATAATTTGGGCAAAAAAGAAGAAGGTTATATATGATAAATACACCGTGGTGTTTTATTTGATTATTCATTTAACTTAAAAATGACTTTTAATGTAAAATTATTTAATATTAGTATTATAATGATAGAATATATGGGGTAGATAATGTGTTTAATAGTATTTAAAATAATAAAATTACATCATTTTTTAAAATGAGTAATCTTGTAAAAAAAAAAGGAACAAAAAGAAAAACATGTAATATAGGAGTAGTAAAATATGGAGGGACTAACTCACAATTAAAAAAAATGTAATATCATTATTCTCTAATTGTTTTTAAAAAAAATTATTACAAAGCTAAGGCAAAGATTAAGGTGAATCAAGTTCGACATGTGGGAGTTATAATGTACGATAGCATACATTTGCGTATGACCTAAGACTTCGTTTTAAGTCGGTTTGCGGTAAGGGTGTAAGTGAGTCCAGTCAACTCGCGAACTACTCGTGCTCGACTCGAAAAAAGATCGAAATCGACTCGAGTTGAGTAGCTATCAAGTTCGAGCTCATAAATACTCGGCACGAAAGGCTCGCGAGCCTAATCGAGCTTGAACAATATTTACTATTTTGCCATTAATATATAATTTATATTTATATACAAGTAATCGAGCCGAGTCGAGCCGAGTCGAGCTCGAGTTTATTTTAGAAAAAATATGTTTTTCAATTAGTTTTAAAAATTATATAGGTAATCGAGTCGAGCTGAGCTCGAGTTTATCGAGTCGAGCTCGATCTTTAAAATTTTAGGCTCAATCGAGTCGAGGTTCGAGCTCCGAGTATAACAATCGAGTCGAGTTTCAAGCTCACCAGTCAGCACTACTCGACTTGGTTCGTTTACACCCCTAGTTTGCGGAACGCTGGTGGAAGAAAAAGTAATGCCCTTCCGTTCTATCATATCAATTGTATAAATGTCCATGTAAAAAATTAAGACAAATATAAAGTACTAGAATGATTTATTATTTTTCATGAAGTAATGAGATTATTCAGGACTCTTATCGCGTGTCTATTGAAGAATTAGATAGCTATTCTTAGGCCTCCACGAAAGAATAAATTTTTTAGGTGGTCATTTGGTGCAAAATGATAATCAGAAACGAGAGTTAAAATCCTTCATTGTTAATCACACAATTATATATATTCTAAAATGACGAGCATATAAGTTAATACTTTATTTAAAATATTATTCAGTACATTATATGATAATTTTTTTTTAACTAAATGTAAAATTGATATATATATATAAAAATGCATTTTAGTGAAATTAGAAAAACACTCTAATTAAAATATAAATTTTTAAAAAGATGTATGTGTCTAGTTATCAAATAAAACCATTACATATGAAGCAACTATTATTCAATATGATAAGAGGAAATATTTCTGAAGGAAAAAATTACTTCGGTATTAATTATTTTTGAATTTTTTTGGAAAATTTAAGGGGGAAAGAGGCTGTTCTCATTTTACAAAAGATTTTATTAAAATTTAAAATTTGAGGAATTCGGCGGTAAAATAAAAAACTTATCCCCCGCTCCTCAAATCTCAAGCAGAAATAAGAAAACCTAGAGTTCTCAATTCCTTGAAATTCTCCTTCCAATACCTCAATACGAGATCATAAAAATCCAGAGTATCATGATTTCTGCCGATTCAATCGCCCCCAACCCCGAGCCTTAGTAAAAAAATAAAATAAAAAAATCTACCTAACACTTCACCGCCTGCCGGCGCCGCACGGCCGCACCTAGCGGTGAGCGCACTGAGCGGCCTCCCTTCCTATTCGCGGCTTCGTCCATTCGCCGCACACAGTCGCCTACCTCTCTTCCCCAGCGGCCAGTCGCCCACCTCCATTCTTCGGCCTAAAGGTAACCACAGGCTACAATGTTAAAAAATCACACAACATTATTATTTCTTGCAAATATATGCACATGTTTATCCTAAATATCGAGAAGCTTTCGGCAGCAAAGGCCCTCATCCTTAAGTTTCACAATATATGTTGTTTAGATCTCTGTTTCAGTTAGAAAATAATATATGTAGATTTATTTCCCGTTATTCAGTTTCTGGAGTCTTATAGATAAGAATGGCATGCTGATGTAGCACTAGTTCATTTTTTATGGTTAAGATTTTATCAATAATCTAAGTTTAGAGTTGTGTATTAAATCAGAGAAGTGTCATCTTAGTAGAGAATCTTTAATTTATGTTTGGGCGAGGGGATTTGATTTGAGAAGACATTTCAAATGAATGTCAAATGACATGGTTTTAGGGATGATTTTTAACTTAAAAAAAGATGCTAAGTATTTGAAATTCATTAATTTACTTTTTAATCCAAACAAGTGGAGTGGATTTAGATTGTCCATACCTAAATCCCCCCACATACCGAAATTCTGATTAGTTGTTTTTGTTAATAGGCCTAACAATCAGTAGAGAGAAATATTAGGTAGCTTAGTATCACCAATTATTGGTCCACATAGATTTTCACTCTCATTTTCTCCCTTTTGGTTGCGGATCTCTTTGAAGTTTGTTGACACTGAACAGTTTCAGAGGTAGTGTTCCGTCATTCTGTAATTTTTTTCTTGTTCAGAACAAAGTGTATTACTTCATGGCATAATTTATATTATGCTTCAATGTGAATGTAATTCTCGACTACATTTCTGAAGTGAATTACATTCTTCGTGAGTTGAAGCAGCCACATGAGTGTTTGTAAAAAAAATTGTATGAAGTTGCTATTCAGGTATGGTTTTGCCAATATAGAATCTAGGATATAATGGTGAAGTTAGGTAGAGTTGAGTTGTGTTCTTTCTATGGTGAGATTATCATTCATCTTGCTGATTTTTTAAATTCTAAATCGTGAGTATTTTTAGGATTTTGGAATAATTGGTCCCTGAACCCTAATTTTAGGTATTGATTAAATTATTGTATCCAGATAGGTTGTCTTATATATTATATCAATTCTGATTAACATGTTAAACATTGAATTACATGAAGAATACATTGACTTGACTATCGTTCATTCTTATGATAAAAGGGAACATAGTATGTTACTATTTTCTTTCTAGGGGGAATCATAAAGACTCCATCTTAAAATATACAGGATTCTTATTACATAACATTATGTAGTTTGTTGCATATTGTAGAAAAACCTCAACTTAAAAGTGTATAGCCATTCATTGGATGATCAAACCTGAGTTCTTACCCGCTTGGTTCAGTTGCTCATGTGGTAACATTTCTTCACAAATATGGAATTGTTGTTGAGTTGATAATATTTCCTAAACTTTAAGCCATACATATTTTGTTTGAGGAAGGAAGAACTTTACACCATTTGTATATAATAGGTTCGTTATCAAGATTCAATATCACGAATAATAGTTTGTGAATTTAAAATAAAATATCATTTGAAACAAAACCTTAAAGTGGCCTACAGTACAATGTGTGGATAGTGAAAAATACTATCTCTAAAAGCTTAATGATGATTGATCCTATAAGGAGGTTTTTCTAGAAGATGAAAACTATATAGTCCAGGAGATTAAAACCATTCAAGATAATGAAGTCAATAAGCGTATAGAATAAGACGAAGAAGCATAATATGAAAGTGAAGAATCTCAATTTGATCCTTTTGATTATGTTTCATTTTATTTTGACAATTACCTGTTGAATTGCTTGCCGAGTTCCGCTATTTGAAGGGCAAAGTAGTATAAGATTTTTTTTCTTGGTTTTATTTTTGGTTTGTAGCTTGTGGTTGAGATTAGTTGTGTTATATTAGATGTTGTGTAGATGAAATTTAATTTTCCTAATTATTATTTAACAGGTTATTACCTCCATAAATAACTAAGCATATAACTGCAGCCATCAAGATTAATATGAACAACCATGGCTTGGATGGAGCGAGATTCTTGGAAATGTGAAGAATATGTTGTTTATACTATTCCAGGTAATGTCAAAAGCTTTTGAATTTATTTAATTGCTAAAGTTTGTACTATTTAGTTGCATTCTAAAGGGTTATTGCTTTTTTTTTTTTATAATTCATGATTATATATAAATCTAAAGAGTTATTGGTTTTTTCGGTTGAATTATTGTAGATGGGATCCTGAGCATGAAGATAAAATTAAGCGAGTATGACAACATAAAACGCCACCTCTTGTGCGTTCAAGCTTGCCTGGTATTCATAGAAACAAATCAAAAGGAAAATGGTTGTATGTTTCAGTGTTGGAGCCACTTTGAACCAAAAGGAAGATGGGAGAAAAACATTAATTTGATGATGAGATGTTGATTCTTATGACTAAATATTTATGTAATGATTTTAGTTTCTTTTTGTTGTTGATGAGGAGTAAGAGGACGATGATCAACACATTGATATTTATGATTTTGATATGTAAAACGTATTGCTTATGTTGTAATGTTATTTATTTATATGTACTTGACTTTGGAATTAATATACATTTGTTTACCAAGATTATTGATTTTGATAGGCCTTTTAATATTGAAATAAAAAATAATAAAAAAATCATTTGTTGAAAATAAGATTCTAATCAATGATGTCATTGGAATTGAAGTTGAAATATGCATATACTAATTTTTCACAATTGAATATTCCATCGATACATGTAAAATTCCAATGGAATAATGTCGTTGGAATTACTGTTGAAATATGAGATAAATAATTTTCCAACCGTTGAAATTCCAATGGTTAAAATCTGTTGGAAAATTCCAACAGAAAATTATGGATGGAATTGACATTGAATTTGTGTTGGAAAAAAAATCCAACAACTGTATATTCCAACGATAATTTTTCGTTGGAATTTATATTCCAACCAAAATAGTTTTGTTGGAATCTGCGATGGATAATTTTCCAACAGTTGAAAATTCAACGGTCAAAATCCGTTGGAAAAATTCCAACGGAAAATTATCGTTGGAATTGAAAATGGAATTTTCATTGGAAAATATTTCAACAAGTCAAAATTTCAACGTTCAAGATCCGTTGGAATGTACCGCTGGAATTTTTTTTCGCTGGAATTTCTGTTGGAATTTTACAATTCCAACGCCCACTTTTCCAATGGTCGTATTTTCGTTGGAATTTCCGTTGGAATCAATGATTCCAACGGAAAAAACGCAAAAAAGCGTTGGAATTTTTCTATTGGAATTTCACTGTTTTCTTGTAGTGCGACAGTGATGAAGAAGGTGAAAATTATGTTATCGAGGTGTTTGAAATTGAAGAAGAAGATTGGCGCCAACCATTTGTCAACTACTTGAAATATGACAAGTTGCCAAGTGATCTGAAGCGAAGAGTGGATATCAGACGTCGAACCCCCCAATTCATATACTACAAAAGTGTGCTTTATAGACGATCATTTGATGGAGTCTTCTTAAGGTGTCTAAGTAATGGCGAAGCCGCCCACGCAATAGAAGAAGCACATGCCGATATTTATGGCGCTCGTTAGTCAGGACCAAAGTTACACTTTCGAGTGAAGAGGATGTGTTACTACTGGCCAACAATGGTGAAAGACTACATGGATTACGCACGAAAATGTCAAGCTTGTCAATTTCATGCAAACCTTATCCATAAACCTCCGGAACTATTACACCCAACCGTTGCCTCGTGGCCATTCGATGCTTGGGGTCTAGATGTGGTGGGACCACTAACAAAGTCATCAGGTGGTCATCTGTACATTCTGGCCGCAACCGATTACTTTTCCAAATGGGCGGAAGTTATACCTTTGAGAGAAGTGAAGAAAGAAAATGTTACTGATTTTATCTGGGTCAATATCATTTTTGGATACGGGGTCCCTCGGTACATCATAACTGATAATGGAAGATCGTTCAGTAACAGTCACATCGACAAACTTTGCGAGAAGTTTGACTTCAAACAAATGAAATCTTATATGTACAACACAGCTGCTAATGGGCTCACTAAAGCTTTCAACAAGACCTTGTGCAACCTTTTGAGGAAAGTGGTCTCCAAGTCAAAGCGAGATTGACATGAAAAGATGAATGAAGCTCTATGGGCATATCGAACCACTTACAGAACACCTACGCAAGCAACTCCCTATTCGTTGGTGTACGGTGTTGAAGCGGTTGTTCCCTTGGAGAAGCAAATTCCATCTCTAAGGATGGCGATACAAGAAGGGTTGACGAAAGAAGAGAATGCACGCTTGCGTCTTGAATAGTTGGAAGCCTTGGATGAGAAAAGATTGGAAGCACAACAAAGGCTTGAATGCTACCAAGCCCGCCTTTCTAGAACGTTTAACAAGAAAGTGAGGATACATTCATTTCAAGTTGGTGATTTGGTTCTTTTTGTGAGAAGGCCTATCGTAGTAACTCATCGTGTTGGGAATAAATGCTTGCCCAAGTGGGATGGCCCATATGTTGTTAAAAAAGTTTATACAAACGGCGCCTACAAGTTGATTTTTGAAGATGGTGTGAACATTGGTCCCATAAACGGGAAGTTTTTGAAACGCTACTATGCGTAAAGAAAACAAGTATGCTCCATAAATGCACGAGCCTAAACTGTTTGTTGCTCCATGATGCACGAGTCTAAACCACTTATTACTCCGGGTCCGCACGAGTCTAAACTATGCACGTCAACCACCAAAGGTAAATACATGTAGTTAAACTGTTAATTTACTCCACTAAAGGCATTTTAAGTGATTAAATAATTAAATCTCTACTTTGTCTACAATAGTTAAATAATAGTCACTCCTAGCCCGCATGAGTATAAACTGTGAACGCCCCCCCCCCCCCCCCCCCCCAAATAAACCATATTTTGCTTGAACTATGTTATGACTTAATCCTCTTTACAGAGGTACGTATGCAACTTAGTATATTTCTAAGTACAATCATAATTCGAATGGAGTTGTTCGAAGTAAGTCAGATTGATGAACATACAAGTGACGAACATATGAAGCATGAAGAAAGCAAAGAAGGAAGAAAGTGAAGAGTGCAATGCCCAAATATCATTTTGTCTTATATGTATAAGGATAAGGAATATTTCCGATTTTGTACTTCAATTTTGTAGAAGGGTGTACCTTTTCTCTTGACTCAGGTTTAGTCCCTAAGGAGAGTTTTCTCGAGCAAGGTTTTAATGACACTCTTCCCTCTAGTTCGACTTGTGAATTTATGGCTCTAGATTTTTCGATTTTTTCTTTTAATAGATAGTCTTTATTCTCCAAAAAGCAAATCATTTAGCTTGATGAATATTCAAAAGAAAATAAAGAATACTCAAAAGTGATGAACACGTGAGATACGAACGAATAAATGAAGTATTAATCAAGACTAAAAATAAAAATTACTGGAGGGTTTATCATGAAGAGGCCGAATTAATTAAAGATAAAAAGTCCACTATCCAAGATTCATATATTGGGCTATGTTGAATTAATTAAATTAGTGAAACATTTCATTGGGAATATCCAGCAAAAGAAAAAGATTGGGCCTGGACTTATAGGGCACGGTTATACACATAGACTCAAGTCACTCAATACACATAGACCTATTGAGGACACCCACTAGTTAAACACACACACCCCGAGATGAGGACACCCACTAGTTAAACACACACACCCCGAGATGAGGACACCCACGTGGAAATATCTAAAATACTCCTTCCATTCCAAACCCTAATTAAATCCCTTCTCCCCTTTTCCTCACATTTTCAAAGGTACAACACCTCCCTTCCTCCCACTCCCACCCTCCACACGGCCATCGCGCCCAACAAACTGTCGCTGCTACTAGAGTGAAGGCCAAGCAACGCGGACGCCGTCGCCCCTCCTCCAAGCGACGCGGCCACCATCGCGACCCCTCTCTCTCCCCGCCATCGCCGCCCGTTTGAAGCCGTCGTCGGCCCGTCGCCACCCAACGAGTTGTCGCTGCTACTGGAGTAAAGGCCAAGCGACACGGCCGCCATCTCCCCTCCTCCAAGCGACATGGTCGCCGTCGCGACCCCTCCCTCTCCCCTTTGTCGCGTTCGCACCCCCTTCCTCACTCGTCCGCAACCCCCTCCTCCATGTAAGTTTAGTGTTTAGAGTTTAGAAAAAATAGGATTGGAGATGAAGAAATATTGTTTCAGATCTAAATTTATTTATTTTCGAATTTTTGGTGTTTGTTCAAAAAAATTTATCGAATTCAATTACTTTTTTCGATTTTTTTTGTTTGTCCGAAAATTATTGCCGAATTCTGTTACTATGTCCGAAAATTTTTCCCGAAATTTTCGTCCGATTTTTTTTCGAACATTTCATCTGTTTGCAATTTTTAGTTTCGAACATTTAATATATTTTCTGTTTTTTTTTTCGAACATCCTGATATTAATTAGGTTAAAAAGAACAAGACATACTCTGAATTTTTTTGTTTATATGCGAAATGGGGCGGTCATTTATATTTTTAATTGTTGGGGGTTGTTTTGATGGTGATGGTGGGGATGATTATGCTGTGAAATGGAATGGTTGGTGTACTGGTCTATAGTTTTTTATTATCAAAATTTCAATAAAGGGTATATTAGACATTTCATGTACTCTTTAGTATAAAAAAAAATTACAGTGGGTATCCTCAATAGGTTTGTGTGTGCGTATAACTGTGCCCTTGTTAAAGTCTTAACAAGCAAACATGTATCCAAATAATTCTACGAAACTCAAATGCAATTGTAGAGTTAAAATATTTCGCAATTCATCCACTTACAAACGTACTCGTGGACAAAATGTGAGGGGGAAATTTGTTGCCGAATAAAATTCAATCACGAATTAAATTTCGATGCGTGAAAATTACGGTTTAAATATAAATTAAGGGGTATATTTAATTGAGATTTTGTTGGATTTTTTTGGAGTACTAAAAGTACGTGGATTTATAAAATTCATAGAGTTCATGCAGAGTTTGATTGTCTTTATTTATTGATTTATATGGAATTTGATAGACTTGACAAGATTGTGAATTTTTTTTTTTATTAATTTACATATATTTTCATAAATTTCGACGTTGAAACTATTAATGTGAAGAATTTTTTTTTAAAATTAATATTATATATCTACCCTTAATTACTTACTGAATCTTTCTTTTTGAGTGCCGTCTCACATTTCTCTCTTTCTATTTTTGCATTTTCTTAGAATTTACATTTATTTTTTCGTTCTCTCTCCTCTTTCTCCCTTTTTTGTTGGTTAGTTTTCTTTATTCATTTTCTTAAATAATTTTTTTAAATAATTGTTTTCTTTATTTTATATACAGTTTTTCTTTTTTCTTAAATAATTTTTTAGTCTCTCCTCTCAATTTTCTTATATAATTTACATTTATTTTTTTTGTTCTCTCTCCCCTAACTCTCCCTTTTTTTTTCGGTTAGTTTTCTTTATACAGTTTTTTTTGTTATATTTATTCTTTATACAATTTTATTTTTATATTTTTCTTAAATAATTGTTTCAGTTCTTTCCTCTCCTTTTTTTTTCAACAGTTTTCTTAAATTATTTTTTTAAATAATTAATTTTTTTATTCTTTATTCTTTATACAATTTTATTTTTATATTTTTCTAAAATAATTATTTCAGTTATGTCATTTCTCTCTCTTTTTTAGACAGCTTTTTTAAATTATTATTTTTCTCTCTAAGTTTTTTACGGTTTTCTTTTAACAGTTTTCTTCAAATTTCTTTTAATTTCCTTAAATATTTCTCCTTCTTTTCAATTTTTTTTCTCAGTTCTTTTTTCTTTTTACAGTTTTCTTTCTCTCAATTTTCTGCTATTGTTCTTAAAACTTTGCAATTTAATTGTTTTTCTTTAGACATCGGATTCACTTTTTAATTGTTTTCTTTAGACGTCGGATTCCTTGATGGTATCTTCTCACTCGCTAGATTAGTTCTTTTTTTAAGAAAACATTAAGGTAATTTTATGTTTCTATGTTCTCTAATTTTCTTTTAATTTTTTTAGACAATGTAATTTTTTTTCTCATCCATTCCTAATAGACATGGCGTCAAATTGCAAAAAAGGAAAAGAATGTGGAATAAGAGTTCAATGAAGAGAGTTGAGTTAATAGACATGACGTCAAATTGCAAAAAGGAAAAGAATGTGGAATAAGAGTTTAATGAAGAGAGTTCAAGGAAGGGCAAATACTTATGTGCACCAGTTACATACATACATGTAACTGGCTATTTACAATTCATTTTTTAACACTTATGTCTACAAGTTACATACATGTAACTAAATCCAATTGTTTACATGGCTATTAGTTATTTACCTTTTTTTTTATTAATTTCACCCCCAATTTTTTTAAAAGAAAAATATTATATTACCATTTTATCACTTAAATTAAAATACAACTCATTAAAATTATAATTATACACCGACTATCGAGTCACCAATGAATCACCACGAAGTCAAATATTATTCTATTTTTTTAACTTTCAAAAAATAAATATAAAAACATAACAAATATAAAAAAAATATATATAACTCAAAAATAAACTTATGAAAAAAAAAATTGAGCTTATTTTTTCAAAAAATGTCCAAGATTTAGGAAAAAAATACAAAATAAATTGAAAGAAAAAAACTAAACTAAAAAAATTCAATTTTTTTTCTAATTTAGGTATAAATGTATGAATATGCCATGCTCACTTTCTATCTTTAATTTGATTTATAATAACTAAGATTATTTTGTTATGTCTTCATTATTTCTACAATGATATCTAATTTGTTACAAGTTTTTTAAAGTTATAGATTATTTTTTAAGACTAATTAATAACATAATCTAATTGAAAAATAAAATTTGTATTTAGAAACTTAAATGAGTGGAGAATTGAGGAAGAAATCGGCATAATATTGTATCAGCTTTATTATTTTCTTTGTGGTCATCGCCGTGTTGATGCATTCATATGTTTATTGAGTGTGATTGTATCTATTAATTGAATTGTGTGTTCAATGTGATTCATTCTCACTTTTGTTCTTCTTACTAGTTAGTTAACATCAATCTTTTAATATTGATGTATTAATTTGCATGGTATGCCTGAAATTATGAATGTGTTAAGTTATTTATTTTTTGTTAAATATAATATTAGTTTAAATACGATATAGTATTAGTACGCCTATGGTATATCACTAGTTAATATATTGTATAGTACTAGAGATTAATGTGGGTATATAAAAATATTATTTAATATATGAACTAATACTATATAATATGTGAATTAATATTATACTATATTTGAACTAGCAACATAGAGTATGTTAACTAATACTATACAATATGTGAATTAATACTATACTATATTTAAACCAGTAACATAGAGTACGTTAACTAATACTATAGAATATGTGAACTAATACTATACTATATTTGAACTAGTACCATAAAGTATGTGAATTCGAAACTCGAAAACATTAGAACTTGTACCAATATAAACTAATATTATACTGTATATGAACTAATACGTACAGTACTGCATATTAACTAATGTTATACCATAATACTTATCAACTTGTTATCATAACACTTATAAACTAAAAATTTTATTCTTAAAAAATTAAAATAAAGTGATTAAAAAATGAAAGTTCGAATGAAAAAAAATAATTAAATAATGTAAAACGAAGTGAAATTTGTAAGGAATGAAGTAAAATTTTGAAAGGATAAGTTGAAAATTATACACCAATTAATTAAAGTAAAATAGTACCAATAGAATTGAACACTTTCCGCTAAAAGATATGAGAGTTTTATGTTTTTTAAAAATTATTATTATTATACTATTTAATACTTAAAAAAATAATTAATACTATTATTTTTAAAATTTTCTTATTAGACTTTAAAATTTTAGAATAATTATTTGTGGCATAAAAAGAAAGTACGTGGAAAAAATTATCATTTGAAACACACATAATAATTAGGAAGAAAAATAATATTAAAAAGAGAAATGTATATATCAATTTGAGTAAAATAAAAAAAATAAAATTTTAAAAAATTAATAGAGTATTATTTTTTTAATGATAAAATTAAAAAAAAAAGTAAAATAAAGGTCCATGAAAAAATCTATGCGCTAAATTGATATTGTAAATGGATCATGTGTTATTGGATTAAATATAGTAAATGAGTCATATGTTATTTGTAATGAGTTATTGGATTGGATATATCAGTTATTGGATTGGATATAGCAGTTACATACATGTAACTGATACACAAGAGTGCAACCCTCAAAGAAGATGTAAAATTTTAAGTTTATGTGTTTTGTAATGTTTGAATTATGTATACTTCTGTTTAAAGAAATTTACTTATTTCTTTCCTCCTTCGTTCCTCGTAGAATTTTTCAAAACAATTCAATTGTATTCTTCTTTGGTATTTTGAAGCTCTCTTTAATCTTTCATTCCTTTTACATTCTCTTTTAATTTTTTTCTATTTAATTTACATTAAATTTTCTAATCAAATCTTACTAACCATATATCAAGCAATATTCTAGATGAGATATATAAATTGAATGATTATGAGATTTATACTTTTAAATTATTATTTTTTCTCTCTACTCTCTTTTTTTCTAGGTTCTTTACAGGTTTTTTTTTACATTTTCTTCAATATTCTTTTAATTTTTTTAATTTTTTTTTTAATTTCCTTAAATATGTTTCTCCCTCTTTTCAACTTTTTTTTCTCGATTCTTTTTTCTTTTTACAGTTTTCTTCATCTCCGTTCTCTGCTATTCTTCTCAAAACTTTACAATTAGTTTAGTTTACTTTTTAATTGTTTTTCTTTAATGCATCTATTGTTTTCCACATTCCTTAATTAAATCTTCTCACTTGCTAGATGAGTTCTTTTTTTTTTAAAATATTAATGTAATTTTATGTTTCTGTATTCTCTAATTTTCAGAATGTTGAATAAGAGTTCAAAGAAGATGTGAAGAAAATGAGAACAAGAGTTCAAGACAACTGCATTCGAAATTTTAACTGATTTGGATAAGGTAATGTTACATTCTTCAATGTTTTAGTTGATTGTGAAACATAGTCTGTCAAATACATTGACTATTTTGTCTTTTTTTTTTCTTTTTTTCCTCTCTTTACTTATACATACAAATAAAAAAAAATGTATGTCTCCTAACCATACAAGGAAGGGTTAAAGGGCACTTTACCGATCAAGTTTCAACATTTGGTTCATCAAAAATTTATTTTCACATTCCACATCTCTCAACCATACTTGGAGAATAACTGGAATAACTATACAGATGCAACAATTCTTCATCAAGGTACAACCACACTAATAATGAAATTGTACATATCTTCTGTTTCTGATAGTCAGTGTTGTTGTGGCAAGATAAAATCTTGCTGTACTACTTGAAGATGAGGATAACACCATTCATTTCAAAGATGGAGAAAAATTGATTGAAAAAAGAAGTCATGTAAAATATATGTTTATGTATTTTTTTAAAGGTGCATGTTAAATATATGTTTATGTATTTTTTTTTTTAAAGTGTTTAGTTTGTAAATGTATTTTTAAGATTTAGAGCTATATTTTTTATATTATTATGGATATTGATAGATCTGATTTATATATATATTTATAGTTCAAAGTTCAATTATAATTATAAATGAGGTTTGTTTATGTTTATGTTCTCTTGACAATGTTTTATATGGTTTTTAATGTTGATAATTTTTTGTTACGTAAATCTTAAAATATATTTTTTATTCATTTTGTTTGTATGATTTAATATTAAAAAAATATTTTGACGATTTCATTGTATTCTACATTTTACATTTTGAAATTTAATCTCTGTCTTTATATAATATGAACATGTAACATGGTCATATGCAATCTTAAATGACAGAGGACTCATAAAGATGCGGGTAAACGAATCCATGATATGGTTATACAGTCCATCCATCCATATCCATCTATCACTACAAGAAAAACTGCTTTTAGTGAGAGTAAAAACCGTGACTAAAAGTTAAAATACTGTCATTAATCACTTTTAGTGACGGGAAATTGACTCTCATGGCCTCTAATTACTGCTTCTCTAGTTAAAGGTCAATAGTGACGGGATAGGGTCCCCTCACTAATAAGCATATAATTAGAGTAAATTTACTCTCACTAAAAGATTTTTAATGATGGAAATTCTTCTCACTAAAACATCATTTTACTCTCATTATAAAGTACATGTAATTACAAAATTTCCCCTCATTATAATTCAATCTCCCCTCACTAAACCTCATAGTTTAGTAAGAGAAAAACCTCTCACTATATCTAAAATTAATTTGTCACTAAATAATTTAGTGATGATCCTCTCACTAAAACCAAATTCACCATGATTGATGTTTCTAACAAAATTTTTAGTCATTAAAAAACAAAAATACAATAAAACTAGATTAAAAACATGTGCATGTTTAAAAACATTAATTCGACATACACATATCTTGCTAATTATAAAGACATATAATCAAAAATTGTGTAGTCCAAAGACATGTTTAACATTCTGACATACAAAATATCTAGATTAACATTCCCAAAAAAAAAAAAAATTATTACCATGTTGCTTGACAAAAAAAAAATATGTAAATCAAATAGTTCAATATCAATGTTACTTTAGGTATGCTTATTTTTCAACGACACATCTGTCACCTGTTACCTGTTAAATAAAATTATAAACGAAATATAAGCTAATGGGAAACAACTTTATCCTAAAAAAAGAACTACAAATAATTGAACACCAATATTGCAATGTCATTATCCTAAAACACAAAATTACAAGAGTCATATACTTTAAAATTAAATTGCAAACAAACAAACAATAAATAATGTAATCATACTTGAATTCTAAGGAGTGTTCTTCTTCTAAAATATTAGTCTGAAATTTGAAATTGAATTGCAAAATTCTATATCCGTCTCAAAAGAAGTAAAAGTACTCTAATCAAACAGAAAAAAGTTTAAATCATGAAGTTAATCTCAGGAGGGAAGAAAAAATTTAAATAATGGCCATAATATTGCACATAACGCATGAATAATTCTTAAAAGCTTCCTAGGAAAAATATAACAATTATCCACCAGATCAGAAAGTGATTGAGATTCATAACCCAACATACATCTACTGAATAAACAACACAAAAGGCAAAGAAAAATGACAAAAAAAAAATTCAGAAAAAATTGTACCTGTCTTCACACAGAAAAAACCAGAGGAATGTTGCAATTGATTTTTTATTGAAGATGGGTGAATACATTAGATGCACAAAAGACCATCTACGTACATCTTTATTTATTGAAGCTAGTTGTAAAACCTTCAAAGAGAAAATAAAAGTGAAAATTCTTGCAACATTCTACCAAAGGAAGGGTTACCTTGCTTGAGAAGCCTGCATGTTCTTATTTAATGCCTGGTTACAAAATAGCTCAAGTTAACAAAACAAGGCCAGCTTCTTAAATGCTGTCCTTCAACACTGCACAAACATCACAATGTATGAGCAAGAAAAAAGAGATAAAATAAACATGGAAATTCAATTAAATTAAACGCAGTAGGAGTGTAGGCAAATCTTGTAAGAATAAGTCAATACCTTGTGCTTCTTTCTGAAGGTAATTCAGTTAACTCATTTTCAATTCGGTTCAACCTATCTTCAAGTTCATCCATCCGTCTCTTAAGCAAGCAATTCTCTTCCTCTTTCGCATTAATCCTTTCTTCTAGTTCTCTTGCATAGGAAGATTTGGAGTCATAAAAGGTTTTGCGCTTCACACCTCCTCCATAACCATATACATGACCATGACGTTGTGGTCCAAAACATATTTCAGCAAGCTCAAGGTTTGTAAGTGATGGATTAGATTGAACCGTTTTCACGATTTCATCCTATAAAATTTAAAATTAATGAGCATTGAGCAATGATAAAAAAAATTATACAAGTAAAACAATGATGCTTACATATTTTTCTTTTTCTTTTGTCCCATTGAATTTTTCATTTTTGCTCCGAGTCTCCAAGAATATTACTCCCAAATCAGGCATTTCAGAATCTTTACCTCCCTATATTTTGTTTAATAAAAGAAAAACAAAGATTATATGTAATGTTGTGATCATCATAAATAAAAAATACAAATACTAATGGAACTTTACTACATTTTCATATATTAATTCTCTATGTGGCTTGCTTCCGGTAAGATGAGGCATAGACACATCTGATTTAGACCGATTCTTAGAATTTCGCTCACTGATATCCTACATATGCAAACTTACTGTTATTGAACTATAAAAATTAAAATGGTCTCACTGAACAATTTAAAATATATCATACCTGAAACTCCTTAGTCAAAAATTTGTTAGTAACAAGCCACTGCCAGTCTTTATCATTCATCCCCCGTGGAACCTTTTTTAAAGCGAGAATTTTATTTTTGTAAGGTTTTACATGATCTGCATACAATTTTGACCTCCAAGCTCCCCACAAAACACTCATATGCTCCAAGGTATGCTCCCGATATAATTCAATATTAGGATTTATAAAACATTCCTACAACAATTTCCAAAATGAGTTCAAGCTTTCCAAAATGAGTTCAAGTAGAGTTAACATATAATATGTTACTCAAAGTGGCAGGTAACAATATGAACATACCTTAACTGCCACATATGTTGTTTTTCTGCATTCCCAATATCCTTCCATGATTGCACTTGTACAGGGCAAATGTTGTAGTCACGCACAATTTTTCCTAAGTGTCTTGACCAAGCCTCATGATTTTTGTTGACTGGACGATTGTTGAAGAAGATAACTTCAAACTTTTCACCACTTCTTAAAGATGCAACTTTCTTATTCTTATTCCCTCCTCTAACTTTTCTTTCCTTTTGAGGGGATGGATCTATTAAATAAAAATATTTAATAAAGATTTAAAACAGTAGTGTTGTTCAAATTCATTCATAAGTTTTAGTTATAATCACTTACTCTCAACAGTTTTTTTAGAAACAACAAAAACTGGTTCACCATATTTACCATCTTCATTCATGGGAGTATATTTTGCCACCACGTAATGACCAACAGCTTTTAAGGGCAGGTGAAACTCCTATAAAAAAAGTTTTTATATTCTCATTAATGAATAAAACAAATAAAAATATATAGGAATAATTCTACTATATAAGCACATATTTCAGAGTTACTTGCCTTCTTAGTCTTAGATTGACCAATAGCCTCAAGGTCCTTTTTTACATCAAAGCTTTTTGAAATGGTAATGAACAAGTCCACCATACTTTCTTCTTCAATCCCTCCAACAATAGTCCCACTTACTGTGATCTTTTTGTTTGCCTTGAGATCACCCAATATCTTGAGATTTGTCACTTTGAGATTTGATGGGAGACGCGAAACTATAAATTTAAAAAGATACACAAACACATGTAATTAAATCCAATAAAAACTAGTAGACAATGAACAACAAAAGACAATAAATATACCGAGCGTTGGATTGTCTTGTGGCATTCTGAAGCTCAATGGTCGGGCAGCAGGATCCTCATCTATATAGACATCAATGCAAGGAACACCTTCGTTTTGCATTAACATAGCCATAACATCTTTATCATTCTTTAAGATTCTACCATCTCCATCAGTGATTTTGAAACCAACAGAATAGATATCAATAAACTTTTTGCATATGCTCAGAATATCTAAGAAAGAACTATCTTCACTGAAATCGTTTTCGTGGAATTCACAATCTCCATAGTGCACAATTAGACGGTGTGATAAGAAGTCTCCTTTCAAGAGATAACAAATAAAAGTTAGAACCATACCAAATACTAAAGTAGTCATGTTAAAAAGGGTTTTTATTAAAAAAAGATTTATTGTATTGCTTACTTGAAACCAAGAATGTATCATTTTTTCTATGTTCACGCCATTTGTTCAACAGACCAGGCGCTATAATTTTTCTTTGTCTGTAGTTTATGCATTTCTTAACTGCCGAATCCATAGCTTGACCTATTAAAAACAATTTTAGGCAACTTTCTGATGTTACCTGTATTTTTGTCAATCAAACTAACTTATTTCATTCTTATTCATGTGTATCAAGCATTGTGAAGCTTTTATGCTAGCCTATAATTCACTAATAAAAACAGTGACTAAATTGTGCAAGAAGAAACCAAAGAAGCACCTTTGACACAAAATATAATCCATCAGAACAAAAGATCATGAGACCATAAAATCTAAATGCAAATAACTCATAGAAAATATGAAACAAGAAGAACCTATCAGTATCTAAAGCATAATGTGTACACCAAATCCAACTAACATATGTTTCCCTATATAAATGGACCTTGATGTTACCAAATAGTCTACAACTTTGGAAACAGTTATTAACGAGCTACACTATAGCCTTAGAAACAAGATATCAGACGAGAAACTTTCAAAGACAACGAGGGGATGGTGGGTAGATACAGAATTGGGAATGGAGGGGGGGTGTTTTGATCAGACAGGGGAAAAGGGGGGAGGGCTTCTTGATAAGGTGGTAAGGAGAATGGTGGTGAGCTTGAATCTAATGGCATAAGTGTGTCAAATTTGGTTAATGAATCAATTTTTTTGAATTGGTGCATTGCTGCTCTTGTGGCATCTGATCAAGATCGAGAATTGTGTTACTATAGGCTTAAATTATGAAATCCCAATTGTTCAAAAAGAATAACATAGTAATAATGTACACTAGGCTAGTCGAAAAAAATGAGTAGAGAAGTTACTTGCAGATTGTGCAATGTAAAAGGCTGCAAAACAGAGACATAAGTAGCGAAGAGATGCAATTTTGTCCATGCAATTTTGTCCATGTGATTGTGCAATATAAATGATGTTTGTGTCATTCCAAGAGTTGTATTACACAATCTGATTAATTGGCAATTCTATCACAAAAAGGGCATATATTATTAAATAAAACCAACTTGAATCTTTGAATCAACAGGAAGAAAATAGAGCATTCATCAACTAAAGATACATTTCAGTAATTTAAAGATAAAAACAGGGGATGGAGCAGAACACTTAGCATCCAATAAACAAATAACAAGAAAATACATGACAACAAAGAGTGAGACACGACAAAAATTATGGACGAAGTAATTAAAGGGGAGGACGTGGAGCTGGACGACTACCTACATTGCTGCACTGAGAGACATCCCATTCACATACTGGATGTCTGATCCCAGGAGGTTCTTGAGCGCATATGAAACATAGATTGGTAGCGACATATATATGTTCATGATTGTAATTTGGTACTACTGGTACCATGTACAACTTTGGTTATATTTTTATATATAATTACTTGCTCATTCAAAAATAAAAAATTATAAATAAACAAAAACAGAGCAGATCAGAATGTTAAAACAATAAAGGAAAACCAGATCAGAAACATCCGCAAGGCACCTCCATCTTCAAAATTAATATCACGGAACAAACAGATTGAATGTATATATATATGCCTTTAGATAAACTCATAAGCCAAATAATATCTCAAATCCAAATTAAAAGGTAAAAAATACATTACCGTAACATCAGAGAAAGAGGCTGGGTTAATCAAGTTGCCTTTAAAGTATATCTTGAAGCTAGAGTAGAAAAGGAAAAGAGAAGATTATAACAATTTCTTTTAGATAGGTAACTTACAGATTTATTTTAAGTCATTTATCAAAAACTAATGAATTGTAGATGTTAAATCAAAGTATTGCACTCAAAATTTAATCAATGAGCTAGCCCTAGCCCCTAGGTTGAGCACATTCTTAGAAAAGTTAATCAAAGTCTAGACAAGCCTTCAAAATTCAGTAACATTAACCAAATTAAATGTCACCATATGGATAGAAATCTGCAGTGTCCTTCAATATAAAGTCATTAACATTACATAGAATCCACATAACAATACTACTAAATCTGAACATTAACACCAAATAAATCAACTTATTCATAAGTACTCATGTACAAACACACACAGGGTGCAATTAAGTACTTATATACAAACATTGGCAATCTATCACACTAGGTAAAAAATGGTGAATTAATTTGCAATTTTCTCAATTATATATAATGTAAATACTGGCATCATGACTTACAGGCTAATCAGAAACTTCAATTCTTCTAGGAACGCTGAAAGAGTTCCTGCAAATCCATTAGAAGCAAAGCTACTTCAATTCATAAATTTCATAATTGATTAGAGAAACATATGTGAATCAAATTAGAGAAACTTACAAAACGAAGAAGTTGGAAGAGAGAAAAAGATCGCGGACTCTACAGTAACCATAAAATTGATTACACAACTAATAAGATCACTTCAAAATTGAAAGGAGAATTTCAATTTGGTAAACCTAGGGCACAGCGACGCTGGAAAAGAAGGGCGAGCGAGCGAGATTTACGAAAGAGGCCGAATGACAGAGTAGCGGGAGTGAGTGAGAAATCGCAATGGATCGCTTACGAGAGAGGTTTAGTGGAGCTAGTGAAAAATCACCATGGATGAGGCTCTTGACTCTTGCCTTTCGCGATGAGAAGAATTATAAAGAACGGTCTAGAGAATAGTCTTATTAGTCTCATTAGGTACATTTAATGGAATAAAGGAATGTGAATTTTAATAAACAAATAATTAGGGAGGTAAAAAGACCGTGTCATTAAGGCAATGCAAATTACTGTATATCTTTAGTGAGAGTGTCACTCAAATAGTAGGATATTTAATTGAAGTATTTTTATACCCTCACTAAAACTATACAACTTACACATTTAGTGAGAGTAATTCAACCCCTCACTAATTTTTTTGTCATTAAAAGTAGTTTTTCTTGTAGTGTATCCCCATAAACTTGATTCACGTATTTAACAACACCAAAATACACGACCGCAAGTATACGGTGTATATTGTAGCGAAGTAAGTACGAGGGCGATCCCACAGGGAGGTATAGCGTAAAAGTGTAGTTTGTTGACGGAATTCTAAATAGACGGTGATCGATTAAGTGAAAAATGGTTTGATTACCCCTAATTATCTACCAAGTGTCACAAATAGACAATTAAACGAGTAATGTAAAATCGATCAAATAGCATGCAAATCACAAAAACGAGAAGAGAAACGAATGAAAACTCAAGTGTGAGAAGATAGGTTCTAAGGAAATTGCAACATTTAGAAATCAATTTATGATTTGTAACTCATTCAAATGGCAATTAAGGTTGTCCTCTTATAGGGTTGATCACTAAAGAAGAATTAATCAATCTCTCGATACAACTAATCCAAAAGAGCATGCAACCCGAAGTATATGTTCAAATACATTAACAAAGGTCTCATTGTTTAGGGAGTGTTAATTTATAATGTATATTACTTTTTCTACTTATTCACTGCAAATTTTAATATATTACCACATATATTCAAATTTCTATGTAGTTTCATAAGTACTTGCATTTTAAATTACTTACTTATAAGGGTCTTTCTATCGTCAGGAAGTCTTCGCACTTCCTGACAACAGGAAATTCATTTAATACCGTTGGATCATTGATCCAACATATATAATTGTTTATATATGATTGCACTTCGCAATAATGCATTTGCTTTATGTAATATGCAATCGCACTCTTCGCCCATTAATTTTCTCGTAAATAAATTAAATTAATAAATATAAAATGACAAAAATACCCTTTAAATTAAAAATTAGAAAATAAATGAATTAAATATTAACAATATAATAATATTTTTTTTAATTAAAATCTAAATTATTGATTCTTATCTTCAATCAAAATCAAATGCCCTAACACCTAACAGATGTTCATCATCATCGTTCTTTCAATTCACTGAGAGGATAGGAGGCTTAGGAGCACCAAGATGAATGTAAATTCTTTCATTTTATTTTGAAATCGAGGGGAAGAAGAGATGTTGTAAATGCGGCACGCTTCTTCAAGGTAGAAATCTCAGATTCGCACTGATAGTTCCCGATTCAGGATTCACTTCGCATTTTCCAGATTTTGGGCATTTTTCGCTCCTCTCGAGTTCTACGCCCGATTCAGTTCTTGTTTCGAGTACCAGATTTTGGGGCTTTTTATTTCAAGAATTGGGTTTAGTCTTTTATCTTTGATTCTCTGTTTTTCTTTTCCAGATTTTGGGGCTTTTTATTTCAAGAATTGTGTTTAGTCTTTTATCTTTGATTCTCTTTTTTTTTTTTTTCACGAATTGTGATTCAAAATTCCATTATCGCTCATATTTTTTCCCTTGTTCTTCTTTAAATCCCATCTTGTTTTTTAGCTTTCTTTTTCTGATGTCAAATGGATATCGACGGTAAACTCATGGATTGGAATTTGGGACTTAATTTTGAATTTATCTTGGTGCAGAGGATACACTACTTTGGACAGGGATTCCGAGCGATTACCTGCGTTTTGATCTGTGTGAAGATAATACAGAAGACCATGGTTGATATTCTTCATGTATCTGAAAGAGGGTGAGAACAACAATGTAGTTATGTAATTAAAGGAGAGAGCATAAATCAGAACAAACAGATGAGATGAAAACTATAAGGGTAAAAAACATCTTGCATAATAACACACCGCTCTGACATCAGGAGAGTATATAGCATAACTTGTGCTTTATGCTCCATAGCTGTCTGCATGACATGAAAGATATTGCAAGAAAACTATTACAACAAAGTCCATAGGGGGGTAAATAGGAAAAAATATATCAGAGTACATTCAGGTAAATACCATCATACTACAAATGTATGTTGTGGCAATGATAACAATATGTGGAGGCTACTGCAGATGCAGACGGTTTATTAGATATCCTTCTGATGTAAGCTGCTTCTTTACTTCAATATTCGCTTATCCATATTTGGGATTTCATACAAGTGTAGATTGCAACATGTAGTTGAAGAAGGTTAGAGAGGGGACAGTTTGAAAACACTTTTTATAGTATTAAAAAGGAACACTATGTATCCTGAAATGGCTTATTGATTTGTTCACAGTAAGAATGTATTAACATGATTTATCCGTGGAAGGGAACTGGATTATATGAATTTTGAAACTGCATTACAGTTTCATGTGATTAGATACTGATACTGTGAATGGTAAGTTTGGATTTGTTATCTTCTAACAAATGTTTTTTTAAGGAAAAAATTTATTTATATTATTATGCAGATTGGAATATGATATCCAACCGTAGATTCTATTATTTGACAGAGACCTGTTTCTTGCGGCTCATTAGTTTTTTTTTTTTTTTTTTATCAAGCAAATGTGTTATATTGATAAAGGAATCCCATAACAGTGATTGCATTATCAATTGGAGGTCCTGCTAGTGAGATCATACAAGAGTAAAAAATAGTGATATAATGGTGCATCAGCAAAGCTTTGCGCAGCAGTTCAGCTATGTTATCAGTGTTGAATCTTGTGTCTCATTAGTAGTGATTGAGAAGCATTACTTGTTTAGACAGCAGAAACTGGAGAAATTTTGCTTAAAAAAAAAAACTGGAGAAATTTAGAAATATAGCCATGGGTGTATTTTGACTTAATTTGAACACTCCTCTTTTGAAAACCATAAGTTACAAGTATATGGATTGCAGGCTCTTAAATTCATGGTATGCTATGCTTATGGATATCTTTTGCATATCTTCCTATCAAGTAAAATTATATTGTATGTGTGTTGTAACTGGTTCTAAATTGAATCTGTTCCATTTAGATTATAAAATGCACACCTATTTTGTATTCAGGTTAGACATAGTGAGTTTGCAAAAAGAAGTTAGAGTTAGTGAAATGGGAGAATGGGGAGAGGGGGGATGGGAATGGAAATGGGAGTGGAGGAGTGTGTTGAATAGTCGGGATGGTTATTCACTAAATGAATTATTGATGCTTGTTAACAGGAGAAAATTGCAACAGGGGAGCACGGATGTATGGAACTGGGAGTGTGCACCGGCTGGAATATACTCGACCAGCCGTGCATACAAACAAATGGAGGCAGCAGCAGAATCCAGGCAAGGGGAAGCATATAGGAAGAAAGAATTCAGCCTATTGTGGAAAACTTCCGCGCCAAGAAAGGTACAAACGATAGTGTGGAAAGCATTGAAAGGGGCTTGCAACAACGGATAATCTGAAAATTGTAGGCATACAACTGTAAATCGAGCAGTCTATTTGCAAATTATGTGGAGAAGTCGAGGAAAATAATGCACATATCATGTTGGAGTGCAAAGGTGCAAAATTGATTTGGTGGGAGTGTCAAAACTGGTTCAAGGTTAGTACGACGACTCACAATGTATTGTCAAACCATTTTATACAATTAAGTGGTATACTTGGCCACGAAAAAAGCTGGAAATGAATGACGTCAACTGTATAATTAGTGAGAGAGTTGTGACTTGTGATACCATTTGTAAGTGTTTTGGGTTGAGTACCCCTTGTACTCGATTTATAATATAATATACCGTTTAATATACATAGGAGTTGGTGGATATCAGAAATCGAAAGAATTGGGAGGAATTAATATGAGCATTAGGAGCATTGCTTCTACCAATTGATGCAAGTTCGACAGGTGAGTGCTTTGTGTTTTCAAGAATATTGTATATACGTTTCTATAGAATGATTTTTCGTGTTAATACTCAACATTTATATTTGCTATTGCAGTTATTTATCTTCATAGTATAAGAGAAAGGATGCATAATGTAGGTGTCATAGTCGGTGACATGGTACGTTGATTGTTCTAGTTGATATCACATGACATTCAAAAATCAGCAAGTCATCAATAAAAACAGAATTATTTTAAACAAAACACAAGTAAACAATTATTGAAAAATGAAAATTATGAACCTAAAACCCAGTAAATAAACAAGAATAAATCCGCAAGAAAGGAAAAAAAAAAGCAGTAAAAAATTATATGCATCTTTATTATAACAACAATAAAACCAGCAACCTATTAAAAAAAAAGAAGTACAAATCAGCAACAAGTCAATATTGCATTCAACAATCCAATAGCAATAAAACCAATAGAAAAACCAACAAACCTATTATAACAAGTACAAATCAGCAACAAGTCAATGTTAAAAATCAACAAGAAGTCAATATTACATTCAACAATCCAATAACAATAAAATCAATAAAAAAAATCAGCAAATCTATTATAACAGCAGTACAAATCAATAACAAGTATATTAAAAATCAGAATCAATCCAATATTTCATTCGACAAGTCAATATTGACATAGAAGCTATTCCTCGTTCTCTTCATTATCTTCATGTTGTTGCTTTTCCTTTCGATTTTTCTGGTTCTTTCTTGATCCACAGCCTCCTAAAATCATATAATTGATGATATGATTTGAGCTTTTCTCATACGTAAAAAAAAAAAAAAAAAAAAAAGCTAAATCATAAAATTTATTTTTCTTAGTAAGCAACTAGTCTAAAAAACTAGTGAAGAGAACATTTACCAGATTCACTGTTTATGACTCCATTAGAGCGCAATAACTCCTCATTCTTGGTGCCTTGGTTGGATTGCGAGATACTCTTTTCGGAACCTTTGTTCAACCCTTTTAAGCAGGAACCGATTTTATGTCCAGGCACGCTAATTAAATTTAAAACAATAAAAACAAGTATTTTCAATTTAAAATGAATAAACATAAAAAAAATAACAAACAAATATGATTATGCTAGATTACATACCCACACTTTCCGCACTTTTGCAATCTATTTGGGGGTGCTCCTCTTGACCTAATCTTTTTCGGATTAGACACGCCAACATTTTGCGATACCCTTACTGGGTCATGAATATCACCAAACTCATTAGAAAGGTCATCCTTGTCGCTAGGCCCTGAGCTGACAAAGGGGTTGACCTCCACATGTTTTGTTGCTCGGCGTATTCGTTTAACTGCAATTTTGGTGTCTTCTTCAGTTTTCGAAGCATTTAGAGCCAAATTAACACTCTCCTTGTATAGTTGCGTAAATCTTTGGCGTTGTGGATCACTAGTAGAATACAAATTAGGAAAATATTCTAGAAGTTGCTGCCCAATTGCTTTTGTCCAACGCTCTCGGATGCATTGTGGGGGAATCTTCATAATTTTTGACTGCTTAAATGCAGAAAATAAATGTCGACATGGCAACCCCATGGACTCTAGCATTTGACACTCACAATAAAATGTATTCTCCACAAAATCAATTTTCACACACCATCGTTGTCCATCCAACTCATCAAATTTTGCAAATATATATTTGTGCACGATGTCTTCTTCAACTCTCGATTCTACAATCAACCCTTGTTCTTCTTCAATTTCAGTTAGCACCTTAACAAATATATTTTTACTGTACACTTCAGCAGCATGATTCACAAGTTTATGTAATGGACCACGCTTCGTTGGTTGTACTGGGCATTCTGGCTCATATTTGCTTTCACAAGCTTCTACCCTAAGCTTATGAAGGTCACTAAAAAAGTGTTTGAGAAATTCAGTGATCTTGTGTCCTTGCTTACCACGGTCCTTGAAATGAGCATTCAAGGACTCGGCTCGTTGAGTGCTCCTCATCATTCCAATGAAATGATCTCTACAATGTGTCGCACTCCACATTTCTCTTTTAGAATAGAGTTCCATGACCCAATGATGCCTTGATACACCGTGCGTTTCAGTTATTCCTTGCCAGTGTTGTTCAAATTCATCGATAGATAAATTTGTCTTCATGAGTTTTCCAAGAGCTTTACAAAATCCGGGCTTTTTCAGATTCTGCATACAATTCCTCAATAAATGCCAAGTACACAGCCTATGTTTTGCTGAGGGAAATACTTTAGAAATGGCATTGCGCATTGCCAAGTCCTGGTCAGACATGATGGTCACTGGTGTCTTTCCCCCCATTGCGGCAAGGAACTTTTGAAACAACCAAACATAAGATTCTATAGTCTCGTTGTACATTAGTGCTGCACCAAACACACATGTCTTGAAATTGTTGTCCACTCCGGATATAATTACTAGAGGAAACCGGTACGTGTTCGTCTTGTATGTGCTATCGAGTACGAGAGCATCGCCAAATAATTTGTATTGAGCACGTGAAAAACCATCGGTCCAAAATAACTTGGTTAGTGAGTTATTCTCATCAAATGTCGTCTCATATATGAACTCCATGTCCTTCAATTTGATACCGTCCAATAAATTTAATGCTGTACTTACATCTCCGTGCCGCACAAGGTCTTTGCGTTTCTTGTTTAAAAAATTATACGCATCTTTGTTCTTGAAAGACAAATTTGAAGGACCACCGTGGACAAGCTTCAGATAATCCAAAATATGACATGTCCGTTGCCCAGCATCATTCATGACAGTCATTACAGCTTTGTCGCCCTCTGATATGAACCTGAATACGTGACATACAATATAAATATAAATGCATGATATTGTGTATTAGATAGATAATTGGATATTTTTTAAAGATATTTCTAAAGTTTGTACATGAATACGTGACATATAAATATATATAAATTTATTGAAGTACCTGTTGGACTTCAGTTGAGTTGAGCTCGGAGGTAAGAGCTCGTGGTTGTGATTCGCTATAAATTTGGTGACCTTGTACAGTCCATCTTGTAGAACCACCCGAAAGCATGCTTGACACCCAAATCTAGTTTGTGGTTTCGGTTTTCGTATTAACGGTTGTTTACGTATTCGAGGAAATCCAGCCTGTGAACATTCCCAGTCCGCATTCGTTACAATCTTTTGTTTGTTATAACCTTTATGACACTTTCTGACATTAAATCCCATTCGCCTACCATAACTATTGTAAAATATGTCAGCTTCCTCTATAGTTTGAAAAGCCAACCCTTCTTTTGGCTTGTCATCAACATTATGGCCACTAAAATTATCAAATACAGTGTCATCATTACTCATATGCTCCTCGGAAAATAAATCAGCTTCTTCTACATTATTAAAATCCATGTGTAAGGGAGCTTTGAATCACTGTTCGCAACAAAAAATCAGCACACGTTCCACTGTTACAGTCTCTACAAGTAGAAGGCAAAACTTGTGAATAAAAAATAGACCAACTCAATATAGTAAAAGACAACATTTTATTCCATGAGGAACATACCAATCTCATTACTGTTGGAAAATTGAGCTGCAAATACTGTTTGCATTACAGTTCGAAACAAAAAATCACACTTGATCATAGACTACATTAAACTCATCAATTAGCTGCAATCCTCTCAAAGAAGCATTTCTAACACTACATCGAATCTCAGAATATAACCTTGATTTCTTGATTGCAAGCCACATAAATGGACAATGAGAATATATAATACGATAATCAAACCCATAACAAAAATTAATCGCAGTTTATTTCCTAAAAGAAGACAAAATGACCTGAGGCTACGACAGAGGGCCGATTGACGGCGCTTCTCGGACGCAATAATAAAAACGATCGAACTGAACCGGCGGCGGCGCCCAACAGCAACAGTGGTGAGCGACGTTAGAGACTTGGTGGTACTGGTGGGGAGATCGATAACTATTTTGATACGTAAGAATAAAAGGGAATATTAATTTTTCCTAAAATACAGTTTTGAATATAAGGGAAGATGCTGTATTTTTTATTTTCCTAAAATACAGTTTTGACTTTGGAATATAAGGAAAGATACCGTATTTTTAAATTTCCTAAAATACAGTTTTGATGCGTGAGAATAAAGGAAGATGGCTTATATTAAATTTTCATGAAAGGGGAGATATATGCCGTACAATATTGAGCGAAATTGGATGGCCCCGTGTTACCATGTTTTAGCGCACGAAATTGAATTTTGGAGATTTTAGGCAACATTCATTCCAGCACTATAATAATCTATATAAATTGAGTATTATTCTCCACGTCTAAATACAACAGATGATTTAGCACACCTATTATTTTTTTCAAGTCTTGTTCTTGGATTTTTTAAGATAATTCCAGGTAACTTTAATTTTAAAAATATAATTTTAATTATGTTGTTCATCTTTTACATGATATATTGAATATCTAGATATATAGTTACACTTGTGAACACTCAATTTTACGTAAAAATATATTAAATATTTATTTGATTCAATTAGTTCAGATGAATTATTAACTATATATTAATTGTTTAAAACAGGTCTAACAATGTTCAACATGACTCCACGAGACGTTTTTATAGGCTCGACAGTTGCCGACATGAAGAAAGACAATCTAACGGTCTCAAAGGCAAACCACAGAACCTCACTACCCAAACTCATAAATTTAAATAACAGTTTATCTGAAGATCAGAAAAAGGTTGTGATATCAATGGGATTCGGTTCAATGTTGCAGCTTAAGATTAAAGCTATTGACAATACATTGATGGCTTCTTTAATACAAAATTTTGAATGGTCTACCTGCGTACTTAATGTGTGTGGTAAAAGTATTCACATAACATTGGAGAAAGTGAAATCAGCACTTGGTATTCCGTGTACTTGCAAAAGCTTTGGGGTTATAAATGGATCAAATATAGGACAAATAAAATATGGCATTCTATTCCAGGAAAGTGAAGGAAAAACCATGGATCTAGCTGCATTAGAACTAAAACTTACAAAATGTGAGTCTTGTGGCCCAGAATTTAAAGTTCTATACATGATATTCTTATGTGCTACAGTGTTACTGCCGAAGTATGGTACTCGCCCGGAGCTGGGACTTCTTAATTACCTGGTGGATTTAGACAACATACACACATACAATTGGTGTGAAGTTGTTTTGAAAAGCATTGTGGATGGCGTGGAGTTTCACAAAACAAAAAATACGAAGAGAATAACTGGGTGTATTCTTCTACTTCAGGTAATATATTGTAATTTTTTTCATATCTCACATTAATTAAACGATTTACTTACTACAACTAGTTATACATATAGGTTATATTAGTAACGGAACTTGCGAGCATGTACCCACATCATGGAAAATATATTGTCCCTACTACACCATACGTAGAACAATGGACTCAAGAAGAAGTGTATGGAATTCTCCAGATGTTTGCAAAATATAGAGATGACACAAAATGGGATGCTGAGATAAAGATGAATAAAGCTAAGCTTAACAAACAACCATTGTTAGGGGAGGCAGCCTCCCCTTCTGAAGGTATTTCACTTCTAAGGTTCATTGCCGATCAGATTCAATTATTCAATGGAAGGATCAACAATTTGGAGCAAAGGTTCACTAGTGTGGAGAGTGCAGTAAGTCGTTTACTCACAAACATATGTGTGAACCCTAAAGGCGATTATGAAAGCTTGAAGCAAGAAAACAGTACAATTCTAGGTTCCTTGAATAGAGAATTCACGCAAGAACAAGAAAACCTTAAAAAAAAAATTGACTTGTGCAATCCAAGCATTAAGCAAACAAAACAAAACATCTTAAGTCCACGCGTATTGAATTTTGAAACTCGCGATGAGGATGGTTCAGAAAACTCAAAGGAGCATTCAGATATTTTTCAGTTAGTATGTGAAGCGATGAAACATGATAGATGTGCCGCATACCTACTCGATGAAACTCTTGGTTTAAGGTATAATTTCTAAACTAGACTTTCTTATTTCTCGATGATATGTACCCACAAGAATTATCATTTGAATATTTACATTTCTAATATCATAGGGACGTAGTGATTCAGTTCGAGAATGAAGAGCTAACACGCGAGATGATTCTATGCCTCAAACCCGAGAAATGGCTCAATGAATCGGTGGGGGGTGCTATATCTAATTTATATTTTAATATAAAAAATTCTTGCTTAATCTGGCATGTCTCCTAAATATCATTATTTTTTTTAAATTTATTTTATAACTTCTATGTCATATTAATTTCTTCTAAATATCACGTAGGTTATAAATTGTGTCGCATACATTATTTGGTACGACAGAAAATCAAGTCCCGATGCAAGTCGACATTGGAGCTTGCCTGTGTGGTTCAGTGTACGATCAAATTATACATTTATTAAATTGTCATTCAAATACCTCATGTAATTTGTCTTATTTGTTCAATTTCAGATTCAAGCTCAACTCAATGATGTATTTTCAGACGAGCGTATAAACAGGAACACATTTGGGAGAAAAGGCTTATTCAAAGGTCTTCCATCGAGATGCTCATCAATTTCGATCCCGATACATGATAACAATCATTGGTTATTATGTAAGGTGGACTTTGATAAACAAATTATTGTAATTTGTGACACGCTAAGAACGACAGAATCTGATAAACATAGACTACTTATTATTAAAAATTTGGTAAGCGTATAGTTTTCATCAAACACATAGACCATATACATTAAGGTGACATAAAACTTTAATAGGTGATGAGACTGGAAAGCATAAGCAAACTATGGCAAGGAGAACCATTTATGCATTCTAATTGGCATGATAAGTTTGACTATCGTTATTCTAATACAACTCCACGTCAACCAAATGGGTAAGACATATATACTTGCATTATTTAAATGTAACATATTCGTGAATATTGTTTCTCATATACAATATGCAACATAGGTATGATTGTGGTCTATATGTATGCTTGCTCATGATGTTTCCAGGAGGCATTAACCGAGCATTGACAGAGGTAAATAAAATATTTGTTGATTTCATTTTTTATGAATGTATTTGTGACTAGCAAAATCTCACGAAAAATGATGAAACAGGAAGAATCTGTGATCACTCGTAGGAGACTGGCATCACATTTGCTTTTTCATTCTCAGAATTTAGCTTACCCGAGGTGATGCATTTGAGAATATTTTTTTTCTATTAATATACACCGGTCATGTGATCGTTATGACCTAACAAAAAATTATATGATTTTTGTAGTGGTCCCGTTAGTGTGTGGGTTACTCCTTTACCAGACAAGGATAAATCTTATTGTATGCCGACTCAATTTTATCTTCACGAGATGGCTATAGGTGGAATACTGAAAGAGGTTTACAAAGTATGGGGAGTGGATATCAATGGCGATGAGATTGAAATAAAAGATGATGAAGATTTAAAGAAACTCACTGAAAGTTACCTTGATGTCTTTTTACAAGACATATCTATTAAAGTGACTTGGAATCTTAATGAAGCCAAAATGGACATGAACCCGAGCGCATTATTAGAGGATTAAAAGTAATTATATTGTAATTTTAGCAACGAGTTATTTTATATGGATATTAGTGCAATTGCAATATGACATGATTAAATTGAACTTATTTATATTTTGTTTTGTTGAAAACAGTGGGACATAATCTTAAACTCTTGAGTTTGAAATTAATTTATGATTTATGCAAATTTTGTCGTACAAACTGTTGAATTTCGAATTTTCATATATAGATTAGTGTAGATCAGATTGAATTTACAAAGGGCGGTCATTTTATAGCAATTAAACCTATTTCAATTGATTTGACAAATCATATCAATTGAAAATAAATGAACGAATAGTTATATATATATTAGTAGAAGCAACAATTAAGATATATTTTTTTTGGTCTGTAAAATGGACTCTATTTTTTTTTTTTTAAAAACAAAACTCTGAGTTTAAGCTACCATTTCAAAAAGATGTACGAACTGATTAATGTTACCTGTAGTCTGTACAAGTTAAAAAAATTGAAATCTCATCCAAAATGCAAAAGTAAAGAAAGCTACTCCCTCTTTAAGCTCCCCTCCAGAAAATCAGACAAAATCCCCTAGTTTGCTTTTACAAGGAAGTAGGAACATCTTCTTCACCTTTGGATGTATGAACATGGTTAACAGGCATCGCAGCAGCAGCTTTGTTGTTTTCATGGACTTCTCCAACCTCCTCACTCTGAATGTCTTGATTGTTAGTACTGGAATCAGATCCACGACTTTCTTGGATGTTAGGCTCCACTTCCGTGCACTGAGAAGCTAAAATTACAATAATAATTTCAAGACGTTAGTTATATTGTACACAAAGACAATACAGCGCGCTTGTCCGAACCCTACCACATCAAACAGTAAAACAAAACTCAGAGTTTAAGCTACCATTTCAAAAAGATGTACGAACTGATTAATGTTACCTATAGTCAGTACAAGTTAATAAAATTGAAATCTCATCCAAAATACAAACTTCATCCTGCAAGAAAACCAAATCATGGAAAATTGAATAATCAATGAGTTCAAAATATCACAAAATACCAACTTTTACCTATAAAATCAGCACCCCTACAAGTTTATAAGCACCCCTACAAGTTTATAAAACCACAAGAATTTGATTAGGATGCACTAACTAGCTTAAACTTGTTCTTTTCCAATTAATAGCCACACACAGAAAACAACTTCTCAATTGATAAGAGAGGATCAGATAAACATCTAAATTAGAAGTACACAAAAGTAAAGAAACTGGCTCTATAGATTACCGAATATGTGATAGCGAGTGAGTAATATGTAAGAAGAGCCTGGACACGTAGCAAATGGAAGAGCACATAGAAGATTAAGAATATAGATTAATTAATCACACCACAGCCAAGAAAGATGGACTCCAAAAAAGGCTATGCTAAACAATACAACTACTAAGTCGTGAATGAATTCCATATATTTAACTAATACTCCTGTTAACTAATATTCCTTTAAGCTCCAAATATGCTCCTGGAGCTTATACTCTTATTTTAAAGCTCATGCTTCGGTCTTTTCAATCATATTTAATATTTGATATTCTCACAAAAAGGGTCGATCCATTCAAATTTCAATGCATCTATAGATAAGTCAATCATACAGAGAATGAACAAATTGAAAATTCTACCATTAGCAGAGTATTTTCCGCACCACTTTAAATCACACGAACAATTTAGTAGATGAATAAAAAATAGACCAACTCAATATAGTAAAAGACAACAATTTATTCCATGAGGAATGGACCAATCTCATTACTGTTGGAAAATTGAGCTGCAAATACTGTTTGCATTACAGTTCGCAACAAAAAATCACACTTGATCATAGACTACATTAAACTCATCAATTAACTGCAATCCTCTCAAAGAAGCATTTCTAACACTACATCGAATCTCAGAACCTCCAAAAAAACCATCTTCTTTAATTATTATACTATGTTTATTGCCCGATCAAAAAAAAATTATTTGCTCATCCGTGAGAGATAGCCAAAAGGCCGAGAAGAAGATAATTCTCTCTAAGAGGACCGCTAATTAAATAGTAGAAAACAATTACTTCGTTAAATTTAGGGGGGGGAGGGGGAATCACCTGCGATTTGTCTCGTTTGAGAAGAAATTGAATGCGAATCTGGGTTTTCTGGGTTTTCTGGGTTTTCTCCTATGACGAAGTACGTGTCCTAGTTTCCCCCATTTTCAACATGTTTTCTTCCTCCTGCTCTCGACCTTTGCACTGAAATAAAATGAACGGGAATACATTCCTCTTGGCCGCTCGCACCCCCTCTTGTTCAGCATTGAGTAGTTGAAAGATTCCGCTCATCCCCTCTTCAGATTTTCGGCACGAGCAATTGAAGATTGATGAACATAGTTTTTGTTAGGGCACTGAATTTTTTCACGATAGATTGAGGATAAGTAATTTAAACATTAATCTTAATAAGAAAATATATTATACTGATAAAATAAATATTATATATTATTATTAAGTAATTAATTAAAAATATGTTTAATTAAAAATATTATAAGGACATTTTAGTACTTTTATATATATATTTAAAATATTAAATATTTAATCTTCTTGCGAAGCTTGATCGTCATTTGACGAAGATATGTGAGGTGTCAATTTATAATTGGCTTCCTGTTGTCAGGATGGGCGAATGCCCTTCCTGACGATAGAAAACCCCTACTTATAATATTTACTAATTCAATCAACTTGCACTCATTAATTTTAATTAGATCAAAATTTAATCTATGTCATTATATACTATATACTATGAAAATGATTTTAATTAACAACTGACAAATGTTTTCTATATTCGACTACTTAATCATCATCTTATTCTCAAAATAGGTGTAGCTTTAATTTGAGAAACATTGATCAAAAGACTGGTTTGTGCTAGATTAGTTATAATAGGATTAGAAAAACATATTCTTGAGACAAAAATTATATCAAGAAGAAACATTAGGAGTAGAGTGCACATCCACACAAATGACTCTTACAACAAATGAAACAATTGTTGTTAGATTTAAAAGGAGACTGTTTTCAATTCTTTTGTGTTTTGCTACGACAATAAACAAAAGTCAAGGACAGTCTCTTTCTACTACTATGGAATTGTTTTTTAGCCGAACAAGAATGAAAATCCTTGCCCTTGATGACGATGAGAAACCGTGCAAGTACACTAGAAAGTGTTTACGAATTTATAATTTATAGGGTTAATTGCAAAAAAAATCACGACCTTTATTAGATTTATCATTTACAACATATTCTTTTTTCTTTGCAATTCGATACGCAATCTTTTTAAGTTTTACAATTTAATGCACCGATAAATTTTTCGGCCAATTTTAATATGATGTGGCGCCGAAAACATCAAAATCGCCACACAGGCGCCAAATAGATTGCCAACTAATTAATTATTCTTTAAAAAAAACATTTTAAAACTAAAAAAACATACAAAATTAATTAATCCGCCCTAATTATCTACCCAGAATCCTAATTCCTAAACGCACATAAAAATATCAAAACAGTTAAAAGAAGGAAGCAAAGAGGTAAAATGAGATGTATTCCTTCTGCAACCAAAATCCAGTTCAGTCATCTGTTTGTTTGAGCAGGGAATACACAATTGAACATGGTATTCTTGCTGCGACATGAATAAATTAGGAGAAAATTTATTGTCCAAGTTCTTAAATATGGTTATGGTTACATGTAATTCTTGTTGCAGTTCTTAAATATGGCTACATGTAATTCTTGTTACTTCTGATAAATAGTTTTTAATTTTTTTGGGTTCGGCAACTCTCTCAAAAGTGTAATAAGTAATAATCGTCACAAGAGCATCAACCTGACTGCAGGAGTCCAAATTTGAGCAGAAAATCGCTAATGATAGCATTGTAGATTTGCATCGGGACAAAACCCATAAAGTTCCAACTCAAAAATCAATTAGTGTAATCAAAACTGGTACAATAATCTTCGACAATTTATGGCAGGTTTGTGGGTTTGTGTGGTGTGGACCATTTGGAACTTGAGAAACAGAGTATTATTTGAGTATGTATTATTGGATTGTGGCAGGATTATTGATGAGGTCAAGGGGCGTTTATGGAACTGGTGTACTGCAAAAAGTCTGATTAAGCAAGGCTCACACTTTAGAGATTGGAGCAAGAAACCAATACAGATGACTGAACTGGATTTTGGTTGCGGTAGGAATACATTTCATTATACCCCTTTGCTTCCTTCTTTTAATTTTAGTTTGTTGTTTTGATATTTTTATGTGCGTGCGTTTAGGAATTAGGATTCTGGGTAGATAATTAGGGTGGATTAATTAGTTTTGTATGTTTTTTAGTTTTAAAATGTTTTTTTAAAGAATAATTAATTAGTTGGCAATCAATTTGGTGCCCGTGTGGCGATTTTGATGTTTCCGGCGTCACATCATATTAAAATTGACCGGAAAATTTATCGGTGCATTAAATTGTAAAACTTAAAAAGATTGTGTATCAAATTGCAAATAAAAAAAAGGATATGTTGTAATTGATAAATCTACTAAAGGTCGTGATTTTTTTTGGGCTAGTCTTGCATATATGCATTTCAGTCATTCACACACATGTTCTTTATAAATACACCCACAAGCTTAATTCACACACACATTTTTTATAAATACACCAACAAACTTAATTCACACACACATTTTTTTATAAATACACCCACTGACAGCTTAATTCGAAATTTTTAATCCGTTTATTTTACTCATTTCTGTGATTTTTTTATCTTTTATTTTATTGTCGAACGCGGGATATTAAATGTAGTAATTCAAATTGTAATATGTAGTAATACACATTATTTTATGTAGTAATAACACAAACTATTTATATAATAATACAAATTCTTTTATTTAGTAACACGTTTTTTCTAGTGTTTTTATTGATGTAGTAACTCACATTTTGTATTACAACATGATTATTGTGTTTAATACATTCGATAATATATGTTACTACATATTATAATATGTAGTAACATATATTATCGAATGTATTAAACACAATAATCATGTTGTAATACAAAATGTTTTATTGTAGGATGATGCGAAAAATATTAGATCATTTGATAAAGTTACATATAGTAACAAACGTCTATTCAATGTAGTAATTCAAATTGTAGTATGTAGTAACATATAATTTTTTATGTAGTAAAACAAATTATTACATGTAGTAATAACGCAATTTTATATAGTAATATTGATTCTTTTATATTTTTATATTTTTTTTATTGATTAAGTAACCCACATTATAATATATAGTAACATATATTATTGAATGTAGTAAGATATATTATTGCACGTAATACAAAATAACATTGACCCATAATGATTAGTATTAAAGAATATTTAAAGAAATATAAAATATTTAAGGATTAAGGTTATCGTAAATTGCATCGTCCGCCGCGGCTTGAGGCGATCGAAAACTGCTCGGAGAAGACGACCATGTTCAATTTCTGTCAGTGGGTGTGAATTGAGCTGTCAATGGGTGTATTTATAAAAAATGTGTGTGTGAATTAAGCTTGTGGGTGTATTTATAAAAAATGTGTGTGAATTAAGCTTGTAGGTGTATTTATAAAGAATATGTGTGAATGAATGAAATGCATGTATCAATATTCCATATAAGTTTTTGTGATTTTTTTTTTTGCAATTTGCCCTAATTTATATTACTTCTTCTACTTATTCACTGCAAATTTTAATATATTATATTGGATAAATCCTATTAAGATATTCACTTCAAATTTCCCTATACATTATTTCAATCAATTTGCACTCATTTTAATTAGTATTCTATAAAGTATAAACTTCTAGGACTATAAATTTCATTTGTAATGTTCATAATTGTTCTCTTAATAAAATAATTTTGTATATTTCATCATAATTCTCTTAATTTCAATTTCATTGTTGCTCCAAATTTCTTAGGTTTACTTTTTATAATTTTATATGCATTTTAAAATACAAGTTACTATACCTGCATACCTCATACACAAGTACGAAAACATTATTATACAAGGACTCAAATACAATTGATATAATTTTAGATATAACAGTCCAATGCTCTCATATTATGATCAGTTGTTAGTATTGTTTGAGATGACATGAATTATCAAATATATTTTTAAAATAATAAATTATATAAAATACACTAGTATATATATATTCACGGGATATATATTATTTTATCAATAATATATATATATATATATATTATTAATTTATATATATATATATAAAGCTTATGGGTTGGTCTGCTATGAACTCGAGTGCATGATGTGCACCCTAGTCTATGTGCACTTTTCAGTTTACTGACTTACACTTTTTGGTAATGGTGTTGCACTTTTCAATTATTACTCATTTACCAAAAAGTGTAAGTCAGTAAACTGAAAAGTGCACATTGACTAGGGTGCACAGCATGCACTCGAGTGCATACTAGACTTTACCAAAGCTTATATATTAATTAGGGAATATTGGCGAATCTGATCCGACCAATTCTCAATACGGGGCAGATCCGACCTGACCCAAAATTCGTGGGGTGGGGCAGGTACCCGTGGATAGGGTCAATATTCCGCCCCGACCCAAAATTCGTGGGGTGGGGCAGGTACCCATGGATAGGGTCAATATTGTCATTCTTACTTCTGACCTTTTGTGTTTAGAGTTTTCTGAGCCGTTGAAATCTCTCCTTTTAGAGAAAATGAATAGTGAAATTTATTTATATTTTTTAACGAGAATCCAACAAAGTCCACAGAGTATTAAAATCCATAAACTCTTGAATACCTAAAGATTTTTAAAGACTTTTTAAAATTCGTATTGAATACCTCAGAATTTTTAAAGACTTTTAAAAATCTAAATTGAATACCCCCAAACTTTGAAATTCCAAAAAAATCCTACAGAATCCCCAACCAATACACCTCCTAAGTTCAAGTTGTAGATAAAATTTGACTAAGTTCTAACTACTTAGCACAAATGTCTTCAACCCATCAAATTTGGCACATAAACTAGGTTCTACACCTTCTACATCTATAAATAGACCTCATTATCAAGTCAATTCGGCGTTTCTTCAAGGAGAAGGTACTTTATGGATCTTTGGAAAAGTCCCGGAAAGTCCCGAAAAATCTCGAAAATCGACGTTTAATCCAAAAATACGGCGTCAAACAACGTTCGTCCCAAAAATCCATAAATTCAATGTTTAATCCAAAATAAATTGTATTGCATTTTTGTATTTTAATATTTAATTTACAAAATTTGTGTTTATAAAATCAAATTCATGTGAACTTTTATTTTTTTTACCAGTTTTATACATACAAAATTTCATTGTTTAAAAGTCAACACACTTTTTTAAACAGTGACACTCGAAAAAATATATATATATATACCCATCACATGAACCCGAATTCACACAAGTGTTATATAAACTAACTTCACGTTGGAACCCTTTTGATCCTATCTCAATTTTTTACAGATTTATATCTTGAATAAATACAACTAATTATAGAAAAGCCTGTCGAGAGAGGAAAGAAACACAACTAACTATAGATATGTAATGTTTTCTCATTCAGATAAGAAAAATTACATATCTATATGTACTACATAAGCCAAATAATCGGTACAGCAAGTTAGAGATACAACTCACAACACATATTGACAGAAAAGTACACCATCTCCTACTCCTAGCGGTAGAATCTCCATACACACTTTAGGTAAATACACCCAACTGACCCAAGACAAAACCCAGTTACACAGATTCTGTCCCTTCGACTTGTTGACGTGCCAAGTATCGTTCTCTTCTTTCTTTCTGCAACACAAAGTTCACAAAAAATAAATACCCACAATAACGAGCAAAAAAATTGAAAGAAAATACTCCCTCCATTCCAATTTAATTGTCATTTTTTTCCAACCTTTCCCTTTTGGATGTTAAAATACTCTATATGCAAAGGGGTATATATTGGTCATTTTATACAAATAATTATATGTATATAATGACTTTCTTAATCTATGTAAAACACCAAAGGCGACAATTAATTTGGAAAGGAGGGAGTATAATTCTAGGTTAGATGGCTTACCCATTCATCGATGACGAGTCCTTCTCCAATAAACTTCGGACCCGTGTCTTCTGAAGGCTTCTTGCGAGCCTCACTTTCAGCCTCAGCTTCAGCCAACTGGCGCTTTAATTTCTCTAGAGCCTTCAAGATGAAAGCAGTAATAGATCAGCATTTCCATTGAAAGCAGTTCTTTTTGGACTGATATTTTATAGGACGGATTTGAAATCTTAACAACAAATCCATTGATTGATAGTTTGTACTCAATCTGATCCCAATTATTCAATGTTTTAGAGTTTTCTGGTGACAGTAAGGATGAATGCATAATAACAAATATACCCTTCATTAATTACCTTTATTAAGGTAAGTTCAAATATATTAGAGATTTTTGGGATTGGGATAAGGGTGAAGATTATCTAAAACATCAAATAATTAGAAACAAGAATACTGCTCTAAAACATCAGACCATTGAGATTGAAGGGAGTATTCATTTTGAGCTTATTTGATATCCACTCTAATTTTGCCGGATTTATAATTCATTTAATTTCAAATCCCTCAATCTAAACACAACTATGAAATCCATGCAGAGAGTTAGCACTCAGCTTCTTGGAATGAACAATGGGTAGAGAGATATAACAAGGTTGAGTGAAAAATCTTTACTTACAGGACTAGGACGTTGCACGTCTAGAAAAATGACCTTAAGTATCTGCTCTACAGCCACTTCATCCTTTAGCTCATCAAACTGATCAAAAAGAATGAACGAGAACATTAGAATGCATCGAAATAGTGTAAACTTTGATTTTTTCACAAAATGTATAATAGTTAATGAATGAGTGACCTCAAGCTCTGGCCTTTGCAATAGGTATGGTGCATCAGAGCTTTTGGTCCCGTAGCTTGTCTACTGTATAATTTTGGTCCCAAATTTTTTTTTTTTTTTTGTTTAGTCCCAATTTTGGCCCCAAGACTTGAAAACAGTGTCAGTTAATGTCACGTGGGGATTTAATTTGAGGCCAAAATTGGACATTTAACATAAAACGACATTGTTTTTAATTTTTCAGCGATTTTGGGACAAAAATGGGCAATTTTTATATATTGGGATTACATCGAAAATGTTCCCTTTTTCGGGACCAAAATTGGACAGCAGACAAAAGTTATGGAACCAAAAACTTTTAACTCTGGTGCATCATGAACGAATGAAGTGAAGTTAAATGTCTAAAAACAATTTGAGCAATTTTTTCTTAATTATACGGGGTTTATGCTAAATACTATGAGTCCCCTCTGATTTATATCAATAATCGAATAGCATAAAAGGAACACAAGTGATGCTACATCATCAACCTAATAGTATGAATAGGAACAGAAAGAGACAAACCAGTTCAGATACATAATCCATTGGTCCTTTCACTTTTAGGCTCATAATTTTGAACTTTACTCGGCTTTTCTGATCCATTGGCTTTTCGTTGTTCTCTGGATGCTCTACAAACTTGAATACTAACGAACACCAACACCAAGAAAGATAGGAAGTCAACACTTGGTAAAATAAAATAAATGCAGAAAACAAAAAACCATGTTGAGACCATGATTAAGAATTACCAGTTGCTATGATACTCTCACCAGGAGCGAGAATGGCCCCAGGAGGACGCATGAAACAGCTTTTCGGTGAAGTTGTTTGGAACTAGACAAAAGAATAAACATCAGTCAGAAGAACAGCAATACATAAAAAGGCAAATGTATTTTCTTTGTTCTTAACTTACTCTCATTTTGATTTTAGTTCTCTAATTTTTTCAATTATGAAATTCGTCACTTGACATTACCGACTTTTTTGGTCATTTTACCAGCTGTAACAGGTAAACTTTCTGGTAATCACTGACGTGGAATTTGCCAACAATTTTTTTATCTACATGGCATAAGAGATTACAGGACAGTTTGTGTGTGTTACAGCCGGTAAAAGGACAAAAAAGTTGAATTTGGTAAAGTTAAGGGATGAATTTCAAAATTGAAAAAGTTACAAAAATCAAAATGAGTGTAAGTTGGGGGATAAAAAAGACATTTACTCTAAAGAAAATAAGGTAGAATATCACAGCAAGAGCTCAAAAAAAGTCTAGCATTTCAATTCACATATGAATTGAAAATCATACTATGGGGATCAACATGCAGTCAAAGACAGGACATAAATGAAACTGAGCAAACGATCGACATACCTTGAAAGCCACATGAGACTTGCTCGTATTTTTTATTCTGATAGCACTTCGGACTTGCTTACCTGGTTCATCTACAGCAGAATAAAGAATAAAAGCAAGTTAGTGCTATTAAAAAAATTTGGTTTGAGCCAACTAATGAAGATCTTTGCCAACATTTATAGAGAATAATACTAACAAAAACAAATTTACAGTCAACATTATTCAAGAACAAAAAAAAAAAACTGGCATGCACATCTTAGCCATTATTTGGGGAGGAGTTTGGGGGCATATTCAGAAATTTGGCATGAAGGAAATTAAATGTGAAGCTAGAAGCATGGGAAAGTAAAAGTTGCGCCCGTTTGTGCAATCTTTATCTTGCACTCAAAGAATCAACAAGTAGTTCTTGTTAACAAAAAAATATCCAGTTAGAAGTATAGATAAATCTCCATGAAACAAGAAATTTGTTATCTATAAGTAAAGTGTTCCATTCTTCTTTGTAATACAGCTCCTTTTGCAGCATCAAATTTCTTGATCACACAACTTCACCAGAACATGGAATCTTATATGATTGAATTGATTTTTAGTAACTAGTTCTCCACACAAAGTGCGAGAACAAAATTATAGTAAAACAAGCAGTTCGACTGATGCATGATCATATATTTTGCCAATTATCCAGATATACAATTTTGCAAAATTAGCACAATCACAAATCTCAAATCATAGGTCAAAAACAAAGTCAGATCAAAGCTAAATCAAACAAAGCAAAAAGGAATCTCCAACTTAACAAATCAAATTGCTATAAATAGATAAGTACGCTACGTGTAAACAAAACACAATCCGAATAAATAAGTGACAGGGAGCTCACATACAAGGAAAATAAAGCTTATTCGAGGGATCGAGCTTCAAACGACGCCGTGTCGGGAGCAGAGATCTAGCAACTGAAGAAACCGAGGTTCCGGCGTTGTCGCGCGCGCCCGATACCTCCGCTGGTAAATGACTGATGTTGGTTCCTTGGCTGTAATTCTGCTGATAGTGCGCGTAATTTGAGGCCGGCGCCGGCGAATTGCGGAAGGGAAGCTTGAATAGGCCCCAGACTTTTCCGTCGGAGGAGGACGGTTTCTCCTCGGCGACTGCCATGATTGAGAGTGGTGATTCCGCCGCCGGAGCGCAGGAACGACGTCGCTGGCGATTCTGCTTTTGAAGATTGACTTCTGAACAGGTTTGTTGGGCCGTGGTGGACTATGTGCAGGCTGTGGAAAGTTTATAACGGGCAACTTTTGTTTTTCGCATATTTACCTCTTCTCAATCTGTTACGATCCCCGAACTCAAATTGCGCAAAAATTATCAATTTGTTAACAAATTTGAATTAAACAGTAAAATCATCTTCAATCATCAAACTCAAACTCAAATTTAATGTTATCTTTTTTATTTATATTTTACTCCTAATGTGTCGTACTTGAAAACTCACTTTACCAATCATACTTTAACATACTTATCTAAAATAACAAAAACACTTTTAAACAATCTCCTTAAAACATCACAATACAAATGATACTACTTTATTACACTAAAAAAATAAATTTATTACTATTTATAAAATTGAAAAGTCTTTACTACCCCATTTTATCTTACACAATACTAATAAACAATTCATTCATTAAAACTCGTGTCCAATTGATTTAGGTCTTCAAGTATGGGACGGAGGGAGTATTAAATATTTATTTATCATCATATATATAATTTCATATTTATATTTAAATTAAATTAATTAAATAAAAAAAAGTGATATATTTAATATAAAAATATATTAAAAAAATCAATGAAACAAAACACCAAATTCGAATGAAAAGCAAATAAAAAGATTGAAGAACAAATTGAGAAATCAAATATTCAACAACGAAAATTCATATCAGAACTTGAGAAAAAAAGGTTGGCTAAAGAACAAAATAGAAATGATAGAATCATGTCTATGGTTTTGGACTCCATTGTTGATCCGACTCAACGTGAATTGTTTCGAAATGAGCAACTCAAAATTATGTAAGTAAGTTCTCATCAATCTCAAAATGAAAATTTCTCCACCTTCTTTGAACAATATTTTTGGTAATGTTTGAGGGTTTGAAAGTAGTCTATCTCAATATTATTAAAATTTGTAGTATTTATGATTAATATTATTAAAATTTGTAGTATTTATGATTAAGTTGTATTTCATTTGCTTATTTTTGTTTACGTGTGTTGTATTAAATTTAGTTAATTTCCTATTGTATTTTATAATTTAAATTCGTAATATGTATGTTTTTATCTTATAGTATTTTATAATTTAAATTTATAATATGTATTTTTATTTTTTATCGTATTTTATAATTTAAATTATTAACGTTGTCTTACAATTAAATTATATGCTTTCAATTTTTTAATATTTCATAATTATTAATTATAAATTTTAAAATTATTTTATGAAAATATATACTCCCTCCACTTTTAAATAAGTGTCACTTTGCCTTTTTATTTATTTTTATAATAAGTGTCATTCTATGTTTTTTTCTTTAATTTTGACAATTTTACCCTTATAATTAATTTGCCTTCAATTTCAATTAATATAATAGCATAAATCAGGGAAAAATCATAAATATTGTATATATGAATATCACATACATTCTTGACCACATTCTTTACTAAACAAAAATTTAATATCAAAACTATTTATCATTAATGAAGGGTAATATTGACCACAATTTAATATCTTAATTTGTTGAAAAATGTTAAAATGACACTTATTCAAAAATGGAGAGAGTAAATAAGAGGGCAAATGGACAACAAACAGCAAATTAATAAATTAAGTAGATGCAAAAAATATTGAGTAGAAATTTGAGTTGCCACAGAAAAGGTAAGGGCATCTCCATCGGTGCCACAATTACTCTAATTGCCTCCAAATCCAATCTCCAATGGTGCTGCAAAGTTGGTGGCAATTTAATTCTATTTTTTGTGGCAAATTTGTCACCAACTCAAATCTCTACTCAATTTTTTTTTTGTCTATTTAATTTATTAATTAATATTTTTATTGTCAATTTGCTCTTTTATTTATATTTTTTTCATGAAATAATTTTAAATTTATAATTAATAATTATGAAATATTTAAAAATTGAAAGCATATAATTTAATTGTAATAAAACAACGTTACTAATTTAAATTATAAAATACAATAGAAAACAAAAATACATATTATAAATTTAAATTACAAAATCCTACTCGTTTTTTTTATGACAAGTGATTTATAAGAAATAATGACTGCATGCATAATGACAAGTAATGAAACTTGTAGACGCAAGAGAAGTGTCAGCTCTAAATGTAGTAATGACAAGTAATGAAACTTCAAAATTTTCTTCGTCGACATAAAAAAAAAAATCAGGGATGCAAATGCTCATTTCGAACTTCGAAATGCATTGATTGAACATCTTTGGAAAGAATTTTCTAATTTTTAGAGTTAATGGCTAGATATATGTAATTTATATTTTTAAGTATTACATTTTGTTGTAATTGTGATGTAATTTATATTTTATGCAATTGAATTTGATGTTTTGTTTCATTGATTTTGTTTTTTTATTTTTATATTAAATATATCACTTTTTTGTTTAATTAATTTAAATATAAATATAAAATTATATATCCGATGATAAACAAATATTTAATAAAATATAAATAAATAAGATAACAATAAAATTTGAGTTTAATGATTGGGGATGATTTTACTGTTTGACTTAAATTTAGTGACAAATTGATAATTTTGATGGCAATTTGAGTTCGAGGATTGAAAATGGCACAATGATGGCAAATTTGCACTGCATTGGAGTATATTTGGAAGCAAATTGAGTAATTGATACACCCGTTGGACACGCCCTTACTCAATAGTCATCCCGTCAATCTAGTTTTTTTTTTTATTATTATATTATATAATATTTACTCGAACGGGATCTAAGGTCTACGTAGTGGTGTTCTAATCATTTAAACTATCTCACTTTTGTCTGTGAATCTAGTTTAAAAAAAATGTAAAAAATAGACGGTAAGAAATTTAATTTTATAAACTTTTATATGTAAAGTAATAAGTTAATTGAATTGATTATATAGTGAATCTCATAAATGTAAATATGAATATATTATAAGGGTAAGAATTATGGAGATTATTTTTATTTTGGGTATGCAAATTTTTATAAAACTAATTAAAAAATGTTTTATTTTTATTTTTTATAGATCGGAAGGTGTATTTATTTTATTCGCTCCTTTCCTCCTGCAAAAGTTTGTGCAAAATATTTAACAAGGAGTTTTAAGAAAAAAAAATGTAAAGGTTTAAGAGTAACACTTATGTGAAATATTTCACAAATTAAGACAATTTTAAAAAATTTGTGGGTTGTAAGCAAGTGATTTACTATAAGATTAAAATATTTTTATTACAAGACCAAAATATTATTACTACAAAACCAAAAGTGTATTATTACATGTTCAAAATTATTCTGGCGAATTTGCTCAGAAAAACTAAGTGTCCAGAGTATTTTTTGAGTTGTAGTATTACATTTTTGGTCTTGTAATAGTATATTTTTGATCTTATAGTAATACTTTAACCTTATAGTAATATAGTTGGGTCTTTCTATGGTAAGACAGGTTTCGCACTGTCTTACAAAAGACAATACTTTAAATATCGTTAGATTGTTGATCTGACGTATGAAATTTAATTTATATGATTGCACTTCGCATTAATGCGTTTGCTCTATGCATTATACAATCGCACTGCATCGCCCTACTAATAAATTAAATTGATATATATAAAATGACAAAAATACCCTTTTATTTTAAAATAAATAAAAAAATTAAATTATAAAATTACATAAATATCCTTATTATTAAAATAAACATCATTAAATAATACATCAACTAAATTACAAAATTAATCAAATTACAATATTTTAAATCAATTAATCTCATAACCCTAACCAATTCATCTAGCAACTAGCACCATTTCTCGCAAACCGACAGCTATCAGAATCTGCAGCACCATCACCAGGAATGCAAATGGATGATTTGTGATTAATTTGCAAGAGGATTTTATGGCGTAGGGACCAGTGGATTTATTGGATTAAATTGTGCATTTCAATTGTGATCTATGCTTTAATGTTCAATTTCATTTATCTGTGTTAAATTTTGGTACTCACGAATTTAGATCTAGGTTTTAGGGCAATACTTTCTACTGTAAGCGGCGATCGGTTTGTGTTTATCAATTATTTGAATTTTATGGAATCGGTAGAGATCTTGTGTGTATGCGACTCCCATCCTCCAAACATATTGGGAGATTATCCCTGATAGACTTGAGCGTCCATACAAGTAGATAATGGCTTGGGTTATTATATCTACTGCACCCTCATTTTTTAATTCTTCTCACTCTTCAGCAAAATTATTGTCTTCCATCCCATTCTCTACCTCAATTCATTTGTCTTCCTCGTTAAAATATAGTACAGTTAAATTTTTTACCCTCCGGTGATTTTGAAGAGAAGAAATTTCAGCTTTATTAGCAGCGCTGAGAAAGAGTATAAATTCCCCGACCCAATTTCAGAATCTTGTGAGAATTAGATGAAAAACAAATTTCTTGACAGAATGATGGTTATGAGAAACTAAGGAGAAAGAGATTGATAAAAATTGTGGGAATGAGATTGGTTTGATTATGAATAAGAACTATGAAAATGTTTCTAAATAAATTATCATTAAAAAAATATTTGGTCGAGATTATTTAATGTAAAAGAAGGTTAAGTTTGTAATTTTGTATATATTTAAAAAAAAAATATTATAAGAATATTTCGGTAATTTTATAATTTTTTAAATAAAAATTAAATATTTTATATCATTGCGAAGTGCGATCGCCATAACGAAGCTAAATGACATGTCAACTTCTCATTGGACGCCTTTTGTAAAACAGGGCAAACCCCCTGTCTTACCGTAGAAAAGCCCAATATAGTTTTAGTCCTGTAGTAGCATATTTTGACTTTGTAGTAACATAAAATATTTTGTCACTATGAGACTAAAAATATGTTTCTACACTGCCAAAAAATATGATACTAAATTGTCAAAATATGTTACTATAAGATCAAAAAAATATTTTACTTGCAATAAGGCTAAGGCTAAACTATTAGTACTACAAGGCCAAAATACTATAAGATCAAATTATTATCTCTATAAGATCAAAAGCATATTACTATAAGTTTAAAAATATTCTGACAAGTTCGTCTAAAAATTAAGTGTCTAAAATTGTTTTGGATTTATAGTAACAATATTTTAATCTTATAGTAACATATTTTTGATCGTATAGTAATATTATACCAAAAGCGAAAAAATATATTTTAATTAAATTTAACATTATACTGGATTTGATCCGTGAAATTTTGCTCAAAATTTACGTGGGTTATTTTTATTTTTATTAAAGTGAATACTGCCCCTATCTAATTTTTTTACATCATATGTGGAACATTCATTTTATGCTCGTACCATTGTACAAGACTTAGTCAACACGTCTAAAGCAACCGTCTGATACAATACCTTAAAGTAGTGAGAACATAAGTTTTAAAATTTAATAATGTGCACGTTTATTTAGTATCATACGTGTTGAATTTAATATATATTCATTTTCCATTTTTATCATATAAATAAACATTTTGGAAAAGAACGTGGGTGCACTGAATGACTTTTGTAGTTGTTGACAAATTATGTCTTGAGATTTGGTAGATCTGAGTAGAATAAAAAAAAAAAAAAAAAGTGAGTATTAATAGTTTAATGGAGGCTTCTTACGAAATGGTTTCAAAAACTTGTTAATATTTTATTCTAGTTATTTATAAGTAGTCTAAAATTGAATTTTTTTTTAAAAGATAGGAATGAATTCTTTTACTGCCTTCCTTTGTTATGCTGATGATATAAGTACTCTAATTCTGTGAACAACCATATTACCTAGAGTTCTGCAGTTTTGGGAAGAACAAATTGATCAGAAAGCTGTTGGGCTTAATATGGCAATGCACAATATGTAAAATTTGGAAGAATCGAAATGATACTATTTTTAATGAGAGCTCTTTATCAACGGAGGAGGTGTCGGATAAGATCAAGTTTACTACATGGAAGTGGGTGAAAGCACATGAGCCGAGGGGTTTTGGTCAATCATACCACGACTGGGAACGAGCACCTTGGATGTGCATTCCAAAAAAATAAACGTAACTTAATGAGAATTGTACCAATATGTAATGGGTTTTGAGTATTTTTGTACTCAAACTATTAAATAAATTCACCTTTACCTTTCAAAAAAAAAATATTAGGAGATGATAATCTCGATGAAATTAGTAGGATTAAAGAGCATTTACATTCTGCATTTAATATTAAAGATCTTGAAATACTTAAATATATACTTTTTTTTTTAGAGCATATACTTAAATATATACTCGGTATTAAAATAACTAGGTCTACAACAGGTATATCTCTTCGTCAAAGGAAGTATGTACTTGATATTTTTAATGAAGCGAAATATTTGGGGAGTAGACCTTGCAAAACTCTCATGGACTCTAATCTACTCCAGATGGCTCTCCTCTTCCGGAGGATCCTTCTTTGTATAGACGATTGGTTGCTAGGTTATTGTATCTTACTATTAGCAATTAATATTTTAATTAATTATAAATATTATAAAAAAATTTGATCATAATTCTGGAGGGTGTATTCAATTGAGATTCTGTTTGATTTTTTTGGACTTTAAAAAATCAGTGGATTTAGAAAATCCATAGACTCTATGCGAGTTTGACTGACTTTTTAATTGATTTATATGGATTTTCATAGATTTAACATGATTCTGAAATACACATTTTTTTATTTATTTAAATGGATTTCCATAAACTACGCCCCTAAAACTATTGATGCAAACGTATATCGAACACACTTGTATATAAAAAAAATTATCTAAATTATTTAGAAAAAATATCAAAAATATATCTTCATTATTATTAGCAATTCTCAATGCATTAGGGCTTTTTGAGAAAGCAATTCCAAATTTTCCTCTTCCACAGATGCGGTGTGTAATCCAGTCCAAGCTAGTACTAACTCTGCTTGTTTGAAATGGGAACTTGTTATTTGAAAATACCAAAAATTATCTCAATCACATTTCTTAATGATGCATGACGAAGAAGAAAGATTGAATAATTGCATGGAGTGACGACCAGGCGTCGATTACTGGAGTGATGACCTTGATATTGGTAACATAACGATATACTATAATTTTTAAAGAATAAATATAATTTTAAAATACAGTTTTCGCGATAATAATAATGATGGTGAAGAATATGTGATGCTTATCGAAGAACATGGTTAGATTTTATTTCGTTTGAAGAAGAGCAGGAAGATTCGTTTGAGGAAGATGGACAGCTTTTCGATTTTATAAACTATGAGGCTGTGTAGGATTTTGTGTTTCTAAATACACTACTTTCTTCTCTTTCAGAGTTTCTGAGAGAATCCATTGAAATCTCTACTTTTTAGAAGAGATTTTGAATAGTGAAATTTATTTATATTTTTGAGGGAGAATCCAACGAAATTCATAGAGTATTTTAAAATCTATAGATTGTTGAATACCTAAAAATTTCTAAAGACTTTTTAAAATCCGTATTGAATATCTCAAAATTTTGAAAGACTTTTAAAAATCCGGATTGAATAGCCCCACATTTTAAAAATCCAAAAAAATCCAACAGAATCTCAATTGAATACACCCCTAAAACTCTATTAATGGTGAGAAAATGAACGGTTTGTTCATAACAAATAAGAGGTTTTCCCTTTCTCATTTTCTCCTCATATTGAAATCATTCACATCCCTCTCTTTCTCACACGCATACCTTCAAGCAGAAAATATAGAAAACTCAGTGTTTTGATATTCTTTCCTCTCCCGACAGATTTTTGGACACCTCTGCTTTCTTCCCTTTGTATCTCTATAGTTTTGTTCTCACCATTGTTATTACGGAGGTATTTTTTCTAATCCTATTTTATTTTTGTCTCTAAACAAATGTATGTCCTACAGTTTTGTTTAGCTAATATTAAGCCTGTTGGGATATTCAGGTAGTTGATATTCCTTGTATTTAGTTTTGATAAGTTAAATCACTTGTAATAGGAGAAGTTGTTCGTATAATCAACTTCATTATTCATCTTGTAATAGTTAGCTTCAGGTATCATCAGCCGAGGGGAAACCCAGCTAATGCAGTGGACTTACACGCCTATACTCAAGGATTAAAGAGTAGAAGAAGAAGGTAATCAGCCAAGCAATCAACCAGAGTAATCAGCTGAGCAATCAGCCGAGTCCAGACAACTAAGGAGCGTTAGAGAGCCACCAAACAAGCTAACGTGAACCAATATAAACACGACAACGGACATACGAATCTGACACAAATATGTAGAATGCACAATGTAGAAATTCAGAAGGAAAATCTAAATATTATTGTACGACGGTAATATTCGGGAAATTCAAAAGAAGATTGCATTCCCTAAAATAGTACTGGAGATTTGAAGTCACTCTCTAACGGTAACATTTCAAATCTACACTATATATATATATATATATATATATATATATAAGTTCGTTTCTCATATCTCACAAGAGATGAGGTGATACAAAGGTCAAGCATGGAGCTTCAATGAATATTCATGAGGAAAAGCTTGAAAGAACTTCAATAGAGATTTAACACGCGTCATCTTCCGAGAGTGAGTGAACTCAAATCTAAGCATGCATAGTTTCATACACATCCCAAGCTTAGAGAGATTTTTCCAATTCTAGCATGAGGCTAATCTGATTGTAATGGAAATTCTCACCTAGTTCATCATACTTCAAACCAACCTTCTACCCAAAAAAAACCTAGAAGCCAAGTTTGTTGTGAATCACTGTAAAAGTACTTATTCTTACAATAACAAGTAGAACCAATTGCACTCGGATAGTGTATCGAGCTCAAAGTCTTCCCTTGGGACTATAAAGTAGCAAGACGCCTTCTCTTGGGACGTTAAAGTAGCAAGGACTTTAAAGTAATAAGGAATTAATATCACAGCTAGGGCTGTGAGAGTGAACATAGGAGTAGGGTCTGAACCACTATAAATGATTGTGTTATTTACTACTTTAACATGCATATCTTCATATCATAAGTTTAAAGGAATATGTATTATATCAGCTGATACGACATAATCAATCTTGTTGTATACGAACTTTCATAAGAATCACCTGACACCAAATCAACTGATAGCACACACAAAATGATATTTGCATGAAGTTAAAAAAAAAAATAGTAGACAAGTACAATTATGAGCTCATCACATTTCCGCACTTAACTTTAATTTGATAGATAACAACCAGTCGATGAGCTAGTCCTAGGCCCCTAGTGAATCAGCAGACTAGTTATCTTGAAGAGTTAGTTATTTTTCTTACACTTTGATGGATATGAAGACACTTGAAGAGTCACTATTTATTCCTACCTACAAATCAATATTCTATCTTTAATTCCATACATTCTTGTAATATGCTGCTTTTATTAAGTTTGACTAAACCTTCTGTAATCCTTTAAAAAAGGGACGTATTTGAAGAGGAAAGAGATGACAGATTTGATAGGAAATTTATCTAAGGATTCTTCCTTATACTGTATTGTGTTTTCCGGTATTTCTATCGAAATCAACGGACTTCATCCTTTATCTTGTGTTTTCTGGCATTTCTATTGAAATCAACGGACTTCACCCTTTATCGTGTACGCTTCCCTGCATCAGTTGGTATTCAGAGCTCAGGTATGATTCTTTACGTTGATTCCAATTTTTTAGGAATATTTCGATGAAAATTGTGGTTATGATGGACCACCAATTTTCGATGAATATTTTGATGAAGATTGTGGTTATGATGGACCACCAATTTTTGACAAATATTTTGATGACATTTGTGGTTATGACGTACCACCAAGTTTCAATGCGTTTGTCAATATTTTAGTTGATGATGTTGACGTTGGCAATAGTGGCACCCCAATTTTCGACGAGGAGAATGAAAATATTTTTATAATTGAGGATGTTCATCCCAATATTCTTGACTCAACGATGGGAGTTGAAAAAAACTATTTTGTGTTATTTACTTATGGTAATGGAAACCACACTACTCTTACGACGGAATGTCAAATTGTTATTATTTTGTGGCTAAAAGAGTACAAAGATGTTCCAGCTTGTCTCCGTACATTTACAATGAAAACGATGCTAGTTGCGATTCCGATTCGAGGGCGAATCATTTCGAAGAGGGGGGAAGAATGATGGAGATGAAGACACTTGAAGAGTCACTATTTATTCCTACCTACAAATCAATATTCTATCTTTAATTCCTTAAATTTCAGCAATTTATATTTAATTTACATTCTTGTAATATGCTGCTTTTATTAAGTTTGACTAAACCTTCTGTAATCCTTTAAAAAGGGACGTATTTGAAGAGGAAAAAGATGACAGATTTGATAGGAAATTTATCTAAGGATTCTTCCTTATACTGTATTGTGTTTTCCGGTATTTCTATCGAAATCAACGGACTTCATCATTTATCTTGTGTTTTCCGGCATTTCTATCAAAATCAACGGACTTCACCCTTTATCGTGTACGCTTCCCTGCATTACACTTACAGCACACCAAGTACTTTAATCACTCGTCTGATACCCCATGGATAGGGACCATCAAAGCTTGTTATATTTGATTATTCCACTTACGGTGACAATTTGGAATTTAGGATTTCTTGCATTACTGTTATTGTGTGAGAGTAGCATTCCAATTTAAGAAAATCAAACCTGCTCAAATTTCTAGAATTTCACAACCGAATATTTTAATGACATGTTCCTTCTTATTCAATTTTTCCATCCATTTATTTAATCAATTTCAGCCTTTAGTTATACCACCTTTGTACAATATATATACATATATTCAGTGACGGAGCCAGAAACACTTGGTAGGGGGGCCCGAGTAACATTATTTTAAAAATAAAATAATATGTACTTATTATACTCATTGAAATTTACATGATAAAATTGTCAATACATTTCATTAAATTAAATTGAACTAACTGTCTTTCATTTTATTTTGAAGTTTTGATAGTTCGATTCAAAATGAAGCGAAACAATTTAAGAATTGCTAAAATATTTTGCAATTCTTAGTAAAAAGACAATAATTCTCAAATACACCATCAATCTATATTATTGACTCTATTGAAGAAATAATTTATTTTTGGAGTATTAAGAAACAAACTTAAGTAAAAAACACATGAAAAAATATATTACTCTTTTCAAACTTTCTATGCAAGCATTTATTTTTTATTCGTCTATACTTAATATGCATGTGTCAAAAAATAAAAATAATATTTTTATTTTCATATATTAAAAAGTTTCATTTAAATTTTAATATTCAAAAGATGAGATTAAAAAATAGACACGGTTAAAATTAATAATTAATAATAAAAAAAAGAAATAGACCAATTATTTATTGATCCTAAAATGTTTGCAAATATATGATAAAATTAAGATATATATGATGAGAATAACTATTATGACATAATATATATAATTATTAAAAAATATTTATCATATATATATTAAAAAAAATAAAAATTGGTGGGGGTGCCAATGCCCCCTAGCCCCAATGTGACACCGTCCCTATATATATATATGTATGTTGTATTTTGCATGCTTGTATCCAGGTCATCCCATGTCTTTTGTCATATTTTAATCCTTTTAAATATTAATTCTATTAAGTGAATCTCTTAGAATTTAGAATACCAACAACTTTAAATTATTTTCCATCAATTCGAATATTAATATTAGTATGTAATTCAAAAGTATTCATTCGAATTGAACAGTAATACTCGAGGGTCATGGCAATTGAAGAGTTGAGGTGCATGTTTTAATTAATTACTACTCCCTCCGTCTCATAATTACTTGTACACTTTTCTTATTGGGATGTCCCAAAATTACTTGCACACTCTTAATATGGAAATACCCACAAAATTAATAACCTCACAATATCATTTTATTTTCAAATTTGCCACTCTTTTTTTCCATACATTTCACTTTACACATCATCAAATCCACTTTACACATCATCAAATTACCTAAAATACCCCTCCTTTATCTTACATCATCATCCACTAAATTCATTTTTCTTAAATAACGTGCCGGTCAAAGTGTGCAAATTATCCCGGAATGGAGGGAGTATCATTTTGCTATTATTATCTATTATATTAAATCAAGTTATTTGATTTGAAAATTTAGGGATTTTGATTAACGAATCTTAGTTATCTCAAATCGACTCATCACAGTTTTTTAATTAGTCCTTAATTATTTTAACCCTTACAATTTTGTCCCTGGGTTAATAATAAAAACTCATAGTTACGCATATATGTCAATTTAATTAGTTAATTGTTGGATATTATACTAATTAGTCATGCTCGATAATTAATGTAAGGCGACAACGATTATGAGGACGAATTCGTACGAGGCTTTTACGTATCACTTCCATGTTTATCTATTGAGTTGAGTTTTAATTGTTTTATACTCTACTGTGGTTGGTAGAGCTCTGATGCCTTTGTTATTCTTTATTTAATAGTTTAGATAAGAGTTTATATACATTAAGAGCTAAAATCCAACCCCCTCCTACAATTAAAACCAAAAACAATTAAGACCAAATCAGTACTTAAGATACCTAATATACCCTTTCTTTCTTTATAAAAACCTACAATTAATTCAAAATGTTAAAATACGAATTCATTCTCACTCATCCCTTCAAAACCCTACCTCTGCCATAGCCGCCGTCGCTGAACGAAGGAAGCCCTTGCCATCGCCTCCATCTTCACCCACCGCGTGCGGCCCCTGCCATCTCTCCACGAAGACGGCGACTTCCACATCTCTGACGAACCTTTTGCGCGCTCTTTGTCGTTTATTTTGTTGGTGATGGCACTGAACGGAGTTACGCTTTGCGGCGGAGACGAACGAGCGGTTTCCATGAGTCTCCCCCCCCCGCGCTGCCGCCGCAATTGATAATACACCGCTGCTTGGTGACCAAATTTTTTTCACTCGCTCACAATTCCTCGGTCGGCCGCCCAGCCTGCGCGGTTGCTCGATGCGCGAGCACTCCATGCGCGTCCGGGAAGCCGCGACGGAGCAAATCGAAGAACGATAGAGCGATTGGGCTTACTCGAAGCCGATAGTAATTTTGGACCTTGTATGGAACATCACCTTCGTTATCGTTGTTATTTGAATTTTGGTGCTTCAAATTCGTTTTATATACTTAAGTATTTGGATATAATGTGAGAACCCTAATTGCTCCTTGCAAATTATAATTTAAACGGTTTCTATCGTTGTTGATGTTCTCTATTAATGGTGATGTGCTCTGGGGTATTTGCTTCTGTTAAATTATTACTCATTTTTTTCCTCCAGTGCGAGATTGTATATTGTTGGTGAGCTAGTTTTAAGTACTCAATTCTGCTTTGAATTGAAATTATTATTGAGATACCAACTTGAATGCATGCAATTGTTTGATTTTGGGAACTTCTGATTTTGATTCCTGTTTTGATTAATTTACTTATTTATATCTATGTAGAATGAAGATTCTGGTTTTCATTTATGGATATCTATCTTAAAATTCTTTTAAATTCTAAACAGATGATATCAAATGTCAAAATTGTCTGAAAGGATTAGAATCAGATGACTACCTATGCAATTTGTAAGTTTCTTTGTAGTTTTTCTTATTTTATCTACAAATGAATCATGTGGTTTTGAATGGGGGTTCTATCTTCCATGAACTAAAATTCATGTAGAAGTAGTAAGAGATTTAATATATAGTGTGTAAGAAGGTTGCAACTTTGTCAAGATCAGAAGGTAAAAACTCAATAAAAGTGAATGGATGGAGTATGTGCTCTGATGTTAATTTTTTTTTTTTTTTTCTTTTGTATGTAAGATACATAGTTCCTGCATACTTTTTAATGGAAAATACGTTGAAGGCTGCCTAACCATTTTAACTTTTGGTTTTTTCTTTGTTGCAGTTACCAGAAATGCAAAGCAATTAATTAGGTTTTTGGTTGTGTCTCAGACCAATAATACAGTGTTGCCTCTAATAAATCTTCTTAGGCTAAAATGAGTCCCCATTCTACAACATGCAATTAGGTGTTGCCTTATGCAATTACAACATGCAATTTTCGTTGCATATATTTGTATGTATAACACAACATGCAATTTTTTTGCATATATTAAGTGTTATGCAATTATATTTAAGTGTTATGAGTAAATACAAAACTATATATACTTAATTGTTATGCAATTATACTTAAGTGTTATGCAATTTTTGTGTTGTTATATGCAATTAGGATCTGCAATTTCATGTTGCTTTATGCAATTATAAAATTACGAGTAAATGCAGATAAAAAAAATCATTTATTAATATTTGCTAATATATATTTTATTAAAAAAATACAAAAATATTATTAACAGTGCACTTAAAAAAAGTATGAAATTACCGTGATTAAAAAAAAATAGAATGAATTTTAGAAATGTTTTGAATTTTTGAAGGTGTATTAATTAGGGTTGACTAATTCTACATGACCATGTAATTGAATATAAAATGTAGTTTCTTCCGCCGTAAATAGTTTTTGTGAAGATGGAGATAATTTAGCTCAAAGATATATGTAAATTTGATTGCATTGAATGCACATAAACTTTTTGAAAATGTTGTGATTAAGGAAGTAAGAGTTTGAAATGCGGGAAACGAAATTAGATTAGAAATTTAAAATTTAAATCAATTTGACTAATTCAGAAATATCTATTATATTGAATGCAAGGGTAATTGTGTCCACCAGATTTCTAATTTGTCTCTAATTGTTTCTCCAGATTTAATTGTATTTATTAGCTTAAACTTTTAGTGGGATGTCTTTAGATGAAACTCCCCCTTTAGATAAATGATTTGAATTAATTGTTACTGCATGTGTGAATTCCTTTATATGTTATTATATTGACAAAGTATATATATATTGACAAAGTTTGTGGCAAAGTATTTAATAGCCAGGGGCTCTAATTGGGATCCGGGACCAATGGGTCTTCGGGTAACCCACTGTGCTCAACTACGTGTGGAAATACCTTAGTAATTAATTTGGCTTTGGGAAGGTCCACAAAACTCTATGACAAAGTAACAATGACAGAGTTGGAAAAGTATATGTGGTAATGTGAATATTATTTACTATGTACGTTCCAATTTCTTTACTATTTTATTTTTATATTAAGTTTTAAATAACTTAATCCCACTAAATGTGTTTGCATGCTCACTCCCAACAATTTACATGAGAGACAATACTTATTTATTTAAGAATAAAAGATTAGTTGCACGCATGTTTATTAAATTGGATTATGGTTATCTTTATGGATGTTCGGTTAATTAGTTAAATGTGAACTTCTTGATTTTATTATAATTATTTTCCGTTGTTAAAGTTAATATAATTTTAAATATATTAGTCGTTACATCCCTTTACTTTACTGTTGTAAATTCAAGATTCAATTTTTTGCGCATTCAAGTTAGTTATTTTAACTACTTTTGGAGAAGTCACTATTTTCAAATTTGGGGCATGACACTATGCCTGACATTTCTTATTCTATTCAAACTTTGAGTCAAAGATTGAGTAATCTTAGGCAAGCTGGCATGGTTGTTGCATAAGAGTTTTGAGGTATCTAAAGTGCACACCTGGTCAAGTCCTTTTTTATACTATTGTAGCATATTTTTCTTTAAAGACTTACTCTGATAGTGATTTGGCTAGGTGTCCATGCACTAGGAGGAGTATAGGTGGTTATGCTATTTTTTTTTAATTGAAAAATTGGTGTCCTGGAAATCTAAAAAATAATCTACTGTAAGCAGATCCTCTACGGAAGCAGAGTGTAGGGCCATGACATACACTGCTTGTGAGGTTCAATAGTTGTTTTTCCTTTTGAACGAAATACCAATTCCTCATACTTATCATGCCCTCATATACACTGACAACAAATTATCTTATAGTATGACTTATAACCCTGTAATGCACGATAAAAGATAGCACATCCAAGTTGATTACCACTTCACTAGAGATAAGATCCAAGAAGGTGTAATCAAGCTCATCAATCTATCTACTAAAGATAATGTTGCTGACATTTTCACTAAGTCTTTAGGACTGTTTCTTTTTTATCTTAACATCTCCAAGATGAACTTGATTAATATGCATGTTCATCTTGAGGGGGGTCTCAAGGATATAAGTAAAAAGTTGAAGAAGACTAAGTCATTACTGAATAATTATTTATGTAGACTAGAATTAGTCATTATTTCAGTTTATAAACGGTTATGTACTCTCCTCTACTTCTCTCTCATTATGTAAGAGATTGAGATCACTATATTCTATAATTAATCTTTTGAGCCAATAAATATTCTCTACACTCTTCAGTTTTATAAATTTTACATAAGTTGAAAACGAAATGGACAACTAAAAACTTAGCATATGATGAATTTATTCTCTAGCTACCCTCTATAAATGGATCCTCTAGAGTGCAAACATTTGTGTATATTTTCTGGAATAATGTTAGAAGGCATATGCATTTGTATCTCAATTCTTTGTATTTACTCAAGTCACCTACCCACTAGACATCCTTAGGTTAAGGCTATTTGTTGGTCCTGGATATAAAATAATGATAGAGGTAAAGCTATTTTATATATGTTAACTTATCAAAAGAGGGCTCTCTGCATTTGATGACAAATTTCTGCATTCATCATTTTGCATGTTGCTGTTAACATGTTGAGAGAGGAAGGTTTCGCATCACTTTATAATGATTTATGATCTTCACTTATTATAATTGTGCGTTATATGGAAGTGAATTTTTGCATTTTTGACTTGTGAGTTAACCAATTTAATGTTGTCCAGTCAGCATAAGTTTTTTTTTTTTTTTAAATCTAAATCGTATCTGAATGGCAGGGTGATGAAGGCTCTGCCAGAAAAATATCAAAAGAGGACGGAAGCATCCTTGGCTACAACATTGGTGTCAGCCACTACAACCACACTCTTGTGTTTTCCTTTGGACATAGTTAGGAGATAAATGCAAATGAAGGGTAATCAATGATCTTGTCTCTATCTCTTCAACTTCTTTTTAACCGTTTTTTCACATTAACAATATATGTTCAAAGGTCTCAATTTTATATATAAAAATGTTCATCATTTTAAAAATTGTTTGAAAACAATTCACTTAGAAATAATTGGTAAAAATTGAAAATGGAGTTGGTAAGGATTCCAAATATGCTCAATTATACGCATCACTTGATAATCTGGACCTAAACAATGGGTCAAGATGTGTATTGGTTCGTCTTTTACGAAAATGGGAGGCACACAACTTTAAGAGAAATGAGGGGCTCACGAGTGTTGATTTTCTATTGTTATCATGATTTGTTCTCATATGTATGGATTGTGTTTCGATGTGGTTTATTGATGGAGACAAAACTGCACTATTGGTAAGGTTTTTTTTGTTGGTAAAATATTTTTTGTATTTATTGATGAATGCAGTTTTTAATGTTATTATGTAAGATGTTCATAGTAATATTGAATTCTCAAACATATTGATAATCTATGTGAATAGTCTAATTTTTTCTTGAGATACAAAAGAAGATGACCTTGCATTTTTCTATTTTATTCAAAATCTCCTGGCTAGATATATATTATATATAAATAATAATCTAAAAAGAAAAATTTTCCTTCCTTCGACATTGTTCAAAGATGATATCAATAATAATCCATTCTCCATTTTTCTATTATATTCAAAATCTCATAACTGGATATATAGTAAAATCTTATTCTTGGCTTTTAAATGACGATATTTAGAAAATTTTGATCTATTTAAACGCTTTAGATGCATTACAAGATTGCTTCATTCAAGAATCTGACCATCATCAACTATTGATAGATTCAAGGATGGCCATAAAGAGAGACAAATTTACATTACCCATAATTTGATCTTTTAAAATCAGGGAGTCGATACAGAATAATAGACCACCAATTCAAAACCTGTTTCACCATTACTACTAAACTAGAAGAAGTTTATGAAGACAATTATGTAATTCGTCCAGAGAAATTTCGTCTTCAATCCATAAGAATTTATTGCAGATGGCTAACAAAAATGAAGATTTGTCAGGTTATCTTCCAAAACCGAACTCTAATATTTTTTTAGTACTAATAATTTTGGAATTGCATAAAATATATGAATGATAATCTTCATTTGCATTGACTAGATGTGATGTGATTTTTTTTTTTTTTGGACAAGAATGCCCAGAGGAGATCTGGGATCGAGAAATTCAGAAAAACACCCCTAAAACACCTCCTGAAACACTACTCCATATCAGTCGCGAGACATGGAAGAGTTTGCTGCTTTCTGCGCCAGACAATGAGCCCTAGAGTTATGAGCACTCGGGAAGTAAGAGAACTTGCACACCGCAAATTCATTTTTAAGCATGGAGATGTTCTTAAGCGCAGCTCTTTCCGGCCCAAAGACTTCATGATCCTCCGAAATAAGCGAGATAGCCTGAATGGAATCCGATTTAATCCGTATTCGAACGAGCTTGTGATTCCAAGCTTCTCGCAGACCCACCTCGATGGCTTTTAGTTCAGCCCCTAAAACCGAGCCTTGCGGTGCAATCTTCTTCGAAACCTCCAGCCATCGCTCTCCATTGCTCTTGAAAATGACACATCCCACTCCGTATCTTCCATGATCATCATTGCACGCGCCATCAACTTCGATGCAGTCCATCTCCTCGATTGCATCATCCTTAAAGGAAAATCTGTGTGACTTGGCTATATTGGTCGAAGGGTGGTCCACCCCTGCATCTTGGAATTCCTTTAGATAGGACAAAACTTTGTGAGCAACATCAGAACGAATTTTGCATCTTTTGAGTCCCTCTTGATGTAAGATCTCACACCTATCGCGCCACACACCCCACGCCAACATCATAACTTGTTCAAAATCAGCCTTTGAAAGCTCCTCTCTAATGAAATTCAAAAAATCCAGGTGCCCAGCTCCTTACCTTTTTTCACTACCGCCCAGCACTGGTGTTTTTCCAAATTCCAATAGCAGCATTGCAGAAGAAAATTGAGTGGGTCGACGAAGCAAAATGAGACCTACACACGTTGCACTCTATATTAATCAGGATATGCCAAGCCCAAATGTTTCCTTCCGACGGGATACAATCCCAATGCAATTTCCACGTAAAAATTCGAACTTTGGGCGGAACACTCAAGGACCAAATGTATCTCCACCAACGGGCCCTCTTCTCGTAATCAGACGTGGTTTTTCGATCATCATGCCGTTTCTCTGCCTCCCATGAAACTCTATATCCGGACTTAACGGTGTACTTTCCATGAACATCCCATTTCCAGAAACATGAATCTTCTTCGTCAAAACCCCCAATCAGAGTTCTAAGGATGGCTTCCACTTCATTCGCCCAAAAACCAACTCTCAATTTCTCTTCATCCCACTGTCGCTCATCCGTAACAAACGTATTAATATTGGGGGTTGCAGCAATTCTCGAATTGATCATACCACTATGATTGCCCAACACCCATGCATGTTTAAAAATCGTGATAAAATTGCCATTCCCAATATTCCACCTTAAACCCTCTTGCAAAACCTCTCTACTCCAGCATAAGGATCTCCAAACGAAAGATGGATTATTTCCAATCTCGGCCTCTAGAATATGAATATGCTTAAAATACTTGGTCTTGAAGATCCGACCAACCAGTGAATTCAGTTTCTCAATCATCCGCCAAACCTGTTTAGCAAGTAGAGCTTTATTGAAAGCAACCATTTTTCTAAACCCTAATCCACCCTCATCCTTGGAATTACACAATCTATCCCATCTCTGCAAGTGAATCTTATTCAAGCCCTTCTTGCTACCCCACCAAAACCGAGCACAGATCCTCTCCATTGCATTACAAGTATGGATTGGAATCCGGAAGCAAGACATAGCATAAATTGGAATAGCCTGAAGTACTGCCTTAATGAGAACTTTCCTCCCCTCTTCAGAAAACTCTCTATTTTTCCAATTCCCAACCTTCTTCGCCATTCTGTCTACTAAATAGGCAAATTGCATTCTCTTACCTCTAAGCGAAAAGGTTGGCAACCCCAAGTAAATCTCATACCCCTGTGATGGGCGAATCAAGAGGGACTCAAGAACTAGTCTCTTGTTGGCATCTTCCGTATTGGGACTGAAAGTAATAGCTGACTTATCAAAATTGATAACTTGCCCTGAGGTTTTTTCATACGCTTGTAGCGTCTCTTTAATAATCAAACAATTTGGCCCCGTAGCCTTGAAGAAAATCAGACTATCGTCCGCAAAGAAAAGATGGGTGATCATCGTAGCACCTCTAGCAATCCGAACTCCTTCAAGCCTCCTCATATTGACTTGTTCGGAGATCCACGAAAAGAGACTTTGAGCACACAAGACAAAGAGAAAAGAGGAGAGTGGATCCCCTTGCCTTAAGCCCCTCGAAGGTGAGATCTGACCAACCACAGAACCATTCAAACGAAATACATAACGGACTGAGGAGACACATCACATTAAAAGATTTACTATGGATTCCTGAAAACCTAATATCCGAAGTTGAGATTCCAGGAAGGCCCATTCAACCCTGTCGTATGCCTTACTCATGTCCATCTTCAGAGCCGCATAACCCCCTTTAACCATAATTCTATAACTAACATTCGTTAGACTGATGGGTCTATAGTCTTTCAGAGCTTTTGGAGACTTACTTTTCGAAATTAGAGAAATCCACGTTTCATTCCAGTCTTGGACACTTCTTCCTTCATTAAGTATACCCAATATATCCGTAGATACCTGATCTCCTACAATATCCCACACATCCTGATATAATTTACTAGTGAACCCATTCGGACTCGGGGCTTTTGAAGGGCTCAATTCAAAAACAGCTTCTCTCACTTCCTCTCTAGTAAAATTATTGCTTAAAAAAACATTCATGTCATTTGGCACTTTCTTTTCTGTAATCACCGTAAGCGACTCAATCTCTTCAGTCGAAGGCTCATTTGAACAAAACAATTCTCCAAAATACTTAGTGATAACCCTCTGAATGTCTCCTTGATCCGACACCCACCGGTTTTCATCATAAAAAATGCCCTTAATCTCATTCAATTTCCTTCTTTCCAAAACTCTTTTGTGAAAATACTTCGTGTTTTGTCTCCACATTTCAACCAGGAGAACTTAGCCCTCTGATGCCACCTAATCTCCTGTTGGGCAGTAGCTTTCTCCAGTTCAACCTCTAATTTGCGGATATCATTCCATTCTTCCCAAGAGGTAGCTTTTGACTCCAAGTAAGTGATCAAACGAGTCAGTCTAGCCACACGGGAGTCAATATTCCCAATCGTGAATTTTGCCCATTTATCCAAAGTCAACCCATACTTCTTCAACCTGCTTGGAAGCCTAACAGATACATCTATCGAGTTCCAAATGCACACCATCTGTTCTTTAAATGAGTTCTCTAGTAGCCACGCATGCTCAAATCGAAATGAAGGAGTGGACGGTCTAGGGCTCCGCCTCAATTCCGTCCCCAAATCCAATCTTATAGCTCGATGATCTGAGCCAAACCAATGCAAGTTTTCCACTCGGGAATGAGGAAAGCAACCAAGACAGTCCGAATTAACTACAAAACGATCTAATCTTTCCAATATTAGATCATTCCCTTTTATATTATTGGTCCATGTAAATTTTGGTCCAAAAAAGGGTAAATCGAAAACCCTAAATTGGTTAAAGTAACTTGAAACTCCTCAATCTTAGCATTGATTCTCCCATTTATCATACCTCATTTTTTCTCACTTGTAGAGAGGATCTCATTGAAGTCTCCCCCCACCACCCAAGCTTTGACATTACTGTGATGAGTCTGTTTAATTTTACCAAGAAGATCCCAAGAATGCTTCCTTAAACTGTTATCATGATTTTCATAAAATCCAGTAAATCTCCAATTTAAGGAATTAGAATGAATAATAACATTTATGTGACCCAACGAATAAGAGCTCAAAATAACATCCATTGATTCATCAGCAAAGAGTACAATGCCTCCACTGGCCCTAGTAGCATCAACCACAAAGCAAAACTTAAAATTAAGTAGAGTTTTCCACCTATTGGCTATTCTAGAAGATATCTTCGACTCTACAATAAACAAAAGAGAGGGTTTTATTACACCAACAAGGCGCCGCAATTTCTGGAATGCAAAAGGCCCTCTTAATCCCCTTGCATTCCAAGAAACAATGTCCATGGAGACCTGCAAGGCTGACCCGAGTCAGTCCCCGCAAAATTAGAGCTCACCGAGTCGTCCTCACTCTTATGCCTCTTGGACTCCCCGCTATCATCAGCTTCGGAAATCTTCACAGCTTGCTTCGAAAAGTCCCCCGAAGTTCGAACTCTCTTCTTTGCTGAGTTCTGGTTGAAGCCCGAATTGTTCCCAGTGTTAATCTGACTTTGTAATTCTCTCTCTTCAATGACCTGTACCTGACAAGCCATCGTCATACCCTTTAGATTTTTCTGGACCATCGGACCTTTCCCTCTTCCAATACCTTCCAAAAAAGCCCCCGAACCGGCCGGAGAGAAAATAATGTTGGAAGTGCCATGTTGGATTCTGCCCTCTCGATCCGCCTCAGCTTCCTCAGTAGAGTTCTCAGCCATATAGTATCTAACGCTTAAGTCATGGCTCAAGGCCGCCTCATCTTCCCTTAAAATAGAATCCACAAATGCCTGGGCTTGTTGAAACTGTGTTTGATCCTCTACTTGCCACACCTCTGTAGAAAGACCCATCCCTCCAGCAACATTTGCATTTCGACCCATCTGACCCGTAAAATCCCCCATATCCCTTTGTCCTCCAACTCGAACCACCATCAGACCAGCACCATCATTCCTAGAGCTCCTCAGAAATCAAGTTGTTCCGCCGAGGGCCCCTTCTGTCCATCTGCCTGGAGCCAAGCTGGAAATTGCCTCTAGGAAACACTCAACCTTCCAGCCTCCATAGGAGGTTCAGGGCAGTCAGCATCTGTATGAGATACCAGCCCACAACAGTAACATAAATCACCAAGCTTCTCGTACCTAATTGCCAACATGATAGTTTCATCCTGGATGATAATGTCAGTACTCCGATTCAAAGGGTTCAGCAAGTTCAATAAGACCCTAACTTTGAGACATCTCCCCCAAGCAGCTTCACCATTCGGGCAATCCAAATCAATTACGCTCCCCAGACGTTCACCCAGACGGTGTGCAACTTGCTTCGTCATAGAGTAACGAGGCATCCCATGGAATTGGACCCACAGGGGAAAGGAGTGAATAAATAGATCAGTCGGTCTCTCATTTCCCCTGATCCTCAAAAGTATCAGCATTGGACCGTTGAGGATCCATGGTTGCCGGAAAAATGCTCAACTCCACTCCGTATCTTTCTCGAACTCAAAGATGAAATAGCCATCCGCAACCCGAGTCACCCTGAGAGAACCTTCAAGCTTCCAGATCTTCCTCATAGTAATCATCAATTCCATTGCTCCCATAGGTTTTCGAGCAGAGAAACGTCCCACTAAGGCGTTTCGTGGGAGAATAAGCTCATCAACACCAACTCTCATAGGGACCTCCTCAACAGAAGAAAGATTGACTTTGCCCATGGGGCTATTCAGTTGTTCATCAACAGAGGTGGAAGCCATAACTGTAAAGTGAATAAAAGAAACTTGGGAAGAAGATGAGTCGTACAACAATTTTGGACGAGTATAAAGACTCCCCTCCACCTCCATACCCTCCAATGAGAAATCGAATTCTCCCAACGAGGCAATGATTACACAGCTTATTCTCTCAAGCTTCGCACTACAGACATTCCTTCAGATTGCGGCGCAAGGAAATCTCGGAAAGGCAAACGACGATTCGAATCCCCAATCCCCATTAAGGCTGTCTGCACACGTTGTTAATCTCTCCAAGAAAACAAATCATCAATCTCAGCACTCCTAAAACCCAGATCTATGTGTGAGAAATCGCACCTACAAGCAAAAATAAATTCGCACCTATGTAGGGTGTAAATTGCCCCTACTACGCGCGTGCACTCCCAACATGGGGAAAGTTCTATGTTGGTGTTATGTTTCCTACACTAGATGTGATGTGATTTGATTTATTTCTAAATTTGAAAAATTTGAGCTATATGGAAAAAATATGTCAAAGAGAGCAACACTACATATCTTCCTTGAAGAGTAAGATATTTCAAATTCAAAATCCTTTTTGCTTCACATATATTTTCTTAATGGAAAAAGAAAAATAGTTTATTTCATACTTTGGTTGAAAAAATTACATAATTTAAAAAAAATGAAATTTTAAAATAATTACCAAAGTCATTCAGAGAACTGCTGTCTTTTTATAATAAGCTTTTTCATGCCCTATATTATTCTCCTCGTCAAATTCTTCTTCATTAGTCAATTTTGATAACTTTTTACCTTTATATTTATTTGGATTGGCTTCTAAATCATCCAAAATCATTTGTTCAACATTAAATATGTTTCATATATGCATTCAAACACAGTAACGTATATAATTAGTGAGCTGGAACTCATACATAATAGTCTTTAGTTACAACGGTTCTCAAGAATTATTGTTCATAAATTCTACAAAAAGTTGAGGAAGAAGAACTCAAAGTCAAAATCATCCACAATAGATTTAGCCTGCAACTTTTTAAAGAGAAGACTCACTAAACAAAAATAATTATGAATATTTTAGTCAATAATGCGGACAAAAGTTAGGACGCAATGTACCAAGGGTAGTAAATTCTTAAAAGATAAGGAAAGACGACAAACCCACATGGTATGTATACGATAAATTGTGCACGAGAATTGTTGAGTGACTTGTATCATTTTTTAACACTTTTTAAGTATGTCACAATACGATCCCCACAAGCGTATGGGTCTGATTTATAGTACATAAGTACGACCAAGTAGTTTGTTCGTCCAAGGATCTATTTGAGTGCAAGTGAATCCCTAAAGTTAAGAGTTTTCATGGCCAATAAAAAGGTATGGAATATAAAAGAATAAAGAAAACCTAAAACCATAAGCTCACAAGTCGAGTCAAAGGCCGGAGTGCCGTTAAAACCTTGCCTGGGAAAACCCTCCTTAGGGACAAAACCCAGTCGAAGGAAAAAGGTAAACCCCTCTAACAATCATTGTCTGTAAAAGACGGTATACAAATCTTTATGCAAGAAAGTAAGTAAGAAATCTAGAGGATATCCCCTCCAAATGCAGTTGATCTTCGTCTTGGCCACTACGTCAGCCGCCTGGTTGGCCTCTCTAAAAGTGTGAGAATATCGAATGTGCATGTCTGTGGTGAGAGGATGAACCTGACTCCAGAGACCCTGCAGACGCCAGGGGACAGAGGGAGTAGAGCTCATCAAAGTGTTAACTATCAGACTGGAGTCCGACTCGATCCATAAGAACCGCCACCCTTGGGCATGGGCATACTGAATAACAATGAGTGCCGCTGCTAACTCCTCCTCAAAAGGAATACCCCAACCAACCTCTTGGGAAATAGCCGCAACAAAGAACCCCCTAAAGTTCCTAAACACCGCCCCTGCATGCAACCTACCTGGAGAGGATGTTGCACTACCGTCTGTGTTGATCTTGTACCAATCCGGATCCGGGGGGATCCATCTAACAGATGAACCCTGTCGAGTCGGCTTGTGCCTGCCCAAGACACCAAGAGACCTGGCAATCAAGAGATCCCGAACTGGATCGTCAGCATAACCACGAGAGATTCTATTGGCTTCCCTAATACCAGCACTACAAGAAATGGGGGGAATAGCGACGAAAATTTTGCGACAAATCTAAATTTCATCGCTAAAATCAATTTTTAGCAACGAAATATAAATTTTCGCTGCTAAATTGTTAGATTTAATATTTGCAACAAAATATATATATTTCATCGCTATATTAGCAACAAATTGTTTCATTTTATTGTTAATAATCAAAACAACAATGAAATTATATTTCGTCGCTAATATTTTGCGATGAAATAGAAATTTTTGTGGCTAATTTCTTGAAATTATATTTTACAACAAAATTTATATATTTCATCACTATATTAGCAACAATTTGCTTCATTTTGTTGTTAATAATCAGAAAAACTATGAAAATTATATTTCGTTGCTAATATTTTGCGATGAAATAGAAATTTTCGTGGCTAATTTTTTGAAATTAATTTTTGCAACAAAATTTATATATTTCATCGCTATATTAGCAGCAAATTGCTTCATTTTGTTGTTAATAATCAGAACAAAAATGAAAATTATATTTCGTTGCTAATATTTTGCGATGAAATAGAAATTTTTGTGGCTAATTTCTTGAAATTAATTTTTGCAACAAAATTTATATATTTCATCACTTTATTAGCAACAAACTGCATCATTTTGTTGTTAATAATCAGAGCAACAATGACAATTATATTTTCTTGCTAATATTTTGCGATGAAATTGAAAATTTTGTGGCTAATTTCTTGAAATTAATTTTTGCAACAAAATTTATATATTTCATTGCTATATTAGCAACAAATTGCTTCATTTTGTTGTTAATAATCAGAACAACAATGAAAATTATATTTTGTCACTAATATTTTACGATGGAATATAAATTTTTGTGGCTAATTTATTGAAATTAATTTTTGCGATGAAATTAAAATATTTCATCGCTATACTAGCAACGTATTGCTGCATTTTGTTGTTAATAATCAGAACAACAATGAAAATTATATTTTGTCGCTAATATTTTACGATGAAATATAATTTTTTGTGGCTAATTTATTGAAATTACTTTTTGCGATGAAATAAAAATATTTCATCGCTAAACTAGCAACAAATTAATTTATTTTGTTGTTAATAATTAGGACAACAATGAAAATTATATTTAGTCGCTATTATTTTGCGATGAAATATATTTTTTGTGGCTAATTTCTTGGAATTAATATTTGCAACAAAATTAAAATATTTTATCGCTACACTTTTATCAAATTATTTTATTTTTTTGTTAATAATAAGAACAACAATGATAATTATATTTCGTGGCTAATATTAAATCAACTATGCTTGTTAAATCAAGAAAATCAATTTATATAATTAAATGTTTAATAATTCTCCAAATTTTATGTCTTATAAATCAGTATGAATGTTTATAAAAATATTTATAAATATGATGATGCAAATGAAGATGGACATAATTAAAGATGGACATAATTAAAGATGGGAGAATGATGATTGGCTGTAATATTTATTATTTTTTTTAAATTGTTAAAGTAACATTGATTTTTTACAATTGGAATTGTTTTAAAAATTACAATATATATACACATGTATATATACATATATAGTTGTTACAAGTTAAAAATTAATCAATTAATAAATGTGAAATAAATTACTAAATGAGTAAAAATAACTAAATTAGTAACAATTGAATACATATATAATTAATATTAAAACTAAACCAAAGAGCTGTCTGCCCGAATGGTAGGCGCCTAGCTATGGGCGCCCATCCACCCGGGATCGATTCCCACTAAGACCAAATAAAATATTTATTTAAATAAAATGGGGGAGGGGGTATGTGGGTGCGGGTCGGGTCGGGTTGGGTTGGGGTCGGTTGGGGCGGATCGAGTGTTGGTGCGGGTTGGGGCGAGTCGAGTGCAGAAGTGGGTTTAGAGAACGATTGAATTGGTTCGGTTGGGGCGGGTCGGGTGTGGGTTGGGGCGGGTCGAGTGTGGGTGCGGGTTGGGTTGGTCGAGTACGGAAGTGGGTTTAGAGAATGATTCGTAAATCGGATATCATAGCCAAATATTAGCAACAAAAATTCTAATATTTTTGTCGCTAATGTGAGTTAGCGATGAAATAATTTTGTCGCGGGATTTGTTGCTATACACCCGTCGCTAACGTGTTTACGACAAATGTTTGATTTTCCTCGCAAACATTTTGTGATGAAACTCATATTTTCGTCGCTAACATTTTGCGATGAAACTCATATTTTCGTCGCTAACATTTTGCGATGAAACTTATATTTTCGTCGCTAATATTTTGCGATGAAACTCAAATTTTTGTCGCTAATATTTTGCGATGAAACTCAAATTTTCATCGCAAACATTTGCGACAAAATTAATTTTTTTTGTCGCAAACACGTTAGCGACTGGCGTATAGCAACAAATCCTGCGACAAAATTATTTCATCGCTAACTCACGTTAGCGACGAAAATATTAGAATTAGCGACAAATTATTTCGCGGCTAAATTGCAGTTTTCTTGTAGTGCAGCAACGATTTGCGCCATGCATCGTCTGACTAAGGGGGAGACCCCATCAAAGACCACCCTGTTCCGCAGAGCCCAAATAGCCCAAACTGTAGTGACAAATTCCGCTCTCCATAACTCCAAGGACTGCGGAACCAAACGAACTCTAGTAGCCTGGAGGAAGATATCAAGAAAGTTGATCCCCGTATGGATCGTGACTCCAAAAAGCTGAGTCGGATGCTGAAGAATCTCTAGAGTAGACACGCGCAAAATCGAACCGCCAAACCGGCCAACCGGCCAAACCGCCGGTTACGGTTTAAAAACCGAACCGTAACCGAAAAATGGCGGTTCGGTTACAGTTCGACATTTTGACAAACCGCAAACCGCCGGTTTGGCCGGTTTTGGCGGTTAACCGCCGGTTTGAAGGTTTTTTATTAAAAAAAAAATCTTTAATACACAATTCTTCTATTTTTAATGTATAAATTTAAGTTATATAATTTTTATTCAATTCTAGTAATGTATTTTCTAAAAAATGAGTTAAAACGAATAAAATACGAATGAAAACGGAGTAAAAACGAGCGAAAACGGAGATAATATTTAAAAAAAAAAAAAAAACAAACCGCCAAACCGGCGGTTTTCAAACCGAACCGCCGGTTTGAAAACCGTAACCGTAACCGGCGGTTCGCGGTTCGGTTACGGTTGCCGAAAAACCAAAACCGTACTCTAGAGTGAATGGACAGTAAGATAATAAGTGGTCTAAAGATTCAGAGTCTCTACGACAGAGCATACACATCGAAGGACCGTGAATCCCAAATGAGACCAGCCAATAAGAAGTAGGGAGCTTGCCCCATATCGCCCTCCAAATAACCGTAGAACGACACATCGGAATGAAGGAACTCCAAATCCACGACGCCCAGCCAAAACGAGGGAGAGGAGATATGAGCATGTCAAAAGCCACTCGAGAGGTTAGCTCCCCTGAGGTAGTACCTTCCCAAATACGTTTGTTAGGGCCATGAAGAACCCTAATATGAAGGATGTCTCTGACGATATCAGTGAAGTCCGTAACGAAGCACTCCTCAAAGTGCCAACAATCATCATAGAAGAAGTCCCCGACCGTGCTCTTCAGGGTAACAGCAAACCAATCCGGGAGGCCAATCTTATCAGAAATAGTGTATCCCAACCAGTTATCATGCCAAAAGCTGACGATTGTTTGTTGGATGATATTGTAGTAACTACACTTGTTTGTTGGATTTACTGGATTTAAAACACAAGTATGAAACTATATTAACTAAGATGATAAAAAATAGACAAAAGAAATAACAAGTTATCTAACTTTCGAGAGAAAGTGCAAGAGAAGGGGTATTGCCTCGGGTGTTTTCGTTTTGTGGGTAATTCAATGAGTTAACGAACCAATTGCATGAATTAAACTATGGTTTTGGATTAAGCTAAAGGCTATCACTCCCATGTGTAGACACCCTCGAAAGGCATATGTGAACGCGTGCATTGATTAGCAATTATAGGATCTAATCAAATACCATAAGCTCCTAAGATAGTGTCTCATAAACACTTTCAACACGGTTACTAATGATTATGAGACGCCCTCTCACCAACCTCCTAGACGACCTCTATTCGATTGGTGTCTAAAGTTGTCGGTCTAGCAATTAACCCTCTCTCGGTTAAGCTAATTACTACTTAAATTCTATTCAATTAACCAAAGCTCACACTTACACTCCCAATCATGCAACCCAACTCTCGTTGCAATTAACATAATCGAACATGCTCGCTAATAGGGTTGATTAACCAAATGAATCAATTACAACACAACTCTAGAAACATAAACACCCAAAACCTAAGCTAATCATGCAATAAATTCATAATTACACTAAACACCCATCAAAACATCCACACCCAATGCAATGAGAATTTAGCCCATGGTTCTAGAAGAGAATTCCATAGCTACAACAAAAACAAGCATCAAACTCATAGCAAAATAGTAAGTAATTGGAGAATTTAAGAAATTACCAAATTGAAATTAATGAAAACAAAAGTAATATCACCTTTATCATGGAATTGTAGCTACAAAACGATGTAATAGACGATGCCCGATGATAATCGTAGCTTGATTCTAAGTAAAAACCACTAATTTATCTAGTTATATGAAGAATTAAAACTAAAAATGAAGAACACTACTTACTATGTGTTTGTGTGTGAGAAATTGCTTGTAAAAGGAGTAAAACTCTTTTCAAAACTCAAATTAGATCTATTTATAGTTGGAGTAGAAGTCTTGGGTGAATTTTGCAATTAGGCCCTTCAAAAATGGAGAAAATGAGCCAAAACCCCCGAGAAATGGAAGAGTAGGGTGACTCGGCCGAGTCTGTGCACTCGGCTGAGTGTTCAGAAAAATCAAAAGTTGCAGTTTTTCGGTCCCGACTCGGCCGAGTGTGCAGAAAAAACTCGAAATTTCACGTTCAGGCCTTGACTCGGCCGAGTCTGTGCACTCGGCCGAGTAGACCCTGACCCCCGCTTCTTGTTTTGTGCATAACTCTCAATCCGGAACTCCGATCGGATTGATTCTTATTTCATTACGACCCTCTCTTCGATACCTTTCACGTGATCTACTCTTCAGATTGATCCAACGGCCTGATGTTTCGTGATTTACTTCGAAACACCACATTTTACCTATAAACATCAACAACACACTACATTTCTCACAATTAAATCAAATCATCCACAATTGACCAATATAATGTGAAAATACAAGAAATATAAGCTCTAAATATGCACTAAAGTCATGCAATTTACACCCGAATCATTGAGCCTAAGTCAAAAGCTATTTTATTAATATTGACCAAAAGTATTTATACAATGTACAACTAGTGAAGATAGAGATAGAGCCGATGTGGGACAATAATACAAAGGGAAGAATACATATATATATATACAACATCCCTAATACGCCCCTCAAGATGGTGGGCGATTAACGACACCAATCTTGTCTATTAGTAATGCTAGACGATTCCGTATAAATGTCTTGGTGAGAAGGTCAACAATTTGGTAAGTAGAGGAAACATGGGCAACTCGAAGATATGACGATTTGACCAAGTCGCGAACAAAGTGATAATCAATAGTTGTGTGCTTCATACGGGAGTGGAACATAGGATTCGAGTAGAGATAAGTAGCACCCATGTTATCGATGTATATATAGGGGACAACTTGAGTTAGAGGGACCAAGAGTTCCGAGAGGATATAGCGAGTCCATTGCAGCTCAGCAGCCGCAACAACAATCGCCCGATATTCAGCTTCCGTAGATGAGCGAGCCACAAAGCGCTACTTACGAGAACACCAAGATATAGGATTGGATCTAAGAAATATGACATAGGCACTGGTGGAGGTCCGATCATCACAATCACCCGCCCAGTCGGCATCTGAGAAGCAGTGGAGAGTGAGGGGAGAGTGCCTCCGCAAGTGGAGAGAGAAATGGTGTGTGCCATTCAAGTAGCGGAGGAGGCGCTTAACAGCTCCCCAATGAGTCTCAAATGGGGTATGCATTAATTGAGAGAATTTATTCACAGCATATGCAATATCAGGTTTGGTGAGGAGAAGATACTGGAGACTACCAAAGACCTATCGATAGGTGGTGGAATCAGACGGAGGGCTTCCACCATGCAGCGAAAGGGAGACACTCGTAGCTAATGGTGTCTGGACAGGTTTGGCGTTCAACATGTTGTGACGAGCAAGAAGGTCTGTAACATACTTAGGATGGCAATGGGATGGGTATGCCCTGTCCCAGGACCCGTCCCGTCAGAAAATTCCCATACCCGGACCTGTCCCGTTTAAAAACACGCCGGGTTTTACCCATCCCGTTTAATTTTTTTAAATTAATTTTAATGTATACAATATATTTATTTTGATATTACATAATTAAAATTAAATATATAATTTTTTAAATAACATTTCATATTCATTTTATATTAAAAAACTACATAAAAAAATATTTTTGTAAACATATATACATTAATATACATATAAATTTATATAAATTGAAACATATATATTAAATATTACTATATTTTATATATAGCGAGTACGAGTACGGGTAGGCGGGGCGGGTTTGACAAAAACCACTACCCGTCCCATACCCGTTTAATCGGGTCCGTACTTGGCCCATGCGGGTCGGGTCCAATGCGGGCCCGGGTTTGGACCCGTCCTATTGCCATCCCTAAACATACTTGCGCTAGGACAGAAAACAAGAGTCACGAGTCCGCAGAACCTCCACACCAAGAAAATAAGAAAAGGCAGACACCCAGGTCCTTAACCGAGAATTTTGGAGGCGAGGCTGGAGACGACAATGGACATGAACTGATCATTGTTGCCTGTGAGGATCAGATCATCTACATATACCAGGAAGTAGCCAAGAACGTAATAACGAACATAGACAAATAGTGATTCATCCAACTTGGTGCACACAAAGCCAATCGAGACTACAAAAGACTGTAGGGCATTGTACCAAGTGTGTGGGGCCTGCTTGAGGCCATAAATAGATTTGTGGAGCTTGCAGACAAAGTTAGGGTGATTGGTGTCAAAGAAGTATGGGGATTGAGACATATACACTTAATCACCAAAAGTTACGTGGAGAAAGGCGTTATTCACATCAAATTGTCTCAGAGGCCAGTTGCAAGAAACAACAATGCTTAGGACAAGTCAAACTGTGGCAGGTTTGACAACTAGGCTGAAGGTTTCAAAGAAATCAATGTCTGGACGTTGATGAAAACCTTTGGCGACTAAATGCACTTTAAATTTATCAATAGCACCATCCGACTTCCTTTTTATTCTAAACACCCATTTACAGCCAACCACATTTTGTGAGGGAGCTGATTGCACAAGTTCCCAAGTGCCATTATGTAGAAGAGCATTATACTCAGCTGACATGGCCTCTCGCCAGCACGGATCTTTGAGAGCCTGTGTAACAGTAGTGGGTTCGACTTCAAGAGAGGAAGTGGTGGTTAGATAGTACCTCAGGTTTGGTTTTGTGATGTTGTTTCTGGAGCGAGTGATCATAGGGTGATGAGGCGGAGCAGCCTCAGCAGGGTCTGGTGATGGAGTGGCAATGGGGGGTGCCGACGTAGGCGACAACACTGGTGGTGTTGCAGATGGAGGAGTGGGAAGTGTGATAGGAGGGGGAGTAGGAATTGAATCATCAATAGGAGGAGGGAGTGTTGGGGAGGCCGTTTTAGATAGGGTAGTATTGACTCAACGAAGTCAACGTGACGAGAAACATACACCCAATGAGTGGACTAATCTAGGCAGAGGTAGGCACTTTGAGTGGAGGAATAACCGACAAACACACAAGGTGATGAACAATTAACAAGTTTATGGGATGTGTATAAACGAAGCCAGGGGAAGCATTGGCAGCCAAACACTCGAAGCTTGATGAGATTTGGAGCATGACCGAACAGTTTCTTAAATGATGAGAGCATGTCCATTCCAGGTTTGGGTAGACGATTGATGAGGTAGGTGGTTGTAGAGATGGCGTAAGGCCAGAAGGTAAGGGACATTGATGCATGGTGGAGGAGAGCGAGGTTAGTCTCAACAACATGACGATGACGGCACTCAGAAGCACCATTATGTTAAAGAGTGTGTGGGGGAGTGGTGAGGTGAGTGATGCCATGAGTTGTGAGGAAGGGGTGGAGAGCGATGAACTCACCACCATTGCCAGAGTATAGGGTTTTGATTTTGGTGGAGAGGTAGTTTTCAACGAGGGCCTTGAAGGCGATAAAAGTGGAAGAACATCAAATTTTCGTTTTAAGGGATAAAGCCATATATACTTGGTGAAATGATCGACGAATATAACATACTCCCTCCGTCCCTGGGTAAGTTTCCCACTTCTATTTGTTGTTTTGATTAAGAAAGTAGTTTTTTATTAATATAAAGTGGGCCAGCCAAGCAAATGTTGCTGAAAAGTAAAGGGTAGTTTTGGAACTCAGTAAAAGGAATAAAGTGTTTACTGTTTGAATCATTTTAATTAATTTTACCTGCAAACACTGTCATCCCAAAATTGATTAGTGGGACACTTTCCCACCAATTAAGTCCGCCCAAAATTTCAAAAGGAAGACAAAAAAATTCAAAATCCTGATTACATTAAATACATCATTTCCACCAAATGCACATCAACATTCAAAAGGAATTAAAAAAGAAATTCAATGCAACATTGAATTCACACTACTCATGTACAAACAAAATGGTGGGGAAGAAGCCTAATTTAACAAGAGTGGAAATGAACAACATAGCTCAGTTTTTGCTGGCAAATAGTACCAATGGTAAACCAAAAAGGGGAAAGATTTTAGAGGCAGCAAGAAGATTTGGTGTCACAAGGAGAACAGTGGACTCCCTCTGGGCTGCAGCAAAAAAACAAAGACAAAGAAGGATTACCGATATTTTTAAGTTAAAAAAAAACCAGGTTGTGTAAAACCCACAAGAAGAATTCAGGTACCAACTCAAATGATTATGATAACTTCAATTTTTCAAAGGTCAACAATTAGAAGATTAGCCAAAGCCATTAAGGTTAGTAAAAGCACAGTTGAGAGATGGGTTTTACTAGGTCTAATCAAAGCTCATTCAAATGCAATTAAGTCACACTTAACAACACCCAACAAGTTACTTAGGTTGAAGTTCAGTTTGAGTTCTTTGCAGTTTGATAGACTACATAGTGTGGTGAAGTTTAAGAGCATGCACAATATTATACACATAGATGAGAAATGGTTTAATCTCACATCTACATCAACTAAGGTATATTTGGCTAAAGGGGAAGAAGGTCCACATAGAACAATTCAATCAAAGAAGCACATCCCAAAAGTTATGTTTATGTGTGTTGTTGGAAGACCTTGCTTTTCAAATGATGGGGAAGTTATTTTTGATGGACAAATTGGCATGTTTCCATTTACCAAGAAAGAAGGAGCAAAAAGAAACAGTAAAAACAGGCAAAAAGGCACAATGGAAATAACCAAAGATGTCATAAAACACTGCCTTATTCACAACGTAAACTCTCAAATACTCTGAACATGGTTTTTTTTTTTTTTTTTTGTATACAATAAGTACAAAAATATGCATGTTCATCATAGAGTTTTAGTAAGTCCCCTAAAATATTTATTACTTGGTGACATTAGTATAACTTCTATGACAATCTAGAGTTGTTTTGTAAGTCTCCTAACTGATATAAAATATTTTTTGTATATCTAGTGGTTACTATAACAAAATTTGTCAAAGATTATACCTGCTATTAAGGAAAATGGCCACATAATGCAAGCAAAGACATTATAATTCAACAAGATAATGCAAGGCCTCATATAAATAATGAGAATCCAGATTTTAGAGCAGCAACAAGTTATGATGGTTTTAACATAGTTCTAATGCAACAACCAGCTAACTCACCAGACACCAATATCAATGACTTGGGCTGGTTTAGAGCACTACAATCACTGCAGATGGAGACTGGTGCATACAATATTCACCAACTTGTTGAAGCTGTTGCTGAATCATTTCATGACATGGAACCTAGGAAGATCAATAAGGTATTCTTAAGTCTACAATGATGTATGGTTGAGATTATGAAGGTGAAATGACAGAATAACTACAAGGTTCCACATATGGGAAAGGATAGGCTTGGGAGACAAGGGTTACTTCCAATGGTTTTCAAAGTGGATGAGATATTAGTTAGAGAATGCATTGAATACTTGGTACAAGCTGGACTTGTTGGTGGTTCTACTTATACATGTGGTTTGGGGGTCTTAATGGCATACTTGGGTTATTAAGCACTAGTAGAAAACTTTTTGCTCATTTTGGCTCATTAGAAAACTTTTTGCTCATTTTGGCACTGGAATGTGTATGTTTACAACATAAACATATGTTACTTTTGTTTAATGTAAACATTAAATATTTTGTAATATACTGCAATTAATGCTGAAATATTTTGATCAAAACTGACTGTTATGTTCTGAGATTGTTACTGATAAAAATAATAGCTACACATTGTTATGATCTAAGAGTGTTACATGAATTTAATCAAAGAAGATTTTCTATAAATGAATTAAATACTCCAAAATATCATAAGTTTGCTTATTCTCTTAATCAATTTGAGAATGCAAAAAAAAATCTTTTTCTTTTACCAAAGTCAGTACAATCAAAATCCAACCTAAAAAAAATCAGAAATTAAGAATTTAAAAAGAAAAAAGATTTGCAAATTCAAATCAAATAAACAATCAATTTGAAATTTCAACTGATAATAATGAGTTTGGACAAGTATAAAAAAATGTAGTAGTGGATAAATTTGGTGATAATATTAGTCAAAAAAATTATGCACGATCGAGGACAAAAATTCTCATTTTTTGTAGCATTGTTAAAACTTAAAATTTATGCACAGAAAATGGTTGTTTATGTCTTGGATTGAATTCCACTCTATTACCCAGAAAAAACAATATGGAACACTTGGTCTGGGGGTTTTAATTATAATGAACTGGAATTTGATCACTACCAAAAGTCTTTGAGCTTGAAGACACTTCAAGTCAGACCATGAATAACAAATTAGATAGAGCAATACAATAAAAGCAACATCTCAATATTTAATTTCATTTTTTTGTCTCAAATTCCAGTTTAAATGCTAGAGAATCATTCACACTTTAAACCACACAATAAATCATTTTAAAAAACACAAATAGAAAAAATACAAGGGATGTACCTCTCATTTATTGATACAAAGGAAGTGCAAGAGGCAAGTAAATCCTAAGCATCGCGAAGAAGGCCTCCTTATAGATTTCTTTAAGTCCGTCATCCGCCTCTTCCTTCACATATCCGACCCCTGTTTCATCCGCCTCCTCCATCACAGATCTGCCCACTGTTTCGTCCGCCTCCTCCATCACAGATCCCCCCTCTGTTTCGTCCGCCTCCTCCATCACAGATCCGCCCTCTGTTTCGTCTACCTCCTCCATCACAGATTCGCCATTTATTTCATCCGCCTCCTCTATCACACATTCACCCTCTGTTTCATCCGCCTCCTCATCTACCTCCCTAAACCCAACATTAGAGAATACAGATTCAGACACGAAGTTTTCAAAAGTTGGTATGTAGTCGGCCATGGAATCACCCAAGCATGAATCTTCGCCTGACATAACACAAATACAACAAGGTGGAAGAGTAGGATCATACGTCCCGTTCGGTAACAAAGCGGGTGTAAATGGAACAAACAACTCGGTGAAAGCTTCCGAGAAGGGATAGTTCATCGGAGAAGACGACATAGGGCTAGGGTTCGAGAGTTTGGGCGGAGAAGACAATGGATCAATTTGGTTGCAAGGGTTTTCTAGAAATTTGGGTTGTTTGGATTTTACCAGATACGAAGTGGATTTTGGATTTGGGTTGTGTGATTGGTGGAATGGATTTTTTATTTGGGTTGTGTAGTTAGGCTGAACTTAATTTTTGGAGGGAGTGGTTATTATTAATTGGGTTGGGTTAGGGAGAAATTGATGCAAATTAATAAAATGGGCCCACAATTTAAGTTGACTAATGAGTGACATTTTTTGTAATTTTGTGTGAATATGGAGGTTGAAAATTATGTGTAGTAGAGTGTTGTTTTTGCTATTTATGGAATGAGAAACTTATAGTGGGACGTCCAAAAAAGGAAAGTGGGAAACTTATAGGGGGGACGGAGGGAGTAATATTTATAGCCATCATAAGACAAAACAAGAGATCTCCATACATCCGAGAAAAGTAATTGTAAAGGCATAGTAGAAGTCAAAGAGGAATCCATAAAAGGCGATGTATGACTTTTAATGCACTTACAAGACTCATAAGAATGGTGAGTATTCAAATTATGAAAACTTAAAGAGCCCGTGTGCGAGATAGACAACTTGTTACCGTTACCTAGGGGTGGGCATAAAACCGAAAAACCGAACCGAACCGACGAATTTCGGTTTATTTGGTTCGGTTTATTCGGTTGTTCGGTTGAAATTTTTTAAAATTTCGGTTTTTTCGGTTCGGTTTATATTTTCTAAAAACCGAATAAACCGAACCGACCGAACTATAAATAAAAATTAATATAATTAATTAATAAAAAATATATATATATATATAAATAAAACCCTAGATTGTAAACACTCATTTCCATTTCTGTCTTCTCTACTTCCACCACGTTTCTTTTCCATTTGTGCCTCCCTTACTTCAACCACCGCCGTTAGTCCCACCAGCGCCTTCTTCGACGTCTGCCTCTCTTCGTTGTCTTCGACTCTTCCACCACCACAGTATGTTCTGCTTTACTTGAATGCCTTTTTATTTAAGTTATATATGCTAGTTTTGTTTTGAAATTTTTAGATTATGTTTTTAGATATTTGATTTCATTGAATATAAATGGGAGATCTACTATTCTACTGCAACATATTAATTATATTTCCAGATTTTTTGTAACATATTATTTAATATATTTTACAGTAGATTATTTAGCATATTTAATAGCAGATTTTGTATATTTGATAAAGATGGCTTACCTTTTGTATTATTGTTTTGATTTACAACAGATGTCTACTTCTCAAGAGCAAGCAAATGAAATTACTCAGCGTGAAGAAGGATCTGCACAAGCTGAACAACCAACAACTCCTCGTACTTCGCTTCAGCTTCAAATCCCCCAAAAAAACGGAAAGCAATTCCTAAAAGATCAATTGTGTGGGATCATTTTGTTCCTTTCTTGGATGAGGAGAATGAAAGAAAAGCTCGATGCATGCATTGCGCAAAAGAGTTCTTTTGTGATCCAAAAAGAAATGGTACTAATAATCTCAAAAATCATATTGGTGTGTGCAAGAAAATCATTGGTAGCGTAGAAACTAGTCAAACATTGTTAAACTTTAATGAGGTTACTAGTAGTTCTATGGACATAGGGACTACTTGGAAATTTGACAAAGAGTTGCTTAGGAAATCTATAAGTCGGATGATTATTGTGGATGAGCTGCCTTTCAAATTTGTTGAAAATGATGGGTTTAATGTATAATGCTTGCGGACCTAAATTTAAAGTACCATCTAGACGGACAGTTTCACGTGATTGCTTTGAGCTCTACATAAATGAAAAGAATTATCTAAAAGTTTTGCTGAAATCTTCAAATCAAAGAGTTTGTCTTACTACAGACACATGGTCTTCTATACAAAGAATCAATTATATGTGTTTGACTGCTCATTACATTGATAGTGATTGGAAATTGAACAAAAAGATTTTAAATTTTTATACAATTTCTAGTCACAAATGTAAAGATATTGGTTTGGAAATTGAAAAGTGCTTGAAAGAATGGGAGCTTGATAGAGTGTTTACTATTACAATGCTTCTTCAAATGATACTGCAATTTCATATTTGAAAGAACAAATGAGTGATTGGAGAAGTACCATTCTTAAGTGTGAACTCATTCATATGAGATGTGTTGCTCATATAATCAATTTAGTTGTAACGGATGGTTTGAAAGAAATTGGGATTTCAGTATTGAAAATTAGGGCTGCAGTACGTTATGTGAGACAATCCCCGGCAAGAAGTTTAAGGAGTGTGTTGAACATGAGAAAATTGAGAGCAAAAGTTTGCTGTCTCTTGATGTTGCCCCGAGATGGAATAGTACTTATTTAATGTTGGAGTCTTCTCAAAAGTTTGAGAAGGCATTTAATAGGTACAATTTACATGATCCCAACTTTGAAACTGAGCTTAATTTGGAGAAAGGTGTCCCTTCTAAGGATGATTGGAAAATTGCTAGAAGAATGTTGTCTTTTTTTGCAAGTGTTTTATGAGTTTACTGTAAAAATCTCAGGCTCTCTATATGTCACATCTAACTTGTTTTTCCATGAAATTTATATGGTGGATTGTTTGTTGAAATCATGGATGGTTAGTGATGATGATGAGTTGTGTGCAATGGCAATGAGAATGAAGGCAAAATTTGATAAGTATTGGGGAGATCAAAAAAAAGATGAATAAAGTGATATTCATTGCAGTTATTCTTGATCCTCGATACAAATTGGTTTCACTTTGCTGTTTCTAATATGTATGAGGGTGAGTTGGGTGTATCAATTGCAAATGTGGTGAAAGATCAATTGTATTCGTTGTACAATGAGTACAAAAAACAGTCAATGCCAGAAAATTTGAGTGCACCAAGTGTTATTCCTGAAGTGGTAAGTGGACTAAATGTTGGTGATCCAAGTCCGGTAATGAAACTGAAAATGATGATGGATAATCAATATAAAAAGTTCAAGTCTGAGGGTGGGGGCAAAAATAGTCAATCAGAAGTGGAAAAGTATCTTAATGAAGAAACTAAAGAAGATAATGGAGGTAAGTTCAACATTCTCTTTTGTGGAAAATGAATTCTTATAGATTTCCCGTTCTCTCAGAAATTGCTCGAGATATTTTTGCTGTTCCCATTTCAACAGTAGCCAGAATCTGAGTGCTTGATGCATTTAGGAGTTCATTAAGTCCTAAAATAGTGTAATGTCTCATTTGTGCTCAAGATTGGCTTCACAAGAAAGTCTTTTCCAGTTGAGGTTGAAGAAAGTATTGAGGATATTGAAGAAAGTAATATATTTATATTTTATTTGTTTATAATTTCAATTCATGTTATAATCTTTTAGATTTTGATCGTTGTGTTTTCTTTTGTAGGTTTTCGAGAAATGGCTGGATTCAACTGATGCATGAAGATTTGTACTGTTTTTTAAAACTATTTATGTAATATTTAAGGACTTGTAATGGAATTTTATTGTGTGGGATTTGTGATGTTATGTGGAATTTGTTTGATTATGATTTGATTTTATTATGTAGAATTTGTTGTGTATAATTCTGTGGATGAACTTTTATAATATAGAATTTATTATGTAGAATTTTTTACGTAGAATTCTTAGAATTTGTTATGTAGAATTCTGTGGATGAATTTCTTTCATGTAGAATTGATTTTTTTAAATGTTTATTTGTTTAAATAAAAATTTTTAATTTTAGGCAGGAAAAATTTGGTTCGAACCGAACCGAACCAACCGAATTGTAATTCGGTTCAGTTTTTATATAATTTCGGTTCGGTTCGGTTCGGTTCATTTTTTTAAAACTTCGGTTATTTCGGTTCGGTTGAAAAAAGGTCAGAACCGAACCGACCGAATGCCCACCCCTACCGTTACCCACTACAACATCATCATTTCCATCATACGGAGAGTGCAGCGACATATTAGTTAGGTTCGTAGTGATATGGTGTAATGCACCCGAATTAAGGATCCAACCCGAAGAGGAGGGATTGAAGGCAGCCGTGTGGGCTGAGGGAGTGTGGTAGGCAGATTGTGATGGGGCCCACTGAGAAGGCATGTAAGACTGGATTTCATGGCAGCGACGTGCAGAATGTCCATGTGTGCTACACAATTGGCACTTGTCGTGATAGGGTCTAGGCGAGGCAGTCGAATGGTGGGGCACAATATTCTGGGTGTGCTGGGAACGGCCCGTGGGAGCAGCCGATTGAGGTGGGCCGTGTGGGCTTGGAAGCGCGAGCGGTAGTCGGGGTTGCTGGCTTATCGACCGGCAGCAAGAGTTGTGACAGGGGCTGGGGTCGGCACATGGTTTTGGGCATTGATTTGAGCTTCAACACCAAGGAGTTTATCATGCAACTCTTCGAAGGATATGGGGGTGTCTCGTACTTGAATAACATTGCCTAGTTCTTTAAAAGAATCGTCTAAACCATTAGGAACAGTGAACACAAGATCCTCTTGATTCGTAGTCACTCCAATAAGAGAAAGTTCATCAACGACACATTTAATATCAAACATAAATTTTTTGATTGTACGAGTACCTTTGAGGGGGTTCCGGATGCGATTCTTGAGAGCAAGAACACGCCCCTTTGAAGATTTACTGTAGGTGGTAGTGAGGATATTCCACGCTTCATGAGACGTGGTAGCAACAACAATGAAGGAGATGAGAGTCAGGGATATGGATCCGACAATAGTGCTCAAGATTAGGTGATCTTGACACTTTCCAAAATGATACAACAGGTTGGGTTTGGTGGAGGTTCCATCGGAAACGGTTTTCGCAGGACACGTGTTAGAGCCATCCACAAATCATAATAGAGCAGAAGCATACGAAATTGAAAACTCTAAGCCACATAGTTCGTGGATGTGAGTTTAAGGGGGGGCTATGATGCGGTGTTGAATGCGACCATGTGGGGGCGAATTAGAGGATGAGTCCTCTATGGCATTGGCAGCGACAGTTCCGACATTGACGACGCGAGGTATGTTGTTTGGTGCCATGAGAGTGCAGGATAGAGTTGCAGGGACGTGAGGTCAACGTCTGCAATATGTGGGCGTGAGGCGGCTGTGATGGCAGCCGTATGGGTTAGGGTTTCAGTTGCTGAAGTGAGGGCAGCGTGAGTTATGGGCTCAAAAATATGGTCCAACGTTTCTAGGAATATGATCGGGAAAAAGAAAGGAAAATGTCAATTTAGGCTCTAGTTAATAGTTACCATGTTGAGCATAATTCAAAAGCTATTTTATTAATATTGACCAAGAGTATATATACAATATACAACTAGTGAAGATAGAGAGGGAGTCAATGTAGGACAATAATATAAAGGGAAGAATACACATATATACAACATCCCTAATAAGAACCACATACACATATCTTCATTAATACGCTAACTTTTTTTATATTATATATATATATATATCTACCTAGCTATTTTTTTTCTTCAACTACCAAATCTTGGTTACTTGTGAATCAGTTGCTAATCTGTTAAACCAGTAAATCTATTTCTACACAAGTCCAAACCATAAAATTTGCATCAACATGGATAGGAGAAGAAAAATTCGATAAAAGGTTCTATTTCATGAATGTTGCTTAACTACAAGATCGATAACAATGAATTACTTGGAATGTGTAACCAAACTTGATCGAGTATACGATAGAAAGATGAAGTTCTATGTTACTAATTTCATAAAGAATCTACTTCAAAACTCTTTTTTTCAAGATCTGATATTGAGATTTTTACGCTCGAGTTCATGCATCACTTTCACAACATTTTGTAAGTCTTCTTTATTAGAAATCCAAAATGTTTTTAGAGACCCCTAACCACTTAATCATCATTGTGTGATTTATGTGACACTAGTCCATGATTGTTTAGTTGGATTAGGAGGATGAATATTTTTATCCCATTTATTTCGTATTTGGCTTATGTGACAGTGACACTAGTCCATGATGGATGGTCGGTGCATTAAAAAAAAGGGTTAATTCAAAATAAATACATTATATTTAGACACAATATCAATTTAATCACAACTTTTACGATTATTATAAAAATTTTCAATCTTTCATCGGATTGTAATTAGATACACATTTTTTTCTCCGGCTAGTAATCAATGACGTGGCTTACCGGAGCTTGCCACATCATTTTTTTTCCACATCATATTACACTTAATAAAAATAAAAATAAAACTTTATAAAAATAAAATTAAAACTCATGCTTCTTCTGCATTTTCTCCACTTCTCAAACTCGATTAAGTTCTTCTCTTTTAACCCTAAAACAGTTAGGCATCAAATCATTAGCCTAAAAACTAAAAAGCCAAAATCATATAAGGGAAGAAGAACCATATCCCAAATTCATAATAAATTTTCTGGACTTTCCATATTCTTAATCTGGAACTTCTTATTCTATTTCAGAGTTGCTCAGCGTTATTCTTCCCCTGATGTGTGTGGGGGGTTGTTAGATAAAATTTTATTTTTATTAAGTGTTATTTGATGCGAAAAATAAAAAAAATATTACGTGGCGAGCTCCGACAAGCCACGTCATTAATTATTTTTTTATAATAATCATAAAAGTCATGATTAAATTCATACTAAAATTAAATGTGGTGTATTTATTTATAACTAACTCTGAACAAAACTCTACTTGTCCAATTAGTGTAAGATAATTGGTGAGAAGTTAGATTAGTAAAAAAAAAAAATTACTTACTTATCATGTCTATAAAAGGCAAAGCAGACTGAGACTGAGGGTGTGTTTGCAAATCATAGTGATTGATTCAAAGGGATTAAAATTGATTTTTGCAATAAAATTGAAAGTTGATAGTGTTTTAAAATTAAGCACTTTAAATTAATTGTGTATATGTTGTGGTGTTTACAAAACAAACCACTTTTTTTTTATAAATTTACAAAAAACACTCTTATTACATTTGGATAGATAATGTGTAAATATGAAATATTATTTAAATTGTGAGGGTAAAATTGTAAAATTGATTATTGTAAGGGGAAATTATTGTTAAGGTCATTTCACTAAGAGATTTATCTAATAGGGCATATGTTTTTTTTTTAAATCTATTAAGGTGAAAATGGCACCTAATAAGACGTTGTTGCCCTTTACCCATTTAAAATTTTGAAATTAATAAAAATTAATTGGATTTACATGAAATCTTTTGAATTAATGCAGTTCCTGGTTATACGCATATTCCTAAAATTAAACAATTCGAATTAATTGTTAATTATTCAAACAAATAAAGTTAAAAAATCTGTCGACATCGTCAGAAAGATTTCAAGGAAAGAAAACCCATTGTTTCCGTCAAAAAGTTCATTCAAGAAAATCAACACAGTGAGAAAATGAAAGAAAACCAATTGTTTGAATATGCATACATATATGAAGATAGATTATGAAGTTTAATATGCACTGAAAACGGGGTACATGCATTTTATATATGTGCATATGTGAAATGCACTATACGATATGCATATATACATGCATACGGTAATGTGCATATCTATAGTTACAGGGAAATATGCACATCAAAACATTTCCAAAAGCTACATAAAAAAGGACGATCAGCAAACCATACCACTTGAGTTGGAAAGAGCTCTGCAATCTGGAATGGAGTGAAGAAAGTTTATGTACAAATATTCTCATCTACAACTACCTCCTTTAAATCAACAATACAAGGGTGAGAGTTTAAGGACCTGAGAATGTCGATTTCTCGTAAGGATTGTGCTGATAATCCTTCGAATTCCTCCTTCATCGCCACGATTTCTCCGGATTTCTTATTCCGAACTCTGTATACAATTCCGTACGAGCCGTGATTAATCATGTTGAGAATATCGTAATCTTCAATGCTTCCACATTCAGAAATCACATCTCTACTCCTCTTACACCCTTGTTTATTCTCCCTTTTCTTACAACCAATCGAGGGTACAGTTTCCCCAATTTCATTTCATCTTTGCTGAAAATTGGCCTTCTTGAGAGTGATCCCTTGCGGCGCTTTAGATTTGCAAGCCGTTACCCTCCTTCGAAAACCCTTTTGAACTCTCTTCTTTCTGCAGCTAGTTAAAGCTCCGATTGTCATTATTGAATGACTTCGTATCAAGAAATTAACAACGGTTTCGAAATCCCCTTTTTGTAGTAATTAAATCTCGAATATTTGATAAGCCGGGAAATACTAATTCAAAATTTCCTCCGGAAGTGTTTCTTGATGCCGACGAGATCGCCGAGGGCGTGACACGGGTCGTGGTGGAGGCAACTCGGCTCGGGGCACACAAAATCACGCTTCTTCGCTATCGGAGTCTCGCGCTTTAGCAGCTTCCACGGCACCTTATGCCGCCTCCGGTGCATCTGTAGATTCTGGTCCCGTTGGAACCCCTGGTTGCAGATCTCGCACACGTACCGATCCGACTCCAGAAGCGTAAATTAATCACGAACAGGCCAAACAGAATGAGATCCAATCCCAGAATCCAACGCCTAAATGTCCAGAAATTCCAGAATTATGCCTCGATTTCATTGATGTTAATGAATCTCTAAACACCGAAAGTAGGATCAACAACGCTGAGAACGCCGGTCTCAGCCCAGAAACCGATGATGGAGATGAATTAAATGGTAATCGCATTTTCTGGAAGATTTTAAGAAGGTCAAGATTTTTTTTTAATATGCGCTATAATTGGGGAATTGATGTTTGAATTTAAATTTCAAATTAAGGTGTAAAATCTATTAATTAAGAGGTTATATTAATATAAAGGGCAAATACGGTTTTTTGACACAAAAATGACTTTATTAGGAAATTTTAAAAGTTGTATGTTTTAGTTGTTTAATAGTCTATAAAAGTGACCTTATTAGGTAATATTTTCTTATTGTAATGATGAGAAGCACATAGAAGCTATTAGAAGTAGGTGGAGATCCTTCATTAAAATCACTTTTAACAAATTAACTTAATCACTTGATTGTGTTGGAAAATACTCCAAAAGTGATTTTAAGCAAGTTATAGTGTTTGAAAACACCCCCTAAGTGTGAGCGGTGAGTCGTAAGTATCCATCAAAACTGAGACTCCATGTAATTAAATTAGCATTAATTAATTAAAAAACAATTTCACGAATACAAAATTTAGGAATAAAAAGATGAGCAATTCAACTAAAACATGAGTTCAGAATCATCCCATTGCAGAACTGCAGATTCCAAATTCTTTTCTCTTTTCAGTTTATCCTTGAGGAACCAATCGCAAACCCTTCCCGCATTCAGATCCTCAATTTCACACCCTTCCTGCTCCGATATCACTCTCAGCAAATTCAAAGACGATATCTGAAACAGACAATTCTAGAAATTGAATTCAACAGATTTAGAAAAGTGCTTACAAATCCTCGGATTTTACCGTTAATCGGCATAGAAACGCTCGTGAGTGCTCAGCCTAGAAATTTCGACCACACCGGCTTCTTCTAACGTCAGGAAACTCCGCCCATCAGTTTGCTTCTCTCCGGCGGCGTCGCCGCTGGATTTTACGGCGACCTTTCGTCCCTGCAAACGAAAATTTATTTCAGCGTTTGTGTATTGTAAGTGTTTGTGAAAATGCCGGATTTGAAGGGAAGAGTTAGATGGTAGTTCACAGTGTTGTTCATGATTTGAGGGTGAAGTTTGAGAGAGGTTTATCGAGAGCCTATGGTTGCATTTGGTTGGGTGGATTTGGGCTTATGGATTTCAAATACTTAGATTTGTGTCAACATACTTTTTAGTTAAAATTGAGAGAAATTTTAAATTCTCACTAAAATCATGTCATTTGAAATCATGTATTTTTAACTCCTTTCATTTAAAATGTCTCCTCAAATTAAACCCACTCATCCAAACGCAACATACCGTTTAAAATTGAAATGTGTATGTATTTAAAATACGCAAGGTTATTTGAACTCCCAAATTTTGTAATTACACCCACTCGTTTAGACCCATCCTACATCTTCTTTCATCAGTTTCAAAAGAAGTGCATCCATTTACCAAAAAGTAAAATGAAATATCAGAGAGAATATTTTATCGAAAAAGAATAAAATAAAGAAATGAAATAAGTGAAACATTTCATATATTAAATATGTTTAATTAAACAATTTTTAAAAATTCGCGGGTTATAAGTTTAGATTTGGATTATTCAAAAAATCGGTGGGTAATAAGATGGTGCTTTACTACATGACCAATATATTGTTATTACAAGACCAATAATATACTACTACATGTCAAAAAAATTCTGAAAATTCGCTTAGAAAATTAAGTGTTCAAAATATTTTTAAATTTATAGTAATACATTTTTTGTCTTGGAGTGACAATATTTTAACATGGTAGTAACATAGTTTTGAACTTGTAATATAGGAGTAATAATATATTTTAACTTTATGGTAGCATAAATATTTTACTATTAAAAGATCAAAAATATGTTATGGGCACGACTAAACAAACCCCAAATTTTACTGTACACACCTCATATAAATGGAGTATAATTTATTTTTAAATTTATATCTACGTCCCAATTTTGGACAAATATACCCAAATATAAAAAATCCTTCTTCTCTAACGAAACAGAAGAAATAAGAAGAAAAAAAAAATGAATTCAAGATACTTTAAAAAATTACAAAAATTAAAACCCTAGATCTTAATAAAAACTAAAGAAACTGCGTAAAAAATAAAGATTAAGCGTACCAAATTTATTCATTTTATTCGGTTGAAAAATCTGAATGTAAAATATGTACTGTTGAAACTCCTCCTTTCAAACTTGAACTCACTTTCTTTTCTTCTTATTTCATTGTGTTTCGTCTGTTCCGTTAGTGGAGATTGACCACTAATGATTTTTCGTTATTTTTTATTTTTTTTAAATTGAGTTATAATTGCCTAAAATTGTGGTGTGAATATATATATATATATTTTAAAAAATACTATTTTATGTGGGGCGTGTATAGTAATGAGAGTCATAGGGTGTGTATAGTTGAATCATGTTTGTTTAATAGTGGCCATATGTTATTTTGGGAGGGAGTATTATTTTTATTGTTGAGATTGTTATATTAATAGGAAGGGGCTATCAACACCCCAAATTATGTTATACCACCTTAATAAAATTTAAAAATTAATTTAAAATATTAAATACACTTTTTTTTCTATCATACCCTTCTTCATCCAAAATTTCTTTCCCATTCAAAATTCCCTTCTTACTAAACACACCCCATTAACCTTTTCTCCTTACCAAAAAATACAAAAATAAAATATTAAATTTGGAATTTATAGGAATTTTGATATTTTTGAATTGTTTAGATGATTTGGAATGATAATATTGTAAACATCTAGTTGTTGAAGATATTGTGTAAAGATTCCATAAAAATTTGAGTTTGATATGCTAGAATGTTGCTTTGAGCCTCGTTTTTGCGCCATATGTATCGAATGTGTTCGGCCAGTAACTCATGTACAAACAATGGTGCGTTCGACCAGTAACTCATGTACACTCAAGGATCGATTCGGCCAATAACTCATGTACGCCTTCAGGGGTGTTAGGCAAGAGAGTGGTCGTACACCACTTGATCAAAAAAAAAATTGGAAAAATTATGTTCAACCAGAATTGGCTGTACAACCATTGACGTGTTCGGCCAGTCCAGCCGTACATACATTGATGTATTCAGTCACGATTCTGACCGAACATATGGTCGAATGGTACAACTCAAAATCTATATATATACTGTAAAAAAATATAAAAAAAAGTATAAAAAACATTAAATATACTTATATTAACGTTTTTCATCACATTTCTTCTTTCATGACTATGTTTGTTGTGATTATATCATCATGTGGAAGGTTTATGCATGAAGTAAAAGTAAAAAAATGTTTGTATGAGGATTAAATGATGAAGGGGTTAAGAATTGAGTTTGTATAACATATGAGGTGTGCTTATAATTATTAGGGGTGTGTTTATAATTTTTAAAAAGCTTAAAAGGACATTTTAGTAAATGCATTTATGTCTACAAAAAATTTGGGGAGGGAGGGGGGGTGTATAACACAATTTGGGGGTTGATAGCCCCTCACATATTAATATTAAGAGTATTATTTTTTAGGGTTTGACTATATCCACCTCCATTTCGGAGAGATGCACTCCCCCTTTCAGTTTTTTAATATAATAATAGGATAAAAAATCCAAAATACCCTTCATTAAATATACAGTATACTAGATGCACCCCCTTCTGAATGCACCCCACCTTCATTTCTTTCACCCTTCCCTAACCCACAACTTCCGGTCGTCGGCGACACCATTTCCGGCGACCATCAAACTAAAAAAAAAAAAACCGAAATCAACATATACTCAAAAAAATCACAATTTTTTTTTTAATTTTCGACCAACCAGTGTCGACCATATACTCTCTCGTCGACAAATCGTTGTCGACGGGCGTGTATATGGTCGACACAGTTTCGTCGAAAAAAGATAATTTTTTTTTCCATTTTTTACTATGTTATGTCGATCAAATACACCCTCGTCGACAACAATTTACCGACGAAAGTGTGTTTGATCGACATTACATAATCGAAAATGAAAATGAAAAAAAAAAGAAAAAAAATTAGGACGGGGCAAATCTGGGGTTGAGTGGGGGTGGGTCGGCGTTGGAGAGGGGGTGAGGAGAGGGCGGCCGCAAAGCTTCTTTTTTTTTCTTTTTTTACAGACGGGGGAGGGGAGCAAACCTGGGGGTCGGCGTCAGACGAGAGGGGGCGGCCGCGGCGGCCGATGGACGGGGCGGTCGTGCGGCCGCCAATCTATATATATATATATTTTTTACAGGCGGGGCTGCCACGGCCGTGGCGAGGCGGAGGTAGGGGCGGCCGTGGTGAGGCGAGGCGGGGGTGGCCGACAACGGGGTGGAAGGTGAAGGTGGGAGGAGGGGGAAGATGAAGGTGGGGTGAGTTGGGGAAGATGAAGAATGAATTTAGGGTTGGGGGTGTGGGTAGTAATATATGTATGTTGTGAAGGGAGGGGTATTTATGACATTTGAGGGGGGTGTGACCTAAATTTCTGGGATTGTATAAATCGGGGGAGTGCATCTCTCCGAAATGGTGTAAAATTGTAAATAGTTAGACCCTATTTTTAACATAACAAAATCTGGAGTTTGCTTATGGCCACGGTTATACGCACACACAGAGTTATTGAGGACACCCACTCGCTTACTACACCTCCCACATGATGAGTACATACAACGCGAAAAATCTAAAATACCCTCCTACCTCTAAACCCTAATCTGTCAGCCCCCTCTCATTTTTTTGTTACACCCACCAATTCTCCTCTTCCAACCAAACGCCACCTTCGGCCCTTTTCCTAAGCATCGTCACCGCCGTCTGCCCTCCTCCCAAGCACCGTCACCGCCATCGACCCTCTTCCCAACCAACAACGTCGACGTCGTCTCTCGATAAAAGAAAATCGCCGCCCTCGTCAGCCCCTCCTCCCCTTCTAGCCGCCTCGCTTGTTGAAGAAGAAGGCGGCCGCCGTTGCCCCTCCATCCAAGCGACGCGGCTACGGCTGTGGAAGAAGAAGGTCGCCGCCGTCGCACCTCTACCCAAGCGACGTGGCCGCGGCTGTGGAAGAAGAAGGCCGCCACCGCTGCTATTGAAGAGAATGCCAAGTGACGCGGTCGACGCCGCCTCTCCTCCCTCGGTTAGTTTCCTCCGTCACCCTGCTCCATCTGAATCTGTTTCGACTAGTTTTCGTTCAATTTTTTTAGATCTGTAAATGTAATTTTTCAGGGTTTAGATACTTCTCCATTTTTTTTCGAATTCCTTTCTTTCTTTCGATTTTTTGTTGTAATTCGAATTTTTTAGCATAATCTGTATTTTTTCATCTATTTTTTCGAGATTTAGAGATTTTTTTTGTCGAAAATTGTTGTATTTTAGTAAGACCATCCTCATTAGTGCCCTCCACCAAAATGTCACCAAAATGTCATAGGAAGTGGACAAATTTTATAATATTAAAATAATAGAAAACTATTGACATTTGCGTGACTTGGGTTGGATGGCCAACCTAAGGTCATCAATTTAATAATATTAATTAATATGCCAAGTGTCACAATTTCATTGGTTGTTTGTAATTTTTTGTATGATATAATTAGATTTGTAGATATTGAAAATAATATGTATTAAATATATATATATATATATATATATCAAAATTCGTAATTTTTTTTTCTCTAAAAATAGAGTCCAATATCGAGCTATTTTGAAACACAAACTAAAATTCACTTTTTTATCATCTAATATTTCTAGCTATTATGGATCCAAATTATCCCAATTTTTTTTCAAACTCTCAAAATTTTTCAAACTCTCAAGATTATCCAAATTTTCCAAACTCTCAAGATTATCCAAATTTTGGATCTTATTTTAATCCTTCTCTTTCAAATTCTGAGGAATTTTCAAACGCACAACACTCTCAATTTTCTCCGGATCTTAATCAAGATCCTATTTCTGAACAAGTCCAAACATCGCAAAATGTCTCCCGAAATTTGTTCCAAGAAACTCCATCGGCAAGTAAAAATAAAAGGGGGCAAACAATGTACCTTGGTGCGTGAAAGAAGATACACTTCTAATGTCATCTTGGTGTTATGTTAGTGTAAATAGCGTGCGTGGTAAGAATCAAAAGTCTACCTCGATGTGGAAACACGTGCATGAAATGTATCATGAAACTCAACAAGAAAATCCGAAAGAGATCAATGAAAGAAATTTGGAGTCAATGAAAGGTCGTTGGAAACGACTTAGTGGAAATGCAAATAAGTGGATTGCTGCTTACAAGGAAGCATATCGTCGGAAAAGGAGCAGAATGAGCCAAACCGACATTGAGAACGAAGCTCAATCAATTTATTCAGAGGGTGGTGGCAACAAGTTTCAAGACTTAGCTGTATTTAATGAAGTTATGTGTAAAAATCCCAAGTGGGCAATTACATTCTTACATCATAATAGAAATGAACAGGGTAATGAAGAAAGCGGTGGCAGCTCAAAGAGATCGAAAACCAGTGAAGATGGAGGAGAGTATTCCAACCCATCCAATCCAGAAACTCCAGGTAGTGAATGTTCAACTATTCCCCGTCCTATAGGCAGAGAGAAGGCAAAAAAAAAGGGAAAATGTAAGGTAATGCAAAATCCTTCTACTGATGAATTTGCTGCAGAACTTCGTGCGTTAAGACTCATTAGAGAAAAGGAAGTTGAAGTGATGAGCACACTGGAAAGAGAGAGAATGAAATTCGACAGAGAAAAAGAAGAAAGGAAGATTATGATGTCGAATCGTAATATGTTGATGACATTGATGGCGAAAAATCACTTAACCCCTGAAGATGAAGAGATGAAACGTTATATAATGGGAGTCGTGTTTAAAAATTGAATGTAATTTATTTTCATGCAACTTCAATTTATGTTTTAAGACTTTTGATTTGTGTGTTTAATTTTAGTTATTGTCTTGTAAACTCTTTTATTTGTGTGTTTGATTAATTCCAATCATCAACTTTATGAATATTATTGTATTTGTGTTTCAATTATTGTAGTTGGAGGACACTGATATTATATCACATGCATTCTAGTCATTATTGAAGAGGGAAAGTAGTCCACTTAATAGATATCATATCACATGCAATTGTCTTCATTATTGCCTTGTAAATAGAGTCGGAGGACAGGACAGTGATATCATATCACATGCAATTGTCTTCATTATTACCGTTTCACATTGTCCTGTTAGCGTTTCACGTTGCCCTGTAACCGTTTCACGTTGCCCTGTTAGCGTTTCACATTACAATTTTGCTCTTTCACACTGTCCTATCAACATATCACATGCAATTGTCTAGTCCACTTTATTGTATCAGATATCACATGCAATTGTCTAGTCCACTTTATTGTATCAAATATCACATGCAATTGTCTAGTCCACTTTATTGTATCAGATATCACATGCAATTGTCTAGTCCACTTTATTGTATCAGATATCACATGCAATTGTCTAGTCCACTTTATTGTATCAGATATCACATGCAATTGTCTAGTCCACTTTATTGTATGCACATTATTTTATCATATATATACAATTTGAATCCATATTAGGCCTACACAAAAATTCTTATCTTTACTCAAGTTTCTTCTCTCAAATATTTGTTTCGTCCTTGTTATTTACTCATTACATTTCACAAATGTCTTTCAATGAAAATCCATCAATAGATTCAGATTCAAGTTCTGATTCTAACGATTTTAAAGCACTTGATGAATGGAAGAAACGGGTTGCTACACAAAATCGCCAAGTTGATCTCATCATCGAGAATATGATCATAAGCAATCATAATTCTGTTATAGGAGATCACACTCCTAGAGCCAGAAGAAGATATTGTGAAAGAGATCGTGAGATTGGTGAAGAGCGTTTGATGAACGACTATTTTAGCGATACGCCGACGTATACTCCTGAGATCTTCCGACGAAGATTCCGTATGCGAAAATCGGTATTCCTACGTATAGTGGAGGCTGTTACTACGAATGATGAATACTTTCAACAAAGACCTAATACCACAGGTAGAAGAGGTCTTTCATCGTTGCAGAAGTGTACTGGAGCTATGAGGGTGTTAGCGTATGGGACATCATCTGATGCCGTCGATGAATACTTGCGAATGAGTGAAACTGTGACAAGACAAGCTCTCGAACAATTCGTAGAAGGCGTAATATCTTGCTTTGGTGATGAATATCTTAGAAGGCCTAATGAACACGATTTGGCCAGACTACTTTATGTAGGGGATCAACGTGGATTCCCGGGTATGATAGGCAGTATTGACTACATGCATTGGGAATGGAAAAATTGTCCTAATGCATGGGCTGGGCAATATGCTGGGAGAAGTGGAAAACCAACAATCATCTTGGAAGCTGTTGCATCATATGATTTATGGATATGGCATGCTTTCTTTGGAACACCAGGTACGTGTAATGATATTAATGTACTCCACCGATCTCCAGTTTTTAGTGATATCTTGGAAGGTCGAGCACCAAATGTTAGTTACATCGTAAATGGGCACGAAAATGATAGGGCATATTATCTCACTGATGGCATATATCCTTCATGGGCTGCATTTGTCAAGTCAATTGTTTCTCCACAACTTCGAAAGCACAAGTTGTTCGCTCAACACCAAGAGGCTGCGCGAAAAGATGTAGAGCGAGCATTTGGAGTTCTACAAGCTCGTTTCGCATTTCTTAGACGCCCATGTCTTATTTGGGATAAGTCTTTGATGGGAAAAATTATGATGGCTTGTATTATCATGCACAACATGATAGTAGAAGATGAGCGAGACACGTACCAAAATTACTATGATCCCACCGAATTTTTTATGGATAATCCCACAAATGATGATCAACGTTTTCAATACTCTACTGAACGCATTGCAAGTTTATCCACTTATATGACTAATAGGGAACAACTTCGCAATAGAGAAGCTCATATCGCTCTCAAGACCGACTTGATTGAGCATATATGGCAGAAATTCGGCCCTCAAAATTAAATAAGTAATTTTTGTTTTCTCTATTTGTAATTTAATATTTCATGCATCCATTTGTAGCTTGTTTATTATTGCTTTTCAATTTCGTATTTTCAAATCTTGTAATTTTAATTTTGTTATTGAGTTCATTATTTATTTTAAGTGTGTGATAAAAAAAATCATATTATAATTACAAATTTAGAATATCAAGTAATTTTTATATACCAATTTAGTAAAAATTAATAATATAATATGTATTTAAAAAATTATTATTATTTTTGGGTTGGGTTGGGTTGGGTCAGTGTCATTGATGAAGTATGATAAAATGAAATTTGGGTTGGATTGTAAATTGTATAGGTGGATGAGAGAGAAATTAATATAATATTGAAGGGTTGGGTTGGGGGAATGTCACTAATGAGGATGGTCTAACAGATCGATAGAAGAACAAATTTAAAAGCAAAAAAGTTGGATGAGACTGTTGTAAATATGTTAGAATGATTTATTTTTGGTATTTTACTTTATGAGTTTTCATAGTGTTTGAGAGTTTTTTAAATTTATTCTCGTTTCCAGTTTAAATCTTATGGTGATGAACTAATGATGGCAGGAGGACGATTTTCTCATGAAACGGGGCTGGGTGTACCAATCGTGAGAAATTGTTTTAATTTTAGTAGAGGGTAGAACTGACATTTTACACCCAACTAATTTGTAAAAAAAATCTCAATAACTCGGTGTGTGCGTATAACCGTGGCCTTTGCTTATATAATTCCAGGGTAATTTGGTAATTTTCGCGATTATCCCTTATTCAACCGGCTATTCAAATAATAAACGGAAATAAATTCTTCCCTGAACATTTGAATACCGGCGGCGCCATTGCTTCACTCTTGGTTAGAATCAGGGTTTGAATTGCACTTTCACCCAATGGAAGCCAACGAATCTCAAGGAGTGGTCGCATTTCAGCTTCAATTTGACAAACCTATTGCCTCGCAGGTCATACTCTCTCTCACTCACTCGCCCTCCCGTTAATTATATAAATGGTAGTATCAATTTCAGTTTACTTGTGCAGATTAAGATTGCTGAGTGGAATCCAGAGAAGGACTTACTGGCTATGGTCACTGACGATTCAAAGCTTCTTCTCCATCGCTTCAACTGGCAGAGGCTTTGGACGACATCCCCTGGTAACCATCCTTCTTTAAAAGCTTCTACACACTCTTGCATCAATTTTTTTAATGTAATTTTACTAATAATTTAAATATTTGATTGATTTTCTACTACTGAGGTGCACTCAGATTTTTTCGTTAATCTTTTATTTTATTTGGATTCCAAGTGAGAGCTTTAGTGTGTAGCTGTTTTTGTGTTCAATTTGGTTGGTTGATTCTGAACATTGCGATACTTGTAACATCCCAAGTTCTGAACATGTCACTCTGCCATTGCTGTAGAAGATGAGAAGATCGAATTACATTGGTTATTTAATTTTTAATTTTTTATATTTTCTACCTAATTGTGTATATTCTATGCAGGAAAATGCATAACATCCATATGCTGGCGCCCGGATGGTAAAGCAATTGCTGTGGGTCTTGAAGATGGGACTATTTCACTGCATGATGTGGAAGTGAGTTGGTTTTATCTATTTCTATATGATATTTTACAAATTTTTTGTTTCTCAACTTATGGTAATGGCTTTATTAGTGCTTCTGAATTTTGAAACTCACTGAGTTTATCTTGACACTTTGGTGTGTCCCATGAGAGCAGAATGGGAAGCTGCTGAGAAGCATGAAGTTCCATTGTGTTTCTGTTGTCTGTCTCAACTGGGAGGAAGACAGAAAAAAGGCAATGGTATGGTTCCTTTATTTTTCCCTGAATGAAAGCATATACTCATTTGAATCAGGTGTTAAGACTTGAGTGTCATGTTATGCACCTGTGATTCATTTTGATTGAAATTAGTGATATTGCTGCCTATACATGTTTACCATTTTTCGAAAGACCTGGTTTAGAGATTTAAGAGGCTTCTCTTCTAAATTAAATTTTGCCAGTCATGTACAAAATCATTTATTCTTGAAAAAGGAATTGAATTTCTTGTAAAAGGATGGGGATAAAGATGGTTAAAGATCTAAACACCATTTTTTATGTGAACTAAGCAATCTATGCCTGATATAAGGGGTTTGGATAATACCATTAATTTCACGGAAAAAACATACCTTGGCACCATGAAAAATGATCCTTGTGAAGCTAATTAACAATCTCCTTGATGCTTGAACCATCCTATCAATTGAAAATATGGTAATGTAGTCAGATCAGTTTACTGTACAGTCTGTACTATATACACATTATAAATCAGTAAGTGTGGCTGTGTAGAAACTGTAGCTTTCTTTCTTTTGTGTATCATTAAACATTCCAAAGATGAATGCCTCAAATGAAATTATGGGTACCATCAATAGGGTTGGAGAGATACAAATAAGGTTTTAAAACAGTTAACTCCTAATGGGCATGGTATAATGAAAATCTTGTTAATCAATTAAGACAAGAACGAACTCGTAACAATTATAAGTTTCCTGATGATGATTTACCAACACAACTATGAACTATGTGAACGTGCTGCCATAATTTTGTAATGAAGTTTGTCAAAGAAATTGTTTAGTCAAAACATTATGATAATGAGTGTCTCCCCCCCCCCCCCCCCCCTCCCAGTTGTTTAGAATTCACATTGTTGATCAAATTGACGAAGACTGCTACTTGTAGTCCCTAGGTTATTCACCTTAACAGCTAATGGGGTTTTTCTACCTGTTTTAGTTTATTTTCTATTTTGCTTCCTCAGTCACTTGTGAAATCAACGATTGCATATAATCAATGTCTCATATGTAATTTACATTTTATTTGAATAAAAGAATTGCTTATATGTCCCGGACTGTTAAAAGAGTATTTATCCATTCTTACTGTAGATTTAGATGCACATTCATTTATATTCTTATGAAATATATAATTGTATCTCCATTGGGTTTAGGTAGGAGACTGTTGCAATTCAACATATGAAGATCGGACTGCTCGTTTTTTCCCACCTGCTCCAAGAGTTCCTCGGACCCCTGGACTTGTTCAGGGAGATAGTAGCAGTTTCATGGACGAAAATGATGATACACTTCGGGAACTATTTGATTCTTCGCATCAGCAGTTTGACATCCTATGCAGTGGGGATAAAGATGGGACTATTTACTTCAATATATTTGGCATATTCCCCATAGGAAAAGTTGTAAGTTAATCCTTAAGATTTAAAATGCTCTTTTACCAGTTTATCATTATATGCCCAATATATGATGAGGCTATCTCCCATGTCATTTTCATAGTAAATCTTATCACAGAACATACACGATATTGCCTTTCACAGTCCTCTAGTGGGAAACCATGCTTCCTACAAGCTCATGGATGCTTCTATTTGTAAGGTAAATTCCGTAAATGGACTTAGTTTTGAATTGTTTACGCATTAATGTTTTGTTTAAGTAGTTGCAACTATCCAGTTGTAGCATGTTATGTTTTGACTATTTTCCTAATAAAAATATACACCATAGCAATCGTACTGATATCAATATTGTGTATTCACATTAATGATGCCCTGTACATATTCTATGATGTTGAGTTAAGTAGGTCTTTTTGTACACACTATGCTGATAACACTCTCAATCAATGGAGGTCAATTTTATAATGTCTATGTTAACCTTTTGGGTCAATGGTCCTCTTTCTGTTTTGATATTTTCATACCACAATAGTATCCACCATTAATGGAATGTAAATGTGGTGTATCCAGCATCTGACCCAAAAAATTAAGCATGGTACATATTGTAGTTTCTATATATTTATGACACCAGATCAGAATATGAAGAAATATATATGAGCCTGAGAGAGTATATTCTTTAAATGGCATGAATAGGCCTTCTGCGAGCTCTAGAACTGTTTGAACTTACTCTACGTTCATCATTAAACACGTAATAGAGGTTCTACTTCTTGTGAGGATATAATAATCCATTGTTCTGGTCCTCAAAACAAAAATGCTGCACTCAATGATTTGTCTGGCTATGACTGATTACAAGAATTTTCCCTTAAGTTATGTTATGTGTCTTTATTAAACTCAATTCTAGGCTAGCAAAGAGTAATTTGAATGTTAAATGGAGAATATAGCTATGATTATGAACTAATTTTATGTTGCCTAAGGAAATGCATAAATTTTGCTATCTTACCTTTTAATTGATTAACTTATTTCTTTTATTCTGTCATGATTGAAGTACTCCTTTTGTCTCTTTTATGCTGTCATGATTGAAGTACTCCTTTTGAGGGATCTAATGCTGTTTATTTGATAGATGGTGTTGTCCAGTGATATTTGTCATATCATGGTCTTGTGCTCTGGTGCACTCACTGAAATTGGGTCAGAAGCAAGTGATACATGTGGATCTCATTTGCAAGGTTTCCATTCCTTGGTTCTTGACAGTTCAATTTTTCAAGAAAGGTAACAATATCTTTTGAAATCTATGTTAATAGTTCTTAGGTTCTATTTCCATTGTATCAAGATAATTTGTGTGCCGAATCACTCAGTTCACCTTATGCAATTTGATATGTGTCATTAAATCAAGAAAGGGAATGTCTGGTTGGCCAGGCCAGGGGAGCGTGTGTTTCACTTTGATAATTTGTTGGAAATATCATTTTTTTACCATTGCACTTTCTATTCCCACATGTTAGTGCCAAACATTCTAGAAAATGCTGTCATTGAATACCTTTTAGATGCCAATGCTTTCAGTCCTTGTACATGTTTTTTTCTCTTCCTCTACCCATCTCTTGTTGAACATTAATGTTACTAAATCCTCGTTTATCATTTTCTGTAGTAATGTTTAGTGCTTAATTGTTGATTTCATATATTCATTATTTATGTTAGGAAAAACGAGCTTCATCAGGTTGCTCAGCAAGCTTCCAATGTGGAGCATCTGATTGAAGTCATCCGAAAATCAATAGGTGTCATGTCTAAGCAGTGGTCAGATGCGATGCACATTTACCATGAAAAGTTTAAGGCTCTATCGACCCTGATTGTTGATCATGGTAACTGTTTAGGAAAAACATTAAAGAGTATGTTTGATTTGAGATTTGAACACCGGATTTGGGATTTCAAAATCTAAATCCAGTTCTACTTTGGGATTTTAGAATCTGCCCCTTTAAAACCCAATATAATCTATAAACTCTATAAATACCATATTTTCCTACACCACTCTCTCCAATTGCTCATAAATGCAAATATGTTTTTTTTATTTCCACTATTATTTTATTTATCACTTTCACACCTTTTATTCTCATTTTTGCGATTTCCAATAAAACACACTAATTATTACACATCATTATAATTACAATCAACAATAATAATATAATAATACAACATCACACACTCTTACACATTGATTTGACATAAAGTTAAACCCCACCCTATTTAAATCTCAAAACAAACACACACGATTACTATTTATCAAGAATTCAAAATCTAAATTTTGAAATCCATATTTCAAAATCCTCAAAATCCCAAATCATACATACCTAAAGCAATTCTGTCTTTCCTGTTGCTTCTGTTCAAATCTTTATACGAAAAAAAGTGCAGGCCTCGACTCCAGTCCTCAAGAAGAGTTTCTAAGCTTGTTGGGTGGTGCAAGAACGAGTCCACCAGTTCATCAATTCTTAGTTTCTTCCCTTGGCGAAGCAGTATGTTCTACTACGTGAAATGTCCATCAAAAAATTAACATGCATTCATTTTATTATGAATTATTTATAATTCACTTGATTTGTTGGTCCTCAGGGGCTCAAACGGGTGGCCAAGACCGTTTCTGGTGCTGGAAAAGAGCTTCAAAAACTCGCGCTTGATCATCTACATGTGTGTCTCGCTCGTACAATCAATATTAATATATTACAAAGTGATTGACAATTGACAAAATGACAAAACAGAAATCTGGATTTCAAAACCTAGTGGATTTCAAAATCCTAATTACTTGTATGTTTTGTGTTTGTTTTGGGATTTAAGTAGGTAGAGTTTAACTTTATGTTATAGGATTTATAGGTATACATATAGGTTTTATAAGGTTGACTTTTGTAGGATTTATAGGTATTTGTAGGGTAGGATATTAAAATCCTAATTCTAAAATCCCAAAGTAGAACATGGGTTATATTCAAAATCTCAAATCCGGATTTTACATCCCAAAAACAAACATACCCTAAGGGCTAAGGTATTTTGTTTCGGGTTTTACCAACTCAGATTTGACAACTTCTTATAATACTTTTTACAAGACACTTTTTCCAGCATTTTTGTGACATCTCAGGAAAAAAATTACCTTACAAAATCACAAAACAAACATATATTATTACTATTCATCGAGATTTTAAAGGCAGGACTCGTTCGACCCTTCTTTAGCCCATTCTAACTATAAGCATACTCTTGGATGTTCTATTTAATGATGTGGTGATCTATTGGTCTAATTGATAATTATTTTGCAATGTCTTACAGCAGTCACAAACTTTCCCCTTTCCCCAGTTTACTTTTATTCGATCTGTTTCTTAGTGCTTATATATTGCAATATCTCTTTTCTAGTATCAGCTGATAGCACCTGATATTGGACTGTTACTTAAGTAACTGGTTTTTTGTGAAATTGGAAATTCTTAATTTTGCTGTGCAGCCTGCTGCAGAAATGATTGGATTTAGAATGGGAGAACTAAGAGGACTTTCCAAATGGCGTGCCCGATTTCGAGGTATTGGATTGAAAGAGAGCTTGATTGATAATGCAACAGAAAAAGCTGGAATGTTGCTTGTACAAATCGAAAGATTCATTAGGATTCTGTCTTCAGTGGTGCAGCAGGTACGTGTTGTACTTTGTTGTCTAAGACAATATGAAACTGCAATTCCCCTTTACTGAAATAGCTTAATTGCACAATTTGGAAACAGTAGGTTTTGCCTTTATATGCACGAATGCCTGCATAGTAAAGGGGACAGACCCTGCCTGGTAACATATGCTACTGGCCTACTGTTGTATCAAATCTACAATTGTTTTATTATCGTGGAAGTTGGTTTACAATTGATAAATAAGTGTATGCTGTATCAACTTAACTTGTTTTAAAACACAGAGTAAAGAGAAAGGCAGAAAGCACAATTTTTTACTGTCCTCTTGATATCAACAGTGCAAATAGGAAGTTTGCTATTATTATTAACTGGGAAAATTGAAAAAATGCCTTGTAACTTTGATGACATTATGAAAATGTCCTGTTACTTTATTTCTTGATAAACGTGCCCCGCTACTGGCTGTTCCCAGTTTCTCAACCAGGAGAGGCTGACGTGCCAATTTAAGAATAAGCCACTTAGCCACGCCAGGCAAGAAACTTGACAAAAAAAAAAGCACAATAACTTGATACAACTGGTCAATGGGCATTCTTACCAACTTTTTATAAGTTACAAGACATTTTCGTATAATTCAAAAGTTACAGTGCATTATCATAATATCGTCAAAGTTACAGGGCATTTTTTTTTCGATTTACCCTTAATATCTTGATTTGGGTGTATCACTGACCATGAACAATAATGTTTACATTTGTGATACATTTCTTCAACTTTGGATCTGAATTATACATGCTACTAACATTTAAAAAAATATAAAGGTATTAGAAAACTCTTACCTTGAAGAAAGACATTATTTACATGACTATTTTTTAGTGACATGAGTTAGTGTTCAAGTGAAACTAGTTGTATGAAGAAAATTAATTTATGTTAGGACCTCTATATGGAGCATGCAGACATCTCAGTGTTTGCTACACAAGCAGCCCTTTTTATTTTATATCACTTATCCACCTTGTAGTTCTAATACTTGTATTCTGTTCAGTTCTCAAATTTTTTCAACTGGCTTCTCAAATGTGTGAAGGTTCTGATGTCTGAACCAAGCGATCAGCTTCTGCCTTTCAGTAGGTTTGGCAATCAGCTTTCCTTTGCTGTTCCTGCAATTTTGCTAATGTTGTTTTTAACTCGATGATATTTTCCTTATTGACAGTGAACTTGTTATCATATTCCTGAAGTTTCTATATGACCAAGATCCTGTTGGTACATTGCTGCAAGATACCAAACTTCATAACATTGAAGTTGACTCGTAAGTAATTTTGAACAATTAATATTTTCAATTCACATGTATGATTGTCTAGGACTCTAAGTGCACACGCCTTTAAGGTTCAATGATTTAAGTTTCAGATCATACTCAGTTTGGAAATCAATAATTCATGTTGGTGTTCATTATTAATGAAAAAGTTCACAAAACAAAAAGTTCATCTAGTAGGTGTTTTCTCTCATTCTATGGGCTCAACTTTGAAAAACTAAGTCGATGTGCGTTTTGTTTTGTGTGTGTTTTGGGATATATGTTTTGGTATCCATTGGGCGGATGAAAAATTGATGAAAGTAGGACTAAGCTTCGTCTTTTTGTGGATCAAAGTAGTATCAAATAAATTCTTATTATTGGATTGAAATAAAAATATTACTCACTCCGTCCCCTTTAAAGGTTTATTCTTGCTTTTGACACAGAGATTAATGAGCCGTCCCAATATGATTTGCAGTTTTGCACCATTTGACCAACACAATTTTAAGAAAAAAGAATTTTGTGGTTGGTGAGGTAGGATAAAGGAGGGGTATTTTAGGTGATTTAGTGAGGTGTAAAGTGAATTTAGTGAGGTGTACAGTAAAATGTAAGTAAAAAAGAAGTGACAATTATGAAAATAAAATGATGTTGTGAGGGTATTAATTTTGTGGGGTATTTCTATATTGGGAGTGTGCAAGTAAGTAATTTTGGAGTCAACCGTGAGAGTGAAAGTGTACTCCCAGAACCAAATTTGATAGTGAGTGAAAGAGGGGGGCCAAAACTGGAAAAAGAAAAAAACATTAGGGACACAAAATGATAATATCATGAATGGTGGCCTACAAAATAGAGGTGCAAATTAAGCAATACCATGTACGAAAATTGATCAAACTACTTTGAGAACTTAAAATGCAAATTCTAAGTACAGGACTGTTGCTATGCATGAATTCCTCATTATTGTGAATAAAAACAAAGCTCATATAATATGCAATATAACATAGAGAATCTGACCTAGTATACCTCTACTTGTGATTATCATATTTCCCAGGAGGCTTTTAATGGAACCACCTGTCAGAGGCTCACTGATTATACATCTTTTACGATACCTGATGAGTTTTTTCCAAATGTCACAAATTGCATTGGTATAACAAGAGGGCTCATACATGAGCTGGACAACGTAAAAAGTGGCCATAGTTCACTAGAGGTTGCACTGTTATGCATACCCGATGGTTATCAGTGTGTGGATCTGTCTCTGTATAAAGTAAGTATCAGAAGGTTTAGGGATAATATCATTGTTGGTCCCTAAAGTTTACCTTTTTCCAGTTTTAGACCTCTTTCACACACTTTCAAACATGGGTTTTTTTTTTGGGGGGGGGGGGGGGGGGGGGTGCGTTTGGTGCTAAATGTAATTAATGATTTTCAAAAACACCCCCAAATAGTTGATTACATCATTCACCGGACGATCAACTAACGGTGGGACCAAATGTCGAGCAAAAATGTACTTCCAAGACCAAATTTGGTAGTGAGTGAAAGAGGCCGACCAAAATTGGAAAAGGGTAAACTTTAATTTGAAATTATCCCGAGGGTTTACCACGCGTTTAACTTGTTTTTGATTCTCAAATTCTTACCTCTTGTCTAAAACAGGAAGAACAAATTGTGTTGCTATTAAATGACGTGTCCATGACTCTGGAGGGCTCAGGAAAAGCATGCATGATGATCACACATACAAATGATCTTACATTTGTGCCCATTTCAAGATCATCTGCTCTCCTTTCTTGGAATCTTCAGAAACTTCAGGTATGGGCTGTATCAGTATGGCTGTGTGAGACATGTGTCTCTAATCTATACATGCATAAAAGTAAAAGTTTGTGAATTTTTCTTGAATGTCTATTTGAGCAACTGTACTCACACTTGCTTTATGAAGGGGTGAACTTCATATGAACTTTTTTTTTTTTTTTTTTACATTTTACTTTTCACTCGCATTTTCAAAGTACTGAGTTCGTAAGCTGAAAACAAGCAAATGAGGAAATTCCTTTCTCCCCAGTAGATAAAAGAGGAGAATAATTAATCCATTTGATTAAATAGATCACCACCATTTGAACCAAGCACCAATTATCTATAAATGTGTATGTGCATTTGTGTGTAATAAACAGTACTTCAGCTTCCATGATGCATTCTTACCTGTGTAACTTGTTTTAGGATTTTGTCACATACCTACAATTGGAGAATGAAAAGGTTCGAGAAATTTCCCACTCTGTTGTTTCTCCATTGGCTGTTAGTGGTGAGTTTTTCCTTCTACTATATATCTTTCCTATAGTATATTAATCTTATGTTAAAGCTCATGGGCTATATATTTACAAGTTGTCGACATTGAATAATTTTCCAAACTGTTAATTTCATAAAAAATCATGACATTTTCACATTTTTTCAATTACAACATATGTTTTTTAAATTTCAATTCGACCATTTTACGAAACCTGATGCTAATGTGGCAGCCATATTTTTTTTTAATCACAAATAAATTCACATCCCTTTGTTATTGTTTCAATATATTCCGTCTTTTAATTTTTTGCAATTTCACCGCATTAGAAAAACTTGCCGGGAAAAAGGTCGTGTATCAAATTGTAAATTTTAAAAACATGTGTTGTGTGATTAAAAAAAAAAAAAAAGTGAAAATGCCATGATTTATTTTGCAATGAACCCATTTCATCTGCATCAATTAAACAGGACCAGGAAAACTCTGTTTAGCAACAAATCGTGCTAACCAATTTCCTAAACTTAAAACCAAATAATTTGGCTGTCACTCATATTCAATGATTTTCCCCCCAAAAAAGTTTCAACATGAATGGATCTTAAATTGGAAAGTTGCAAAGGTCTTATCAAATTAAGACAAAGCATTGTTTTCAGTGAACAAAGTGATGTACATCTGGAAATCATATGTTTAAATTTTGGTTCAAGGGAAGTTGGACTGATGGTAAGGCTTAAATTCATTTTTCAGCATCGAGAGGCGTCGCTTGTGTTTTTTCTGCAAGAAAACGCGCTTTGGTATATATTCTAGAGGAAGATGAAGACGAAGACGAAGATGAAGCTGGTGATTCAGAGTAATTTACTGTTAGATCTGTTTCATTTGCCTGTATTCAGGGTTGAAAATATCGCTATCGCAACCTTAATTTTACGGATATATCGATATCGCTGGATATATCGATATCGCATATCGATATATATCGCAAAAAATTAAAAAAACGATGGAAATTTTATTAAAATCTTAGAAATTTAAAATGAAATTTTAGGGATTATTATAAAATGCTTTTATGCATGTGTTTCATTCAAAAGTGAATAAAATTATGTTATGCATGTATTCCATTCAAAAGTCAATAAAATTCTATGTTTAAAACAAACATATAGATAATAAATTATATAAATACTGTCTGACGAAAACTAATTGACAACATAATACAATACAAAATGATTAAATATACATGATACAATACAATTACTATCATATTGTTTATGGGGTTCAAATATAGTACGTGAAATGACATATTTGTTCAAACAACATAGATAAAATATAATTCATACTGTCTGACGAAAATTAATTGACAACATAGTACAATATAAAATAATTAAATATACATGATAAAATACAATTAATATCAAAATGATGAACTATGACATTTAAATATAGTAGGTGAAATGACATGTCCACATTGATACTAACTCATCATATTATAATAATTTAGGATATAGTTATGCACTAAAGTACTAAATATGAGGTGAATTGAGAATATATTTTTTTGCACTATTAAAAATAAAATAAAAAGTATAATTTTACACATATAAAAACAAAATTTTAAATAAGTTTGTGATTTTTCAGATTTTGCGATATTGTGCGAAATCGTGCGATATATTTGCGATATTTCTTGATTCCCGTCCAATTTTATACTACGGTTGAACGATATCGATATCAACATCGATATTTTGCGATATATCCGCAATACTCGGAAAAAAAATACACTAGACCCCAATATTCATATTGCAATATCCAAATTTGCAATATATCTACGATATTTAGCGATATTTTCATCCTTGCTTGTATGTACCATATGTACGAGTGTTCATAGTTGAACTTTTAAATAGATATTTAATTGTAGAGATAGTGGTAAATTTTGTGTGTTAGGTTTAGGGAATGTGTATTTAATTCAATATTTTTTGGACCTGCATTCCAACTGGATATCTAGGCAAATGTAATTTTACTTATTTTACACAGATTCTCTTGTATTGATAGTTGGATTGAGTTTGAAATTGTACAAAATGGTAAACTTTTCATTTGGTGGTTGATGTGGTGGTTGATGAGGTGGAATAGTTACATTGATGAGGTGGAATAGTTACAGTGGTTAGAGTACTATTCCCTCCATCAAATTATTGGACATTTACTGTTTGCACAAATTTTAAATTATTACTCATATTTAAAGGGAATTTCTTTTTGATGGGTTAAATAAATGATGAGAGTTTTAAGTTTAAATTTATATTCCTTCCCACTATTTCTTTTCTTGCATACATTGTTAATCAATAAAATCATCACACACATTTATACAAAGAAACTAAATCATAATTAAACAAGTTTAATACATATTGTGCCCTTTCTATTACATGAACCATAGAAATCATAATCTTATTTATTACACTCAATTCAATTATGATGAGCTTGTAATTAACTTAGATATAAAGGTATCAATGTCCATGTCTGAAGTGCCACCCTCACTCACGGCTTCCTTAGCCAAATCCCTCCATTTTGCTGCATTCCTTTTCACCCCTTTCCCCTTCTCCCCCTCCATTACTTCCCTTACGCAACCCTCGATTTCCTCCCTCGTCGCAATACCATTTGCCCCAACCCGAACCCTAATGCCCGTGCTCCACACATCTTGCACGAACTTAGCATCTGTGGTTTGATCTGTCCATTGTGGCATAACAACCATTGGCACACCTAAGCTCAATGCTTCAGTCGTGGAGTTCCACCCACCGTGCGAGAAAAAACATCCAATCGCTTTGTTACTCAGTACTTCTAGCTGAGGACTCCAGTGTACGAACAAGGCCTTATCTCCAGAGGCACGCACAAACTCTTTTGAAATTTTATTTTCCTTGTCGGAAGCCCTAACGACCCACAAAAAATCGAAATTGGTGTTTCTCAAGCCCCATGCTATCTCTTCCATTTGTGTTTTGGGAAGATTGTCCATGCTGCCAAATGCTATGTACACAACTGACGTTGGTGGCTTCTTCTCTAACCAATTGAAGATTGTTGTTGAAGGTTCGGAATGGAAGAGGTTGATATCATACTTGTTGTCCTTTTCAATTCGATTGTCCAAATAAAAAGATGGGAGTGTAGGTCCAATAGTTAGAAGTGGACACACTTTTGACATTGAATCTACAACCTGAAAAAATAATAAACAATATCATAAAACTAAGTATAGCTAGGCATAGCAAATATATATGAAGAAATATAAGCTCACCCCTATATAAAATTATTATATTTTATTTGGTACGCTTATTGAAAACGGATCCCCCTAGAATATGTATTGGTATAATAATAATAATATATATATATATATATATATATATATATTATATGAAATTGAACTTAGAAATGCATGGTGTTTGAGATGCATTCAAATTAAATGTAGGTGCTGTATTCATCTATGTATTCATTTGGACATTAACTTTTACACGTTTATTTAAACACTTTTTAATGAATTCTGATTGCCTCACTCAGAGCCCGTTTGACACAACTTATAAGGTACTTAGGAACACTTATAAGCTCTCTAAAGTGGTTTTGTAAAATAAGATGTTTATCAATAAATAATATTTAAAAAAAAAAAAAAACTCTTTACATATAAGTTCTAAAAAAGTAAGTATCAATACCCAACATATTTTTCTTAAAATCTCATAAGCTGTACACTCCCATCCCACTATCTCATATCATCATAAATATATATATATATATATATATATATATATTAAAATTAGAATTTAAAAAATATTTCCCTTAAATTATTAAATAAGTTTAATTTGTGAAACGCTTTAACAACTAATAAACTAGTTAGAAATTACATTTTATAAGCTCTTGAAATCACTCATAATATGGTAGAGATCATAAAATGTTTAAAATAAGTTTAGTCAAACGAACTCTTAACATTGAAAGAGATCTAGTGACATGATGCAAATTGATTTTTCTTCATTGTAACAATGATCTGATCATGACTTTCTAGCACGTAGGATTAAGACAAACAACATAGTTCCACAGAATGGGTTTCTTTGAGTTAGAGTTGAATTGAAATTTGTGTACGTAGTTGATTGAATATGATTTATCATGATATCATGGACCATGTTGAGTTGTATGTTGCATATTACACACGTGTAAATATAAATATACTGCATAATATACTCGAGCAATTATTGATAAGAAATAGTCAGAATAAGTAGACAGTCTTTTTGTATTTATCTTGACGTCATTAGAATATTTTATATAGAGCATTATGACTAAATTATCATTTACGTCGTGAATACCAAATTAAACCGATCGATTATTAACAATTATATTAATTTTTTTTATTTCAGCAATAAAAAATATTATATATGTATAAAAAAAAAAAAAGATCATAACTCGTTTAATATTTAGACGATAATCCCTCCATAAAGTTTGGGGTGAATCTTGGTATATAGTTTAAAAAGAAAGTTTAATGATTAGAATATTAAAGAATAATAAATAAAAAAAAATTATTGAATTGAATGTATGATGAATGTATAAATCAAAAGAAAGTGTAATGATTAGAATATTAAAGAATAATTTTATAATTTTTTTTATATAGAATAAAAAAAGTTATTGAATTGAATGTATAATGAAGGTGATAAATCTTAAGGGTATGTTTACTTTTGGTTTTAAAAATCAGGTTTTGGATTACAAGATTCAAAACTCGTTTTACTTCGATATTTAAAAGTCGGTTTTTAAAATCCACTCAAAACTATTCATATCAAACATATTGATTTGACATAAAGTTATATTTATATAATATCACTCCAATCATTATACTCCATCCGTCCCGGTATAAGTTTCCCACTTCTTTTGGGTGTTTTGATTAAGGAATATAATAAAATAATAGATGTAGTACAAGTGATGTGATGGTGAGAGAGAAAATAATAGATTGGTATGAGATGGAGTATGATAAAATAATAGATAAAGTGTAAGTGATGTGATTGTGAGAGATAAAATAATTTACCAAAAATGGAATGAAAAACTTATAGTGGGACATCTAAAAAAGGAAAGTGGGAAACTTATAGTGGGACGGAGGGAGTATTATTTTTCAACAATAATATAATAATATAATACATTTAATCATTACACAATTAATTAATCATTATAATCTCACCAAACAATAATATAATAATACAAAATCATTCAATCTTACAATAATATAATATAATAAAATCACCCAAAATCCAAAGTAAACATCCCCTAAAAGTAATGACATGAATAATATATACTCCGTATATTTATACTATAAGAGTAAAGATTGTAGAAATTATTTTAATTTTAGAATATACAAATTTTTATAGAATAAATTAAAAAGGAAAATATTAAAACTTTTATGAGACGAATGGAGTATATGCCAATACGCAACAATAGTAAAATAAAGAGGAAAGTCACTATTGTCTACTCACCCCTCATAATATACTACTCCCTCCGTTCCCGAAATACTTTCATAGATAGATGTACTTGCATATTAAAAAAGTGTAATAAAGAATGAAATTTTGAGGGCTAATTTTGTAAAATTTTATGTATAAAGTAAAGAAATCAGTTGACTTTTGTGTATGTGTGGAGAAAAAATAATGACATTTGTGTAAAATTGAATATATTATAAAGGTGGAGTTTATAAAGAGTTTTCCATTTTAAGGGGTGTGAAAGTTATTATGGAACGTCCAAAAAAAAAAAATTGTGAAAGTTATTGCGGGATAAATGGAGTATTACTAAACACACTCCATGTAAATGTTAAAAACACCCTATTAATTTTTTTTTTAAATGATACTCCCTCCGTTTCAGAATTATTTTCATAGGTAGATGAGCACACATATTAAGAAAATGTAATAATGAGTGAAGTTTTGAGGGGTAATTTTGTAAAATTTTATGTATACAGTAAATAAATGAGTTGACTTTTGTGTATGTGCGAAAAAAAAGTAATGATATTTGTGTAAAATTGAAGATATTGTGAGGGTTGAGTTTATAAAAGATTTTTTATTTTAATGGTGTGAAAGTTATTATGGGACGTCCCAAAAAAAAAGTGTGAAAGTAATTGTGGAAGGAGAGAGTATATTTTACTAACTACACCGTATGTTATTCTAACCCTACCTTTACCCTCTCAAAAACAAAAACACAAAAAACCCTCTCACCCAGCACACCCCATGAATCCATGATACAAAAAAAGAAGCACACCCCCATGATAGAAAAAAAAGAGCACACCCCACTTTCCTTACTCTCCTTTCCCTCTTTTAAATAATTTTAAATTTCTACATATACTCTTGTGTAGATTTAAGTTCTTTAATTTCTATTTTTGAGGTGATTCAAGTATATACAAACCATATTAGAATGCATTGTATTTCAATTATATATATATTTAGAGATTTGGATGTTGAAAATACAATTTACGCATTGATTTTTTTTGGTTGAGCGCGATATCTTCGACCGTAAATGCAATTTTACACAAAGCTAAATACACGACTCGTTCAACCATCTGCACAACTAAGTGCACACCCGTTTGACCAAAAATTCATGCACGGCAACATATCTTTGACCGTTAAGTAATAAACAACAACACACCTGTAGAGCCGAAATGACCAAACAACACTTAGTGATTTTTTTAAAAAAAAAAAAAATTTGTTCTGCCATAATTTGACCGTACGGTGGTGGTCTTAAAATGGATTGCTTAGATTTTTTAGTTGTGTCGATTTTTGTCCATAATATTATGGGTATGGGGTTGCTAGTACTTAATAGTTTTAATAGTGACTTCCGATCCAATAAAGAATTTAACTAGCTAATACTAGTTCCTAATTACGTACCTTGTCTTCCAACTTGTAAAATGTGTTGACAAGCACAAAATCAGCCTTCTCCACATTCCAAAATTGCTTCAACACCATCGCAAAGTAGGCCGGATACGATCCGTGCACGTATATAAACGACGGCATGTCAGGTAGATCGAGCGGCGGCAACCCCGGAAGCTCCACCGGGGTCGCGGCCGCCTCCACCGGAATCTTCAACACCCCATGATGAGCATAATAATACACATAATTAACCGCACAAGCTTGAGTGAAAAAAGCAGCTCCCTTAATTCCAAACTTTTTTGCTACTTCCAATACCCAAGGCAAAAAAGCATCATATACTATGCAATCAATAGGGTTACCCGAATTTTGGTAGCTTTTTATGAGTTGTTCTAGGGTTTCAGAACCGGCTCGTTCCATTTGTGCGAGGTAGTCATCGACATCGTTCGCTTGACCAAAACCCCCTTCGTCGAAACCATCGGAAATCGTGTCGACGGAGATGGTGTCAGATTTCGGATTGAAGGATTTGAAAATGAATTTGGTCACGATGAAAGTTGCTTTGGACCCTTTGAAGACTAAGCGCTTGCAAAATTGGAGCATGGGGTTTACATGGCCTTGGCTTGGATATGGTATAGCCAAGATGTGTGCTCTTCTCTCCTTGTCCATTAATCTTTAGAGAGAGAGAGAGTGAGTGAGAGAGATTTTTAGAAGTGTTTTAATTAGCTTGTACATGAAATTATGTCATAGAGTATATACTCCAATATAGGTTGCATTAGTCAAAATATTAAATCAATTTATTTGTTTGTTGGTTTGGTTTGTCGATGACGATTATATTCAACTTTAATTTGTTAAAGATGTTGACAATGAATGTAATTAACTAAGATTATCTCGGATGTTTACTAATTTTGAAATATATAAAAATTATTATTTAATTTGATATACAAATTTAATTACATAGAGAAGGGGTAGTTGCTAGTTTTTTTTAAAGCAGGCCAGTTTAGTTTTCGTTATTGCATGAACAAGTAGCTAGGAGTAGATAGCCCTACCACAAAGGACGGCGGGTCTATCCAACAAGAATGGTTTTCAAATCGATGATACTCTCGTGCTAGGGTGTGTGCCCAAATATTTGCACTCCTTCTAACAAAAGAAATCGTAACATTTGAGAATTGAGCCATTAAGGCTCTACCTGCATAAATATATATAATTGCCAAAAATAGATTCTATGTTATCTTCCGAGTTTATAGCATCCACAATAATCTTCGCATCTCCCTCTAGTATGCAATATTAATTGTCAACATTTTGCTCCTTCATCCATGATAATGCTTCCAAATTAAAAGCCAATTGTCTCCCCAACCTCAATCTCAAAACAACCTTTCAACACTACTGAACGTCGACCCATGATGAAGTTGCCATGTTCATCCCTTACCACCATCCCCCTGCAGCCAGTTTGCCTTGTCTCCGAAAAGAATGCCGCATCAACATTTATCTTACGAAGGCCGAACCCTGGTCTATGCCATGCCTCACATTGCTTATCCGCTGATGCTGTGTTCTCTAGCTCCCCTGGGGGAATGTCAGCTCAGCCGGAGATCTGCGCGCAAGCATCATTCCAAAGCTTTGAGTTATGTTCTTTCCATATATAGTTGCCACAATATCATACCGAAGCTAGCCAAGACGGATTTAATGGGGTTGTTCAGCATCTTAAATATGGTTTCCTTCATGTCAGCACACAATCATGTATAATGGCTAATAATCCTGCGGCTGCCCTCCAACAATCTCTAGCATACTGACACGTGCAAAATAAATGCCAGCTGTCTTCCGAGGCAACATCATACATAATACGTACACTCGGTGCATGTCTTGTACCGCTGTAGAGATTCACTTTATTCGGGATACAATTCCCATAAGAGATCCCTAGCTTACTCGAGGTGCCGGCCACTTGCAGACGCCAAATAAATCCCTAGTTTCCATCGGCATTCAAATTCTGATTTGCATTAACAGTATATTTAATTACCTATTCTTGTTGGGTTCCAGATGGGTGCATCCTCTGCGTCTTCCGACGGAATTGAAATATTAATTATATTAACAGCATCTTCCGGGCCGGAGAAGTTCATTAATCAACCCCCATCCCACACTCTCTCTTCCGGGTCAAATAATGCAGCAACACACATGTCGACTGAGCTCTGAATTCCTCTACACCTTTAATCCATACTCTCACTCGTGTGCCCGAGCCAATTTTCCACCTGAAACCTGCTCGTATCAGGGACTGGCTAGCATGTATACTAGCCCATGTGAAGCTAAGCCTCCACCCCAATCTTGCATTAAGGAAATCACCATGTGGGAAATATCGAGCTTTAATAATTTTGCACACCAATGTCCCCGGATCCGTAGCTAAACGCCATCCCATTTTGCCAAGCATCACAAGGTTAAATCCCGGAACCCACGGCCACCTTCATCTTTGTTTGCACAAATTCGCTCCCAACACATCCAATTTATTCCTCTATTTGTGTCTGATGAGTGCCTCCACCAAATTTATTGATCATGATTTGAATCTCCTCCAAGAGGGTTTTGGGCTGTAAGAATGTTGACATGCAATAGGAAGGGATAGATTGAACTACTTATTAACATTTCCTTCTCGACTTTTGATAATTTCTTCTTACCCATCCTTACAATTTCTCCCATATCATTTCTTTAATTTCAAGTAATTGAATATCTCATTTTTCTTCTTGCCAATGAGGGACGGGAGACCGAAATATTTACTGGTATTAATGGGATTCGTGACACCTAGAATGGCCTTAATTGCTGCACGACGTTCCTCCTCCACGTTACGACTAAAGAAGACTCCTGATTTTGCAAAATTGATCGCTTAGCCAGAATTGCTCTCATATTCATCAAGGATAGTCCTCAAGGTGTTGCATTCCTCGGTCATGGCTCGACAGAATATGAGGCTATCATCAGCGAACAGTAAGTGAGTGATCTTAGGCATATTCCTACAGATCATGTTGCCATACAGGTATCCCGTCGACATAGCTGGTTCAAAGCCGCGGACAAGCCTTCCGAACAAAGGATGAAAAGATATGGTGACAAGGGATCCCCTTGTCTCAACCCTCTACCAGAACGATTGGTCCTATACAATTTCTCCATTAATTGAGATTGAGTAACAGATTGATCTTACACAAAGAAGCATCCAATTGACCCATATATCGCCAAATCCCATTTTACGCATAATGGCCTCAAGAAATCCCAAATCTATTCGATTGTATGCCTTGCTTATGTCAATCTTTAGAGCCACCTCGCCCCTATTTCCTTGGCGTCTATTTTTCATTGCATGTAGTATTTCGAAAGCGATCAAGATGTTGTCCTGAATCGCCCTACCCGTAACAAAAGTTGACTGTGCTTTATCAATGAGCCCTAGCAAAACCCCTTTCAACCTGTTGCATAATACCTTAGAAATGATCTTATATGTAACATTACAAAGTGAGATGGGCCGAAGATCACGTACCGTTTGTGGGGAATCCACTTTCGGGATAAGGATAATGGTTGTATAATGTGTTGATGTCTCCATCTCGTAGTCAAAATATTTTAGCCCGTTGACGCCAATAGATTTCTTCTTGTTTTAAGATAGCGCCCATCTCATTCCGTGCCATTCTATATTCTGTCATGCCTTTATCACTCACATCTCCTTGAAGCATTTCAATTTCCAATTCCCGTTTAGCAATGCGGAATTTAGAATCCAAGATTAAGTTGATAAGAACAATGATTTCAGAACCGGACCGGACGGTTCAACCGGTCCAACCGTGAACCGGTCCGAAAAAGGTCTAAAAACCATTTTTGTGGTTCAACCGGTCAAAACCGGTAAACCAGTTCACCTTTTTTTTTTTTTTTTTTTAATCTTTAACTATTTCTATGTTATAAAATTAGGAGCACATCCGACCCCTTATTTAATATTTTTCTCCCATGTTTCTTCCACCTCTTATTTGATGTGGGACATAAATTTTTATGTTTGTGTTACTATAACACTAGTACTTTTATAATATTTTTTTCTCAAATTTCTTCCACTTTTCGATGTGGGACACAATAAAATTCATATGTTTGTTGTTTACTAACACTATTGCTTTTATAATGTTCTCCTCTAATGTTTCTTACACTCTTATTCGATGTGGAACATAAATTTTGCTGTTCTCCTCTAATGTTTCTTACACTCTTATTCGATGTGGAACATAAATTTTGCTTTTATAATGTTCTCCTCTAATGTTTCTTCCACTCTTATTCGCTGTGGGACATAAAATTTTATGTTTATTTGTTACTATAACACTACGACTTTTATAATATTTTTTTCTCATACTTCTTTCACTTCTTCAATGTGGGATATAATAAAATTCGTATGTTTGTTACTAAAACTATTGCGTTTTTAATATTTTCTTCTCATGTTTATTCTACTCTTATTCAATGTGGGACATAATTTTTATATTTGTTTGTTATTATGACACAACTGGTTTTATAAAAATAAAAATATCATACTTCTTTCACTTTTTCGATGTGGGATATAATAAAATTCATATGTTTGTTTGTTACTAACATTATTGCTTTCATAATGATTTCCTCTCATATTTCATTTACTCCTTATTTGATGGGGTTAGTCTCCTGTGGACTCGAGTGCATTGATAAAATGGAATTATTAAATAAATTAGGCCATGACCTAATGGTAGGCGCACACCTGTTTTATTGTAACGACGCGGGTTTGTGTCCCACCAATTACAATTTTTTTACATTTATTTATATTTTGACAAATATTATTTTCTTTTCTTAAAGTGCAAGTATTAATTACTAAATGTGTAACATTAATAATAATAAAAGTGTAAGTATTAATTATAAAAGGTGTAACATTAACAATAATAAAAGTCAAGTCGCATTTATTTTTAGGGCTAGTCTTGTGTGAAATATTGCATACATGCAATGCATCCCAATTAGGTAAGTCAAAACCCTAAACTCAAAAGTCAAATTAAGTCAATTTAAAAAAATTCGCGGGTCCTGGATCCGGGTTGTCTAGATAATTCGCGAGTTGCAAACAAGTGGTTTACTACATGGCCAAAATATTGTTACTACAAGGCCAAAATATTACCACTACAAGGCAAAAAAATTAACACTACATGTCAAAACATTCTGACAAATTCACCAAAAAATTAAGTCTTCAGAATATTTTTGAACATGTAGTAATATACACTTTTGACCTTGTAGTGACAAAATTTTGGTCTTGTAGTAACATTGTTTTAGTCATGTAGTAGGCGAATAAGTCAAAATTATTTTAGTAATTTTGCCCCAAAAAAATAAGTGTCCAGAATATTTTTGGACTTGCAGTAATACATTATTGGTCTTGTAGTGACAAAATATAGGTCTTGTAGTAACATAGTTTTGGTCATGTAGTAAGATAATATTTTAGAGTGAAAATAAATATTCTTGGTTGACCCGCGTTGACCTGTGTTGACCCACAAATTTTGACTTAATTTTCCTTAGTTAGTCAATATTGCATGTATGCAATATTGCATATAAGTTTTTGCCTTATTTTTATTGTGTTGCACTTTTCAGTTATATTGACTTACATTTTTTAGTAATATTATGTTGCACTTTTTAGTTATATTGACTTACATTTTTTATTAATATTGTATTGCATTTTTTAGTTATACATATAAAATAAACTCAATATTTTAATAAGTATATTAGTAGTATAAATGGTGGGTGTTAGAATTTTTAAGGTTGAGGTAGAAAAAAAATTACAGCTATAAATAAAAAAATTAATTAAAAAAAAATAATTTAATTAAAGAAATAATTAAAAAATAAATTTGGTATTAATAGCTTATTGGGTTGGGCCTAGATGGCAACTAGCGGAAAAGAATATAAAAAAAAAAAGGGGGTTAGTTATTAATAGGGTCATTTCACTATAAGATTAGTCTAGTAAAGCCTCTAATATTGTTTCTTGTCTAATAGAGTCAAATTGGAAAATACAAGACAATTGTACCCTTTCATTCATTTTAAAAATTCGAAATTATGAATTCAAATTAACAAAACAAATAAATTCCATAATTATACATTTAAACATTGATATCGAATTTCGCGTAATTTTAGGATTACCAAATTTCAAAACTTTCCTAAATAGTAGGTAAGCACATTAAATCCTTTTAGTTGTTTGAGCTTTGGGGTTTTACGCATCTGTAACTTTCCGGCGCCGATTGTTTGAGTTTTAACACCATTTTCCGGCGACGAGTTTGACCATTACCAAAATCAGGTAATAATATCATATGCATGTGTAATTGTGAACGATTTCAGTACATCAACATACTTTAATCAGTTTGGGAACATATTTATAATAAAAAACCAGTTAAAAAGATGTGTTGTATAACATACAGGAACAGAGGGCTTCTCTAGGTAAACTGCATGTGTTGTTTTGTAGTTTTTTTTTTGAATCTTTGATCAAATAAGTATATAACATTTACTTACGACGGATATAAACCCTAGGAATCTATGTTTTACTATATTGTTTTGATGATAGTGTCAATCAACTTCGGTTTTTATGAAAAAAAAATAGAATGGGTCTGGGATGCATAGTTTTCTAAAGTACTGGTTGCAATTTTTTCGCATATGTATGATGAGGAGCACAGAAGAATTATATGTATTGTTACATTGAACTTAGATATATATGTTATAGATGGCTAGAACAAAAAAATCGGGTTATCGATTGGGAGAGGGATCAAGCAGGGGAAGTGGGAAACAAAAGAAGGCTACTGAGGAGACCGTCCGGCGTGTAGAAACAAGAGGTAATTTAACAAATTATACATTTAAGTCAATTAAGAACAATAAGAATGAGGTATTTGGAAACAGTGATTCATAACATATTACTATTGTTGTTTATTAACAGGATCTTCTGAAAAGCGTAGGAGGGAGGAAAAAAGAGCTGAAAAACGTAAAGGTAAAAGTACTAATGCATTGCTTACGTTGTAGGTCAATTTGTACTGTGTAGTGAAATCATAGCTTACATAATATAGATATTCTACAGCTAAAAGGCCATCTAAGGTGTCCCGTGTCGTATCAGATTCAGGTTATGCAATTGTCATTTGCCTTTGTCAGAGACTGTGTTTATTTTAGTATTTAGTAGTTGATGAATTTTAATAATAACAATATTATTTCCTGAATAAATAGATTTTGAAAGTGATGACGGAAGTAAAGATAGGAGAAGTAAATACACCACGTCTGATTCGGAAGGTAATTTTATAGTTTCTTAAATAACCCATATGATTATGGGCTTGCATATAGTAATTGTTTTTTAAATTGCAGAAAGTGATACATCAAGGGACGAAAGGGTTCGAAAGCATGCTAGGAAGGAGAAAGAAGTACCAGAAATAAAGTCTGAAAACTGTTTTGGTAATATTTTGTAACCATTTGGCTTGCTAGTAGACTAGATATGTGAAATAATATTTTATATAAAAATCATTCAAATTGTTTCAGCTGGTGTGGAAGTAGACTTTAGTGAGACCTATTATAGGTCAAATCTGAGGACAACTATCAATGACTTGAAGGGAATTCCATTCACAAACCAGCATATATTACATCTGAAGAAAACTCCATTCTGGCTTTTGTTTAACTCTGTTTGCCTCAATGTTAGTCCCTCACTAAAGAAGAGATGTTTCAAATTCGAGAGTGACATCGTGGAAATTGTTAGAAGGTTTGACTTTGAAACATAGAGTTTTGTAATTGGAGGAACCAGGGTAGCATTGTCAAGGCATGATGCAGAACTTATTTTCGGAATTAGCTGTGGAACTGATGAGATCAGGCACCGAGTAGATGATTATCAGCATCCTCCATGAGGAATGCGATGTTTCAGTAATGATATGCTAGCAAGACCAAGACAATATAACTCTCTGTATAAACAGCCTGTCCTTTTAAAGTTAAAGGAGGTTGTGATACAACAGTACGATGAAGCCAATCGCGATGTGGCTAGATTACTTTGTTGTTATCTGCTGGTTGCTCTTCTCTGTCCAGTTAGGAGCTCAGCTGTACCATGGCATTTGACACATTACCTGGAAAACATCTCAGAGATTTGCAGATACGACTGGAGTACATTCATAGTTGATCAATTGAAAAGTCAACTAAAAAGAAGCAAACATCTGAAGTCCGGTGGTTGTGCTATGTTGTTGCCGGTAAAATTATTTCAATTATTAATTCTTAAAACTATTGTTTGGTTTATGTTGGTTTAATGTATTTATACATTGTTTAAATGAACTGGATATGTTTTTTAGTTCTGGTTATGCGAGCATACAAGGATTGTTAAACCACACAATCCATCTGCTTTTCCTCGGTTCCTAAAATGGGATACCACTAAAGTGCATGGTGCAATCGTAAATGATAAACTGACTCGCAGAACAAGGGTAAAGATTTCATCATATACTTAATTTGTTATTATACTATGATCATATACTTGATTTGTTATTGTTCTTTTATGGAATACAAGGTTTTCACGGAGGAGCCTAAACCTACGACTGATGAAAATGAACAGCTCTCAGAAGTTCGTCGTTTTAGATGTGAAGAAACCAGCTCAGGGTTAGGAGGAACTAGAACGCCTGCTACTGATGGAAAGCTGTCATCTGGTATGGCAAAGTCACCAAAGGAATTGCAGACAAAGATGAATGTGGCGGTGGGGCAGAATGATATTTTCCAGAATTCATCATCAAAAGTGTTCGAAGTTGGATCTAGTTCAGGAGCAAAGAAGAGCTTTACGGTTGAATGCCCATCATTCGATATTGGGCTTGACATTGAGGATCAAGTTATGAAGGTTTGTAAGGAAATCAATGGAGAAACTGTCAATGTTGGTGATCTGAATGCAGCCGATGTAGATTGTAATCTAAAGGATACGGAAGAAGGCAATATTGCTTTAGACAAGACAGTTAATTCAGAAGATAAGATCGATGCACCTGTCAGTGATGTTAATCAGCCTACAATAGTTGATAATTATGTGGTTGAAATAGGAATTATGCAGAAAAAGATACTAGATGTGAGAGTACGATGTGATAAAGAACTGATGGAAAAGGATGTAGAAATTCAAAAGCTGAAGACAGAAAATGATCAGTATGCTAAAAGGATTGAGGAATCTGCTTCTGAGTTGAATAATATGAAGAAGGAATTTGAAGATGTGGCTGCAAGGTTCGAACAACAATCACGAATTAAGGACGATGTCATCATAAGCCTGAAAGCTGAGAATCAAAGATTGAGCAGGAACCTAGAAATTACATCTGAATTTTGTTCAAAAACATTGATTGATGAGGATGTTTTTCAAGGGGATTTTGATAGTAACGCAGAGCAAACGATCATTGAACAATCTGTTGATAAGGAAAATATGCCTGTGGAAGAATTAAATGAGGAAGTGTTAAAGACACCTAAACGGCCAGTGAAGAAGAAGACCACGTATATATCGCCAAGTTCATTAGTTGAGAGAATTAAGGGTCGAACGATAATAGATGATCGTAAACCAATGATGATATCTCCTCAACCAATGACAAAAGAGCTTGTAGTGTACCATGAAATCAACGTTGACGATGCATCAAAGAATGTAGAGTTGGATAACAAACCTAAAGGAGTGGTCAAGTATCCGTTCAACAATAAATTGTCAACTGTGAGGAAGTGTTCTAAGTATGTTAGAGACCAGATATTCGAAGAGCTAAAGACCAATGGTCCATAGTAAGTAAATAGTTTATAGTACGTAATTCTTTTCTAATATGATTTAGTATATATATATATATTGAGTTGTGGATTTTGTGAATGGTGCAGTTGCATTGTTTGGCACGCTGATATACCACTAGCTGATGTGTCAGTACAGATGCTGATTGACATTTTAAATAATGGTCTCATTACAAGTCAGGTATACTACATAATATATATATGTTTTATTGATTTTATATATTTATATGATAACACTTTCCATACATTTAGGTAATCAATGCATGGGCTGATATATTGCGATCTGTTCTATTCACATCAAGGCCAGAATCTAGACAAGTGAGGGTGTTTACTTCTACGTGCTGGGTATTTTATAAAATCCATTGACTATTTCATGAAGATTATTTATTTGTTCTGTTAAGTGAAGAATTATATATAATTTTGTTGTGATCGCTTATTTTGTAGGCAATGATCACCAATCGAAACATTTCAAAACAGAAGTGTTTCTACACCCTTGTAGACAAAGTTATTGAGGATAGCTTAGACAGAAGCATCTTTTTATTCCCAATCAATGTATGTGCAATGGGTTCATCAAGTGGTTCAAAAGCAGTGGACCATTGGACACTTCTCAAACTTGATCTGACCACGAGGGAATGGACATTTTACAACTCACTTCCCCCAAGAACAAAGGCGCATGAGGATACATGCTTGACGGAGTCCTTAAATGTGGTAAGTTCATCGAATATGACATTGTTTTTTTGGAATTACTTAATTTATTATTGATAATAATTGTAAGGATTGTTGATTTTTTTTATTTTCTAAAATAATTATAGGTGAAGTATGTAGATGCAAAATTGGTCAGCCTATTGAAAGCAAAGCAGCATAACCATCCCTTCTTAAAAATGCCGTTCAAATACCCAATTCCAGCTGATACTTGGAGACAGGGATCAGAGTCAGTAGACTGTGGTGTAATAGTTTGCAAGGAAATCGAATATATTTATAAAAGTGAAGATCCGCAGTCGAGTGAATTTGGCAAACTGGCATCAAGCACAATGCGAGCTAGAATCGTAGAATCTTTCGTTGACCCAATGCATATGAGTTTTGATTAACTACATGTGTGGAAGTTTAGACTATTTAAGCTTTGCTACTTACTACAAATCGCATTTTGCTAGACTGTTTACGTATTTATGTTTCTTTTGGATAAAGACTAAGATGTTATTTTTGGAAACTAGTTAAACTATTAGCCATCTTCATTACTCATGAATTGGCAGCTTTCTTTTGAGATATAATATGGTTTTTTGGATTTATTTTTTATGTACTTTGTGATAATAGGTCCTTTTTCCTAAATGTGACATTTGTAACAAATATATGATTGTATTTGTTATAAAGATAGGGTCACTAGTATACATTTTGAGTACTGAGATTCACATACATAAAAAATACGTTTGTAATGAACTTCCATAAATTAAATTATCACCATTATAGTCAACAAAATCCATTTAAAGAACTACCATAAATAAGTTTGTAAACTACTATAATGAAAAATTAATTGATGTAAATTAAGTTAGAGCTCAATGTAACATATACATTAGTTATGGCAGTATACCATATGCCTTCGTTTTGCACGATCAAGTCATATGCACAGTTAATACATAACATTGAATCGATTGGTTTCTATTCTAATATACGATCACAAATAAAGATAAAATAACACAAGATTAGAATAGCAAAATGATTTAGATTAGATGTATTACAAAAATAAAAACTAAAAACATCACATCATGTATCTCAAATTGGGAAGAAAAAAAGCACAGTGAATTTACATACCCAATAAATATAAGTATATTCAAGATACATCAGCATACCATAAACTAAAATATATGTACTATGAACTACACTATGCAATTTAATTGCGTTGAGGTGATACAAGAGACTCTATATACTTGTATGATTTTGCACACCTTGGCCACGATTCAATGCCCTCCATCCTTTCAAAGTTCCTTGAGATAATGTCATACGAGAAAAATGTACCGTAGGGCTTAACACTAAACATTAATTGGGTCCTAGCGGTGTTCAAGAAACAGATTGGCTCTAGTGCAAAACCAGTTGACAAATTTTCCTCCTTGAAGATTGTAAACCTAGACCAAGTTCTAGCACCATTCGAATAATGCAGAAGATGCACTTCATTAAAATAACGACAGACACCAAACTCATCCACATAAAGTCGATCAACATATATAGCTACGGTGTTGTTGTCAAGCCCCTCCATCTTACAAGTCCAGGGTTGAAGAATAAAAGCAGGTACATCAAATTGATCATAGAGTTGGGATTTGCAATCAAAAGTAACAATTGCATGACCATTCCAGGTTTGTACTTTCCAATGAAAAAGACCCCCAACATAAAATGCATTTTCAGAAGGAGGGTTTACACTTGGAAATGGGGGTAGTGAAAACCAGGTATTAAGATTTCGAGAGTACAACATAACTAACGAAGTGTACCCTTCTAATTGCAAAAAACGAGAAACTCGCATAATCAAAAAATCATCTTGCATGTCATCATATCCAAGACCAAAAAAAGCACCCTCTTCTCCTAAATTAAGTCTTAATATTTCTGGAACAGGGGGTAAAACGATTTGTTAATTCGTACATGGGTTTGACAAAATAAAATCATCATCAATATTACAGATGAGAACTAACCCGTTATACGATTCGAGAATCTCAAAATCGTCTGACTCTTGTTTAATATATCGCCTCATACCAGACCTTCCATACCCCACAGGCAGGTAACACACGGGTGGGTTAGACACCTGATTCTTGTGTAAAAATGAGTACCTTTGCTTATTTTTTGCAAGAATCTGTTGAAAATCGACGAAAGCTTTGGAGGATATTAACTGATTCCAGTACCTATTAACACATTTCAAACGGGAAAGTGGTTTTGGATCTAGTGATTCAAGAAATTTGTCTTTGATTTCAGGGGGGATGAACATGTCGTTTGCCTGGTTGTTCATTGCTTATGGATGAGAAATTAAGTTTTGATAACTTAATGAAGAAGATTGAGAAAATGTATAGATTTGAGAGAGATAACTAATAAATACAATGTGAAGAGGCACAATACAAAATCAAAACCTTTCAACTTCCATCATTGCTTATTTAAATGGAGGTGTCTAATCTGGATTTAATGGAAGCGGTTTACGAGGCCATGCAATACATTAATTTGAAATAAATTAAGGAAATCTATCCATCAACTATATATATGTTTTTTTATTTATCATATGTTTTATGTTGAAATATACAATATAATATAATACATTTGAATGAATAACAAATTAAAACAATTAGGTGCATTAATTCATTTTTTTTTTCTTATGTTAATTTTATAAACTCATGAAATGTTTAGTGTTTTGTTGTTTTTATGCATATGGTACAGAGCATATGTTTTGCAAATCAATATAAATTATAAAAATTGATGGTGTAAAGTAATAAATTTAAAATTAAATGGAAACTAACAACTAAAATTAATAATGAGACTATTACAATAAATAACACAAAAATAGTCAAAAACATCTTAAAAAACGTGCAACTATTTTAATATAATTAACACATTCTTGGATCTACAAGACTCTGGATATACTTATATGCATGTTGAACGCCGTATGTCATTTCATATTCTTCGCTGAGTTGAAACGTCTTAGCAATCGTATCATAGCAATAATAGTCTCCTCATGGTAGAGCGAGGAATAGTATTTTAGTTCTATCGGAGTTCATGAATGAGATTGGGGTTATATGATATTTGTTTGGTACTAGGGTTCTTCTGAAGATCATAATACTAGTCCATGTAGGAATTTCTTGGGAGTAATGTAGTATATGCATCTGAAACACGAATTTACTATAAAAACGACCTTCCACTGATTTTACACTACTACAGTAGACTCCAATTGTATTGTCATCCAAACCCTGGACTTGTAAATTAAATGAGTGAAAATTAAACTTTGGAATGACAATTAATGAATAAATACCGCTATTTATATCAAATGTGACCAATTTATGAACACCATGGCCAAAATTTAAATACCAATGGAAGAGATTACATACAAAATAGGCATTTCCAGATGGGTAATGATCAAAAGGGAATGAAGAAAGTTTTGACCACAATTTAGAATTAAGTGAGAAAATACTAACCTCAGTCAACCCACCAGTTTCATCCCAAAGATATGCAGTTCTCATTATGATGTAATCATTGGAATTTTTTTCATACCCAAACCCAAAATAAACCCAAGCCACATCATGTCCCTTGGGAAATGATATCGGCATATTTGGAACAATTATATATTGTTTAGTAGTGGGGTTATTAATAGTATATTGGTCATTAGTATTGCCGAATAATACTAGACCATTATAGCTACCCAATACCTCGAATTCTTCATCGTACTTTGCTATTTTCCTGCAAACGTAACTAGATCCCTTACAAATTTTTAATTCATAAGATATGGGTGGGCTAGAAACATGGTACTTGTGTATAAAACGAAAATGATTACCCGCTTTCATATTGAAGAGATGTGCTTCTACAAACCACTTAGAACATATTACTGAGTTCCATACTATAGATATGGTTTTATATCTACATAGGACTTGTGGAAAAAGGAACAAAAGAATATTAATAGTGATTTCGTCAGGAAAAAATTCCATCATTCTAGAATTCTGCATATTGGTATGCTGTGATTTTTCTCAATGAGATGTAGTGAATTAAAATGAGAGTTTAATCACTAAGAAGGACATTCCTATAGACCAATATTCAAATAAAGGAAACAAATTAAAACAATATAATTAAGGTCAAATTAACTTGTTAATACCCAATTATGCCCCTTATCTTATAAAACAATATTAATTCATTAATATAATTAAATTTGAAATTAAAATACCATTTTCAAGAATTTGATATTATTCAAATTCAAACTAAATTTCATTCCCCAACTTCCGTAAATTACTCAAGATTTACCAAAATTCCAAAACTACCAAAATTTCCTAAATAGAAAAATTTCCTTTCGTATGCCCATTGACAACTAATTTCCATTCTTATTTTCACCGATTCCAAAATCATAACCCTATCTTGCTCCCACCATGGCCGCTCCGCCTTGCCACCGTAACTCTCACCGGATCGTTGTCCGTCGTCCGCCGACTTTGTGGGTTGAAATCGTCGTCGATCTGTGGGCGATATTACGGGTTTATTCGGAGCCTTAATCGAAGGCCCAAGAATCGGCCGCTTCGACCATTCGATGTGGGTCGTCGCTCTTCGCAGGCACATCACGGTGGCGGCAGCGCGGGCCGATCTGTTCAAAAATGTGTCGATCTCGGCGGATTTGTGGTTGTAGAGGTGAGGAGGACGAGTTATCTAAAAATTTGACTAATTTCGTTGGCCTTGATTTTGTTTCTGTATAATTTTCTCGAGATTCATTTCCTGTTAGATTTATTCACTGTATAATTTGACATAAGGAATGTGATTGTTCTTGTCTGTAGTTGGTGTTCTCTCCATCTGTTACGGTTTATGGTCAACCAGATGAAATTCCTTGTCTAGAAGATTCTGAATTGAAGGCTATGAATTATGATTGGGAGAGAAGGAATTCATTAGACCGGAATTCATACGATTTGATTGGAAGAGAAGCTAGAACTGACAACAATCTACCTAATTATGATTCAGAAGAAGGGCTTTGGGATGCAGATTTAACATTGGAGTAGATTTTTTTAGAAGGAGAAGATGAAATATTCCTAAGCTTACCATGTGATCTTAATTTTTTTTTTATTCATTTGTATTTTTATTATATATTTGAGGTGTTTATCTCTTAGTATTGTTCATATTATCTGTAATATTTCTTATAAATTTTTTTTTTGGTTTCGTATTATATACCCTTATCCCCCTCCAATCGAAACGAACACAATTATTATATTATTTTACTAATATACATTTATAGATGTAACTTTATTTCCACATCCAATTAATCCTCCGCACATATGCAATCAATTAATATTATTTTCGTATTTATTCAGATGCAAAATGGACATATGCAGAATATATGATGCACATATTCAAATGTGCATTTTTATTTAGCATATCACCAAACCTATATTATTTTAATCAATAAATATTAAATTAATTAGTTTAATAGAATAATATTATAAGTAGATTTTATCTAAAAAAATCTTTTTATATATATAAATTATAAACTGATATAAATTCTGCAAAAAAATTATGTTGATACAAAATATTTAGTTTTCTTATATTAATTATATTATATATTTTTTTAGGTATAACACCATGTTTAGATAATAATACTATGATTATATAAATTATAAATGAAGATAAAATTCGTGGATTTTGCATATATAAATGTGCATATCTTTTTAGCATATCACCAATCATATATTCTGTTAATTGTTAATTAAATAATTAATTAGTTTGTGCTTCTTTATTTTTGGTTTGATACGGTTTTATATCAAGCTTATTTAATTTTGTCGATTGTTGTGCTTAAACGGTTTTTTTAGTTTCACTAAAGATAACATTAATGCATTTTAATTTAAAATTAATGCTTATTAGTAGTTATTCCTAATTTAATGGAGGAGTTACAATCATTAACATGACAATAATTTATTATTAATATTTTATTGATAAATATAGTTTAATTCGAATATTTACTTTTCTTGTATATTAAATTATATACTATTATATTTTGATTTTAAACTCTTATTTGTTTGAATATATATATATATATATATATCATCGGTATAAGATTCATGGTATGTTTATATTTTAATTTATTTAAAACTTTAATATTATAAGTAGATTTTTATCTAAAAAGTCTTTCGATATTTCTGTAATTTAACTTCTCCAAAACTCCAGCTCAATTTTAGGAATGTTTTGAATTTTGAGAGTGTAGTTATTACCGTGATTTACGATGATTTGGTATTTATGAAATCTTATTCAATTAATATAATTTCATATTATTCAAAAATATGAATTTTCGGATGTAATTATAAAGAAAGGGTACAATTGTACATCTATCCACCATTTTGTTCTTTTTTTTAACTTTCAAAAATGTTGTTTCTATTTGTTGTTTCTATAGGTGAAATGACTCTTATAACAACTCCCCCTTAAAATGATTGTAGTGTCTATTAATAGTTAAACTGAAATTTAAAGATTATAAATGTTAATAATTGGGGGAGAAACGTTAAAAGTATAGTGGACACGTTCATAGTGGGAACAATGGAGGGCAGTGTTTTTAGGGTTTTTAACTGCCCATTATTTTTACACATAATGGATTTTGGAATCGTGTGGGGTATATTAATAATTAACCGTATTAACTAATATTATTTATTTCCTATGGACCTTTCATTGGACATTTCAATTATTAACATTAACATTGTTGTAAACCGATTAGTGATTGGGAACAGTTAATGCATATGAGAAGTACTCAATATATGAACTACGAAGTGCATGGTTGATGATGCATGCTGGAACTATGCAGATGTGCCATATGCATGGAAAGGCACATCATGCTGTTGAAGTTACATATGGAGATTATTTTAATAACATATTAATATTAATTGGATCATAAAATAATAAAAATTAGTAATATTCTTTTAAACGGATTAGTGATTGAGAAAAAGTCAGGCATAGGAGAAGTAATACGTATATGCTCGACGAAGTGCATAGATAGGGTAAGCATGGGTGTGAATGCATTCAACACACTATGCAGATGGGCCATATGCATGGAAATACACATCATGCTAATGAAGATACATATGGATATTAGGATAATAACATATAAAAAATCATTGGCTCATACAAATTTATATGGTGTTGAATACTGCACACAAGAGCAGGTCGAGTTTCAAAGGATTATATGCATGATGTGTATGGGAACAGAACCTATGATTGTAATATATGCTTAAGTGTACAATATGCATTGTGTGGTGAATATTACCAGGTAATTGCATTATACATGCAATATGGCATATGATCCGAACCATACATTTTATTAAGGTTTGATATTATACTAAACAATCAGAAAAACAGAAAATTGGACAATATTGCAAATCCTGGAAATATGAGGGAAAAATAAGCAAATAGAATAAAAATAGATAATTATAGAAATCTTATGTTCATAAAGCATGTGAGACCTAAAAACTCAGTACACATCGACTTAAGGTAGTGGAATTAATATATCGTAAAGGACTTGAAAAAAAAACAGAGAATTACAAATCAAATTACACAATGAAATATTGTGTTTGACTAACTCGGAATGTTTGTCTTGTCCGTTCCAAAAACAGCAACACGTGTTAATGGATTATGTCGACCTGTCCTGCCACATCGCTTGCAAGTGGTAGCCTTGACCTTACGAAATTCTCCGTATGAAGTGATTCTCTTTTGTTTGGGTCTGCCAGGGGGTTTGTTTAATATGGGTGGTAGTATTTTTTCAGAGCTGGACTCAGTAGCAAATTCAAAACGTTCTGTCTCTGGCACAGGAATTAAATCTTCTTCATAACATTGCTTGTATGTGGATGTAAAGAAACAGTCCTCAATGAGGTTGGACACAGAATTACAATGCTTCTTAATAACAGCAACATCATGTGCGCACGGAAATCCTGTGATCTGCCACTGAAAACAAGTACATATTTTGCAATCCAAATCAACTGTGACAGACGTCCTTGACCGAACCTCAAACTGACCATTAGGATAAATTGAAACACCCCACGCTGCGCTGATGTTTCCAAGCTCGTTCCACCGATCTTCCTTGCTAGGAACAAGCAACCCGATCCATTTATTAGATTTTTCACGTCTGTCTACAAACCACTGTGATATCTTTTTCCTAATAGAGTCTAACATATAGGTAATTGGAAGACCTCTAGCCTCGCTAATCCACATGTTAAAAGAATCAGCTGCATTAGACGTCATTTCACCATATCGCTTGATGTGAGGTGAATATGCAACTGCCCACTGTTTGTAGGGCATGTCTTCAAGCCATTGCTCTGCAATCTGACCACCTACTGTTTTAAAAACCTCAAGTTTCTCTTTAAAAACAGTGATGGTTGGAGCATATGCACATTGCTTGAATAGATCAGCCATGTTATCACGGTGTTGGGTGTTCCAACCTCCACCAAATCTGCCTCTGAGATTTAAAAGTAGATGATACAAGCAGTAGAAGTGGGTAGGATCATTCCAGACATCATAAAAAGCTGACATCAAACCCAGATTCCTGTCTGATATGTAAATGATCTTCTTTTCATGAATGATAAGATCACGCAACTTGGTTAAGAACCATGCCCAGTTGTTCCTATTCTCACCAGATACTACAGCAAATGCAACGGGGAAAAGGCCTGGATAAAGAACAACATAATGGAAGATATATAAAACTGAAATTATAATATAAGGAAATGCAATGAAAACTGTGATTCGTTTGACAACTATAATTCTGGAAAAGGAGTATTAACCCAATAATTTGAAATGAAATAATAGATAGTTGAAATGAAATGAGAAGGAATATGTTACCGTTATTTCCATCCTTTGCAGTGGCAGCAAGCAACACCCCCTTTGATCTACCCTTCATAAATGTGCCATCTATGAATAACATTGGCCTGCATTTTTTAAAACCCTCCTTGCATGCATTAAATGAAACAAAAATACGCTCAAATCGGTTGGTTGTGTCATTCTTCTCTAGATCTACTATACTTCCGGGGTTCGTACGCTTCACTGCCTCACAATACCAACGCAATTGGTCATAAGATTCATCATAACTACCAAATATATCATCTCTTGCTGCTTCTATTCCACGCCACACCTTCCAGTAAGGCAGTGCAAAACCGTATCCCTCATTTACATGGTGGGTTACATCCTTCACAGACACAGTAGGTTTGGATTTGACAGAATCGATAACAAGTTCCTTAACTATTTTCGGTCCAAACCTGTTCCTTTTTTCACGAAGTAGGTTGCCAACACAATTATGTACTAGATTCGCTTTATCAATGACAAAGCAGCTATTCATAGGAGTTTTCTTGGCCTTGATGAACCATGTGCAGTTGAGTGTTGATGTCTCATTGCACACAACATATACATACCTAGGGGAATTCTTTTTATACTTGTACTTAAAGTTGAGTTTAGTAGAGTATTTAATCAACTCTTTCCTAAATTCAGGGGCGCCCCCAACAAAAAATGTCCCCACACCACCTTCCATTATATTAACCCAATGATCGGATAAATATGACTTTTTTTTTTCAACTGGACATATATCAAAACTAGGTATACTACCAATTCCCTCAAAATCTATTCTATGATGGTATTCTTCATCAGAGTTTCTTGAATGATTTGATAAGGTATTCTGTACTACGAAGGAGGGACTGACATGTAATTGTTCAGTTACTAGATAGTCATTGGCATTTGAAGACTCAACCATTTCACTGGACAATGGGACTTGGTTACTAACGAAAACTGATATATTAACTATTTTTTCGGAAGTAGCCTGACAAAACTCTACCATACCATTCAAGTCGGAATCAGATTCTATACAGATGTTATTGAGGCTGGAAACCGAATAAGCAATCGATAGATTACCTTGAGAAGTTACAGGACGCATATTGGTTATTTCAGCCAACAAATCTTCAAATGATGATGATTCTGTCAATCGGATCAACTTGTTCTTCCCATTGAAATCAACCTTGCAGAAAATTATGTAGTCCATTGTCAAAGCACGATATAGACGGCCTGTACAAAGCTAGAACATTCAAACAACGATTAATTAATGTACCAAAATATCGAACATAAAATGCAAAAACGACAACACAGAATAAAAATTTTACAAGGTGAGATGCGATTTTACATTTAGATTAACAACAATGACTGCATATGAGTCAATAGACAAGAATTGAATACGTACCAGAATCTGGATATATAATCAAAATGTCGATCCAAATTCAGAATTCAATGCATAATCGAAAATGGCAAAATTGAAATCGAATTTCATAACAACAATGACTGCATATGATTCAATAGACAAGAATTGAATACGTACCAGAATCTGGATATATAATCAAAATGTCGATCCAAATTCAGAAGTCAGTGCATAATCGAAAATGGCAAAATTGAAATCGAATTTCAAAAACCGAGTAAAGAAAAATACTATTGATTCGAAATTGATAATCAGAATCTGGAAAAATGAAATTGATGGTTGAATTTGGAAAATGACATTAATGTAATTTAAAAAAAAATTGTTAAGACATCAAATTGATTTATTCCAATTATACCCTCCCTTTTTTTTTTTTTAAATTTTTACTTGATTTATTCCAATTATACCCTCCCTTTAATATGTGTTATAAAATGACATTAATGTAATTAAAAATCTCTTTTATTATGTGAGGGTATATTTGTTAAAACATACCTTCTCTTAATTCTAGTCAATTACTCTAAAACATCTTACAAAAAAAAAAAAAAAAAACGGAGGGAGTATTATATTATTCTCTTTTAAATTTACACATCTACTTTATACATAAATAATTATACATAAACTTATGTTAAAATGAATTATATTACCTGTTAATTTTGGAAAGAAGAAATATCTATTTATATACTCCTTTCGTCCCGAAATAACATTCACATGTAGGTGGACACACAAAATTAGAAAGTGTAATAATGAGTAGAATTTTGAGGGATAATTATGTAAATTTTTTATGTATAAAGTAAATAAAATAGTTGACTTGTGTGTGTGACTATGTGTGAGTCAAAAGTAATGACATTTTTTTTGTAAAATTGAAGATATTGTGAATGTGAAGTTCATAAAAAAATTTCAATTTTAAGGGTGTGAAAGATATTGTGAGAGCTTCGAAAAAGAAAGTGTGAAAGTTATTTTGGGATGGAGTGGGTATATACTAGCATGAGACCCGCGTATTACGCATGTTTGGAAGAATTTAATATAAATTTTAATTTATAATTTTGAGTATGTAATTTTTTTTCTTAAATTATGTAAATAGAGAAAGACTTGTGTATTATGCGGGTTGAATTTTTTTTATTATTAAAAAAATATATTAATTAGCCCAATTATGACGTTAAGGGTGGAAATGGATCAGAATACTACATGACAGCTTGACCTACTAAATCTCGGCTCGATTCGACTCGTTTAATAAATAATTTGGGTTCAATTTTTTTTAAAGTCTATTTAATTAAATAGACTGGACTCGAATTTTTTCGTAGATCTTTTATACCCAACATGCCGATCTATTTAACTTTATTTATATATAAATATACTTCGTGTATCCCAATTTTAATTCAACATTTTCTTATTTGACAATAAAACATTTTTTTACTTTAAACTACACAATTTAAACATTTCAAAATTACATCACATGTCATTACTTTATGCTTTTAGCTCATATACACCCGAGTGCACGGCGGTGTTACCAAATTTTTTTCCCTTTTTTTTTTGGAGCTTTTTTCGCCAGTTTTTTTTTTGGCTTTAGTTTTTCTTTCTTTCTTTTTTTTTTTTTTTTTAATTTCGTTTGTTACCTATTTTTTTAGGTTATGTTACCTATTTTTTAGTTTTTTTTTTGCCTATTTTTTTTTTAATTAAAAACTTTTATTTATTGTTGTAGTTTTTTTTTTTTTTTTGTTAATTAAATAAATGAATAGAGAGAGTTTGAATTATGTACCTCAATTTTAAAAAATTAATATAACTAAAAAAAGTTCTACACAATAATAACAAAAAATGTAAGTCAATATAACTAAAAAGTGCAATACAATATTTACTAAAAAGTGTAAATCAATAACTGAAAAGTGCAACACAATATTATAAAAAAGTGCAAGTCAATTTAACTGAAAAATGCAATACAATATTACTAAGAAGTGTAAGTCAATATTACTGAAATGTGTCACACAATATTATAAAAAAGTGCAAGTCAGTATAATTGAAAAGTGCAACACAATTGTAAACACAAAATTCGTGAATTAAATATAAAAACTCGAAAACGCGAAACAATTTTATTTCTTTCAGATTAAAACCGATTATTTGTGTGTTACAATCTCTAATTTGCTCCTCTAATTCTCTCTTCTTGAACTTCACTTGAATTTCTCGAACTTTTTGGAGTTGGATCCGCAGCCGAATCCTATTCGATCTTGAATTTGAGACTTTGTAACGTTAATCCAAGGGCTTGACACCGTATTTTGGATAAAACGTCGATATTAGGGACTTTTTGAGATGAACGTCATTGAAGATCGTTCTTGAACTTGAGACTTTGTAACGTTAATCCAAGGGCTTGACGCCGTATTTTGGATTAAACGTCGAATTTTGGGACTTTTCGGGACCTTTTCGGTACGTTTCGGGACTTATCCGGAACGAACGCCGTTGAAGATCCACGAAGCACCTCCTCCTTGAAGAAACGCCGAATTGAGGGGCTTAACACCTTGATCTCCGCCCGAACACTGCTTCTCGCCGCTTTGCACGAAGAACGCCTTTGAAGCTCCTCCGACTGCTGAAGAACACTCGAAAATCTCTGCAGAGAATTTTAGAGCCTTGAATGCTTCTGATTCTTGATTTCCAAATGAATGGAATGAGGTCTATTTATATGTGTAGAACCTAGGGTTTTGATGGGCCAAATTTGATGGGCTGGAGATATTTGTTGGGAATAAAATGAGATATGTTTTGATCTAATACCAAAACCCCCTGAGACATGCCTAAGTCAATATAAATATGTTCTAGGAATGTTAGAACATATAGAATATAGGCTAGATGAGAAGCTGAAGTGTTAGGCAGCTCTTAGACAATTAGATGCACAATTTGAGGGGGAACCTATGCTTTGAAGATGATCAAGATCAAGTTCCCTCAAGGCTCAAATTCTGGAACAATCACTTAAGAGCAAGGACACTCTATGGAAAACCAAATGCACTGATCAGGAGAGTTGTCCAGAGAAGATGTCTTATGCAAGAACAAGAATGTAAAGCTCAAAAGGACAAGTCCAATAAGATGATTTGATCAGGAGAGTTGTCCAGAGAAAGTGTCCATATGCAAAATTGGTAAAATCAAAAGGACAAGCTTAATGACACTGGTCAGCAGAGTTGTCCAAAGAAGCTAGAACAACTTTACCTAGCTCAAAAGCACAAGACTACTCGAAGGTTTTTGATCAGGAGAGTTGTCCAGAGAAGCCAACTCTATGTGTAAAGTGCTCTGATGCTAAAAGACCAAATATGCTGATCAGAAGAGTTGTCCAGAAGAGTTGTCTCAGCATGATTGAATCAGAACAGATGTTCTAAAGGTTGAAGGTCAACAATGCTGAAGAGAAAGAGACAACCACACCCTAAAGATCACCAAAGAAACAAGCTAAGATCACCTTGAAGTGAAATAAAGGGAAAGAGCCAAGTCATCTGAAGAAGAGCAAGCCAACCTTGCTGAAAAGCAAAACTGCTGATAGTGATAAGGAGAGTTGTCCAGTTGATAAGGAATGTTGTCCTATCATTGGATCAACCTTCAGAAGCCATGTCCAAGTCCTAACAAGAAGTCAAACATTGGGAAAAGTGCTGCAGAATGAAGACAAAGCCTTACAAGCCGTTTATTACCCAGATGAGGACATGTCACTATCAAGAATCTGTCTTCCAGTTTGAAGAACTCAAGGAAGACATTTATAGCAATTTGGGGCTGCCTCTCCAACGGGCAAATCCTCCTTTTTCTCTATAAATACAGAAGTGTGAAGACCATTTGAAAGCATCCAACTGAACCTCAACACAATCCAACTAAGCTCAAAGTTCTTACAAGCTAGAGTGCTTTCAAAGCTTTCAAAGACTATCTTAGTCTTCAAACACTTCACCTAAGCTGAACTTCATTGTATATCCATACACAAGCTTAGAGAGATATCCTATCCTTATACACTGATCTTCATTGTAAAGGATATCTCATTAGTTGGAACCTTACTTCAACCCTTACATCTTTCAAGAGTGAAAGTGAGAAGGTTGTAGTAGTAGAAGTGGTAGGAGCTGACTGTTGAGAGAAGAACAGTTCAGTTCTGAGTTGAGAAGAGGGTACTAGGACTCTAGACATCCTAGGGATCAATTCACCAAGGAGTGGTGTTCTTGATCAAGTGCACCTTGGCACTATAAAACAAGTTAATTCCAAGAGTGAAGGAATTATCCTGTTAAATCAGGGAAAGTGGATGTAGGAGCTTGAGTCTCTGAACCACTATAACTTCTTGTGTTGATTTACATTTCAAGTACTTTCATACACTCAACACTGCACACAAAACTGTTCTTTCAAGGATAAACTTTCAAAGACTGTGCAAAAACCTATTTGGACAAGTTCCCTGAAAACTGGACTGTGTTGCATTGACTAAGTGATTTCAGAAATTAAAGGAGTCTAAACATAAAGGGCCAACCACTATTCCGCACATATAACTCCCCTAGATAGTTATTCAACTAAGTACTCAATAGTACTTAGTAGTTTGATTATCTTAGAAGAGTTAATCTTCTTCAGCAGAGTTGTCCAAGACAACCTTGCTGAACTCTGGTTTGATCAAAGTTAGCAAAAGAATTGCATACAAGTGTATTCCCCCCCCCCCCATACACTTGTCATATACTCCTTTCAGGACCAACAAGTGGTATCAGAGCAGGGGTTCAAAGACCACTGCTTCTGAAAATCCATCTTGATTTTCAAAACTCTCATATTTGTGTGGTCACTGAACTGATCTTTACCTGAAATCTATTACCTGTTGACTAACTGATTATTCTTGAGAAATGGCCAACAACAATGCTGTTCCTCCACCTGCTGTTCAAGGATTAGACAACATGGCCACAAATCCAGTCAACCACATTTCTCATCACAAACTGCCCATGTTTTCAATAGACAATTATGATTTCTGGAAAATTAGAATGAGGGCTCATCTTGCATCTCTCCATACTGATATGCTAAGAGTAATCACAAGAGGACCTTTTGTGTTTACTCAAACTAACCCCAGAGTGACAGCTGAGCAAAAAGCAGATGTAAGGGAACTGATTCCCAAAGATGAAGATGATTTCACTGCTGATGAAAAGAGGAAGGATAATCTGAATTATCTAGCAATGAACACCCTCTATCAAACAATTCCAGATGCAGTCATGGGAAGAGTCTACCACTGCACAACAGCCAAAGAAATTTGGGATACTCTTGCTGAAATGTGTGAGGGCACTGAAAAGATCAAGGAGAACAAGCTCCAAGTTGCTGTGCAGAAGTTTGAACAATTTTCAATGGAAACTGATGAGTCCATTGACAAATTTGCTGGTAGATTCACTGATGTGATGAATGAAATTAACTCATTGGGCAAGGTCTACACCAAGAGAGAAGTAGGATTGAAAATCTTGAGAAGTCTCACTCAAAAGTGGGATGTCTATGCTGTAATGATGCAAAACACCAAAGATCTTTCCACCATGCCCATGCAACAAATCTTCTCTGAACTCAAAGCCTATGAGTTTGATCTAAATAGAAGAAAGCCTGTTGAGGAACCTTCAAATCCTACTAAGGGAGTGGCATTCAAAGCCAAAGTTGCTGAACCAGAAATGCAACCCACTCCCAGATCATCAAAGACAGTCTCAAAGACTGAAATGAAGGAAGAACTAGCCTTGATGGCTAGAAGGTTTGAAAAGTTGAACTCAAGGTTTGGTAGATACAAGAAATTCTACCAAGACAACAAATTCAGGAGATACAACTCTCTTGAAGCATAGGCTGAAGTCAAAAAGCCTGAAGAGAAAAGATCAGAGGACAAGTACTCTGATAGGAGAAGGTCCAGTAGAGCTGAACCTTCATCATCAAAAAGAAGAGAAGAATCAAAGAAAGAAGATGATGAAGATCTGTGCTATAACTGTAAAAAGAAAGGGCACTTCCAGTATGACTGCCCTGAATTGAGCTCTAAAGAAAGAAGAGAGAGACAAGCTAAAAGAGACAGAAAGTTCACCAATAGAAAGGCCATGATGGCTGGTGAAGAATCTGAGAGTGCTGAGAGCTTCAACTCTTCTGATGGATTATTCTCCAACAGTGAAGATGATGATGATGTTTGCAACATGGCTCTTGAGGATGATGAGGTATCCTCTACTTCTAGTTCACCATCATTCATCTCACAAAACACTAGTGAGGTTAACCTGAAACTTTCCTTAGGAAAGTTGATGGAAGATTTCACTAGATTACAAGAATTTCATGACAATTGTGTGAGAGAAAATGAAAGATTGGCTACTGAACTAACCAAGAACTCTGAGGTAGCTGTTGATGTCAAGTCTACTGAGTTGTATCAACAAGTCTTGAGAAAGCTTGAGGAAGCAAATCTCAGGATAGTTGACCAACAAAAGGAGATTGATGATCAACTTCTCTCTCAGAAGAGAAAAGAATTTGAACTTAAAATTATAAATGCTAAATTTGAAAACCTCTCACATGAGTATGATATTCTTAAATCAAGTGAAGAGAGCCTGAAATTAAAGATGTCTGCTTTGAACAAATCCTCTACAGCAATAGAGGAAATTCAAAGTTATCAAAGACCTATGGCTCAAAGAAGTGGATTGGGTTTTGATCCATTCGAATCTTCACCTTGTCTTAGTGTTGCATCCACAAGTAACACTAGGAGAATCTTTGTTAAGTCAGTGGCACAAACTGAAAATGAAATAATTCAGCCACTGAACAAAGGAAAGGGCAAATTGAATGAAATGCCTACTCAAGTGATTCAGGAGAATAGGCCAAAACCTAAGGAAATGGCCAAAGCTCCTGAGCACAAAAGGAATATTGGTCAGCAGAGTAGACCCAATGGAAGGGCAACTCTCCTGAACAATGTTCAGAGGAATTATCCAAGGTATAATCAGTCTAGGCCAACTCATCTGAGAAAGCCTCAGCTGAATAAACCTAAGGACAACTACCCTCACAGGCAGAATAAAATGAGACAACCAAAACCCTTCATGCCAAAGGGTAATGGTCATAAAAAGGCCTTTCCTCAAAGATTTCATCAAGCTGCACAAAGAACTCATAAGTTCAGGAGAGTGGACAACCCCTCTGAAACTTACAGAGTTAACACATTCACACATACTTTCCCAAAGGCATTAAAGGGAAAGACAGTATATGTTGATGCATAAGGAAATCAACTTAGCCACCTTGAATCAATCAGGGTTATTAGGCAAGTTTGGGTTCCCAAAGGTACAGCTAACCTCTCAGGACCCAAAACTCAAAGGGTACCTAAACCTATCTAAATGCAGGTACCAATGGGCCACAAGAAGAGGAGCATGAACAAAAAGACAGCATGGTACCTTGACAGTGGATGCTCAAGGCACATGACTGGAAACAAGGAACTCCTCACTGACTTCATTGAAAAAGAAGGCCCAAATGTTACTTTTGGAGACAGCTCACAAGCAACTACAAAAGGTTATGGTACTTTGATGATTGGTAACATCAAAGTATCCAATGTATCTTATGTGGCTGGTCTCAAATATAATCTCCTAAGTATCAGTCAATTCTGTGATAAAGATTTTAATGTTGAGTTCTCAAGTGGAAAGTGTCTAATTAAGGACAAAACTCAACAAATCCTATTGACTGGAACTAGGAAGGGAAATGTGTATTTTGCAGACTGGGACAAGTCTACTGATGCTGCATGCCTTATTGCTAAGAGTTCTAATGAACAAAGTTGGTTATGGCACAAAAGGCTAAACCACCTGAACTTCAAATCTATGAATAAACTTGCTAGAAATGCATTAGTTAAAGGACTGCCTAATGAGGTTTTCATTAAAGAGCATGTTTGCAAACCATGTCAGGAAGGAAAACAGATCAAAGCCTCATTTAAGGGAAAACCAGTCATTTCTACTGAAAGGGTACTTGAACTGTTACATATGGACCTATTTGGACCAATTACCCCTTCAAGCATAAATGGTAGAAAATACACATTGGTGGTAGTAGATGACTTCTCTAGGTTCACATGGGTAGTATTTCTCCTTAATAAGAAGGAAACACAAGTCAAACTACCTGAACTTCTTAAGAGATTGTCAAATGAGAAAAGCCTTAGCATTATCAAGATAAGATCTGATAAAGGCACTGAGTTCATTAACTCATACATCAATGAGTATTGCACATCTAATGGAATAGCTCATGAAACCTCAGCAGCTAGAACTCCCCAACAAAATGGAGTTGCAGAAAGAAGGAATAGAACTTTAAAAGAAGCTGCTAGAACTCTAATTGCTGATTCAAATTTGCCTAAGAGGTTTTGGGCTGAAGCAATAAACACTGCATGCCATACTCAAAATAGATGTTTGATCACTAAGGGGCAAGGCAAAACCCCCTATGAACTCTGGAAAGGAAGAATGCCTAAAGTGTCATACTTTCATATATTTGGTTGTAAATGTTTCATTCACAATAATGGGAAAGAACAGTTGAAAGCCTTTGACAGCAAAGCTGATGAAGGAGTATTTCTTGGATACTCTCAAATCAGTAGAGCTTTCAGAGTCTACAACAAGAAAACCCTTATAGTGGAAGAAACACCTCGTGTTGTGTTTGATGAGTCTATCTTTGAGATCAGGAATGATCATTTGGAACCTGAAGAAATCACACAGAGGACAACCAGATTAAGCCTAAAAGACAAAGACACTGAATTCATAGATGTTGTTCAAGCCAATCTGCCTGAAAAACCCACATTGGACAACAATCCTGAAGGCAACCTTCCTGAGACAAATCCTGAGACAAATGGAAATGGTGAACTGAATGAACCAATCCCAGTTCACATCCAGGTAACAACTACCAATGAAGAAGCAGTTCCTGCTGAGGTAGTTAATGGGTCAAATAGTCAAGGGGGAACTCAAAATGTTGAAAATGCCAATGTCCCTGACATTGAGGACAACACCCCTAATTATGATCCTGAATTAGATCCTGCATTAAATTATCCTGAATTCTATGATCAAAATGACTCACCTTCAGTAGAGGACAACTCTACTGAAGAGATCAGGAAAAGAAGGACTTGGTTGTCTGACCATCCTACTGATCTGATACTTGGTGATCCAAGTATTGGAGTCAAAACTAGAAGATTTCATGGTGAAAGTGCCCTATTCTGTTGTTTCTTGTCAGAACAAGAACCTAGTGACATTGAGGAAGCACTTCAAGATGCAAATTGGATCACAGCCATGCAGGAAGAACTCAACCAATTCACCAGAAATGAAGTATGGGAGCTGGTTGATAGGCCTTCACATCAAGATGTTATTGGAACAAAGTGGGTGTTCAAGAACAAGAAAAATGAAAATGATGTGATTGTCAGAAACAAAGCAAGACTAGTGGCAAAAGGGTATTGCCAACATGAAGGCATTGACTATGATGAGACATTTGCACCTGTGGCAAGGCTAGAAGCAATAAGGCTCTTTCTAGCCTATGCAGCCCACAAAAGGTTCAAAGTATACCAAATGGATGTCAAAAGTGCCTTTCTGAATGGAGTCTTGAAAGAAGAAGTCTATGTGGAGCAACCACCAGGTTTTGAAGTTGGAAACCAAGTTTACAGACTCAAGAAAGCTCTATATGGACTCAAACAAGCCCCCAGGGCTTGGTATGATACACTGTCACAATTCCTCTTGGATCATGGATTCACCAAGGGAACTGTGGACAGAACTCTCTTCAGAATCTCTGAAGGAGAGGACATCTTGCTTGTCCAAATTTATGTGGATGACATAATTTTTGGATCCCCTAATGAGAAGCTCTGTGAGAAATTCTCCAAGCTCATGCAAAGCAAGTTTGAGATGTCCATGATGGGGTTGATGAATTTCTTTTTGGGTCTACAAGTCAAACAATCTAAAGAAGGAATCTTCATCAACCAAGCTAAGTACACCAGAGAAATGATCAAGAAGTTTGGATGTACAACTAGCAAGCCAGTAAGGATCCCTATGAACACAAATTGGAAGATGGATCCTGATGAGAGTGGTATTTCAACCAACTCTACTGAGTATAGAGGAATAATTGGTTCACTCCTCTATCTCACTGCCAGCAGACCTGATATCACCTTTGCAGTAGGTGTTTGTGCAAGGTTTCAAGCAAATCCTAAGAAAAGCCACCTTGAGGCTGCAAAGAGGATTTTGAGGTATCTCAAAGGCACTGAGAATCTAGGCCTTTGGTACCCTGCTGATGACAATATTGAGCTAACTGGCTACTCAGATGCTGATTATGGAGGATGTAGGATTGACAGAAAGTCCACCTCAGGGACTTGTCAATTCTTGGGCAACAAACTCATATCTTGGTTCTCCAAGAAACAGAATACAGTGGCCACCTCCACCACTGAAGCTGAATATGTTGCTGCTGGAAGTTTTTGTGCTCAAATACTTTGGCTAAGACAACAACTCAGAGACTACAAAGTCAACTCTACTGAAGTGCCAATTTTCTGTGATAACAATAGTGCCATTGCTATATCATAAAATCCTGTCTTGCACACAAGATGCAAACATGTGGACATCAAGCACCACTTCATTAGAGATCATGTGGAGAAGAAGGATATCAAGCTAGTGAAAATTCACACAGACCATCAAAAAGCTGATATACTAACTAAGCCACTTGCAGAGGCAAGGTTCCTGGAATTATCAGCACAGTTGGGACTTCTTGATCCAGGGAAGTTGGACAAATGAGTCCAAAGAAGTTCATTGATTAAGGGGGAAACAAACTCAAATTTCAGCAGACTTGGTCAAGTCTACTGAAACTCAGAAACATGACCTTACTTCTTCAGGACACTTGTCCTTTGAAATTCAGGACACTTGTCCACAGTCTTTCAGGACACTTGTCCATGTAGGGTCAGATAAGTTGACCCAGCTATCAAACCCAATCTTGGTATGATAAGCACCTATTTTTGGTGATCAATACCTATCTCGAAATCTGTCCCTTGAAATACAGTTTTCACCTTTCTGGGATTTAATTTGTCTCCCACCCAAAAGGTCACTTTCCATGCATTAAATGCCAAGATTTAACTCTTGTTTGCATTAAACTTTTTGGGACATGATCTATCTCGAAAAACCCCCAGCCTTAAACAAACATTAAAAACCACCCACGTTTTGAATAAAACAGTTATTTCACTGTTACATTGGTTTTTGACCATTGGATCAAAAATGGACAACTCCCCTGAAATCAATCCTAGCCGTCCATTTTGGATTTCCATTTTTGTTCACCTTTGAATTGTCTCAAGACCTTACCAACTCATTGACAAACATTCTTTTTAGAATATTCACAAGTCTTAAGATACCCACAAACACTTCTTCCCCAAGTATTCGAAACCCTAACTCTAATTCTCTTCAAACTCTCTCAAAACTCTCTCTGCAAATTTCAATGGCCCCCAAAGTTAGACCTGAGATGCTTGTTGATTTCTCTAACAAGGATCTAGACCTGGATTTTGCCTACCTAAGCAACAAAAACAATCTTCACTTTGAGCCAATAGTCTCCTTTGAAAGTGAAGATCCTAAGATTACTCCAACCCTGAGGTGGTTGAGAAGAGCTGGACTTCAAAAGTTCATGGAGGAGAGACCAAGCTCTTGCTTGGAGAGCTATATGGAAGAATTCTTTGCCTTCCTCAAGTGGAGAGGCAAGCCTGAAGATGGTGAAGTATCAACCAGATTATCTTACACAGCAGAAGGAGAGGAAGAGGAGAGATTCCACAGAGTAAAATTCTCCTCAGAAGATCTGGAAGGAGCTTTTGGATTGCCTTATGAGGGAAGGAATCCAGAGGTTTATGGTACTGGGCATGAAGATGAAATAGCCCAAGAATGGTTATTAGTTCCAGGCCCTCTCTCCTCAACTCAAAACAAGAAAACTCTCAAGCCAGAGTTTCTCAATCTTTTTGAGGTAGTTGCTAAGAGCCTCTTAAGCAACACTGGAAGCTTAGAGCAGGTCAGCCATCCAAGGATCAGAATCATGGCTGCCATTATTGATGCCAGTGATAAGGGCATCAAGTTTGATTGGAGGACCTTCATTATGTCTGAAATGATGAAGGAGAAGGCTAAATTTAAAGTGAAAACCCACAATAAGGTGGTGCTAGAAGGGAAAATCAAGTATTGCACCAGGGCAAGCTTGTTGATTGAGAGGTTTTCCCACTATTCCCAGATGCAGACCTTTGCAAAGCCCCTCCCAGCCCAGAAGATCTTGTTCAGAAAGCTTAGCAAGAAAACTGAACAGAGAAGGATGTTACTGGCCAAGCCTGCTGAAGAACAAGAGGAAGAGAAGCCTAAGATGAAAAAGAGAACAAAGGCCAGGGCTGTCAAAACAAGAAAGATGTCTCAATTGTCTTCAAGAGAAGCCTCAGGAGCATCAGCTGAAGTTGATGCAGTGGCAGAAGAGGGAGTGAGTGTGCCTTCTGACCACTCAGAAGAGTTGAGGAGGAAGTACAATGAGACTAGGCAAAAGAAGAAGGGTGATAAGAGAATCAGGGAAGTTGTCCCTGAGAAGGAAGGAAGTGGAAGCAGTAGGGCCAGCAAGAGAAGGGCCAAACCTACTGAAAAGGTGTTGGAGCTTCAAGAAGAAAGGTCTCTTCAATTGGCTCTAAGGGAGAGCAGAGCTGAAAGCAAGACCAAATCCATGTCAAGGACTAATTCATCTGGTTCTGGAACTCCAGAATCCAAAGTCCCTGAAGGTCAACCTATAGAGGCCAACCTCCCTGAAATTCAGTATCTTGAGCCCAACTCCCCTGAAACCCATGTTACCCCTTCCAACCAACCCATTACCCCTGTAAATCTCACTAAGAGATATTCTCCTGAAGGAAATGTGCAAAGAAGTGGCATTGATGTGCTTGCTGATTTAGCAGTAGATGAGACAAGACTCCTGTCTCCCCTTGACTCATCCATGCTCAATTATTCAAAGCTCTTAGAGCATGCACTCCATGAGCCAACCCCCCTGAGTAAAGCCCCTTCAGATTCATTGCTCTCTAAAGCAACTGAAGTACCTTCATCTGAGCCCAACCCTTCTGAAGCCATTATCCCTGCAATTAATCTGCCTGAAGCCATATTAGGAGAACCCAGAGCCAACTCCCCTATAACCCAAAGTCCCCATTCAAGTGGAGATGAGGAGGAGTATACTTTTGAAAGTATGCTCAGAGGAGGAGCCAAGGCTACTGTGGACAGTTTGTATCCACAACTTGCTGAATTTCCAAGAATTCAGAAGGCCTTTCATGATTTGAGGATGCTTGTTGATGTGAAAGACAAATCTATGATGGAGATATCACAAGTCATCCAAGATAAGGGTGAAAACTGGTGGCAAATAGAGGAAAACAGATTGCTACACTTTGCTGGAGTTTCAAAGACAAGATTTCTCATTGATGAGGAGATTTTTGCAAAGCTGGTAGCTGACAAGATTGAGGAGGAGAAAGAAATAAAAGCCAAGGGAATCAAACACCCTGACAGTAGCTTCAATGATGATGATTCCCCTGATGATCCTTCAAACCCTTCAAATCCCAACCCTCCTGAAACCCCTCAAGCCAACATCCCTGAATCCTTTCAACCCAAGTCTTATATAGCAGATAGACTTTCTAACCCTCCTAAAACCTATCATAGGAAAGGCTCTGTATCTTCAGAGGTGTTGACCAAGGGTGGTAACACAACCAAGGACACATCTGCCAATGAAGGTTCTTCTGAACCCAAGGCACAGCCTAAAGATGTGGAGGTTCCTTCTCTAGAGGCTAGTTTGATTAAGGCCTATTCAGTGTCAGAAGAGTTGGACACTGATCAGCCCTTAATCATTCAGGATGACTCAGTGGCTGTTGATATAAGCACTGTGATCTCCCCACAACTGCCATCCTTGAACCTTGTTGAAGGTGGAGATGCTGCAGGTTTAGGAGAAGGAGTTGAAAAGGAGAGAATAGTTGAAAAATCAGAGGGAGTTGAGGATGAAAGAGAGGTAGTCATCACTAAGATAGTGAGTGTACCACCATATGAGGGTGGAATAAGTGAGGGAGGACAGGTTATTCTTGAAGTCAAATCTGAACTTCAAGAATCCCTTGATGAGAGGAGGCCTGTTCCTTTAAGTGAGAACATTATTAAAGAAGGGAGAAAAGAACAAGTTGAAAATGAGAGGAAGACTACTGATGTATCAGAGTCTTATGTAAAAGAAATTGAGGGTGATGAGTGCTTATTTCCTAACTTGTTTGACTTGTCTGATGTTGCAGGTATTTCTCTTGATCAAATTTTTGCAGATGAGTTCTTAACAAATGCACCTATCCAAGTAGACACAGGCTCAGCTCAGGCCTTACTTGGAATGCAATCAGAGAAGTTGGACTCATTGGCTCATCAAGTCCAATCTGCTCATGCTGAAACTTCAGGAGCATTGAATGAGCAAGGAAGGACTCTAGCATCTGTAGAAATGAGGCTCACTGGCTCTGAAGATGTTGTGCTACCAACCCTTGAGGCAAGAATCAGTGGTGTGGAATCTGGTCTCCAAACCATCTCCACTGAAGTTCAAAATGCCAAATCTACCATGGAAGCCATCTCAGAGGAAGTCAAGAAAGAGCAAAAGCTGCTGAGAGACAATCACAATGCTAATGTCAAAGCTCTCAGGCTAACTGTCAAACAAGCTATTGGAAAGAAGACTGCACTGCAAAAGAGAAGAGCTGAAGAGCAAAGGCTAGCTATGGTCAAAGCAGCCTCTGAAAAGTTTTCCCAAGAGGTATTGGCCAACATTGCTGAAGGTGCAGTGGCCAACCTCACTGAGTTTCTGAAGACCCAATTGGATGCATCTCTTAAGGCAACCTTGGAGGAGGTTGTCCAACAAAAGATGAAGCCTGTTCTAGCTTTTCTTAGCTTGAGCAATGATAAAATGCAGGATATAAATGATGAAAATGTGTATTTGTTGGAAGAGATGAAGTCCCTAAACCAGGCCCAATCCCTGATGGCCTCAACAATGAGTGACCTCAAGCCCCAGTGTTTTGATGCTGCCAAAAAGGGGGAAAGGGAAAGAGCAAGGGCAAAAGGTGCCTTAATAATTGGGAGTCCAGTGAAAGGGAAGGACAAAGTCCCTGAAGGAAAGGGAAAAGAGCCAGCAGTGCTGAACTTGGAAGAATTGGATGAAGAGGAGCAGTTAGCATTGGCATTGAAAAACTCAATGGTCTCAGCTCAAGAGGAAAGAGTGAGGCTACAACAAAGACCAGGTGGTGAAGTGTCAGGTTTGGACAAAGATGCTGAAGGTGTCCAAACTAGAGGAAAGATCAAGAAGGCCCAAGGAAAGAAGAGACAAATTGAGAAATTCACTGACTTTCCTAGCAGCCTTGATCTTCCACCTGAATTCAGAATTGATGAAGATGAGCCTACATCAAAGAAAGCCAAAACTGCTGAAGAGCCCAAAGCTGCTGAAAAGGACAAATCTTCTGAATCTGGCAAAACTGCTGAAGGTACCAAGTCCTCTGAAGACATTGTAGAGTTATTTGCTGAAGGATTTGGACCTGAACCTAAGAAGAAGACAACAGTCCTAGCTCTTGATCCATCAAAGCTGTTTCATGAAGGGTATGGCAAAGACCCTAAAACACAACAGAAACTGGCCATGATGAGGGCCCAAGAGAAAATGGATCTGATGGAAGAAGCCAACAGAGCAAGAGATGAAAGGAGAGCAAACTTTCAGAAACCAAGAAGGAGGAGAGCAACTTACAGCAAGATGAAGCCTCAGCTTCTAATCCCAATGGACACCAAATATCCACACTTGGATAAATGGGTGCCAATTCAACTGAATGACACATGGGAAGAAGCCAAAAGGGAGTTTGTCTATGACTATTATGTCATTGACAGATGGAATGGAGGAGATGCAAACTCTGCCTTCACTGAGTTCATGCTAGAATACTACAGAGAGTTGTATCAACAACTTCTTGCAGCTGCTGACATTGCAAGATTTGAACTCACAGCTCCCAAGCCAATCATATACATGCCTCCAAAGCTTGAAGGATGGATTGACCAAGCAAGAATTCTGAGAGAATTCACTGAGATCCTTAAGCTAAACAAGATGGTTCTTGGACCTAAGGGAACCAACCAAGAAGCCATGGCATTGAAAAGAAGAGTGTGGGCACAGTATGGAATGCTGCCACCCCCTGAGGATGATCTTTGAAATGGCTAAGTCTTCTGACCTTTCTTGATTGATCAACTATGCTGAAATATGATCAAGATTGCTGATGTGGTGTGCTAATCTGTTTGCTCTGATCTGTTATGGATTGCTCTGACACAAGCTCTGTACTCTGATGCTGAAAATCTTATGTCTTGAATTGTTAGAATGAAATGCTCTGATGTATTTAAGTGTTATTGATTCATGCTCTGATATGTTAATTTCAACTATCAACATGCTTGTAATGATCTTTGAATGAATGATAGTTGAACTTATTTTGAATCAAGAAACACTAATCTCTCTATGCCTATCTTGAACCTACTTGCAACAGAAACAGTGAATACACTAACACATTATTTTTTCAGGAATATTGACCTTAGTCATGTCTTCTGAAGATACATGTAATAGGTGTAGACAAGTCACTTTTGCTTAGACAGTATAGGTTTTGGCATCATCAAAAAGAGGAAAATTGTTGGGAATAAAATGAGATATGTTTTGATCTAATACCAAAACCCCCTGAGACATGCCTAAGTCAATATAAATATGTTCTAGGAATGTTAGAACATATAGAATATAGGCTAGATGAGAAGCTGAAGTGTTAGGCAGCTCTTAGACAATTAGATGCACAATTTGAGGGGGAACCTATGCTTTGAAGATGATCAAGATCAAGTTCCCTCAAGGCTCAAATTCTGGAACAATCACTTAAGAGCAAGGACACTCTATGGAAAACCAAATGCACTGATCAGGAGAGTTGTCCAGAGAAGATGTCTTATGCAAGAACAAGAATGTAAAGCTCAAAAGGACAAGTCCAATAAGATGATCTGATCAGGAGAGTTGTCCAGAGAAAGTGTCCATACGCAAAATTGGTAAAATCAAAAGGACAAGCTTAATGACACTGGTCAGCAGAGTTGTCCAAAGAAGCTAGAAAAACTTTACCTAGCTCAAAAGCACAAGACTACTCAAAGGTTTTTGATCAGGAGAGTTGTCCAGAGAAGCCAACTCTATGTGTAAAGTGCTCTGATGCTAAAAGACCAAATATGCTGATCAGAAGAGTTGTCCAGAAGAGTTGTCTCAGCATGATTGAATCAGAACAGATGTTCTAAAGGTTGAAGGTCAACAATGCTGAAGAGAAAGAGACAACCACACCCTAAAGATCACCAAAGAAACAAGCTAAGATCACCTTGAAGTGAAATAAAGGGAAAGAGCCAAGTCATCTGAAGAAGAGCAAGCCAACCTTGCTGAAAAGCAAAACTGCTGATAGTGATAAGGAGAGTTGTCCAGTTGATAAGGAATGTTGTCCTATCATTGGATCAACCTTCAGAAGCCATGTCCAAGTCCTAACAAGAAGTCAAACATTGGGAAAAGTGCTGCAGAATGAAGACAAAGCCTTACAAGCCGTTTATTACCCAGATGAGGACATGTCACTATCAAGAATCTGTCTTCCAGTTTGAAGAACTCAAGGAAGACATTTATAGCAATTTGGGGCTGCCTCTCCAACGGGCAAATCCTCTTTTTTGTCTATAAATACAGAAGTGTGAAGACCATTTGAAAGCATCCAACTGAACCTCAACACAATCCAACTAAGCTCAAAGTTCTTACAAGCTAGAGTGCTTTCAAAGCTTTCAAAGACTATCTTAGTCTTCAAACACTTCACCTAAGCTGAACTTCATTGTATATCCATACACAAGCTTAGAGAGATATCCTATCCTTATACACTGATCTTCATTGTAAAGGATATCTCATTAGTTGGAACCTTACTTCAACCCTTACATCTTTCAAGAGTGAAAGTGAGAAGGTTGTAGTAGTAGAAGTGGTAGGAGCTGACTGTTGAGAGAAGAACAGTTCAGTTCTGAGTTGAGAAGAGGGTACTAGGACTCTAGACATCCTAGGGATCAATTCACCAAGGAGTGGTGTTCTTGATCAAGTGCACCTTGGCACTATAAAACAAGTTAATTCCAAGAGTGAAGGAATTATCCTGTTAAATCAGGGAAAGTGGATGTAGGAGCTTGAGTCTCTGAACCACTATAACTTCTTGTGTTGATTTACATTTCAAGTACTTTCATACACTCAACACTGCACACAAAACTGTTCTTTCAAGGATAAACTTTCAAAGACTGTGCAAAAACCTATTTGGACAAGTTCCCTGAAAACTGGACTGTGTTGCATTGACTAAGTGATTTCAGAAATTAAAGGAGTCTAAACATAAAGGGCCAACCACTATTCCGCACATATAACTCCCCTAGATAGTTATTCAACTAAGTACTCAATAGTACTTAGTAGTTTGATTATCTTAGAAGAGTTAATCTTCTTCAGCAGAGTTGTCCAAGACAACCTTGCTGAACTCTGGTTTGATCAAAGTTAGCAAAAGAATTGCATACAAGTGTATTCCCCCCCCCCCCCCCCATACACTTGTCATATACTCCTTTCAGGACCAACAATATTTGTGCTAAGTAGTTAGGACTTAGTCAAATCTTATCTACAACTTGGTGTTGGGCTGAATTACTTGATTTGCTCACAATATTTGGGCCCAATTTAATTTGCTGAACTTTAGAGACCCGTCTTGATTTGCTGAACATTAGAGGCCCTTCTTGATTTAATTGACTTTAGAGGCCCGTTTTGATTTACCGGACTTTAGAGGCCCGACTTGAATTTTAACTTGATTTATTGGGCTTTAGAGGCCCAAATCAATTGGAGGGACCGATAAAATTTAGGTGTAAGGCTTTGGATTACCCTTGCCATCGAACTGCTGCAAATTTGGAGGTTGATAACCAACTGGCATCTTCAAACTGTCAATTCTCTTTGTGTAAGGCTTAATGTAGGTGAATGAAGACTTAGGACTTTTCTCGAACTTATCTTTGATCGCCCCGAGTATAATTCCTTTTAGCCGGTCAACGGGCACCAAACCATCGGGAGAAACTTGTAACTCCTTAAAAGTTGGGTCAATTTCCATTTGTTGACGTTCACCAAAAACTTGTAACTCGCTTTTCTTTTGCTCGACTTGACTCCCCTTTGTCTGCATTGCTCATCAGCTTAGCAATCTGAGCATCCTGTTCTTGGACATGTTTCGTGAGTCCTTCTATAGCTCTAGTCAAGCTTGTCAATTGCTCCTCAACAGTCGTGGTATTTGTCACCATTGTTGAAGCTGCACTTGTATCTAATGAGCTTGTCGGGAAATGAGTAGGGGAACATGCTTCTCGTGACTACGTTCACGTCTTCGAGCTTTCTCTAAAGAAGACGATGACTTCGAGCTTCTTGACATACTCCTCGTGACTACGTTCACGTCTTCAAAGTCGACATCAACTGATTCGGATGCAACACCTCTCTTTATCTTAATCATGATTGGCGCCATCGTCCTGACTTGATTTAATTGAAGAGCAGAGATGAGAGGTAGAGATTGTCCCACTGGGCGTGCCAATTTGTAAACACAAAATTCGTGAATTAAATATAAACACTCGAAAATGCGAAACAATTTTATTTCTTTCGGATTAAAACCGAGTATTTGTGGGTTACAATCTCTAATTTTCTCCTCTGATTCTCTCTTCTTGAACTTCTCGAACTTTTTGGAGTTGGATCCGCAACCAAATCCTCTTCGATCTTGAATTTGAGACTTTGTAACGTTAATCCAAGGGCTTGACGCCGTATTTTGGATTAAACGTCGATTCTAGGGACTTTTTGAGATGAACGTCGTTGAAGATCGTTCTTGAACTTGGGACTTTGTAACGTTAATCCAAGGGTTTGACGCCGTATTTTGGATTAAACGTGGAATTTTGGTACTTTTCGGGACTTATCCGGGACGAACGCCGTTGAAAATCCACGAAGCACCTCCTCCTTGAAGAAACGCCGAATTGAGGGGCTTAGCACCTTGATCTCCGCCCGAACACTGCTTCTCACCGCTTTGCACGAAGAACGCCTTTGAAGCTCCTCCGACTGCTGAAGAACACTCTAAAATCTCTAAAGAGAATTTTAGAGCCTTGAATGCTTCTGATTCTTGATTTCAAAATGAATGGAATGAGGTCTATTTATATGTGTAGAACCTAGGGTTTTGATGGGCCAAATTTGATGGGCTCCACATATTTGTGCTAAGTAGTTAGGACTTAGTCAAATCTTATCTACAACTTGGTGTTGGGCTGAATTACTTGATGGGCTCACAATATTTGGGCCCAATTTAATTTGCTGAACTTTAGAGGCCCGTCTTGATTTGCTGAACATTAGAGGCCCGTCTTGATTTAATGGACTTTAGAGGCCCATTTTGATTTACTGGACTTTAGAGGACCGTCTTGAATTTTAACTTGATTTATTGGGCTTTTGAGGCCCAAATCAATTGGAGGGACCGATAAAATTTAGGTGTCTACAACAATATTAATAAAAAGTGTAAGCCAATATAATTGAAAAGTGTAACACAATATTACTAAAACGTACAAATCACTATAACTGAAAAGTGTAATTAGTGTCTATAACTCAAAAGTGCAACACATTTTTTATTAAAAGGTGCAAGTGAGTAACTAAAAAATGCAACACCATATTAGTAAAAAGTGTAAGTCATTATAACTGAAAAGTGCAATTCAAAATTACTAAAAAGTGTAAGTCACAATAATTAAAAAAATATAAGAAAACTATTTTTATTATTGAGTATGCAACAACTTAGATAGTAAATGAACATTTTTATAAGGTTGAATTATACGGTTTGAATCCGTCCTCCATTTTATTTTATTTTTAATCGAATAATTTGATTAAAACGATCACATAATATTAATGACAATTGCTATGAATTATAGTTGAAAAATATTTTCACATATTTTTATTGGTTATTAATGTTACACTTTTTAGTACTACTACTTGCACTTTTATTTATTATTAATGTTACACTTTTTGTATACACTTTTATAATTAAAAAAAATATTTATAAAAAAAAAGTGCGAAAATTTAAAAAAAAAAAGCGCAAAAAATAAAATAAAAATTGAGGAGTGGCTTGGCACTCAAGTGCACCGTGTGCACAGGAGACTCACTCTTACTTTATTACTCACAATATTTTATTATTTACTTTATTATTCAAAAGACTTTCATAACCTCTACTTTATCAAATTTAATACTAATAAACAATTATCACATTAAACTACGCATAAACAGTAAATGCATAATCTAAATAGGGACATAGGGAGTATAATATATAAAAATATAATAAATATAAAATACTCACTCCATTCCACAAAAATAGCCACATATACCTTTTTTTGATGTCCCAAATTATAGCCACATTTCGCCTTTTACTTTAGTATTAAATGTTTTATTATCAATTTTGCTCCTAATTAATAAGAGTAATTAAGGCTTAGCAGATTTTGGAGTATGAGATTTCAAGGATAAAATTGATACATTACCTAAACTTGACTACATTTATTATTTTTTCTTAATTTGTGTGTAAAGTCAAATGTGACTATTTTTGTAGGACGGAGGGAGTATATGTTATAATTAAATAAAGGAGGTTTAGTAATATTAACTATTCAGTATTTATATTTTCATCTGTAATAGTTAAAAAAAAAATTGAATATTTATTTTGGAACATTTGATAAATTTATTATTTCTTTTATTTCTTTAATATTTCTTAACTAATTGTTTATTTTATTATTTCTTTTTATTGTTACGGCCTTTAGTTTTATATGAAGTATAGCTAATTAAATGTAAATTGAGATCAAATATAATCCAGCAGATTTTTAGAAACGGATTTAATTAGATATATTTTATGTGTAAAATATTTTATGTGTAAAATATTTTATACAAATTCTGCTCTTTGTTTTAAAATTGAATTTTATTTTAATTGTAGTCTGTTAATGATCTGTATAGTCTGTGGCTGCTAGAATTATGTTTATTCCCAAATAATATTACATAACTATTAAGAGTGAATCAACTATGATCCTAGTCCGTTTAATCCGTCGCCCCATAAAGCTAAGTACAACCTGATAAACATATCTACTCAAGATAATAATATTACCTTTGAATTGATGATGAATATATTTTATTTGCCTTTATTGAGTTGAATTGAACCAGTTACAATTAAATAAGTAAATGTATAATTAAAATTAACATGCTACCTAATTAGCTAGCTGTAATTAACACTTTCTATCATTATTTAATTTTAGAAAAGAAAAAAATAGAATATTTAATTTGTAGGAAAATATTAATATTCCTTTGTATTTATAAAAGGCATCAATATATAAAATTACAAATTTATTGTACATTTACATATTTTTCATTAGAATAGAGAAAATGAATTTTCAATCTACTCTTACTCTTAAATCTAGAGGTTGCAATATACAATTGTTCGTTTGTAAACACAGGTCTTGGAAGGTATACACCTACAGCCGAAAAAGACTGCTCTTGATTTTTATTTATCGTCATTACAAAAAAAAATAGAATATGTATTTGTCTCCAACAAAACTTCACAAGAGTTGTGTATTCCGAAACACTCAGAGTCATTCAACGGATAAATATTTTACTACCAACATTATTCTAGAAAGTATTTTGTCTTTCAATGATACGGTTTTCAAATCTCGTAACAATCAGTCTAGTTCTATTGTATAAATCTGACTTCAAATTCATGTTTGTAAGAAACATTATAGAAACACTTATCTTCATTCGATGATTTAGTAGATCAGAACATGTTTTAAAAATTATATTTATTTATTTGTTGGTTGGTTGGTCGGTCAAATGATGATATTTAACTTTACTTTGTTAAAGATGTTGATAATGCCTCTAAAAAAAGGGTGATCTTGTGTGAAATATTGCATGTATGTATCTTACTCCAATTAGCTTAAAGTCAAAACTCTAAGTCCATTTAATTTAAAAAGCAAAATATATAATGCGGCCTATCACTTTAATTTATCTCTATATATATTTTAATATACTTTAGTTTTTTGACAAAATAATTTTAAAAAATCAGTTTTTTTATTTAAAAAATAAATTAAATAATCAAAATATTTTATATGACTTGAATTGCTACATGCATATTTAATACTACATATTATAATGTAAGTTACTACATCAACAAAAATAATATAAAAAATAATATTTTACTACATAAAAGAATCTATATTACTATATCAAATATTTTGTGTTATTACTACATGTAATAATGTGTTTAACTACATAAAAAAATATATGTTACTACATACTACATTTTGAATTACTAAATTGAAAAGTGTTTGTTACTATTGTTGATATATTCATCCACCTCTAATCTGATTGAAATGTATAAGATTAGTTTTGATAGCCAGAACCAGATCAGCATACCAAGTGTTAGAGTAATAATTTGTAATCTAGTGATAAATTACCTAAGCTGTTTTATAAAGCTTAGAAGTATTGAATAGAAGTCTAATTAATTCTTAGTCTGTGGGATCAGTTGTATGCTTATTAGCTGATCCACACGCATATTCTCAAGATTTGAAGAGTAGAAGACTAAAAACTAGAAGACCTTAAAGTTCATTAGTGATATCAGACTGAAAGGTTCTTGTATACATTATCAACCGATAGAAGCTATATGACAATCTGCAAACAACAGAACATGATCAGCAGATATGAGATTCACCAGATCTTGTCTAAGAAGCCTTAAAGAGTATTAAAGGGTTGTTCATCTGATTGATCAAATGACAGTTGGCATTTAAGATGATAACCCCTGAAAGAAGAGGCATTCATATGAAGATGAGAAGACAAAGAGAATGTTGGATAGTATCTAATTTACTCAAATAAAAGACAAGACTGCAAATCTAACAACTCGGCTGATGTGGACCAATGAGAAGATGACAACACAACTATTTGAGTTGACTTGGACTAGGATTCAGAGATCTTTGCAGAGTCGTACAATGCGTTAAATGGACTTTTTATGCACATTTCCTTTTAAGGTAATGTCGTACTAGAAATCAAGGAATACATCAACTCATGAAGATCTCGTCCCAAATATAGAAGATATGTTGCAACGGCTAGTTCTCACCAACGACTAGCTCATAGCTCATTTCCTCTATAAATACAATATTTTGTTCATTGGAACAATTACGGAAACTCTACGCGAAGAACTCATCAGTTGTACTCAAGAACACTTAAGCATTCTGAAAGCCTACAATCGAGTTCCATAGAGCCTGAAAGCATTTTATATCCTTAGCTCTAAGTTTCCAATCCTAAACCAGTTTCTAGATTCTTATCTTTAGAGCTTAGAAAAACAATGTGTTTCTTTCACATAGACTTGGTTATTCACACATACTTTATTTTATTTGTAAGAAACTCAACCTCTAAAGAGTACTTATTCTCTATACAACAAGTAGATCCGTATACTCCAAGGCGAGTGTATCTTGATCAAAAGTCTTCTCTTGAGACTATAAAGTTAGCAAGAAATATAATTTCACGATTGAGATTGTGAGAGTGGACATAGAACAAGTTGTTCGAACCACTATAAATACTTGTGTTATTTATTGCTTTATTCATTTATTGTTTATTGCTTATATTACTTATTCATACTTTGATAAAACATAAGTTTTCAAAAGAGTCAAAATTCACTAAGTATATATTTTACCATCAGCAAATATCACTATCAGCTGATAGCATTCATTATTTGATAAAGTCATTCTTTATTAAAAGGTTTTCATTCAACCCACGAGTCTAAATATTTAGGGCCTACATAATTCCGCACTAGTAGCTTTTGAGATAGCTTTCCAACTGACCAGCTGATATAACAATCAGTAGGTTTGTTATCTTTATCTGCTACTCACAGTAGCACTCTAAGACCAAATCATGTCTTATTTGCATCAGACAATAGATCATATAACTCTTCTGATCGTCTCATCTGATCAACACATTAAAAAGTTTGAAAATCTGAAAGTACACGCCCCCCGCCCCCCGTCTAGACTTTCACCACCATTGATACTCGTTTAGGGACCAACAACTATATGTAACTTTATCAAATGATCTAATATCTTTGCATCATCCTACAATAAAAGAATCAGTATTAAAAAAAGTTATTGTGTATTACTAAATGCAATAATATATGTTACTACATATTATAATGTGGGTTACTACATCAACAAAAACAATAGAAAAAAATATGTTACTAAATAAAATAATATGTATTACTATATAAAATAGTTTGCGTTATTACCACATAAAATAATGTGTATTACTACATATTACAATTTGAATTACTACATTTAATAATGTTCTATTACTACATTAAAAAAAACCATCACAACCCTGGAGAAAACCGTCAGAAGAAAAAATCGACAACCGCTTGAGAGATATGAAAGAGAAGACGAATTGAAAGAAAAGAATTTGAAAAGATAAGAATAAAACCCGCATTCGACAATAAAATAAAAATAAATAAAAAATCACAGAACTAGGTCAAATATTCCGGTCAAACTTAAAACACAAGCGGGTCAGTTGACAAATAAATTAAATAAATTAATGGTGGCCCAATAACATATATTTTCAGCTCATTGACTTAATGAGTCAATTTTCTAGCCCATTGATTTAATAAGTCAATATTTTCTTACTTGATCAATATTACATATATGCAATATTGCATACAAATTTTTGTGGAAAAAAAATTAATAATGAATATAATTAACTAAGATTATCTCAGATGTTTACTTAATCAAACGCATATAAAAAGTGCATACATGGCAATTTGTGAAATACATGATTATATGTAAGTATTTATTTTACTTGTATGTTGTATTTAATCTTCGCAAGGTGATTTTACTATGCTAGTGGTTTATTCATGTCATAGAAATTAGCATTTTTAGATTGATGAGTTGGTGGCGGAAAGAGGCAGTGTATATCATTTAAGAGTAGGTCTTGTGTAGACTCAAGTTCTTATAAGAACTTGAGTTCATTTTCCAAAACGGGCAAGAGTTAACAACAAGAATAAAATACGTAAAAAGCAAATAATTTAAATGATGTAGCTGAAATGGTTGGATATATATTATTTTACCTTGAGGTCAAGTGTTCAACTCTCAACCCTATTATTTTTTATAACTATTGTTTTTATTATAAAGGTACATGTTGTAAATGTAAATAATAAAAAGTGTAACACATTTATAGTAGTTTACAATTTTCAATAATATTTTTTGTTGCACTTTTTAGTTGTAGTTGTTTACAATTTTCAATAATAATTTAAGTTGTAGTGACTTACACTTTTTAGTAATGTTATGTTGCACTTTTTAGTCATATTTTGTTGCACTTTTCAGTTGTAGTTGTTTACAATTTTCAATAATATTTTCAGTTATAGTGACTTACACTTTTTAGTAATGTTATGTTGCACATTTTAGTCATATTTTTGTTAGTAATGTTATGTTGCACCTTTTAGTTATATGGTGTTGCACTTTTTTATTGTAGTGACTTACACTTTTTAGTAATGTTATGTTGCACATTTTAGTCATATTTTGTTGCACTTTTCAGTTGTAGTTGTTTACAATTTCCAATAATATTTTCAGTTATAGTGACTTACACTTTTTAGTAATGTTATGTTACACATTTTAGTCATATTTTTGCAATTTTCAGTTGTAGTAACTTATAATTTTCAATAATATTTTCAGTTATAATGACTTGCATTTTTGAATTGTAGTGACTTACACTTTCCAATAATATTTTCAGTTATAGTGACTTACATTTTTTTGTAAATATTATGTTGCACCTTTTAGTTATATGGTGTTGCACTTTTCAATTGTAGTGACATACACTTCGAATAATATTTTTAATTATAATAACATACACTTTTCAGGTAATATTGTGTTGCGCTTTTTATTTATAATGACTAAAACTTTTCAGAAATATTGTGTCGTATTTTTCAGTTATACTGACTTGCACTTTCTAATAATATTGTGTTGTACTTTTTATTTATCCTAACTTACACTTTTTACTTTTAGTAATATTGTGTTGCACTTTTTACTAAATGAAAATTTTCACATAAAATACAACACATTCTTACTAAAAAGGTTTTAGTCACTATAGTTGAAAAGTGTAACTAAATATAATTGAAAAGTGTAAAATATTTTCTCTTAAAAAATTTGAATAGTGGAACTTAATATTTTTTGTGAATTTTTTACTATTTTATTATATAAAATTAAGAAAATTATTTATTTAACGAATATGATAGTAACCTAAATAAAAAAATGTGTGTTTGTAATAATTAAGGAGTTTGGGTTGGGTCGAAAATGGGCTTTTAGGCTGGGTAGGGTATTTTTTTGGGTTGGGGTATATACCCCTCCAGCTTTGTTTAATACACTCCCCTCCATTTTTATTAATTTAATATATATATGAAATACCGATTTTGCCCTTAGTAAAATTGTATAGATACATACACACACCCTAACCCTAATTTTCTCATCTTCTTCTTCATTTTCTCTTTTCTTCCCACATTTCTCCTCCTTCTTCTCATCTGCCGCCGCCGCCACCCATCCACCGCCGCCTACGTTCGCCATCGCCACCCATTCATCGCCGCCTACGTTCGCCACCGCCACCCATTCACCGCCGCCTGGGTTCGCCAACGCCCTTCTCTCCTCCTTCCTCGTTTCTCGCCTCCTCCTCACCTCCGCCGCCGCCCATCTTTTTTTTTTTTTTTTTTGTAATTCTTCTACTCGCCCTCGGCCGCCGCTCCACCCCCAGCGCTCGCCGCCGCTCCACCCCCAGCGCTCGCCGCCGCTCCGGCTCTCCCTCGGCCGTGGCGGCCCATCCCCAGCGCTCGCCGCCGCTCCGGCTCTCCATCGGCCGTTGCGGTCCATCCCCATCGCTCGCCGTCGAGGCCCGCCCGCCCTTAGCGCTCGCCGCCGCTTCATCTTGCCACCGCCTTCCTCCGCCTGAGAACAGGTTTGCTTTCTTCTTTTTTTTTTTTTTTTAATTCGACCATTATTGGTCGCTCAAAAACACTCTCGTCGACACCAAGGTGTCGACTGGAGTATTTTTAGTCGAAAAACCAGTGTCGACGAGAGTGTTTTTGAGTGACCAATAATGGTCGAAAATTTCAAATTTTTTTTTAAAATTTTCTTTCTAAATTTGGTCGACAAACCAGTGTCGATCGGAGTATTTTTAGTCGAAAAACCAGTGTCGACTGGAGTGTTTTTTTAAAATAGTAAGTTTTTTTTCTAAATTTTATGTGGTGGTGGTGGTGGTGACGGCGGCTGCTGCGACGGTTGTCTAATTTTAGGGTTATGGTTTGTTTAAATTGTAGGGGAGTGTATGTATCTATCATGATTTAGTAAAAGGGCAGAATTGATATTTCATATATATATTGAATTAATAAAAATGAAGAGGGAGTGTATTAAACAAAGCTGGAGGGGTATATACCCCAACTTTTTTTTTTTAATTAATAGTTAATGAGTTGGACTGGGCCTGAACTGAAAATGGGCTTCTGGGTCAGATCATACACTTTTGAATTTGGACTAGTTCTTATTTGTAGTTGACTATATATGAGACCTTACCATCATTTAAACTGTCACGTTTTTATTATTAAGAATTTTATGAACCTAGTTATTTAAATTTCAAGTACTTTAATAGTGAGACTTTTTTTCATGAAATAGTAATATTTTGGTGTGGTTGATATTTTTACTATTTTGTCAAATTCCTTTTGAGTCAATATTTATTCTTTGGTATTCTAGAATTTTATTATCAAATAAATGTTTAGCACTCATTTCTTAATTGAAAATTAGAGTTCATGTCTTTTTTTTTTTTTTTTAGGTTAAATACCCATCCCTTTTTTTCCCAGCCATGACTCGAACCCAGGACCTAAGGCCTAGATAGTGGTGCTCTAACCACTTGAGTTATCCCACTTTGTCGAGTTCATGTCCTTTTATTTTTTATACTGTCAACTATTTTTGTAAAATCCACTAATTTCACTCATTTCTCAATTCAACTCCACTCTGTCCATGAAAATGAACCACGTCGAAGAGCCCATCGCCAACGAGACCACTCATATCGTCGGAAAGACCACTCGTTTGCGACGGTTGAATATTTTTTGACAGTGATTGTTCATGTCGTGGTACAAATTTGTTTCGACGGTGGCCGTTGGCACCGTGGTACAAATCAAGTTACTTTGATCATCTAGTGCATTGAGGTTGAACGTGTACGTGGTGGTGCACAACGGAGGTGTTGTAGTGTGGAAGTCTAGTTACGGGGAATGAACAAGGGTTAGGGTGAGGTGAGACGGTAAGGGAACTTCAAATGACCTAAGACAATATTTTTCCTAAAAATAATATACCTCAAACATTTAAAAATAGCCAAATTATTATATACCCGCGAGTGTACCGTGCATACTTCTCAATTTCAATTTAAAATCTTTCTCTCTCCTCTTTTCCTCTTATACTTCGTCTTCTTCGCTAAATCAAACCATTTCCCATTTTTTCTCTCTCCTCTTTCTCTCTCATCATCCTTCTTCAATACTACCTCCGGCGCTACTGACTGTATAATTCCTTCTCCGGATCCAACGACACCGTCCTCCTCTTCATGTTGCAGAATCCACCGACGAAAAGGCGCTACGGAAGTAGATTGCCACCAAGGCCGCCAGGAAGTTCGCTTCGACCACCGCCTGAGTGAACAAGCCCCACCTTTTTCGCCCTGGTACCATTGCTCTTTGTGAAATCCGTAAATACCGGAAGTCAAAGAATTGAAATTGAAAAGCAACAACACATGAATTTAAGTTTTGTGTGATGATCAGAAGAAGTAAAAAAGTAAACTACCTTTTATGTTGTGTAGGTTGCTTGAACTAGGTGGGATGACAAACCCTAAGGCTCCGTTTGGATGGAGGAATTTGATCTATGAATTTCAAATTCATCATTCAAATTTTACTCCCCTTGTTTGGATTAAAAATGAAATGAATGGATTTAAAATCCTAAGTATATTTTTTTTAGTTAAAATTGAGAGGATTTTAAATCCTCTCTAAAACCCATCTATTTTCAAAATCTTTCATTTGAAATACCTCCTCAAATCAAATCCCTTCCATCCAAACACAACCTAAATTGAGAGAGAATGTTTTCTACTCAAATGAAAGAGAAAAAGACAAATGGGCAATAGTAATCCTGGTATTCCACTCTCCTTCTCCCTTGCCAAACTTGAAGATCTGCGAATCTGACCCTTTATTGCCTATTTTTTTCCTTTTCTTAGAAAGAAAATATTATTTAATTTTCATCTTAATTTTTTTTTTTTACTAAAAAGCATAATAATAATGAGAAAGGCTAACAGAATTTTCTTGAGTGGTGATGATGACGGTGGAGGAGGGGTATGAAAGTAAAAAAGGAAAGTACGACACAATTGTGATTATACTACTTATTATTTTAGGGTGAGTCTCTTGTGCACTCAAGTACACGGTATACTTGAGTGGACCTTGACTAGTCAACAGTTGACCGGTAAACGGTCAAACTTTGATTCTTTTTTTCGATTTTTTTCTTTTTTACAGAAAAAATTACATTTTTCAATAATATTTTCAACTATATTAACATACACTTTTCAGTTAACATACATTTTTCATTAATATAACATACACTTTTCAATTATAATAACATACACTTTTCATTAAAAACAATGTTGCACTTTTCAATATAGTAACATACACTTTTCATTAAAAAAACAAAGATACACTTTTCAATATACTAACATACACTTTTTCAACAAAAAAAACCGAAAAAAAAAAAAAGTCAAAGTTTGACCATTGATCGGTCAACAGTCAACAGTTGACTGGTCAAGGTCCACTCAAGTACACCGTGTACTTGAGTACACATGAGACTTTGACATTATTTTATTTTTTTCATGGTATTATTGATTTCTGTTGATGGTATTTGAAAGTGTGTGTGCGTGCGAAATCAGAGATGTTGTCTGTCGTGTTGGCACTGTCCAGACAACACTATGCAGCGAAAATTAAAATGCACTCACTGACAATAGAAGTATTCAAAATTTGCATAAATTATTTTAATACTATATTAAAAATATGTGAAACGAGTACAACCACTTTGAGATGTATAATAACACTACGAAAGTGTAAGTGATTTACTAAGTTCTATGAAACTATCTCCCCCATAGATCTATACACACAACCTAGTAAATAAGACTATGATCTAACACACTACTATTCGGGTTTACAATAGTATGAAGATCTACAAGAAGAAACAAAGATTTTCCTAACTAGAAGCATATATATCGTTCAATAGAGTAGTGATCGATTTCAACTTTTCTTCTTGTATATCTTGTGTTGAGGCAGCTTCTTTATTTATAGGCATCAAGGACGAACTGCCATCAACTCCCATGATCATCAAAGCCGTGAGATCATGCGGTAAATAACTTCTCTCCACCACTCCTAGAATGTAGGGACTTGTTATACCATGTCTAATAACTTCTCACTCCCACGCAATGGCATGACTTGGTGTTGCCCACGTCTTCTAACTGCTTTGGGGACATCATTAGACAACAAGCGTAAGATAAGAGTTAGTGAGAAAAGGAAGGGCAAATTTTGATGTTGTCATAAGTGTTGGGAACATTAAACACAACACTCGGCTGTTAGTGTTGGATCATTAAACAAAACACTTATCTCAACATCAACAATCTACCCCAATTTGACCTTTCTAAATCAACACAACTGAAGTTCACACAACAAAAATATTGATTAAGAAGTTTACACAATTGATATTTCAAAAAGATGAAGTAACAAGTTGTATAAGATCAAATTAGAAATAAACAACATCTAAACCAAAAACTTGTTTAGATTTAAACAACTTAAACAAAAGTAAATCCTAAATAATTACAGAATGTAAATAACAGAGTTTGAGAAATAAAATAACATAAGTACAAAACTTTTACAACAAGGAAAGAACTGAATTAACACATGGGAAAGGATTGGGTTGAATGTGTATCAGTTGCATCTCCATAGTCTGCATATACTCCCCCACAGTGTAAGCTCTCCCCCTGTCTTCAAGCTCATCATACATCCAGATAACAGATCACCATACAGGTCCTGGATGTCTTGATCTTCTTCTTCATTCATTGCGGTGTCAGCAGCAAGTTCATGAGTTCTTCCAGGAACTGAATCCGTTTCATCTACAGTATGTGGAGCAACAATGTTAGTAGGCTGGTTGTGAGAACTATCAGCTACCCCCCTGTTGAAGTGGAAAGGAGATCCATCCAAAATTTCTTTTGAATTAGAAGATCTTCCACAGAGTGCTGCAAATTAAGAATAGACCCCTGCAAAATATCAATCTTCCTCATTATATAGTGGGAAGATAAGTAGATAGGGGAGGCAGCTCCTTCTGGAGGCAGTGTGGTATTGTGGATGAGATCATTTTCTGGAACATTGGCTGTTGTGCTTGGGCCTGCATCATTTCATTCCTTCTCAAGGGAAGATCAACTACCCTTTCACCTTTCACCAAGAACTGATTTGAAATGCTGAAGCCTGGTATGTAGTTGCTAACTACCTCATCATGAAATTTATCAAAGGCTTTGTCCAGCAGATACTTGTACACAAGACATGGGTAAGGCAGAATGCCTCTTCCAGACATGTCAGACTTGAAAGCCATCATATTGGTGAAAATAACATGTCCTAGGTTAAATCTTTTCAAATGTCCTATCTTGTACATCAAAACATCATGTTCTAAGGTGAGAGTGGTGTTGTTTGTAGTAGGTAGCCAATTGAAACAAACCAATTTATGCAAGACAGAATATAGGCTAGTCAGTTTAGATGCCAAAATCCTTCTCCTCCATTTGGTGATTACTCCCCCGGTTAAGATGCTTATCATAACATCATGGCCAGTAACAACTGGATCCTCCATGATTTTTGTTTTAAGCAGAATATTGATTCTCCTAGGTGTAATCATATGCCTATTTCCTCTAAACCAAAAATGACCATATCTAGTGGAATTTGGGTCACCAGCAAATTGAGGGATATTAGCATAGAATTCATATATCCAGTCCACAATGTACAGACAAGCAAATTGTAAAGCATGCAACAATGACCTTTCTTTAAACCACTCTATAAGGTTTATCTCTTCAAAATCAGGAACCTTTCTCAGCCTTTCACTAAGGATTTGTCTAGTCCTAATAGTTCTATACTGTATGCTTGACTTATCATTATAATCCTCATCAGTGTCACTATTCCTCACATCAGAGGAGAATAGTACCTCGTTTTCATCTTCCTCTGAAGAGTTGGATGAGGACTCAGGATCAGACGGCTCTGGTGTTGCCATCGGAGAGGCAACACTCTCGGAGCCTTTTTGATCGTCGGATCGGTGGAGTGGGTTCACTCTCCTCTTCCATTTCCTCGGCTACTTCGTCCACATCATCCTCATTTACTTCCTCCTCTTCAGCTGCAGCTTGTTCTGGCTCTATTTCTGGTTCTGGTTTAGAGTCAGAAACAGCAATAGGGTCAGAAACATTCCCATCAGTTCGGGGTTTCTTCCCTTTTTCCGTATAATCAACAATTTTGCCCAGGTTTCTTTGGGACTTCCTTTTTCCACCGGGCCATTTTCTTGTAGTGGAAACAGTAACGACCTTCTTCTTGCCCTTTTTCTGCCGGTGTAGTCTTTCGAATTTGGTGGCAAGAACTTCTTCATCTAAAGATTCCTGTTGATCCTGCATGTCCACATCTTCTTTGAACATGGCATTATCCAGTGTTTCTCCTTCAAGCACTAGAACAGGGTGAGCTGTTTTTAGGCTTAGGGTTTTAAAGGCATCTTTCAAAGTGTTGAAAGGGGTGCCCAAAGGGAAGTGTAAGGTTGCTGGTGCAGTTTCAGGTGCAGGAGCTTCGGATGAGGGCTCATTTTGAGGCTTAGGGGCTGAAGTTTCAGCAGCTGCGTTCGCATTTGCAATTTTTGTGCGAATGTCGAAAGGATTGTATGGGATGATTTCGAGAGGGGATGATTGAGTGGGTGTTTGTTCATCAAAGTAAGGAACGACAATGGTTCCTACAGTGAATGTTGGTGAGTTTGGAGAGTTTGAGGATGCCATTTCTGCGAGAAGGTTGAGAGGATTTGGAGAATTCTTGTTGCTTGAGTTTGAGTTTGAATGTGCAGGAGAGTCCTGAGAATTGTTAGGCATAATAGAGGTTGTACACACAAAACAAGATAACAAATTAATTTTGGAGACCTTTCGAGTTCTTCAGATAAATGCAAATCAAAATTCAAAAAGTGTGAGGCGAAAAATGATGTGACATAGGTAATAGATATACTTGAGTGCTGTAAATAAATTTAAAAAATGTCATTACCGTGCTTGGAAGAATTAACAAGACCTTTAATGTATTTACCAACACTACTATAGATATTCATCTTATAAGAAAAATTTGAGAAGAGGGAGTAACACGATTCTGAGAGAGAGGGAAGTGGATTAGTGGAAGTAACTTCCCCACTAATTGATCGTGTGAAGTTGGGAGAAAAAGAGTTCTGAAAATTAAAAAACAATTAAAAGCGGAATATATAATAACAGAATTAATAAAACAAGGCAAGACTTAGTCATTTAAATATTTTAGAGAATAATATTTGAAAGTGTGTGTGCGTGCGAAATCCTCTGTTGTCTGTCGTGTTGGCACTGTCCAGACAACACTATGCAGCGGAAATTAAAATGCACGTTGTGAAAATAGAAGTATTCAAAATTTGCATAGATTATAAAATAATCTATGCTGTTCACTATATAAAAATATGTGAAACGAGTACAACCTCTTTGAGGTGTATAAAAACACTACGAAAGTGTATATAATTTACTAGATCCTATGAAACTATCTCCCTCATAGATCTAATCACACAACCTAGTAAATAAGACTATGTTCAAACACACTACTATTCGGGTTTACAATAATGTGAAGAACTACAAGAAGAAACAATGATTTTCCTAACTAGAAGCGTATATAGCGTTCAATAGAGTAGTGATCGATTTTAGCTTTTCTTCTTGTGTATCTTGTGTTGAGGGCAGCTTCTGTATTTATAGGCTTCATGCACGAACTGCCATCAACTCCCATGATCATCACAGCCGTGAGATCATGCGGTTATAAACTTCTCTCCACCACTCCTAGAATTTAGGGACTTGTTATACCATGTCTAATAACTTCTCACTCCCATGCAATGGCATGACTTGGGTGTTGCCCACGTCTTCTAACTGCTCTAGGGACATCATTAGACAACAAGCGTAAGATCGGAGTTAGTGAGAAAAGGAAGGGCAAATTCTGATGTTGTCATAAGTGTTGGGAACATTAAACACAACACTCGATTGTTTGTGTTGGATCATTAAACAAAACACTTATATCAACATCAACAATATTTAATAATTATCAAAAATAACTAATTCCAAGAAAATTGGGATAAGAATCTGAGTTTACGAGTGTTTCGACTATTGTTGGAATTATATACACCTCAACACAGTTTTTCCATGATTTTACATCATATGTGTTGCTCTATTTTATTTTTCTTTTTATCACACTTCACATTGATCCATCTTTTGAAAAGAGTGCATCGTAGCAGCGAACTCCGTGCCCCATAGTCACTCAATGGATTTGCGAATATATTGATGCAATTTATATCACCTTTTGAAAAGAGATCATCGTAGTAGTGAGCTCTGTGTCCCATAGTTACTTAGTGATTTAGAAGGCATCTAATACGTGATTTTTCTTTTGTAGCATTTGAGAGGTGTATAGGCTCTTTTAGTATTTTTCATAAGTCACTCAGAATTCAAATATCAATCACAAAGGAATTGCATTAGTTCAATAATTACGAAAATTAAAGCAAGGAAACATATAAGAGACTTATCTTAGTGTTGTCTCAAATGCTGCTGCATTTGATACAACACCCTTGATCATATTTTCAGATATTACACAAACCAAGAGATTTTCGAAGGGATGAAAACCTCTTGTCATCAAGAGCTTTGGTGAAAATATCAGTCAATTGTTTTTCAGTAGATATGTACTCCAACTTAACAACTTCCTTTTCAACAAGATCTCTAATGAAGTGATGTCTAATACTTATATGTTTGTTAATGAATGTTGCACTGGATTTTTTGAAATATTTATAGCACTAGTATTATCACAGTACACAGTCAAAACTTCACTAGGTAAGCCATAATCATGAAACATTTTCTGCAACCAAAGTAATTGAGTACAACAACTCCCTGTTGCAATGTATTCTAATTCAGCTGTTGATTGAGACACACAGTTTTGTTTTCTGCTGTGCCAAGAGATCAGGTTGTTTCCCATATAAAAGCAACCACCACTCGTGCTTTTCCTATCATCACAATCACCTGCCCAATCTGCATCACTATACCCTATCAAGGTACATTTTGTATCTTTGCTATACCAAATGCCTAAATCACTTGTTCCTGCAACATACTTAATGATTCTTTTAACAACATTCATATGTGATTCTTTAGGGTTAGCTTGGTATCTAGCACATAAACATACACTGTACATAATATCAGGTCTACTGGAGCTCAAATAGAGAAGACTACCTATCATTGATCTGTACAGTATTGGGTCAACATTCTGGCCAACATTGTCTTTACTCAGTTTTTGAGTTGATCCCATAGGTGTTTTCATGTGTTTAGCTTTTTCCAAACCAAATCTTTTTACAAGATTTTTTGCATACTTACTTTGTGAAATAAAAATCTCATCTTTTTGCTGTTTAATTTGCAATCCTAGGAAGTAATTCAAATCACCAACCATGGACATTTCAAAGGTAGATGTCATTTCATTTACAAAGTGTTTGAGCATATCATCACAAGTAGATCCAAAAACTATATCATCAACATAAATTTGTGCAATCATAATAGCATTTTTCTCATGTTTAATGAACAGTGTTCTGTCTGCTTCTCCTCTTACAAAACCAAAATCAATCATGAAGTTAGTTAGTCTTTCATACCATGCTCTAGGTGCTTGCTTCAAGCCATATATAGCCTTTTTCAGTTTAAAGACATGATCAAGAAAATCAGGGTTTTCAAAGCCTTTTGGTTGTTCAACATAAGCTTCTTCCATAAGAATACCATTTAAAAAAGCAGCTTTAACATCCATTTGGTGCAATTTTATATCAATATAGCATGCAATGGCAAGTAAAAGCCTAATGGATTCAATTCTAACAACAGGAGCAAATGTTTCATCAAAGTCTACACTTTCTACATGTGTATACCCTTGAGCAACCAACCTAGCGTTATTTCTAATTATGTTTCCCATCTCATCAGTCTTGTTTTTGAAAATCCATTTAGTCCCTATAACATTAACATGGTCTGGTCTAGGAACTAATGTCCAAACATCATTCCTAACAAATTGATTTAGTTCTTCATGCATAGCTTCAATCCAATTCTCATCATCTAATGCTTCTTTAACAGTTTTAGGTTCAATCTCAGAGTGATAGCATTCATGATTTACTTTACTACACATGCATGACATACATATAGATCTTACCATATCCTTTGAATTCATACCCATTCTTCTTCTACTTTGAACACTTGTAGACTGTTCACCAATGATTTGATCTTGTGGGTGATATTTCTGAATCCTTATGGAGGGAGTTTTCTGGAGATTATACAGATTTTCAAGATCTGTATTATCAGATGTTTCCTCTGGTGTGTCATCATTCTTCTCAACATTCTGAACCTGTTCAACATTTTCAGTATTGATTGGAACATCAATCAAATCTGATATGTTTTCCTCTTCAATGCTTTTACCTGTAATACTTGTATCATCATCAAAAACAACATTTACAGATTCTTATACAGTATCAGTCCTAAAGTTGTAAATTCTATAGGCTTTGCTATTTCTTGAATAGCCAAGAAAGAACCCTTTATCACTCTTTGAATCGAACTTATGTAACTGATCCCTGTCATTCAAGATGTAGCATACACAACCAAAAACATAGAAATATTTAAGGTTAGGCTTTTTATTGTTCAGAATTTCATATGGAGTTCTAGTAGAATCTGTTCTAATATAAAATCTATTAGCAATATGACAAGAAGTATTAAGAGCTTCTGCCCAAAATCTTTTGGATAAATTCTTAGAACATAACATGACTCTAGCCATTTCTTGAAGTTCTGCTATGTCATTTTGTTGAGGAGTTTTAGGTGATGAAAACTCTTGTATAATACCTTTTGATTCACAAAACTCAGTAAAAGAACTATTTTCAAATTCTCTTCCATGATCAGACCTAATTCTGCATACTTTAGAATTGAAAACATTCTTGAATCTTTTGTACAGAATTTTGAAAATGGAAAAAGTTTCAGATTTATCTTTTAAGAATTCAATCCATGTGAATCTGGAATAGTCATCAACCACAACTAGAGAATACCTTTTACCTCCAATACTTTCTGTTTCCATAGGACCCATAAGATCCATGTGCAGTAATTCGAAGCAATGTTTGGTTGAGCAATGTCCCAACATTTTGTGAGACACCTTGACCTGTTTGCCTTTTTGACAATGTCCACAAACATTTTTGTCTGAAAATTTCAGATCTGATAAACCTGTAACAGCTTTCAATCTAACAAGTTTATCAAGTTGTCTGTAATTAGCATGTCCAAGTTTGTGATGCCATAATACACTATCATCAACTTTAGCCTTATTACAAGTATGTTTAGATTCAATGAGATAACAAATATCAGCAAATCTGTTTCCCGTCATGATACATTCAGAATCATTGTCTAACACATAACATGAGTTCTTGTCAAATTTAACATGCAAATCATCATCACATAATTGACTAATATTTATAAGATTGACCAGTAATCCATCAACATGCAGAACATTGGATAACTTAGGAAAACCAGGAACATTTAATGTCCCTTTACCAATGATTTTTCCTTTAGATCCACCACCATATGTGACATTACCACCATTATAAACAGTATAATCAGAAAGATAATCAATTTGACATGTCATGTGTTTAGAACAACCACTATCAAAGTACCATAATCCAGGAATACATGCTTTTAGAGACATATGAACAACATTACAAGATGTATTTTCTTTTGGTGTCCATACAGAATGTGATCTTGAATGTTGAGTCATTTCAGGCAATACAGAAGTTTTCAGATGATTTTTCTTCTTCAAACATTGAGGACTTTTATGACCCTTTTTGAAACAGTAATGACAAATCACATCTTTTATATTGACTTGAGACTTAGCAGGAACACTAGGATTGTAATTCACTTCAGCTTTTACAAATACAGTAGGTTTCTTAAGTTCAGAATTCTTAGAATTTTTACCTTGGTAGCCAATACCTTTTCTTCTTGAGTTGTTGGTCATAAGAGAGTCTTCCAGTTTGTTCTTTCCTTCAGAAAATCTTATTAAGCTTAGTGAGGCTTCCTTCAATCTATCTTCAAGTTTAGATATCTCAATATCTTTCCTTGTTAGAATACCTTCAAGCTTGGTAATTGATTCTCTTAAATCAGAATTTTCAAAATTCAGAGACTTAATTATATGATTAAGTTTCTCAGTTTCAGAAGATATCTTGAAAACTTTTTCATTTGTTAAAGGTTTTTATAAGAATATTTCTTAAAATCAAGAATAGACACTTGTAGTCTTTCTTTGAGTTTAGAAATTTCTTTATCCTTCTTTGTTAAAAGACTTTCTAGTTTGAAAACAGTGTTAGACAAGTCTTGAATATTAGCATCTCTTCTGGATAAACCTGCTTTACTTGATGTACATGTCTCTGAAACAGAACTTGTGAAATAGTTAAATTCTAGAGCATTATTATTCAGTGATTTCCCAAATGATGGCTCATTTGTCCTCACATTGTAATAATCATCCAGATCATCATCAAGAGTATCATCATACATAATTCTAGCAGAGAAAACTTTTTCAATGTCTTTTTCAGGATCATGATCAACATCAGACTCATCACTTAAAGTAGCACTGAAATTAAGTTTCTTTTTTAGAATGGTGTTGGCACATTCATTAGCATAATGACCATATCCAGAACATGCATCACATTTAACATTCTTCCTATAATCCTGGTCAGATCTAAACATGTTTCCTCTTTCTAATTGTCTAGAAGGATTAAAAGTGTTCTTCCTGACAGTCAATTGTTGAGTATTATTTATCTGCACTTTAGGTTGAATGTTATCTTTGAATTTCTTATTCTTCATGAGTGTCTTAAACTGTTTAGTAATAAATGCCATGTAATCAGGATTATTAAGATATTCCTCAATATCATCTTCATCATAATCAATTTAAGTAACATAAGGTAACTTTCCAGAACCTGATGATGCAGATGATGAGGCATCACCTTTGAAAACAAGCACTTCCTTTTCATTATCAGTCTTTTCAAAAATGTTCATTTCATAGGTTTTCAAAATACCAATCAATTCATTTTGACTTAACACATCTGTATCCTTAGCTTCTTCTATATCACATATCTTAGGTTCAAAACGTTTAGGAACTGATCTAAGAATTTTATGTACTAGCCTTGTATTGGATATTGGATCTCCAAGAGAATGAGCTTCATTTGAAATCTCAGTCAGCTTTTCATTGTAAGATGAAATGGTTTCATCTTCTTTCATCCTCAGATTCTCGAACTTGGTTCCAAGCATACGAAGTCTGGTTCTTCGTATACTAACCGATCCTTCACAATGCTCTTGCAGTCGATCCCATGCATCCTTTGAAGAAATGCAATTTGATATGATTTTGAACATTGAGGCAGCAGTAGAGGTGAAGATTGCATTCAACGCCTTTGAATTGTAACTTGCAGTTGTGATTTCTTCAGTAGTCCAGTCGAGCTCTCTCTTGATCCGAGCTTCATTATCTTCATCCGTCGTGGTTCTTGGTTGAGTCCAACCAGCAAGAACACTCATCCAGGGCGTTCATCAATGTATTTGATGTACATTCTCATCTTTGGTTTCCAGAGGGCATAATTCGTGCCATCTAGAATCGGAGGCTTTAGTGCGGGTGAAAGTGGATACTCCATTTCAGATTTACACACTCTAAGCAAGATCTCTACTTAGTGTATCAAGTAGTTGGCTCTTATACCAACTGAAAGTGTGTGTGCGTGCGAAATCAGAGATGTTGTCTGTCGTGTTGGCACTGTCCAGACAACACTATGCAGCGGAAATTAAAATGCACGTAATGACAATAGAAGTATTCAAAATTTGCATAGATTTTAAAATAATCTATGTTGTTCACTATATTAAAAATATGTGAAACGAGTACAACCTCTTTGAGATGTATAATAACACTACGAAAGTATAAGTGATTTACTAAGTTCTATGAAACTATCTCCCCCATAGATCTGTACACACAACCTAGTAAATAAGACTATGATCTAACACACTACTATTCGGGTTTACAATAGTATGAAGATCTACAAGAAGAAACAAAGATTTTCCTAACTAGAAGCGTATATATCGTTCAATAAAGTAGTGATCGATTTCAACTTTTCTTCTTGTATATCTTGTGTTGAGGCAGCTTCTGTATTTATAGGCATCAAGGACGAACTGCCATCAACTCCCATGATCATCACAGTCGTGAGATCATGCGGTAAGTAACTTCTCTCCACCACTCCTAGAATGTAGGGACTTGTTATACCATGTCTAATAACTTCTCACTCCCACACAATGGCATGACTTGGTGTTGCCCACGTCTTCTAACTGCTTTGGGGACATCATTAGACAACAAGCGTAAGATAAGAGTTAGTGAGAAAAGGAAGGGCAAATTCTGATGTTGTCATAAGTGTTGGGAACATTAAACACAACACTCGGCTGTTAGTGTTGGATCATTAAACAAAACACTTATCTCAACTTCAACAATATTATTGATTATTTTCTATTAATACATTATTGAATTAATATTAATAATTATTGATTACACTATTATTGATTATTGTTTGTGATATTACCGATTATGTGGAACTATTTATTATTGCTTAATACATTACGATTATTGTTGATGGTATAACAAATTACTGTTTATGGTATTATTGATAATTATTTTTGGTATTACTGAATATAATTAGATTTGTGAAATTATTTGTTATTTGTATAAGATATTACTGATTAATGTTCATGGTATTACGATATTATTGATTATTGTTTATGATATTACTAGTTATTACTTATTGTATTACCGATTATAATAAAATCATACCTATAATAATATTTTGTATCAAAATTTAAAAAAATACACATGAAAAAAATGGAAAAGAAGCACATGAAAATAAAAATAAAAAAGGGAAAGAAAGTAAATGGAAAAAAAATGAAGAAATAAAAAGTGTGGAATAAAAACTGAAAATAGGAAGAAAAATGGAAAAGAAGAGGGGGATGAAAAATAAAAAAGAAAAAAAAATCGAGATTTGTGGCTAATTTTTATATTTTTTTTTTTAAATTATGTTTTTACGTTTTTTTTTTCTAAAAATATGGGTGACTTGGTGGTGAATCGACGGTAACTCGTCAATGACTCGGCTGCAGATTGTAAATATATAAATTATGGTTGATTTTATTATATTTTGTGTAAATTAATAAAAGGATAATATAGTCTTTTAAATGTAATTATTTTTAAAATAATATTTTGAGGTGAACTCATCAAATAAGCGATACAGATAACTGTGGTAAAAAAATAATTTGGGGGTGAACTCATAAAATTAGTTGATGCATATAATCATAGTAAAAAATGATTTAGTGGTGAAATCATTAAATAAGTGAATGTAGATAAAATATAAATTAAAATTGAATTGGTATGTACCGTATGTATCACCCTTCAAAATAAAATAAAGAAACATTATCATAAATCTAAAAAATAGATTAAAAAAAAACGCCACCAAAACAATACGTAAAGTAATGACATTGAATAAGGATCAAAACTAACGCGTACGGGAATTTGGGACAATAAGTGACAAACAACTTACAGAACAGAGCTGCCTCATCCACTTCATTGGATTTGGATGTAACATTTAACAAAAAATAATAATACAAACTCAACAATTAAAAAAAAAAAGTAAATTAAAAAATAAACAAAAAGTGAGATGTATCAACGTATTAACCGATGTACTAGAGAATAGAGAATGTTCGATTAACCTGGTCATCATGATCAATTCAATGGTGGAGTCACTTGAATTGTGAGATTCATAGGTCCATCATCCACCGATGTAGACTATTAGCCTAAATCTCACTCGCTTTTGCAATAATTTGACAATCGTCAACGGTGGGTGTCGACCAGTTCCCGATGACTATGAAGACAGCCTTCCCTAAACCAACTTCACAGCCATGTAGATTATTCAGAAATAAATTTAGGGTATGGGAAATATAATTAAGGAAATTATATATTTGTAGTAAACGAGGAGTTAAACACGGTGTCAAAGATGTGAATAATGTCGGTTGGAACTTGATCAAAGATGTCGGTTATAGCCCTGAGACACGAGATATATACTACAGTACCTGCTGGGGTGCTGGGGAAGATGGTGGGGGAATTGAGTTATGGATAAGTGCCCGCTGGGGGAGATGGTGGGGGAATTGAGTTATGGATAAGTGTGAGTTTTATGGGAACTTGATCAAAGATGTCGGTTATAGTCCTGAGACACGAGATATATACTAGTACCTGAAAGAGAGAGGTATGGACAATGGTTGGGGAAAGGTCTCATATAAACATCATAAGCTGGGGAAAGGTCTCATATAAACATCATAAGTAGCAGCAAACCCAATCATCCAAACCTTATTTTCCTTGTTACCCTCTCTCCTATAAACATCATAACTAGCACTCCCAATCATCCAAACCTTATTTTCCTTGTTACCCTCTCTCCTCAATGTTGCCAGTAACTCCCCTTATCCTTGTTGCTCCGTAAGCTACTTCAAATTACTCAAATCAAGAATAATCCTTTCACGCACACTTCTACTCTCAATTGCCTCGCTCAATTCCTTAACCCTATCCAACAGTCACGTTCTATGTTGAAATAACTGTCACGTTCTTCAGAGTCATATCTTTTAAGTCCTGTTTCTTTATCAACAGTCGTTTAGTCTCAAAAGAAATAGGACTTAAAAGAGAAATAAGACTTAAAAGATATGACTCTGAAGAACGTGACAGTTATTTCAACAGAGAAAGGGGTTATTTTGGATAGAGTTAAGGAATTGAGCAAGGCAATTGAGAGTAGAAATGTGCGTGAAAGGATTATTCTTGATTTGGGTAATTTGAAGTGACTTACGGAGCAACAAGGATAAGGGGAGCTTGTTGTGGCGGAAATATCCAAGTTACCAGCAACATTCAGGAGAGATACTGTCCCCTACTCGAGCAGCCTCGACCCATTCCACGAAGAAACGTAGTAGCCACAGGATGCATGGGTGAGCCTATTCAATGAATTCGTGCATGAACTACACTATCAGCCAACCAACAATGCTTGATAATGATTTCACCCGCGTCTCCAAGTTGAAGGGCAGTAGAGGCGATGCGTTTGAACCTCCATTGTTCACCTGATTTCAGATTCCTAGATTGAACAGTTTTTTCATAATTTATTATAGCTTTTATTGCTAGTTCGTATTTAGGGGTGTACAATTTTTCATGGTATCCGGGCATTTTTCGATGGTATCCCGGCCTAATTTTGACTTGTGAACTTATGACTTTTATTGCCCGATTTCTGCAACTTTGATCATGACCCAATTTATGTTCATAAATTTGAATGTTAATTGAATTTGCATGCTATATGGCAAATCTTAAGTGACACGTATATATTTATAAATTGAATGATAATCTAATTTTGATATAATAATTTTTATAATTATCTCTAATTTTAAAATTTGAATTGACTTTCAAATTCAGAAAAGGATTAAATATGTTAAGTTTTTTGCTTCTCAAAGAATTTATAGTAGTGTGCAAATTATATGATTATATTCATCTTACTAAATTATATGAATTTTGAATATAATATTTGAACGCTTTATTTCTTCATACTATATGGAAGAATCGGTTATGCTGTAAAAATCATGTTAAGAATTAAATTATTGTGTAAATTTTAATAATTATAATTTATTAACGCAAAAACTTTTGTGCAAATAGTTTATGTGTAATTATGTGTAAATTGTATATTTGTTTTCCTTATTTGCTTTATTTGCACATAATTACACATAAGCTATTTTCACATTAGTCATTCTCCACAATTTGCACCTAATGTAATTCAAAAACAAAAAAAAAAATAGGTGTAAAATGCCCAATTAAAGTTTTTTGGGTTATATATCCGCTCCATATTATTTTATGGGTACCCACTCATATATATATTAATTGAAGTGGGTACCCAATAAATAATATGGAGCGGATATATAACCCAAAAAACCTTTGGGCACACCTAATTCCTTAGGTGCAAATTGTGGGGAATGACTAATGTGAAAATAGCTTATGTGTAATTATGTGCAAATAAAGCAAATAAGGAAAACAAATATACAATTTACACATAATTACACATAAACTATTTGCACAAAAGTTTTTGCGAATTACAATTATTCGAGTTTAATTCTCTCCTTTCAGTTTTCCCCAACCCAACCACTCTCGCCGAATGCAATCCAATTCAGTGCAATTTTTCGATCGGATGGACCGCTACCACTGGTACGAGACAGATCGGTCACCATCTTCGTGTTTTATGTTGCCGCTACTTGTTGCAAGGCCGCCATTCGTGCCGCCCTTTGTTTGCAGCACCTCTTCGGAAGCAGCCGCGTTCGTCGCCTACCACCGCATGAGAATGGATCCTGCATAGCCACTGCTACTTTGTGTAGTGTCATCGTTCTCTGCCGGCCTTTGTGTGCGGAATGCGCCGTCTCCGTCCACCTGTAGCAGCGCTGCCACCGCCTGAAGCAGTGCCCCGCTAGTGTCTTGTCCGCTGCCATCCGCCGTTGGTAAGAAAACCTAATTTAGAAAGGTAAGTTTCTCTCTACATTCAGTCTCATTAATTCCATTCTTTCTCTGTAGCATATTGAACTCATGGAGTATAGCTCTACCTTTCTTTACTTTTTTATTTTCTTTGTAGGTAGGTGAAGATGTAAACATATTAATTATGATTCCTCTCTTTTGAATTAGTGCACAAAAGAAAACTGCATATTAATTACAGTTTTCTTTTTGTTTAGATGAGTATGGGGCTTTGCACTAAAAATGTGTGCTCCTGTTGAAACATTGTTCTGGTTCTAACTTGTGGGTACTGCTTGTACCTCAAGTGTTCTGAATAAAAATCTCATTTTCCTGATAAAAAAAAAAATTACAGTTTTCTTTTGGGTGGTTGCAGATAATAAGAAACATAATTAATGGAAGTTTATTCATTAGTTGGCTTCGAGATCCCTCTCTTTTGAATTAGTGGATGTTGTATGTTTTATGTACTATAACTTCAGTTTCTATTGTATGCTTTAAGCACTGCATTTCGTTTTCTCCAGTGCAAGTGTTTGGGAATTTCTGATGCCAGTTATTCTAATGAAATTTTACTTTTTAAAAAAATCAATTTGTGTGTTTCTTGATTTTTTGTATGGTACTGTCAAGTTTAATAACATAATACTGTTAAGTGTGATAGTGTAGTACTATCTCATATGAATTGTTATACTATTATATATTTAATAGAGGTAGAGAGAAGAATTTAAGAGCTTCTATTTTTAAATTTTTTGGAACTTCTAATTTGCATAAGAATTACAGTTAGGGCTTTTCATAGACATTAATGTGTGATAATGTCTTGTTTTTTGTATGATATTGTCTTGTTTTGTTGTATGATACTGTCATTAATATATTGTTATATTTTAATATGTGTTAATGTCTTTGATATTTTGTTTGTTATTTGTTCAAATTGTCATGTGTAATTGCATGATATTGTTAAGTGTAATTGCGTAATACTGTTAAGTAATGTTGTTATACTCTATACTTTTAAAGTGTGATACTAATAAAAGAAGGTTCAACCGTGATGGAAAAAAATGTGAAAGAGGAATAAGATGATGACAAAGTAGAATGTGGTTAGAGAAAAAGAAAATAAAATTTAGTTTTTCACTTTGTATTACTAGCAAGTGCAATAATGTAATACTGTCAAGTGTAATAGTGTAATGTTGTATACATAAAAATTGTGATACTGTGTTAGTATTTTGTATGTTAAATTATTTGAATTTTAAATTAAAAAAAGTGGTGAAATGTTCGTTAGAGTTACACTTAAATAATTTGTAATAAAATTATGTGAATTTTAAATGAAAAAAAAATGATGAAATATTCATTAGAGTGTATGATAATATATTAAATGATTAATAATACTTACATAATTTGGAATTAAATTAGTGATAATGACATTAAATAATTAATAATACTTAAATAATTTAGAATTAAATTATGTGAATTTTAAACTAAAAAAAATGATGAAATTGAAAAAAATATGAAATGTAATGGTTGGGGATTGAACCCATGTATTTTGAGTAAAAGAAATATTTTTTTCAACTGCAGGACCAATTACATATAATTTAAGGATAATTGATATTTGTACTGTATATTCATGTTCCCAGGGACCCACCCAAACCGGGTTGACCCGCATTAACAGGGTTGACCCGTGAATTTATTGAATTGGAGTATGTTTTAGAATGTTTTACACCTAATTACACCTAACCTATTTTCACACAAGTCATCCCCTTTTTGTGCAAATAGTTTATGTGTAATTATGTGTAAATTGTAGTATATTTGTTTTCCTTATTTGCTTGATTTGCACATAATTACACATAAGCTATTTTCATATAAGTCATTCCCTTATAATAAATTTTTATCATAGATTAATATTATAATAAATTCAAAATATCAAAAGATATTAATAGTGAAGGCAAACCTAACATATCACATTTGTATTCATTGAAGGCTCTATTCATTTAGAAATTTATATCACATTTGTTTATCATAAACAAATAGTAGCACATTTGGGCTGCCAAATACTTCGAGCCTTTTCTAGTTAGCTTTAAGGATTATAGCAACGCATAAACAAAAGGATACAATGTGAATATCTTCAATCTGAATTTCAGCTAATGAGCATTGATCACAACCCTAGTAGTCGAGAAAAGAAATGGTGAAGTCAAAAGGTTACAAACAACGGGAAACAGCGATGTTTAGAGAAAGAAATGAACTAGCAACCGAATTATTAGACAAACAGGATTACAAGAAATCAATATCAACATCATTCGTGAGTCTACCTGACATTCTCCAATGAAAATAAACTTCACCTCAAGAATCCGACAGTCATCAACAATCATCATTGGGATCTGAAGATTACAATGTATTTAGATGAACCTAAGACTAGAACATGTATAACAGTTGCAGGAGAGATAAAACATGTGATTCAAAAAATCTGCATTGATCAACATGATAAAGCTGCAGTTTGAGACACTAGAACCTAATGAAACAATATGAAATTCATCTTTGGTTGATTCGTGGATCACCTTAATTCACCACCTGTAATCAGAGGTGTTATGATTTTTAATTTTTCTAATAAAAATGGACTAATTTTCTAATGGATGTGATTTAAGGATATCATTCAGTAAGTAGCAACCAATAGCAGCATAAGGATTTATGACTACATATTGAATAATCCATATTTCCAATTGAGATGCTCACCCAGTGTCTCATTTTCTAAATTTAAGGATACACTTGGTTCAATACACTTTTCAATGGGAATGGAATGAGAATAAAAGATAATCAATTTGCCTTCATCATACTTCATTGTCATTCCACATCTTCTAGAAGTCATACACAATGATTTCGAGACTAAATGAAGACCCACTTAAAGACAGAAACACTGGTTTTCTGTAACCGGTTTGTTTGTTTATGTATTATTATTAGAGAAAAAAACTAACATTGTAATCATCATCATCCTTATTCTCATGTATTCACTATTCAATTATTCTCATTTCCAAGCTCCCCTGTGTATTTCAATCCCTCTAAAACTTAGTAACCTACCCTCTAATTCAGAAGAAAATGATTAGCATAAGTATTTCCAATTGCATAACTATTTGTCAGAATTCACCATGAGAGGGCATTGAATTGAAATTAGATTACCTTCAATACTCCATCCTCGACCACGAGGAGTAGCAGAGAGCATGGAAGTGAGCAGGGCAGAGGCTGTTGCAGAGTGGTACGGCAACATAGACACTACGCTAACGCTGCGCATTTCCACAGGAGACCTAATTCATACAACAAATTAACACACATAGATACAAGGAAATCAGAAGTCGTCATAGGAAAGCTTAAGTAGAAAAACCTAAAAATGCGAGCGGAGATCGGTTTTTGAGAAGAGACTCGAAAGGGAGAAGGAGCCGCCCTAGGCCTAACGCCGGCGGAGAGTCTTGCGGTGGCGCTTCGAGCGGCGGAGCGCAAAAGAGATCTGGCGGCAACGGCGGGCATGGCGTATGGTTAGAATGCGGCCATGAGAGGGGTAGGGCTTTGCTTGGGTTTCAGCCCAAGGTTTGGATTATGAATTTGTGATATGATGAAATTGTTGCACCAATTTTCGCTTTCGGAATTAATTTTTTTTGTGAACTTCCTGAATTTGGAAAAATGGATTATTTTTTCAATAATAAAAAATTCTTTTTTTAAAAAAAAAAATTGCATTCCACAAACCCAAATCTCGATTTTTTACACTCCCAGTCCCAGTCTCCTAGTTCTTCGATTTGACCATTCACGGATTACTATTCTTTCAATTTTATCCTTATAAACACTTAAACTTAATATTCAAATAAGATATAGTAGTGAAATATAAGTGGATTTATCCAACATTAATGTTTGCAGTTGATCAAATATAGATTTAATAAATATATTGAGATATCTATAATTAAGTTCGGACATCTTAATTGATCTAAATTGAATTGTAAATAATGTATTTTATTATTATTTAACATGCATACAATTAAGTATATTTTGGTGTGTTATGTAAAAAAAATCATTTTAAACTTGAATAAACATTCATCTAGAATCTGATTTTTATATATTTAAAAATTCGCAAAAATCTACTCAAATGAAAAGCTAGAATTTTTCACGTCAAAATCAACTTTTAAAAGTGAGAAATTCTAAAAAAAAAAAAAAATTACTATGAGACCTTCGTGCTACTGTGGATCAACTGCACCGATTTAATGAGAGCTGTTCTATTAAAAAAAATTACCTCCGTCCCCCTATAAGTTTCACGTTGTTTTTTTGACACAAAGATTAAGAAAAGTGATTAAATAATAGATAGAGTACTGGTTGAGAGATAGAGAGAAAAAAAAAGATATAAAGTGAAGTGTAAGAAAAAATACTTACCAAAAAAAGTATGGGAAGCTTATAGGCAAACGAACAAAAATGGTAAAATGAGAAACTTATAGGCAGACGGAGGGAGTATTGTTTAATGAAATAGATTTTCACAAGAATTTGAAATTATTTTTGTAACAATGAATAAATTTGATTTAAAATATTACAACCTTTAATTTGATAATTGTATGGCACATATGAATATAATTTTATTTTGGTAAAGTCTAGTATACACTCGAGTGCATGTTGTGCACCCTAGTCCATGTGCACTTTTCAATTTACTAACTTACACTTTTTAGTAAATGGTGTTGCACTTTTCAATTATTACTAAAAATATTATTATACAGTTTAATAATTGAAAAGTGCAACACCATTTACCAAAAAGTGTAAGTCAGTAAACTGAAAAGTACAACACAACATGAACTAGGGTGCACAACATGCACTCGAGTCCATAGCAGACCAACCCATTTATTTTTTTCTAAAACATGCACTTTACTTTCTTTTCTTTTCTTTTATGTGATTATGGCATTTTATATTCATCAAACATACCATTAGTCCAGAGAGAATATCACAAATACCATATTGTAAATCCCATTTATTTTTTTCTAAAACATGCACTTTACTTTCTTTTCTTTTCTTTTTTGTGATTATGGCATTTTATATTCATCAAACATACCATTAGTCTAGAGAGAATATCACAAATACCATATTGTAAATTCTGCCAAGTCTACAAAAGATCTTTTTTAACTTTTTATTTTTTATCAATTTAGGTTTAGTATCTTTTTATTTTTTATCAATTTAGGTTTAGTATCAATTTTACAAGAGCCTCTTCATTAGTCAGTGAACTGAATGAAGCTATAAGGGCATGATTGGTATGATGGAATAAATTTGAGGCTGAATGGAATGAAGGTTTGAATGAAATGAGATTTGAATGACCATTCACATGATTGGTATTGATTAAGAATGGAAAAACAATTCCTTGATTGATTCCATTCTCATGATTGGTATAATAAAATGAAATGCAAAATAATGTATATATTTTATCTTAAATGACTAAAATACCCTTCAATATATATTTTATAAAACATATTAAATTAATGAATATGCTATTATTTTAATAACAAAATTTACATAAATAATTGTTTATTTAAACTCGTTGTTCATTCATTAAATATCATTGAATCATTGATCCAACGTATGAAATAATTGCATTGTTCATCTCTACTAATAATATAAATTAATAAATATAAAATAATTAAAATATAAGGAAAGTATCATTTTTATTGCTCATGTATATCCTTTTCTGATTTGAATTAGTCATTAATTAACTAAAAGTAAAAATTATTAAAAATTAAGTAAATTAAATTTAAAAAAAACACGGTTCTTCTTCTATCCCAACTGTAACTCTAACTCTGCGACGTCTTCTCCCACCTTTCTGCCACCGACCTTCATGTTGTCCCCCACTCCCACATTTAATTCAGATTTAAAGATTTTTTTTAAATGAAAATCAGTTTATATCTATAGAGGACATCGATTGTTCAATTAATTTAACAAACATGAACAAGAGTGACGACGTCTTCTCTTTACACATATATAGAAAGAAAAAACAATACAAATTTTATTTTCCTAGCGTTTCTCTCTTGAATTAGGGTTGAAGAATGTTGAATAATAAATGGCGTATTTAATTGTGAATTAGGGTTGGAGAGGTGGGTTAATTGTTGAAAAGGATAATTATGTAAAAATAAAATTGGAGTGATTATTTTAAAAAATAAAATAAAATATAATTCGATTCCACACAGAATGGAATGTGGAAAGACAGGGGGATGGAAAGGAATCAAAATTCTTTATTTTTGGGAATCACTATTCCTTAAGGAATTGAGATTCCGCGTAAAAAAATGTACCAATCGTGAGATTAGGAATGGGCCCATGAATGCTCATTCCATTCCCAGCATATTACCACATACCAATCATGCCCTAAGACCATCTCCAAGGAGAGGCTAATGAGCACTTTCATGTAAACATGCCCAACCGCCAGAAACCGCCGGTTACGGTTAAAAACCGGCGGTTTCGGTTTTAGGTTTTTCCCAACCGAAACCGAACCGGCAAACCGCCGGTTACGGTTACGGTTTGTAACCGCCGGTTCGGCGGTTATTTTATTTATATATTTTTTTTTTTAGCTCGTTTTTTGGATTTTTTGCGCGTTTTCGACTCTTGTTTTTTGTTCGTTTTAACTTATAGTACTTTATAGTTTATAGTTTATACTTTATAGTTTATACTTTATAGTTTATTAGTTTATATAACTTATTAATTATTATTGATGAAATTAATATTATAAAAATTTGAAAGAATAAATAAATTACTTTTAAGTTTTAAGTTAAAATTACAAAAGTATAAATTACAACTTACAAATTACAACTTAAAATTACAACTTACAAATTACAACTTACAACTTAAAATTACAACTTACAAATTACAACTTAAAATTACAACTTACAAATTTAAAAACTTAGTAACTTACAAAATAAATTTATTACAACAAATTGGGGGGGGGGGGGAGGAATTGGACTTGAGCTTAATTTTAAGAATTAAACTTAGAAATTCTAAGTTCAAAATTTTAAAACTAAGTTGCCTACGTATCCAACATGTTGGAATCAAAGTCCACGTAGTTCTCTTACCTCAACTTACCCGTTGACGTTGTTGTTGAATGATCATGGCTCGATTCTTCATTCTTCACTTCCGCCCGTAGAGGTCCATTCCTCGTCTTCTTCATTATCCTCTTCTAACGATTGAGCTCTTTTTTCGGCTCTTACCCAATCATCAAGCAAGCATTGGTTCTCTACGTTTTCAACGGTCATATTTGATCTCGTTGCATCCAAGGTATAACCTCCTACACTAAAAGCTTGCTCAACGGCAACGGTTGAGGCGGGAGCCGATAAAATTTCTCTTGCGAGCATTGACATTGTCGGAAATACAAGTTTCACCGTCGACCAACACTTTAGTATGTCAAAATCTCCTTCCATATTTTCCATTGTCGAATTCATGATATAATTTTCATATTCTTGAGTATATGATGATCGTGATCTTTTATGATTACGTTGATAAATAAGTCTATTTATAGCATCCATATTGGCCAAGTTTGGAACGTTAGTAGCACTATGTGAAGAAGAAGAAGAAGAAGAAGAAGAAGAAGAAGAAGAAGAAGAAGAAGAAGAAGAAGAAGAAGAAGAAGAAGAAGTGGAAGAACCATTTGCATCCATATGCTCCCTAATTAATGCTAATATAAGTTGTTTAATGCTACTTACGATTTCTTCGGTATCCGGTCGATCAGAAGAACTAATTTCGTCACTAGGATATAAATTTTCATAATACAACTCTAACATGTCATATACACCATCTAACTTATATCTAGGATCAAACACTTTAGCAACTAAAAATATAGGAGGAATTTGATTAAAATATTTCTTCCATTTTTGCAACATAGGTTCAATAGCATCATGTAATAATGGATCATATTTATAACGTGTTAATACTCCAACAATTTTAAGACAATGTTCTATTGCCAAACGAGAAGTAGGTTCGAAAACTTTAGACATAGCAAAAGTAGCATCATTAAAAGTTTCCAAAATCTCAATAATTTTTATGCAGTGATCCCAATCTTCAGGATGTAAACGAAAACCACAATTTTCTTTTGCGAAAAAACCACATAAAGTTTCTTTATACTCAACCGACTCTCTTAACAATTTATAAGTAGAATTCCACCGTTTTGACACATCAAGAGAAAAATTTTTTGGATGCACATTCTTAGTTCTACAAAAAATTTTCCATTTTTTCATCAAACTACTACGCCTCGTCAAGTAAGTAATAGCATCTTTAATAGGAGCGACATATACTTTCAAAGCATTTAAACCATCTTGAACACATAAATTTAAAATATGACACATGCATCTAATATGAAAAAATTTCCCACCAACATACGGTTGACACTCAATTTGAAGTTCTTCGATACTAGCGTTATTAGCACTAGCATTATCAAAACCAATAGAAAAAATTTTATAATTCAAACCGTAATCATTTAAAATATCAACAATTTTTGTTTTAATATTAGCGGCATTATGAATATCATCAAAATCCTTATAAGCAATTAATCTTTTGTTTAAAGTCCAAGAATCATCAATCCAATGACAAGTAATTCCTATATAAGAATGTTTTTGAAAATTATCACTCCAAATATCGGCGCAAATAGAAACTTTACTTGTTAGTGATCTAAATGTGTTGATCAAAGCATATTTATATTCACCAACAACATTAGCAATATCACGAGTAATCGTAGAACGAGAAACTTTTTTCATGCATGGTTGTAGGGAAAGTTGAACCAAATCATTGAAAGCAAAATTTTCCACAAAACTATAAGGAAGATGTTGAACACTTATCATTTTAGCTAACATTTTTCTAAAATATGCTTGATCATATTTAAAAATAGAAGTCGAATTACTTACCTCACCTTGAACTCCACCTCCGGAGGACCCGGTAAATCCTCGTAGTTGTGTTTGACTCGTTTCAATTCCCACTCTATCCGGATGTGTGGAACTCAAATGGAGTCTAGTTCCATATCCTCCTCCCTTTTTAAACTTATATTGCTTTGTACAATAATTACAAAAAACAATAAACTTATCTGTTTCGGCGGTTGGCACTTTTCGAAAGTGACGTGCAAAAATTTCGGACCTCAAAATGGAGTTTTGTTGTGAAGGAACTCCAACTCCTTCCTCCATTGGATTTGGATTTTCGGTTGCACTTTCTTGAGTTGGGCGGCCACCTTCTTCTTCATCGACATCATCATCCGAGCCAAGTACCTCATCAACGATGTTGTCACCAAGAATTCTACGCATATTTTGATCATCCTCTTCGTTGAATAATGGAATGCGTCTTCGAGAAGATGAAGAAGTTCCAATAGCCTTTCCTCTTGAAGAAGACATATTAGTATAATTACTTAATTAGTAAGAAATTAAGAATTAAGAAAGTAAGAAGAAGTGAAATAGAATTTAGTAAAGTAATTAAGTAAATAAAATTATAATTTTTAAGAGATTGAAATTTTTAGTATAGTAAGAAAGTAATTTGAGAATTTAGTAAAGTAAAGTAAGTAAAACTAGAAGTAATTTGAGAATTTAGTAAAGTAAAGTAAGTAAAAGTTAAAACTAGAAGTAATTTGAGAATGAATGTTGAGAAATTTGAGAATGAGAGAGAATAGATTGAGTTTGGTGTGAAAATGGGTTGGAAAATGGGGTATTTATAGAGCAAAATTCGAAAATTAATTAAAAAAAAAAAAAAATTCCGGCAAACCGGCGGTTAACCGCCACGCGTTTCAATCTGGGCCGTCGAAATCCAACGGTCAACAGATCTGGACCGTTGGATTTCTAACGGTCAGAATTTGAATTAAAGTGAACCGGTTCAAACCGGCGGTTAAACCGCTGGTTTTGACCGTTGAATTTTTTTTTTTATTCCGCATTAATCTCGGCCGTTGGATTTCAAACGGTCAACAGATCTGGACCGTTGATTTTCCAACGGTCATAAAATTTGAAATTGCAACCGCCGGTTTCCGGTTAACCGCCGGTTTCCGGTTAACCGCCGGTTGCCGGAAAATTTAATTTTTTTTTTCGAATTTTGTCAATTTGTCCTATAAATACCCCATTTTCCAACTCATTTTTCACACCAAACTCTATCTCTTATTCTCTTATAGTCTTACAAACTTGCTTCTCATTTCCCCAACTTCAAATTTCAATTCAAATGGCAAATGAAGGATCATCAAATCATTCAATTGTAACAAATTTGAATGTCAATCCTACAAACGAAGAGGAAGTCGATCAACCCATTCAACCGCCTCATTCCCCCCCCCCCCCAATTTCCCCCCCAATTTTCATTTTCGAAGATCCCTTGAAAATCACTTTCGTGTACTCAGTCAAAATCCAATTGATGGATCATATCAACTTTGTTGCAACTATTGTGGTAAGCAATATAAATATAAGCGCGGGGGAGGATGCGGAATATACGTGAATCACATGCAAACTAAGCATCCGGACAAATATAATGCCTACATTGAACTATTGAAGATTTGAAGTCAAATGTTTAGTAATTTTATTTTTTAGTTTATGTGTTTTTATTGTTTAGTAATTTTAATTTTTAGTTTGTGTGTTTATGTTTTTATTAAAATGTTTAGTAATTTTAGTTTATTTAAAATTTTAAATGCTTATGTTTACTTCTATTTCTAAATTCTAAATTTCTAATGCTTATGTTTAGTAATTTTTATTCAAATGTTTAAGTTAAATGCTTATATAATTACAAGTTACAACTTACAACAATTTAAGTGAGTAAGTGGTTAGTGACTTAGTATAGTTCATATATAATTACAACTTTCAACAATTTAAAACGAAAAATGATGAGTAAAAAGACAAAATAATCTAACTATAAATTAAAATTACAAAAAATAAAAAAAAATAAAAATAAAATAAACCGAAAACCGGCGGTTTGTACGGTTAACCGGAAAACCGCCGGTTTAACCGAAACCGCCGGTTTTCAATTTCGACAACCGAAACCGAACCGTGAAAACACGGTTGCGGTTCAGTTTTATAACCGAAACCGCCGGTTTTCGCGGTTCGTCAGTTTTCCGGTTATAAACCGCACGTGTCTACTTTCATGGCAAATATGGTGTAAGTCATCTCTAAAGTGGTGGCTATTTGTCACAAATGAATAGTGTGTGGCAAATTTGCCTCTACACTATTCATTGTGGCAAATATATATATATATATATATATTTTGATTTAGTTTTTAATTTTAATTAATAGTTATTAAGATTTTAAAATTAAAAGTATACAATTTAATTTTAAGACAATATGATTACCAAAACATAATAGGAAATAAAATATAATTGAGTGTTTGTGTGAAATCAATTTGTGTTTTTTATTTTGTATTGAATGAATCATTTTGTTGCTTAATTTATTTAATTTAAATTTAATGGTAATAAAATTCAATATTTGATTATAAATAAATATTTGATAAAATGGAATATAAAAAAGATAAAATTAAGAATATTCTCATTGAATTAAAATTTGAGTTGAATGGTTAGAGATGATTTTACTATTCGACTAAAATTTGATGACAAATTGAAGGTTTTAGTGACAAATTTGCCACCAGCGTTGGAGATGCTAAGGGTATAAATTTTACAAGAACCTCTCAGAATAGTCCATTCATTTTTTCAGTGATATGGTTCTCTGTTAAAAATGTAAACTTGTCAAAACTGAGATTTCCTTCTAAAAATAAAAATATTTATATGAGTATCTTTTATTAAAAAGTAGATTCACCAATAACAAATAAATAGGTTGTGTTTGGAGTGGTATTTAATTTGGGAAGACATTTCAAATAAAATGATTTAAAAATACATGAATTTCAAATGACATGATTGTAGTGAAAATTTAAAAAAAAATTCATTTTAACTAAAATAATATGTTAAGTATTTAAAATTCATTCATTTACTTTTTAATCCAAATAAGTGTGGACTTAAAATCCATAGACCTAAATTCATCTATCCAAATGGAGCCTAAAGTTATGTTTGATAGAAAAGACTAATTAGACTAGATTACAATGATAGGCAATTCTTACGTTAGTCACATTTTACAAAGTGACTACGCAGTCACTTTGTCGAATCGTGCCATGTGGCGTCGTAACCGTAAAAACGACCTGCTATCTGTCATACAGGTTTCAGTTATTTTTAGCATTATTTAAATAATATTTTGTTATTTACTATATTACCCTTCTTTTTAAATTTTATTTATATTTTACCTGCACCCACTAATTTAATGAGTGCACCCCCTAATCATATTTTTACTACAATTATCTGCACCCGCTAATTTAATGAATTCACCCCCTAAACATATTTTTACAACAATTATCTGCACCCGCTCATTTAATGAGTTCACCCCCAAATCATTTCTTTTTTACAACAGTTATCTACATCCGCTCATTCTATGAGTTCATCCCCAAATTATTTTTACCACAATTATCTGCACTCGCTCATTTTATGAGTTCACCCCCAAATTATTATTTTACCACGGTTATCTGCACTCGCACATTTTATGAGTGCACCCCAAAATATTTTTTAAAAAATAATCACATTTAAAAGACTATATTATCCTTTTATTATTTTACACAAAATATAATAAAATAAACTCTAAAAAATCAATTCACCACCAAATCACCCATATTTAAAAAAAAGCGTAAAAATATAATTAATAAAAAACTATCGAAATTAGCCACAAATCTCAATTTTTTTCTTTTTAATTTTTCTTCCCCCTCCTCTTTTTCTTTTTTCTTCCCATTTTCATTTTTTTTTTCAATTTTTTTATTTCCTTGTTTTTTTTTCTTTTTCTTTTTAAATTGTCCTGTCTTTCTTTTCCATTTTTTGCATGTGTATTTTTTAAATTTTAATACAAAATAATATTATAGGTATAATTTTATTAAAGTCGATCGGCGGTGCACCTAAATTTTAATTTTAATTTGATGAGTAAAGGACCTGCCGGAAAACCATGCATGTCGGCGGGTGACCCAACCACCACCATGCCCGACCACCCCCTCGACGACGACGGCGGCGCTTCGGTCTCGGTCGCTGAAGCCCGAGACCCCTCCTCGAATCGCAATCGCGATTCTTCACTTCCAAAACAATCGACATAATCTTCCATCTCGGCTAGACATGGGCAACGGTTACAAACCGCCAGTTTCGGTTAGAAACCGGCAGTTACGGTTTGGGGTTTCGGCGAACCGTAACCGAACCGCGAACCGCCGGTTACGGTTACGGTTTTCAAACCGGCGGTTTGGCGGTTTAGGATTTTTTTTTTTTTAAATATTATCTCCGTTTTCGCTCGTTTTCACTCCGTTTTCGTTCATTTTTTATTCGTTTTAACTCATTTTTTAGAAAATACATTACTAGAATTGAATAAAAATTATATAACTTAAATTTATACATTAAAAATAGAAGAATTGTGTATTAAAAAAATTATTATTAATTTTTTTTTTAATAAAAAACCGCCAAACCGCCGGTTAACCGCCAAAACCGGCCAAACCGGCGGTTTGCGGTTTGTCAAAATGCCGAACCGTAATCGAACCGCCATTTTTCGGTTACGGTTCGGTTTGTAAACCGTAACCGGCGGTTTGGCCGGTTTGGCGGTTCGGTTTTGCGCGTGTCTAATCTCGGCCACGATCCATGGCGGCCAAAATCCTCTCCTCATTTCGACCACCGATGCGACTGCTTCGATCAATCTCCCTTGCGTTCGCGATCCAAGAGCTTCTCCTACATCAACGACACTCGCCTGCAACACTCGGATCGACGCTGCCTCTCTCTCGTCGCGATCCAGGAGCTTCTCCTACATCAACGGCGCTCGCCTGCAACACTCGGCAATGACTCGGTTGTAGATTGTAAATGTATAAATTAAGGTTGATTTTATTATATTTTGTGTTAATTAATAAAAAAATAATATAGTCTTTTAAATGTAATTATTTTTAAAAAAATATTTTGGGGTGAACTCATAAAATGAGCGGGTGCAGATAATTGTGGTATAAAAATAATTTGGGGTGAACTCATAAAATGAGCGGGTGCAGATAACTTTGGTAAAAATATAATTTTGGAGTGAACTCATAAAATGAGCGGGTGTAGATAACCGTTGTAAAAAAGAAATGATTTGGGGGTGAACTCATAAAATGAATGGGTGCAGATAACTATGGTAAAATATGATTTGGGTGAACTCATAAAATGAATGGGTGCAGATAACTATGGTAAAAAATGATTTGGGGTGAACTCATAAAATTAGCGGGTGTAGGTAATTGTTGTAATAAATTATTTTATTGTATAAGGATAAAAATGTAAATTAACAATAATATATTTTAATTAATTTAATTTAATAGAAAATACAAATTTATGACACATTACGACAATACATATCGTAAAATTTACAAAAGGTAACAAGTCATCAAATCTAAACCTTTAGATTAAATTTTTAATGGCTTAGATTAACTGACTACGGTAGTCATTACGACACGTTACGACACCCTGACTACATATAGAAGGTCCTACAATGATATCTAAACTTTACAGATTTTAAAGTATAATCTACCTTTAATCTAAGTAGGGACCTTCTATATGTAGTCAGGTGTCGTAACATGTCGTAATGACTACCGTAGTCAGTTAATCTAAGCCATTAAAAATCTAATCTAAAGATTTAAATTTGATGATCTGTTATCTTTTGTAAATTTTACGATATGTATTGTCGTAATGTATCGTAATGTGTGATAAATTTGTATTTTTTATTAAATTAAATTAATTAAAATACATTATTGTAAATTTACATTTTTATCCCTATACAATAAAATAATTTATTATATTTTTGTTAATGTATTTAAAATATGTAATGTTAAAATTTCATATTTACCCTTATGATATTAATAAAATTAATAACAAAAAATAAATCAAATCAATTTATTAACAATAAAACAAGCCAAATCAGTGAGAAAAACTCATTTTTGCTTCAAAGCTCCTAATGGCGATTGAGAGCTTCAAATTAAATCAATTTGGGGAGAAATAAGTCATTCTCAAACATCTTAAAAATTGTGTCGACTAATTGGAATTGGGGAAGAAAAAAGGTGATACTTGGGTACACTCGCATGTACTGTACCCCTAATTTTAATTTTAATTATTTATTTATATTTTATCTGCACCCATTAATTTAATGAGTTCACCCCCAAATTATATTTTTACAGCAGTTATCTACACACTCATTTTATGAGTTCACCCCACATCATTTTTTAACAATTATATACACCCGCTAATTTTATGAGTTCACCTAAAATCATTTTTTACCATAGTTATCTGCACCCATTCATTTTATGAGTTCACCCCCAAATCATTTCTTTTTTACAACGGTTGTCTACACCCGCTCATTTTATGAGTTCACCCCAAAATTATTTTTTTACCAAAATTTTCTGCACCTGCTCATTTTATGAGTTCACCCCCAAATTATTTTTATACCACAGTTATCTGCACCCGCTCATTTTATGAGTTCACCCCAAAATATTTTTTTAAAAATAATTATATTTAAAAGACCATATTATTTTTTTATTAATTAACACAAAATATAATAAAATCAACCATAATTTATACATTTACAATCTACAGCCGAGTCATTGCTGAATTACCGTCGATTCACCACCAAATCACTCATATTTTTAGAAAAAAAATCGTAAAAACATAATTAAAAAAACTATCGAGATTAGGCACAAATTTCGAATTTTTTTCTTTTTAATTTTTCTTCCCATTTTCAATTTTTTTTCCAAACTTTTTATTTAAAAATGGAGCATACACATGCAAAAAATGGAAAAGAAAGACAGACAAATTTAAAAAGGAAAAGAAAAGGAAAAAAAAACAAGAAAATAAAAAATTTGGAAAAAAAATTGAAAATGGGAAGAAAAAAGAAAAAAAGGAAGGGGAAGAAAAATTAAAAAGAAAAAAAATCGAGATTTGCTAATTTCAATAGTTTTTTATTAATTATATTTTTACCTTTTTTTTTTAAATATGGGTGATTTGGTGGTGAATTGATTTTTAGAGTTTATTTTATTATATTTTGTGTAAATTAATAAAAGGATAATATAGTCTTTTAAATGTGATTATTTTTTAAAAAATATTTTAGAGTGCACTCATAAAATGTGTGAGTGCAGATAACCGTGGTAAAACAATAATTTGGGGGTGAACTCATAAAATAAGCGAGTGCAGATAATTGTGGTAAAAAATAATTTGGGGATGAATTCATAGAATGAGCGGGTGTAGATAACTGTTGTAAAAAAGAAATTATTTGGGGGTGAACTCATTAAATGAGCGAGTGCAGATAACTATAGTAAAAACATGATTAGGGGGTGAATTCATTAAATTAGCGGGTGCAGATAATTGTAGTAAAAATATGATTAGGGGGTGCACTCATTAAATTAGTGGGTGCAGGTAAAATATAAATAAAATTTAAAAAGAAAGGGTAGAACAATTTTAAATAAAAGAAGGGTAATATAATAAATAACAAAATACAATTTAAAAAATGATATAAATAACTTAAACTTGTATAACAGGTAGCAGGTCGTTACGACGTTTACGACGCCACGTGGCACGATTCAATAAAGTGACTATATAGTCAATTCGTAAAATGTGACTGCCGTAAAAATTGCCCATCTAAATTATCAAACAAACTATAAGAGTTGAGATGGAGTTAATTTAGATTTAATCTAAATTATCAAACATAACATAAATAAACATGTTCTCCAACCATTCAAGAACATAAACTGGCAAGTTGTCTTATTAGTACTAAACTGGCATAAATAAACACTAACCATTACCAAGCATATACATGAATTTATCGAGCTCTCCTTCATTTACTGTTCACATTATTGAACAAAGCTTTCCAGAAAAGAAGAAATAGAGAGAAATGCTTCAACTCACACGAATGGACTTAAAATTTTACAATCTTCGTCTCATACAAGTTAGGGATTTAAAATCTCACACTCAATCCACACCTAAAATTACTTATAACCCTATTACTACTCACTTTATACAATCTACTTTATACACTTTAAAATAATTCACTCACTAATTGATTTGACATAAGTAAAATCACACCCAATCAAAATCTCAAAACAAACACACGTATTTATTTTTAATCAAGGGTTTCAAATCCCATGATTTTAAAGTCATGACTTCCCCGCACACCTAAATCTCAAAAGAAACATACCCTGTTGAAGCGAATCTCAGTAACAAGTAGCACAGAAACTTTCCAGTCATTATTAGTTCAATGAGGGCAGTCGAATGAAAGTCAAGCAAAGACAAAGTAGCTATCATGACTATAGTCTGAAGAACCAAATACTTTCAGAGGCTTATATGTATTCAACTTAAACAAAGGAGACAAACTGGAAAATATTCAAGCCAAATTTCAGCCAATGAGTATAAATCACAAACATAAATGGAGCAAAGAAAAGAAAAGACTGAAGTCAAATGGTAATGTAAGAATGAATTCTAATATCAGCACAGTTCTTTGCCACCACAAGGCAAATTTTAATGCAATAAAAAAGAATTAAGTATTTCATAGTGATGATGTAGTAACAGCTTTATTATTTTCTGCTCTCGTGCACATATGGTTGCATATTACAGTTAAGAAAAAGTTACACACACCGAGAGTCAGTCAAGTCACATCAAGAAATCAACTTATAACATTTGATAGCAGAAGAAAATTATGAGACAAAGAAAATTACAAGACATCAACAACACTTCTATCAAGAACATCCATGAGTCTACCTATAATTCTCCTAGTGCTCAAGAGATAAAACTTCGCCCGAACATTCATCAATTATCATCATTGGAATCTGAAGAATACAATGTATTAGGATGATCCACACAAGACCAGAACATGAAAAACAGTTGCTGAAAAGATATAATGTGATTTACTTTCTGTGTGATTGAGTTTCATAGATATGATACAAAAACCTGATATCGCATCAGTTTCAGACACTAAAACGGTAAAACCTAAGGCAACAATTGTCAAAGGCAGAGATAGTAATGCAGCAGATTCAGACACTTCACTGTAGATGGAATGCATTATGTGTTTGGGCTCCTATTGAAAATTAATGTACTTCATCTTTGGTTAATTGGTGGATCACCTTAACTCCCAACCTGTAATTAGGTTTTTTTTTTTTTTTTCCATTACAAAAAATGGACCAATTTCCTAGTGAACGGTTTTAGGGGGCACTTGATTCAAAATTCTTCAATGGGATGAGAATGAAAATAGGGAAGTTGAGGTGATTAATGAGAATAGAAGATGATCAATTCACCTTCATCGTATTTCATACGAGGTTATGAGACTCAAAATAAGTTAAACATTACCCCATGTTTATTAACTATCTGCCATCCTATAATCATTCCACTATTCCTCAGCCAACAATCATTTTTTATCCTAGCTTATTCTGGAATTAGAGCAAAACACTAAGAATTATTCATTTTTTATCCTAGCTTATTCTTGAATTAGAGCAAAACACTAACAATGTAACCACCATCTCACCATTCTCACTGTAATTATTCATTTTTATTAAATAATTTGAACCAAGGGCCCCTAAGAACTATCATTCGGAAAGTAACAACCAAAAACATCATGATTTATGAATACAAGCTCATACCCAGTCTCCCAAATTGAATATTCATGTTTCCTTTTTCATATGTTCACCAAGTGTATAGTTCTGTATTTCTAATTCCATAACTATTTGTCAGATTCCAATGAAAGGGCATTGAATTGAAACATTAAATGAAATTACCTTCAATAATCCATCCGTGACCACGAGGAGCAACAGAGAGCATGGAAGTGAGAAGAGCAGAAGCCGTTGCAGTGTGGTACGGCAACATCGACACTACGCTGACGCTTCTCATCTCCACAGGAGACCTAGTTCATGCTTCGATTAACAACATATTTGCACAAGTGCTGTGAAATCAGAAATCATAATAGGAAAACTCTAATAGAAAAACCTAAATATGCGAGCAGAGAGCGGTTTTTGAGATGAGATTAGAAATGGAGATGGAGCAGCCCTAGTCTTGACTCCGGCGGTGAGTCTAGCGGTGGCGGAGCGCGTGAGAGATCTGGCGGCGACGGCGGACATGGCCGATAACAGGGGAATGGCTTTGCTTGGGTTTTGGCTCTGAGTTACTATTGGGAATGGGATTTAATTTTTAATTTTGAAATTGGTCAAGAACATTTCCAATCTTTTGATTTTGATCTATTAAGTTTACACAAATTTTAATTTTAGTCCATGTGACATGGCAGCTAGGGATGGCAAAATGATATGCCCCGAAGTCGACCCGCCCAGCTCTGAGAGGTTTAGATCCGCCCTGCCCTGCCGAGAGGTTTAGATCCGCTCTGCCCTGCCTCATCCTTAAAATAGGGCAAATCTGCCCCGCCTCGCACGCAGGGGAGGGCAGGCATGGATACATGTATTCGCCTCGCACGCAGGGCAGGGCAGGATACATGTATTATAAAAATCTGTCCTGCCCTGTCCTGAATATAAAAAAAAAAAATTATATTAATATATATTAATATAAAAATTATTTTTGATTATTTTGTTTGCTGTTAAGTATTTTGGATATGATTTAGTGAATTTCTAATGTTTAATTTAATTGTGGATTTTTAATATTTATTTTATTGTTTAATTTAATTTAATCTGCATATTTTACTTGGACTTTTGGAGTGCATGGGGCACGGCAGGGCAATGACTTGCACAGGGCAGGGCAGGGCACGAAATGTTGCCCCGCAGCAGATCGCAGGGCAGGGCAGATACTTATGAACGCATGACAGATTTGGATATTTAACTATCTGCCCTGCTCTGCCCTCCCTAATGGCAGCAGGTCCAACACATCATTGTCCAAATATATTTTATGTAATATGTCATTATGTGGCTTTAATTATATACTCCTATTTTTTTTAATATTGTAACAATAAATAATTAAAATCTTATAAAATAAAAAGGAAATGAAATACATTTGAACAATGACATTGTAACCTGCTGCTCCAGGTTACATGGATTAAAATGAAAATTTATGTAAACTTAATGGATTAAAATTAAAAAATTGAATATGTCTGGATCAATTTCAAAATTATGGCAACATAATGGATTAAAAAAAATTAAATCCCATTGCGAATTTACTGAAATAGATCTACAGCTCTAAAATGTAGACATGTTCAACAACAGTTAAACCGCTAGTTTCGAACCGGATTAGTTGTGGTTACGGTTTAAAACCGTCAATTCGGCCTGTTTGAATTTTTTTTAATCATTTTCACTCATTTTTTTATTTGTTTTCACCTCTTATTTTTTTAGAAAATAAATTATGTTGTAATAAATAAAAAAATTGAATTAATACAAATTATACCATTTAAATTGAGATATTTATAAAAGATATTAGATATAAAAAAAAAAGGTAAACCGTCGGTTCGACGGTTTTTAATTTTCGAAATTGAACCTTGTTTTTACGGTTTCGATTTTCGAACAGAAATTGGCGGTTCAAAACTAGCTAGTTCGTCCAATTTTGATTTCGATTGTGCACATGGTCGGGCTCTAATGGGAATTAACGAGGTTTTTTAATAAAGTTTAATGTTTATAAAATAATTTAATAGAATATATATGGTTAATTCATCTTTAATAAAATAAAGAGGAGCGTTGTTGTAAACGATGGTCTTTCCTCAATTCATGTGCAGGTTGCATGCTTTTTTTAGAATGAGAGAGAAAAGAAGGGGCGTAGTTGCTAACGGGCGTCCTTTCATCAAAATAATCAATTTATAATATAGTTGATTTATCCAGGGGTGGCGAGGGCCTGAGGCGACTATCCTGTGCCCATAATTTTTAGGGGCCTACCTTTATATATACTCCCTCCGTCCGCCTATAAGTATTACGTTACTTTTTGGCATAAAAATTAAGAGAAGTGATTAAATAATAGATATAGTACAAGTGATGTGATTGAGAGAGAAGAGAGAGGAGAGAGATAGAGAGAAAACGTAAGATATAAAATGAAGTGTTAGAAAAAGTACTTACCAAAATAGGTATGAGAAGCTTATAGGCGGACGGACCAAAATGGTAAAATGGAAAGCTTATAGGCGGACGGAGGGAGTATATATTTTTTTGTTTATTTAAAAAGTGTGAATAAAGTATATTGTTTTTGTTGTAAATTATTTAAATCACAAGCTTTTAAAAATGCTTTAGCAAATGAAAGATATAATGATTGGAAGCATCTTAGTGATAGACTTAAAATGCATGAAAACAATATTGAACACATCACTAATATGAATACTTGGATTGAGTTGCAAATTAGATTAAGGAAAAATGAAACAATTGACAAAAATTTACAAGGACAAATCTCTAAGAATAATTGCTATAGTAAAATGTCTTGCTAAAAATAACTTGGTTTTTCGTGGAAGAAAAGAGAGAGTTTATGAAGAAAACAATGGCAATTTCATAGGTTTAGTTGAAATGATTGCAGAGTTTGACTTAGTGATGCAAGAACATATTCGACATATTAAGGATAATAAAATACAATATCATTATCTTAGTCATAAAATTCAGAATGAGTTGATTTCTAAACTGGCTTTTAAAGTTAAAAGTGCAATTTCTAAAATTAAAGAAGCAAAATATTTTTCTGTAATTCTTGATTGCACTCCAGATATAAGTCACCAAGAACAAATGACATTGATTATACGATGTGTAGATACATTGGCTAGAAAAATAAAAATTGAAGTTTTTTTTTTTTGGAATATTTGAATGTTCACGATACAACTGGGTATGGTCTTTTTAGTGAATTACTACGTGTATTGAAATCTCTTGGTCTTAACTACTCTTAATATTCATGACGTGAGGGGTCAAAGATACGATAATGGATCGAATATGAAAGGTAAACATCAAGGTGTGCAAAAAAGGTTACTTGAAATCAATCATAGGGCATTATATGTGCCATGTGCTTGTCATTCTCTCAACCTTACTATTTGTGATATGGCAAATAGTTGTGCTAAAGCAATATCTTTTTTTGGAGTTGTTCAACGTGTATATTCATTGTTTAGTAGTTTTACAAAATGATGGAAAACATTACAAGATTATGTACATGGTTTAACTCTTAAGTCATCGAATACAAGTTGGGAGAGTCGTTTGAAAAGTGTGAAAGTCATTAGATATCAAACTCCCCAAATACGAGAAGCTTTGTTAGAATTATTTAAAATGATTTATTTTTAAGAGTTGGTCTCTGGTGCATAGTGTGCACCGTACACACTATATATGCCACCAGTCAACCCTTATTATTTGCAAAGAACGAAACTTTAAACAAGATAATTGTTGGTGAGACTGTTACAATCTCTTAACATGTGTCCAAGATTGCAGGTTTGAAACCTTATGACCTCAATTTTTTTTAATTAAATTAATTTTATAACTACAATTAAAATTAACACTTTTCACAATTTATAAATTTAATTAAATTAATTCTTTTCAAATATTTTGACTATAATTTTTTTAATTAAATTAATTTTATAACTACAATTATAATTAACACTTTTCACAATTTTTAAATTTAATTAAATGAATTCTTTTCAGATATTTTGATTATAATTGTAGTTTAAATTATTATTAACACTTTTCAAAAATTTTATTAAAAATTTATCACTTTACAATAATTAAAAATACCATTTTTCATTAATAAAAATTACCACTTTTTAACGTTTTTAAATACAATTTTTTTTTTTTTTTAAAAGATAACATTTTACGGTAATTACCATTACCACTTTTCATCAATAATAATTACCACATTTTAATATTAGGGATTACACTTTTCACTAATAATATTTTTTTTAAAAAGATAACACTTACAATAATTACCATTACCACTTTCACCACTAATAGTTAACACTTTTTAGTAGTAGCGATTACCACTTTTCACTAATAATATTGTTTTAAAAAAGATTAACACTTTAGGGTGTTACCACTTTTCAGTATTTTTTTTAAAAAAGATAACACTTTACCGTAATTACCATTACCACTTTCACCACTAATAGTTAACACTTTTTAGTAGTAGGGATTACCACTTTTCAGTTTTCACTAATAATGTTGTTTTAAAAAAGATTAACACTTTAGGGTGTTACCACTTTTCAGGATTATGGATTACCACTTTTCACTAATAATATTTACAACTTTTCAGTATTAAAGATATCACTTTTCAGTATTAGACATTATCATTTTTCAATAATAATATTTACCACTTTTCAATAATAATAGTACCACTTTTCACTAATAATAATTAAAACTTTTCACTGATAATATTTTCCACTTTTCACTAATAATTTTACCACTTTTCAAGAAAAAAAAAACATTATTAATAAAAACCTCAATCCCAACTTCCTCTCAACAATCACATCCACTGCGGGTAAACTCCGGACACGCTTCCGCCGCAACACGCTCAAAAATTGACATGGAAAAGGAGCCACTTCTCTCTTGCAGCAGTCCCAGAAAACTCCTACCACCGTGCCGCCGCCCTTACTCTACCCTCTACCCGAAGACAATGAAATTACCATTCCGCCCTCTTCTCTCACCCCCTCTTCAAAAGAACTCAAAGATAGACTTATTTTCGGCTCTCCTTCTTCATCATCTACTTTAACCCTAAATCATGAAAATCAAACTACTGATTTCGAACACAAAACCCCTAATTTCGAATCAGAAAACTCTAATTTTGTTTATGCCAAATTTCAAGCTTCTAAGTCGAATCTTCACAGGTCCAAAACCGTACCTACTATGGCAAACATAATGAAATCGTCAATTTCCAGAAACCAGTCGTCCCAATTCGAAATGGCGGACCTGGTGCAGCAGTTGCCGCTCCTCTAGTCCGCAGTTGCCACCGGCATGGTGGCCACTACAAAAAAAAACGCGTTTTAGAGACGGATTTACCGACGGAATATCCGTCGCCCGCCGAGGTTACCGACGGAATTACCGACGGAAAGTTGTCCGTCTCCTTTGTTGGCGTCGCCATTTTTTGCCGACGGATTTTTGAATTCCGTCGGAAATACCGACGGAATATTTCAGTCATTATTTCCGACGGAATGTCCGTCGGTAATCCGAATAACCCGTTTAACAATCCGGGTCAACATTCCGTCGGTAATTCCGACGGAATTCCGTCGGAAATTAATTAATTAAAATAATTATAAAAGAAATTAAATTCCGTCGGTATTTCCGACGGATATTCCGTCGTCACTTCCGTCAACAATGTCGTCGGAAAATCCGTCGGAAATGCCGTCAAATAATCGGTCACCATTTCCGTCGGCACTGCCGTCGGATTTCTCGTCAGAATTTTCGTCGGTAATATTAATTTTCAATAAATTATTTTCGCAAATTCATATATTAGAATACCGACGGACTATCCGTCACTAACACAAAATAGTAATAAAAAAAATATGGGTGGGACCGGGGAGACCCCGACCCAACACTGCCCCGACCCGACCTAAACCCGACCCGCATTGTAGCATTTTGTAATAAATTAGTCAATTAAAATTTTACTTTCCAAGTAATATAAGTAATTATATTAAACAAAACACATCAAACTCGTAATTGTGTTGTGCATTAATATACACAATTCTTATTAGTACTAAGTTTGAAAAATATATCAAGAAAAATTGAATCACACGGTCATGACGAATCCAAAAGAACAAAGACAATCAAATACATTAAAAAACCAGTAATAGCAACTTCATCAAATGCTAAATCTACGAAAAAATCATATTTTAAATTTATCGAAAGTGAAATAACACAAAATATCCATCAAAAGTAAGACATATAACATAGTTTCCCTCAGTAATCAATAGTTTGCATAATATCTTCAACCTACTTATAAGATGCATCAAATTTAATTAAAAACTACAGACTTTACCAATTACTTTCACTTGCAACAAACTCATCAACGAGAACAAGATCGTTTCTCTTGCACCGGGAAGAAGAAACACGAGGCCAAAAACCTCTTCGTCTTCACGGCATCTTCGTTCAAGGCGATGGAAGCTCGGCGGCCATGGCGAAGGCCACCATCTTCGTCGGAGAAAAATTACAGCGGCGGCGGCTATGGAGCCTCGATGGCCATGGCGAAGGTTCGCCGCTAACGTTCAAAGCGATGGGGGCAGGCTGCTACGAAGCTCCGTCTCGGCGGCCATGGTGGTGATTAATTAACGGAGAAGATGGGAAGATGAAGGAAGAAGATGGAGCGAGAGAGATGGAAATAGAGAGAGAAGAGTGAAAGAAACCCTAGGTTGAGGCTTTATATAAGGCCCAATATTCCGTCGGCATATATAAATACCGACGGATTATCCGTCGGTATTTATCAAATTGTGAATTCCGACGGCGGCATTTATAAATACCGACGGATAATCCGTCGGCATTTATCAAATGGTAAATGTCGACGGAAAGTTAATTCCGTCGGCATATTGGCGGTTTTTTTTTTTTTTAATTAATTCAATTTTTTCTATATATATTAATAAATATATTACCAAAATATTTTTAAAAAAAATCACGAAATTCATTTCTTCCACATATATTAATAAATATATTGGTTGTGGCTTATATTTATAGTAAATTTAATTTTTATAATTTGTACCTAAATGATAAATAATTAATTAACTTTTATAAAATAAAAATAAATACATTACATTAATTGAATTAATTTTCATCTTCATCGTCTTCATCCTCCTCTTCATCATCTTCCTCATCCTCCTCATCATCATCCTCCTCCTCATCCTCATCTTCTTCATTCTCCTCTTCATCCTCATCTTCATTCTCCTCTTCATCCTCTTCTTCATCCCCCTCCTCTTCACCTTCAATTTCGATTAATTGGAGATTTGCAGCCGTCAAGGGTACAAAAAGATTGAAATCTCCCGTAAAGACTTCAGTTGGAGTCTCTATTTGTTCTGTTTGAAATGGAGATTCATCTTCAGTATTTTTGTCCTTTTTAGGGACTTCTACCATTGACCTTGCCTTTACTTTGCAAACAGCGTGCCATTCATAACCACGTGGAGCTCCCGGATATGTGCAGTAGTATACTTGAGATACTTGATGGGCAAATACAAATGGATCATCCCCAACATACGTCCTTTTCGAACTAACATCAACGAGCTTGTACTCCGGGTGAATTCTTGTTCCTAGATGGCCTGAATCAAACCAATGACACTTGAACAACACTACAGTCTTTGTTGGATATCCTGGATATTCTACTTCGACGACTTCCCATAACACCCCAAAGTAATCACTTGCATCTGCATTGTAATTCGCACTGCTAACGCAGACGCCACTGTTGGTAGTTGCCTTTGTCGATGCATACCCAGACGTATGAAATCTGTAGCCCTTCACAATATAACCGTTGTAAGTCTTTACACGACGTAGTGGTCCCTTGCTGAGATCTCGTAAGAATCGACTGTCAAGAGCGTTATCCCGTCCCTATACGGCTCAATTTAAAATTAATTAAAATAAATATTAATTTATTTACGTAAAACATAATTAAATGGTACTCACATAACGTTCGAACCATCGGGAAAATTCACGTTGAATACGAGCATCTATATATGCATCTGAGATGTTTGGTTCTGCTCGTCGTAGTTCTTGAGTGTACATCCTAATTCACAACATTCAAAAACTTGGTTAATATTAAATGACATAAATGAAGTGGTATTTAAATAGACGATTTATATATGAAATACTTACTCAATGTATGGCTGAACTTCATCACAATTCAATAACACATACGTTTGTGCTATTTCCGCCTCCGAGTTCGTCTCCCAATATCGTTCAGTGGGTTTTTCTATTGGTCGTCCCTTAGACTTGAATATGGAGAGCATTCCATCGACCTCTTCACTGATATCGTCAGCGGATGTACCACCGAAGTTACGTGGAGCACTTCTTAACTTTGTGTTGACGTGATCTTCAAAGTAATAAGAACAAAACATGCCAACCTCTTCATTCAAATATGCATTCACAATCGATGCTTCAACGTTTGCCTTTTGTTTAGCATTGCGTTTCAAGTTGTGGAGATACTTGATATACACACACACACACACACACACACATATATATATATATAAAACTTATAAGAATGCATGCATGTGTAGTTGTAATGAAATAAAATAAGTAAGATTTTACCTTTCAAATGGGTACATCCACCTGTATTGCACCGGACCACAAATTCTCGCTTCATACGCTAAGTGAACGGGTAAGTGTTCCATCGAGTTAAAAAAGCTAGGTGGAAAAATTTGTTCCAACTTACACAAAATCACTGGAATGTCTTCATCTAAATGAATCATATCATCGATCTTGATCGTTGTAGCCATTAAATCTCTAAAAAAGAGACTTAATTCAGTGATAGCCCTCCACACATTGTGAGGAAGAAGTTCTCGGAACGCAATCGGTATCAAGCGTTGCATAAATACATGACAATCATGACTCTTCATCCTTGTAACCTTACCCGTTGTTGTGTCTACGCATCGACTCAAGTTCGACACGTAGCCGTCCGGAAAGTTCAACTCCTTTATCCACCTACACAATCTTTGTTTTTGTTGCTTATCCAGTGTGTAGCTAGCCTTTGGAAATTTACCTGTACGCTCATCCTTTTTCAACTCTGGACGACGACAAAGAGTGTCCAAATCCTCCCGAGACTTTGGAGTGTCTTTCGTCTTGCCTTCCGTGTTCATGATTGTGTGGAACACATTATCAAACACATTCTTTTCAATGTGCATCACATCCAAATTGTGTCGTATCAATAGTGAACTCTAGTATGGTAAGTCCCAAAAAATACTCCTTTTGTTCCAACCACCCTCAATTCCTCTGTTGTGTTCCGCTGCATTTTCCTCAGTACTTTTTTTCAACCCCGTCCACTGAACCTCATATAACAACCTACGTCCTGTACGGAGAGTAAATTATAAGTGACACTAAAAGCAATAGATAAATATACGTTTAGTACTCGATCATTAAATAAATGTATAAAATACCATCTCGAAGTGGAGGTCGATTGTTTGTGACTGCTCTGTTCTTTACGAAGTTCTTCTTATTTCTTCGAAACGGGTGACCTTGAGGTAAGAACCTACGGTGATTATCGAACCATGAAACTTTTCTACTCACCGGGAGACTGAAAGCTTCAGAATTCTCCATACAATACGGACATGCTTTCTTTCCGACCGTACTCCACCCGGACAACATACCATATGCAAGAAAGTCGCTAATGGTCCATAAAAGAGCAGCACGCATCGTGAAGTTCTGCTTTCTAAAAACATCGTACGTTTGGACTCCATTCTCCCATAAGAAGATCAAGTCTTTTATAAGAGGTTGGAGATAAACATCCAGTTTGTCCTTTGGATTCGTTGGTCCAGGCACCAATACAGTCAGAAACATTGTTTGAGGTTTCATGCACATCCACGGAGGAAGATTATACGAAGTTAGTATCACCGGCCACAAAGAATACTGCTTCCCATGCATCCCAAACGGTGCAAAACCATCAGTACACAAACCTAATCTCACATTCCTCGGTTCACAAGCAAAATCTGGAAACACGTTGTCAAGATGTTTCCAGGCCTCTGAGTCTGCCGGATGTCGCATCTCCCTCGACTCAGCCGAAGAGGAATCTGTAGCATGCCACGTCATGTGTTGTGCAGTGGCACTTGATTGATATAATCTCATCAAACGAGGAATGATAGGAAGGTAGTACATCTTCTTATATGGCACTTTCTTCTTTGTCTTCTTCGATTGACCACCAGGTCCCTTTCGACGTGCCTCTTTGTACCGGGGATGGCCACACAATCTACACATATTCAGACTGCTATCTTCGTCACCCTAATATAACATGCAACCCTTCACACAACAATCAATCTTCTCAACCGGCAAACCAACATTCTTCAACATTTGTTTGCTTTGATGAAACGTCGTAGGCACCTTATTATTTTGAGGACAAATTTCACTGCATAACTGTGTCACTTGCTCATATGCCCTGTTAGAAAGCTTGTTCTCGGTCTTAATGTTCATGAGTCGTGCATTAAATGACAACTGTGAGTGAGATTCACAACCCGGATATAAATCTTCTTCGACTAATTTGAGCATCTCATAAAACCGAAATGCCTCATTTGTCGGCTCCTCTTCCATGTTTGAAAAACCAGCTTCCCTGATCATTGTTTGATACATATTCGGTTCTTCGTCCCCAAACTGTTGTTCTTCGTCCCCAAACTGTTGTTCTTCGTCCCCAAACCGTTGTTCTACCTCGTTACTAGTGCCAACATGATCGAAATTTACTTCTTGTTGATAGATTCCAACAGTGTAATAGTAAAACACTTCATCAAATCTATAAGGCCAACGTGTTTCGCCATGACTAGTCCAATTATAATAATTATCAACGAAACCATTCTTCACAATATGTACTAAGACCTCATCAATCTCTTTATATTGCTTATTCTGACATTTCTTAGCATTACACGGACACCTAATGCAATTTCCACTCATGTAATGTGGCTGGCTTTTTTCAAATTCAACAAATAACACGAGTTCATTATAAAATTCCACATTCACATTTCCTATAATCATTCTAGGAGTACAGTACATCCAACGACGGTCAGGCAAATCCATCTGCTAAACATTTAAGTGGAGCAACACATTACTAAACTAAACTTATAATAAATTCAAACAAAACTTATGATATATATAAAACATGTAATTACATTATATTGAATTTTATGTATAGAGTAAATTAAAAATGGTAGAAAATGTACCGTAATCGTAATTTGATGTTTCTGAATACCCGAGCATGAGCATAAAAAATTTCGCAGTATAAAGTTTTAGTGTAAATTTGCAATACGAAAGTGAAGTGGGAGAAAAATTAGACAGTAGAAAGTTTTGGGGTAGATTTCCCGACGGAAATGCCGACGGACTTATCTTTCCGTCGGCATTTCACCCGCCCAAATTTCCGTCGGCAAAGATAAATGCCGACGGATTATCCGTCGGCATTTATCAAATGGTGAATTCCGACGAAAAGTTAATTCCGTCGGCATTTCACCCGCCCAATATTCCGTCGGCATAAATAAATACCGACGGATAATCCGTTGATATTTATCAAATTGTGAATTTCGACGGAAAATATATTTCGTCGGCATTTGGCGGTTTTTTTTTTTTTTAATTAATTCAATTTTTTGTATATATAGCACACACAAAGCAACACAAAGCTCACACCATATTCGATTTTTTCTGTTTTGCAAAGAAATATCATGTCTTCTTCATCTTCTATTCAATTTCAGCAAGGCCTTGTTTGTTATTGTGGAAAGGCATGTCGTACATATGCTTCTAAACAACCTAAAAGTAAAGGGAGGATATTTCATAATTGTCCTGACTCCCTAAGTGATGGTTGTGGTGGTGGATGTGGTTTCTTTGTATGAGCTGATACTCTAGAAAACTGTGGTGTTGACAAGAATCAAGGATCTAATCAAAGTGACCAAGAAACTGAAGACATGAAGAAAATGACTCAAGAGATGAAGAAATTGGTTATAGAGATCAAGAATTTGGCTGAAGAAATCAAGGATTTAATCAAAGTGAACAAAATCATTTTGATTGTGCTAGTTGTCATGGTTGCATCTACCACCTTCAAGTGGTTTGGTTAAATATATGTATAATGCACTCTATATGAGGTTATTTTGTACTAGAATGCATTGTTATTTGTACTCAATGAAACAAATGAATGCACCTTATTTTCATCTATACACCAAATGCATTATTCCTCCAATAAACTACACAAATAAACTGCAATATATAGTTCAACATAAAGATAAATATATAGATCAACATAAAGATAAATAAGTTCAACAGAAAAGTAAATAAGTTCAACAGAAAAATAAATTAGTTCAACACAAAATTAAATTGTTCAACCGCGATAGTTAAAAAACTGATTAACCACATCGTCAGTACTCAAGTTGACGTCGTCATCGTCGGCCTGAGCTTGATCTGGAGCTTGATCTGGAGCTGGCGGGGCTTGCCCCATCGTCTGTTGATAGATGGCCTCGATCTGCTCAGCAGACATCCCCAACGTCCGACCCGCGTTGGCACTCCAGAGGCGGAAGTAGTTCTCGAACGTTGCCATGACGTTCGGATCCGGGACGACAGTGGAGGATACGGACGCCTGCGATGCACTCCGGGCCGACCGACCACTTGGTGTCCTCACGGCGTTGCTCATCGAACCAAGGCCAAGGACCCTTCCCTTGGATGTCGGGGCAACGTCAATGTAAAGCTGGTCCACGTCAACAGCCGGAGGGGGACCACTGCTTCCGGATTCAGCAGTAGTCACCGCGGCTTGCGTCTCGGCCTCTTCAATCCTCTGTCGGACGCTCAACTACATAATTAAAAAATTAAAATTAATTTAATTATCTATATATATAATTTAATTAATACATAAATTTAATTAAACTTACGTGGAGGTCAGTAGTGCGCCCGTAGGTGGACGTCAGTGTATCGGCATTAAACGGATGAATAAGACTCATCCGATCCAAGTGGGTGTGTGAACGTCCAGTCGCCCGCTCCTATTACGTATCAAATAAACATATACAAATTAATTTAGATAACTAATATAAAATAATTAACTATAATTATTTAATTTTTAAAATTAATGAAAACTTACGATAGCAAGTGATTGCTCGAGGACGGACCGAGCTCCCCCCCGATGCACTGCCATCCCGCCTCCAACGTCGGTTCTGCGGTTGGCCCGAGCTTTCTCACACTTCTCATGGTAAGCCGGGTCCATCCACTTCTCAACCAACGACTCCCACAGGTCAACACCATCCTCGTCTTCCCCCAGATCACGATTCGTGTCACTATCACGCCAGGCATTCTCCAGTCGTACATCATGTTCGTGTACCGAGTAGAACAAACACCGTACCACTTCTGGTAAATAGCGTCGTCCGAGTAGATCGTCGTATCCCAACAGGCCTTTTTCTATACAAATATTCAACATATTTATCAAATAATATGTATAATTAGTTATTTTATAAACTTTATATAATTATTGTAATTATATACCTGGAACTCCTCGAAGTATTCATCCTTTTTAGTCTGCGGCACCGCCAACCAAGTGATAGCACCCTTAGAAATCTTGCACTTCTTAAAGGCTTGTGTGCAGATCCTGGACACCTCATTACCGGGCAACAACCTATAAAATTATTAACAAATTTATAAACTAACACATTATAAATAAATAAATAAAGTTAATCGTTATTGAATACTGTTAAACATTAGAATTATTGACTTACGATCCTTGAACGATTTCAACGAGTTTCCTTTTGTCTCAAACGGGATGCTGACGAGAAGAGGATCCTACGGCTGTCGATGAACTAGACGACATCGTAGTCGGCGACGGCGACACTGCCACAGGAGGAGGAGGAGGAGCCATCACAGGTACTGATTGACCCCGAGCCCTCCTTGCACGTGACCCAGATGGCCTACGTGAACCAGAACCCTGATTCGGTACATGTTCACTCATCTGTTTCAATCAATAAAAAATACATAATTTTACTAATTATCAATTTAATGAACATATTGCTAATTTAAAATTTTTACTAATATAGCATATTCCTAATTTAATCAATTCCTAATTTAATCAACATATTCCTAATTTAAATCAAAACAATATATATATATATAACCTAATTACAACGTGATACCACCGTCGAACCATCTAATTAACTAATAATTTAAACAATTGATTGAAACATGCATCACCTACATTAAAAATATTTCTAAATTAACATATTCCTAAATTAACAAATCTAAACATAATTAAAATAATAGTTTTCTAATTGGAGTTTTCTAATTATCAATTAAATGAACATATTTCTAATTTAAATTTTTTACTAATATAGCATATTCCTAATTTAATTAATCAACATATTCCTAATTTAATCAACAATAACCTAATTTAATTATTATTTTTCTACCTAACTTAATCAATAATAAAAAATTGAACATATTCCTAAATTAACAAACCTAAAACTAATTAAAATAATAATTTTCTAATTGGGTCAATAATTATAAATTTAATGAACATATTCCTAATTTAATTTTTTTACTAATATAGCGTATTCCTAATTTAATCAACATATTCCTAATTACAACGTGATCCAACGGTCGAACCACTATATCTAAACTAATTTAAACAATTGATTGAAACATGCGCTACCTACATTAAAAATATTCTATATCAAAATTACACCATTAAATTAAACTAGTAATTAACTATACATGCATATAACAATTAATTAATTAACCTTAAAAAACTACTCTATCAAAATTATTCTAGCTTAATCAACAAATTAAATAACATACGTACTAATTAACATGATCATAATATTTTAACAACTAACCAAATCAATAACATGCAAATCAACATTAAATTATTCATATTTACATATATCCATGCATAAACATATATAAGTATTAAAACTAAGTAATAGAACTAATTAAGAAAACGTACCGTATCAATGTAATCGGAGAAATTTGCTTCAATAGTCTCGTCCTCGTCTTCGTCTTCCCCCCCGAATCGACTCACTCACACACGCCTTTTTTTTTTCTAAAATGCATTCTGTGAGGCCCTTATATTCCGTCGGCATTTCCCTCGGTAACCGCCCACCTTTAATGGTAATCGTTGCCTTTTTGGAAAACGAGGCGGTGCAAAATTAACGTGTCCGATGCCGACGGATAATCCGTCGGCATTTCCGTCGGCATATATATTTCAAAATATCCGTCGGCATATTCCGTCGGTATAGGCCGACGGAACGGATTTCCGTCGGCAAGTACGTTGACTTTTCAAACAACAGTAATCCGTCGGCATTTTCGTCGGAAATGCCGACGGATAATATTCCGTCGGCATGTGTCCGTCCCTATGACACGCGTTTTTTGTAGTGGGCTAATGAATTATTGATTTCCAAGGAATTCAAAAGATTAGTAGATGCCGCACGTAGATGCAGCGCTTGGGTTTTGGAAAGGGAAAAAAAGAATTAAAAGCGGGTGCACCTAATCATTTTTGTGTTTAGGGTGCATATTAGACTTTCCCTATTTTTAAACGTTCATTCATTTTTAATATGCGAATACATATTTCACTTATTTTATTTGATGTTGTTCAGAGAAGGGATCCATTTTTTTTATTCGCCTCAGGCTTACAAAATCTCAGGACTGGCTCTGAATTTATCTTTATCAAATATTAGATTATCTTCATATATATATATATATATATAGAAATAAAATATATCAATCAATATTTTATCTGATAATTAATTTTATATAAAATAAAATCTTTTTTTTTAGGGGGAAATATAATATCATTACGTGGAAATGTTTGGCTCTCGCCTTACATCGTTGACAATAATTGAAATACATTTTTGCGGTACTTCTTTTATCCAAATATTTTCCCAATCTAATCTAGTACCAAAATGGGCCATAAAATGTGCCGCTTCGTTTGCCTCCCTACTTGCAAAATGGAAAGAGAAACTATCAAGGCCTCTCGCCAAGGCCCAGATGTCTTTGACAATCATCATCACTTGAGTTTCCAGCTCCATTTCTGATGCAGCGACAGAAGCGTATAAATAAAGAATAATAAATATGAAGAACACAAAAGAACACACTATCCGTTGATTCTACGAATACCCGGAAAAGTGGCAAAACTCAGATACGTTGATTCACACTGAATACCGTAAAAGAGATATTGAGATAAACTCTAGTTTTTTTTTATTAATCAAATCACCTCCCTTACAATGCAAAACACCAATCCTATAAATAAGCAAATTCAAAACCCTAGTCCTAAGGCCCAACACTATCGTGGGCTTATAGTACTGAAATAGGAAATAACAATTATAATTAAAATACGAATCAAATCAAGCCATCAATTTCCAATCCTTCCTTAATTGCTGCTAATTGATCTCCATCATTCTCACCCGGTTGAAAACGATTCGACCTCGAATCGCTACTAGCTTCATTCTCCTTGTGAAGGTATGGAGATAAGCTGGAACATCTTTGTACTCTTTTTGCCACAAAATAATAACAATTTGACATTTCGTCGCAAGAGCACTAGTGTGATTTCCATTGTCATTAGTAAAAATCACAAAATAATTATTTCCTACCTCCACCGTTGAGTCAATGGTATTGTGATGAACATCTTCAACTATAACAATACTTTCATTCTCTTCGTCAAAAAATGGAGGGTCGTTGTAGTCATTATCAACCAAAATATCGAAAATTGACCGTCCATCACAACCATATTCTTCATCAAAATATTCATCGAAAGTTGGTGGTCCCTCATAACCACAACTTTCATCAAAATATTTATCAAAAAATGGAGTCATCATCAAGAAACGTGCCTGATCTCTGAATACCAACTGATGCAGCGACAGAAGCGTATAAATAAAGAATAATAAATATGAAGAACACAAAAGAACACACTATCCGTTGATTCTACGAATACCCGGAAAAGTGGCAAAACTCAGATACGTTGGTTCACACTGAATACCGTAAAAGAGATCTTGAGATAAACTCTCGTTTTTTTTTATTAATCAAATCACCTCCCTTACAATGCAAAACACCAATCCTATAAATAAACAAATTCAAAACCCTAGTCCTAAGGCCCAACACTATCGTGGGCTTATAGTACTGAAATATGAAATAACAATTATAATTAAAATATGAATCAAATCAAGCCATCAATTTCCAATCCTTCCTTAATTGCTGCTAATTGATCTCCATCAATTTCCGCATTAAAGGCTTTGATCAGAACTTGTGAATCAGACTCCACTTCCATATTTCTCAACCCACACTCTGCTGCTCGAGCAAGCGCAAAACGCAGGGTGAGGGCCTCCAAGAGGGTACTGGTACCCCGAGCTTTCATCCGTCGGCATCCCGATGTAAGGATTTCCCCTCCATCATTTCTGATCACAAATCCCATCCCGACAGACCCGTCACCAAAAATAGCAGCATCTGAGTTAATTTTGTTTTTCGGCCTGGTGGTGGAAGAGACCATTTCGCCCTCGATCGCCTCCCCATAACCCTCTGTTCAACATCGGGACCTTTTTCAAGGAGCTCGTGAATGAGTGAAATGGCGCGAGCAACCTGCCTCTTCGGATCTGGGGGTATGCCCTCAAAGATAAATTTGTTTCGAGCTAACCAAATATTATGGGCTGTGGCCGCAAAAAGTGCCAAACCTTCGGCTAGGATCCGCTCCACAAGGTCGCCAAAGATTGATCTGAAATTCTTGTACAAAGCATTTTGGAAGTCAATACGAATCGGGGAGCGTCCCCATGTATGTATCGCTTCGGGGCAAAGGATGAGGGCATGGGATGTGTCTTCATTTTGGTGCCCCTAGAGTTTACAGTCCCTTCTAACCTCCATTCCCCGTTTCGCGAGGTTCTCAGCCGTAGGGAGAGCATCACTACACGCTTGCCAGATAAAATGGCGTATACTCGGGGGAACATTAAGGTTCCATATTTTTGTCCAGTGCTTTCCAGGAGTGCTACCAGAAGGGAGGTCCCTACCTCTCTTAGAGAAAAATTGCACGGCCAGTTGATACGCGGTTTTAACCGTGAATTTTCCACTTTTTGAAATTGACCAAATTTTCTTATCTGGGATGTTGTGATTACTAATTGGCATGCCCAAGATTTTCCCAGCGTCTTCTTCTGTAAAGCATTGCTTTAGGCGATCAGTGTTCCAGGAATTTAAGTGAGAGTCGATCAAATCAGAGACCCAGATGGCCTCAGGGTGTTCTGGTTCTACCGAGTGTTCCTGGGGAAAATGATACCCCTCATCCCAGATCCACCTATCACTGTGACAATTAATGGATTTCCCGTTTCCCACCCGCCATGCCTCTCCTGCCCGAATCAGTTCACAGGAATTTAATAAACTTCTCCACACATAACTGGGTTGGTAGCCCAGCTGTGCCACCTCCATGGAGCCCCTTGGAAAATATTTCACCCTCAAGATTTGTGCAGCGAGCGAGTTAGGGAGTTTGCGAGTCTCCAGAATTGCTTCGCCACCATAGCGAGGTTAAAGAAAAAAAGCTCCCTAAATCCGAGGCCCCCGTCTCGTTTGGATCGAGTAGCTCTATCCCAGTTCACCTAGTGTGTTTTCCTTTCATTTCCAGTTGCACCCCAATAGAACCTCGCGATCGCCTGTTCAATTTCCTCACAAAGGGAGTGGGGGAAAAGGAAGCAGCTCATGGTATATGTGGGGATAGCTTGAATGACTGATTTAAGTAAAACCTCTCTTCCGGCCTTAGAGAGGGCCTTCTCCTTCCATCCTTTGAGTCGACTAAGGACTCGATCAACAACCACTCTGAACACCTGCGACTTTGATCTCCCCACGAGAGTAGGGAGACCTAAGTACTTTGAATATTTCTCCACTGTTCTCGCGCCAAATTGTCTCCCGTAGTCGTCTCTTCGATCAATCAGAATGTTGCCACTAGCCGATAACTCAGACTTGTCCAGGTTTATTGATTGGCCAGAAGCTGCTTCATACTATCCAATGATCTCTTTAACTTTGTTCACTTCAGATTGGGATGCCCGAAGGAAGAGAATAATGTCGTCGGCGAAGAAAAGATGGGAGATAGGTGGGGCTTGTCTCGAGACTCTGAAGCTTGTGATATCTCCATTAGACTCTGCTTGATGGATGAGTGAGGAGAAACCTTCTGCACAAATAAGAAACAAGTAAGGAGAGAGGGGGTCCCTTTGTCGGAGCCCCCTTTGAGGAGTGAAGGGCGCAGAAGGTTGCCCGTTAATCAGCAAGGAATAGGAAACTGTGTTGACGCAGCGCATAACCAAATAAATCCACGATTCAACAAAGCCTAGTTTGAGACACATTTTTTCAAGAAAACTCCACCCCACTCTATCGTAGGCCTTACTCATATCAAAGTTTTAGGGCGAGAGAGCATTTTTTCTAGATTTTTTCTTTTTCATATAGTGGAAAATCTCAAAAGAAACCATAACATTGTCAACAATCAATCTGTTAGAGATAAAAGCACTTTGGTGGGGGGAGATGATTTTGTCAAGGATCTGTTTTAGTCTATTTGCAATGGCTTTGGTGATCACTCGAAAAATGACATCGCACAAACTTATGGGTCTAAAGTCCTTTGCTTTTTCTAGGATTTTCACTTTTGGGATCAGGACTATGTGAGTGTGGTTTAGTGGTGATGGGTCATGGCCATTATTCAGGATATTCAGATAGGCAGCAATAATGTGAGACTCAACAATAGGCCAATAAGATTGAAAGAAAAGAGGGGGCATACCGTCGGGGCCCGGGACCTTTGTCGGGTGCATCTGTGATATAACCTTTTTTATCTCGCCTGCTGTGTATGGGCTGAGGAGGATCCGATTCATCTCGCTAGTGACCTTGGTCTTCACAGCGTTAGTGACCTGGGTTGCGTTCCCGAGATCAGATGATGTAAAGAGCTGCATGTAATAACTCCTAAGAGATTGAACAATTTCTTCCTCCTTTGTTAACCAAATACCCGTATCCCCCTTTAGCTTCAGGATCGTGTTCCTTTCACGTCTTTGGGCTGCTTTTCTATGGAAGAAGGTTGAATTTCTGTCACCGTCCCTTAGCCACAATGCTCTCAAGCGTTGCCCCCACCAAATTTCTTCATGCTTGAGGAGTTCATCAAGTTCACTCTCCAATTGTTTTGTCTGGGTTATAACACTCTCAGATTGTGGGGATGTATGAAGTTTTTCAAGATTTTTCTTTGCTTCACAAACTCTCTTTCCAATGTTTCCAAAAGTTTTTTTGGCCCCAATTATTAAGCTGTTCTCCACAGAGTGTAATTCTGTCCCAAAAGCAACCATTGTTCCTATTGCCCCTCCAAACGTTCTCAACAACCTCTCTACACCCACTGTTCTCCATCCAAACCTTTTCAAATCTAAACAATTTCACCATTTTCTTCTTTTCCGCAGCCTGTCTATGAGGATTTCGTTGGGATTGAATCACAAGTGGTGCATGGTCAGACCCAAAACGGGGTCGGTGAGACACCACATTTGTCGGAAATCGTGCCCTCCAAGTTGAATTGGCAAAAGCTCGATCCAACCTGACCTGGATTGTCAACCCCCACTCTTCCATTTGACCAAGTAAACTTATGTCCATTGTAGCCGAGGTCTTGGAGCCCTAACCCGATGAGGGTGTTTCGGAAAAGCTCCATACTCATGGTGTGTCGCTCATTTCCCCCATTTTTCTCATGTGACCAAAGGATCTCGTTGAAATCACCCACGCACATCCACGGTGTTTCAGCTTGTGGGCTGATTCTTTCCAGCAGGCTCCATTCTTCTTTTCTTTTGTGTTGTTCTGGTTGTCCATAGATGCCAGTCACTACCCAATCTCCAACATCGCCGCTTACCTCAATTCCAAAAGAGATATGGCACTTCGAGAAGGACAATAGTGAGAGTGATTTCCAATTCTTCCAAAGCATACACAAGCCTCCTCTTCTAGCATTCCCCTCGCCTTCGCAATCAACTAGGAAGCACCCTTCAAAACCTAGATTTCTATCATTTAGTATTTTCATTTGGATACATTTCCGTTTCGTTTCCATGAGGAAGACTATATCCAGATCCTCCTCATGCAGGAGCTTCTTCAAAGCTCGGACTGCCGCCCGATTCCCAAGCCCGCGGCAGTTCCAGCTCAATGTGATCATTGGGGTCGGCGGGGCTGCGTCGCAGCCTCCACCGTTTCATCATTTTTGTTTGTCACTTCCTTTTCCTCACCGAACTTGCTCAGTTTCCTGGTCTGGTCCAGCACACTCTCATCAGTTATTTTCCTTTTTCGAGCTAGTTGGGTTAAACGGGGTCGAGTATTGCCCGGTTAAGCAAGTGGTCTTGTCAGGGAGTTTGGTTTATCTAGGCTAGTGATCTGTGGTGGTTTTGGGTGGGGTGGTTTTGTTTTCTGGTATGTGGGGGTTGTTTGGTTTTCATGTTAAGGGGTTGTTGAGGGGTTTTTCGAGAGTGGGGTGGTGTTGCATGGTTTGTAGTTTTATATTCTGGGGGTTCCTTATACATGGGAGGTGGTAACATTGGGTTATGTATTGCAGTTAGTAAGGATGGGTTGTTTGTTGTGGGGTGATGATTGGTTTTGGTGGTATTTGGTTTTTTTGTGTGGTGTGCTGTCTGTGGTAAATGGGATGTTTGCTGCTGGGAGTTTGTAAGGTTTGTAAATGAGGTAGGTGGGTTGGTGAATGTGCATAGTTTTCGAATCTCAGCCATTGGCATTAAAGAACATTCCATAGGGTTAGTGGAGGATTTTTCATTATTGTATTGGGTCCCTTTGCTGCTCCCCACCAGTATGGTTGGGCTTTTGTCCCCTACTGATTTCTCTCATTTGTTTTATATCTTTGTGTTGCTCCACAGTTGTTTCATTTTGTGTGTCTTTTCTCTCACGAACTGTCACTTTTTAAAACCCTCTTCTCACTATATCTATCTCTTCACCTTTTGGCTCTGTGCATTCTTTCTTAGGGGAGGTTTCACCACTTGCCTTCTCAGATTCGCTTTCCCACTTCTTTTTGAAATTTTCGAACAACTGTCTTATCGTCGAGTTTGTGGTGGTTTGAGCTTTTTTCTCTTCCTCACAGACTGTCGAAACAATGGCCTTTTTCATGGGAGAGGCCCTCAACCATTCTCCAAAGGGCAGCTTTTCATCCGGAATGTCTTGTACTTCATCCTCCCCCTTTAGAACGTCGCATTCTCTTTTCATATGACCCAACATACCACAAGCATAGCAGAAGGAGGGAAGTCTCTCATAGGTGAAAGGGATCCACAAGGTTGTGGTTGTGAGTTCCAGATTTGTGCCCTGTTTAAGTGGTTTTCGCAGATCTACCTCTACCTTCACCCGAATACTGCGTGAAAGACCGTCTAAGGAGAGGGGGTCAATCTCTAGCACCGTGCCACACTCTCTCACTATTTTCGTGACAATGGGTGGGGTTCTAGCTATTACAGGGAGGTCATACACTCTTAGCCAGAGGGTAGTCGAGTTAAAACTGATTTGGGAAGGTTGTTCCCCCAGACCCAGTTCTTTAAGGGCTAAGAGGTTTTTTTCGAAGTGCCAATGTTCTTTGGTGAGGATATCTTTCATGTCAGCTTCAGTTTTAAATTGAAATGAGAACAGATTTCTCCCAACTTCCCTTGCCGTGAAGCCTTTGGAAGGCTTCATAGCCCTCTTCATAGCTTCTAGAAAACCATATGAGTTAAAAGGTTTGTTGGTTAAAACTTTTCCAATGAGGCACCGAGTAGATCCACTGCCCCTACCCAGTTCATTTGCGCCTATCTTAACAGTATCCCCTCTATCCATCTCTCCCGGAGCTCCCGCAGCTAAAAAAACCAACCGATTTGGAAAAGGCCCAGTAACCTCTTGCTGGGAAGGCCAAGGTCACCTGCTCCACGAACTGGACCTGCAAAACAGACACCAGAACAACAAACAGGGGGTGAAAGTTTGCCACTAACACAGAGGCCACCGACAAAAAAATGCCACTGGCGGTGCCCCTCCGTTGCAACGGGGTGGGGAATGGGATCTGTGTCAAGAGGGGCTGGATAAAGAGTGGGGGGAGGACCAGAAAAAGTTCAAAGACAAGGTTAGAAAAGGTAGAGCAAGAGATTCACAAGACCACCAAAAAACAGGGGTGGGGACGAATAGACCCAAGGGGGACTCTTGGGACAGCGACGCTCAAAACTTGGAGGACAAACCCTAAGCTTGACAAATTTTTTAAATTAATGCATCTAGGTATACAAAAGTAGGATAACTTCCAATTATACCCTTTCCTCCTCACGCGCGATGGGCAATTTTCATCTGTGGACAAATGTCGAATCGCACTACATAAAGAAAATTATTGTACACTGTCTTGTCCAAAACTTCTGCTTTCGTCTACTACGCAATAACTCCATCAACATTTGCAGCACATGCCATAACTCCATCTCCAGAAGTTCGTTTGACAGAAAGAGAGTTTTGAAATTGGGTTTTTCGTCAAACCATTCAATCTTTCATCGTATAGAATATGGCGTAAAAAAAGGTTGCTAAAAATGTTGGCGTGTCTAAGGATGCTGAAAAAAAGAGACGAAGAAGAAATCCGGTAAGCCGATTATCACTTACAGAGAAAAGGATAAAAGATTTCCGTGAGTTAGGGCTAAACTATAATAATTTTCGTAATTTTTTTTTTGTAGGTAAAAGGAAGCTCGTTGATTTGGATTATACTTCAACAGAAGCAAAACCAGGTTCAACTCTGAAATTACTTAGTTATTTTATTTGAAACTAAGGTAGATGAGTAATTTTTATGATTTTGAAAAATTGTGTACTCATTTCGGTGTTAATTGGGTAATAATATTTGAAACAGTAGATGTAAACCAGAGTCGGAAAAAGAAAAGGAAAGTCGAGGATTCTAGTTCTTCTGAAAGTTCGGAAGGTTAGTGTATGTGACAATAAATAGATTAGCTCATTCGTATTCTAATTTCTGCATCTGTTGAATTTACTGATTTATGCAATTTGCATTTAGAATCTGATGGTGAATCAACTGATTCTGAAAATGTTATGAGAGAATCCACTTCTGATGAGAGTAGCGGGGACGAAATAGTCAAAAGGATAATTCCTAAAAGACCAAGAAATTTGCAGGTATGATTGGTGTTGGGGTTGGGAAGAATGAAACTTGATATCGTTCTAATCTTAGGACTTTAAGTAAGGAAATTAATGGTCTAAAATTAGATGAAAGCATAGTCGACTGTATGAAGAGGACACCGTTTGGGATATTCTTTGATAGCATGTATGGGAAACTGGATAAGGACTTACTCAAAAGAACAAAAAAAAAAAAAAAGGAAAGAGATATAATGAAGATTATAAAATGTTTTGACTATGAAACATAAAAGTTTTTGATAGGCGGTGAAATGTTAGAAATAGCAAGTAGAGATGCCCAGCTGATTTTTGGTATTATATGTGGTAGAGAGAAAATACCATTAAAGGATACGGTATTCGAATTGCCAGAATAGGTTAAGTGTTGTTTTAAAGATGAATTGGCTGTAGGAGGAAAGAATGTTGCTGGTCCTAAGCTAGTTTTGTACAAGAAGCTCATACTTTGCAAGATTGAAGCTGTTATGAAGGATGCGGAATCAGTACATAGAGCAACGGACGTTGCGAGGCTGTTAATTTGTTATATGATGGCAATAATGTTTTTTACTAACAAGAATTGTTCTGTTTCTCTCCATATTACTTGTTACCTAGAAAATTTCAACAAATTTTGGGAATATGTCTGGTTTAATCTGATTGTTGAGATGTTGAAGAAGAATTTAAAAACAAGCAAAAATTTGAGGATTGGAGGTTGCGCTAATGCTTCCGGTATGGTTTGTTTTAAAAAAAAATTCTTTAAATGTACACTTCTTAGTGGTAGATTATATGAACTTATACATTATAAAATATACCCTTTTTTTTATATGTTATATTGCATAAAAGTTCTGGCTGTACGAGCATGTAGCATTGTTGAAGGCAGACAGAAGTGTTTAGATACCTAGGTATCGAAAATGGGATTTGTCCAAGTTAAGTAAGCTAATTCAAGAATCGAAGTGGGCAAAGAAAGTCGAGGTTCTGTTTTTCATTCTACTTGTTTTCGTATTAGATATTATTTAATTGTTTGTCCTTAAGATTCTCATTGTTTGTCCATGTATTATAATACAGATTAGAAAGAAGACATTGAAAGCTACGTCTCAGGAGAAGGAAACATTTAGACAAACGATCAGATTCATGGAGATTGAGGTTAGTACGCATATTGGCGTCGATGAAGGTAAACAAAACGGTAAGAATACTGACAGCGTTCATGAAGAAGGTGTTTGTTCAGATGATGGGATTTTTAAAGACTTTGATGATGATGGGATTGAGGAGCTGAACAACAACGTGAGAGAAGGTTCCACTGATTTAAAGGCTGTTAGAAGTGATGATAATGCACCGTCCTACAACGTTGGAAGTACTGAAGAGAAAACACCAGCCAAAGTAGCTTCAGACCAGATTGCTCGTGTTATGATGGAATTGCAGTCCAGTATTGATAGAGATGGTGGATATGATTGAGAGGTTAGAGAGGATACAAATATTGGGGAAAGGGTTGATAGTGCAAATTGTAATAACATTAAGGCTTCTAGTAACATTCAAACTGATAACTGTCCTGAAGAGAAGAATAATTTTGATCCAGCTAAATTTTATGAAGAGCTGCATTCAAAAGAACAAGCGTTTGAGTTAAAGTTGAAAGCTATGGAGAGTGACTTGAAAATTAAAGATAAAAAAAATAGCCGAGCTGGAGTTGGCGGTGAGTAAATTGAAACAAGAAGCCAACATGAATTCTCATATACGGGGCCAACCGCAGGAATTCCATGATGAAGATGCCAAGAAGGAATAAGATATTATTTCCAATGAAAGGGCTACACGCACACAGACCTATTGAGGACACCCACCGAACATTTTTTTTTCATCCAAAAGAGCATGTGAAATGTCTCATATACCCCTTATATAAAATTAAAAAAAAAACGAAGATGAGTACACCCACCTATTCTATTTCACATCAGAATCATCCACACCATCACCATCACCATCACCATCACCATCAAAACAATCACCATTCTTCAATTAAAAACACAAAATTTCAACAAAAATTATTTAACAAACTGTTACAATCACAACAAAATTAAACAAATATATAATATTTGGATAAAAATATTGGACATAATTTTGATAAATTAAATTTCGAAAAAATAAAAACGAAAACATATTAAATGTTCGAAAAAAAATTGGAAATAAATTAAATGTTCGAAAAAAAAAACTGAAAATAAATTAAATGTTAGAAAAAAAAAATCGGACACAGTATTTCGGGAAAAAAATTCGGACAAAGTAACCTAATCCTGCAAAAAAATTCGGACAAACACAAAAAATTTTGGATCTAAAAAAAATTCTAATACATTTTTTTGGATCTATACAAACCCTAATATTTCTAATATTTTTCTAGAAATTTGTACCAAGTATGATCCTATTTTTCGTAAACCTAAAGACTAAATTTACCGAAAATTTTCCCCAAATTGACAGGGAGGTGGTGCGAGCGGTGGCGAGCTGGGCGGGGTTCGCGGCGTGGGAGGGGGAGGAGCGGACGTGGCGCGACAGGGAGGGGTGAGAACCGCCGACGATGGCTGGACGCGTGTGTGCGGCGGCAACGAGGCTTGAGGGAGGCGGTGGCGAGCGGCGAGGCCTCGGCGGTGGCTTGAGGGAGGCGAGGGGTGCGAACGACCGACGACCGCTTGGGGAAGGGGAGGGGAGTGGAGGGAAAGTGGAAGTCGACAACGAGGAGAGGCCGACAACAACGTTGGCACAGCTGAAGAGGAAGGGGACGCTGGCGGCCGCTTGGGAAGGGGAGGGAAGGGTTGAGTAAACGACCGCTTGGGTTGGGTTGGGGTGGGGTGGGGTGGGGTGGGGAGGGGAGGGTTGAGTAATTTTTAAGGTTTTATGAAAAAATGAAGTGGGTGTTTAAATTTATTGAGGGAGGGGTATTTTGGGGTTTTCCACGTGCATGGGTGTCCTCATCTCACGGTGTGTGTGTTTAGCCAGTGGGTGTCCTCAATAACCCTTTGTGTGTGTATAACTAGGGGTGTGCATCGGTCGGTTCGGTAACCGAACCGAACCGAATTAGGGTAACCGAACCAAAACCGAATTTGCATTAAATTTAACCGAAACCGGACCGATCTCACACAAAACCGAAATTAACCGAACCGAATTATTCGGTTCGGTTTCGGCTATAACCGAAAAACCGAAATATTAACCGAAAAAATTGGGGAAAAAATACCCTGCTGCAAAAAATGTGCAAATTACTCCTGTGAGGCTGTGAATCAACAAATTTTCATGCAAATACTCAAATACACTGCTGGAAATACTCAAATACACTACTAAATTCAAAGCCCCAAAATTCAACAAATCTAATAAAAAGTTAGGAAGAAAAAATTAGGTGGCCGGTGCCGGTGGTCTGAGAAAATTCAAAGCCCCAAAATTCAACAAATTTAACGAAAAATTAGAACTCAGAACTCACCGTGAGAGACTGAGAGTCGTGAGGTGGCCAGTGGGCTGAGAGTCGCTGGTCGTCGTGGGGTCGAAGGTGACGCGGGGTCGCAAGCGTCGTGGAGTTGGCGAGTCGCAGTCGCAGACGGGGTCGCAAGCGTCGTGTGGCCTTGAGGACTAGAGAAGATGGAGATGAGGGCGGCCGGAGAGGAGGGGCGGAGTCGCGGAGGGGCGGCCGGAGAGGAGGGTCAGCGACGGAAGTTTGGTGGCTGGAGAGGGGAGAGTGGAGACTTCATTTAGGGTTTTGCCGTTTTGGACTCTTGGTTGTAATTAGAAATTTGGAAAGAATGAATTAGGGTTAGTGTTTATATATATATGGGCCTTATTCGGTTGGTTTCGGAAAACCGAATTTATTTCGGTTATAACCGAACCGAAACCGAAAACCGGAATTTATAAAATATGAAACCGAAAACCGAACCGAAATATTTGGTAACCGAACCGAATTCATATTTCGGTTCGGTTCGGTTTTCGGTTTTTAACCGAATAATGCTCACCCCTATGTATAACCTTGCCCCCAATGAAAACATCACCTAAGTAATCGGGCCCGATTTTAACTTATGTAGAATTCACGTGTCTCAACTCATCTAAACATCGAGCACGGTTATAGACACACACCAACCAATTGAGGACACCCACTGGTTGAGTACACACACCGTAAGATGAGGACACCCACGTGTAAAACTCTAAAATACCCCTCCCCTCCTAAACCCTAATTAAAATTATCTCCCTCTTCCTCTCTCATTCTCCAGCGGCACACCCACCTCATCTCCCTCCAACTCTTCTCCGTCGACGCCCAACCCCTACGTTCCGCGACTGCCCCTTCCCCTCCCAGTCCCACGCCGCCGCCCCGCCCTGGCTTGCAGCACCCCCCAGTCTCGTTCGCAGCACCCCCTCAGCCGCGCCGCCCCGTTCGCAACACCGTCGCGTTCGCAGCACCTCCAGTTGTGCTGCCCCGTTCGCAACACCCCCTCCTCCTTCACACGATCGTTTGCACCCATTTGGAGGCCGCTGCCATCGAAGACCTCCTTCCGCGACGCTTTCCATTTGGAGGTTGTTCACGTTGACGGCCGTAGCACCCCTCCTCCCTTGGGATTGCAAAATTAGGGTTAGTGTTTGAGTTGTTTGATCTGCAAAATTAGGATTTTAGATGTGCAAAATTAAGATTTTAGATTTGTAAAATCAAGATCTATAATATTTTCATATCATTTTTTCGAATTCGAATATCTATATTTGTCCAATTTTTTGTTTGAAGTTTAGGTCTTTCTTCAATTTTTTTGCTATTTTTCTTCATAATCTGTTTTTTTTTTTTGGAAAAGTAGATGTCCGATTTTTTTTTTCCGAAAAAATTAGAGTTGTTCAGTAATTTGTTTCGAACACATGGAGTTTGTTCGTGAAATTTTTTCGCACATCTTAACATTGTTCGCTTAAAATTTTCGGACAACTCTTTTTTTCGTACAATGTTTATTTGTCCGAAAAAACCCCCGAAATACATGTCTTAAAGTTTTTAATTGAAGGATGGTGGTTGTTTTGATGAAGCTGGTGATGGTGGGGATGATTTTGACATGAAATGGAATGGGTGGGTGTACTCATCTTCATTTTTTTTTTAAAAATTTCACACGAGGGGTATGTGTGACATTTCACATGCCCTCTCTAGGATAAAAAAAAAAGTCTGGTGGGTGTCTTTAATAGATTGGTGTGTGTATAACCACGCCCCTAACCATCACCTTCAATGTTTCCACAAAATGTGGATGTGAGGATTGGGCCCGGATTTTTTGAAAGTTTAGGCCCATACTGAATTCGGGTTTATGGCCCACATTAGCAATTTATAATAGAGAAAAACACAATTCCCACCGCCCCTCAAAAAGACCGAATCTCGCCGTCTTCACGAACCAAGAGCCACCGCCGACAAACGATTCAAATAAGGTATACGATTCTTATAGCTTTGTTTTCTGACTTTTTGTTTTTGCCACACTTTCTCAAACCAATAAAATTTGCTGAGAATAATCTACGAAAATAATCTGTTTCATATTCACTTTTGTATTTAGTTTCTGAATTCCTCCAAGCCTTCGACAAAATTTAATTTTGTTGGTTTTATGATTTAGATTTTGCATAGATTCGACACGTAGTTATTAATTTGATAAGAATTGTGAATTTAATGTGGATTCAATTTTATGTGTAAAAGATACTCTCCCCGTCGAATCAAAGTGTAAAATCAGGTTTATGCACGGTATCAATCAATTTTACATTTCAGGATTACTTTTATTGGTTGGTTGTGTATGACTTTATAAAATTGTGGATACTGTCAAAATCAAAATCTTATAAAAGATTTTTCATTTTAAAGATTTGAAAACAAAAAATAAAGTGTGAAAATAATTGTGGATAGGAGGAACTACAAATTATAAAAATTTAATACATAAACTTAACAATTTAACATCAGTTATAAATTTAATATTGTAATTATTGATAACCACAAATATTGGATGTATCAAAAAATATGTTTTGAAGATATTTTCAAATATTTTTGTTAAGATTCCAGCCAATAAAAGTTTCGAAAAATAAATTTGAATATTAATTGAGATTAAAAAAAAGGTTTAAAATAAAGCTTTTATTATAACGGACTGGACTGAGTCAGAGTATTGCTTATCTAGTAAAATATTGGATGATAATCAGCAGCCGGGGCAGCTTGGCCCGTTTTTATTTTAAATATATAAATTAGTTTAATTAAATAAAAACTTAAAAACTATATATATATATTGCGTCTAACCATCCCTTCCACTATAATTCAGAAAATATACAAAACCATCCGCCGCCGCCGGCCTCTCCTGTGCGCGACGCCCACCGTCTCCGTCTCCGTCTCCGGCCGCAGGTATTTTATGTATCATTCATTTAATATTGTCTTCAGTTTTTTAATGAGAGAAAAAGAAAATTGAATATCGTGTGCATCTAATATTATATTACTGTCTCAGATTCTTGCTTTGATTTCAAGTTATGCATATCCAAAAAAACGTATATGATTAATTATATAAATGAAATGAAAGGATATTTCTTGCACGTGTACTAATACTGATACTTGCCCCTCATTACTCTGAATAAAAAATTAAAATACAAGATTAATTCATGTGGCATGTACAGACTAAAAGTTTTCGATGTAGAAAGATTTTCGTTGTTTTTGTGCATTAAATCTTGTTAATTTAAATATGAGGCCAAGCTGGACGGCCGTCCAGGCCCGGCAAAAACGCTTGGCTTCGGCCTAGCTATTTGACTTGACAACCCTACCTGCTGTTTTTAATTTTTGGTGTTTGTTTTTTTCAGCTTAAGCGTGGAAATCTAGCGTCTCACAAATTAAATTTATGAAACTATACAAATATAATTTAAGAAGTACGCCCCGTTTATAGATTGAGTAAACATGGAGGAATCACATGTGGATTCGGCCAAACCTAAACACATGGATACCGCGGTCAGGTAAAACTAGTGTCACGTTTTCCTTACACTTATTGTACACGGTGCACCTAAATAGTTGGGTAAAAACTAGTATCTGACCATGTCATATGTATGTACGTGTTGGGTTGACAGGTATAAAAGAGCATTGGCTCATTTGTCAAAACTAGAATCTAGTTATACTCTACTATATGAACCACATTGCATTACAATACCAAACAACGTCAACAAGAAAAATACTAAACCCAGAAAAGCTACACCCAAAAAAATAAGTGCAAAATTACTACCAAATGTCAGGACTTTAACAACAACGGGTATGCTGGATGGAGTATCAGTGCGATATGTTTCTAAAACTAAAAAGGTAATAATTAATTAAACATTGATTTAATTCTTTTAATTACATCTTCATAATGTCATGCATGATGTATGATTTATTGATGTTAGATAGAGCTTCCCGGAAAGATTCAAGGACCTTGCTACCTCTGCGGTTGCGAATCCTGTAATTACTCTAAAGTAAGCACTTTATTATAAATCATGATAATTCTTAATTAGTATAAAAACGACTTATATATAATACTTTGTGTTATAGACGATTACTGCTGAAGTGTTTGAGAATCACGCGGGGTGCAAGACGAGTCACCCAAACAACCACATACACTTTGAGAATGGGAATAGCATGCATATGGTTGTCATGGAATTGAATCGTACTCAAGAGAGTGCTTTATTTGATGCCCTTCACACTCTCACTGCTTCTTCTATTGATCATAATGCCTTCTCTTCTTGGAAAGGTTTGAATATTCCCTATATCTAACTTAATTTCGATATTAAATTACTTTTTTTTTTTTTTTTTTTAGTTAGAGATGCTTAATTAATCAGACCTAAAATAAATTTTATATTCAATAAATAAAAACAGACTAGCTAGATATTTGAGTTTGAAATATTTATCAAATTGGGGTTAAAGTGTAGAGACCGGCCCAATTCAAATAAAATGTGTGCATGGCCTTACTCATTTCTTTCCTTTGACAGAATCATTACAACGAGCAGCTTAATCAACTCCCACGAGCGGAACAGGCTGATTAGCACATAATATGGATTTCCAGTTTTGACATTTTTTTATTCTTTTATAAACATAGAATGATTACTTTGTACAGTCTTAATTCATTTATAAGTACTCATGTTCCCTAAAACCAGTTTAATTGATTAATTCGCTTATATCATACACTCTCTCCTATTCTTAATATAACTCGTTTTGACCTTTCGTTTTCTTTGTAAATTATATGTCATTTTACACTTTTCAATGCAAATTAATTGCATTTATTCCAAATTTAACCTTAAAATCACTAAATATTAAGGGCATGTTTGATAGCAAAGATGGATTATCTAAGATTATGATGATAACTAAACTTTATAAATTTTAAAGCGTAATTTACCCTTAATCTAAATTATCAAACAACCAATAAAAATGATATATAGTTAATCTAGATTTAATTTAAGCTATCAAACATGGCCTTACATAATTGCATTTTTTATGAGTTAATTTATTTTTTTAATATGAGCAAATTAATTGCATTTCTTCCAAGTGCATGTCTTATCACTTTCTTGTACATCTTCCCGTCCAATTTCATTATTCCCACTTTCCTCTTTTTTGGTTATCCAATTTTATTATGCACATTCCCTTTTTAGAAATAATACTATTCACACTATTTATCTCTACCCTCCAACCATCACTTATTCACTCAAATTGTCACTAACTTTATTCATAAAGAATTATGAGTTTATTAACAAAGTAGGACAATCCATAAGTGATTTAAACAAAGTAGGACAAAAATTTCAAGTAAAACAATTAAGACTAAAATAGCCTACAAAATCCCCCTTTTGCCCTTATTTTGATATAATTTGAACTGTCTGCCTTCTTCAAGAATATCCCCCAATTTCGGTTTACATTCCATATTTGAATTCAATCTAATTTGAATTCAATTCAATTCCAATCGCATAGTGTCTTCTCGCCTACAGTCAAACATACCAAAATTATTTTAAAAATTTCTTGGCGAATGGAATTTCTTCGATCTAAAGAACGGCGGCACCATACCACTCCTCCGTCCTTGAAGAATGACGGCACAAGACGGAGGCTCTCCGTCGGCGACACCCTACCACGCAGGGGAGAGGTTTTTCGGAATGACGTCGTCGAGGCCGGTGTCGAGGGGACCGAATCCGGCGTTGGAAACGACGTTGTATTGGGATTTCCACGAGTCTAATTCGCGACAGTTGTCGAGGATATCTTTGTTGAGAATTAGGGGAAGGTCGTAGACGAAGATACTACCGAGTTTACAAGTTTGGTAAATTTGATTTAAAGTTGGATTCTCAAGATTTTGGATTGCTTTAGTTGATAAATTGATTTGGGAGTATATATTTTGGTTTGTAGTGGAGTCGGAATGACAAAAGCAGGTGTGAATTCGTGAACTTTGATATAACTACAAAAGCAGGTATGAATTTGTGAACTTTGACATGTTATATGGAGATTTTGATTTCAATTTTGATGATTTTATTGAGGGGAGAATGTTGGATATTTGATTAATTGGATCTAGATAAGTGATTCGAGGGAAATAACTTCTGCATTTTTTTTTTTGTAAGTAAAATTTTATTCACTAACAGGGTATGATAATTACCCCGAATGAAATGAGTAATACAAAGCCAAAACTCACAGCCTTTCAAGATTTTGAGTACAGAAGAAATGACAAAGGGTAGGTGAATGAATTAACCTTCTGAATTGTTAATATAGAGTGAGATTTTGAATGAATTATTGATAATGGATCGGGTAAATATCCTGTGTTTTCTAAGGCAGTGTTATTGAATCTATGCAGGTGAGGAAAAAAATGGAGGGTACAATGTTTGCCCCTGTTTTGGATTTGGATGTAATGAAGCATGTCAAGTCAGAAAATGGAGTAGTGAGTATCTCCAAAATTGAAGTTTGCTCCTTAGATGAACATATCATATATAGTAGTAGTTAATTAAGCAGAAATTGCAATAATCTTATATTCATTTGATTAGTTGCTTTGTAGAAATTGATTTTGTATATTGGAATGTTTGGAGTCATGATAATCTTTTCGTTTGATTTATAAGAGGCCTTCAAGTTTTAAATCTATTTCTTGAAATATCTTATACAGGGGAGTAAGACACCAAGAACATGAATTTTTTAAATTTGGGGAGCTTGGAAACAAGTGCGCCTAATTTACTAGAGTATGGTCAATTGTAGATACAAGTAATTTGGGAAGTATATGCAATTATCGGTTGCATATATAAAAAAATGCATGTATATTTGAAATTATATGCACTTATCGGTTGCATATAATAAAATATGCATATAGAATTAATGATACAGTCTTATATTATTATTATGCAATGCACATATTTGATATATGCATCCCCTATAAATATGCAATGCACATATTATGTATATGCATGAAACTATAAAAAATATCATACAAATATGCAATGCACAAATACACATCTTAAAAAACCAATGATTTCTTACATGCGAAAACTCCTCTGTACAATCAAACGAGTAGATGAAAAGACGAAACAAACATACCTTCAGCTATAATCTAGGGATAATCTCTTACCTTTTTAAAATTTAATTCATTTGACTTTTCATATTTTACATTAATCAAATTAAATGAGTCAAATCTGAAATTAAGTATAATTATTTCAATTTCGAGCTTTGGAACATCGAATAAGGAAAACTACTTAAAAAAATTAAGTGTAATTAATTGCACGTTTAAGTTTAAAAAGAAAGAAAAAATCTTAGCATTACTTAAAAAATAAAAATTTTAGTGAAGTGATGGTTCATAGAGCTAATTAATGGCACTTATGGATTGTCCTACTTTGTTAATAAACTCATTCAAATTTATCGAGAACGATTTCGATTGTGCAACCTTGAAATCTTAAAAAACGTATATGGAGATGAGCACAATAATCGAATATGCACAAAATGAAGTTTTGAGAAATATTTCAGGAATGTTCTTTTGAATTAAAATCAACGCGAGATTTTAGGAGAAATATCTCACAACTTAATTTAAATTTAAAATGGTTGACTTTCCTAATTTTGCTTAACTTAATTAATTGAATTCGAAAATCATACTTAATTCGAAATCAGGGGCATATTCGACTAAAACTATTCCATTTTGTCCTTAATTGTTTTACTAAAAAAAATTGTCTTGAAACTTAAAGTCTTAGGGTGAATTGTCCTATTCTGTTTTTTCCCCAAGAATTATTTTATCTATAAATGGACCCCACAACATCCCATCATACCCACCAACTTATCTACTTTATATATAAACTAATCAATATTCATTAAAACTCGTACACGGACAAAGTGGGATAGCTCAAGTGGTTAGAGCACCACTACCTAGGCCTTAGGTCCTGGGTTCGAGTCATAGGGAGGGGAAAAAAGACATCGAGTCATGGGGAGGGGAAAAAAGGCATGGATATTTAACTTCCAAAAAAAAAAAAAAATTAAAACTTGTACACGGAGAAATGAGCATAATAAAATTGAACTGAGGGAGTATTATTTTAGATTTTATTCAAAAAAAAAATAGACGTCAGTAATGTTATTATGGAATTTTGGTCCAAATTTTGCCGATTCGAGCCAAAATAGAATCCACATGTCACTATGTGAGTTAACGCAGCTTTAAATTTTGTGGTCCTTAATGTGCAAGTACATGAACAAGACAATTTTATTTTATATACAATTTAATGATTACATGTAAGTGATTTAAATATGAATTTAATTATTCAATTAAAATTTTGTCCACTAAATTAAAACAAGGTTAATATTATAGTCCAATTGTTTGCACTTGTAACTGAGAACATAGACTCCAAAAAAAAAGGTTCGACTATTTACACCTCCATTTCGGAGAGATGCACTCCCCCGTTTAATGCACCCCAACAAAAATAGATGGCACCCTCCTCGAAATGTCTTAAATACCCCTTTCTTTATAATATTTCTACTACTAACCACACCCTACCACCAAACCCTAATTTCTCACATTTCATTTCCCCCCTTCACACCTTCATCCTCTCAATTTCTTCTAGCAGTCGGCGCCGCCGATCCAGCCACCGCCCTCTTGCCTCCCTCTCCCTCGGCCGCGAGCGACCTCCTCCTTCCTCTCTCCGAATTTCTGGTTTTTCCCCACACTCTGCCAGAGCGCCGCCGCCCATATTCTGAAAAAAAAAAATCGCAGCAGCGGCCGCGCGGCCGCCCCTACCTCTCTCTTCTCTCCCCTCCACCCCCTGCCATTGCGTCCCCGCCCCACCACCCGTAAAAAAAAAAAGTGCTACAACGGCCGCGCGACCACCCCCTTCCTCTCTCCCGATTCGTCGCCAACGGCCCCAACCCACACTCCAGGTTTGTCCGCCCCTTTTGGGCGTTTGTTAGGTTTTCTGCTTTTGCAAAAACCCACTTTTTTTTTCGACACTGTAATGGCGACCATGTATTTTCCTGTCGACAAAATGTTGTCGACGAGAGTGTATATGGTCGACATTACAGTGTCGATCGACCTTTGTTGGCCGACCATATATCCTCCCGTCGGCAAAATGTTGTCGACGGGAGGATATATGGTCGGCACTGGTTTGACGATTTTTTTAAAAAAGTTGTTAGTTTTTCTAAGTTTTTTTTAGGCCGAACTTGCTTATTAATGGGTTTGATAATGGTGTTTTATGGATGAATATGGTTGATTTGTTGAAATTTTTGAAGTTTTTTGATTTCTTGCTACCAGAAAAAATGGTGATGTTGGCCGGAAGTTTGGTTTAGGGATAAGGGGAAAGAAATGACAGTAGAGGAGTGCATCTAGTAGAATATTTTGAAGTTTTTACACTATTATTAAATTAATAAATTGATTGGGGGAGTGCATCTCTCCAAAATGGAGGTGCATATAGTCAAACCCAAAAAAAAAAGTCATACCCATTTTGAAGAAGGCCCTGGCTATATACCCCTCCAGCTTTGTTAAGTATACTCTGAAATTCCATTTATTAATTTAATACTTATATAAAATATCCAATTTATCATTTCATGTAAAATTCATTTGATAGATACACCCTAAAATTTAAATTAAAGCTCAGATTAACCCTAGCCCTAACTCTAAAGTTTAGAAGAATCCAAAAGTTTGGTTAAAAAAAAAAGAATACTCGATCCCCACCGATGAGAAAATGTTTAATGCAGTCATCTATCAATTGTATATATTTCTATTTTTTTAATTAATTTATTGTACTATTATGTAAATATATTTTCTTATACTTATACATTTTAAAATAGCATGCTGACATATTTTATGAATTTCACATTTAATAAATTTTTTTTGAAAGATTCTTAAAATGTGATTTTGAGATGTGCCTCTATTTATCATAGACAATAACGGAGCCAGAAAATCATGGTAGGGGGCCCCAATTAACATTACTTTAAAGATAAAATAATATGAATTGTTGTAGTGTCAATGTTGTGACCAATGTTGCAACATATTTGACAATGTCATCAATAATTCGTCTTTTCTTTCACAATCAACACTGATAGTTAGAATTAAGAAAAAGAGGTTGTACAATAAAGTGATAAGGCAGTAGCGCAAGATGCATAAGATGTTGATGTCATTGAGAGCGTGCATGAAAACTTATGAAAGCATATAAACTGAAGAAGTCATAAAGTATGGGGGAGTTTGTGCAGATCCATGAAGATGCAACTGAAGTGTTATTCAGCCCAATCCTCTCATTTACTTCTTTACATAATTGTTCATTTGTTTGTAGGCAATTACTTGTGTGTACTAGTTACATACATGTAACTAGATCCATTTTTATAAATGGGTTGAATGTTACCCATTGATTATGGACTGGATTATGGGCTGAGTTTTAGACAAGTAAATCACAGTTATTTATCCCCTTCTTTTTTTATGAGTTCACCCACAATTTTTTAAAAATAAAATTACATGTAAAAAATTATATTACCTTTTTATCAATTAATTTAAATTAAAACTCATTTAAAATATAATTGTATACCCACCACAGAGTCATCAATGGACCACTTAGTCACATATTATACTTTTTTTTTTATTTTTTTAAAAAATATAAAAAAAATATGAAACTTAAAAATAAAATTTCCAATTTTTTTTTAAATGACCAAAATTTTAGAAAAATACTTCCAAAAAAATATAAAAAATTCGTAAAAAAAAAAAACAACTAAATTAGTACTCCCTCTATTCCATTATTATTTGAACATTTTTTAAAAACCTTTGTCCCATTATTATTTAAACATTTACCACTTACTCTTTACTACTTTAAAATTTTCTTTTAAACATCTATTCCCTCTGTCCCACAATAACTTTCACACTTTCCTTTTCGGGACGTCCCATAATAACTTTCACACCCTTAAAATGGAAAACTCTTTGTAGATGTTGTTAATCCTTAAATGCCTTAACATTATCAACAACATCTTAATTTGACCTTCCGAGATTTTTTCTAAGTCTTTTCTGAAATGCTACATTAAATGTTGATCTAAATGTTGTCGCATTTCTGGCAGGATCTAGAAGCTTCTACAAGGATCTGGAACCTGGAAGATTCCAGAACATTGGAGAACATGCTAGAACGGCCTGGAACCATTTGGAACGACCTGGAGCATTCAAGAAAGATCTAGAAAGATCATGGAAGTTGAGTTCCTAAAAAATAAGACCTCATTGTGGAAGCCTCTGGAATCAGCACCCCACTACTATAAATACCGATGGAAGGCTTCTCAAATCAGCGTACTCTATTCGATCAACTTCCTAGACCGAGCGTATATCCCTGTTAGGAATTGTGGCCATTAGAACTACCTTTTAAGATCATACGTTCGTATCCCACCCGTATGGCTGTGTGTCTTCTTATCTATTGAGAGTGTAATCTTTAGATAGACTAGGCATTTCGACAGTGTATACATTATACACTTAGTTCGTTTTTAGAACAAGGCACCTGCCTCGTTTGTAGTTTCTGTTGTGAATGTTAATGCTGTAACATTTCACACAACATTTATACTTGAAGATAAGTATTGGTTTTCGCCGTAAGGCTAGCATAGATTTTTATTTATAAAATCTATGTGAAAAATTATTTCCATTGTGTCACGTTTGTTTTTAGTGTTTCAAGTCTTCCGCTGTGTTAGTTATAATTTCTGATATTCTGTTAGAGTCAGTGTTGTACCAATTGTCACAACATTTAGTACAACATTATTCTACTTAAACTTAAACACTTCATTTATACACCCCACACCACACTTTCAGTTGGTATCAGAGCTGATACCTGACGACACTAGGTTAGATCTTTGGTCAAGTGTGTTTTTAGTGTAGGTTAGCAATGGAAACACATCACATATCCACGGCACTTAGGCCACCCGTATTAGATGGATCGAATTACGCTTATTGGAAGCCTAAGATGCGTATGTACATCAAGTCAGTTGATGAACGTGCTTGGAGGACTGTACTTACAGGTTGGGAAGCTCCAAAAAGACCAGCAGACGCAGATGGTGAAATACAACTCAAGAGAGAAGTTGACTGGACGGCTGATGAAATAACAACAGCAAGCTACAATTCTAAAGCTTTAAATGCAATTTTTACTTCTGTTGATGTTTCAATGTTTAAAATTATATCTAACTGTTCTACTTCTAAAGATGCATGGGACAGGTTGCAAGAGCATTGTGAAGGTTCAGAAAGTGTTCGAAGGACTAAGCTTCGAATGTTGGGAACAAAATTTGAGAATCTCCGAATGAAGGAAGATGAAACAATTACAGCCTACAATGAAAGGTTAAGTGAGATTATCAATGAATCACATTCTCTTGGTGACCCTATTTCTAATGTTAGAGTAGTTCATAAGATATTAAGATCTGTTCCTAAAAGATTTGATGCTAAAATTTGTGCTATTGAAGAGGCAAAAGATACAGATAAGTTAAGTCAAAATGAGTTAGTGAGCATTCTTAGAACATATGAAATAAACACTAATCAAGATGATGAAGCTAATGCTGATAAGAAAGTTGTAGTTTTTAAAAGGGGAAACATCAAACACTTCTGAAGCTCAACCCATCATTACTGAAGTTGACTCTGATGAAGAATTGCTTGATGTATGCCTCAAAAATCCGAACAACGTTGCCTTGCTCACTAAGCGCTTTAATAAGTTTCTTAAGAAATCTGTGAACAAATCTAGAAACATTCAGCCTAAGATTCAAATCAATACATCAACACCTCAACCAGAAAGGAGGAAAGCTCAATTCACACCAAGACTATCAAATAGTGAAGGTAAACCAAGGTATGATCCTGAATTTCGAAAATCAGTTCAATGCAATGCTTGTTCTGGTTATGGCCATTATGCAAATGAATGTGCCAACACTAGACTTAAGCAAAAGCTGAACTTCAGTGCTACCTTGAGTGATGAATCTGATGATGATGATCTTGATGAATTAAATCAGAATGAATATTCTAATTTTACCAGAATTGATTATAATGATTCCTCAGATGATGATCTGGATGAAACAAATTCTGATGCTGTACCTGATGTCTCAACATCTACAGCAACATCAGAACAGAGTCACCCAGATTTGAATTGTTTTAATGGTTTAGTTGATGATGCAGGAAAAAGGACTGATGACAAGGAACACCAAAAGTTGTTAGATGATTGGAACAATCAGAAACTCACTCTTAATTCCTTGAATAAAGAGAATGAGGATCTGAAAGACACAATCACCAAGCTAGAGGTTATTCTTACCAAAAGAGATCTGGAAATCTGTAACTTAAAGGAGAAATTGATAAATTCCACCTTATGTTTCAAGAAATATTCCAAGAGTGCTTCTGAGGTAAATAATGCTATAGCTACTGGTAAGTCTAATAATCATGGTTTAGGTTATGATGGTACTACTGCTTCTATTTCTGAGAAATTTAGAAAACCTGTGAAATTTGTGAAGGCAAATGTTGTCACATCTGATGCAACATCTGCACAATCAAATCCTCACAAGGTTAAAAGGAAGTATATCTGTCATTACTGTTCTAAAGTTGGTCATATTCGCCCTTACTGTGTAAAATTGTTTGAAGAACAGAAAACTTTGAAAATGCTGCATAAAAAACTGTCACATTCTGGTAAACAGTTTATGAAATCTGCTTGGAAACCAAAAACTACCTGTAATGTTGCTCATACCTCCTTAAAAGCATGTCTACCTGACTCATGGTACTTTGATAGTGGTTGTTCTAGACATATGACAAGTCGTACTGATTTCTTATCTGATTATGTGACCTTGAATAGTGGTAATGTTACATATGGTGGAGGTTCTAAAGGAAAGATTCTTGGTAAAGGAACTTTGAATGTTGAAGGTTTTCCTAAGCTTAAAAATGTATTACATGTTGATGGCTTACTTGCAAATCTGATTAGCATTAGTCAACTTTGTGATGATAATTTGCATGTGAAATTTGATAAAGATTCATGTTATGTTCTTAATAAAGATGAAGTTTGTGTCATGACTGGTACTAGGTCAGCTGATAATTGCTATCTTATTGGAACAAATATGTGTAACTTGTCAAAACATGATGAAAATGTTCTATGGCATCAAAGATTGGGTCATGCAAATTACAGAGCAATGAATAGACTAATCAAAGCAGACGCAGTAAAAGGAATTCCAAAACTAAATCTTCACAACAACACTGTATGTGGACCATGCCAAAAAGGTAAGCAGGTAAGAATGTCGCACAAAATGCTGTCACATTGTACTACACATCGATGTTTTGAATTACTGCACATGGAGTTGATGGGTCCTATGGAAACTGAAAGCATTGGAGGAAAGAGGTATTCCTTAGTTGTGGTAGATGATTTTTCTAGATATACCTGGGTAGAGTCTTTAAGAGACAAATCTGAAGCATTTGCTGCATTTAAAATTCTTTATAAAAGGTTCAAAAATGTGTTTAACTTGAAAGTTGGCCGTATTAGAACTGATCATGATAGGGAATTTGAAAACAGCATGTTTAATGATTTTTGTGATAAAAAGGGTATCTTGCAAGAATATTCATCTCCTAAAACTCCACAACAAAATGGAATTGTTGAAAGAAAGAATAGAACTTTACAAGAAATGGCTAGAGTTATGCTAACATCCAAATGTCTTGCTAAGAAATTTTGGGGAGAAGCATTGAATACTGCATGTCATGTTATTAATAGGGTTTTTATTCGTTCTGGCACAAGTCAAACACCATATGAGATTTTGAACAACAGAAAACCAAGTGTGAAATATTTTCATGTATTTGGTTGTGTGTGTTATATTTTGAATTATAGGGATCAACTTCATAAGTTCGATTCTAAAAGCGATAAAGGTTTCTTTTTAGGCTATTCTAGAAATAGTAAAGCTTATAGAGTATATAACCTTAGAACTAACACTGTTCAAGAATCTGTTAATGTTGTGTTTGATGATTATAAAGGTCTTACAGATGACAAAGATGAAGAAGATGTATCACATGTTACTGACACTTCTAAGAATACACGGAAGTCTGAAAATGTTGCACCAAATGTTAACACATCTGGGTCAACATCTACAGAACAGTCAGCTGTAAATTCACAGAATGATCAGTACATTCCCAAAACGAATCCTTCTTCAAGAATAGGAAAAAGTCATCCTTCTGACCAGATCATAGGCGATGCTACAGTTGGAGTGCAAACAAGAGGAAGAGTAAGATCAAACAAGGTAGATGTGGTAAGAACAATATGCATGTCTTCTATGTGTAACATTGTAAATGCTGAATGCTATTTATCTGAAATTGAACCTAAGAGTGCTAAAGAAGCCTTAACTGATGAAAACTGGATTAATGCTATGCATGAAGAACTTGGTCAGTTTGAAAGAAATGAAGTATGGACACTTGTTCCAAGACCTAGTCATACTAATGTCATTGGAACAAAGTGGATATTCAAGAATAAAACTGATGAATCTGGTAATATTGTTAGGAACAAGGCTAGGTTAGTAGCACAAGGTTACACCTAAGTTGAAGGAGTTGATTTTGATGAGACTTTTGCACCTGTTGCTAGGATAGAATCTATTAGATTACTACTAGCTATTGCATGTTTTATTGATATTAAACTTCATCAAATGGATGTAAAGGCTGCATTTCTAAATGGCATATTGAATGAAGAAGCATATGTTGAACAACCTATAGGATTTGAAGATCCACTATATCCTGATCATGTATATAAACTTAAAAAAGCATTGTATGGTCTTAAACAAGCTCCTAGAGCATGGTATGGTAGGCTTACTGACTTTCTTTTGGAATATGGATTTATTAGAGGAGAAGCTGATAGAACTTTGTTCATTAAGCACACTGAAGGAGATTTACTTATTGCACAAATATATGTTGATGACATTGTGTTTGGTTCTACTTGTGATAAAATGTTGAGTAAATTTGTTGAGGCAATGACTGCAACATTTGAAATGAGTATGGTTGGAGACTTGAACTATTTTCTAGGTCTTCAAATCAAACAATGCAGTGATGGTATTTTCTTCTCCCAGAGTAAGTATGCTAAGAACTTGGTTAAAAGATTTGGTCTTGAGAATTCAAAACCAATGAAAACTCCTATGGGATCTACTTTGAAACTTTGCAAAGACAGTGCTGGAACAGATGTTGATCCAACACTTTACAGATCCATGATAGGTAGTCTACTATATTTAACCTCTAGTAGACCAGATATTATGTACAATGTGTGTGTTTGTGCTAGGTACCAAGCAAATCCAAAGGAATCACACCTGAATGCTGTGAAGAGAATCATCAAGTATGTTTCAGGAACAAGTGACCTTGGAATCTGGTATACTAAGGACACCAACAACATTTTGATTGGTTATAGTGATGCTGATTGGGCTGGAGACATAGATGATAGAAAGAGTACGAGTGGAGGATGTTTCTACATGGGAAACAATCTTGTATCATGGCACAGCAAGAAACAGAATTGTGTTTCACAATCCACTGCAGAATCTGAGTATATTGCTGCTAGAAGCTGCTGCACACAACTCTTGTGGCTGAGCAAGATGTTCCATGACTATGGTATGGAGAATGGTATACTTACTATCTTTTGTGATAATACTAGTGCCATTAACATTTCTAAAAATCCTGTACAACACTCACTCACAAAGCACATTAGCATTAGACACCATTTTATGAGAGATTTAGTAGAGAAGAATATTGTTAAGTTGGAGTATGTACCTACTGAAAAACAGAATGCTGATATTTTTACTAAAGCCTTAGACCATGAGAGATTCTCTATCTTGAGGAAATCTCTTGACATGATCACTATCTGAAAAGAATTCGGATGGATGGTGTCACAAATGCGTCAGCATTTGGGACAACATCATGGGTTGTATAAATTTTATAAGTTGAATTTATTTCTTACTTAGTTAAATAATTCCTTTGTAAAATATCTACGAATCTAAGAACCTTGGAGTGCAAAAATAAACGTCTTACACCTCTCAAATGCATAAAAATGAGAATGTTATTAGCATACTAAAAGATGTACCAAATCACTGAGTAACTATGGAGCACGGAGTTCACTACTACGATGCCTTCTTTTCAAAAGGTGATATTTGGTAAAAACATCAACATATTTGTAATCCATTAAGTAAGTATGGGGCACGGAGTTCGCTACTACGATGTACTCTACAGGAACAATGGATCAATACAAATTAGATGCTATAACACAAAAAAAAAATATGGTGCAACACTAATGAAGTAAATTCATGTAAAAACCGTGTTGAGGTGTTTGTAACAGTTTTAGGCACAACATTGCCTGATTCGAATTTATTTTTATCTGTGTAATTATTTAATTATTTATTGAGATTCAGTTTATTTATTTAATTAATTACTGACCCTTATCTATTTTTTTTTCAGATTATGCGAAATTAATTCTGGAATCTTCCTAATTATCTAAATAATTTAATTAATTTAATTAATTGATTTTTTCCCACTAATTAACCATGATCTAGGTTGTGGCTAATAATGTGGAGCACTTTCGAAAATTCTAGATTAATTCTTCTGTTTTATTTTCTTAACCTCCAACTACATTACTCTCTCTATAAATATCGAACATAAGATGCCATTTATTTGCTAATTGTGATTTCTGATTGTGTTGAGTACTAAGATTGCAGAATTGTTATTTGGTTGTGTATATCTCAAAGAAGTGTGTGCAAATTTTCATCCTTACCTTGAAATTCCAACCGCCTAACTTAAATGGCTGGAACAAACTCGAATTCCTCACAATCTCTCTCTGATTCGAAAACCTCATCTCACTCTCGCACAAATCCTCTCGAAATTCTTGCTTCCATGGCTTCACAAAACTCTACCGCTTCAAATGCTGACTCGAATGTCTCTGCAACTCCATCAACAACTGTTCCCACTCCTCAAACCACTCCTCAAACTGCTCCTCAAACAAACTTCCCTCAAGATGCAACTGTTGAACAGGTCACTAGGGCTATCGATGAGGTGTCTGATACTCTTCGAACTACAGGCCATTTGCCCGTGATGACTTTTGGAGGAATCACGGTGGACATATCAAGCTATTTGACTGAGCAAACCGCCCAAATGGCTTCTGCTTCAAAAAGCCCCAAATCACCCTCTGTTCACGAACTGCAAACTGGGAATGTTGAAGCTTCTGTTGAAGAAGAAGCCACTGCCACGTCTGACCCTGAAGACGTTGAAATGGAGGATGCAAACATTTCTGAAGGTACAAACTCTTCACTCTCTGTTTCAGATGAGTCTGCCCCCATTCCTCTCAAGAAGAATGCACAAAAAGGGAAAAGACAGAGAAGCCCTATACAAAGAAGGAGGAGATCAAACCGCGTTTTTACTCGTGTGGATTATTCTGAATCCATGAGGAAGAAGAAGAAGGATGGAGCTGATGCTGGTGAACCTATTCAAGTGTTCACAGATTCTGAAGATGAAGCTCCTATTGTTGCTGAGAAACCAAAGAAAACTAAGACTGTTGTTGCTGAAAAATCCAAAAAGAAGGTTGTTGCTGAAGAGAAAGGGAAAGGGAAGTCTGTTGCTGAACCAAAAGGCAAAGAAAAGATGATCACTGAAGATGAACCAGCTGAGTCAGAGTCCAATTCTGATTCTGAAAGATGCTTAAGAGACATTCTGAAGTCTCTTAGGAAAAATGCTGAGCACTATGCTGCTGCAAAGGAAGCTGCACCAGAACCTGAAGATGGTGGCAGTGGAGATAGCTCTTCCAGTACAGCAAGCAGCCCTGAACAGAGCTCTGCTAAAAGCTCTACACCAAGCTCAGATGACCTTGCTTCTGAAGAGGGAGGTATTTCTGATTCTCTTGATACACTAGAGAATAGATTGGCCATTTATTCTAAGAGAAAACTGCTGATAGAGAAGAGGATCAATATACCTGATTTTGATAGTAAAGGCATGGTTAGTTTCTTAGAAGAAAGGAATTTGATGCATGCTGTAAATTTTGGTGAATCTTTCTTGACAAATTGGGCATATGAATTCTATGCATGTTTGAAAAAGAGCACTGGTAGGAGATCTTCTAAGTGGTATGGGACTGTTAATTTTAGAGGGGGGGATGTACCTTTTACTCCTGAATTGATAAATGAGTTTTTAGAAATTCCCAATGTTGAGGTTGATGAAGAACCTGACATGGATGTGGTCATTTCTGCTATAACTGCTGGTAGGGTAGTTAAATGGACTAGACACATGCTAGCCAAAGACCTCACTTCCCTACACTCTGTGTTATACAAACTCATCATCTACAATTGGATTCCCACCACAAATACTACCAAGATCACTAAGGATCAAGTTGTTTTGATATATAGGATTTCTGTGCTTAAGAAGTTTAATTTGGGTCTCACAATATTCCAACATATGATGAGATTTACTAGGAGAGTTTCTGAGAAAGGCAATTTACCCTATCCTGTTCTGATTTCTAATTATTTGAGACATCATGGATTTGTTGCCAAGAACACTGATGTGTTGAGGGGGAGAGTTCCACTTTTGGCCATATCTCCTGCCTTACTCACTGGGGATAGAGTAATTGATCTGCCCTTGCTTGCTCCTGGTACTGAACATCAGCAAAGACCCTCTACTTCTGCTCAACCAGAACCAACCAGACCCTCTACTACTGATCATCCTGAATCATCCAGATCAAGACAGAGAAATGCAACCCCAAATGTTGAGAACATCCGTATCAACATTTCTGGTAATGTGTATCTTTCACAGGAATTCATCAAACTCCAACTCCAACACTTGCAGGACACAATAGATGAGCTTCAGTTCCTGAAGAACAGGTGGACCAACCTACTTTCACCTACAACAGGGGGAGTACCACCACCATCCAACTCCAATGTGGTCATTGAGGAGATTATTGATGATGGAGTTCCAACTGCTGCTGATGCTGGTGATGGACCTGCTGCTGGAGGAGATGCTGCTGTTACTGATGTAGTTGCACACATTGCATCTACTTACTTTGTTGATGAAGGAGATGATGATGATACTGCTGAGATGGACACCTTGTATGGTGATCTACCTAGAGAAAGCTGCTAGACAGGGGGAGATCTGAATTCCACAATGGCTATGGTGCAGGAAGATGATGATGCAGCTAATACCACAGCAATATAAGCCATTTATTCAGTTCTACCTTTGTATTAATGTTTAAGTTTTTGAATTCTGAAATTCTGATACAATTGTTATTTATTGTCTAGATTGTAGGATGTTTATTACTGCAACTTGCTTAATGGTTCCACTTGATATTTGTTTACTGCCTTGCTTAATTTGTTTGCAGATTATCATGTGTCTACTATTGCAGGTTGTGTATAGTGTAGTTTCTGTTTTGTTTATGTTTATGTTTATGTTTTTGTTTTCTATGTTTGTTGCTCTGATTTTTTTTGTTTTGTTTTTATTAGTGTCTTACTTAGATTTTAAGTTAATTTCTTCCAGTTTAACTTATGATCTTAGTAAAGTTACTTATGTTGTGAATAAGTGTAGTGTTTATACTTGTTCTATTTTGGATAAAATTTATCTTGATCTTATGGCACGGATCATTGTAAAATTATCCCTGATCTTCATTTGATTTGATCGAACGGTTACAACAGGTATTGTCTTGACTAGTGCTTAACAATGATGTTAACCTCAACTAAGTACAAAATACTGAGTATGTATAGAAATATATGTGCATCAGCTGTGTTGTAGTCGAAAGGTCAAATTGGGGGAGATTGTAGATGTTAATCCTTAAATGCCTTAACATTATCAACAACATCTTAATTTGACCTTCCGAGATTTTTTCTAAGTCTTTTCTGAAATGCTACATTAAATGTTGATCTAAATGTTGTCGCATTTCTGGCAGGATCTAGAAGCTTCTACAAGGATCTGGAACCTGGAAGATTCCAGAACATTGGAGAACATGCTAGAACAGCCTGGAACCATTTGGAACGACCTGGAGCATTCAAGAAAGATCTAGAAAGATCATGGAAGTTGAGTTCCTAAAAAATAGGACCTCATTGTGGAAGCCTCTAGAATCAGCACCCCACTACTATAAATACCGATGGAAGGCTTCTCAAATCAGCGTACTCTATTCGATCAACTTCCTAGACCGAGCGTATATCCCTGTTAGGAATTGTGGCCAGTAGAACTACCTTTTAGATCATAAGTTCGTATCCCACCCGTATGGCTGTGTGTCTTCTTATCTATTGAGAGTGTAATCTTTAGATAGACTAGGCATTTCGACAGTGTATACATTATACACTTAGTTCGTTTTTAGAACAAGGCACCTGCCTCGTTTGTAGTTTTTGTTGTGAATGTTAATGCTGTAACATTTCACACAACATTTATACTTGAAGATAAGTATTGGTTTTCGCCGTAAGGCTAGCATAGATTTTTATTTATAAAATCTATGTGAAAAATTATTTCCATTGTGTCACGTTTGTTTTTAGTGTTTCAAGTCTTCCGCTGTGTTAGTTATAATTTCTGATATTCTGTTAGAGTCAGTGTTGTACCAGTTGTCACAACATTTAGTACAACATTATTCTACTTAAACTTAAACACTTCATTTATACACCCCACACCACACTTTCACTCTTTATAAACTCCACCCTCACAATATCCTTAGTTGGGACCTTCTACATGTAGTTAGAGTGTTGTAAGGTGTCGTAATGACTACCTCAACCCTTAAACCTTTCAAGGAAAGTTAGAAGTATTGTCATAGAAGTGTGAGAACTAGAACTGTCAAGTGAAGAACAGTTTAGTTCGAGTTGAGTAAGTACAATGACTCAGAATTCCTAGGGATTAAGGCACTAAGGGGTAGTGTGGTTGATCAGTGCACCTTGGCGCTATAAAACAAGTTAATTCCAAGTGAAGGAATTATCTCGTTCAATCAGGAATGTGGATGTAGGAGCTTGAGTCTCTGAACCACTATAAACCACTGTGTTATTTCCTTACAAGTCATTTCATACAAGTAACACATTCATATACTACACACAAATTGATCTTCAAAGATATACATCACAAACTGTGCAAAAACAGATTTGGGACAAGTCCCTTGAAAAATTGTTTAAGTGTTAAGAAAGGTTTTCAGAATTTAAAGGAGTTTAAATATAAAGGGCCAACCATAATTTCGCACATATAACTTACTTAGATAGTTATTCAACTGATTACTTCATAGTTCTCAGTAGTTTGATTATCTAATCAAAGTTATACATACGAAGTTGACTAGACAACTCTCTTGATAGGCTATTTGATTAAAAAGAATTTGCATACACAAGTGCATTCTCCCCCCAGAATTTAAAGGAGTTTAAATATAAAGGGTCAACCATAATTTCGCACATATAACTTACTTAGATAGTTATTCAACTGATTACTTCATAGTTCTCAGTAGTTTGATTATCTAATCAAAGTTATACATACTTAGAGAAGTTAACTAGACAACTCTCTTGATAGGCTATTTGATTAAAAAGAATTTGCATACACAAGTGCATTCTCCCTCCCCTCCCCCATACACTTGTGTCATACTCCTTTCAGGACCAACACATATTGTTGACATAGGCAACAAAAAAAAGGTGTTATATGGAACGTATTCTAATAACATCAAACCAAATCAACAACTAAGAATAACATTATAAAACAAGTGTATTCAAGCAATACACAATACTACGGGTGTCAAATGCAGTCATGTACATATACTATGCAATCATGGTTTACTAATATGCATTTAAACACTATATGAAATGCAGTCTGCACGTACTATTATGTAGTTTTTTTTTCGCAAATTGATCTCACATCATCGAACTAGATACTACGGTTGTTAAATGCAGTCTTGTACATATAATATGCACTCATGGTTTACTAATATGCATTTAAACACTATATGAAATGCAGTCAGCATACTATTGTGCAGTCTCAGTCGCATACTGAACTAAAATCATCGCATTAGATACCATCTTCATTTATACTGTACCTCTTGTATTGTAGTGCCTTGCTTGGACACTATCTTCCTTTGTCCTCTTCCTTTTTCGGCCACTTTAATCTCCATCAATACGTACCAGAGTATTCTTAATTCTAGCCATCTATTCAATAAGATGCAAAACCAAATCAACTAATTAACTGGAAAATTCCATATTTAAAAAGAAAAAACGAATATCTTGCATGACTTATACAATCAGACATACAAATATGTCCTTAAAAAAGCATAATATATCCAACCCATCTAGAAATTAAGATGATCAGTTAGCATTATATTAAAAAAAAATTAATTATTTAGTGCAATTTTTAGTACATGTAATCGTTTATCAAGCATATACCCATTGCACACACATGTTCAACGCTTAAACACCCAACAAATCCCAAGTCTAAATCGATTAATCACTGAGTTATCTAGAAAAAACTAAACGGTGAAAGACTAACCTCACAAGTCGTGTGCAGCAGCCTATGTTCTTGTTGTCGTGAATTCTTGAGCCCGTGAGTTCTCGTTGTCGTGAGTTCTCGTTGATTTCGCCTTAAAGGTTGTGATTCAGAAACCCTACCTAGATTATGCGAAAATGAAGGTATTTTAGCTCAAATATTTCTTTAAATTTGTTTGAATTGAATGCACGAAATCTTTTTGGAAAGGTCGTGGTTAAGGAAAGCAATCTTCTTGAAATGCGGGAAACTAATTTTGATTAGGAATTTAAAATTTAAATTAATTTTCTAATTCCAAAATTTCAATGCTATTGAATGTAAGGGTATTTATGTCCAGGTGCATCCCAATTTGTCTTTAATTGTTACTCCATATTTAATTTGTACTATTTAGGTGTAACTCCCCCTAAGACAAAAGAACAGATCACATCAAAAAGCATTGAAAAGTATAATAAAAGAAAGAATGATTACTTTGATATAATAGGTCTTGTGAGATAAATTTTAATGATTGTATAGAAGCTTATGTTTATATTTGATGTAATAGTCTTTAGGTTGGCTAAGCTGTTTTATAAAGATTAAAGTAATGTAATAGAAGAATATAGCTTAGTTGATAAGAACAGTTAAGTCAAAGAAGACCAGAAGACTGAAGACAAGACAAGACGACATAGAAGAGAAATCCGAAATATTCTAAGTATAGAATATTCACAGCATGTCGTACATAACTTAAAGAAGGAAGGAAATAACTAAGACATTATAACTGAATAACTAAATAACTGAATCAAGAAAAGGTTATTAGAAGTTATAAAGTTGGTTATTGGAAGTTATCAAGAAGAGTTAGTTGGATAACAAACTATTCTTAATATATGACATCTATAAATAGATGGAGATCTTCATGCGTAAAAGACTAGTAGTCAAAGCACTCACAAAGTCAAAAGAAGATCATACAAAGAAGAAGCCCGAAATTGAAGATTCACATTCAGAAGGCTTACACAGATTTACAGAGAAGTTTTATTTTCTGTTGTATATTTTGTAACAAGTGTGCTAGTTACTTGGAGAAATACTAGTAGATCGAAGATACACTTGGAAGTGTAATCGAGAAGATCAAGCTCTTATTCTTGGGACTATAAGCCACAAGATTAATAAAATATCACAACAGGATTTGTGAGAGTGGTTCTAGACAGTTGTCGAACCACTATAAATCTTGTGTTCATTTAGATTCACAATACTTTGCATTTCATATATTGTTCTAAGTAAATTCGTATAATCAGTTAGATTGAAGAATCGTACTGAATAGACGAGACAGCTTTAGAACATATTATACTTGTTATTGTTGATCTACAAGAAGTGTTTTACATAATCAAGAGTCGAGTATAAATAATTGATAAAGGCTCATAATCTGATATTCCGCAAATTGTATTTGTTAGTTGATGAACTTGATTTTTTATTTGGTAATCTGGTTTCACAAGACTAGCTTACTGACTAGACAAACTGAGTAGATCAGCTTAGCAGATTGGTTAAAGAACATACTTTGATTAAATTTTAGAAAAAGTTTAAAAGTCTATTCACCTCTCCCCTGTAGACTTTTAGTTCGTTCTAACCTTAACTCGCCTCTCGGGATCAACAATTGCATTCAATGCCTTTGAATTGTAACTTGAAGTGGTGATTTCATCATTGGTCCAATCGAGTTCTCTCTTGACTCGTGACTAATTATCATCATCCGCCATAGTACGTGGTTGAGTCCAACCAATAAGAACACTCCTCCAGGCTCTCTCATAAATGGATTTGATGTACATACACTTTTTTTGCTTCCATAAAGCATAGATGGTGTCATCTAGAATAGGAGGTTTAAGTGCGGGTGAATGTGGATATTCAATATTAAATCACACACTCTAAGCAGAATCTCTACTTAATGTATTAAGTAGTTGGCTCTAATACCAACTGAAAGTGTGTGCGTGCGAAATCAGAGGTGTTGTATGATGTGTTGGCACTATCCAGACAACATTAAGTAGCGAAAAATAAAAAGCACTTTACAAATGGAAATATTCAAAATTTGCGTAGATTATAAATAATCTACACGGTTCACTATATTAAATATATGAAACTTGACTACAACCTCTTAGAGGTTTAAAAAACTACAACCTTAAAAGAGTTTGCAAAATTCACTAGATCCTATGAAACTATCTCCTTGATAGATCTATACATATAACCTAGCAAATAAGACACGATAGATACAGTAATTGTTTGGGTTACAATAGTATATCAATCTGCAAGAAGAAACAATTTTTTTCCTATCTAGAAGCGAAAATGCATTTAATAGTGTAGTAGTCTAATCTAGCTTTTCTTCTTATGTATCTTGTATTGAGGCAGCCTCTCTATTTATAGACTTCATAATTCGAACTGCTCTCAACTCCCTTGATCAAAGATGCATTAATCACGAGCATAACTTCTTTCCTCAACTCCTTGAATTTATGAACTTGTCATGCTCATAACTTCTCACTCTTGTGCAACCGATGATATGTATGATGTACACGTCTTCAAACTGCACTAGGAAATTATGAACAACAAGTATAAGATAGAGTTAGTGAGAAAAGAAAGGGCAAATTCTGATGTTGTCATAAGTGTTGGGGAACATTAATTACAACATTGCATCAATATTATCATGTGTTGGGATATGAACCCTGCACCCCATAGGTTTGATATGATTGTGATGTAATAGTTTTGATGGCCAAACCACTTAATTAGTTTAGTCATCTGATAGGATAAGTTGAGGTTGTATAGAACATCTTACAGATTCTTAATCAGATGAGAAGGCCCTTGTATGCATTATCAGCTGATATGGACTTCTTAAGAGATGTCTACTGATCAAGTTCTCAAGACTTAGTATGATTCAAATCAAGAAGAGAAGACATTGCTAGACAAAATCAGATGAGTTGGACTCAGCTGATAATTAAAATCAGATCAGAAGACTACTTCATGACAGATAGGCTACTGCACTTACTAGATCAGAACAGTTAATGTACCAGATCAGATCAGTACCAGACCAGAAGAGTACCAAGATCAGAAGAGTACAAGATCAACCGACTGGAAATCTGCATGAAAGACTAAGTGTAAATCTCGAAGACATTGACTTTCCATATCCAAAGAAGGCAAGTTCCATATTTGGTGGAATCAGGATCATCCACGATGCAATCAATAGATTACACTGAAATTAAGGATAATCACAACGGCTAGTTGATTGTTTGATTATGCCTATAAATACAAGACCATCTTCACTTGTGAAGATCGCGAAAACTATACGCAAACATCAAACTTTACGAAGAACACACACAGTTGACTATAAGCAAACTGCATTCAACGAAGAGTTCTTCAAAGCCTGTTTAGATTATCATAGTTTCCCATCACCAAAGAAACTGAACCAAGCTATTCATAGATATATTTATTGGTTTAGGCATAGTAGTTAAGCAATCTGTTGGAGATAGATCAAAACAACCCAAACCCAAACACTCTAGCCATAAGGTTAAGTTGTTAAACTTGTAAGAGTACAAGTTCTCATAAACATTTGTGGAGACCGTAGCAATTTGGTGATTGCTTAGAGCTCAAAGTCCTCCACTTGGGACTCTAAAGGACAAGCCCCTTTGATTTGGTGATTAAATGATTAACATCACGAGAAAGTTTTATCAACAGACTAGCCAATCCTGCAGACTACGTATATCAGCTAAGTATCATTTACCTCTGTTTAGAAAAAGTTTTAAAATCTATTCACCCCTCCCCTCTAGACTTTAAACCTATTCACTACTCGTTCAGGGACCAACATCATGTATGTTGGATCACTATAAAAAACACTTATTTCAACATCAACATCCTCAAATCTTAAATCCTAGATCGATTGCTCACTGGTTTGAGGGTCTCCGTTCCAAAATCTCGATTACCGATGACACGTCGATTTTACGGGGTACGTATAAAAGAATATTCCTTATATATCAAATAAAAAGATTTGACACAGTCTTTTTATAATTTGATCAAATCACCTCCATATCTTTCCATTTTTATGTAAATAAATTAGTTGGCAAATCTGCATTAATTAGTTGATAATCTAGCAATCTTGTAAATACATACACATGTAAATATGTTGCAAATTAAACAAGTCAATAAAACACGTTTCTGCAATATTTTATGGCATGGTCTCAAATACACCCGACCCTAGTGCATGGCATGCACTCGAGTTGACCAAGTCCTTTTTTTTTTTTTTGTCTTTTTTTCGCTGGATTTTTCTTTTTCCTTTTTTTTTACAACAGTTTTTTAGTACTTTTTTTTTTAAACAAAGAAGGTAAATATTGTTCAAAAGTAATTGTTCAGCGAAGCCAAAACCGTATGTGTGCTGCTCAGGAGCCTAGGGTTGTTCATCGTGACCATAATCTGAAACGGGAGTTGGGTAAAGGAACGGAAAATGAAGAAAAGAATGATAAAAATGAATTTATTCCAGCTGGCAAGAGGAATAAAAAGACTAAATCTGAAGTAGGCAAAAAATATGTTTGTATGCAGCAAGAGACGAAGAATGTTGGGGTTATAATTTGTAACAAGTTTAATTCTCTACGGGATGAAACAAAGGATGCATGGAGAGGACGACATGGAGGTGGATGAACATCAAAGGACAGCTGGTGCTAAAAATGGGACTGGGCAGTCCATGAATGTTGCGAAATATATTGAGAAACCGAAGGGTGTTAGAGGGAAGGCCAAACAGTTTAATAAACTGAGTGCGCATTCCAGTAGTGAAGAGAACAAGCAGCAGAATGTGAAAGTCGAGGATACACATAAGCTGCCATTGGATGAGGGCCACAAGAAGAAGGGTAAAGAAAAAGATGGCTTACGGCTAGAAAGTGGATGATGCTAAAGTTTCATTTTCTGGTCGTTTGTGTGTGCTGTTCGGATTTTTTTGGGCAGATTTAGGATAATTGCTACTGATTTCAGTAGTTTTTGCTTGGTTTTTGGCTGCATGTTTTGCCATTTTAGTACTTTTTTTTGTTAATTAAAAAATCCTATCCATTTTTATCGTTGTAGTTTTTTTTTTTTGTAAAAAAAATATTTTTTTCCTTTTTTTTATTAATTAAAAAAATGGGTAACCTTTTTTTGCTGTAGTTTTTCTTTTTAATTTTTTTTTTACTTAAAGTATAAGTTAGTATAACTAAAAAATGAAACACAATATTATGAAACGTGTAAATCAGTATAATTGAAAAGTGCAACACAATATTAATAAAAAGTGTGAGTCAATATAACTAAAATGTGCAACACAATACTACTAAAAAGTGTAAGTCAATATAATTGAAAAGTGTAACACAATATTATAAAAATGTGCATGTCAGTATAACTAAAATGTGCAATACAATATTACTAAAAAGTGTAAGTCAATATTACTGAAAAGTGCAACGCAATATTATAAAAAAGTGCAAGTTAGCATTAATGAAAAGTGCAACACAATATTACAATAAATGTAAGTCAATATAATTAAAAAGTGCAACACAATATTACGAAAAAGTGTAAGTCACTATAACTGAAAAGTGTAAGTATTTATAACCGAAAAGATCAACACATTTTTTAAAATACTGCAAGTGAGTATAACTGAAAAATAGAACATAATATTAGTGAAAAGTATAAGTCATTGTTGGTCCCAAAGTTGAGTTAATAATATTGAGTAAGCTAGTGAAAATGTCTAGAGGGGAGGGGTGAATAGACTTTTCAAAAATCTTTCAATATATCAGAATACACAATGCGGAATAATCAGATTACTAATGAGCCCAATCAAATTTATACTCAACTTTTATCTAGATCTTTATCTTTGTTAATTCTTAATGTTCTTGATTAAACAATTCAACAAATATCAAACAGTGAAGTAAAGAACACAGAATTTTATAGTGGTTCGACAAATGTCTACATCCACTCTCACAACTCCAGTTGTGAAGTTTTATTACTCTTCTTGAGCTTCTTGTGGCTTAAAGTCTCAAGATTAAGACTTTGATCTTATCGATTATACCTCCAGGTATATCTTCGATCTACTAGTAATTCTACAAGTAACTAGCACACTTGTTTTACAAAATACAAACTTAAACTTTGAAAAGTAAAACTTCTCTTTGAATAGCCTTTGATTCTTCTCTTCAATTCAGTGGCTCTTCTCCTTGATTCTTGATCTCTTCAACTCTGTGAGTTCTTGCTTGTAGACTTGCTCTTGAATTCTCTAAGATCAGTAATTTCTCAGTAGTCTTCAGCAGTAGGAGATCATACAGTATTTATAGAACTTAGTATGACAGTTAGCAGTTTGTGAACTAACTCTCAACTAACTCTAAACTGTTTTTGTTGTAACTTCTTCTTGTAACCGACTTTGTAACTTCTTTTTAAGTCAGCATCTCTTCAATATATCTTCAGTTACACTTTAAATAAGCTTTCCAAACTTATTCTTCAATTTCAACAAATCAACACAGTAACTTACTGTTCTGATTTTTACTCTTCTGATTTTACTCTGCTGATTTTTACTCTTCTGATTCAATCAGCACAGTAACCAAAAACTGTTCAAAACTTCTCCAGATTTCTTCTAAGTTCTTCTTCAACTCTTCTTGAAGTCTTCTTAGTCTGAATTAGTCCTCTGAGTCTTCTTTAGTCTTCTGATCTTCATCTAATCTAGTGTTCTAATCTAGTGTTCTGATTTTACTGTTCTGAACTTTACAATGCTGAATACAACAGAATACAACTTTACATATATAAAACCTATCTATACATCAACTGAACTATATACAGATGAGTATATCTAAGTCCTACACTATAAGCTGTCTATACAATACAAAACATCAGTTTAGTTCCTAACAGTTCATATATCAGATCAGTAACCAATAAGATCAGTAACTCATAAGATCAGTAACTCATGTAAGTTCAATAACTTCCATATAAGATCAGTAAATATTAAGATCAGTAAACATCTAAGATCAGTAACTTACATATAAGATCAGTAAGTATATACAATCAATAAGTATATCAGACCAGTAACTCAGATTTCAAATATCTCATATAAGATCACTAAAAATATTCTCAGTTTCCACACTAAGATCAGTAATCTTATTTCACATGACTCAGTTAAGATCAGTAATTTTATTCTTAGTATTACTAAATAAGATCAGTAAAATTATTTCAGATATCATTAAAATCAGTAATCTCAATTTAAATTTCTCATCAGATTAGTAAGCTTAGATTCAGATGACTTAGTTAAGATGACTTAGAACCACATATATCACTAACTTTAAGTTGCTTTTGGCCATCAAAACATACTTTCATCAACTAGAACATTGTTTATAGGATTCATATCCCAACAGTCATTATAACTGAAAAGTACAAAACAATATTACTGAAAAGTATAAATCCTTATAACTGAAAAGTGCAAGATAATATTAGTAGAAAGTGTTGGTCATATTTTTATTTTATTTTTGTTATTAACGTTACACATTTTTATTAGGCACTACTTGCACTTTATTACTATTAATGTAACACCTTTATTAATTAGTACTTGTACTCTTTTAATCTAGAAATATAAGTGGTAAAAAAATTTTAAAAAATTATTTATTACTTGCACTTTTATAATCTAGGAAAATATGTGCTAAATCTTTTTTAAAAAATTGTTATTAATGTTACACATTTTATTACGTTACTACTACTTGCACTTTTAGGCTCCATTTGGATGGAGGGATTTGGCCAATGGATTTTAAATTCAGAGCATTTACTCTAAAGGACAATCCACTATGAGATTTTACAATTAAAGACAATTTTTTATGGAGTTACAATTAAGGTCAAAATTGCATATAGATGTACAAATATACCCTTCAATTTAAATATCTTTCGAAATCTATATTTATGTTTGAAAATGTCAATATTAAGATTTGGACGATGTCAATTAACTTCCACGTGAAATAATAGTGCAATGTAGTGGACATGTTTAAAATTAATAATATTAAATTTATTAATGATGAGTGAATTAAAACGTAATGTGAATTGTAACTTTCCATGAAATTAGTTGTAACTTCCCATACATATTATTAATTTAAAATCTTTTAATATTATTTTTTTATAACTTAACTCCAAATCTACAGTATAGAAAAATTTAAATAATCACCAATCAAATAATTAGTTGAATTATTTTTATATGCAAAGATATTATTTTAACTGTTTGACACTGCCCCAATATAATTATGATTATATTTGACAATTTTCATAGCTAAAATAACGCATGCACATATTAAAGTATATGCAATTATTGATTGCATATATAAAAAAACACATGCATATATGAAAGTATATGCAATTATCGATTGCATATAAAAAACACATGCATATATGCGTGGATAAAAAGATATATGTTGCATATATGCTTGAATTTTAAAAAATATTCAAACATAACAAAATATTTGGAATATATCTTGCAAAAACATTATAGACTTATTCAAAAAGTATTTGTTAATACAAGTTGTTAGGGAAATTATTTAAACACTTTTAGAGGTGTATCGAGTAAAATAATTTTTTTAAATGTATTAATTTCATTCAGTATTACATAATATAATTTTTTAATATATTAAAAAACGTTTATATTTTAATAAAGACATGGTATGCAAAATAATAACAATATAAATATTTAATTGAAGTATATTTTCAATTAATAAAAAAATAATTGAATATATAATAATATGACTAATGAATACTGATAAAGATAAGATCATCATCCTTATCATAAGGATGATGACTTAAGTCATTGTAAATATACTAATATATCTTGTGTATAACAAATATGATTCAATTTTAAATATTTTCAGTTGTAATCCTCCATGTATTTCGATTGTACTCTTCAACATTAATATTGGAATTGACTCACTCACCTATTCATGGTGGCACGGTGAACACAATATTCATTCTGTCAAATACAAACTAAATCACCAGTGCAGCTTAATAAATATGATTACCCAAAACTCACATAAAAATAAATAAATAAATATCGAAACAAAATGAGATAATGTATAACTCATTATTTAAAATTAATATTTGTTAAGAAAACTTCCAAATACAACCAATAAAGGGGTAAAAGACAGTACACAAGAAACATAGTGCATAAATAATTAAATTTGATAAATCAGATACTACGAAATACCCGCGCATGTCAAAGAATCATGTCCACCCTTTTGAATTGAGAATACGGTACGCCATTGCTCGAACGATGGATTGGTGTGCAGAAATGGAAACTCAAACAATTCGAGGAAAATTGTTTGTGAACATAATCGGTATTCATAAACAATGAATTGAAAATTGGTGAACAATATTAAAAAAGATTTGATACATGCAGCATAGTGAAGTTTTGATGAAAGAATGAATTGAAATTTAAGAAATGGAAATGTCAACTATAAGTTTTAAAAATAAAAAATTGAAGGATTCGAATAGTATATTAGGGGAGGGCAAATTGGGGTTTTAGATTAATGGTTTGACCTTAATTGTAATGTTTATATTTTTTTTCTTTAATTGTAAGTGGGTGTGGGATTTTGTCTCTAAGTGTAAATAAACTCTTTAAATCCACCAAATTCACTCTACTTGTTTGGATTAAAAAGTAAATGAATAGATTTCAAATACTTAGCATATTTTTATTTTTTTTAGTTAAAATTGAGAAGATTTTAAATTCTCACTAAAACCATGTCATTTGAAATCCATCTATTTTGAAATCCTTTCATTTGAAATACCTACTCAAATCAAATCCCCCATCCAAACACAATCTTATTTTTATTAAAGTACACCTTTGTTGGAAAAGGCATGACCACGATGGGACTCCTGGATCATATGGTACATAATACCTCAAAAGAGAATTTCGAGAAAATTATGATGACCGTGTGGGGAATCTGGCGGGAGAGATGCTCGATCTTGCATTCAACAAGCTCCCGAGAAAAAGAAATTAATAGAAAAACTGGAGAGAGGGTCTTAGCATACCTTATACTTATCTTAACCAGACTAAGAAGAGTCGTAATGGGACTAAGCGTCATAATAGCACCCTAATCCATTCCGATCAGGAGAGCCCCCTATTAATCAGTGTGGAAGTGGATGGGGCCTTCAAAAGTAAGGATAGACGCTATGGAGTTGGGGGAATACTCCGTAGACATGATGGGGCAAAGATATCTACATTTAAATAAAAAATCAGACCCCAAAAGAATACCGTTTGGAGCGGAATTAATTGCAATCTTAATGGGCATTAAAAAGACAAGGGTAAAAAGCCTAACGTATGTGGTGATTAGATCAGATTCCCAAACAGGGATCGCCCTTTGCCTGAATAATAAAAGAACTATGGGGCCTGAATGGAGGATCATTAGGGACATTCTTGATTTAGCGAAGGAATTTGTAATGTGCAAATTCGAATACTCACCTAGATCTGAATTACGAGAGGCACATGCCCTGGCTCAAGCTGGAGCGGACTCTACCACATCATATGGTTGACGTGGAGTAGTCGCTGTACTAGCTAACCGATCTTTTATCCTGATAGTGGAAACCAACCGCACCCTTCCCCCACCCCCCACCCCCCCAAAAAAAATGTACACCTTTGTTAGGATTCGAACACGAGATATTGTACTAAAATAAGGAAGGTACTACCAGTACTAGGGCTATAACTGAACCTTAGTAATTATGCGCATATTGTTCGATATATGGTTGAAAGCAGCTGGACTGGAGTGTACTACAACAGCCTCACCCATATTTTATACTTGTAAGTTTACTCAGTGTTTCAGTTCTTTTTGCATGCATGTGGGTAGATCGAATAACCAGATTTGCTAACCAATAAACTAGTACAGTATGACAACTGTATATCAACATCAACATTAAATAAACATTACCATGCATGTGATTCAGCTGCTTCGATGAAAATCTTTCACTCATGCTTTTGTTGGGTGAACCAAAAATGATATCATCCACATAAATTTGGACAAGTAAAATGTCTTTCCCTTCTTGTCTTCTGAACAAAGTACGATCTACTTTGCCCTTAGTAAAACCATTTTCAAGTAAGAATAGTGAAAGAGTGTCATACCAGGCTCTTGGGGCTTGCTTCACACTATATAGTGTTTTCTTCAACTTGTATACTTGGTTACCATTCACCTCAAATATATAGTTTTTTCTTCAACTTGTATACTTGGTTACCATTCACCTCAAATCCAAGAGGTTGTTCTACATAAACTTCTTTAGCAAGTATACCATTTAGAAATGCACTTTTAACATCCATTTGATACATAGTGAATTTCATATAGACAGCATAAGCAAGAAACAATCTTATAGTTTCTAGTCTAGCTACAGGGGCAAAAGTTTCATCATAATCAATACCATCAGCTTGAGAGTAGCCCTGTGCCACTAATCTAGCCTTATTCCTAACTACAAGATCATTCTCATCTTTCTTATTCTTGAAAATCCACTTAGTACCTACCACAGTGTGATCAACAGGTCTATCTTCAAGTTCCCAGACATCATTTCTAGTAAACTTATTTAATTCATCTTGCATAGCAATAATCCAATTACTATCAGCCAAAGCCTCTTTTACAGTCTTGGGTTCAATAGAAGAAAGAAAACAGCACCAACAAAACAAAGAGTTACTAGGTTCTGGCTTAGAATCAAACAGTTGTCTTCTGGTCTTAACACCTTTACCAGACTCACCAATAATAAGATCAGTAGAGTGAGCAGATTTCCATGTCTTTCTAGTCTTAACAGGAACACTTTCATCATCTAAATCGTGCATATCAGTATCATCAATATCAGCAGTTTTATTCTCAGGAGAACAGTCAACCAGTTTAGGCATGCCAATAGGTCTAGAAGACTTACCTTTGTCTTTTACATTTTTTACATCATCATCTTTCTCCAGAATGTTTAGGAGTGGATTGTAAGCTTGTACAGATTCATATACTTCAGTCTCATCATCATCTTCATTGGTTTGAATTTTCAGATCATCAACTTTCTTACTGAGCTGATGGTCAGCAGAGTCCTGTACAACTTCATCAAAGACAACATGGGGTGTTTCTTCCATACATAGAGTAAAGTAATTAAATACTCTAAATGCCTTGCTAGTTGAGGAGTATCCTAAAAATATCCCCTCATCTGCTTTAACATCAAAAGCATTTAATTTGCTCTTTCCATTGTTATGAATAAAACACTTACAGCCAAAGATATGAAAATATGAAACTCTAGGCTTTCTACCTTTCCATACCTCACATGGTGTTTTACCATGTACCTTGTTAAAAGCACTTCTGTTCTGAGTATGACAGGCAATGTTAATTGCCTCAGCCCAGAACTTTTGTGGTGTGTTGTACTCTGACAGCATTGTTCTGCATGCTTCCTTAAGTGTTCTGTTTCTTCTCTCAGCTATACCATTTTGTTGGGGTGTTCTAGCTGCACTTGTCAAATGTTGAATTCCAGTTTTAGAACAATACTCTTTAATGTAAGAATTTATAAATTCAGTCCCCTTGTCACTTCTTATCTTGACAATGGGCTGACCTTTTTCCACTTGCAACCTCTTTAACAGATCTGGTATTTGGGTTTGTGTATCACTCTTTTTGTGTAAAAAGATTACCCAAGTGAACTTTGAATAATCATCTACCACAACCAAAGTGTACCTTCTACCATTCAGTGTAGGGAGTTTTATAGGACCATGAAGATCCATGTGCAAGAGTTCTAAGACTCTTCAAGTAGAAAGAGTATGAATTGTTTTAAAGGAAACTTTTACATGTTTACCTTTTTGGCATGCATCACACACTTGTGACTTCAAATAGATCTCATTAGGGATACCTTCAACAAGGTAATATCTTGCTATCTTATTAATTATCTTAAAGTTCATATGGCATAGGCGTCTGTGCCATAGCCAGCTGATTTCTTTAGGACTCTAACTAAGAAGGCAAGCATCCCTAGGACAGCCATTCCAGTTCACAATGTAGACACTGCCTTGTCTTACTCCAACAAGTAGAATTGAGTGTGTTCTCTTATCCCAGATTTCGCATTTTGTGCTTTTGAAGTAGACTTTATAACCCCTGTCACAAAATTGAGAGACAGATAGCAAATTGTATTTCAAACCTTCTACATAGGAGACATCTTGAATCTCTACATCTCCATTCTTGATGTGTCCAAATCCTTTTGTGATAGCCATGGAACTATCACCAAAGATCACCTTGGATCCTTCTTGCTCATGATAGTCAGAAAGAAGAGCCCTGGTACCAGTCATGTGGTAAGAACACCCACTGTCTATGTACCAAGTTTCTCCAACTGAACCACCTTTCTTGTATAAGTCCAATCGACCCTGCAAGTAGTGATCTTAATAATTTAGGTACCCTTTCTTTATTGGGGTCTTTGGGGGTTAGTGGTAAGAGGTACCCAAATAAACATTGAAGATTTGAATAATTGAGGCCTCTTCAGTTTTCTACCATACTTATCACAGAACAGAACTTTGTTGACCTTATCAGATCTATCAGCAGACTTAGGATCTATTTTTCTGAGATAGCCTTTCCTTGGATCTATCATTTTTTCAGTAAGATCAGTATGTCTCTAATAGTTAGAATAGGGTCTAAAAGCCTGTGGACCATACGGCTTATAGATGCATTTTGGTCTTTCCTCTCCAATGATATCATAAGATAAAGGTGGAGGATAAATAACAGGTTTGTTATGATAATGAGGCACACATTTCTTAGGTTTAGTTGAGTACAGTTGAGACTGTCTTATAAAAGGAGGTCTAGGCTGTTTCCAACTTAATTGTGCTTGTCTTGACCTATTGTGATGAGTTTGCCTCTTCTGATTCCAGGACTGTTCTGCTCTGGTCAGAGGAGTATAACTTTGCTGGTATGGTCTTGACTGTACTGGTCTTGATACATTTTTCTTTTTACCATTCTTGGTAGTAGGAGGAATGTATTTAGACTGTACTTTAGGTTTTGGATCATTATCATAAGTCATGGGTTCTTTTCCTTTATCTAATTGCAAAGAACTTGAACTAGCTTCATTAGTGTTCTTAGTGCCTGAAGTAGAAGAACTAGGCACAGCAGCACATATTCCTCTTTTATCATTTGGAGTTCTATATCTGTCTGATAATGTTTGATTAATCTTGGAAGAGTTAATCATATCAGATAGCTTCAGATCTAAGCTCAGTACTTTAGATTCTAAAAATCTATTGCGCTCTTCAAGTTTTTCACATTTAATCTTTAAATCATTGAACTCGTTGATCTCTATGGCTTGAGTTTTAAGCATATCCTGATATAGTTTGTCAATGGATGCATACTTATCTTTGAGTTGAGCCAACTCTTCTAATAGTCTTGCTTTTATGATAGCTATATTAGGATCTACTTTTAACTTAGATTCACGTAGACTAATGATTTCTTGTTTTAAAGAAATGTTCTCATCACTAATTTCTATGAATGCTTTGTTAGCTTGTAGGAGGTCTTCTTCAGTCACTCCATTGGAATGATGAAGACTACTTCCTACACTACTATCAGCAGTGTCACATAAATCAGAATCAGAATTATCACATGATTAGAAAGAAGTGACAGATGATACCTCTTGTTCGATTTTAGCCATCATGACCAGTCCATCATCTGCAATGAAGGCTTCTTTCTCATTGCTAGAGGGGTACTCAGATGAAGACGAGGGCAACTCATCTGAATCCGTATCAGAATCATTGTATGCCACCATAGCCTTCTTACCCTTGGAAAATCTGCGATCTCTCCTTGCTTGCATTTCTTCTCTGTCTTCAGTACTTAGATCAGGATATTCATGGATGTAATGACCTGGCTTTTCACAATTATAGCACAGAGGTTCATTAGTAGATCGTTTAATAGGAGAACGGTATCGGTTCCTATCCTTCCTATCAGAAGTGTTATTATCCTTCCTATCAGCATAGTTCCTATCTCTTCTATTCTCATTAGAGACCTCATCTCTCCTTTCAGAAGATTTGTGATTCCTTCTGGTCTTAGAAGAGTCCCTGTTACTAGAACCCTTAGTATCCTTATAAAATCTATTATATCTACCATATCGTTTGTTCAGCTTATCAAACCTCTTTATCATTAAGCTCAACTGATCCTTAAGAGTAAGATCAGTACTATCTAGTTCATCTTTTATGCTTGAAGGCTTAGACATAGATGATCTAGACTTCTTAGAGGAAGACGTCTTAAAAGCAATACTCTTAGAGATTTCCTTCTCCCTATCACTGTTAGCTACAGGATCTTCTTCATCCAACTCGAATTCATGCGCCTTAAGTGTTTGAAATGTGGTTTCAGCAGACCAGGTATCTATGTCCTGAGTGGTCTTGATGATCATCTTGACCATCTTCCACCTATCATCTAGTGACTTAAGAATACGCAGGTTGATCTCCCTATTAGTATATGTCTTTCCTAGCACTTCAAGATCATTCATAATACGTGTAAATTGAGTATCTAGCTGGTCAATGGATTCTCCAGCTTTCATCTTGAATGATTCAAATTTCTATACAGCAGTGGACAACTTGCTTTCCTTGATCAGAGAAGTACCTTCACAAAAGACAGTAAGTCGATCCCACATTTCTTTAGCAGTCTTACATTTTAATACTTTACCCAGATACTCATTGGGCAAGGTATGTAAAATATAATTCTTTGCTAAGCTGTCTAGATTATTTTGCTTCATTTCTTCAACAGTGAGATCTAACCTTGGTTTCATCCATAGTTGATCAGATAGATAAGATCAGTAGTATAGCAAGTAGATTCAGATAGACAAATATTGATAAAGATCAAGAATCAGTAATAAGAACAATAAGACTTCCCTCAAAGTCTATTGGGTTATCAAGAAACAGCAGTCCAAATAACTACTGCTCTGATACCACTTGTTGGTCCCAAAGTTGAGTTAAGATTGATTAAGCTAGTAAAAGTCTAGAGGGGAGGGGTGAATAGACTTTTAAAAATATTTCAAAATATCAGAGTTATATGTGGAATAGTGTTCTGAATAGTACTGTTCTTACTGGGTCAGATCAGTACTTCCAGTTTCAGTTTTATACTCAACTTAGATTTAGATCTTGAATATGTATGTTAAACAAATATCAACAGTAAGTAAATCAACACACAAAGATTTATAATGGTTCGACAAATGTCTACATCCACTCTCACAACTCCAGTTGTGAAGTTTTATTACTCTTCCTTCTTGAGTTTCTTGTGGCTTAAAGTCCCAAGATTAAGACTTTGATCTTTTCGATTATACCACCAGGTATATCTTCGATCTACTAGTAATTTCACAAGTAACTAGCACACTTGTTTACAACAAATCACAAACTAAAAATAGTAAAGTAAAACTTCTCTAGAATGTAGCCTTTGAATCTTCAATTCAGTACGGTGGCTTCTTCTCTTGATTTGATCTCCTTTAACTCTGTGAGTTCTTGAATGCTTCTTAGACTTTAATTACTTTTGAATGCTCTTAGATCAGTAGTCTTTACAGTAGAAGATCACACGGTATTTATATATCTTAGTATGACAGTTAGTAGTTCGTTCAACTAACTCTAAAACCGTTTCTTGTAACTTCTTTTTGTAACCAACTTAACTTCTTATCTCCAAGTCAGCATATCTTCTAATATCTTCAATTACGCCTTAAATAAGTTTTCCAAACTTATTCTTCAATCACACCAACTCAACAAAGTAAACTAATGTTCTGACTTTTACTGTTCTGAGCCAGTCAGCACAGTTCTCAACTTTTGTTCTGCGCTTCTTCAGAATACTTAACTTATATTTTTGAGCTTCATCTTTATTCTTGATAGTCTTCTTACTTCAGAGTAGTCTTCTGAGTCTTCTTTAGTCTTCTGATCTTGTTCTAATCTTCTGTTCTGAAATTTTACAATGCTGATTACAATACAAAACAAACTTACAAATATAAAACCTATTTATACATCAACTGAACTACATACAGAAGAGTATATATAAGTCTTATACTATAAGCTGTCTATACAATACATTGTCAGTTTAGTTCCTAACAGTTCATAATATATTCACATATCAGATCAGTAACATATATAAGATCAGTAAACTTAGTTTTCATGACTTCTTAAGATGACTTAGTTAAGATGACTTCCAACCACATATATCATTAACTTTAAGTTGCTTTTGGCCATCAAAACATATAATCATCAACTAGAATATTGTTTCAAGGATTCATATCCCAACACTCTCCAACGGACATAACCTCATCTTGCTTTATAAATACTGGAGTTTGGAAACCATTCAAGAAATCCAACTAGTCTAAGGAAACTACAAGCATACAAGTCTTCAAGCTTACAAAGAATACATCATTCTTTAGTTTCCAAACTCTTCCAGTTCATCTAAGCCTGAAACACATTGTATATCAATCGAGCTTAGAGAGATATCCTATATTTACACAGAGCTTAATTGTAAAGGAAATCTCACCTTAGTTGGAACAAACATCAACCATTTACCCTTTCTAGGAAAGCAAGAAGGGTTGTTGTAGAAGAGTGAGAACTAGAACTGTCAAGTGAAGAACAGTTTAGTTCAGAGTTAAGAGTGAGTACTAGGACTCAGAATTCCTAGGGATCAAGGCACTAAGGAGTAGTGTGGTTGATCAGTGCACCTTGGCACTATAAAACAAGTTAATTCCAAGTGAATGAATTATCCTGTTAAATAAGGGAAAATGGATGTAGGAGCTTGAGTCTCTGAACCACTATAAACTCTTGTGTTATTTACATTCAAGTAACACAATCATACACTGCACACAAATTGACCTTTAAAAGAAAACCATCACAAGTTGTGCAAAACAGATTTGGGACAAGTCCCCTGAAAACTGTTTATGTGTTAAGAAGAATTTCAGAATTAAAAGGAGTTTAAATATAAAGGGTCAACCATAATTCCGCACATATAAGTTACCTAGATAGTTATTCAACTGAGTACTTCATAGTATTTAGTGGTTTGATTATCTGAACAAAGTTATACATACTCAGAGAAGTTGTCCAGGACAACTCTGCTGATAGCCTGATCTGCTTAAAAAGAAAAAGATTTGCATACACAAGTGCATTCCTCCCCCCCCAACCCCCCAATACACTTGTATCATACTCCTTTCAGGACCAACAAAAATAGTAAAGACCTTATTTATAAGGAATTTATATCACAACTAGGGTTGTGAGAGTGGATGTAGGTCTGGAGGCCGAACCACTATAAATTATGTGTTATTTACTTGTTTTATATTCTCTATAATATTGCTTATCATCTGTTTGAATTGACATAATATTTCATAACATAAGTTTTTAAAAGTGTCAAAATCACACAAGTTTTCCATAACCAGCTGATATCAAATCAGTTGATAGCTCATACATTGATTTATAATCATACTTTGAAAAGGTTTTCATTCAACTCATGAGTCTAAACATTTAGGATCTACACTTTTCCGCACCAACAATTGAGTAGATAGTTGTCCAACTAATCAACTAATAGCAGTCGATAGGTTGATTATTTATCCTTGTTGTTTTACACTCGCACTCAATCAGATCATATTATTTGCATAAGACGACTTAATATTTCACTAAGTTGTCACCTCATTTGATCTTATCACGAAAAAAATAACAAAGTCTATCCCCCCCCTCCCTTCCATCATACTCGTTTGTATGGACCAACATTACTCCATTTTTTAAAGAGATGTTGATATGAAGCAAAAGTTAACATTAGACAAGAACTTGGACATATGCGTCTGATATTTGTATTTAAACTCATCGTCGTAAAACTTGAGAAATCGTTATAATATTTGTATTTAAACTCATCGTTGTAATGAATTTGTTTTGGTCGTGAATTTTATTTGCAATTTTGAATATTGAAGTGTGTTTCATATTGAACATATTTTAATAGGCTTCTAAAAGGTTTGTAGGTCTGGTCTATTTACTTAACAAGTCAGTCTAAGACTATAAAATTATAGTTAAAGAAATAAATTAAAGAGATATATTTTATTTCTATTTATATTGAGATATGTTTCTAATATTTGATAAACATAAGATTAAATTAAATATTAAAAAATTATTGATGTGGCAATGTCATGTAAACGGTGAGCATTATATTAAATACATATAATAAATTTAAAATTAGATTATTATTTCTTAAAAGTCAAAAATAAAATTTTGGGACTGATTAACGATATGAAAATTAAAATAAAGATTATATATAATCAATTATTTTTTATTAATTTTGTGAGGACAAAATTTTAATTTTATAATTATATATTTAAAATTATTAAATTTAATTTAAAAGTGTGTGCGATAAAAAACGATGCAATGCAAACCAATACATTTTACGACACCAAGTGCAACGGGTAGCAAGTCATCAAATATAAGCTGTTAAATTTCAGATCTAATGGCTCAAATAGTTTAGAACTTTAGACGGACATGGACTATCCTTTGAAGAATTTTTTTTAATGTTAACCGAAATAGAAAAAAAATGTATGCTACATCCTCTCTCTTGCGGTCTAAGTTTAATTATTTGGGTTAAAATAAAAATTGCAGATAACATAATATTAAATGCATTACACATGAATCCATCGTCTACTAGTATAAACCTCTTTACTGTGTTGTCTGCAATTTCAATGGAAGAATACAGAAATTATAGTCTACTTTCAACCTTCTAGAGCCAAGGATAAATCCAGAAATTTCTACTTGTTGTATTTCAATTCCAGATTTCTTAGTATATCCTAAGGCGTCGAAATTGTTAGAATTTTGAGTTATATCCAATGCGGAGGAATTTTAGGGATTCGATCAAATTGCTCGAAGCTGATATTCAACACGCCAATACTCTGTCAGTCTTCATTTCAAACCTTGTTTATTCTATTTAATTTTAATTTATTTGCAGAGTCTCTACGACGGCTATGTTTTAATCTCCCCTGTTTCTCGATGTTTTACTTAATTATGTATTGATTAGTGTTAATAGTTTGAGTATATGGATTTAGACTAATTTGGAAGCTACTCTTTAAACCTTTACTGTGTTTAATGAGTTAGAGTAAACTAAGTATACGAATCACTTCATTGGAAACTCAAAAGTTTAGTGGAAAATTAGTAACAGGAGTGCGAAAGTGTTGTATGTTGAATTGTTTTGCGTGTTTCGTAATCTCCCTACTGATTCAGGAAAGTTTGCAATGTACATGGATATTAATATTCACTTTATAGAATCTCTCCAGTTCAAAATATACTCTTAATTAATTGCTTTGGAATTCTATGTGGTTAATTTTTAAAACCATATTTTCCCTACATATATCATCATGTCACGGAGATTTCTAAAACCAGCTCTATTCATCAGAGCATCTGAATTTCCACGGGAGTATGATGGAGCATGCCTGCAAATGAGAATGTCATATAGTCGAGCAGCACCGTTGTTCCTTTTTCTTGTACACTTGGCCTGTTGAGAATCCTAATTTACAAGGCAAGTCCTTGTATTGTATAATGCAAATGTATCAAGGAATTATAACGAGAATAGTGAATTACAGTGAAAGTGATGGTAGTTACATTGTTAATGTTTTGCTCTAATATTTGAATAGTTAGGGACAAAAAATGATTGTTGGTTTAGGAATAATGAAATAATTGAGGAAAAAATTGGGTAATGAATAACTTATTTTGAGTCTCATTACCTCTAATGAAGGTGATTTGATCATCTTTTATTCCAATTAACCATCACAATCACCCATGCTCATTTCCATTATTATTCTTATTGAAGAATATTAAACCAAGTGCCCCCTCAGTTCATATTTTTCTTTTTGCCCGATTAATGATATAACTACAGGTGTATGTTGATGGCACCACCACCATGTCCATCCATGAGAGAAAAGCAAGCATTAGAGAATTCTACGGTAAACTTCCTTGTCTCAAAGTTTTACTGAGCAAACGGGTAATATTTGACTATGGGGAATATTTTGTGTCCAGCTGTTATTTATCCCTCTTTACTTCAACTTCAAAGAGGTGTAACTGATGCAGAAGATAAAGAGCAGAAAGCTTTATGCCGGGAGAAATACAGGAAAAGGGAAATAGAAGAAGAAGAAGATGGGCATTGCTCAGAAGTAAATGCTGAAGGTGAAGAAGAATGTGGGATTTGCATGGAGATTAAGAGTAAAGTCGTCTTGCCAGACTGTAACCATGCAATGTGCCTGGAATGCTACAGGGAGTGGTAATGCATTTCTTTCTCTCACAAAGTTTGGTCTATTATTTGTAAAAAGGCCAAAATTCTTTGGACTTCCAGACTTGCTTAATCAATTGCCTATTACTGCTGTATTTTGCGTTAGGTTTATAGTTAGTAAGCCCTAAGCTTTAATTTTTTGGCATATCTTCATAACAGCTAAGCTAGGTACTCTGTTTTGATTTTATTTTCTTAACATAGCATCAAAATTATATCGTTTTAATCTGAAACGCTTGATTTTTCAATCCCTTAAGTTCCAACCAGGTAAAAACAGAATGCTACTATTGTTTCTTTTGCAACAACAGTTATTGAAGTACTCCTGCTTATTCACCTTTAACATATCCGTACTTTTGAAAGTAATCTGAGAAATACAATGATTCATATGTTAGAGCTTAAATCTTAGAAAAAATTACAAGCCATAAAACCTAAAAGGCAAATAGTAGAAACATGCATAAAAATGGCCTAGAATACCTAGGCCATGCCTTGGCCTTTTAGAACACTGATCCAATGAACAATTCATATTCTATTTAAGTTGTGAACAATTGTCACCTTCTCCATAGCTGCTCATCATTCTGTTGTTCAGTGTTCATTAATATCAGAAGCCCCTAAAATTGTTTCATCACTATGTATGATGGTTGGATTAACATTTTCATTTGCTTAAGACAATGAAAACTTTGGTGGATGTCCTGTCATAATTATTGTATGAATGCAGGTTATTACATCAGTAAACTTCCTTTCTGGTAAAGCAGAAGTGATCATAAACTTAGAGCTCTACCCGTGCATGATAGAATAATTTCCTGGGTTGTCGTTTACCTGGGATCCAATTATTAATATTCAATGTCTGGATGGTGATTGCTTGTGTTAAAAAAACCCTTTGTGCTTGTCAAATGACCTTGCTCAATACCATAATCAATGATTACCATATTGAAAAGCATAAATTGTTAGAAGAGGGGGATAATATCATTTTTTGTTCCTAAATTAAACCGTTTTCCAGTGTTAGCCCCATCCTTTCAGTCACTTCAAACTTGGTCCTCGAAGTGCACTCTTACTCTCACATTTAGTCCCACCGTTAGTTGATCTTCTGGCTGATGAAATTAACTATTTTTGTCAACTAATGGTGGGAGTAAAAGTGTACTTACAGAACCAAGTTTGATAGTGAGTGAAAGAAGATGACCAAAACTGGAAACAAGTAAACTTTGGGGACCAAAAATGATATTATCCTTCAAAGAGGAGTACCATTTTATATATATTTATATCATTGAAAGTAGTAATGGCACAAAGGTTGTTACTGCAGGCATGCAAGATCACAATCATGCCCTTTTTGCCGTGATAGCTTAAAAAGAGTGAATTCTGGTGATCTATGGGTATTTCTGGATGGGCGGGATGGCGGCTTTCACAAGTGAGAATTTGAAGAGGCTGTTCAATTATGTTGATAAATTACCTCTTATCATTCCCGATGCCCTATTTGATTCCTACAGTACACACTCGAGGTGATCTGCCCTAGGCGCCGGTTTCAGGGGTGCAAGAAATGGTTCTGAATTCACTTAAGTTGTTTATTTTGCTGCATTCGTTTATATGGGAGGTGGGTTGTTATTTTAGTTAGAGAAGCAGAAATTGTGAAAATTTTATCTGCAATATGTATCTATGAATTGGTAAGTTGTATAGTTCGAAATCTTCTTATTTAACTACAATGAAAAATATGAGATTATGATGTCACCAAAAAAAAATGTTAATGTCTTTTTTCCATTATATATAAATGGACCCTACAATAAATTAATTAATAATATTTTTTAAAATTTGTGTTCCGCGAAATGGGTATAATGAATTTGGACGGAGGGAGTATAAGTTTTTCTGAGTTACATTTTCATGGATGTATTATCAATTCACCTATCATATAATAAAATATGGAGAATAACTTATGTGTAAAATTACACATGCAATATCCTCGTATATGGAAGGAGTTAAAAAAAGAAACTCGTGAATTGAAATTTATTCATTGGATCCAGTCACAAAAAACACGTAATTGCGTAAAGGCAAACATAGAAATTCGTTCTCAAGTTTTAGCTACTATCAATGATGCAAAAATCGCACTAGGTAAAAACTTAAAAGTGTGAATAGTGGAGAATCGCATCGCCTACATCTTTTTAGGAATTATTTCAAATTTTCACCTAAATTCACAACGACACACTTGTATTATATTTTCTTTTTCTTTATTATTCAAAGGGATTACTATGGTTGTTTTTTTTTTTTTTTTTTCCTGATGCAAAGTGAGGATTTTTAGGTATTAAATGTGTTTGATTTCATACTTTTATTGTAGTATTACTATGATTTTTAGGGATTACTATGATTTAAAAAAGAAAAAAAAAACGAATTGACTAAGCGGCGCCTAGGCGCTAGGCAGTCCAAAATCGTTCAACTAGCTATTTTCGACTTCCCATTTGATTATTCTAAGGGTAAATATATTTACTATATTAAAAAGTATCACATGTTTGTCATTATAATAACACACAAAATGTATTTAAAATCTGTGTTACGTATAATTACAAGTGTATTTTATAAAGAAAAATATATTATTGTATGAATAAAACCAGTAAAAATGTGAAAAAAAATTAGAAGACATATTAAATTTTGATACTCAAAATTTTGATTCATCGAAATGAAACGTAATTTAGCAGGTAAAACCATACAAATCCAATGAGTGTGAAAAATATATTGTGGAGAAAGAATAAAAATCTATTATGGAGAAAGAATAGGGATGGGAATGGCCAAGCTATCCGATAGAGGGCTACGGCTCGACTTACTAAAGTTCGGTTCGGCTTGACTCGTTTAATAAATAAGTCAGGCTCAAATCTCTTTAAAAGTCCATTTAGTTAAATAGATCGGATTTGAACTTTATCGTAGGCCTTTTAAGCCCAACATACCAACTTATTTATATTTATATATATTTTATAATATGTAAGTTATAAAAATATAATAAATACAATATAATATATATGATAATACATGAAAATGAGATTATCTTGAAGAACTAATGTATTTTTTTATTTATATTTTCCTTTGTAATTGTTGAAAAGAACATTTGAAAAAATTTGTTATTACTCCCTCCTTCCAATTTCATTATTTCCACTTTTCTTTTTTGGTTGTTCAATTTTATTATGCATTCATACTCATTTATCTACACCCTTCTACCATCACTTATTTACTCACTTTGCCACTTACTTTATTCATAAACAATCAATTTATCTATAAATGGACCCCACAACATCCTATCATACCCCCAACTTATCTATTTTATACATAAACTAATCAATATTCATTAAAATACGTGCCCGAAGAAGTGGGCATAATAAAATTGGACGGATGGAGTATTTTTAATGATTTGGTGATAATTCAATTGTTGTATTTTTTTTTTAAATGCATTTAAAAAGATCTTTAAAAGGCTTTCGGACCTAACCTCTTTATTAAAAAGGCTAGGCCAAGCCTTTAGAAAAAGTCTTTGACGAACCATGGGTCAGGATTAAGCCCAAATATTATATACCAGGCTCAGACTTTTTTTCTTAAGGCCCAGCTGGCCATTCCCAACCCCTAAGAAAGAATAAAGAAGAAAAATGAAACATTACATATTTTTAAGACATTGCACAAATTATTTTTGTACAAGGTTGAATATAACTTTTTGTTCTAACATATGTTTACTTCCCTTATACAAGGTTGAATATAAATTTTTGTTCTAACATATGTTTACTTCCCTTAATCTTATATCTCTATGTAAATATATGTATGGGTGCAACTATATTATTAATTTGAGTTGGTCTCATTGGGCACATGAGACTCAATTAAAAAATGTGTTGGTTGTGTTCAATTAACATGGAAATGTGTTAATATATTAACTAAAAAATACATGTAATATTTATTAAAAAATACATGTAGTATTTACTGAAAAATGCAAGTGATCGATATTATTAATTGAAAAGTGTAAGTACTATTTTATTTAGTAAAAGAGTTAGTAATATGATATACTAACATTAATTTTTTAAGCATCAATGATCTCGTACAGTTCAAAAGTGAAACATCATACTCCCTCTATCCACCAAATGTAGTTACATTGGGGATGGACACAAGTTTTAAGAAGAATGTAGATAAAGTAAGGGTATTATAGGGTATTGTGGGGTCCATTGTGAATAAATTGATTATTTGTGAATAAAGTTGATGGCAAATTGAGTAATTAAGTGATAATTGAAGGGTGATATATAGTTTCCATAAAGTGTATGGGACTATATTTAGTGGACAAAAAATATAAGGCAAATGGGACTACATTTCATGTATGGAGGAGAGAGTATTAATTATTACTCAATTAGTCGTGTTAATTAATTATAGAAATCTTTATATATTTTTCTAATTTTCTTTTGTTATTTATCATGTGATATTGGTGCTAATTTTTTCTTTGACATACTTGATACTTCTCCGGTTCTCCACCTCTTGACACAACTATCTCTTGTCCGGTTGCGGACATTTCTCCAAAATAAGAGTTTTTCTATGGTCAGGAAGAGTGTTCGCCCATCCTAATAATAGGAATTCAATTAAAAATTGACATCTCATTTTTGTTCGCCATATTGCAATCTAGATTCGCAATAGGATGAAATATTTAATTATTTAAATAATATATATAATTACTAAAATATCCTTACAATTTCTTTTTTTCTTTTAACTGAATTTTTTTATATTTATAAATTTAATGTTTTATCTCATTTTTATTATTTAATAATATAAAAACTCATATCAATTAAACATTAAAAGACGATTCCATTTCTAATCAAAATCGGGATTTAGGGTTCATCTTTTTCTTTTTTATTTTGACAGTAAATTAATTGGGTTTGTTGGGAATAAAATGAGAATTTTAATTAAGATACCAAAACCCCTTAAGACATGCCAATTAGATAAGTCAAATTAAAATGAACATGTCTCAGGAATGTTGGAACATGTAGTTAAGGCTAGTTGAGAAACTGGTGTGTTAGGCAGCTCTTAGTTAATTAGATGCACAAGTTGAGGGGGAACACATGTATAAAAGATTAGGGGTGTGCATCGGTCGGTTCGGTCATCGAACCGAACCGAATTAGCACAACCGAACCAAAACCGAAATTTCATTATAATAAATCGAACCCGAACCGAGCATACTCAAAACCGAATTTAACCGAACCGAATAATTCGGTTCGGTTTCGGCTAAAACCGAAAAACCGAAATTCTGGGGAAAAAAAATTGCAGTGCTGAAATATCCAATTAATGTCTTGATCAAATACTTAAAACAATTGTCCAAATGCTTAAAATAAATTGTCCAAATACTTAAAAATTACAGCAAGTGTGGGGACTGGGATGGAGGCGTGGAGCGCAGACCTGGAAAGGAGGGCGGCCGGTGTGGGGAGGAAGTAGAGGAGGGCGACCGATGTGGGGAGGCCGCCGAGTCGGCCGACTGGCCGTGGCTGCAATCAGCGGCTGAAGAAAAGAGTGAAGGGAGGGATGCGCCGTTTGGGACTTTGGGGGCTGGAGATTGGAGTGGGGTGAGAGCAGAAATGAATTAGGTTTATATTCTAGGGTTTTAGGTTTATATAGTGCCACTTAATTCGGTCGGTTTCGGTTAACCGATATTTATTACGAAAATAACCGAAACCGAACCGAAAACCGAGATTTTCAAAAGTCTAAACCGAAAACCGAACCGAATTGTCTGGTAACCGAACCGAATTCGTATTTCGGTTCGGTTCGGTTCGGTTTTCGGTCAAAAACCGAATAGTGCTCACCCCTATAAAAGATCACAAAAGACAAGTCCCCTCAAAGCTCATAATCAAATTGATCCCAAATCTACTAAAGTACCTAAATAGACAATTATGCAGCTGCTGATCAAGTCAGCTCAGTAATGTGTCAACTTCTCTGAAGACCAATACATCATCAAGACCAAGTCTACTGAAGTATTTGTCAAAGTCCAGAAGAGAAGATCAGCAGAAATGTCTCAGCAGACTTGAACCAGAACAGTTCCAAGTTAAGGTCAAAGCTACTGATATGAAGGCATGAATGGTCAAGAATCATCAACAAATATGCTATGAAAGAGAATGAGTGAAGTCATCTGAAAGAGCCAAGCCAACACTGCTGATAAGCTAAGTCTGTTGATATTGATAAGCAGAACTGTCCAAGTGATAAGGAATGTTGTCTTTATCATAGGACCAATGATCAGAAGTGATGTCCATGTCTGATCAAGTGAATTTTCAAGTCAGACATTGGGAAGAGTGCTTCAAAGTCAAGACAAAGTGCTAACAGTCGTTTACTTCCCAAAATAAGGACATGTCACTTTCAAAATCTGTCTTCCAGTTGCAAAGTTCAAGAAAGACAAATATAGACATTTTGAGGCTGTCTCTCCAACGGACATAACCTTAATTTGCTCTATAAATACAGAAGTGTGGAAACCACTTGAAGGCATCCAACTTGTATTCAACTGAACCAACTATCCTACAAAGGAAACTATAAGCCTTCAAGCTTTCATAGAACATTCTTAGTTTCCAGAAACACTTCAAGCTAAGCTGAACTACATTGTACATCAATCAAAGCTTAGAGAGATATCCTATCCTATACACTGAGCTCATTGTAAAGGATATCTCAACCTAGTTGGAACCAACATCAACCCTTATACCTTTCCAAGAAAGTTAGAAGGTTGTTGTAGTAGAAGTGTAAGGAATTGACTGTTGAGAGAAGAACAATTCAATTCTGAGTTGAGAAGAGAGTATTAGGACTCTGAATCCTAGGGATCAAGGCACTAAGGAGTGGTGTGGTTGATCAAGTGCACCTTGGCACTATAAAACAAGTAATTCCAAGAGATAAGGAATTATCCCGTTCAATCAGGGAAAGTGGATGTAGGAGCTTAAGTCTCTGAACCACATAACTCTTGTGTTGATTTACCTTCAAGTACTTTCATACAAACAACACATTCAAACACTACAAACAAACTAATCTTTAAAAGACATATATTCAATACTGTGCAAAACTGTTTTGGGACAAGTCCCCTGAAAACAGATTTAGTGTTAAAGGAGATTTCAGAATTAAAGGAGTTTAAACCAAAGGGCCAACCACTATTCCGCACATATAACTTACTTAGATAGTTATTCAACTAAGTACTCAATAGTACTTAGTAGTTTGATTATCTTTTGAAAGTTATACATATCAGAAGAGTTGTCCAGGACAACCTTGCTGAAGCCATATTTGCTTAAGTTTGAAAAGATTTGCATACAAGTGTATCCCCCCCATACACTTGTTATATACTCTTTTCAGGACCAACAGGGTTCTTCACAACTGAAGTCTACCTAAATCCCAATTTAAAACGACATTTATGTAAAGGTTCTCTCTCAAGTTTGATCTCCCCGCCAAGCCTCCTCGCTCACCCATTGTTATTGTATGTTTTTGTCGCGCGCCGCCACTGCTGTTCTCGTGTTCCGTTTCATTCTGTTTGATGCCTGAATCCTTCACAAGGTTAGAAATTCATAGGTAATGATACTGCAGTTTGAGTGTGATTTTCTTGGTAGAATTTAACATGAATTATATTATTACAACAAATACATGGCAGAACAAAATGTGAGTTAGTTTTTAATTGATTTTTGTGCTCTGCAAAACAACTCAAGTGATACATCAAATCCTCTTATGTCTTGAAAATCATACATTAAATATATTTTTTGCAGTAGGTGTTTCTTTAAAGAAAGGTTTTGGTTGCTCTTTTATTGGTGCTTTAATATTTGAATATGGTTTTGTTAACTTGGAGATGCACTCTTTATCCTTTTATATCTTGCATTGATGGCTTTTGGTTCGTTTGCATTGGTGTGTTTTAAAATCATACAATATTCCCTTCTAATTCAATCAGGATTAATCTAAACCTTTAAATTTGTAATCATGTCTTTTGTGATTTAGCTTATTCCAGTATATCTTTAATTGTAGCAATTGAAGGCAACTCCACTGAAGTTGTTACTCCAATATTTGAGAAGATACAAAGTGTAATTGTCCAGGTGTTTATATTAAATTTATATTTTTTTTTCCTTTATCATATTTTGGCCTGATTTTTGTTTTATTTTCTATGCTTCTCGTGTTGAGAGGAAATGGACAGAATATGTTGAATCATAGATAGATTCAGGGGCACTATACATAATTCTTTCATTTTTTCCCTCTTTCTTTCCATTGTCTATTTTCTATAGCATGGTGGTGTAAAAGTTGTAATAAAAAGTTGTATAATATATCCACCTTAATTGTGTACATTTTGTAAGTGTCTAAAAATACTCCGTATGCTTTGGTATATTTAACTCACTTTATATAAACGATGAACGTACTTTTGGTTTCTTTCTTCATTTTATATATGCCATAAACTCAAATCATATCATCAACTATATTGTCATGTTCGTTTCAGGAGATTTTGGATCAAGCAAGAACCAAAAGAATCACTCATTTATTCGTTATGAAATAATCAGAGCGCTAAAATTACAATAAAATCACTTTCAATCCTCGAATATAAATCATGTGCATTCATGTCCATTTTGTCTTCTTTAAGATTTCAAGCACATTAATAGCCATGTCTTCTAAACAGAGATTAAGGTGACGTTCAATGAGTTTCTTTAAATCTTCATCATCTTTTAATTCAATTTGATCGTCATTGGTATCCTCTCTCCATACTTTCTAAACTTCTTTTAGTAGCTAGTTTTGCGGTTAGTATCAAGTTGATTAATTTGATGTTAAATTTGTTGGTTTGCGGTAAAAAAATAGGTTTGCTCTAAATTTATGTTTTTTTTTTTTGGTGTCAAAATTCAGTTTTCTTCGTATTTTGTCCAAAATTTTGAATCTTGTACAAGTACTTTGCCCATAATTTTTAATACTTTGCCAACACAAAACAAGTCTGCTTAATATTAGGGGAAAAAAATAATGCCAACATAGAAACAAATTTTCAGCAACTTCATTACTAAACCAAACAATTGTTCATATATACTCCTAAAATTTTAACTGATTGTTAATACACATTTTCAAGAAAAAATACACAATTATAATCTAAGAAAATACAATGAAGTTATATATAATACACAACAATACATGACCCAACATTAATCTAGCTTCAGCTAGGAAATAAAACTTTGGTGGAAGTACAACTAAATCAGGAACCACTCCATTTCATAAACAGGGCCCATTAAAATGAGACCAACCAAGAACTTATGTTCCTGCTATGAAAGAACAAACACTTGTTAAGACAGAAAATAAAATCGAAAGGAACAAAGCCAAACTTATGAGTGTAAAGTAGAACAATAATAGTGACAGATTCTTGGACACATTACACAAAAAATTGGTGAAAAGTAGTCATTAGTAAGGAACACTGGGATTAACTAACAAATAAATGATGTGTTGATTATGAGGCTGCAAAAGTAAATCATCGATTTGGAAGGTCGTTAATTCTGCTTTTCATTGATGAAAGCAATGAACATGTAGCCTATGAAGATATCAATCTACCAAGTTCTCATCCAATAGAGAAACAACAGGATTTGATGTGGTGGGAAAGCGATTAGATTAGTAGTATATATATAAAATAGGGTCTTGCGTTGTTAGGTGTGGAAACATTGCATAAACATACTCGTGAATACAAAGATGAATATCATATTAGACTTAATTCTTTTGTCCCTTTAATCAACATCAACGTAGCAGCTTATATGCACATTTCTCTTGAAAACATCTTATGTCTATGTCTGAATCCCACATTTTCTCTATAACTTTTAGCCTTTTAGATTCATATTAGGGAGAAATAATTAAATATATATGATTTTAAGATCGAGTGTCTTGAGCAAACAGAAAGCATAGCAACAAAACTAACTATCTGGTAATTACAAGACATGTTCAAACTAAACCTTTCAAAGACAACATGTCATGGAGATTTAACATCAAAACTTGACCACAAATTCTGTCATATAAACAAATCAAATTACTTAATAAATGATGAAATTCCACAATTACAGAACATAAAATCCTACTGTAATTTATTCGGAATAAGAATATTACCGGCAAGTACGAGAGATTCTGACGGAAAGAAACGAACAGTGTGCGCGTGTGGATTTGTCATCCGCGTGGTTAGACGTCAGCATAGCACTATGCTGCTGTGAATCGCGGGGACGAGCTGCGCTGTAAATCGCGATTCGCGACTGTGGGCGCTGAAGGGTGATGACCGAGAGCAGCGGATGTTATTTGTGAGAGGTGGCAGACAGAGATTGAAGAGAAATCTGGAATTTGGGGGGAAAAAAAATCCCCAAATTGGGTTGTTCATCTCACCATTATGAAAAAATAATAATAAAAACATGTTTTGAAATTGATATTTTCAATTATATTTGTTAAATGTTTTTAAATTAAAGGGGGTGTATTGGTTGTGATTTAAGATTTTTTTGGACTTTTCAAAGTGTGGGGTATTCAATTCGCATTTTAAATTCTCCTTCAAAAATATAAATAAATTGCACTATCCAAAATCTCTTATAAAAACAAGAGATTTCAACGGATTCTATTAGAGAACTCTAAAGACTAAAGATCAGAACTAGGAATGAGAATATTGACCCGCGGGTATCCACCCCACCCGCGAGCTTTGGGTCAGGTCAGATACGCCCCGTATTGAGTATGAATCGGGTTTGGATCTTATGCCAAACCCGCGGGTATCCGCCCTGTCCCGAATTAATATATAAACTTTATATAGTATATATATATATATATATATATATATTATTGGTAAAATACTCCCTCCGTCCAATTTTATTATGCCCACTTCTTCGGGCACGGGTTTTAATGAATATTGATTAGTTTATGTATAAAGTAGATAAGTTGAGGGTATGATGAGGTATTGTGGGGTCCATTTATAAATAAATGATTGTTTATGAATAAAGTCGAATGGTAAATTGGGTAAATAAGTGATGGTAGGAGGGTGGAGATAAAGTAGTATGAATAGTGTTGTTTCAAAAAAGGGTATGGGCATAATAAAATTGGACAACCAAAAAAGGAAAGTGGGAATAATGAAATTGAACGGAGGGAGTACTTTATATATATATATATATATATATATATTTTTTTTTATTGGTAAAATATTTTATAATATATATATATATATATATATAATATTAATTTAAAAAAAACACTTCACATTAAAAAAAACTTTTTGCATCAATATTGGAGTTTATGAAAATCTATGTAAATCAATAAAAAAATATACTCCCTCCGTCCGCCTATAAGTGTTACGTTACTTTTGGCACAAAGATTAAGAAAAGTGATTAAATAATAGATATAGTACAAGTGATGTGATTGAGAGAGGAGAGAGATAGAGAGAAAAAGTAAGATATAAAGTGAAGTGTAAGAAAAATTACTTACCAAAAAAGGTATGAGAAGCTTATAGGCGGACGGACCAAAATGGTAAAATGGGAAGCTTATAGACGGACAGAGGGAGTATTACACAATCCTGTCAAGTTTATGAAAATCCATATAAATCAATAAAAAAAGTCAATCAAACTCTGCATGAACTCTATGGATTTTATAAATCCACGCACTTTTTAAAGTTAAAAAAAATCCAATAGAATCTCAATTGAATAAACCCTCCTAAAAGTGAAATACATTTTATAATTAAATATTTTGCTTATTTAAATTTATAAGGACATTTTTGTAATTTTATATTTATTAATTTAAGTTATTAATAGAGCGAAACAGTGCAATTGCACATTACGTAGAGCAAATGCACTATTGCGAAGTGCAATCATATCAAATCAATTTTATACGTTGGATCATTGATCCAATAGTATTTAATGTATTTTCTGTTATTAGGAAGGGCAAAGCCTTCCTGACCGTAGAAAGACCCCCAAAACAAATACATTTGCCATTTTTTAGTTTCTTTGTTTTACTTATCTGCAAAATAAACATTATTGAGTATTCTCTTTGTCCCGGTAAAAATTACTCATAAGTTTTCGGTACGAAAGTTAAGAAATATGATAAAATAAGTAGATGTATAACATTAGAGGTAATGTGATTGTGAAAGAAAAATATAATGAAATGTAAGAGAGAATAGTTTGTAAAAAAAAAAAAAGAAGTAATTTTAATTGGAACGAATGAAGAAAAGAAAGTTTGATAGATTTTATTGAAAAAAGAAGAAATAGATCTTTATATAGAAATAAATAACTTGCGGACTAGACACGCGCAAAACCGAACCGCCAAACCGGCCAAACCGCTGATTTGACAAACCGCCGGTTACGGTTTGAAAACCGAACCGTAACCGAAAAATGGCGGTTCGGTTACGGTTCGTCATTTTGACAAACCGCAAACCGGCGGTTTTGGCGGTTTACCGGTTTTTTATTAAAAAATATATATATATATAATTTTTTTAATACACAATTCTTCTATTTTTAATGTATAAATTTAAGTTATATAATTTTTATTCAATTCTAGTAATGTATTTTCTAAAAAATGAGTTAAAACGAATAAAATACGAACGAAAACGGAGTGAAAACGGAGATAATATTTAAAAAAAAAAAAAGAACAAACTGCCAAACCGGCGGTTTTCAAACCGAACCGCCGGTTTGAAAACCGTAACCGTAACCGGCGGTTCGCGGTTCGGTTACGATTACCGAAAAACCAAAACCGTAACCGCCGCGGTTTGGAACCGTTGCCCATGTCTATTGCGGACAACTTGTTTCCACAATATGTGTAGCCTCTCAACGTTATAACTTGGGCCTTTTTTTGTTTTGCTTTAGAGCATCTCCAGACTCCAGTGAAAAGGGCGCGGTTATACACATACCAATCTATTGAGTACATCTACCAAACATTTTTTTTATATGACAGGATATGTGAAATGTCTTATATACCCCTCGTATGAAATTTATAAAAAAACAAAGATGAGTACACCCACCGTTCCATTCCATTCACAAAATCATCTCCACCATCACCCGTCAAAACAACCACCGTACTCCAATAAAAAAAATCTTAAAAACAAAAAATTTCATTCTTGATGTGTTCGAAAATTTTACATGAACAAAGTTTAAATGTCCGAAATTTTTTAGTTCAATGTGTTCGAAAAAAAATCATGAACAACTTTCATTTGTTCGAAAAAAAAATCATGAACAACTTGTTCGAAATTTTTTCTTGAACAAACTCAAATTGTCCGAAAATTTCTCATGAAAAAACACAGATTGTTCGAAATTTCTTCCTCAACAAGCACAAGTTGTTCGAAAAAATTTCCAAAACAACTTACAAAAAAAACCTAATTTTTCATAAACCCTAATTTCGAAACTAAAACTTACCTGACTGAGGCGGCGCGGCTCGGCGGTGCGAGGGGCACGAATCGGGGGCGGCGAGGGGCACGAACGGCGAAGGGGAGGGGGCGGCGACGTGGGCTGAGCGGCGACGGAGGAAGACGAGAGAGTGTGGGAGAGTGAGGGAGGTGGGTGTACTGAGTTGAAGAATATGGAATGAAGAAGAATTAGGGTTTTATGAAGTGTAAGGGTATTTTGGAGTTTTCATAGTGGGTGTCCTCATCTTTGAGTGTGTGTACTCATCTAGTGGGTGTCTTCAATAGGTCGGTGTGTGTATAACCGCGCCCAACTAAAAATTGAGGATCTCAAAACTTTTAATATACAATAGTATTTTTACTATATTTTAAAAACATTATTCAACCATATATAAAACTCTACATCTTACTCTATTTATTATTTTATTCATTACAAATATATTACAATCATTAAATAATAAATTTATCTTGATATTTAAATTACTTTATACAATTAGATATTCGAAAATTACAAATTTATTTAAATATGAAATTACGAAACATATATTGACGTAAAACAATACAGGTGAGTGTAATCTAATACAACACAATTACACTCATTATATTTAAAATAAACTAAACAACACTAACAATATTATAAATTAATTAGAGTACTTCTCTCAACAAATGATCAATAAGAGAGCATCACGAAATGCAAAATAAGCCATCTTATTTTTAATCTGGCAAAAAAATTTGGAAGACTATGGACGGGTGAAACAATTTCTCTCTCTAGGAGAGTTTCTCTCTCATCACCCACAAAAACCCTTCTTCTCTCTTTTCTCTCCGTCGGCAACCCCTCCCCACTACACTAACCACTACAACCTTCCTCCACCATGTAGATCGGCCTCAAGGTCACGATTTTGGCGCTGCCGGCGCCGTCGCCACGGCCCTCCTCTGTCCGATCTTGTTATTTTTATAGATCTACAAAAATAAAAGACAGATTTTAAAAGATCTACGCGATATTACCGATTTGTCTTTACCGCCATTGCCGACACCCCACCCGCTGCCGTCGCCGCCGCCCCGACCAGGTTTTCTCAGCATCAGTCTCGCAGTTTATGTAGAGCCTCTTAGCGTGTAGTTGGGGATCGATGGATAGTTTTTCCCTAACGGAGCTACGGTCACCGTTCGGTAAACTATCCGTTGATCCCTGTTTACAGTGTTCTTAGTTAGTTTTTATTTCTTGCTTTACTGTTTTTTCTTGTTTTTTAGTCTTGGTTTTTGTTGTTGACATGTTGGTATGTCCTCTGCGCCTAAGTGCGTATTTTTTTCCCCTTGTTGGGACTCCTCGCCCTTGATGGGTTCTCCTCGCCCTGGATGGGTTTTATTTGGAGATGGACTTGATAGTCCTTGGGTCAGGTTTAGTGGAACTTTGTTCAATTTTTTGTCTTTCTTTTTTTGACATGAGAACACCTTAGTGTGGGGTTGTCTCGGTTTTGAGAATGAAGACCAGAGCGTCATTGTGGACAAAGGGAACACACGTTTTTCCTCTTCTCACGAGCGAGATAGGGGGTCTGGAGTACGGTAGAACGAGTTACGAGGGGGTAAGGTTGCATTCCAAGAGGATGAGGGCTGGCCGATTTATCATGGGTTGGGTGTTTAGCCAATGATGGATTTCGTGCAACAGAATGGATCAAAGAACTGAATACGCTTCCAATTCCGACTGCAGCTCCAGCTAAAGCGATTGTAGCAGCTCCCGCCCCTATTAATTTAGCACCTTCCACACGATTGGAGGGGACAACGATACCTTCTGGATGATCCGCCCGATTTTAAAGATCTTGTACTTTAGTGTTTTGTTGATTTGAAGTGATCTTTGTAAACCTCAAAAAAAAAAAAAAAAAATATTTTTAATCTGGCAATGACGTGCAAAACGGTCAACCCACATGGTCCTTCAGTTATTATCTCTACATGACACATCAAATCCTTCGTACATACTATTTGAGCACCCACATGACCTTCACCCCACTATCCCTAATGTATATCAATTTTCCAGAATCCACCATCTCTGCATGATATATCTAATTCTTCACACACTTCTTATACAAATATTTCTACAACATGATATATATTAAATTATCTACGCCTATAAATACTAGTAAAATGAGTTCATTTTTACACAATTATCTCTTTAAACTCACCTCTATTATTTTCAGTAAAATGAGTTCAATAAAACGTGAATATATTTTCTCATCAGATGATAATAATTTACTAGTGAACTTTTATCTTGAGGCCTTCCAAAATCCTACAATTGGTATATCTTAGAAGGAGAATGCCTTTGGACACGAGTTGAACAATTGTACAATGAAACAATATCTCAACCAATTGAGTTTCGGAGTTCTAGGAGTCTCCAGAGTAGATGGAGTGTCATAAGAGCATAGTCGTCCAAAAGTTTAGTGGGTTTATTACGAGAAAAATCATTTTTACGTTACAGGACTAATCCAGTTTATATACTTTAAGTTTTCATTTTTTCAATTTACGTCCTAGGGTGTCCAATTTATGTCCTTTTAGGTCCAATTTATGTCATTTTCGTCGGAAAATTGGAATTCCGGTCAAATAGTCCAATTTACGTCCTTTAAGTTTGAAAATTAGAAATTAACAATTAAAAAATTCTGAAAAAAATTAAAAATCTCATTAAAAACAAAAAATATCATTAAAATTTATTAATTGTGTAAAATAAAAATAAAAAAATTCTAAAATTCTAAAAAAAATTAAAAAAAAAAAATTTCTAAAAATCCCATAAAAACACAAAATTCTAAATATAAAAAATCTATAAATTAAAATTTTAAAAATGTTTAAAATAAAATAAAAAATTATACAATTCTAAAAACCTCATTGTTGGGAATAAAATGAGTTTTGATTATGTTACCAAACCCCCCCCCTAGATATGCCAATTAGATAAGACAGATTACATGAACATGTTTCAGGATTGTTAGAACATGTAGCTTAAAGACTAGTTGAGAAGCCGATATGTTAGGCAACTCTTAGATCAATAGATGCACAAATTGAGGGGGAGCACATGCTTAGAAGTTTATAAAGACCAAGTCCCCTCAAGGCTCAGTCTTGGACTGACCTTAAGTCTGCTGATGGACAATTGTGTTGATCAAAGTCAGCTCAGTATAGAACAACCTATCTGAAGATCAACTGAGTGGAATAGATCATCAAGATCAAGTCTACTACAATAAATATCAAATTCAGAAGAGTTGTCCAGCAAGATTGTCTCAGCACATTTGAACCAGAACAAGCTTTGAAGCACAAGCCCAACTATGCTGATGAGGTCAAGACCACTTATCCATTGCCATGAATGCACAAAGACCTATTCTAAGAATTCATAGAAAGGGAAAGAGTCAAGTCATCTGAAGAGCAAGTCAACACTGCTGATAAGCAAAAGTCTGCTGATCTTGATAAGCAGAGTTGACCTAGTGATAAGGAATGTTGTCCTTATCCAAGGATCAATCATCAGAAGTAATGTCCATGTTTGACCAAGTGAATCTTGAAGTCGGACATTGGGAAGAGTGCTGCAAAGTAAAGACAAAGTAGTTACAGCCGTTTATTTCCCAAATTAAGGACATGTCACTATCAAGAATCTGTCTTCCAGTTGTAGAGTTCAAGGAAGACATTTATAAACAATTGAGGTTGTCTCTCCAACGGGCAAATCCTCAATTTTGTCTATAAATACAGAAGTGTGGAAACCATTAATTGAAGGCATCCAACCATTCTACATTCTAGAGGAAACTACAAGCTCAAAGCCTTCAAGCTTTTTTAAGAATATTCACAGTTTCCAGAAACACTTCATTCTAAGCTAAACCTCATTGTATATCCATACAAAGCTTAGAGAGATATCCTATCCTTATACACTGAACCTCATTGTAAAGGATATCTTATTAGTTGGAACCAAACTTCAACCCTTATACCTTTCAAGACAGAAAGTTAGAAGGTTGTAGTAGAAGAAGTGTAAGGAGTTAACTGTTGAGAGAAGAACAGTTAATTCTGAGTTGAGAAGAGGGTACTAGGACTTTTGACATCCTAGGGATCAAGGCACCAAGGAGTGGTGTGGTTGATCAAGTGCACATTGGCACTATAAAACAAGTTAATTCCAAGAGTGAAGGAATTATCCTATTAAATTAGGGAAAGTGGATGTAGGAGTTTGAGTCTTTGAACCACTATAAACTCTTGTGTTGATTTACTTTCCAGTACTTACATTCATTCAACACAGCACACAAACTGATCTTTCAAAGACATATACCTTAAGATTGTGCAAAACAGATTTGGACAAGTTCCCTGAAACTGGATAAATTGTTAAGGTGATTTCAGAACTTAAAAGGAGTTTAAACTAAAGGGTCAACCACTAATTCCGCACTTATAACTCACTTAGATAGTCATTCAACAATGTACTCAATAGTACTTAGTAGATTGCTTATCTTTAAGAAGTTATACATCTCAGCAGAGTTGTCCAGGACAACCTTGCTGAAGTCATATTTGATTTAGTTTGAAAAAGATTTGCATAAGTGTATTCCCCCCCATACACTTGTTATATACTCCTTTCAGGACCAACACTCATTAAAATGAATTTGATACGGTACTACAATCAATCAAGGCGTGGAATACAAAAAAATTTAGGAGTTCGAGAAAATTTTTAATGGCGGATGAGTTCGAATCAAGTCTAAGTTTTAATGAAATATTAATAATTTTTATTATTCTTATTGAGTTTTTAGAATTTTTAATTTTTAATCTACACATTTAAAAAAAATAATAAAGAGATTTTTAGAATTTTTAATGAGATTTTTGGAATTTTTAATGAGATTTTTTAATTTCTTAATTTTAAGTTAAACATTTTCGATTTTTTGAATTGTAAATTTTTTTTTTATTATTTTACACATTTTATAACTTTTAATGAGATTTTTAAAAAAATAAATAAGATATTTTGAATTTATTTTACACATTTTATAGTTTTTAATTTTAATGATATTTTTGAATTTTTAATAATATTTTAAAAATTTTAATGATATTTTTAGAAAATTTATTTATTAAATTTTAATTTCAAACTTAAAGGACGTAAATTGGACTATTTGGCTGAAATCCCAATTTATTCCTCACATTCCGGTGAGTTTGAAAATTTTCCGGCAAAAATGACGTAAATTGAACAAAAAAGGACGTAAACCGAAAAAGTGAAAGCTTAAAGAATATAAATTGGATTCGACCAAAGTTACAGGACGTAAAATGAATTTTTCTCGTTTATTACCTAGGTGAAACTTAGGCACCCAAACGGAGCTTCAGAGGCAGAGATTGTGAGTATTTTATTATGTCGTCAAACTTAAATTAATTTAGCTTAAACTAACATTTATTTTATTTCTAATTATAATTGAACGAAGCAAGAGATATGTATAAAATGTTTGTGTCAACTTGAAAGTTTGACCATACGTGGTCAAGACTATAGGATCACGAGAAATTTAGGCCATCAAAAGTTGTCATGACTAGTAAGAAAGCATGTATCAATCTCAACTAATCCTACTCATATAATTCGTTCACTTAAGAAACCCCAAATTCCGAGTCTCCAAATTTGTCTGAGTTGACTATAAATTTGGATGAAGATAACCCGTAAGAAAGTGTTAGACTGATTGGAATATAAAAGGCAAAAGCAAAAAGAAAAGTTGAGGAAGAAATATGGTCTGTGTATTTCATATTTAATATGCAATGTATTTTAAAAGAATGTTTTCATTAACCAATATAATGGGATTAGACCCATATTTATACAAGAGAGTGGAGTTACTAACTATAGGAGTTATGAGTAGGTTACTATCTAAAATTCGAATATGGTATACTAAAAATTTGAATACGGTATATGAAATGGTATACAAAAAATTCGAATACGGTATATAATATGGTATACTAAAATGGTGTTACGATCCGTATTTATGCATTGCTAGTTAAGTTGTTTATATTAAGTCCATAGTGAGAGTATGTTGATTCATGTTGTAACGATATATGAGTAGAGTACCCCTTGTACGTACTCAAAGTTATATATAGATGAATGCATCTTACTGTTAAAAAAAATAAAAAATTCGGCATGAAACAATATACGTATCAGGTAGTCTGAAACGATATATACGAATTTTCAATGTGGTATAAAACATGTACTCTCTCCTATTTAAAATATATGTCATCCTAAGCTCATGCACACATATTAAGAAAATAAGTTATTTCTCATGTTACCTTAATTAATAATTGTACATCTTATAAAAAAGAACACATTTATGTAAATATTTAGTGATCTTAAGGTTAAATTTAAAAGTGTTATGTAATTAATTTATATTGAAAAGTGTAAAACGACGTATAATTTATTGTAAAGTGAAAGGTTAAAACCACTTATATTACGGTTAGGGTGTATTTAGTATATCGACATTTTGGAATAACAACAGTGTTCATTTTTTTTTTGTGTTTTTTTTTTGTGTTTTTTTTTTAGGAACTGCGGGATGCCATAATAATTAGCTTAAAATTAAGAATTCTGGCAACACATCCTAACAAAAGAAAGAGTTTTTTTAGAAATTCAGAACTGCAATAATTCTAGTCCCTGAGTGTAAAATTCATCGCTAGGGTTAGAAACTCGATTTAGGAATTAGGTTGCTGCGATGCCTCGTAACGGTAGAGAAGACGATCGGAGTAGATCGTCGCCTTACAACTCGTCTGGAGATCGACGCTCCCATCGTCACAAGGTTTTTATTTGTTACTTTCTTGCTTTATATATGGTCAGCAATTGGTGCATATTAGTTCGATTGAATGTTACATCTGTGCTTTTGATTCTGATTCTGCACCTAACAATCTGAAGCGAAAATGTTTATCCTTCCTCTTGACGTTACTGTTAGGTAATTTATACCATAGGAGAGTGTGGAATTGCATACCTAGGTTATAAATTTAGAATCGAGTAATCAGGACATGTTTGATGATACAGAGTCTTCTTTGAGAAGTGCCAAAAAAGGACTGCCTTGGATATCCGTTCATTTTACCTTTACTTGCGGTACAATGCAAGTTTCATAGAAATTGTTGTTTCCGGATGATATGAATGAAGGAGAATAATAAAGGCTTGTGGCTTTATAGAAAAGATCAGAGTATCATATAATATAGGTGCTTTTGATTTCAAATTATATTTATTGTATTGAAAAGACGATGGTTTCTCCATTTAGTTGGTTTCGAAAAAGTTATAATTATGAGAAAGTGATTTCATTTAGTGATTGGGAGGAAAATTGCTTAATAGTAGAATTAGTGTTTGCAAAATTAGTAGAAAGTAGAAGTTGAGTGTTTGGTAAAAGGTAAAATACTAAACAAAAGCAGAATCAAATAGAAGCATGCCCTTTCCAGCATTTAGATTTTGGATTCTAGGTGATTAATTTAAGAAGAAGCATTAAAACACTCAAATTAGCTTTTGCAAAAGCAGAAGCTGATTAAATAATCAGCTTTCAGCTGTTGAAAATACTCCCTTAGTGATGTTTATGCTGTGTCGTTGAAATTATTCGAGTTCTCTTTCCTGCAGTCTCATGGTTCAGATGACAAAGGATTTAAGAGGAAAGACTGGAATCAAAATGACGAGAGAGATCAATATCAAAAGCAAGACAGAACAACTGGGAGGTATTATGGAGGAAGAAGTAAAAATGAGGATCATGGAAGTAGACGAAACCAGGAGTCTAGCAGGTTGTCATGGAGTTATTTTTCTTTCGAATTGCTCCTTGTGCCTGTTGAACATTTGAAATATGAGTAGTTAATCTATAATCTTGAATTTTTATTTTGTTCAGTAGCTAATATTTGATGATGTGTACTTATGCTAGAATGTTCTTACATTGTGTGTGTTGTTTGATAGGTATCATGAGCACAGCGGAGATAGAGAAAAGCAGTATCGACAGAGGTCACCCAGTCGATCAGATGATAAATCTCATAGGTAACCTACACCTCAGCCATATTCATCTTCTTGTGGAAGGAGGTTCAATAGCTAGAAGCAATGTTTTCTGAGTTGAATGTGTGTCTGCAGGTCTTCATTTCTTGAGTTCTAAGTATAGTATGCATTATACATGGTGTTTGTATTAAGGGGGCACTTGGTTTGTAATTCTTCAATGGGAACGGGAATGGGAATGTGAATGGAAATGAATATAGAGTAATTGTGGTGGTTAATGTTGATTAATTCACCTTCATCATACTTCCTATGAGGTCATGGGACTCAAAATAAGTTAATCATTACCTCATTTTGGTTAACGGCCTCCTCCCCTCTAATCATTTTCTACTCAAATCATTCCACTATATTTCAACCAACAATCACTTTTTTGTCCTAACTTATTCCAGGATTAGAGCAATACACTAACAATGTAACCACATTCTCATTGTAATTCTCTATTAGATGATTCACATTACCATTGCCATTGAAAAATTTGAACCAAGCACCCCTTAAGTTTATTGAGCCCTTGTTTGGCAAAGTTGCGTATGCAAAATGGACAAATCAAAATGATATTGATCTTCAAATATGTCTGGTGAACTGGTGATCTTAGTCCTCTTTGCTTTTTTTTCGTAGGCCTCTGTGTAAAATGCCTATTTCTCAGTTACCTTTCCTAGATGCATGATAAATCATGAGTCTCTGACTGATCTTTACCTTCCTTATCCATTGATGTTACTGGCTTTTCCCTCAAATTCATGTCGAAAATCAAGTCTCTGTAATATATTTTATGGTTTGTTCAATTAATCATTACTTTGGCATTTTGTCTTGTTGACAGCAAGCGAACCAGTGGATTTGATGTGGCTCCATCTGCTGCTGGTTCTTTGCAAAGTCCTTCAGGTTAGCTTGTACACATGTTCTGATATATAAACTCCATATGATAAACATCTTTGTTTGAATTGCTTCCTTAGTTTTCTTTTCTTTATGGCATCATATATGTTTTGGTTTTACCTATCTTTCGTTAGCTGTTGAGTATTTTACTAAATCCATCATTATGTTGTTGGCTGTTGTGTGTTGGTTTCTTCTTTTTGATTTGTCAACGTTACGTTAAGAAGGCAAAATTGCGCTATGCGTGTGAGGGATGTAGAATATTTGCGAACGAGGAACTGATGCTCCAGTAGCTGGACCTTTTCATCTTCATCTTCATCTTCAACTGCAACTATTGTTATTTCGTAGACTTGAACTGTAAGGCAGATGCAATGGTGAATATTATTTCATATTATAGAATCTGAATGGTAAACAGCCCTAGGTAAGAATAGGCTTCTCTATACTTTTAATAAACTGATCCCTCAAGTCAGTATGGCTGCTTTGTAAATTTCCACGCTTTATGTCACAATGCCAAATTTTCATTTGTGTTTTGGCAGCATATCTTCATGTTTACATTTGACATTGTGGTTTATATCATGTTCTCATTATCTTTAATCATTCAAGACCAAGTAGCTGGAGCGTCCATGATTCCTCAAGCAGCATCTGGAGTGATGCAAAACATTCATACTTCTGAGACTACTCAGGTATATCAGATCATTGATATTCCAATAGTAAAGTGTGTGTTTGCTCTGGGATTTTGAGTAGGGTGTGATTTAACCTTTTGTCAAATCAATGTGTAAATGTGAATGATGTTGTAGGGTGTGATTGTAATGTTTGGATGATGTAATTTATGATTTAAATATATTAAAGTGTAAGGAGAGAAAATTGATTGTATTGAAAGTGTGATTGTAGGTTTATAGGTGTTGTAGTGGTGGTTTAATAAAACTGGATTTCAAAATCCCCAAGTAGAACGAGATTTAGATTTGTAAATCGAAACCCTGGTCTTAAAACCCAAAGCAAACATCACATAGTGTTCTTTTTTTTTGTGTGTGTGTGTGTTTTTCAATCATCACTTTCTAAACGTGTCTGTTTAATGTTAGGTTAACCAGTTAGGTTCTGTTCCGTACTTGCCAATTCAAGTTATGACTCAGCAGGTAACTAGGCGATGCTTGATAATTTATGTATTTTGTCTTGAACATGTCCCCTAGACGAACTTTTTTAAATGGTTTTATGACTACTTATAGGCTACAAGGCATGCACGTAGAGTGTATGTAGGTGGCCTTCCTCCGTTGGCTAATGAGCAGGTACTTGATTGCCAAATCTTCATTGGGTTGTATTGGTTTCTTGTCATTTTGCCCTTCCATACTCTACTTGATTGAAAATACATGCAAATGTATTGTTCTTATGTTTTTATCATTTTGTGTTTCTGAGCTTCCCTTGGCACTTAGTGTTGCAGATTTCTTGCGTAGAGTCTGAAGATCTCTTACTGGTTTAATCTTATGCAGACTATTGCAACATTTTTCAGTCATGTTATGAGTGCAATTGGTGGAAACTCTGCTGGCCCTGGTTTGTAGCATTTTATTCTTTAAGGCACAATATTATGTATCAATGCCTTGCTTCAGTTTCACCAAGCATGGCCTATAAATGTTTGCATATCAGGTGATGCTGTTGTGAATGTGTATATTAATCATGAAAAGAAGTTTGCATTTGTGGAGATGAGAACTGTCGAAGAGGCAAGTAATGCGATGGCACTTGATGGAATTATTTTCGAGGTATGCTGAGCTTATCCTTTGTATGTTAAGTTATATTTTGTGCTTAGAATGATTGTAATATGGGTCAGAAATTGTACTTGTTAGTTTTATCTGTGAGATTATGTGGTAAACAATTTCTGCATTTTCCCAGTTCAAGGTTTCTGCCCACTTTTTCCCTGTATAGATGTTACAGTTTGTTCTGCTATGTTTAATGTGGCCTTGAATTATCACTCACACACACACACACACACACATATACGTACATATATCATTAAATGTTTAGGTAAAAAATACTAGGAAAGAAACTACTATAAAAAACATGCAATGTCTAAATATTAATGGTAGCATGTGCCTGCCTTGATCGAACACGATTAAAATATGATCCATGTGGCCAACCCCATATAGTGGAATAAAAGCTACTCCCTCCGTCCCGGTATTAATTGAACAATTACTGTTTGCACGGGTTTTAATGTAAGAGTTTATTGGTATTCAAGGTGATAAAGTGACTTTTTAGGAGGGATATAATGGGTAATTCAACTGTATTGGAGAGAGAATCTTTAGTTAGTGTGTAAAAAGTAATGGCATGTGGTGTAAATAAGAGATGTTTGAGGGAGTTTTTTAAAGGAGTAAAAATGTACTTTTTCCAAATAAGGAAATGTTCAATTAATAATGGGACTGACGTTTTTGTCAAATGTTCAAATAATAATGAGACGGAGGGAGTATGTGTTTTTTGTTGCTAAATTTTAGGTAGTGCTTCAGCACTTTGCTGAGTATCTAAGCTACAGATATTTCTACTCTTAACCTTTTTCTCTGTTTATACTAGGGTGTCTCTGTGAGAGTTCGAAGACCTACAGACTATAACCCTACTGTTGCAGCACCACTTGGTCCTAGTCAACCTAGTCCTTATCTTAATTTAGCTGCTGCTGGACTGACACCTGGGTAAGTGGCCACTGTGACTCATTTTCTTTTGTTTTTCACTTGGTAGATCCTTTCACCTGCCAGCCTACACATTTCTATATGAATGCAGGTTGTTAAATTTAACAGTTTACCAATACCAGCTTTGTTCTGGTGGATGGTAAACTAACTTGATACCGACATATATATTATCTATTGTGGCAATCTATATATGCACACATATATAAGCAATGCTAACCGCCCAATTATGGAAACCTAATGATTTTCCAGCCCAAAATTCTTTGCCAAATAAGGAAATATTTTGGAGCATTCTGAACCATTTAAAGATTTTATAGGAAAAAAAATGAATAGAATCCAAAAAATTATGTATGATATTTATCTGGACCAAATATATATATATATATATATATATATTTATATATATATATATAAACATAGCAAATCTTTAGGGAATTAGTAAATATTTTAGCGCAATCAAGACTAATTTAATAAAGTTTATGTTATTTTCACTGTGCATTGCATGGGTAAAATTATAACCAATAATTTGAAAATGAAATGAGGGATCCTATTAATCCACTTGGAGTCAATCTCTAGGTATTGGCTTACCCCCCTGCAACTTACCAGTTTATGTTATGTCTCAAGGTTGGGGATTGGTGTGTCTCAGTGTGAAGATGAGTAAATTACTTATCCAAGTTAATTATACTCACTTTATTAACACCATCCGAGAATCGAGATGCAGATAACAGGATCCATGTTGCTTCCATTGGATCCTGTCATGATTAGCTTTATGTTTTTTTTCCTGCTGACTATCACTAATTTTAGCCTTTCCCTTATAATCCCGGGGGTAAATGTTTTTATGTCCCATAACCTATACTCATTTGATTTAGTCCTCCTAACTTTATCGATTTTGTAATTCGTCCCTTGACTTTATCAAATTCAACCTTTTACATGTTGTAACAGGTAACCTTCCCGGTGTTCGCTGACGTGGCATTCACATGTTAAATGTTACGTCAGTGATAATCGGAAAGTTTGCCTGTTGCAGTCGGTAAAAGGACCAAAAAATTGAATTTGGTAAAGCTTAGGGACGAATTTTGAAATCGAATTTTGAAATCGAATTTTAAGAGACAAAAAGGTACATTTACCCTAATGTTGGGAAAAGTAGTTAATTAAAGCTATACTTTGCACCAGATTGTGTTCTGCAGAAATGATTGCCTGTATCTGTTTGCAATCTTTGCTGCAAGAATAATTTTTATGATGTTAGCTATAACTTCTAATTGTCAGCTGATTTTACTCTAATTGTCGTGAAGGGCCTTTCACTTCTAATGTTATGAGTTATAATCTTTACAACAATCTATTACTGCTTGCTTCATGATATTATAATTTCTTCTGTATGATAGTTTGTTATTAACTTATTAGTTGTACTTGTAAGCGTTTTGCAATTTATTTGATATTGGATTTCCTCTCATTTGTGTTTTGTTTATAGCATGTCTGGTGAAGCTGAGGGAACTGATCGTATATTTCTTGGTGGAGTGCCCTACTATTTTTCTGAAACTCAGATAAAAGAGTTATTGGAAAGTTTTGGGTATGATAATTTAGACGAGTATTTTAATTTGTATTGTTAAATAATCCAGCTTTAGTAATAGCTGAAGACCTATTTTTTAATGAACCTGATATCTCGGATTTGATATACCCATTTGATCAATTGTAGACCTTTGCGCGGGTTTGACCTTGTTAAAGATAGAGACACAGGAAACTCTAAAGGTTATGGTTTCTGCATGTACAAGGTATGCACTGTTGTAGGTAGAATCCTTGTGCTTGGGCATTAAGCTTTTGAAAAAAAAAACATATTTTATTCTTAAAGCATCTGGATTCTGACTCTTCCTAAGTGGTTTGACTTATTTCTCCTTACCTGCTCATTTTACTACTGTATATGGTTGCCTTTGTTTGATTCAGGATCCATCTGTTACCGATATTGCTTGTGCTGCTCTGAATGGTCTAAAAGTGGGAGATAAAACACTCACTGTTCGTCGTGCCACCATTAGGTGGTTCTTCTTTGAAATTATGCCCTTATTTATTACAGAATTTGCAAGATTTGTTTTTTAAACTTCTTTAAGGAATAGTTGTTTTGCAACCCCCTCACCCCACCCACCTAAAAAATTTAAATAAATAAATTAGAATATCTTTTGTGCATCAATTTCAAATTTCATGTTTAACATCAATCATTTTTGTTATAACTAGGTAACTTATGATAAAAGGTTTACTCGTTTTTTTCGTGATGATGTTGAAGTTATTTCTGACTTCTTTCGTTGCTTTTAAAAGTGGACAGTTGAAATCTGAGCAGGAGAATATACTGGCTCAGGCTCAACAACATATAGCAATGCAGGTTGATCTTCTTGACTACTGTTTTCAGTTTATGCCTTGTAATTTTGTCAGTTTTCATCTTACAATCACGTTAGCTAATTCTACTTTGGGTTCAAGAAAATGGTTCTGGGAGCTGGAGAGATGAATCTTCCAGTTGGAGGAATTGAGCCTCCAGTAACTATGGAAATTCCAACCAAAATTTTGTGCTTGACTGAGGTACTTTTGCCTTCCACCTTTCTCTCTTTAGGGATTCTGAAAAGAGTTGTTAATTTTACTCTTGCTGAAAGTCTGTTACACGTTCTTGGTATCATCAAGGTTGTTACTACTGATGAATTGATGGATGATGGAGAGTATGGAGAAATCCTTGAAGATATGAGAGAAGAATGCCAAAAATTTGGTATATATATTCACCTCTTAGCTTTTTCGTGCTTTCTGTTCGTTTTACTTTTGAAGATGGAGTTGACAAATAAAGTGGTAAATTAAATTTGGAGTTTGAACAAAGTGAAGGTTTTTAAATTTGCATTTTCATGTTGAAACTCACTCTAGTGACTGATCAAATGAGTTGAATTTAACTAGTAATAAACTAATAAAGCATGACCTTGATGAGTTGCAGTACTAAACATTATTTAATTTTATAATCAGTTGAACTGCATAGCTGGAATTGTACGTTTTGAATAAATTTTAGGGAGTAGCCTTTTGGTATATGGGAGAACTGATTATCAGTTTATTACTCTGAATGATTTGCGGAAAAGAAACGTGAGTTTGTTGCATATAGGAGATATTGAGTGGAAGTTTGGTTCAAAATTCTTCAATGAGAATGATAATGGGAATGAACATGTGTAATTCACATTCATCATACTTCATACAAGGTAGTACTCAAAATAAGTTAATCATTACCCAATTTGAATAACTAACTCCCATCCTATAATCATTTCTCCTCAATCATTCCTCAACCAACAATCATTTTTTATCCCTTATTATTTCAAGATCAGAGCAAAACACTAACCTTGTAACACCATTTTCATTGTAATTCACTATTCAATGATTTTTCATTGCCATTCCCATTGAAGAATTTGAACCTAGCGCCCCTAAATTTGCTGTTTCTTCCCTTTCCCTTGTGGTCCCCATTCTTCAAGTTCACCTCTTGACTATGTGAATGAACTTTCTCTTTGTGAAATTGCAGGAGAGTTGATTGATATTGTCATTCCTCGCCCTACTTCAAATGCTGCCCACAGTGAAGGTGTTGGAAAGGTACGATGCACCACACTCTGTATTTTCTATTGTTAGCTGAAATGTGGTGATTTCATTTGGTTAAACCATAGTATAGTTGCTAATACTAATGAGATGATCCTATATTTTGATTAACTTGGAAAGAGGAATCTGTATGGAGATTTGAAGTCTCATGTAGGAATCATAGCATCGTTCTTTTACTTTTCCCCAGACTGATCTGTTTTATTTGGACGTATCTGACCTAGCCCAGATATGCATGACCACTTGGTTCTACAGAACAGAGACTCTTGAAATTGAGTAGGGTCTGAATTCAATAGTATTCTATCATTTTTGGTCCTTGAAGTTTACCTTTTTTCAGTTTTGTTCCCCATCTTTCACTCATTATCTAAATTAGTCCTGAATGTACAATTTTACTTCCTCTGTTAGTTGACCATGCGTTGTCTGAAGGAATCAACTATGTGGGAGTGTTAAATGTAATCATTTGAAAATTATAAATTACATTTAGCACCCCAAATAATTGTTAATTACATTTAGTACCCCTAAGTAGTTGATTCCTCAACCGACTGGCAGTCAACTAATGGTTTGACCAAATGTAGGGGTAATAGTGTACTTCGAGAACCGAGTTTGATAGCGAGTGAAAGAGGGGGACCAAAACTAGAAAAAAAAGTAACTTTAAGGACCATAGTGATATTATCCCAAAATTTCTTTCTATTACCATTTACCAAGTTTTGGTTGTTGTGCTTCATGTGCCATTATTCTCTCCAACTATCAAACCTAAAGCTGATACAAAAGAAAACCATAAAGTTAAGAGTAGTACACTAGTTGCACAGTGCAATTTTGACTAAAATTTTCAACCTAACTATTTTTATTATCTTTATATTTTTTTCTAGAATCACATAAAAATAGGGTTTAAAAGTATTAGTTCATGTGACGAGAAATATAAGTTAATATGATGAAGAGTTATTGCTTGTATATTGAAAAAGTACTAGTAATATTTTTCATCATATGACTTCTCATTATATATTTAATATTTTTGTGAATCAGTCCGACTTTAGTCACAATTGCACGGTGCAATTGGTGCATAGAAGTTTTTTGTGAACATATTTTACTAGTTAGTTGTATATCCCGGTATCCTTGATGAAATCAATTACAGGTATTCTTGGAGTACTCCGATACTGGTGGTTGTACCAAGGCGAAGACTGCTCTAAGCGGGCGGAAATTCGGTGGCAATACTGTGATGGCTTTGTATTACCCAGAAGACAAATATTACAATGGGGATTATGCTGCTTGACATTATATTCCCCCGAAATCATAATTTTGAAAATTGTCAATGACTAGTAAGATGTATAATCCAAGTGCTATAAAGTATAAACCTTATGACAGACTTATTACGAGATGGACATTTTGATATTGGTTTATGTACATATTAATATTTTAGGTGCTTCTACGTACTTAACCCAGTACAAAATGTACTGTTAACAATTGAAATTTGTGCGCTTTGGCTAAATTTGTTGAAAGATGACTTTTGTTTTAATATTTTTCTACCAGGACTTTTTAATTGTGTACAGGTATATAACAATTATTCCCGCCCCGACACACTTCCTAAAAAATAAAGTGAATTTAGTGTAGTGTATGGTCAAATAAAGAAGACATATTTTGAGTGATTTAGTTATGTGTGCGTGAAAATGTGAGTTCAAAATGAGTGATAGTTCTGAAAGTAAAATGATGTTTTGAGGATACGAATTTTGTGAATTATTTTAATATTATTAATTAGTAATTTCAGTTAATTAATAAATGATCACTTGTGTGCATACTCTGCGTGCATCGTATGCACCATACCCTTAATTTTAATTTATATTTTATCTATACCCACTAATTTAATTAGTTCACCCTTAAATCCTATTTTTATTACAGTTATCTGTACCCACTCATTTTATGAATTCATCCTCAAATCATTTTTTTACAACTACACCAGCTCATTTTATGAGTTCACCTCTAAATTATTTTTTTACCACAATTATCTGCACCTGCTTATTTTATGAGTTCACCCCCAAATTATATTTATACTACAGTTATCTGCACCCTATTTTATGAGTTCACCCCCAAATTATATTTATACTACATTTATCTGCACCCGCTCATTTTATGAGTTCACCCTCAAATTATATTTATACTACAGTTATCTTCACCCACTCATTTTATGAGTTCACCCCCCAAATTATATTTATACTACAATTATCTGCATCCACTCACTTTATGAGTTCACCCCCAAATTATCTGCACCCACTCATTTTATGAGTTCACCCCCAAATATTTTTTTTAAAAATAATTATTTTTAAAAAACTATATTATCTTTTTATTGATTTACACAAAATATAATAAAATCAACCTTAATTTATACATTTACAATTTGCAGCCGAGTTATCGTCGATTCACCACTAAATCACCCATATTTTTAAAAATAAAATCATAAAAACATAATTAAAAAAAACTATCGAAATTAGTCACAAATCTCAATTTTTTTTCTTTTTAATTTTTTTTTCAATTTTCAGTTTTTATTTCAAACTTTTTATTTCTTCATTTTTTTCCTGCTTTTTTTTTTCTTTTTTTTTTGTTTAGTATTTTTAAATTTTTTTATATAAAATAATATTATATGTATAATTTTATTATAGTCGCTAGTACAATAAATAATAACCAGTAATATCATAAACCATAATCAGTAATACCATTAATAATAATCAGTAATATCTTATACAAAAACAAATAATTGCACACATCTAATTATATTCAATAATACCAAGAACAATTATTAGTAATACCACGAACATTAATCTGTAATACCATTAATATTAATTAGTAAAAATTCTATACAATAACAAATAATTTCACACATCTAATTATATAAAGTAATACCAAAAAATAATTATCAGTAATACCATGAAAGAATGAACAGTAATTAGTAATACCATAAACATTGATCATTAATATCTTATACAATAACAAATAATTTCACAAATTAAATTATATTTAGTAATACCAAAAACAATTATCAGTAATACCATAAACAATAATAATAATCAGTAATACCTTAATTAATCATAAATAATTTCACACAATCAGTAATACCACAAACAATAACTAGTAATACCACAATTAATAATTAATAATATCGTAATCAATAATCATATATTAATTCAATAGTGTATTAATAGTAATACCAAAATCAATAACTAGTAATACCAATACCACTAACAATAATACCATAAAAAAAGTGGAGGGAGTGCAGATCGGGGTGTACTGAAGAAAATAGGGGTGCACATTACCAAGCCCAATTGAAGAGAACCCTAGCCAAATAGAAGGGCACCCTAGGTCAGCAGTCGCCGCCTGAGATTTCATCGACAAGCTCATCGGCTCCGAGTGCCGACTAATCAGAGATCCATCGACAACATACTCACAGTCCTCCGTCGGACCGTCGTCAACCGGAGGAAGAGGCTGCGCAGGAGCATGGTGAAGAAGACGAAGCAATGTAGCTTCGATTTGGACAAATATAAACAACGAGAGTGAAGTGAGTGTTGCAGGCGAGCGCCATTGATGCCGGAGAAGCTCCTGGATCGCGAACACAAAGGAGATTGATCGAAGCAGTCGCGTCGGTGGTCCAAATGAGCAGAGATTTTTTACCGCCATGGATCGTGGCCGAGATGGAAGATGATGTTGATTGTCATGGAATTGAAGAAACATGATTGCGATTTGAGGAGGGGTCTCGGGCTTAAGCGGCCTGGACGGAAGCATCGCCGTCGAAGGGGTGGTCGGATATGGTAGTGGCTGGTTCACCCACTGACCGACATGGATTTTCGGCAGGTCCTTTACTCATCAAATTAAAATTGAAATTCAGGTGCAGCGCCGACCGACTATAATAAAATCATACCTATAATATTATTCTGTATTAAGATTAAAAAAATACACATGAAAAAAATGAAAAAGAAAGGCAGGAAAAAAAAAGTAAAAGAAAAAAAAAACGAAGAAATAAAAAATTTGGAAAAAAGAAATAAAAATGGGAAGAAAAGAAGAGGGAAAAAAAATTAAAAAGAAAAAAATCGAGATTTGTGGCTAATTTCAATAGTTTTTTATTAATTATATTTTTACAATTTTTTTAAAAAAGTATGGGTGACTTGGTGGTGAATCGACGATAACTCGACAATAACTCGTCTATATATTGTAAATATATAAATTAGAGTTTATTTTATTATATTTTGTGTAAATTAATAAAAAGATAATATAATTTTTTTAAATGTGATTATTTTTTAAAAATTATTTTGGGGTGAACTCATAAAATGAGTGGGTACAGATAATCGTGATAAAAATAATAATTTGGGAGTGAACTCATAAAATGAGCGGGTGCAGATAACCGTGGTAAAAAAACGATTTGGGGGTGAACTTATAAAATGAGCGAGTACATATAACTGTGGTAAAAAAGATTTGGGGGTGAACTCATTAAATGTGTAAGTGCAGATAATTATAGTAAAAAATAATTTGGGAGGTGTACTAATTAAATGAATGAGTGCAGATAATTTGAATTAAAAAAAAAATGAAATTGAGGAAGTATGCACCATGCACTCGCATGCATACAAGTATTTGGCATGATCGCATTGTCAAAATATAAATATAATTAGGTAAGTGTAAGCTATATAAAGTTTTTTTTTTTGTTAAAGGAGAAGTGAGAAGAAACTCTATTGATCAAATTAAAGTATCTACCCACCCCTCTTAAATAAAATGAAATTAGTCTCAACCTCATTATTCTCTTCCACCATAAACGTGCAGGTTCCAATGTACAAACTCACTTTTACGATAATCAACCAAAAAAACACTAACCCCAAAGCATAAAAATTTAAGGAAAAGAGTTGTGCACTACAACTACGAAATTACACACGTACAGTATTTTCCATCAAAATCTCTCATTCTTAGGGTCAGTTAGTCTATAAAATATCTCTCACATCAAGCAACATTTAATACATTTACGGATAAAGTTGGGTAAGTCAAAATTGTTTGGACAAGTTAAGATCGTATTTATTGACACGAGGAAGTCACAATTATTACAAACATTTTAGAGATTAGGTGGGTTGGAGATTGATTAATTAATTCTTAATTAATTAGTTGTAAATAAAAGTGTGAAACACTCGTTTTGGCTCATTTTTTTAAGGGCTATAAAAGTAATTTGTCGAAAATTAAATGACATAGATTCGTTTTATTTTCAGAGTTGATTATCGTAGTCATAAAGTTGAGACTCAATTAACATATTTTATGCATTAAAACATAAAATTAACTTGAACTTAAATATTCCACACTAATTAATGTGGGTATTAATTTTTTTTAGATAGTTCAAATTATAATGGCTAATGAGCAATTCAATAGCCCGAGCAATTCAATAGCCCAAATGCATGCCAGCAGGCAGTACTGAACACAGTAACACAAACCCCAACGTGAGTTTTTATGTTTCTACTATGCGATGTTTTTTGACAAATTTGTTTGACCTACTAATGCAGCATGTGTGACAAGAACGAACAACAATCAAAACTCGTTAATTCACAATTTGGATAGAACGACGAACACATCTTCAATTTTCTATCTAATCTAAAAAAAATTGTCTTCCACAAAGTTTGGAATTTGGCCAAAACAAGGTTAGACGTCACGACAAAGTTGTGGGTTTTGTACAGAACATTGATTCCACCTGAAAAAGTGTGTTTGATTGTTTGAATCAGACTTTGGCTCTAAAAACTCCAAAGTTCAATTCAAGTTTTTCGGGTGCTACTCATGCTACATCACCTGCTTTCAAATTCAACCTACCACCTTCCTAATCTGTGTTAATAATGTGTACTCGCTTTTATTTTCAAAACGTCTCAGAATAACTTTCATACCAATACCTTACCGAAAATTTTGATATAAAAAAAGTTGATACAATACTATACCGAAATATCGGTGTATCGAAAAACGATATAAAAAATAAGATACCGTATGTCGTACAAAAAAAATCGGTACGTACCAAAATTTTGATACTACCGTGTTCAAATTCAACAACATAACCTGGTTAAGAAATCAAATCTTCACAATACAATATGCTTGAGAAGTGACTGGATAAATAAAGAAGCAAACACTCTATGCTAAAATTACGGAAAAGAACTCGAAAATTAAAAAAAAGATTACAATGAAAGACACCTCCACATCACAGATCTACCCTCCATTCTCGTGTTCGAGCAATTTTAAAAAATTGCAAATTAAAAAATACAATTATTTTCCAAAAAAGTTCAACAACGTCACAAGAAACATGATTTGAGTTGTGGGTGGGGAGAAGGTCGACTGCGTGCAGCGATGGAAGGGAGCGGGCCAACTACGTGGCCCGTGCGGGGGATGGATCGACTGTATGTATACAGAGTATTGATTGATTTATTAGGTTTTAGAAAAGGTTTAGTCTAGTATACCTTGAGTACATGTTCTATATCCTAGTCCAATTTATTATTATCATTATTATACATGACCTAAAACAGCTCTTTTTATATCATTTTATTTCATTTTTTGCTTTTTTCCCGTTTCTTTTTATTTAATTTATTTTTATATTTTTACCCCCCCTTTTTTTTGTTTTTACATTAAAATATACACATTCTCCATTTAAATTAAATTTTTAAGAAAATTTTTTATTCAATAAAAAGTGCAACACAAAATTACTAAAAAATGTAACTCAATATAACAAAAAAGTGCAATACCATATTTACTAAAAATATAAGTTAGTATAACTAAAAGTGAAATACGATATTTCTGAAATGTGTAAGTCGGTATTACTCAAAAGAGGATCACAATATTAATGAAAAGTGTAAGTCAATAAAACTGAAAAGTGTAAGAGTCTATAACTGAAAAGTGCAACAAATTTTTTTACTGAAAAGTGCAACACAATATTATTAAAAAGTGCAAGTCAGTATCACAATTTTTAATGAAAAGTGTAAGTTATTAAACTGAAAAATGCAACACAATATTACTAAAAAGTGTAACTCACTATAAATAAAAAAATTATTATACAGTTTAATAATTGAAAAATGTAACACCATTTTACCAAAAAGTGTAAGTCATGAAAAAGTACAACTGAAAAGTGCAACATAGATTAGAGTGCATAACATGCACTCGAGTCCATAGCAGACCAACCCTTTAGACAATTAGAATAAATAAAATAAATATTTAAAAAAAAACCGGGTCAGCCCGGTCGGTCCGGTTGTTATTATTTTTCGGGCCATTGAAATTACAGCCCGGGTCAATTTCGACAGTCCTACCTCCTTAATTAGGATAAGTTTTAGTAATTTTTTTAAAGTTATTTATTTATTTATTTTTGAGAAATTTTTTAAAGTTACTTTAAAAGATTATTCCCTAATAGAGTCAATCCTATAACACCTTAAGCAAATAGAAACTACCACTTTTAAAATTTTCTAATAGTGTCAAATTAGAGTTAAAAAACCATTATTACCCTTAATATACATATCTTACTTTAATTTCAAAAATTAAAAATTAAATTAATTTTAAATTCCATAATTTATGCGGTTCATTAATTCCATAATTTTAGGTCATATTTTCAAAAATTCTCTGACTTTCTCCTCATATTCTCATTCCCAACCCTATGAATCAACCAATTATCTTCCTCCAAAAACACCAAATTCCCAGCACCACCAGAGAAGACTCACTCCCACTGCTGCTTCTCTTGGACCTCCGAATCGCAACACAGAGATCCCCGTTCTCGGCCCTCAAGAACACGATCGAATCTCCGGCCACTGATTCGGGTGGAATTTACACACTTTAGACGCACATGCAAAGCTCGTTTTTGATATGATTTCATTGATTTATGGATTAAATATGATAATTTGAGCCAAAATGAGGGAAAGGTTATGTTTTGTCTATTTTGTAGGAAATACGATGGAATTTGGAGAAAAACACTAACCATACTTCACTGGATCAAGAAGAGGATTGCACCGTTGGGTTCGTCTCGAAAAACGGAGTGGAATAGCCAAAAGAATCAAGTCAATCGGACACCCGGGGCGAAAGATATGCACGAAAAGAGAAAGGGTCGAAGAGAGGAACGGTCGAGACGAAGGCTCGAGATAGCCATGCTCGAAACAGAAGCATTTGGGCCACGCGATGCCTCGGCTGAGCACAAGGCACGGCCGAGCAACCCAAGCACCACATCCAACATGCCACGACCGAGCACTAGGCTCGAGGTGGCCGACCACGTTACAGAAAGTTTGGGGCAAAGACATGGCACGGCCGAGCACCATTCTCGGTCGAGCTTGAAAAATCTGGGCATCCACAAGGCCACGGCCGAGCAACCCATCTCCCCTGCTACGCGTTGGCACGGCCGAGCCCCTTCCAAGCCAAAACTTCATTTTGCACGGCCGTGCTCCGTGCACGGCCGTGCTACCCCATTTTCGGTGCCTTTTGTCCATTTTAGCCATTTTTTAGGGACTAACTTGCAATTTTTGCATCCAAACCCTACCCCAACACTATGTAAGCCTCCATTCTTAAATTCAATAGAACCTTCCCTCAATTCCTCAAATTCCACACATACAAACACATACTTGGAGGTGTTTGGGCCATAAATTCTTCAATTCTTCATCAATTCATGCAAGGAAGGCATCAATAGCTTGGAATTTTCATTCCCCATCGTACTTTAGACTAAGCTTTCTATTTCTCTCTCTCTCTTTTTATTTAGTTATTTCTTTGAATTTTGTTAATTTGATTATGTTGTTGATTGGCTAGAACACTTTTGGTTCTAGAGCCTTGTAAATACTTTTGATGAAGTTTATGAATTAATGTTTTGCTTATTTGGTGTTTGTGTGGCTTAATTATATTTGGATGCTTGATTTTCATTGCAAAACATGTCATTAGTCTACAATGGTGATATGTTAATTTTAGTTAATTGAATTAGGTTGAGAAATCTATTTTGATTGATTGATTGCAAGCATTTGACCTAATTTTATTGTGAAATTGAAAAATGATCAACGATTAGGAAGATGTGTGATGATCCTAGGAGCTTGATTGGGTTCTATTATGCAATTTAGGTAGAGATACTAAGTTGTGTGATAGTTCCTTTAGATTATTTGGATTGAAGAAACTTTTAATTCATTATTATGTGATCAATCTTATAGACAAAGCATGAACACCACTTAAGTAGATAGTTAATCATAGATGAATTCATTAGTATTGCATGTGCTTTGAAACCTAACTTCTCTTAATTGAGTTTTAACCGTATTCCTCTCATTTTGTGATTTGCATGAGCATTCATTGATCGATTTTATATTACCCTTTCATTGTTTATTTGTGACATTTGGTAGACAATTTTAGAGTAATTCACCTTTCCACTTTAATCGATCACGTCTATTTAGAATTCCGTCGACAAACTTCACTTTTACACTACACCTCCTCGTGGGATCGACCTCGTACTTATCACGCTACGATAGACGCCGTATACTTGCAGTCGTGTATTTTAGTGTTGCATAATACGTGAATCAGCCACGAGCTTCTTCTGATTCACGAACGTGCTCCATCTAGTAGTCAACAAGTACCTCCTCGGTGTCCCCCTGTAGATATGCCTGAATTTCCAAGTCTCACGTGCCATAACTCGATCAACAATAGAGAAATGCACTTTAGTTTGCACTCCAATATACATATTCTTAAAATGCACTTTAGTTTGCATACTTCTTAAAATGCACTTTAGTGCTGCAAATAAAATCGTGTCGAAGATTAGACAGCATATGTCTGGTGGAGGTGGTTCGTTAGAAGGAGGTTCTCAAGGTGGTGAGGAGGCACCTGAGGTAGAGTATGAGGAGGTAAAGAAGTAGATAGCGGAGTACTTTCTTTACAAAGATTTCAAAATTAAAGATTTAGTTTTATTCAAAATTTAATTAAAATATTTTAAAATTAATAATTACCTAGCAAAATTTAAGGAAGAGTTAAAAAATTCGAATTTACCAATTATTTTTATTCAACTAAATCCCTTTATTGTTTATATTAAATATTTTATTTACTTCAAAATATCTAAGTAAAATTCGAATTTAATATTCAACTAAGGGGGGTTTATTCAATTAAGATTTTGTTGGATTTTTAAAATCTAGGGTATTCAATCCGGATTTTTAAAAGTCCTTTAAAATCTGGAGGTATTCAATACGGATTTTAAAAAGTCTTAAAAAATCTTTAGGTATTCAATAGTCTACGGATTTCAATACTCTATGGATTTTCATGGATTCTCCTCCAAAATTATAAATAAATTTTACTCTCCAAAATCTCTTCTAATATAACCAGAGATTTCAACGGATTCTCTCAGAAGACCCTGAAAGAGAAGAAGAAAAAAAATTTGTTGTTCTTCTAATAAAATTTCAACTACTAACCTACTGCATTAGTCTCCTTCCCAAAGCACTTGTTATTTGAAACAAAAAGATATACAACACAAAAACCTTATAAAAGTTTTTATTATTTGAGAATTTTATACTATAAAACATCGAAAGGCTGTCCATCTTCCTTGCTCTTCTTCAAACGAAATAAAATCAAGAAACGTAACTATGTTCTTCAATTCAATAAGCATCACAGATTCTTCACCACTATTATTATCGTGAAAAAGATTACATCTCTGTATTTTAAAATTATGTTCTTTCTTTAAAAATTATAGTATATCGGACACCTTAGGTTAGCAATAATATCTAATCGACGTCAATTCCCATTACGTGAATTCCCCATTACGTGAATTCCCCATTACGTGGAGTTCGATATCATCTAAAAGATTTTGGTGGTTAAGGTCGTCACCCATAAATGTAAGTGAGTTATTCCGCCATGTATCATTAAGAAATGTGATTGAGAGAATTTTTGGTATTTTCAAATAACAATTCACAAGTTCCCATTTCAAATACAAGCAGACCGAGGTATAACGTGATGGAAATGAAGATGAGAATAATAATGATGAATAATAATTTTTTTTTTAACTAATATATTTTTGGAATTTTTTCTAAATAATTTAGATAATTTTTTTTATATACAAGTGTTCGGATATACTTTTGCATCAATAGTTTTAGGGGCGTGGTTTGTGGAAATCCATGTAAATCAATAAAAAAAATGTGTATTTCAAAATCCTGTCAAATCATTGAAAATCCATATAAATCAATAAAAAAGTCAGTCAAACTTTGCACAAAGTTTATGGATTTTCTAAATCCACTGACTTTTTAAAATCCAAAAAAATCTCATAATTACATGTCGCATTCACTTCGTATTAAAATTCGAATTTACTGACTTACACTTTTTGGTAAATGGTGTTGCACTTTTCAATTATTAAACTGTATAATAATATTTTTAGTAATAATTGAAAAGTGCAACACCATTTACCAAAAAGTGTAAGTCAGTAAAACTGAAAAGTGCACATGGACTAGGGTGCACAGCATGCACTCGAGTGCATACTAGACTTTACCAATTTGAATTTAGTATTCAACTAAATCCCATAAATACAAGCGACAGACAGATTATGTATTTTTAAAATTTCTTAAATTTCAAAACCTTTTATTTATTGGTTAATTTTATATATTAATCTTTAATCATAAATCTTAAATACGTATCTCCTTTACATCTATTTTTAAATCTTATCTCTACCTTCTATTTTTTCTATTTTTACATTATTTCAATAATTTTATTTTCTGTTTCTTCTCTCTTATTTATCGTTTTTAACTAATTCTGAATTTGTGACTTCTACAATATATATATATGTTCAGATGCACTTTAGTTTGCATGTTTTTATGCAAAATTGTTTGTATGCACTTTAGTATGTATTATTCTATTCACTTATAGTTGCACTTCTTTGCAGAATAGATGAGTGTAGTTGAATTGTTGATGAAGTTTGGAAGGTGAAATATCTCAGCTTAAATGTGAATACCTTATTTTTAGGAATGATTTAAAATTTTGGAATCAATTAAATGTGAAGACCTTCTTTTTAGGAAGGTTTTGAAATTTCGCATTTTACGAGAATATGCATTTATCGAATTGATTTGATGGTAATTTGTAATATTAAAGAATTTGAAATTATTTAAATGAAAAAAGGGCAACACGGTCTTCTTAAGTCTTTTAAGTGCCAATTTGACTCTATTGAATAAAAAACAATAGCATGTTCTCTATTAGAATTTTTTTTTAGTGAAATGACTCTAACAAGAATTTCCCCTTACAGTAGAAACTCTATAAATTAATAATCTTGGAACAACCAAAATTTATTAATTAAAAGAGTTATTAATTTATCTATAAATTAATAATTATTAATTTATATATTAATTAATATTTTATTAATTTATAGAAACACTTTTTAAACTTCAACTTCTAATTATTTATTGTATATCAAATGAAGGGTCTAATTTAAAAGAATCATTCAATCTTCCACATTATTACACTTCTTGTGTTCATTGTATCACTTTATGAACATTAAAAAAACATTTTCAATATAAATATACAAGATCAAAATATGCTAACACAAACAAATCATACACACAACATGACTTCTCATCTTACAGGTGTGAAAAAAAATAACAATGACCGACGAGATTCGAAAAGCATTATGCAAGCACGTACAACAAGGATAATCCAAGTCTCACTCAAAAGCAATTGCAAGAATAGGTTCTTAGTAATGGTGAAACTTTTAGGTGAAATTGTTAAGGAAAATTAGAGACTAGATTTAAGGTGAAATTGATTTCAACAAAAAAACAAAAAAAAAAGAGTCATTTTTTAAGAAACATTCATAAATCATTCATGTAATATGTAGTATATATGGAATTATTAATTTATATTTTATTTGGGGTCTATAGAAATTACAAAAAATGTATTATCTTATAATTTTAGCGAGTTTATTAATTTAGCACGTTATCCCCGAGTCGGGACCGGCCAAAAATATTAACTTAGAGAGTTTATTAATTTATTGAGTATTAATTTAAAGAGGTTCTACTGTACTTTAATTTAAGTAATAATATAAAAATTATTGTAAAATTATTATTTTATTAAAATTTTGATATTTAGGTATTTGTTTGTATACGTTTCATACCGAATATCATTTTTTATATATATATTGAAATATCGTAGTATGACCATTTTTCATACCGAAAATATCGATACCGTATCAAAAATTTTAATATTTTTTCGATATATTTTTCCCACCCCTATATACACTAGTCTAACCCACTTATTTATTTTATACATAAAATTTCATTAAACTTAGTAGGAGAAGGATAGAGTAATAATTTACCCACGTTATAAAAGGAATGAAGGTGCATGTGATATATGGTGAGTAGGATTAGTGTCATAGTCACATCATATATATGTAAATGGATAAGATTTTGACAATTATTTTTGTGTATCCTCGTATTCCACCCAAACCAAACTTGTCTCTGTTTCCTTATTTAAAAAATACATTTAATTTTTTTATCCATTTTAATTAAGAAAGATTAGTTGGTTACTTACTTTGGCAATTCTTACCATAGTCACATTTTACAAAGTGACTACATAGTCACTTTGTCGAATCGCGCCACGTGGTGTCGTAACGACCTGCTAACTGCTACCTGTTATACAAGTTTAAGCCTTAAGTTATTTATATCATTTTTTAAATTGTATTTTGTTATTTACTATATTACCCTTATTTTATTTAAATTATTTTTAAAATATATACATGTATATATTAGGTAAAATTATTGTTCTAACCTTTTGTAATGCAATTATTCTTATTTTAAAAATTAATGAAATCAATCCAAATAATAATTAAAAAATAGATTTGTTAAATTAGTAATTAGGTTTTTTGTCTTCCTCAATTCAGTCCGCACATTCTTAAGAGTTTTCACAAATTCGTGATCCTTGTCCCTTGATTCGCCATTAACAAGCAGGTTTGAAGCATTAGGTTGGAAGCAAGAATGAATCTTTCTCATTGATTCTACTTCTCCCCTCTACAATCGAACTCGCTCACTCTAAGAACAAGAAGGGGCTTTTCTTTGAGGGTCGCTCAATTAAATCCGCCTGATCCTTGATTCAATCCATTATCAGGTTTGAAGCATTAGGTTTGAAGCAAGAATGAGTTTTTCTCACTGATTCTGCTTCTCCAATCTACAATCTCGACTCGCTCACTCCAAGAAGCAACAATGGGCTTTTAGAATGTAGTCATTTCAAATTATTCTTTTTGCATCAAGATTACTAATAAGGATACCTTTTTAAAATATTACAGCCTAAAAACAACGTGAAATACATGTCTTGAAATTTAGAAAAAAAGAATAATAATACCCCGTTCAAATATTGCGGCCTAAAAACAACATAAAATACATGTTTTAAAATTTAGATAAAAACATGTTAGGTTGTAAAATTTTCAAACACGTTAAATTTGGGGTCGTTCTATTCTTAAAAACATGTTTAGGTTGTAAAATGATGATATCGGGAAACTTAAGTTTCATATTTGACACACGAAAACGAGATAACGACCCATGTGACATTATAACGGAACGAAGGTCGTTACCGTCACTAACGACACCTTACCGACCATTATCCTAGATCCATGTGATATTTTATACGAGTACTGTGTAGAACATGGATATCGACGTATAACATGTGTTGAATACTCTGATAAACGAGAGAACGACCCATGTGACATTCTAACGGAATGAAGATCGTTATCGTCACCGACGACACGGTACGTTGTGTTCAAGTGTCGGAAAACTTCCATGACCATTATTATTATGGGTATAGAGTGAATATTTGCGTTTCGGTTGCCATGTTCATTGGACAGTTCACCACTGATTAATAATCGGCCATTTCACTAAATCACTATATTCTAGGTTATATAAATTATGTGTTCTTTATCAATCAGACCATCCATTGTTTTCAAACACGTTAAATTTGGGGTTAACCATGTCGTTCTATTCTTAAAAACATGTTTAGGTTGTAAAATGATGATATCGGGAAACTTAAGTTTCATATTTGACACATGAAAACGAGATAACGACCTGTGTGACATTATAACGGAACGAAGGTCGTTACCGTCACTAACGACACCTTACCGACCATTCTCCTAGATCCATGTGATATTTTATACGAGTATTGTGTAGAACATGGATATCGATGTATAACATGTGTTGAATACTCCGATAAACGAGAGAACGACCCATATCGACTTTTAGACCGTGCACAACTAAATTTTGGAAATAATTGTAATTCTTACAAGTAATTATAAATATCAATTATATATGGTAAATTATTGGTAATGCACGACTTCTATACCGTGCATACTCTAATTTTGGAAATAATTGTAATTCATACTAATAATTATAAATATCAATTATTTATGGTAAGTTATGGGTAATGCACGAATTCTAGACCATGCACACTCTAATTTTGGAAATAATTATAATTCTTACAAATAATTATAAATATAAATTATTTATGGTAAATTATTGATAATTATAAATTGATAAATCATATCCTTATTTACAAAACAAAAACTTCCATGTTTGACACATTCTCTTTAATAGAAAATACATATTTATGACACATTACGACAATACATACCGTAAAATTTACAAAAGGTAACAGGTCATCAAATTTAAGCCTTTAGATTAGAGTTTTAATGGATTAGATTAACTGACTACGGTAGTCATTACGACACCTTACGACACCCTGGCTACATGTAGAAGGTTCCTACTTACTTTAATTGAGAAATTGAAGATTAGATGATTCTTTTGTTTTCTTCTTCCAGCTTGTTTGTATGTAATGTACCTATAAATAAACCTCCTCCAAACACAAATTGTATCTAAAATCATTTAATTTGTAGTTGTTGTTGCATAATCTATCTATCTATCTATTGATATTGAATATATATATAAGAAAATGTTGGGAGTATTCAGAAATGGTGTGGTTGAGGCTCCTCAAGAATTGCATAATAGCCCAGAAGATGTTTTGAAGGAATTCTTAGCTTGGATTTTCAGACAAGGGCGCCCCATCTCAATTCTCATCAAAGGTACATTAATTCCACTACAAACAAATCCATCCATGTTTAATTAAAATCACAAATAAACAAAGATGATTGTGTAAATTCAAATGATCAGGTTGTTTGCGAGTGTAAACGATGTATACTGCATTTTCAAAGGGAGTTTAAACAATCTATCTCAACGCTAGTCTGAACAAACAGTATGGGGCCGGCCGGGGGGTTTCAAAGGGTATCACAACTAAAAGTAGCTAAATATGTAGTATATATGCAGGGTGATGGAGGGTTAAGGAGCTTTGAACATCCAAGAGTAGATAGCTAGTGAGAGGGAGCACTTTGCATGTGGATCCTATTTTGCAGTTGATGCTTTTTCCAACCTAGCTTAATAATACCACCACCATGCCTAGAGTCCTACCTGACCTTTTTTTCTTTAATCCATCTATTCATTTTAACTGACTTTTGTAACTCTCAGTATGTATGTAAATTTGCAATGGATCGAAACTAGTAATGCTCTTCTTAACTTTTTCAACTCTTTCTTTTTCCCTAAAATAATATACCAACAATCATACTCCTCTATTTTTTTTTTTAATTCTCACTTTTGATGTTTGTTTGACAAATTTATACTTATAATTGAAGAGTGAAAGAGAGGGAAGAAAATATACTTCCTTATTTCATTTTTATAATTTTCATTTGAGTTCGACACGTGTTTTGAAGAAAATGGATGTTTATTTAAAAAAATATAGAAATTTCGGAGGAAAGGTGTGTGTGAAAAATATATATATATATTTTAAAGATGAGAATTATAAAAATTACTGTAATAAATAAAAAAGAAAAGTAGGTATTATAAAAATTGGAAGTAAGGAGTAGTATTTTTCAATAAAAAACAAAAAAAACAAAGGAATATTAAATTAAATGTACTATAAGCATTCTATATATTCATGATTGGTGTTCCAAACCAACTAATCTCAGCGGTCTCGTTGTAAGAGCTTTGAGTTCCCTTGTTTGTACTCGTGTTTTCTCAATTATATTTTCAGACCAAAAAAAAAAAAAAGAAAGAAGAAGAAGAGAGAGAGAGAGAGAGAGCGCTATGCACTATAAATAATTGCAGTTTATAATTAAATAACAATTGCAAAATTTCATATTAAACTAAAATTGTGACATAGTATTAAAAAGAGCTGTAGATCAGTTCCTATAAATTCATTGTATCACATATTCGCATCTAACACTTGTTTGTATATTTATTATTTAATAACTACACATAATTATTGAATTTGATTTAATAGAAAAATAGTATATGATATTTTAAGTTTGCAATTCAATTACAGGCAGATGACAGTTTTATCATGCCATTTCAATACATGACACGGATAGGATAGATTATACAAATATTCTCTTTTCAATACATGACACGGATAGTATAGATTATATTATAATCTTACCCGAATCTTATTTTAAGGCAAAAAAATATACTCTAGTATATTTGCTAAAAAAAAAAGCTCCGTCTCATACAAGACTTTCATATTTGAGAGTCATCTCGTATAGGATGTGAAACTCCAATTTAACATTTAAGTAATGCCGAGTTTTAAAATGTCTTCAACTCCGTACAATTTGAATTTGGATTTATATCGATTTTCAAAGCGGAAAAATATATTTGAGAGAATCGTCTCATATATGAGATGAAACTCCAATTTAAAATGTGATTGAAATGGATTATTCGACTCCATACAATCTGGAGTTCCAGAGTAATTCATACCGATTCTCAAATTGTAAAATCTCCAAAAATATTGTACCCAAAAGAATACAAGGTGAACGGATATTTGAATAATCACTAAAATGAAATCTGTGTACAACCCTTCATATAATATAATTAGGCTACAATTTGAACAAGGCCAGATATAGAAGGAACAGCAATCTGAAACATTTTTACTCTAAACACATCTTTGCTGCATTTTATACCAAGACACATAATAAACCAACTTCAAAACACTCTTCCTTCAATCACTCACTCCAAATCAACATATATCTGCATCATGCCCAAACAATGAAACACTCTGTCATCACGTAAACAAACACAACTTATTATAAAATGGCGTCTTAAATACTAAACGATATTCGCTGAGCAAATTCCAACGAGGCCATGCAGATAAACCAAAGTCCCCAAACTATCAATTTTTTGTTTTAAAAAACTCTTCAAGTATTGAAATTTTATTTCAAGAGATCCTTCAAGTCGAAAACTGACGGAATTATACAATTTATCTTAATGGTCTAGTTAAATTATATGTACGTTAATTTTATTTATATTCAGATGTGTTATGTGCAAGTCTTTTCAACTATCGTCTCAAGGTAGCTCGTGAAATAAAATTTCCGATACTTGAAGGGTCTTTTAAAACAAAAGGTAGTTAAGGGACCTATCGAAACAAAAGTTGATAGTTTAGAGACTTTTTTATGCATTATGCCTAAGTTTTACTTCATAATTCTTAGGTTTCAATTTCATAAGTGCCAAAATTAAAATATCGTATAGATATCATAATGATGACTGATGAGTGATCTCACAATTTCAAAATGCATAAGCTAAACATGTACATAAAGCAATATAATTTGGCAGATAATCTTCACAGAGCCAACTTACCTCAAGCTCTAATAGTGAGTCATAGGCTTTCTTCTCTATCGTGTCAAAAACTGTAATTCCGCTGATTTTCTGAATCCCAAGCTTAATAGCAATCAAGTTCTGCATGAAGAAATTAAGGCATGAAGAAGACAACAAGAAAGCTTAGAAGAAACCCAGAGCAATTTGAGTAACAAATGAATCTAAGAATGCCGGAAAAATTAAACTCCGAAAGCCTATCATTCTAACCACTCTCTTGTATACTACTTTTATTTAACGAATATGGATTTTTAGGAGGGTCAAAATAAAAATCAGAATAATCCAACAAAAAGGATTCAATTCAAGCCCCTGCATATAAGTTTAAAATAAAAAATTTAGGATAAATAATGAGAATTACCAACTGGAACTTCAACGATCCAAATGCTTGCACCTCTCCAAGAATCTGGGCAAGAGCACCAATAATCAGTGAAAACACACCAACTTGTATATTGAAAGGTTTAAAAATATTAATATTAGGAAAGTTAAACATCAGTCTTTTCATTTTCTAGAGAAATGCATCTCAAACTCTGAAAGACCTCTGCCACATACAACAATAATAACTATTAACCACGTCAAAACTAGAGTCAATGAATATGAAGACACTGTCATGTTCACATTTTTTTTTTTTTTACGGGATTAAGAGCTTAATCCAGATAGTGAATATAATAGATCTAATGAAAGAGGTGACTAATAGAAAATTCTGGATGGATCACCATTGTCTGAAGACCATTGACCATTACAGCCTTCTCATCGAGTGAATCACTCTCTGATAACCATACTTCAAAGGGCCCCAATACACGATCGGTCAAGTTTATGAGATTCAAACTCACCTACAATATAAAATATAATGTCATCACTTATACATTCATTCAAATGACAAATACATATTCAGTGATCTCATTTCTGCCTTTTTTTTTATAGAAACAGACTTTTTATTACTAATCATAAAAATTACAAGGGATGAGGGGTCCCTACGTAATGCAATCAGTCCAAAAACATAGTTACAAGGAAAAATACCAGTCCCTACTTAAATCAGACATTGAACAACCCTTGAACACCTTATGACTACATGCCCATAGAGCAACTCTATGTTTGATCCTATCCCACACCTCATCTAAAGACTCAATAAGGGAGAGAAGGTAAGGGATGAGAAGTCCCTTCCCTCATACACAAACGACTTAAACGATGACTACATCATTTATAAGGCAAAACTCCAATCCCTAATTAAATATGAATACTGATATCCCTGAAAGACTTATGTCCAAACAGTCAATAAGCAACTCTATACTTGATCCTTTCGCAAATATCATCTAACGATTCAATGTAATTCTCAAAAATTATATTGTTCATTTCAATCCAAATGGACCATAGAACCACCGGGACAACAATCTTCCATGTCACTTTGCCTTTTTTATCGATAGCGCTGCCTAATTTATGTACTGGCAGATCTGAAGCTGAGACGGGTATTAAATATTGCAAACACAAACAGGTATTAACCTGATTAGATATTAATCACGCCATTTTTTATCTTTGATATTTACTCAATATTGTAACAGTTAAAGCACTTATAAAGAAAAATAGAGAAGTGGAAAATTAAATTTGAAATGGAAAACCAACCAACTCTGAAGCAGTTTTAAAAGGTAACAGTTAATCAGGCTCTTAGTTATTAAAGAAACTTACATGATTAAAGAAATGGTACTGCCATGATAAGATTATGGTCATTTATGGGTTCCAAGAAACATATGATAAGGATATGGATATACAAAAGAAACTGAAACCAAATATTACAATTTAGTTAACAGTTTTGCATTTACCAAGAAAGATTTCTCTAAGATAATGGCAGGCGGCATCTCTACAGCATGTAACTCAATGTCCTTGCGAGTAACAGGCTGCCAAGAAAGTTCAACAATAATAAGAATAATAGTATGAGCTGATCAATTAGACAAGTTTAACAAGTTATTGATAAAAGAACATAAATTAAGTAATATTATATCCTAAATGAACTCCAGTTACAGTGTTATGCAGAGGATCCTGCCAGGTTAAGATCTGTCTGATATTTTGATAAGGATAGCAGATAAGAGGCAAAGAGAATGGATAGTTGACTTGCATAAGAGATGATCACAGAGATTTGATTGATAATAAAAAAGGAATGCATTGAGGCTACGCGAATGGAAAGGTGTTGATTGATTGGAATCATCAGTATCTTACTTAGAACATTATCATTACCATACTTAGCATATTAGTATAAATGAAGTGTCTATCTAATATCTATAACATTAGGGGGCAGAACATAAAAAAATTATTACAATCGGCATATTTGTCGGGCAGGATTATTTCCTGTTGAGGGAGTTCTTCCCTTTATTTATTGTTCGTATTTCCTTTAATTCAATAAAGTTGAGTACCGAGCCTTTTCTCTAACATATTTGAATATTGAGTTTTCACCAAAAGTAGAAGACCTTCCCTTGCAGGGCTTCTTTTCATATGTTAGCAACAGAATGGGAGATCTGTTATGTAGACCAACAGTTTAAGGTAAAATTTCTGAATTAGAATGACAAGTTAAAAAACTTCAACTTACATTACCAAGTATATGTTGAGTTTGCAGGCGACCAGGTTCGCCCAAATTGGTACGCCACGTTATCTGAAGTTTACCGAGAATCTTGCTGCTCTCAACTTTAAATTGAGAGTTATCAGGTGATGAAAATTTTAATTGATAGAGATAGTTATGGATTCCTCCCCCAGATCTGATGAGAATGGGTTCCTTGAAAGTTTCTCTGTAATGCAAAGAAGAATGTCAATATCAACTTGAACAAAGTAAAGACATGAAATTCATAAAGAAAAAAAAAATATTTCGACTTTTGACTAACTGCCAATTAAAAGATCATTCCAGGACACCTCGTCAATGAATTTTGTTCTGTATGATCAGTAGCTTTCAGCACAATTGCACTCCAGTGTTGAGCAGGCTCAAACTCAACTTGATCCATGTAAAGGTGAGATTTTGTATGGTTTTCTATGCAAGCTTCCAAAAAGGTGGTGTCCTGAGAAGAGTGATTTGACCATCATGAAGAGGGAAAAACTTGTCTAACGAAGAAAGAATATTCATAGAAGCAGCAGGCCACGGGGCATGGAGAGAACTTTATAAACAAATGCACTGTTGCATCATCCCAATTGGAGATGATCAAACAAACAAGCAGAAAATGAGTAAAATTTGTGGAGCCTTTGGAGTACTATATAGTTTCATGTGCTGAAATGCATATTAGCGTAGTTGGGCACAAACTGAATTTCCAAGGTAATCTGTCCAATGACCCATCATCACAAAGAGCACTAACATTAACCATCCTAAAGTCTGACCACATAACTGCAATCTGCAATTGTCCTTGAATTATCTTATATATAGGGTTAATTCTACATAAGTTCACGACTTTCAACATTTTTGTGTAAATTCACTATCTCTTTAGTTGTTTCAATTCGGTACCCAGTTTGCATTTTCAACCAAAGTTTTTCGATGCTAGAGGGTGTGTTAGTGCTTGGATCGGAGATCTCATTACATGGATATGATCGTCTCAGAAAGGGTAAGAGACATGTCCTTCCCATAGCTGAAAATATCATGTCATAATTTAAAAGTTTGTACCAAATTGAAACAACTAAAGAAGTGGTGAATTTACTCAAAAATGTTGAAAATCATGAATATATTGATACTGGATCTATAAGTCGTGAATTAATATAGAATTAACCCTTATATATAAGCGTACACATGACTAAATAGTTAGAAAGGTCATGAAGTTAGAAGCTAAAAGGTTCTACCACTCCAGACGCACCTTTACATTGCGAACCTGCAAAAAAGGAAAAGTAACTATCACATTGATGAAATCTAAATAACGTGGGCTGAGAGTGGGAACTTTACGCATGCATATACTCAACAAGACATGCACATTGTCTGCAAGAAATTTGTTATTAGGGGAGTACCTTAGTCCGAACAGAGAGGGGGTTAGAAACCATGAACTTGAAAAATTGTGGGAGATACTTCCTCTCACTGTCGCCATCGGTGTAAAGTGCTGTACACACCAACCTATGGATGAAAGAAAATCACCATCCAAGACAGTTAGAATGCTGTCTATCAAGCATATACATTTAGTTTTGAAGCCTTTTTTCTGAACTAGCTTACGTGTGAGCACCAAGTTCTTTCACATCATGTTCCACAATGAAATCATAGCGTCCACCAGCACGTATTGATTCAACAGGTGATTTTGATGTATCTAAAAGCAGTAGTCTCTGCCTTTCTGTTTGAATCTCGGCCTATTGGCAATAAAAATTGAAGTTAAAGTGTTAAACTTTGGATTCTGATTTCTGAGTATATGAAGAAGTTGTTTGCAAACTAGATACCAACTCCTGGGGCCCTAGAATATTTTTTTCTTCATAAAAAAACTGAGTCTACCAACTTTGGAAAAAAGTGTTTCTGGGGCATTTTTTAGAGTTTGGAAACAAGCCCGAACTAATCTGCTAGAACAAGTCAGCTATATATATATATATATAATTCTCCAAACTTTCCATCATGGATATGCATCCTTCTAGAACATGCAAATATTTGTTTCTGTCGTTTCTTCTACCACCATCTATAGTTTATGTATTCTGATCTCCATAAATGTTTCCAATTATGCAACAAGATGAAAGTTTGAAATTACACTAAGGTTTGGAACTACACTAAGTAAATTTAATCAGCTAGAAGAGCTGGAGATTCTGAATGCAAGAACTTTGTTCCACTGAAGGAATGCTATAAAGCAAATTCAAAAACCAATTGACATAGGGAATGCACACTCATCCCTGGATAACTCTATTAGCTGATACTAGAAACCAAAAGAGTAATCTCAATTTCAGTCCTAGCACTTGTTCGTCATTTATCCGAATATATGAATTGATTTACGGTTCATTTCTCCATCCCAACAAGTGAATCATTAAGATTCATTTGTTCAATAAAATCTTTAGCATTCATTATCACAGGTTCCTTTGTCCCACCACTGCATACTAAATGGTTAGGTCAGAATCTTACAACGAAGCTTCTAATCCAATTGATTCTTGAATTTTTTCTTCTATAACCTTTAAAGAAGGATTAATTTAATATTTCATTATGGATGAATCAATTAGTATTGATGCTTTACAAAGAATCTGAATGCTGGACAAAAAATATTACGCAAGAACTGCAGAAAGTGATAGTAGGTCATTGTCACCTAAATGATAAAATTGCAGGCAGAATTGGCCCATTAAGCCACAAACTCAATATAATTAGCTTGCAGCTTGAATTACTTGGTCTAAATGGAAACGAGACAACTAATTCAAGAAAAAGTGGTCTTCTATATGTTGCCATGGCATGTCAAACTACTGAACCACAGAAAACCTTTCTATCTATATCTCTCAACACACACACATCTACGTGTGCACAGTTCAATTGTTCAATCTTCAAACGCCAGTGCCTCCAGTTCACACAGCCAAATTACCCAAATAATAATTAATATGCAGTATCAAATAACGTAAGATTTACCTTAATTACAACGTCCCGGACTTCAGAATTGGAGCTGTTGTTGATGCTTATGTAACTGCAAAACGTCTCCCCCAGATATATGGCTCTAATGGGAAGAAAACACAATACTCACTTCCATTAATTACCACCAAAATTGACAAGACTAAAAATTCCTTTTGCACACGAGAAAGTAGAACCCGAAACAGAACATTATTAAACATAAAAGGTGTACGTATATACGTGTATATACCCAAAGGCTTGGGGGAGAACGAGGAGGCCGGGGAGGCCAAGTGAGTCGGTGGAGTGCTGGAGGAGGAATCTGCTGCGGTAGCTGAGATCAGAGGGATCTACGGCCGCAGCGTTTGATTGGGTACTGAGAAGACGATTTAGGTTAGACGCTGCAATTGGATCGTCGAAGAGGTCTTCGCCGAAGAGGAGATCGCAGGGGTCGAATTTGAGAGGCGCAGTTTCCACATGAAGCGTTGGACGACACAACCGCATTACCCTGAAAGCCAGCGAGTGCGCCGACTGCTGCGTTCCGCCGCCGCCGCCGCCGCTCATTTTCGTTTATTGAGTTATCGGTGTTACTGGTTTGATTCTCTGTAGTGGTGGTGAGCACTCATACCAACGGCGGAGGACAAAGGGTCAGAGGAGATGGTTGACTAAAAATCGCATTTGCAGACAACCGCTTTTAGGCTTTAGTGTTTCACTATCGAAATAATTTACATATGTTATGAAAAAAAATATATATATATATATATCAATCCCACTATACACTAAGTGCCTGTTTGGTTGCCAAAGTTTATTATCTTAAAGATTAACAATTTTTTTTTTAAATACAACAAAGAGATCACAACAAGTATAATGACAACTAAACCAGGGCTCTCCCTGAGAAGTAGAGGAATATTTTCTCCAAATTAATCTTGAGGCATTGAAGAAAAATGAGCAAACCCATGTGATTTTGTGCTCTTGCAACATGTTGATAATTCCACACTAGGATATCTCTTAACATACTCTTAATGCTGCACACGATTGAATTTTTAAAATGATCAAAGACAGTAATAGTTGTTATTGCGTCAACAACCATAGTAGAATCTGATCGTACTCCATGAATCAACAACTTCTGCATATTGCACTTCTTGATTCCATTCTCCAAACCTAAAAGTTCCGCTGCAAGTACTGTACCCAGGTTTTCTATTCTCTGGTAACCTGCACAAAGGATAGAATCATCTGATCCAACTAATGCATACCCTACTGCAAAGAATTCATTCTGGGGATCAAAAGTTGCGTCACAGAATAGGATATTGCCCGAGCGATACTGATCTAAAACTACCTTTTTTTCGAAATCATTTCAGTATTCAACTGCCCGGTCAATCACAAATCCTTTCTCGAAATTCCTCATATGCTCCTCATGCTTCGAAGTGTGAAATGTTTATGGAAAAAAATAACAAACTTTTATAGGTTTTTAATTTTTTAATTGTAGGAAAATAGAGCTGGGAAACATTGATTTCTCATTTTATAGAAATCAATGCAACTACCTCTTTTAGACCACCAACACAAGCAACAGTGAACATTAGAGAACCAGCTCCAATGGCTTTCCACCCTAGAGAATATTTTTATTCAAAGAAGAAGTGAGATGCCATCGACATCTGTTCCAGTGATAAAAATTGAAGGTAAAAAATGCGTTACCATGTCAAATTTGCAAGCTGCAATGGTTCAAGGGTTCAAAAACAAGAAGTGATCATGAAAAAAGTAAAGTATTCCATTAAATTATGTCCTTTTCGGATTATTGTTGGTTTTGTTTTGTATCAAAACAGTAGACATTGTTGATTTTTGTGCTGTCTTTGATGAAACAATGCCCATTTAGGTGATTTTTGTGTTGTCTTTAATGAAACAAAACATTTTTAGGTGGATTTTGTGTAATGGTAAACTTATTAGATGATTTTTGTGTAATGGTGAATTTATTAGGTGATTTTTGTGTTTAATGGAGTATTAGGTGGTTTTTGTGCAATGGAAAAGTTAGTTTTAATTCAATATTCTAATAGCATTTTTAAAATAGCCATGATAATATTACAGGTAGTCAAGATATTATAAGCGAAAAAATATACATATTTTTGCTCTTCCTAATCTTTGCATTTTCTTCTTCTTCTTGTTTTCGCATCTGCTTTTCTTTCAATTGCAACTCTTTCTACATCAATTTTTCCTTCACTTGGAACTCTTTGATTTCATCCTTCAAATTAAAAATGCATGCCAGTAGTTTGTTGTTTTCATCATCTAGCTACTTGACTTTCATTTCTACATTTTTAGATCATTTTTCTTTGCATTCATATTGTGGAGTAAACCTGGAATTGTTTCCATGGATCTTTGACATATAGGTTTGTCAATCCATTGAAAAAATTTACAACCCTAACTTGTCATTGAGAACTTACAATTGAAATCTTCTTCCGGGATTAGCATCTGAAAAAGAGGTGCGTTGAACAACCGGTATGCCACATCTACATCTAATATTGGATCGAATGATAGATTATGATGAAGAAGATGAAGCCATGTGAGTGTTTTTTTTTTGTTGCAATTGAGGTTGTTTATTAGGTTTTGGATGTATGTGGGCATATTTATTGGAGGAGTCATTTCCCTCCAAAAAATATGCTATGGAAGTGATTTCCCTCCAATTTCAGCATTTAACGAAATCTGTTAATTATTTAACGGACAAGACTATTCTTGCAATAAAATTGACAATTTTTGAATTACAGGACCAAAAGTGAAATTTTCTCAATACATAATTGACTTTTAAGTAACACATATTTGTTCTTAAAGTAACACATGAAATGTATTGAAAATTGTGTTACTATATAAATACAAGTGTATTACTTTATAGATAAAGATGTGTTACTGAATGAACAAAACGTCATTATTGAGGCTGAATGAGATACAAGACTAAAAAGATGGAACAATAATTGAAAACACGAAAAAAAATGTCTATTCACCCATTCCCTTTAGGTTTTTTACCCTACACTACTCATTTTGGGACCTACATTTATGCAAAACACAACTTACTTTGATAGTTATCCAACTGACCAGCTCTCGAACAATGAGTAGGTTAGTTATTTTTTTTTTGAACAAATGAGTAGGTTAGGTTAGTTATTAGCGGTAGTTGTTTACACTCGCACATAAATAAACTTATCCAAAACTTACATCGAATTCGTTTAAACTTGTTTGAATAATTCATTAGTTGGAAATATTTCAAACCATTTCTTACCTTAGATTGTCGTTTGTAGTAAAAACATCTTTTTAAGAGAACTTATTCTCATGATAACAAGTAGGAGCATATACTTTCGAGAAGTGTCGAGTTCACAGTGTTATTCTTGGCACTTAAAATTACAACTCCCTTGATAGAGAATTAATATCACGGTCATGCCTATGAGAGTGAAAGAAGACTGAGTTCCGAACTACTCCTATAATTCTTCGTGTTTTTATCATCTTTGATATATTGCTTATTAATTATATACTGTATCATATTTATCAAACTACCTAATTCACGCCTTCAATTGTCATCAAGTCAATTGAATTTGTTTTCCAGTGCATAAAACTAAGAAGTGTTTTTCTGAGTATAAAAATGAGTTTTAGATAATCGTGTTTGTCTTAAGGGTCTATACATTTTCGCAAACACAACTTACTTTGATAGTTGTTCAATTGATCAGCTCTCGAGCAGTCAGTAAGTTAGTTATTAGTCGTAGTTGTTTACACTCGCACTCAACAACTATCTTATTTTTCAGACCTTAATTGTTACACGAAGAATTGTTTTTTATTTTAAAATTTATTCACCTCTCTCCTCCAAACTTTAAATCCTCACTTAACTCGTTTGGGGCCAAAATATATATATATATATATATATATATATATATTATAAGTTGTTCCTGCTCCCATTATTATTTGTGTTGGAAAATTTTATAATTTTTTATTAATATAAGTTGGTCGTTAAAAAAAAGAAAAATGGAGGTCACAACACCTTTTTCTACTACGTAACCTGATATAATACGAGAAAAATGTACGAGAATGGCTTCTGGATACTACGAGAAAAATGGTGCCAGAACTCGACGCACCGTTGGGCTTCACATTGGTTGATATGTACGAGAACCCAAATCTCATCCTTCGTAGAATAGTTGGGAGAACTATTTTCCTATGTCACGTATAATGGAGAAAAAAAGAAAATATCACTTTTCTCACCCAAGTTTATCTCTTTTTAGATTTGGTCACCCACATTTAATCACTATTAAAATTGGTCACTCACTTATTATATTCTATTAAAATTGGTGCTGCTATTAGTCAATCGTCATTAACTAATGGAGAGGTTCTGAGAGCCATTTTTTTAATATCATTCCCCTCTTTTAATTCATACACCATAAACCCCATTTTTTTTTACTAAATTTATCTTCAATTAATATTACTGTATTACTAGTGTGTAGTGTGTAGTGTGTAGTGTGTGATTGAGAAATAAAAAATCCACAAACGAAAGATCTGGAGTTAATGTCCAAGAGTAACAAGAATGCTTCTACACCCAATCGTATTATATTTATCTATAGGCCAAACCAAGAATTATCAGTAAGTTGTACCCAGGAAATGGGAAACTCTAGAAGTAGTAAGAAAAGAAAGAATCACAGTGAAAAAGTATGTCTTGATTTACAATCTCATTATATAATTTTTGTAATGTCAAGACAAATATTTTATAATTTCCTGTAATGTTAGGCTCATCAAAAGGAAAAAGAAAGGAAAGTACCAGCTAGTTTGATATACTTATTTTTTCTTATAATTATGGTATGCAGAGTTCGATGATTTATAATTATTGTTTTGTGAAAATTATTTAGGCTATGTGTCCTTCTCGTACTCTGTGTTTTTTAGACTTGATTTTTTTTAACAATATTTCAATTACTGTTTTCATATTGAGACACTCGTTGTGCAATTCTCTAATATTATCAATTCATATTAAAATATTTCAAAAACTTTTTTTTATTTAAAATCATTATTGCAGATTTATTGATACGTTGTTATTATCAGTAGAAACTGAAAAAAATGGAGTTTAGGGTTTAGGAATTAAAAGATTAATTGAAGATAAATTCAGTCGAAATTGGAAAAAAAAATTGGAATTTAGGGTTTAGGAATTTTTATTAGTAGAAATTAAAAAAAATTGGGGTTTAGGAATTAAAAGAGGAGAATGATGTCAAAAAAAAAAAATTGACTCAGACCACTTCCGTTAGTCAATAACAGATTGACTAACAGGAGCACTAATTTTGATAGTAAAAAATAAGTGAGTGATCAATTTTAATAGTAACTAGAGATTATTCCCTAATAGAGTCACTATTACTACTCATTAAGCAAATAGAAACACCAACTTTAATAATTATCTAATAGAGTCAAATTAAAGCCAAAAAACTCATAATGCCCTTAATCTCATTATTTAAATTAATTGCTTGATTTGAAACTAAATCGAATTTTTGAAATTCCATAAATGGGCAACTAGTTAATTCCTAGAATTTAGGTTATGATAATAGAAAGTCACTCACTTTCCAAATTCGAAAATTAAATTATCAGATTCTTTGTTATTCCCTGAAATCGTTTCTGTAAAATTGCCCAACTTCCATTTTCAAAATCGATTTCCGAGTTTCGTATATGCACTGAAATTTCCCAAATTGAATTTTCAATCTCGGAAAACCATCCAGAAATAACGGAGGAGATAGAGTCGGGTAGCGCCGTCGTAGTGCCGTTATTCTGTTCCATATCGACCGAAGTGGAGCCGTTTTGTTCCTCCTCCCGCTGTCTCTTCACCGGCAACTCAGTCACGGATTCAGTCCCTTCTGCCATTGAAAGATGTGAGTGTGTGTATATTCACGCAGTGAGTGTGTGAGAGATGATATGCGGTATCCAATACTTTTCTATTGTTTTGTATCGTTCGATTATTGTTCATATCATCAAATCAAAATCATTGATAGTATGCACATGCACTAAATACTGCATTGACACATATCCTACATGTGCATTAACTTCTGCATTTGAAACATGTACAGACATGTCGACTCCTGTGCACAAACATATTCTACCGATATTTAAGTGTTTAAATGATATGCACCTACTCACGCATATTATTATGTATGCACATGATATATGTCATACGGATATGCAATGTCTTAGTTGTTGATAGTTTACGTGGTTCTATAGTTAAAAGGTTACAAGTTCATATGTGGGTTGAAATGCAGATTTCCAGAATCCCTTAACTTAACAAAATTAAACGAAATAAATGGAGAGACCTACCTTTTAGGAAAGTTTTTAAATTTTAGAAGGTGATAGATTTTAGGGAATTCGAGAAATTGCATTTAAGAATTGATTGGAAGTTTAGTTGACTAATAATTGTGTATTTTATAAATTCGAAATTTCAAAATATGGTGGAAGGGCATAATTGACAAAAAATTCAAATTTTGAATCTATTAGATTAAAAAAATTATGCTAGGTTCTATTTAGAGAAAAGATGGGGTGAGATGACTCTATTAGTTATTTACCCTAGTAACTAAATGTGGGTGACCAAATTTGAAAAGAGGTACAAAAAAGTGATATTTTCCCGAGAAAAAACACATATTTACCGTGTTGATTGCGTACAATAGAGAAGAAACACATATTTTCCTGAATCTAAATGCAATAAGCACTCGATAGCTTTAGTAATGAATTGTGTCTTTTTCTTCTCCAATATTTGTGTTGCAACAACCTTCAATTTGTAGACACGGAATCCAATTGTTTGCAACTCCAATAGATCAGTTTTGCATGATTTATAAACCTCGTCCACCGGCTCCTTAAAGATATGTAACTTCCATGTATGCTTTATAACTTATTAAATTCTCACTCCTTGTAACTATGCAACCGCATGACTTGGATAACTTCCATGTCTTCAAACTGCAACAAAGACATTAAGGGCATGTTTGTCTTGGGATGGAAAATTCGGATTTGGGATTTCAAAACTCCACCCCCGTTACACTTTAGGATTTTGATTCAGGATTTCAAAATCCCACCCTATAAATACCTATAAACCCTATAAAAGTCAACCCTAAAAATACCTACAAACCACCTATAAAAACCTATAATCCTATACTATAAAGTTAAATCCTACCCTACATAAATCTCAAAACAAACACAAAACACAAAAAGAATTAGGATTTTGAAATCCACTAGATTTTGAAATTCGAATTTCAAAATCCTCAAAATCCCAAAACAAACATGCACTAATTAAGAGCAATATCTAAAATCGAAGTTAGTGTTAGGAGAAATGACAAATTATAGTGTTATCCGAAGTGTTAGAACATTTTGCACAACATTGACATACAATGTTGTCAATAGTGTTGGATCATTAATGACAACACTTGTACAACATCAACAATAACTCTCTCTTTTCTCCTCTTAATTTTGGTAGCCTCTTGGTGATAGGAACTCATTTTTCTATCACCGTCTAAGGAAGAAGAGCTCAAAGCTTGTAGAGACTCTCCCCCATTATTTTAGGTTTAAGGCTTTCTCCATCTTTTCCATAAGATCATTCACTAACCCTTAGTTTAAAAATCATGATAGATACTTGAGTCAATGATCCCACATTCAAGCACATAGAAGTTCCGAAGAGGTTGAGCCATATTAACAGAATATGTAGAATACATATTTTGGAAAAGAATAATTGAGAGGAAAATCACCGTAATATGGTGATTGAGTATTCTGAAATATATAATAGTGAGATTTACAAAGTCTACAACAAACTTCCACAATTATAGGAAGACCAAATCATAAAAGATATATTCTAAGAATACAATAAAATCTCTAACAAATAATACTATTTAACATTATCTCTATTACCCCCCGTCAAGCGCTGCGTGGGGTGAAGACACACGCAAAGCTTGGAACGTAAAAACTCAAAGGCTGGACGCGGAAGACTCTTAGTGAAGATATCTGCTAGCTGTAGATGAGATGGGACAAACCCGGTAGAAATTCTGCCCAAAGACACTAGCTCACGAACAAAGTGATAATCCAAATCTATATGCTTGGCTCTCTTGTGTGCAACAGGATTTTGACTCAGAAAGATGGCGCTTTTGTTATCACATAACAGAGTAGGCCGAGTAGAAGGAAGAGCTCGAAGTTCCTTCAGAATATTGATAACCCAAACAAGTTCGGCCGCAGCATTGGCCATAGCACGGTACTCAGATTCACAACTAGAGCGAGAAACAGTCGGTTGTTTCTTGGCACTCCAGGATACAAGATTACCTCCAAGAAAAATAGAGTACCCATATGTCGAACGACGAGTCTCAATGCAGCGAGCCCAGTCTGCATTAGAATAGGCCATAATGGAAATATCCGAGCGCTTAGTGAAGGATAAACCAAAATGAATTGTACCTTTCACGTAGCGAAGGATACGCTTAACTGCCAGAAAATGGTCCTCAGTTGGAGACTGGAGGAACTGACTCACAGAGCTTACAGCATACGAGAGATCAGGTCTAGTGATAGTCAAATACTGCAAAGCACCAACAAGCGATCGATATAGGGTGGGATCCTTGAACGTAGGACCTGTGCTGACAAGTGATTCACCTGTTGCTAAGGGAGTTGAGACAGGTTTAGCCTCGACCAAGTCTGCACGCTCAAGGATGTCAAGTGCATACTTGGTCTGGCCAACAAACAAACCAGCGTCAGTGGAGGAGACCTCAAGGCCAAGGAAATAACTCAAAGAGCCAAGATCCTTGATAGCAAATTCGTCACCAGTACGAGCAATAAAGCGACGAAGGGCAGCAGAATCATTGCCTGTAACAATGATATCATCAACATACAAAAGGAGATAGATAATAGAATTACCCTGATGTAGATGAAAGAGAGACGAGTCAGAACGACTCTGAGAGAAGCCCAAGCTGAACAGAAATGTGCTAAAACGCTGGTACCAGGCAAGAGGGGCCTGGCGAAGGCCATATAGAGCCTTCTTAAGGCGACAAACATGATCAGGATGTTGAGGATCAACAAAGCCAGGAGGCTGAGACATGAAGACAGGGTTGTCAAGAACTCCATTAAGGAAAGCATTCTTGACATCAAGCTGATGAAGAGGCCACCCATGCTGAACCGATAATGCCAAGACTATCCGAACTGTAGCTGCCTTCACAACAGGACTAAATGTATGATGAAAATCCAAACCAGGAATCTGAGTGAAGCCCTGCGCCACTAAACGAGCCTTGTGACGTTCAATCGAACCATCTGCCAGAAATTTCGTACGAAAAACCCACTTTGAACCAACTATGTTCGTTCCAGATGGACGAGGCACCAGATCCCAAGTGGAATTCGAACGAAGTGCATCAATCTCCTCTTGCATAGCAGCAAGCCAGTGGGAATGCTTAGCAGCAGACTTGAAACCACGAGGCTCAGAGGTGGTAACAAGTGCAGAGAGTAGAGCCGAAGAAGCGAAGTCGACTGGATAACGAGGTTTAAATGTCCCAACACGAGCTCGGGTGATCATGGGATGAGTGGATACAAGTGGCAAGTCCTGAGCTGGAGGCGGAACAGGAGGCCCAACGTCGGGAACATGCGGTATAATAGGATCAGGCACATGTGGCGGCATAACCAGTTCATCATGAACCAGCGAGGGAGGACGAGTATCATGATCAACAGAAAACCGATGCGGTTGTCTGTTAGGTGCCGAAATAGGAGCCAAAGGGGAATCAGAGGAGATGTCGAGAAAAGTCGAGATATCCAAATCAGTGACCTGTGTGAGAGATGGAGTTCGAGAAAATGGAAAATATAGCTCATCAAACTGAGCATGGCGAGTGATAAAAACTCGAGAAGACTCTGGATCAAAGCAACGAAACCCCTTTTGAGTACTACTATACCCAAGAAAGATGCATGGCCGACTGCGAGGTTCTAATTTGTGAGCAACATAATCCCGAAGATAAGGATAAACATGACATCCAAATGGTTTAAAGGTATCATAACTAGGCGAGTATCCAAATAATACCTGAAAGGGAGAAATATTATCAAGTATCGCAGATGGAAGCCTGTTAATAACATATACTGCAGTAGCAAAGGCATCAAACCAAAGAGAAGCTGGAGCATGTGCATGAAAAAGCATGGACAACCCAGTTTCAGAGATGTGACGATGTTTACGTTCAGCCCTGCCATTTTGTTGAGGTGTATATGGACATGAAATTCGATGATGTATACCATGCTCGTGCATAAAGTGACGAACCCTCCCATTTACAAACTCAGTACCACCATCAGACTGAAATATCTTCACAGTTCGAGAAAATTGATTGCAGACAAAGGCATGAAATCGAACAAATACATCATAAAATTCTGACTTAGCACGTAATGGATATATCCAGGAAAAACGTGAAAAATCATCGACAAAGGCAACATAATACTTAAAGCCATCAGATGTAGAAACAGGTGCTGGACCCCACAAATCACAATGAATTAAATCAAGAACAGCAGTAGCTCGTTTTTCATTCAACATAAATGGTAAACGTTTGCTCTTTCTTGCATAAACTAGGGTTTGGTAAAACTGAAGTAACAGATAAACAACCTTGTTTATTTAACAATGAGATAACTGAAAACGGGACATGCCCCAAACGCAAATGCCACAAGTCAAAGCTAGCTTTCAATCTCCTGACCCGAATTGCTGTAACCAAAGCTGGAACACCCCGATCAAGTAGGTAAAGCCCCTGATTACACCTTCCCTGAGCCAGTATTTTCTTTGTGAGTCGGTTCTGGATCGCAAAGAATTTATCAGAAAAAATAACATCGACAGGATAATCAGCAGTTAATTTACTGATAGATAGGAGGTTCTTTGTGATATGAGGTACAACAAGCACATCTAACAACTTAACATCGTCTGAAAGTTTAGTAGTGCCAATATGAGAAATATTCAACGCATTACCATTACCAACTATAACAGAACCGTTACCAGAATAGGACTCATGAGAGTCAAGGGCGGACAGTTGGTTCGTCATGTGAGCGGAGGCTCCGGAATCGAGATACCAATCAGGGGTAGAGTTTGAGACGTTGCAAGTCGAGGTGAAAGCTTCAGCAAGATTTGCAGCAGAGTTCGAACCAATAGCATTCAGATACCTAGGGCATTTATCTGCGTAGTGCTCCCCACGACAGAGTTGGCATTTAGGCACGAAAGGACGACGGAAACCACCTCCAGAGGGCTGCCCATCACGCCTGCCAGAGCCACCCGCATTACCAGAAAAACCCGACGGCCTGGACTGCTGCTGGGACTGAGATTGGCCACGGTTCTGGGATCGGGACACCTGCCTGGACCCAGCCGAAGAAGGCTGCCCATCTCGAGTAGCAGAAAACGCCGCAGGTGCATGAGAAGGCCCTTCCATCGACTTCATCATCATGTCGAATTGCATAGCCTGGTGCAAAAGGTCACGAAACGCGGGGATCAGAGACATAGCCATACGGGTATCGGCAAAACCCGCAAACTGAAGTCCTAACCCACGTATAAACCAGTGAGCTTTATCAGATGAATCAATCGGACGATCAATTGCTTGCAGCTGGTCACAGAGATGTTTAAACTTGTGCCCATACTCCTCCACAGACAGATCACCGCGACGGAGAGATAACAATTCTTCACGTAATTGATGCGATCGTGAAGATGAGGCATAAACAGATTCGAGCGCCACCCATGCCTGATTTGCAGAGGTGCAATCAATCACTTCAGACGCGGCATCAGGGGATAGAGAGGTGTACAAAACGCTGAGAAACCGTTTGTCCTTGAGTCGCCATGTCGTATACTCCGGATTCGGTGTCGGATCAACAGTAGGTGCAACCGCCGGTACAGTCGCCGCGGGAGAGGGAGAAGTGCCGTCAAGATGCCCGAGTATATCAAAGCATTCGGCCATGTGAATAGTTTGACGACGCCATATAAGATAAGTGGACGCCTCAAGCTTGATTTGCATCATATTAATCATCGTCGTCACCGGAAGAGGATCGGTGGCGGAGGATGTCATCTTGTCGATCGAGAGAGATGAAGGAGGGGACCAGTCCTTGATATAACACTCGACGAGAAGAAAAACTGGACGGAGGCTACCAGTCCGTGCAGCGGGAGGAAGAGAGAATCGGATGTAGAAGCGGAAGAAAAGAATTAGGGTTTAGGATCGGTAATATTAGGCTGATACCATAACAGAATATGTAGAATACATATTTTGGAAAAGAATAATTGAGAGGAAAATCACCGTAATATGGTGATTGAGTATTCTGAAATATATAATAGTGAGATTTACAAAGTCTACAACAAACTTCCACAATTATAGGAAGACCAAATCATAAAAGATATATTCTAAGAATACAATAAAATCTCTAACAAATAATACTATTTAACATTATCTCTATTACATATCCCTAGCTAGTACAAGAGTGGAGGAAAACTACAAAGGTTGATCATCCAACCATCATATATTGCATCTATAATGTCTTAAATGATGATTTTGTGTTTGTTATTTGATTTTAAAAGCATGTATCAACTAGATCTATGATTTATTTAGTTTATAGTGTGTGATTATTGGTCTTCAAATCATGAGAAATGATTATTGGTAAATGTTACAGTGGTTATTTAAGCTTGCATGTGTTAGATCATGTTTTTGCAGTAACTTGTTGAGTATACTATTTTTATTTCGCTTATTTTCTGGAAAATCTACATATACTGAAAGAAATTAAATTAAGGTGGGAGCACACTCAATCATATTAATATGAGTAGTATTGAGGAATAAATAATTATGAAATGTTTAAAATATCATTAATAGATACACCTTTTATCTCATTAATCTATTTAGTAGATACACCCCATGTCTTTTTTTTTTTCATCCCAGCCCTACTCCTTTCCCCTTACGTTGTCATGCCCCTGATCTGCCACGATGCCGCCGCCTTTCATGCACGATCGAGTTAAATACAAAAAATTCAGAAAACTACAAAAATTACCAATTATTATCTAGAAATTTTATTTATGACACTGAAAATAAGAATACGATAGTGATTTTGAGATTCAATTAAAAAAATATCTTATTCATTCCTTCGAAAGTTACCCATTTTACCATTTTGGGTGATCCACTAGAAGTTACTTATTTCTTTTTTTGGCAAAATCTATTATCTTTCTCCTCATTTTCTCGTTTCCTATCTCTCTCTACCTGAACAACTAACTACACGTATAATACTATATGATGTGGATAAAATAGGCCGCCCTATGAAAAGATAGCACGAGGAGAAAGGATAAGTTATATTCTTTTAATGTGTTCTTTTTAAACACATCACTACATTATTGGACGGAGGGAGTACAATTTTTCGACAAACCAATATCATAATTTGAGTTACGTTTCGACAAAACTCAAAACATTTCACAATTATTTTGGGCCACGTACATTACTAAATCGGTAAAGCGGGAGGGTGGTGGTGGTGGTGGTGAGGCCGGGAACACTGGATCAAGTTCTATGCTAGGCATATAGGTTTGGGACTGACTATCTCTATCTAAATGTATTACTTATGGGTGAATTTGTTTTTTCCATTCTAATTCTAATTTCAAAATTTACTGTGTACTAGAAATATCTTTAAACAATTTTAATCTATCTGCTAGCTAATTGCTATAAGGCTATTCAAATGGTCAAGAATTAGCTAGGTGTTGATTTTTTTGGAACTATAAAATTACTTGAATATTCAACGTACCAATATTTAACTCAATCTCCACGGTTGTATGTACAATTAATTTACCGTTGAGCAATTTAGGAACAATTTTTAACACAAGAAAGAAAGTGTTTTCAAATGTGATTTATTTTGTTCTTTGAGATGAGAATTTAGTATTCTATTATTAATTGTTAAAAGAAATAGTACTATACGTAAATAATAAAACAATAGGTTTAATTTATAAACAAAGTTACAGTGCAATCCTTATATTTGGCGAGAAAAAAATTAATTAAACTTATTAAACTATTTTTTTTTTTTGACAATATACAAGGAGGATACAAAATTTAATGATTACAAATCTCCTTAATATATTGGGGAATATCTTTTTCAACCCAATCGAAAGGTGCTGAAAAATTTCAAGCTTCCTGAGCCATCATATGTGCTGCAAAATTGTTATCTCTGGAAATAACATCACAATCCCAAACCACCAAAGATTGCAGCAATTTCCTAATATCTTTCACCAAATCATTTTCCATTCCTTCAAACCTCAAATGAGCATTAATAGCTCCAATTGAATCAGCAGAAAATCCATTCTAAGGCTTGATATCCGGAGATTATGCTTGATGCAACATTCCATTCCTTTCTTTGCCGCAATTAATTCTGCTGCAACAACAGAACCTGAATTTTTAATGCGTACACCTCCAGCCAAAATCACAACCCCCTTATCATCATATACCACAAACCCAGCAGCAAAAAAATTCTTATCAATGTCAAAAGCTACATCCGTAAAAAGGGTACCTTGGCCATGCTTAAAGATATCTCATGTCCTTCCTTGACAACCACCAGATTCCAATTCCATTTCCAACCACCCCATATTTTGGAAATCATTCCAATAATCTATAGCCCATTGTACTTTAAAATTAGCACATGGTGAACCTGACTGATTCTTAACAACATCCGAATGTAACCAACTACATCTTTCTCTCCAAATAGCCCATGCAATAATGAGAAACAAAGAGAAGAACTTCTGATCAAACCGTTCCTTAATATAGCATAATAATTGAAAAAAAGTACCTTTAGTTTGTCCTCTTATTTGCTCCCATATCCCTTGGTCCTTCCATACACGCTTAGCAAAAACACAATGAATAAGATCATGCAAAGTATCAGCCCAAAAAGCACCACAACACAAACATGAAGATGCAATTGGAATATGATGCTTAACCAAATTTCCCTCCGTTGCTAGCGAGTCATTCAAAATTTTCCACCCAAAAATACGAACCTTAGGAGGAATCTTCAATTTCCACAAATACTTCCACAATAGCTGAACATGATTACTTCCAGATGTGCTTGGTATTGAAATGAACCAAGATTGTTTTGAAATTCTGGAAATAAACTTATATCCCGAGGCCACTGAATAATTCCCCGATGCATTTTCTGGCCAGAATTGCTGGTCTTTTTGACAAACCCCAAACAAAGGGGTTTTGAGAATAACACCCACTTCATTGGGCCAGAACGCTTGACGAACAAGATCCTCATTCCATTCAGAGTTTGGCAATATATATCGGCTAACAGTAGAGGCACTAGCTATTCTTGATTTTATCAAACCATCCTCAAGGCTCCCAACCCATCTGTCTTTGAAAATATGCACACCCATTCCATTACCAATGCGCCATCGAATTCCTTTTTCCAGTATTTCCTTGCTCCACATCATAGACCTCCACACAAAAGATGGATTAGAGCCCACTTCAGCATTCAAAATGTCCGTGAGTCTAAAATATTTTGCTTTAAAAACACTACTCACAAGGGAATCTGGACGAAGCAACATCCTCCAAACCTGCTTTGCTAGGAGGGCCTTATTGAATAGAACCAAATTACGAAAACCCAATCCCCCCTCCTCACGCGACTTCATTTTTTCCAATGAAGTTTGTTATGATTTTCCTCTGAACCCCACCAGAAATTAGCAATCATCCTTTCAATATCCCGACAAATCGAAGTAGGAATCCTAAAGCATGACATTGCATAACAAGGAATAGCTTGTAAAACAGATTTAATTAGAACCTCCTTACCACCCTCCGAAAATTTCTTATGACTCCACGAATTAATTCGCTGTCTCACCCGGTCCACCAAGTATCCAAATTGATGACGCTTTGTTCTAATTGAAAAAGTAGGCAAGCCCAAATAGATATCATGCCAATTCGTAGAACGAACGCCCAATACCTGCTTCAATACATCCCGATTCGCCATTTTAGTAAAAGGGCTAAAAGTAATGGCCGACTTCTCAACATTGATCAATTGACCCGACGCAACTTCGTAAGAACGAAGACATCCTTTCAAAATCTCAGCTTGTCGTTGTGATGCCTTCAAGAAAATCAAGCTGTCATATGCAAAAAACAAATGAGAGACACATGGGGCACCTCTGGCAATTTTAATACCCGAAAATGCTTTCCTTTCCATAGCAATTCGAATTAAGGAAGACAACGCCTGAGCACACATAACAAACAGGAAAGGTGATAGCGGATCCCCTTGCCGCAGACCCCTAGAAGGTGTGAAAGATTCAGTAGTCGATCCATTAACACAAACATTATAGGAGACTGGAGATATACACCTGAAAATAAGCTCCCTCCATCTGTCAGAAAATCCAAAATTTTTCAAAACTTGTAATAAAAAGGGCCACTCCACCCGATCATATGCCTTACTCATATCCAATTTCAAAGCAGCATACCCTTCCTTGCTTTTTGACGACCGGATCCAATGTAAACATTCAAAAGCAATTAAAATATTGTCCGAAATAAGTCGTCCAGAAACAAATGCACTCTGAGAAGGATCAATGATATCATTCATAACAACCTTCAGCCTGTTCGTAATGACTCGTGACAGAATTCGATAACTCACATTACATAGACTGATAGGTCTATATTGTAAAACATTAACTGGATTTTTGACCTTTGGAATGAGAACAATCGTGGTATGATTCCATGAGTTTAGAGGTTTCTCACTATTTAAATGCAACAAAATTTGCTCACTAACCTCATCCCCGATCGTACCCCAATTGATTTGATAAAACGAAGCCGGAAATCCATCTGGTCCAACAGCCTTCCACGGATTAAGATCCTTGATAGCTTTATTCACTTCCTCTCTAGAGAATGGAACATCAAGCAAACTCATATGATCACTATTCAGCTGCATATCCATCTCCTTCGTTGCTGCATGAAGTACTGAAAAACTAGGGTTACTTGATTTAAAGATATCTTTAAAATAATCAACAATCACCCTCTTGATTCCATAGTCATTATACATCCATTCCCCATAGGCATTCTGAATTTTAGTAATACGATTCGTGCTGCGTCTTTGATTAGCCCGACTATGGAAGAATTTAGTATTTCTATCCCCTTCTTTAATCCATGAAACCCTAGATCGTTGTTTCCAGTACCATTCCTCTTGTGAATACAAATTCTCCAGATCTTTTTCCAGCTTCTTTACTTGATGCACACCCGGAATTTTAGAGTTATTGTCCACCTCCTTCTTAATTTGAGATTGAATGTTCCCAATTCGTGCTTTCAACGTACCACCCCCTTTCATAGCCCATTTCTTAATTGACTCACCACATTGCTTCAAGGATATGGATAAATCTATCTTCTTTTCCTTAACAGCCCAAATCTTTCCAACCACCATCTTAAAGCCAGGTTCTTTGATCCAATGATTTTCAAAACGAAATCCAATCCTTGAATGCTCAGCAATAGTGGCATTGTTCATGTTGCATGTAAGTAGAAGAGGTCGATGATCAGAACCCATAAAATCAAGCACTCTAACTTCATAGTTTGGAAAAAACTTAATCCATTCATTAGTAGCAACATATCTATCCAATTTTTCTTGAATTAAGTCCATGTCAAACCTCTTATTCATCCAAGTAAATTTAGATCCATTAACCTTCAAATTAATCAAATCATTATAGTCAAAAGCCTCCTGAAATTGCAATAATCTGGACAAAGGTTTCTTAATTCCCCCCCTCTTCTCAGAATGAAACAAAGTTTCATTAAAATCCCCACCCACAAGCCAAGCTTTGTTTGCAAATTGATAATAATTACCAAGCCTTTTAAGCAATTCCCATGAAAACTTACGGTCCTCCAATTTAGGATTCCCTTGGAAACCTGTAAATCGCCATTGATTATCTTGGAGTGAAATCAAAGAATCAATATGTGCAGGGGAATAAGAAACAATATCTAACACAATATCCTTCCAAAACAACAACAAACCACCAGAAAAACCCCTTGCATTCACTGAAAAACAACAACTAAATCCAAGTTTAGACTTCAAAAGATCGGCTCTAGCCGATGAACACCGAGATTCAGAAATAAACAACAAAGATGGACGAAATTTAAACACTATTCTACTAAGATTATTGAATGCCCGAGTACCACGAACCCCTCGAGCATTCCAGCAGATCACTCTCATTCCCCGGGGCGGGGCTGATTCACTTTAGCCTCCGCCAAATCACGAATCACAAGCGGTGCCCCATATATTTCAAACATACTCCGAGCCCTCTTGCAGTTTGCTTCCACCTCCTTCATCACTTCTCCCTCAGACCAACCCTTACCATCTCCCAAAAATTCCATAACTGTTCCAGCAGCATCTGCCCATGATCTCTTCTTATACGGAACAACATAGCTGTTAGCTGAATCTGCCTGACCCGTAACCTCCTTATCACGAATCTCTCCATCATTGTCAGGTTCTGCATGCTTAGGTAAAGCAATCGTTTCATAGATCGGAGCAAAGGGTTTCTCGCCATCATAAAGGATCTCAACATAGGAAGCATAATAAGAAGTACTGAGATCTCTTCCCACAAAGTGTACTACACGGTAATCACTCCCATTTTCCACACCATGCAAATGTTCCTTCAGAAAACAGTGTTGAAAACCCATAGGAACAGTAAAAGAAATTGGTTCCAGATACTTACCTGTTCTTGGATCAAGACGCCCCCTCTTTTCAGGCAAACGACTACAACGACCCTCCTCCACTCCATCCTTCTCAGGCATAAGATCATCAAAGTTCCTCACTATCTGCCGGCGCTGTGGGCCGATTTCCAGCCTAGTCTCCACTTCCTCATTCTCCACCACCACCGCCTTACCCTTCATTGCCCTCCTCTCCTCCTCCTCTAACTGAGAAGGCCCATGAGCTTGCCCCCCATCCCCGATTTGAAGAAGATGAAAAAATTGATTTAGCTCATCCTCCGTGGGACTCTTCTTTTTATCTGCTTGAAGCCATAAGGGAAAAAACCTGTGCTCCTTACACCACTCATCAGATTTGTCACATGCAAGTGAACATTCCTTCTCCGAGTGATTCAACATTCCACAAACCGTACAAAATCCGGACAAACGCTCATATCGAAAAACCGCAGTAATCAGTTCATCCTCCACCGTGATATAGAAAAACCTGCAAAGAGGTTTAGTGACATCCAAAAGCACCCGAATGCGCAAGCATTCCCCCCATGCCTCTTCACCATCTTTAGCATCAACCTCAACAACTTCACCCACAATACTGCCTATTTTGAGGCCTAAAATCTTGCTCATGGCAAACAACTGGAGACCATGAACCTGGATCCAAATAGGTACAAAGTTTAATTTGAGTTGGCCTAACCTTTCTCCCCCATGCATCCTATCCAAAACAACCAAGGACCGACGAACATTCCAATGTTTAACTCAATCTCTTGAAACTATGAAATTACTTGAATATAATAAGCTACACAACTCTAATATACCGATGTTTAACTCAATCTCTACTATTGTTGTATGTACAATTAATTCAGTAATGGTTGAGAATCTTACAAGAAAGAAAGAAAGTGTTTTTTCAACTTTCAAGCATGATTTATTCATTTTCAACCCTGAATAAATTTTATATTATGACTTAGTTATCAAGAAGAAACATCTATTATTAATTGTTAAAAGAAATTGTACTATATATTGTCTCATCCATTAAACATCTTTAAAGCTCAAATAATAAAAATCTTGAATACACGTAAATAATAAAAGAGCTTGTGTGATACCGTCTCAAAAAATGAGATCCGTGAGACGGGTACCTCATGTAAAAAATGATAATATTTGAATAAAAAGTGATAATGTTTAAGTAAAAAGTTATAGTCACTTTTGTTAAATACATTATCACTTTTTTACAAACAAAAAATCTGAAAAAACAATGAATTATCTTATCCAAAGTATGGGTTAAAAGGGATCCGTCGGTCTCACACAAGTTTTTGCCATAATAAAATAATAGCTTATTTTATAAACGGATAAGATCCGTGAGATGATTTCACACAAGTTTTTGCCATAATAAAATAATAAAATAAGGTTTAGTCTAGTACACTGTATACACTTGAGTGCATATTGTGCACTCTAGTCCATATTGCACTTTTTAGTTGTATTGACTTGTACTTTTTCATGATTTTTACACTTTTTGATAAAATGGTATTGCACTTTTCAATTATTAAACTGTATAATAATATTTTTAAATTTTATCCCACAATCCAAACAACTTGATTATAAATTATCATATAAACTTTAAAATTTAATCCATCAATCCAAACATGAATTTTAAATCAAATTTTCAAATTGTCCCACTAAATCCTATCCTATCTAGCAAACCAAACAAGCCCTAAAAGTATAAGTTAGTATAACTAAAAGTGAAATACGATATTTCTGAAATGCGCAAGTTGGTATTACTGAAAAGAGCATCACAATATTAATGAAAAGTGTAAGTCAATATAAATGAAAGTGTAAGAGTCTATAACTGAAAAGTGCAACAAATTTTTTTTACTGAAAAGTGCAACACAATATTATTAAAAAGTGCAAGTCAGTATCATAATTTTTAATGAAAAGTGTAAGTTATTAAACTGAAAAGTGCAACAAAATATTACTAAAAAGTGTAAGTCACTATAAATAAAAATATTATTATACAGTTTAATAATTGAAAAGTGCCACACCATTTTACCAAAAAATGTAAGTCATGAAAAAGTGCAAGTCAGTACAACTGAAAAGTGTAACATGGACTAGAGGGCACAACATGCACTCGAGTCCATAGCAGACCAACCCATAAAATAATACTCCCTCAATCCACCAAATGTAGTCCCATTAGGGTGGGGCACAAGTTTTAAGAAAAAGATAAATAAAGTAGATAAAGTAAGAGTATTGTGGGGTCCATGGTAAATAAAGTAATTTTTTGTGAATAAAGTTGATGACAAATTGAGTAATTAAGTGATGTATTGAAAGGTCATAGTTTCCATAAAGTGTATGGGACTACGTACATTTTATGGACAAAGAATATGAGGTAAATAAGACTAAATTTCATGGACGGAGGGAGTAGCTTATTTTATAGTAGTTAAGCAAACAATTGTACTATACAAGCGCAAAGCTCTGACATTAAACAAGACTTCCGCAAGTGAATGGTGGGAAGATTAGTCGATCCTTGAATCGAATATCTGAGACTTTATAAAAAAAAAAAAACTAATTACATGCAATTCTTATCTTTAGAGTTTGAAATAGAAGAAGATTAATTAAACCTAAATATTAGACATACTATAATCTATTGAAAGTCTTATTATAATTGTTATTACACAGAAAACTATGTGAAATGTGAATGCAGAATGCAGTAATTCACGAGGACACACCCTCCATTTGACCCCTAACTATATATATATTTTCTTTTTGGATCTTATGAGTTTAACGTTTATTTTCTTTATCATTATTTTCTCAATAAATATCAAACAACCCTTCTAAAATATAACACACAGTACTTCTTCTCTTCTGGTGTAAGAGAGCCATCTGGGCATCCACAGTGCTAGTGATGATTTTTGGGTTTTAAGTTTGCCACATGTGTGCCACCTCAAAAGTTTCTTACTCCTACTTCAAAAAACTTCTACCTCTTCCAATGCATTCTACCCCCAAAAGTACAATTGATGGGTCCTACTATCAATATTCTCTTCACATTCATTCATTAATTATTTATAATTTAAATATTATAATTAATATTTAATTTAAGAAAATAAATTATTGTTAATATATTTTTTGACAAAATATTATTAAAATTTTATTAGAAATAGAATAATGAGTACAACATAAAAAAAATTACAACAATTGAAAACATAAATTAAAATAACAACTAAATGCTTCATAAATTCAAATAATTTTGCTAATTTTCTCCGTATCGTGCCCATACGTGCTCTATCAAGTCCAATTTGAGTTGTTGATGCTTATGTTGATCACGAAGCTCAGATCTTGCTTGGAGGTAGCGGTTGAATGCTTCGACTGATCCTTGGATTATAGATGGATTGTTGATGTTGTTGATGTTGTTCGTGTTAGGATAATATGACCAATCTATTGTCGTATCCCCTTCGTGCTCGACTATCATGTTATGCAAAATAATGCAAGCAATCATGATTTCTTTCAAATTATTTTTATACCAGAAACGACCTGGACCCCTTACCATTGCCCAACGAGCTTGAAGAACTCCAAATGTCCGTTCAACATCCTTCCTTGCAGCTTCCTGCATTTCCTTGAACTTAATTTTCTTAGGATCGTAAGGGCATTGAAAGCTCTATTTATAGATGAACATAAATATAATAATGTTGATAGAATTGTTTTCAAATTTAATGGAGTGATTCATAACATTCTAAATTGAGAATAAAAAGAAAAAATAAAAATAACATGCAAAAAATAGTTTGATAGTTAACATGATTTGATGTTAAGCATGCATTAAAAATTAAGAATTAAAACTTTCTAAATTGAGAATAAAAAATTAAATAAAAAACAATGTAAAAAATAGTTTTAAATTGAATCATAATTTAATGTTAAAATGTATAATCAATATGTTGCATCAAGGCATGCATGCTCTTGAATTAAATTGCATGTCAATCAATTTTTTTTATAAGATGCATTGAAGGCATGCATTAATCAATCTGGGACCACACATTAAATTCACTCACTCGCGTGTGGCCTTCAACTGCCCAAGTCATGGGCATTTTTCTAATTTTGATGGTCCACTCTCCAATTACTCCACTCTCCTCTTTTTTTCAATTTTTCACTTCTACCACGTAGAAGTATTTGTACCCAAATCTTTCTCTCTCCTCCACATCAACATCTCCACAATGCTTCCTACCTTCATTTCGAGCTGCAACTTTTTTTGGTGTAAGAGAGCTTGGTGTAAGAGAGTCCATTCGAGCTGCAACTTTTTTTTCCAGGTACTTTGTTATATGTAGATATTTTACCTTAATTTGATCATTCATCCTTCATTATTAGATTCTGATGTAACTAAGGAAGAGTCTAAGTTTCCTTAAATTTACTCATTGGTCAATATGAAAATTTACAAGTCAACCCTAAATTTGATTCTTTTCCGTTTCTTCGTTCGGTGGAATTGTTTAACATAAATGAATCCTTGCTAATAATTTATTAGTGTAGTTAAAACTTGAGTATATAGAAATCTTCAAGTACCTCTTCTTACGTGTTCATTAGACGAATTCTCCCAACTATATTTTACACGCTAAACCCTACCAAATACCCTCAATTACTCTCTATTTATCAATGAGAGATTCAATTGAGTTCTAGAATTTTATACATCACTAGTTTAATTCTCTTCCAAATCAATTCCAAGTTTCAAAAATGGATTCTAATCATTTATGTTTACACTCCGTTTCATTATATTTATATTTGTTGTTTCTTATTTCTGCTCTATTTCATTATATTTATTGTTTCTACTTTGTTTCATTATATTTATCGATTTTACTCTATTTTATTATAATGGTTGTTTCTACTCTGTTTGATTATATATATATATATATATTTGAAAGCTATTGATTATATTTAATATATCAAAAAATTTGAGCCATCAAAACTATTTATTAAAAAAAAGAGGAAAAAAAAATAAATTAGAATTCCAAAAAAAAAAAAAAGAATTATATTTATTTGTATATCACAAATTTAGGATATTTATTGTAAATATTCAAAATATAATATGCACAAAATCTAATAGATAAATTTAGACATTGTATTCTCAGAAATCTTTATGATGATATTTATTTTGAAGATTCTCACGTTACACGGTCTACTTTCTTTGCTTCATTTTAGAGCAGTTTTCACGTACCCGCGGCCTATAGAATGTAAACAAACTATTGAAAAATGAAAGTTTTTAAAAAGTGAGGTTTTGAGTTAATTTTTCTAGTTTATGGATCAGAATATTTGGGAAATAAAAGAGAAATTTTCATTTTACGTCCCGTAACTTAGGCCTACTCCAAAATATATCCTTTAAGTTTTCACATTTTCAATTTACGTCCTAGGGTGTCCAATTTACATCCTTTTCGATCCAATTTACGTCCTTTCCACCGAAAAATTAGAAATCCGGTCAAATAGTTCAATTTACATCCTTTATGTTTGAAAATTATAAATTAATAATTAAAAAATTCTGAACATATCATTAAAAACTAAAAAATCTCATTAAAAACTTATAAATGGTGTAAAATAAATATAAAAAATCTAAAAAAATTATAATTCTACAACTCAAAAAAATCTGAAAATGTGTAAATTTAATTTTTTCTTTTCTAAAAACTCTTAAAAATAAAAAAATCTATAAATTAAAATTTTTAAAATGTTTAAAAAAAAAATCACAATTTAAAAAATATCGTGAAAATGAATTTGGGACGATTCCAAAATCGATTAAGGTGTGGAATTTCCACTCAACCTCGACGGTGAGTTGGAAATTTTCGTGGGACCCAAATTTTTTAGGAGTTCGAGCAAAACTTTAATGGCAAACGAGTATGAATCAAGTCTGATTTTTTATGAAATGTTAATAAATTTTATTAGTCTGATTTTTAGAATTGGTAATTTTTAATCTACACATTTTTAATAAATTGATGAGATATTTAGAGTTTTTAACATTTTTAATGAGATTTTGAATTTCTGAATTTTTAAATTACATATTTTTCATTCTTTGAATTGTAGAATTTTTTATTTTTTATACTTTCAAAATTTTAGATTTTTTATTTTATTTTACACATTTTATAATTTGTAATGATATTTTTCGAAATTTTAGTGATATATTTTGAATTTTATTTTACACATTTTATATTTTTTAATTTTTAGGAGGTTTTTGGATTTTTTATTATATTTTTAAATTTTTTAAATCTTAAATGGGATTTTTAGAAAAAATTAATTATTAAATTTTAATTTTCAAACTTAAAGTACGTAAATTGGACTATTTGGCCGGAATCCCAATTTATTCCTCACATTCCGGTAAGTTTTAACATTTTCCGGCGGAAAGGACGTTAATTGGACCAAAAAGGACGTAAATCGAAAAAGTAAAAACTTAAAGGATATAAATTGGATTAGGCCTACGTAAAATGAAATTTTCTCGAAATAAAATGTTGTGCTTGAATTTTTAAAAAAATACGTGCATATACACACACTTTGTAAAAATAACACAATTGGATTATATGATATGGTAGTTGATCAAATTAATTATATGATTGTACTATATTGATAGTCGTCGTTTTAAATGATATGATGTTACGTGCAGGCTTGGATGGATTTTGAATTAAACAATATATACTAGCTACAGTATTTGTTTCAAGGTGAATCTTGTGTTAAATTAATGATGGGTTTAAAATCCGTGCCTGATCAAATTTGTATTTTGGCTGCAGCAAGTCTAATTAACTTGTTTGTTGTGAGCAGAATTAAGTAGGGTACTTGTGTCACCATTAATTTTTAGGATTAATTATGAGAAATGGTACGTACTACCAGGTTGGCGGAGGAGCTAGAGGACGAAGAAAAAGCGATCGAGGTGTTGTGGTTGGAGATACCTCGACCAAGAGGCGCCATCATCTTGCTGGGATGAAGATGACCCTGCTACTTATCTTGGGATGAGTAAGTCCGAGCCAACAGGTATATATATATATATTCATGTGCTTTGATTGAATATTGAATTGTATATTTTTCATGAATTATATGAGAGTTGTGTACTGTAGATATAATAAAGATCGACAAGGAGCTAGCTCTGCTGTCCGTCACTTTCTTTGCTCGCCTTCTACAACGATTAATGAGCATGTGAGAATCCGTTGAAGATGAAAACACTGCGGCCAATCAGAGCGTTCAAATATAGCTCTGCTCGTGGATGATCTTTGCCGGCCACGAGCTAGCTAGCTAGCTAGAGTTGTCGAAGAAGATAAACGTGGAGCTCGAGGCTAAGAAGCATTCGACTCAACAACTACTACTTTTAGCCTGCAAGATTGTTCATCTCCTTCGAAGCTTGTCGTCCTTGAGATGGCCGGGCTATGTACGTTGATGACATGCATGTCGATCGAAAATGGCCTATGTTATGGCCTTTTCGGATATGATCGATGTTAATTAGCGCCCTTGTAGCCGAGTTATGGCCTAGTACTTGAAGGATCTATCAACCTCCTCCGACTGATGAGGTTTTGATTATTGGTGCTGGCCGGGAGACTTCTCATTTCTCGATGATCAATACTCCATTGTTTTCCCTGCCCACAACGAATTGAACAAGCTCAAGATGTCGAATCCCCGGCCGGCCTCCGAATTAATTTCCTTTCCTTTCTTTTATTTATGTATGTATTTAATTTTGCTTTCCTTGCATGGCCGATCACACCTGGCCTTTTCTACTTTCTTAATTTCGTTTCTTTACCTAGCTAATAAATTCCATCACTCTTGTCTCACTATTATTACTGTTAGTTATATGTAGATCGTGATTCCTCTAGTGTAACTAAGGAAGAATCTAGGCCCAATTTTTCTTAAAATTACTCTTTGCTCAATCTGAAAATTCACAAGTCAATCCATGGCCTAAGTGTAACCCTAAATCCGATTTTTTTTATCTGTTTCTAAATCAAGTCGGTGGTATTGTATAACATAAATGAATCCTTCATAATAATCTATTAGTGTAGAGCAATTAGCTAGCTAGATTCAAATACCTCTTTCTGATTACCTACATTTTCAAACATGGATTCTATTCATTTATATTTACCTACATTTCCAAAATTCTATTCATTTATATATACACTATGTTTTCATTATACATGTCGTTTCTGTTCTGTTTCATTATATTTGTCGTTTCTACCATGTTTCATTATATTTCTCTTTCTACTGTTTAATAAATAAAAATAGAATTTTATATCTCAAATCCTTAATGTATCAAAAAATTTGAGCAATCTTTAATAATCTATATCAGAAAATATTTTTATTAAAAAGAATTAGGAAAAAAATAATCCCCTAACACCTCCATATCTGATTTACAACTCAATGTATATAAGTTACTGTAAGAGTTAATCTTTGACAAGTCAATACTAATCACCAATACATGTGGCGTCAACCCTAAGCCATGCGACGACTAGTCAACATTACTCCAGGAAATACAAATATGTGCTCGCTCACGAGAAGATATGGACAAAATTTCAACTGTGGAAGGTAAGTAATTATATTTACTTGAGATAGGGCGATCACGATCACTATTCGAGGGGAAGGTCGGGCAACCAGTTCTTCCCGGCGACCATGGTTTAAACGCTCCTCGCTGGTGACAAGGACGACCACTAAAAGAGTCGGTTTATCATCGAAACAATCTCCAAGACGCATTAAATGCAGCTTCCTATCAGCTTTAGTTGATGGGATATCATGGCCAATTACAGCCTGCAGCCACGTGTAAAGGCAAAGTAGCTAAAATCCTACTATATATATAAGCCCAAAGGGGCTGAATGTAAACACAAGTTCACTTGCTTGCACAAAGACCGATGCAATAATACAAAAGAGATTGTAACACTATTCAAGCTTCTCTAAGAAGCTATCAAGCTTTCTTCACTTTGTTCTTCATCAGGATCATCCACTTTGATCCTTTTAATCCACCTAAAACCTCCCACAATATTATATGTTTGTGTAATGCTTTGACAAAGTCCACATCCAGCTCATCACTAAAAGCACGTACAACAGTTACTTCACACACAAACATTATAATGCAAAATCTATTATATAGCCGTTAGTCTATAGTATGAGTATACTACTGTTTGAAAATTTTATGATACTGAGAGCGTTCTCTAGTTAAAAGTATCGTGCATTTTATTACTTCATAGACCAGAATAATGGAATGGAGCTCGATCCATCTCAAGTTATCGTCTTAAAAGTAGGATATGTGAGATCTACTTTTCTTTTAGACTATAAAATGAAGAAAACAATCTTCCTATAATTTGAAGCAACAGAAACAGGTCCTATTGTACCTCCAAATTTTGATCAATGTTTGCCTTGTCGTCATTTCCAAATTTCAAGGCTTCCTGCTACAAAACCAGCGCAAAAGTTTGCACCAAGGATACTGGATGCACCAGCTCCCTCATCCATTCTGCTCAAAAAAATTCTTTGAAAGTAGAAACAGTGAGATGCAAGAAGATTTGTCCTTGATCGAGAAGGTCGAGATGGGCTATGTTGATGACATGTTGAACATGTCCTATGTTATGGCCTTTTCGAATTGCATCCGAACATCTTGGAAGGCCGGGAATGATGTTAGCGCCCTTGTAGCCGAGTTTATTCAGTTCTTGAAGGATCTATCAACCTCCTCCCACTGATGAGGTTTTGGTTATTGGTGATCTATATGAGCTGGGAGACTTCTTATTGTTGGAAACTATACGCCTGATAGGATATACTGCAATATCGAAAGAGTCAGATAACAAACAAGCCGAGTCAAGGGAAAACCCTTTTCCCGCAGAACAGAATATGCCCAGGTAGTGCTCGACTGGTATGGCGTTCCGTTCCCAAAGGTAAAACGACTTCTACTCCTTACACAGTAGCACCACTATATAAGAAGCCTCGGCGAACGTACTTAGTACGAACTGAACACTCTCGGATATAAATCCGGTACAAGAAAGAACAGTGGAAGGCTTTCGGGAGCTCAACCCACTGCAAAGGGACGAGAGGAGAGTAGGGACAATTTCCCACTTCCTCAAACTTCAAAGTTGAACCTCTCAACTTCAACAATTAATTTCTCACTCACCTTAACTCGGTTTTGAGATATTAAATATACCACGTTCATCTACTCCGCGAGTAGATCGACTATGTCACGTTCAATTATTTTATAATTAATGTTTCAGTCCATCTAATTAATTAATTAGATAAGGGTGTCAAAACTCAATTAATCCCATTAATTCCAACACTTATTTCTCGATGATCGATACTCCATCGGTTTCCCTCGCTCCTGCAGTGGTCGATGAACAAGCTCAAGATGTCGAGGCCGAATTAAGCTACTTATTTGTGCCTTAATTTCCTTTCTTTTATTTATGTACGTATTTTAATTTGCTTTCCTTGCATGGCCCTTTTCTATACTTTCTTAATTTAGTTTCTTTCCCTAGCTAATATAATAAATTCTATCACTCTTGCCTCACTGTTGGTCCTGAAAGGAGTATATAACAAGTGTATGGGGGGGGGGAATACACTTGTTTGCAATTCTTTTCAAACTTTGATCAAACCAGAGCTCAGCAAGGTTGTCTTGGACAACTCTGCTGAAGATGATTAACTCTTCTAAGATAGTCAAACTACTAAGTACTATTGAGTACTCAGTTGAATAACTATCTAGGGGAGTTATATGTGCGGAATAGTGGTTGGCCCTTTAAGTTTAGACTCCTTATGTTTCTGAAATCACTTTGACAATCCAAGACAGTCCAGTTAAGTTTCAGGGAACTTGTCCAAATCAGTTTTGCACAGTCTTTGGATATGTATCTTTTGAAATATCAGTTTTGTGTGCAGTGTTGAATGAATGTAAGTACTTTGTAAGGTAAATCAACACAAGAGTTTATAGTGGTTCAGAGACTCAAGCTCCTACATCCACTTTCCCTGATTTAACAGGATAATTCCTTCACTCTTGGAATTAGCTTGTTTTATAGTGCCAAAGTGCACTTGATCAATAACACCTCTCCTTGGTGAATTGATCCCTAGGATGTCTAGAGTCCTAGTACCCTCTTCTCAACTCAGAACTGAACTGTTCTTCTCTCAACAGTCAGCTCCTACCACTTCTACTACTACAACCTTCTCACTTTCTCACTTGAAAGGGTTAAGGGTTGAAGTAAGGTTCCAACTAATGAGATATCCTTTACAATGAAGATCAAGGTGTAAGGATAGGATATCTCTCTAAGCTTGTGTATGGATATACAATTGGGTTCAGCTTAGAAGAAGTGTTTGAAGACTAAGATAGTCTTTGACAGCTTTGAAAGCACTTTGACTTGTAGGATAGTTGGATATTCTTGTCAAGGTTGAGGTGCTTCAATGGTCTTCACACTCCTTGTATTTATAGACAAAATGGAGATTTGCCCGTTGGAGAGGCAACCCCAAATTGCTATAATTGTCTTTCTTGAGTTCTTCAAACTGGAAAACAGATTCTTGATAGTGACATGTCCTTATTTGGGTAATAAATGGCTTGTAAGACTTTGTCTTCTTTCTGCAGCACTTTTCCCAATGTTTGACTTCTTGTTAGAATTTGGACATGGCTTCTGAAGGTTGATCCAATGATAGGATAACATTCCTTATCAAATGGACAACTCTCCTTATCACTATCAACAGATTTGCTTATCAGCAAGGTTGGCTTGCTCTTCTTCAGATGACTTGGATCTTTCCCTTTCTTTCACTCCAAGTTGATTTTAGCATGGTTCAATGGAGTTCTTTAGGGTATGGTTGTCTCTAGCTTCTTCAGCATAGTTGACCTTCAACCTTTAAAGCATCTATTCTGATTCAGTCTTGCTGAGACAACTCTTCTGGACAACTCTCCTGATCAGCATACTTGATCTTTTAGCATCAGGGCTTTTCACATAGAGTTGACTTCTCTGGACAACTCTCCTGATCATAATATTTGATTGATCTTGTCCTTTTGAGCTTTGCAATCTTCTTCTTGCATAGTGATAACTCTTCTGGACAACTCTCCTGATAAAGGCCTTTGGTTTCACATGGAGTTTTCTTGTCCTTAGAGTTTGTTCCAAACTTTGAGCCTTGAGGGGACTTGATCTTGATCACTTTGAAGTCATAGGTTCCCCCTTAACTTGTGCATCTAATCATCTAAGAGCTGTCTAACATATCAGCTTCTCATCTAGCCTTATGCTATGTGTTCTATCACATCTTGAACACCATCTTGACTTGGGCATGTCTTAGGGGGTTTTGGTATTTAATCAAAACATGTATCATTTTATTCCCAACAATTTCCCCCTTTTTGATGATGCCAAAACCTACACATTTTGTGCAAAATTGACTTGTCTACACCTATTACATATATCTTCAAAAGACATGACTGAGGTCAATATTCCTGAAAAGACAATGTGTTAGTGTATTCACTGTTTTTGTTGCAAGTAGGTTTCAAGGATAGGCATAGAGAGATTTTTGCAATAATGTATCTTGATTCAAAGATGGTTCAACTATCATTCATAAAAAGTCATTACAGGCATGTTGATAGTTGAAGATAACTTATCAGAGCATGAATTCAAGATAACATTTTACTACAAATACACTTTAAATATATGATCAGAGCAAAACAACTTTTTCAAGTAACAGAGCTAATACAAAATATTCCAGATATCAAAATAGAGCACATCTATTCTTGTATCAGAGCAATCTAAATCATATCAGAGCAAACAACATATCAGCAGGTTTGTCCAATACTTCAGCAGATTTGACCACATAGCAAAAGATATCTTCAGGTAAGATAATTTTTCATCTAGGAAGAGTCAGAAGACTTAGCCATTCTTAGAGATCATCCTCAGGAGGTGGCACCATCCCATATTGTGCCCATACTCTCCTCTTGAGTTCCATGGCTTCCTGGTTAGTTCCTTTTGGTCCAAGGGTCATCTTGTTCAGCTTCAGAATTTCTGTGAACTCCCTCAGAATCCTTGCTTGGTCAATCCATCCATCAAGCTTTGGAGGCATGTAGATGATAGGCTTGGGAGCATTGAGTTCAATTCTTGCAATGTCAGCAGCTGCAAGTAGTTGTTGATACAACTCTCTATAGTATTCTATCATGAACTCAGCAAAGGCAGAGTTGGCATCTCCACCATTCCAGCTGTCAATGACATAGTAGTCATAAACAAACTCCCTTTTAGCTTCTTCCCATGTATCATTCAGCTGAATTGGCACCCATTTATCCAAGTGTGGATATTTAGTGTCCATTGGGACCAAAAGCTGAGGCTTCATCTTGCTGTAAGTTGCTCTCCTTCTTCTTGGTTTCTGAAAGTTAGCTCTTCTCTTGTCTCTTGCTCTTTGTGCTTCTTCTAACAGATCCATTTTCTCTTGGGCCTTCATCATGGCCAGCTTCTGTTGTGTTTCAGGGTCTTTGCCATACCCTTCATGAAACAGCTTTGATGGATCATTCAATACTACAATCTTTGTCTTCTTGGGTCCAGGTCCAAAGCCTTCTTCATATAGGACTTCCACATCTTCAGTAGCTTTGGTACCTTCAACAATGTTGACCATTTCAGAAGATTTGTCTTTTTCAGCAGTTTTGGGCTCTTCAGCAGTTTTGGCTTTCTTTGATGTAGGCTCATCCTCATCAATTCTGAATTCAGGTGGAAGATCAAGGCTGTTAGGGAAGTCAGTGAATGTCTCAACTTGCCTTTTCTTTCCTTTTGCCCTCTTGATCTTTCCTCTAGTTTGGACACCTTCATCACCTTTGTCCAAACCAGACACCTCACCACCTGGTCTTTGTTGTAACCTCATCCTTTCTTCTTGTGCTGAGGCCATAGAATTCTTTAATGCAAGTGCTAATTGCTCTTCTTCATCCAATTCTTCCAAGTTTAGCACTGCAGGCTCTTTTCCTTTTCCTTCAGCAACTTTGTCTTTCCCTTTGACTGGGCTCCCAATCACCAAGGCACCTTTTGCTCTAGCTCTTTCCCTTTCCCCTTTTTGGCAGCATCAAAACACTGGGGTTTTAGCTCACTCATAGTTGTGGCCATTAGGGATTGGGCCTGGTTCAGGGACTTCATCTCCTCCAACAAATATACATTTTCATCATGTATATTCTGCATCCTATCACTGCTCAAGCTAAGGAAAGCTAGAACAGGCTTCATCTTTTGTTGAACAACCTTCTCCAAGGTTGCTTTCAGAGATGCATCTAGTTGGGCTTTGAGAAGCTCAGTGAGGTTGGCCACTGCACCTTCAGCAATGTTGGCCAATACTTCTTGGGAAAATTTTTCAAAGGCTGCTTTCACCATAGCTAGCCTTTGCTCTTCAGCTCTTCTCTTGTGTAATGCAGTCTTCTTTCCAAGAGCTTGCTTGACAGTTAGCCTGAGAGCCTTGACATTGGCATTATGATTGTCTCTCAGCAACTTTTGCTCTTTCTTGACCTCCTCTGAGATGGCTTCCATAGTGGATTTGGCATTTTGTACCTCAGTGGAAATGGTTTGGAGGCCAGTTTCCACACCACTGATCCTTGCTTCCAGAGTTGGGAGCACAACATCTTCAGAGCCAGTGAGCCTCATTTCTACAGATGCTAGGGTCCTTCCTTGCTCATTCAATGCTCCTGAAGTTTCAGCATGAGCAGATTGAACTTGATAAGCCAAGAAATCCAGCTTTTCTGATTGCATTCCAAGTAGGGCTTGAGCTGAGCCTGAATCTACTTGGATAGGTGCATCTGTTAAGAACTCATCTGCAAAAATTTGTTCAAGAGAAATACCTGCAATATTAGACAGATCAAACAAGTTAGGAAATAGACACTCATCACCCTCAGTTTCTTTTATATAAGACTCTGATACATCAGCAGCCTTCTTCTCATTTTCAACTCTTTCTTTTCTCCCTTCTTTGATAATTTCCTCACTTAAAGGAACAAGCCTCCTCTCATCAAGGGATTCCTGAAGTTCAGATTTGACTTCAAGAATAGCCTGCCCTTCCTCACTTATATCACCCTCATTTGGTGGTACACTCACTATTCTAGTGATCACCATATCTCTCTCATCTACTACTCCCTCTGATTTTTCCACTAACTTCTCCTTTTCAACTCCTTCTCCTAAACCTGCAACATCTCCACCTTCAATAAGGTTCAAAGATGGCAGTTGTGGGGAGATCACAGTGCTTATATCAACAGCCACTGAGTCATCCTGAATGATCAAGGGCTGATCAGTGTCCAACTCTTCTGACACTGAATAGGCCTTAATCAAACTAGCCTCTAGCATAGGAACCTCAACATCTTTAGGCTGTGCCTTGGGTTCAGAAGAACCTTCATTGGCAGATGTGTCTTTGGTTGTGTTACCACCCTTGGTCAACACCTCTGAAGATACAGAGCCTTTCCTATGATAGGTTCTAGGAGGGTTTGATAGTCTATCTGCTACAGAAGACTTGGGTTGAGGAGGTTCAGGGAGGTTGGCTTGAGGGGTTTCAGGGGGGTTGGGGTTTGAAGGATTTGAGGGATCATCAGGGGAATCATCATCATTTGAGCTACTGTCAGGGTGTTTGATTCCCTTAGCTTTCCTTTCTTTCTCCTCCTCAATTTTATCAGCTACTAGCTTTGCAAAACTTTCCTCATCAATGAGAAATCTTGTTTTTGAAACTCCAGCAAAGTGTAGCAATCTGTTCTCCTCTATTTGCCACCAGTTTGCACCCTTATCTTGGATGACTTGTGATATCTCCATCATAGACTTGTCTTTTACATCAACAAGCATCCTTAGATCATGAAATGTCTTCTGAATTCTTGGAAATTCAGCAAGTTGTGGATACAAACTGTCCACAGTAGCTTTTGCTCCTCCTCTGAGCATACTTTCATAAGTATACTCCTCCTCATCTCCACTTGAATGGGGACTTTGGGTTATAGGGGAGTTGGCTCTGGGTTCTCCTAGAGTGGCTTCAGGGAGGTTTAATTCAGGGATGTTGGCTTCAGAAGGGTTTGGTGCAGTAGAAGGTGCTTCAGTTGCTTTTGAGAGCAATGGGTCTGAAGGGGCTTTACTCAGGGGGGTTGGCTCATTGAGTGCATGTTCTAAGAGCTTTGAATAATTGAGCATGGATGAGTCAAGGGGAGACAGGAGTCTTGTCTCATCTACTGCTAAATCTGCAAGCACATCAATGCCACTTCTTTGCACACTCCCTTCTGGAGAATATCTCTTAGTGAGATCTACAGGGGTAATGGGTTGGTTGGAAGGGGTAACATGGGTTTCAGGGGAGTTGGGCTCAGGATTCTGAAACTCAGGGATGTTGGCCTCTAAAGGTTGACCTTCAGGGATCTTGGATTCTGGAGTTCCAGAACCAGATGAGTTGGTCCTTGACCTAGATTTGGTCCTGCTTTCAGCTCTGCTCTCTCCTAGAGCCAATTGTAGTGACCTTTCTTCCTGCAACTCCAACACTTTCTCAGTAGGCTTGGCCCTTCTTTTGCTGGCCCTACTGCTCCCACTTCCTTCACCTTCCTTCTCAGGGACAACTTCCCTGATCCTCTTATCTACTTTCTTCTTCTGCCTTGTCTCATTATACTTCAACCTCAACTCTTCTGAGTGGTCAGAAGGCACACTTACTCCCTCTTATGCCACTTCATCAACTTCAGCTGATGCTCCTGAGGCTTCTCCTAAAGATAATTGAGACATTTTCCTTGTCTTGACAGCCCTGGCCTTTGTTCTCCTCTTCATCTTAGGCTTTTCTTCAACCTGTTCTTCAGCAGGTTTGGCCATAAGCATCCTTCTTTGCTCAGTTTTCTTGCTGAGCTTCCTGAACAGGATCTTTTGGGCTGGAAGGGGCTTTGCAAATGTTTGCATCTGAGAGTAATGGGAGAATCTCTCAATTAAGAAGCTTGCCCTAGTGCAATACTTGAGTTTCCCTTCTAGCACAACTTTGTTGTGAGCTTTCACTTTGAATTTTGCCTTTTCCTTCATCATTTCAGACATGATAAAGGTTCTCCAATCAAATTTGATGCCCTTGTCACTAGCATCAATCACAGCAGCCATGATTCTGATTCTTGGATGGCTGACCTGCTCCAAGCTTCCAGTGTTGCTTAAGAGACTCTTAGCAACTACCTCAAAGAGGTTGAGAAATTTTGGCTTGAGAGTCTTCTTATTTTGAGTTGAAGAAATGGGGCCTGGAACCAATAGCCATTCTTGAGCTATTTCATCTTCATGGCCAGTGCCATAAACTTCTGGATTCCTTCCCTCATAAGGTAATCCAAAGGCTCCTTCAATATCTTCTGAAGAGAATTTCACTCTATGAAATCTCTCTTCTTCCTCTCCTTCTGCAGTATATGACAACCTTGTGGAAACCTCACCATCTGCAGGTTGACCTCTCCACTTGAGAAAGGCAAAGAATTCAGCCATGTAACCTTCCAAGCATGAGCTTGGTCTTTCCTCCATGAACTTTTGTAGACCAGCTCTTCTCAGCCATCTTAGAGTTGGTGTAATTTCAGGATCCTCACTCTCAAAGGATACTATGGGCTCAAAATGAAGGTTGCTTTTGTTGCTCAGGTAGCCAAAATCAAGGTCTAGAGCCTTGATGGAGAAATCAATGAGCATCTCTGGTCTAACTTTGGGGGCCATTTGAGAGTTGCAGAGAAAAGTTTGATAGAGATTGAGAGAGTTTGAAGAAATTTAGAGCTAGGGTTTCGAATACTTGGGGAAGAAGTGTTTGTGGAGGATCTTAAGACTTGTGAATATTCTAAAAAGAATGTTTGTCAATGAGTTGGTGAAGTCTTGTTGCAATTCAAAGGTGAAAAAAAATGGAAATCCAAAATGGACGGCTAGGATGAATTTCAGGGGAGTTGTCCATTTTGATCCAATGGTCAAAAACCAATGTAACAGTGAAAGAACTGTTTTATTCAAAACGTGGGTGGTTTTTAATGTTTGTTTAAGGCTGGGGGTTTTTCGAGATAGATCATGTCCCAAAAAAAGTTTAATGCAACCAAGAGTTAAATCTTAGCATTTAATGCATGGAAAGTGACCTTTTGGGTTGGAGACAAATTAAATCCCAGAAAGGTGAAAACTGTATTTCAATGGGACAGATTTCGAAATAGGTATTGATCACCAAAAATAGGTGCTTATCATACCAAGATTTGGTTTGATAGCCAAGACAACTTATCTGACCCTACATGGACAAGTGTCCTGAAGAGCTGTGGACAAGTGTCCTGAAGAAGTAAGATCATCTTTTCTGAGTTTCAGTAGACTTGACCAAGTCTGCTGAAGATTGAATTTATTTCCCCCTTAATGAATGAACTTCTTTGGACTCATTTGTCCAACTTCCCTGGATCAAGAAGTCCCAACTCTGCTGATAATTCCAGGAACCTTGCCTCTGCAAGTGGCTTAGTTAGTATATCAGCTTTTTGATGATCTGTGTGGATCTTCACTAACTTAATGTCCTTCTTCTCCACATGATCTCTAATGAAGTGATGCTTGATGTCCACATGTTTGCATCTTGTGTGCAAGACAGGATTTTGTGATATAGCAATGGCACTATTGTTATCACAGAATATTGGCACTTCAGTAGAGTTGACTTTGTAGTCTCTGAGTTGTTGTCTCAGCCAAAGGATTTGAGCACAACAACTTCCAGCAGCAACATATTCAGCTTCAGTGGTGGAGGTAGCCACTGTGTTTTGCTTCTTGGAGAACCAGGATATGAGTTTGTTGCCTAAGAATTGACAAGTTCCTGAAGTGGATTTTCTGTCAATTCTGCATCCTCCATAATCAGCATCTGAGTAGCCAGTTAACTCAATATTGTCATCAGCAGGGTACCAAAGGCCTAGATTTTCAGTGCCTTTGAGATACCTCAAGATCCTCTTTGCAGCCTCAAGATGGCTTTTCTTAGGATTTGCTTGAAACCTTGCACATACACCTACTGCAAAGGTGATGTCAGGCCTGCTGGCAGTGAGATAGAGGAGTGATCCAATGATTCCTCTATACTCAGTGGAGTTGGTTGGAACACCACTTTCATCAGGATCCATCTTCCAATTAGTATTCATTGGGATCCTTACTGGCTTGCTTGATGTACACCCAAATTTCTTGATCATCTCTCTTGTGTACTTGGCTTGGTTGATGAAGATTCCTTCTTTAGATTGCTTGACTTGTAGACCCAAAAAGAAGTTCATCAACCCCATCATGGACATCTCAAACTTGCTTTGCATGAGCTTGGAGAATTTCTCACACAGCTTCTCATTAGGGGATCTAAAGATTATGTCATCTACATAAATTTGGACAAGCAAGATGTCCTCTCCTTCAGAGATTCTGAAGAGAGTTCTGTCCACAGTTCCCTTGGTGAATCCATGATCCAATAGGAACTGTGACAATGTATCATACCAGGCCCTAGGGGCTTGCTTGAGTCCATATAGAGCCTTCTTCAGCCTGTATACTTGGTTTCCAATCTCAAAACCTGGTGGTTGCTCCACATAGACTTCTTCTTTCAAGACTCCATTCAGAAAGGCACTCTTGACATCCATTTGGTACACTTTGAACCTCTTGTGGGCTGCATAGGCTAGGAAGAGCCTTATTGCTTCTAGCCTTGCCACAGGTGCAAATGTCTCATCATAGTCAATGCCTTCATGCTGGCATTAACCTTTTGCCACTAGTCTTGCTTTGTTTCTGACAATTACATCATTTTCATTCTTTTTGTTCTTGAACACCCATTTGGTTCCAATAACATCTTGATGTGAAGGTCTATCAACCAGCTCCCATACTTCATTTCTGGTGAATTAGTTGAGCTCTTCCTGCATTGCTGTGATCCAATTTGCATCCTGAAGTGCTTCATCAATGTCTTTTGGTTCCTGTTCTGACAAGAAGCAACAGAACATAGCACTTTCACCATGAAACTTTCTGGTTCTGACTCCTATACTTGGGTCACCAAGTATCAGATCAGTAGGATGGTCATATAACCAAGTCCTTCTTTTTCTGATTCCTTCAGTAGAGTTGTCCTCTACTGAGGTTGAGTCATTTTGATCATAAAATTCAGGATAATTCAGTGCAGGATCTAATTCAGGATCATAATCAGGGGTGTTGTCCTCAATGTCATGGACATTGGTATTTTCAACATTTTGAGTTCCCCCTTGATTATTTGTCCCATTAACTACCTCAGCAGGAACTGCTTCTTCATTGGTAGTTGTTACCTGGATGTGAACTGGGATTGGCTCATTCAGTTCACCATTTCCATCAGTAGGGTTTGTCTCAGGAAGATTGCCTTCAGGATAGTTGTCCAATGTGATATGTCCAGGTAGATTGGCTTGGACAACATCTGTGAATTCAGTGTCCTTGTCTTTTAGACTCAATCTGGTTGTCCTCTGTGTGATTTCTTCAGGTTCCAAACTGTCATTCCTGATCTCAGAGATAGACTCATCAAACACAACATGAGGTGTTTCTTCCACAATAAGGGTTCTTTTGTTGTAGACTCTGAAAGCTCTACTGATTTGAGAGTATCAAAGGAATACTCCTTCATCAGATTTTCTATCAAAGGCTTTCAATTGATCTTTCCCATTGTTGTGTATGAAACACTTACAACCAAATATATGAAAATATGACACTTTAGGTATTCTTCCTTTCAAGAGCTCATAGGGGGTTTTGCCTTGTCCCTTGGTGATCAAACATCTATTTTGAGTATGACATGCTGTGTTTATGGCTTCAGCCCAAAACCTCTTAGGTAAATTTGAATCAGCAATTAAAGTTCTAGCAGCCTCCTTTAAAGTTCTATTCCTTCTTTCTGCAACTCCATTTTGCTGAGGAGTTCTAGCTGCTGAGGTTTCATGAGCTATACCACTAGATGTGCAATACTCATTGATGTATGAATTTATGAACTCAGTGCCTTTATCAGATCTTATCTTGATAATGCTAAGGCTTTTCTCATTTGACAGTCTCTTAAGAAGTTCAAGTAGTTTGACTTGTGTTTCCTTCTTACTAAGGAGAAATACTACCCATGTGAACCTAGAGAAGTCATCTACTACAACCAATGTGTATCTTCTACCATTTATGCTTGAAGGGGTGATTGGTCCAAAAAGGTCCATATGTAGAAGTTCAAGTACCCTTTCAGTAGAAATGACTGGTTTACCTTTGAATGAGGCTTTAATCTGTTTTCCTTCTTGATATGGTTTACACACATGTTCTTTTATGAAAACCTCATTAGGCAGTCCTTTAACTAATGCATTTCTAGCAAGTTTATTCATAGATTTGAAGTTCAGGTGGTTTAGCCTCTTGTGCCATAACCAACTTTGTTCACTAGTACTTTTAGCAATGAAGCATGCAGCATCAGTAGACTTGTCCCAGTCTGCAAAATACACATTTCCCTTCCTAGTTCCAGTCAGTAAGGTTTGTTGAGTTTTATCCTTAATTAGACATTTTCCACTTGAGAACTCAACTTTAAAATTTTTGTCACAGAATTGACTGATACTTAGGAGATTGATTATATTTGAGACCAGCTACATAAGATACATTGGTTACTTTGATGTTACCAATCATCAAAGTACCATAACCTTTTGTTGTTGCTTGTGAGCTGTCTCCAAAAGTAACATTTCGGCCTTCTTTTTCAATAAAATCAGTGAGGAGTTCCTTGTTTCCAGTCATGTGCCTTGAGCATCCACTGTCAAGATACCATGCTGTCTTTTTGTTCATGCTCCTCTTCTTGTGGCCCACTGGTACCTGCAATTAGATAGGTTTAGGTACCCTTTGAGTTTTGGGTCCTGAGAGGTTAGCTGTACCTTTAGGAACCCAAACTTGCCTAATCACCCTGATTGATTCAAGGTGGCTAAGTTGTTTTCCTTGTGCATCAACATACACTGTCTTTCCCTTAAATGCCTTTGGGAAGGTATGTGTGAATGTGTTAACTCTGTAAGTTTCAGGGGAGTTCCTGAACTTATGGGTCCTTTGTGCATCTTGACAAAATCTTTGAGGAAAGGCATTTTTATGACCATTATCCTTTGGCATGAAGGGTTTTGGTTGTCTCATTTTATTTTGCCTTTGAGGATAGTTGTCCTTAGGTCTATTCAGCCGAGGTTTTCTCAGATGAGTTGGCCTAGGCTGATTATACCTTGGATAACTTCTCTGAACATTGTTCAGGAGAGTTACCCTTCCATTGGGTCTACTCTGCTGACCAACATTCCTCTTGTGTTCAGGAGCCTTGACCTTTTCCAAAGGTTTAGGCCTAGTTTCCTGAAGCACTAGAGTAGGCATTTCATTCATTTTGCCCTTTCCTTTGTTCAGTGGCTGAATTATTTCATTTTCAGCTTGTTGTGCCACTGATTTAACAAAGATTTTCTTAGTGTTACTTGTAGAGGCAACACTAAGACAAGGTGAAGATTTAAATGGATCAAAACCTAATCCACTTCTTTGAGCCATAGGTCTTTGATAACTCTGAATTTCCTCCATTGCTCTAGAGGACTTGTTCAAAGCAGACATCTTTAATTTCAGGCTCTCTTCACTTGATTTAAGAATATCATATTCATGTGAGAGATTTTCAAACTTGGCATTTAGAATTTTTAGTTCAAAGTCTTTTCTTTTCTGAGAGAGTAGTTGATTGTCAATCTCCTTTTGTTGGTCAACTATCCTGAGATTTGCTTCCTCAAGCTCTCTCAAGGCTTGTTGATATAACTCAGTAGATTTGACATCAACAGCTATCTCAGAGTTTTTGGTAAGTTCAATAGCCAATCTTTCATTTTCTCTCACACAGTTATCATGAAATTCTTGTAATCTAGTGAAATCTTCCATCAACTTCCCAAAGGAAAGTTTCAAGTTGACTTCACTAGTGTTCTGTGATAAAAATGATGGTGAGCTAGAGGTGGAGGATACCTCATCATCCTCAAGAGCCATGTTGCACACATCATCATCATCATCATCACTGTTTGAGAACAGTCCATCAGAAGAGTTGAAGCTTTCACCAGCCATCATGGCCTTTCTATTTGTGAACTTCCTGTCTCTTTTAGCTTGCCTCTCTCTTCTTTCTTTAGAGCTTAATTCAGGGCAATCATACTGGAAGTGCCCTTTCTTTTTCCAGTTGTAGCACAGGTCTTCATCATCATCCTTCTTGGATTCATCTCTTCCTTTTGATGATGAAGGGTCAGCTCTACTGGACCTTCTTCTATCAGAGTACTTGTCCTCTGATCTCTTCTCTTCAGGCTTTTTGTCCTTGGCCTGATCTTCAGGGGAGTTGTATCTTCTCCTGAATTTGTTGTCTTGGTAGAATTTCTTGTATCTACCAAACCTTGTATTTAGCTTGTCAAACCTTCTAGCCATCAAGGCTAGTTCTTCCTTCATATCAGTCTTAGAGACTGACTTTGATGATCTGGGAGTGGGTTGCATTTCAGGTTCAGCAACTTTGGCCTTGAATGCCACTCCCTTAGTAGGATTTGAAGGTTCCTCAACAGGTTTTCTTCTATTGAGGTCGAACTCATAGGCTTTGAGTTCTGAGAAGATTTGTTGCATGGGCATGGAGGAGAGATCCTTGGTATTCTGCATCATTACAGCATAAACATCCCACTTTTGAGTGAGACTTCTCAAGATCTTTAATCCAACTTCTCTCCTGGAGTACACTTTGCCCAATGAGTTGATTTCATTCATCACATCAGTGAATCTACCAGCAAATTTGTCAATGGACTCATCAGCTTCCATTGAGAACTGCTCAAACTTTTGCACAGCAACTTGGAGCTTGTTCTCCTTGATCTTTTCTGTACCCTCACACATCTCAGCAAGAGTATCCCAGATTTCTTTGGCTGTGGTGCAATGGTAGACTCTTCCCATGACTGCATCTGGAATTGTTTGATAGAGGGTATTCATGGCAAGATAATTTAGATTATCTTTCCTCTTTTCATCAGCAGTGAAGTCATCCTCATCCTTGGGAATCAGTTCCCTTACATCTGCTCTTTGCTCATCTGTTACCCTGGGGTTAGTTTGGGTAAACACAAAAGGTCCTCTTGTGATTACTCTTAACATATCAGTATGAAGAGATGCAAGATGAGCCCTCATTCTAATTTTCCAGAAATCATAGTTGTCTATTGAGAACATGGGCAATTTATGATGTGAAATGTGATTGACTGGATTTGTGGCCATGTTGTCCAATCCTTGAGCAGCAGGTGGAGGAACCGCATTGTTGTTGGCCATATTTCAAGAATAATCAGTTAGTCAACAGGTAATAGATTTCAGATAGAGATCAGTTCAGTGACCACACAAATACAAATATGTGAATTTTGAAACTCAAGATGGATTTTCAGAGGCAGCGGTCTTTGAACCCCTGCTCTGATACCACTTGTTGGTCCTGAAAGGAGTATATAACAAGTGTATGGGGGGGGGGGGGGGAATACACTTGTTTGCAATTCTTTTCAAACTTTGATCAAACCAGAGCTCAGCAAGGTTGTCTTGGACAACTCTGCTGAAGATGATTAACTCTTCTAACATAGTCAAACTACTAAGTACTATTGAGTACTCAGTTGAATAACTATCTAGGGGAGTTATATGTGCGGAATAGTGGTTGGCCCTTTAAGTTTAGACTCCTTATGTTTCTGAAATCACTTTGACAATCCAAGACAGTCCAGTTAAGTTTTAGGGAACTTGTCCAAATCAGTTTTGCACAGTCTTTGGATATGTATCTTTTGAAATATCAGTTTTGTGTGCAGTGTTGAATGAATGTAAGTACTTTGTAAGGTAAATCAACACAAGAGTTTATAGTGGTTCAGAGACTCAAGCTCCTACATCCACTTTCCCTGATTTAACAGGATAATTCCTTCACTCTTGGAATTAGCTTGGTTTATAGTGCCAAGGTGCACTTGATCAATAACACCTCTCCTTGGTGAATTGATCCCTAGGATGTCTAGAGTCCTAGTACCCTCTTCTCAACTCAGAACTGAACTGTTCTTCTCTCAACAATCAGCTCCTACCACTTCTACTACTACAACCTTCTCACTTTCTCACTTGTAGGGCTGAAAATCAAACCAAGCTATTCGATACTCGATTCGAGATCGTTCGGTAAAAGCTCGTTTGAGCTCGGTTCGACATAGTTATCAAACAAGCTTGAACATAAATTTACGTTCGGTATGGTCCAAAGCTCGGCTCGAGCTCGAGCTCGATAAGTAAAAAAAGATAAAGTTAGTGTAAAAATGTCAAACTACTCGAGCTCGGCTCGTGTTCGGCTCGAATAAAGCTCGTTCGAGCTCGACTCGTTTAATTATCAAACAAGCTCAAACACTAATTTCAAAGCTCGATAATATTTCAAACAAGCTTGAACAGCATCGCGTTCGGCTCGGCTCGACTCATTTACAGCCCTACTCACTTGAAAGGGTTAAGGGTTGAAGTAAGGTTCCAACTAATGAGATATCCTTTACAATGAAGATCAAGGTGTAAGGATAGGATATCTCTCTAAGCTTGTGTATGGATATACAATTGGGTTCAGCTTAGAAGAAGTGTTTGAAGACTAAGATAGTCTTTGACAGCTTTGAAAGCACTTTGACTTGTAGGATAGTTGGATATTCTTGTCAAGGTTGAGGTGCTTCAATGGTCTTCACACTCCTTGTATTTATAGACAAAATGGAGATTTGCCCGTTGGAGAGGCAACCCCAAATTGCTATAACTGTCTTCCTTGAGTTCTTCAAACTGGAAAACAGATTCTTGATAGTGACATGTCCTTATTTGGGTAATAAACGGCTTGTAAGACTTTGTCTTCTTTCTGTAGCACTTTTCCCAATGTTTGACTTCTTGTTAGAATTTGGACATGGCTTCTGAAGGTTGATCCAATGATAGGACAACATTCCTTATCAAATGGACAACTCTCCTTATCACTATCAGCAGATTTGCTTATCAGCAAGGTTGGCTTGCTCTTCTTCAGATGACTTGGCTCTTTCCCTTTCTTTCACTCCAAGTTGATTTTAGCATGGTTCAATGGAGTTCTTTAGGGTATGGTTGTCTCTAGCTTCTTCAGCATAGTTGACCTTCAACCTTTAAAGCATCTATTCTGATTCAGTCTTGCTGAGACAACTCTTCTGGACAACTCTCCTGATCAGCATACTTGATCTTTTAGCATCAGGGCTTTTCACATAGAGTTGACTTCTCTGGACAACTCTCCTGATCATAATATTTGATTGATCTTGTCCTATTGAGCTTTGCAATCTTCTTCTTGCATAGTGATAACTCTTCTGGACAACTCTCCTGATAAAGGCCTTTGGTTTCACATGGAGTTTTCTTGTCCTTAGAGTTTGTTCCAGACTTTGAGCCTTGAGGGGACTTGATCTTGATCACTTTGAAGTCATAGGTTCCCCCTCAACTTGTGCATCTAATCATCTAAGAGCTGCCTAACATATCAGCTTCTCATCTAGCCTTATGCTATGTGTTCTATCACATCTTGAACACCATCTTGACTTGGGCATGTCTCAGGGGGTTTTGGTATTTAATCAAAACATGTATCATTTTATTCCCAACACTCACTATATATACTAGTTTTTTTACCCGTGCGATGCACGTGACTGTTTTAATTTGCCCGTGTTATAAAAAATTTTGAGCTCAATTTAATTTCTAATTTAATTATACTCAACTACATTGCACATATTCCTAGATATGTAGTTATATTTTAATCTCCCTTTTTCTACATTTATGGTGAATAAAGATATGTGTAAAAAAGGATAAGAAAGAAGACGTAGAGCTATATTTGGCTGGTTGAATTTTGTGAACCATATACTTGGGATGCCGTTCTTCGTTTACTCTTAATTCTCTAGTTACTAACTCTAGAATATTGATGTCATAAGATCACATATCAATCCTTCAGAAACACAGAAGTGTCAAAAATCCTTCCACGAGAAAATCTTTGTAGGGACAAAAATAAATTAAGATCTTACTTGGTATCAAACTCATAGAAAGTTCCCATTAAAAAAATAAGCATTCTTATAGAAAAACATTATTAAGAATCTGAGAATCTTCATCGTCTCTCAAACATCAAATCTTCATAAGTAGTCTCATCCTGCGATCTTCATCTGGATTCCAACCAACATTAGATTATGTTTTTGAATCATTACACATCTCAACCTCATCAGACTTATCTTACTTGAATGTTGAATTAGTTTTTTCTTGTTCGGCTTTTGGCTCTGGCATCTAGTGATCGGCCTTCAACTCAAGTTCTTGTTGTTCAATATTGAACTCATATTTCTTTCGCTTGGACATGGAATCAGGTTCCTCTGAGTCCTGCTCAAGCATATGTTGATCGACATTCAACTCGGTTTCTTTCTTTTTATCTATTTGGCCTTTAAATCATTTTTAGATCTAAAAAAAAAAAAAAGACAAGTTTATACATCACATATAGAAATGAGTGCCATCTTTAGTTGTTTAAATATAATCAATCTTTTGCTCGTATGATGCATTACCAAATTTCACACGACCAACATCTCAAAGGATTCGTATTTTTCAAATGATTCTTGAAATATTGTCCTGTAAAAATAAAATAAACACCATCAGTATTCCCTATCATATACAAAACTCGCAAGAATGAGGTACATATATTTCAAAACATACTCACATCAATAAAAGGAACAAATTGTATCCTTACTGGCTATGACTTCACCAAACGTATTAAAGGCCTTGACTATCTCATTATTCCTGAGAAAATTTCATTTTACGTCCTGTAACTTAGGCCTAATCCAGAATATATCCTTTAAGTTTTTACTTTTTCGATTTCCGTCCTTTTTAGTCCAATTTACGTCCTTTTCGCCGGAAAATTTTAAAACTCACCGGAATGTGAGGAATAAATTGGGATTCCGGCCAAATAGTCCAATTTACGTCCTTTAAGTTTGAAAATTAAAATTTAATAATTAAAATTTTCTAAAAATCCCATTAAAAATTTAAAAAATCTAAAATATCATTAAAAATCCAAAAATCTCCTTAAAATTAAAAAAAATAAAATGTGTAAATAAAATTCAAAATGTATCAATAAAATTTTGAATAATATCATTACAAATTATAAAATGTGTAAAACAAAAATAAAAAATTCTAAAATTTTGAAAATACAAAAAATAAAAAATTCTACAATTGAAAGAATGAAAAACGTGTAATTTAAAAATTAAGAAATTCAAAATCTCATTAAAATTTTAAAAACTCAAAAAATCTCATTAATTTATTAAAAATGTGTAGATTAAAAATTACTTAATTCTAAAAATCTAATATGAATAATAAATATTATTAACATTTCATTAAAAACCAGACTTGATTCATACTCGTTTCCTATTAATGTTTTGCTCGAACTCCTAAAAATTTGGGTCCCACGAGATTTTCCAACTCACCGTCGAGGTTGAGTGGAAGTTCCATGTACACCTTGATCGATTTTGGAACCGTCCTAAATTCATTTTCACGATATTTTTAAAATTGTGGAATTTTGTATTTTAAATATTTTAAAATTTTTAATTTATAGATTTTTTTATTTTTATGAGCTTTTAGAAAGAATTTTTTTTTAAACATTTTCAGATTTTGTTGAATTGTAGAAATTATAGATTTTTTTATTTATTTTTATGAGTTTTTAGAAGAAAAAATAAATAAATTTACACATTTTCAGATTTTTTGAATTGTACAATTTATAAAAAAATTTAGATTTTTTATATTTATTTTACACAATTTATAAGTTTTTAATGAGATTTTTAAATTTTTAATGAGATTTTCAGAATTTTTTAATTACTAATTTTTAATTTTCAAACATAAAGGATGTAAATTGGACTATTTGACCGGATTTCCAATTTTCCGGTGGAAAGGACGTAAATTGGACCGAAAAGGATGTAAATTGGACACCCTAGGACGTAAATTGAAAATGTGAAAACTTAAAGGATATATTTTGGATTAGGCCTAAGTTACAGGACGTAAAATGAAATTTTCTCCATTATTCCTTAAATTGACTGGCAAATTCCTAACAAATACAGTATAATTAACAACTTGCTTTCATTATTAAAATCCTCATTGGATGAGTATTACTTAATAGTATAGTTCTTTCAACCGACCCTACAACAAATTTCTTACACTATAGCACAATTATAATTAAAAGAAAACCTCTCATTGTTTACTTCAGCGGACGAATCAACAGTACCACTAAGCCTTTCTCAAACTGGCCTTTTACTTCCGACAATTGGAGACTTCTCATTGAAAGAACTACCTAATGAACTTCCCAGGACTTCTCAGTATTGAGGCTATAAATAATACTCCAAACTAACAGTAGTCATAAATTTCAAATTAATTGGCATTCATCTCAAATTCAAACATGATATTGAAACTGAAAATTCAATAGTTAATACTCCACTTAATAGTAATTCCAACGGCTGCAAACTTGTCTTTTCAACTTCCCTTAATTTAACCGAACTTTCGGTTTCAAAATGAGAAATGTAGAAAACTTCAAAAGCTTTGCAAAACTTAAGAATTGTTCAGGCATTTCTTGGGTAAAAAAAGGGTTAATAGCACCGGGTGTCTCATTTTTTGAAACATTATCATCCTTAGAAGGTGATTTCACTGTGATGTTGGCTGAAGTGTTAGTTTTCATTCTAGGTCCTCCAGAACCTTTCAACCTGGTGGATATCTTATGATTTGAAAACACATATCTATGGTGTGTCCAGGAGCATTCCAATGTGAGCATTTCAAAGATTTTTTCTTGTCTTTTAAAACCTAGACTTACCATTCTTGGCTAACATAGCAATGGAATCAGGCTGGAACATGAGCTAAGGATGGAACATTCAGTGTTCTTTATGACTCTTCTCTTATAGTAGTGATTAAATTTTACCCAAGGATGGAGATGGGGATTGCATTAATATTTGGCTCCCAATAGTAAAGTAAGACTCATCTAATTCAATTATAAATTTTATATCAGAGTCTCTTTCTATAGACACTAAATGTGGCAACTTGCAAATTCAATTAGACATAGCCCCACAAGAACATCTTAAAACATGCCTATAACTCAAATAATCATCTTATAATGCCTTGAAATTAATTATTATAGAAACAGAATAAAGGCTGGTTTCATTTCGAAATGGAACCTAAAGACTTTTCTAACCCATATACCCTGGTACCATTAGATTTTGCGCAACACAATCACACCTTCATAAAACCTGGAGACAATGTAGCAGTATTACAAAGAGAAGCATAAATGAAATCTTTTTTTTTTTAACACAGACAAGAAAATTATGAAAAGTCGACTTATCAAAGAAACTAAAGTTGAAATCAATTATGAGCAATGTTTATGTAGCCTTAAAATTGATGGCCAGGAGTAAATCATTAGGATTCGATGTTGAGAAGTTGCAGTTTAAGATTAAGATCTATCTTACAGAAGCTTTTGTCTCATCCATCAATCTCAAAACTCCCAGTCTAGGCTCGACCTGCTCAAAATAGTGACGCAGCGTGATTGAACATTAGAAGATTGCAAAAAAAGAAAAGGGACTTCTAACATAATCCTTAAAACTCATCAGATCTAAATTGTTAATGTGTTGGCTTACAGTTCCGAATTTAATAATATCTTTGTACCTCTCTGGCTTCCAGTCATGCGCCAAGATTATTTCTTAGCTATTGAAACACTTAAGAAATGACTTTCAAGAAAAATTCATGTGCATTGCAGAAACAACGATTGTCAGCAAACAAACCTAAAAGAACATACTGTACGTACATTATATTTTGATTTTAAATTAGATTCAAGAATTCCACAAATTAAGCACAATTTCAGAGTAGAATCAAGCGTAGAACTTGTGTAATACAAATAATTCGACGAAAAAAATCGAATCAGTACCTTTAGGAAATCGGAATACCCACGAACGCATCTATCACCCTATTATTCACCGCCGGAACCGCGAAATACTGGCGATGCAGCTTGTATTTCCAGTACCCCTCACTTTCACAGACAAATTAATAATCCCATTATTTTCGCGGCGGCCATATCTCAACCTATAAAACAAAAAAAACTTCGATGAATTAATCGAAAGATGATCTCCGGGCGAAACGCGACACATGCACACTTGCTGTCCCAACGACTATGTTGTCGGGATGGACTTTCACGGTCTGAAAACGGGCATTCGTGGATCGCTCCATTACCAGCTACTCGTTCCCGGGAAAGTCCTCCACTTCGCGATTCGCACCCAACTTTGAAGTAGTGATTATGGCTCTTGGTGATTCTAATTCAACATCCAATTCAATTTTGTGGCTCTTGGTTATTCAAATTCCGCATTTATTCAATGTTGGGGCTCTCAATATTCTTGATTTAATTGTGTTTTAATCTACCCTTTTGCCACATGGCAAATGATGTGGCAAGAATAGGAATACACATGTCAAATGCTGGAGAGCCACATGGCAGAAGGAGGAGAAAACTATCTTCCTTTTATATATATAGATTACAGTTAACCAAGAATTAATGATGAATGTCTAAGGGAAAATTTCAAAATACATCGATTCCAATTTATATCCTTTTTTGTCCAATTTACATCATTTTTACTGAAAAATTAAAAATATCACCGGAATGTAGATTTTAAATTGGGGCTTCCGCCCATTTTGATGACTAGACGCCATGTGTAATAAAAATTGCCACGTGTAATAAAAAATATTGCTACCTCGATTTATATAAAATTTAATTCCAGAATTAAATTAAAATAAATAAATAAACTAAAACTAAAATTTAAAAACACAAAAAAAGAACCCAGGAAGAAGAAGAACGCATAATTTTTCAGAATTTTTTTTCAAAGTTGAATCTCAAGTCCAAATCTTGAAAATTGGGGAAAACACAAAGGAACACCAAACGGCAGAATCGTGAGCCTCAATAGCAAAAGGTTGCTGCTAATCCATGAAAAACCCAAAGATATTGAAGGTTGTTCAGTCTCCCACGAATGAAATGTGAATAAACCCATAACCATGAGCTCTATTACATTCCAACCCATGAAAATTGTGTTATAAATGAAGAGATTTTAATAACCTAAAAACACAGATTTGATTCAATAGCCATGAACGTTTGTTATCAAAACCCCACGAAATACCTAAAAACCCAGATTTTCGTTTGTTATTGAAACCCAACAACGTTTTCCCCAATTTTTCATGGATTAGCAACAACCTTTTGCGATTGAGGCTTGCGATTCTGACGTTTGGTGTTCATTTGTGCTTTCCCCAATTTTCATGCTTTGGACTTGGGAGTCAAACTTTGAAAAAAAAAAAAATCTGCGTTCTTCTTCTCCTTCGGGTTTTTTTTTTTTTTTTTTTGTGTTTTTAAGTTTTAGTTTATTTATATATTTTAATTTTGGAATTAAATTTTCTAAAATTTAGGTGACAATATTTTTTATTACACATGGTGCCTAGTAATCGAAATGGCCGGAAGCCCCCATTTAACATCCACATTCCGGTGACAATTTTAATTTTTTTTTTGAAAGGAAAAAGATAATTATATTACCGAGTACCAGAAGTACTCAAAGGAGTGAAGCACTCGAGAGTTACATGGAAATTATAGAAGTGGTGCAACAGCACCAGGTACACCTAGCTACTGGAAATGTCACAAGAATTGTTACAAGCACACTGATGAAGGGCTTGCACACCAGTCATTGAAGGATGTGGAGGCTGGGCAAGTTCTATGCTGCGAGAGGCTGTTCCACGCCATGGATCGGAGTTCATCGAAGATCTTCTCCATTTTGGGATGCTCGTTTGCAAAGATTTTTTTGTTTCGAGCTTTCCAAATGAACCACACTATCATGCACCACAAACATTCCATAATGGGGGTCTTTCGTTTGGCTTTCATCAGCCCGCGGAATTGGAGGAAGTGTGCCGCCGGGCTGAAGTGGAGAGCCGAGTTGGTGTTGAGCCATCTGCAGCAAAGGTTCCATAATTTTCCAGAGAATCCACAACTGAAGAAGAGGTGCTGAATTGTCTCCTCTTTTTGACCGCAGAGAGTGCATGAGAGATCCTCGCCGTCACCAAGGATATTTCGTTTCTTTAGTTCGGACCTAGTCGCCAATCTTTCTCTAATCACCTTCCATGCTAACCCCAAAAATTTAGAAGGGGTTAGGCTATTCCAGATTCTGCGAAGGGCCTCTCGGGAGTTGACATCTAGAACTTGGGTTGGGGCTGGCAATTCGATTCCATCGTACGCTGATTTGGCTGAATATTTTCCGTCACTAGATAGCTTCCAAATCTACGAATCGGCAACATGTTCCTGCAGATTAGTAGAGTCTAGCAAATGAAGTAAATGAGTACTGAGATTTTCTTCCCAAGTGAATAAATCTCTTCTCCACAGTAAGTTCCATTTCCAGTTTCCATTCACCCATTCACCACACTCACTAATCAATGCCTCCTTGTTGGTACAAATTGAGAAAAGACTTGGGAAGAGTTCACTTAGGTTTGCCTCGTCAAGCCACCTGTCGTGCCAGAAAGAGGAGCGACTTCCATCGCCCACTTTTTTTTCCAGATTGGCTCCGAACCAGTGGTTGGACTGGTTAGAGGAGAGCAGCTCGACCATGAATTTCCACCAATTTGAAGCCAGGTTCCTGTTCATCGGTGGAGTCGTTCCTTGTATCGAGTCATATTTTGAATCAAGAACCCGTGCCCAAAGTGAGTTGGGTTCGGTCCGAATCCTCCATGCCCACCTGCCAAGAAGAGATTTGTTAAATAATTCAATATTCTTTACACCTAAACCCCCATCCGCCTTTGCTCTACAAACATCATTCCATGAAACCCATGGGATTTTTGTAGAGCTCGCTCCCCCTCCCCCCAAAGAGAGGAAATTTTCTCTGAAGTTTGATGATTTCACTCAATGTTTTTTTTGGTATTTGGTAGAAGGATAGGTAATATATGGGTAACGAGGTTAGCACAGCGTTGAGTAGAGTAATCCGCCCCCCAAGCGAGCCGGTGACAATTTTAATTTTTGGTGAAAATGATGTAAATTGGACAAAAAAGAATATAAATTCAACACATTAGGATATATTTTGAAAAAGTGAAAAGTTGCGGAATTTAAAATGGAATCGTGCAAAGTTATTTTGAAATTTCCCCAATGTACCAAAAAGAGACTTACCTTAATTTCATCATTATTAATAATCCTTTTGATTTGAGATTGTGGTGTAACTAAATAAGGAAGAATTTTCCTTAAATTTACTCTTTGCTCAATCTGAAAATTCATAAAGTACATATGGGGAAGTGAGGGCTTTAGGGGATTGTTCAAATTAAGGCAATGGCATAATTAATTGTAGCTGTAAACTTAACTTGTTCAGCTATGAGCAACCATATATCCAAGTATGTGGCCGGCCACTAAATGAAACTTGAGTATTAGCATGCATCAGGAAGCATATATATATAACCATGTTGGTGGAGTTATATACGCCTTGTATCGTAGAAAAGATTTGTGAAAATAATTAAAATGGTTTAATTATATATATATTAATCTGATACCGCGTATCTGATGATGATCCGTGTCACCGGCCAGTTTGTTTTATGGCTCGACTGATCACTGAATATGATCTTTGTCTGTCTTATATCAGTTCTTTGGCGTTTAATTAATTGATACCATATATATATATTGCTTTAATTAATTTTGTGACGTAGATGTTAGAATATCCGATTGATTTTTTGTTGTCTGACAAGAGTAGAGTAGAGAAGAGATTAGTACTGTTAAAGCTAGCTAGGCTCTTCTTCTAACCTGCATGTGTTCATATGATCTGTTTTTGCGTTTTCTTTGTGCACCTTAGCTTGAATCACCCACACCCACAATACAAGATAAGAATTAATACTAGCTAGCTAGCTTAGACTAAGTAAGACATTAATAAATTGCTTTTCTTTCGATCTAGCTGATGAAGAAGAAGCTTTAAGTCTTTAACCCAGGCATGCATGGATCCAATGGGCCTGATGAAAACGTGATTTATTTTGTTCAACATGGTCAGATGAGATGAGATGAGATGAGATCGAATTTAAAATAATTATACTGTTTAAAAATTCAAAAAAATCTTAAATAAATGTAGTTAATAAAATATTCAACTAGGTTTAATTTATAAACAAATTTTAATTAGTCTTAGAAAACGAATTACCTGCCCTCCCTAGCTAGCTTATCTTTGGGTTTGGTGCTTTCCAAAACCTAGCTCGATTTAATCCACTTCATCTTTTGGATGTCGATTCACTATGCATGTTTTCCTTTTCATTCTTGATTCAAATTTTCAATTTCTCTCTCCTCGTTAGATAGATGATGAGAGAGAAGTGAGGATTAAAACAAGATTAAGATTTTATATTAGTTTTCTTCTAAATCAATTTCAAGTTTCAAAGCCATTTATTTTTTCTTGTACATTCTACTTTTATTATATTTATTATATTCTTGTACATTCTTTCATTATATTCGTTGTTTCTACTTTTTTATATAAAATTAAGAGACAGTCTTTTATTTTTACAAATGGGTCAACTTGATAGGCTAATTATGGGTTAAATCTAACAATTTTTTTAATTATGTAAAAATAATGACAGAATATTTGGGAAGAAAATTTAAAAAAATATATATATATATACCTGCACATACAAGCTGATCAGTATATATTACCTCCTTGAATATTATGGCCTCTCGCGGGCCTGGACTGGGTCGGGTCAGGGCCAGCCCGTTGGTTTGGGTCCGGGTCATAATTTCCTTTTTTTAATTTAAATTTGGTTTATCAATTAATATATACCAACGTGGTAATTAAAAATAAATATTCCATCGTTAATTAAAAAAATAATATTTCGTCAATAATTCCGTTGGTTTTCGTCAGTAAGCCCAACGAAAAATCCCTCTGTAATTCCTCTGATATACAAGCCCTTTTTTTTTGTAGTGATTTAAGATTATATATAAAAAAAATTAGAATTTATATGAGAAAATATTTTTGAGCTAGCAATCTAAATAGAATTCTAAAAAAAATTATGATATTTATTTGTATCATATATTATATATATATATATATATATATATATATAATGAGTTGGTCTCTTGTGTACACACCAATGCACATATCAACTCTCTATATATAAATAAAGGTGAAAACATACAATTAAATGATTGATGTCCGTGTGGTTATAGATGCTCTTAATATGCATGGGGTCATAGGTTCGAATCTTGTGACTCTCATGATTTTATTTTATTTTTTGTTATTTTTTTACTTTTCAATAATAATAGATTTTTAATTACAATTTTTCAATAATAAAATTACCACCACTTTTCAATAACAACATTACACTTTTCAATAATAATAGTTACCACTTTTCAGTAACAAAATTTCCAATTTTCAATAATAATAATTACCACTTTTCAATAACAACATTTACACTTTTCAATAATAATAGTTACCATTTTTCAGTAACAAAATTTCCACTTTTCAATAATAATAATTACCACTTTTCAGTAACAAAATTTCCACTTTTCAATAATAATAGTTACCACTTTTCAGTAATAAAATTTCCACTTTTCAATAATAATAGTTACCACTTTTCAATAATAATAATTACCACTTTTCAGTAACAAAATTTCCACTTTTCAATAATAATAGTTACCACTTTTCAGTAATAAAATTTCCACTTTTCAATAATAATAGTTACCTGTTGATGTTGGAATAGGTGTTGTATTTTATAATCCAACATTTCAGTTACATGATGTACTGAATGTGCCAACACCTACCACAACATCAGAATTGGTCCTTTCTCCCTTTACTAACTCTTAACTTGTGTTGCTTAGTGATGTCCCAAATGCAGGTAGAAGACGTGGGCAACACCCAGGTCAAGCAGTTGCATGGGAATGAGAAGTTTCTAAGCATCACTATGGAAGTTCCTACAATTGTGGAGTGTGAAGGGAAGTTACAAGAAACTACTTTTGATCCAATGGCCAAGATTGATCAAGGGAGTTGTAGGAGTTGCAAGGCAGTTCGAATTGAAGCCTATAAATAGACCACACTGCCTTCATTCCAAAGTACAACAAGAGAGAAAGCCAAACTACATTAGTAACATTACTATCTATGGAATGCGCAACGCTTCTAGTTAGAAAAATATTTTGTTCTTTCTTGTAGATTAGTGCACACTTATAAGCCCGAATATTTGTGTACTCAATCATAGTCGTTTATTAGGAAAATATGTTAGATCTATAAGGGAGATAGTTTCGTATTTTTCTAGTAACTTTTCGAACTCAATTAGAGTTGTAATTGTTCAAAACCTTACAAGGTTGTTGATTTTGTTTCACTGATATTAAGAGATAATATAAGTGATTCGTGTAGATTAATTATTTAATCTACACAATTTTTGAAATACTCTTTGCAAAGTGTTTGTTTAAATTCCGCTGCTCATTGTTGTCTGGTCTGTGCCAACACTACAGACAACATCTCTGTATATCGCACGCACGCACACTTTCAGTTGGTATCAGAGCCAACTACTTGATACACTAAGTAGAGATTCTGCTTAGAGTGTGTGTTTATTTGCAATGGAGTATCCACTTTCGCCCGCACTAAAACCTCCAATTCTGGATGGCACAAATTATGCCTTCTGGAAACCTAAAATGAGGATGTACATCAAATCTATTGATGAAAGAGCATGGAGGAGTGTTCTTGCTGGCTGGACTCAGCCAAGAACTGTTGCGGATGAAGACAATGAAGCCCGAATCAAGAGAGAGCTCGACTGGACAGCCGAAGAAATCACAACAGCTAGTTACAATTCAAAGGCGTTGAATGCAATCTTCACCTCAACTGATGCATCAATGTTCAAAATCATTTCAAGCTGCATTTCATCCAAAGATGCATGGAATCGATTACAAGAACATTGTGAAGGATCGGACAGTGTACGAAGGACCAGACTTCGTATGCTTGGAACAAAATTCGAAAATTTGAGGATGAAAGAAGATGAGACCATCTCATCTTACAATGAAAAGCTGACTGAGATTTCAAATGAAGCTCATTCTCTTGGTGATCCAATCTCTAATACAAGGTTAGTACATAAAATTCTTAGACCAGTTCCTAAACGTTTTGAACCTAAGATATGTGCTATAGAGGAAGCTAAAGATACAGATGTGCTGAGTCAAAATGAATTAATTGGTACTTTGAAAACATATGAAATGAACATATCTGAAAAGGCTGATAATGAAAAGAAAGTACTTGTTTTCAAAGGTGATGCATCATTATCTGCAACATCCAGTTCTGGAAAATCCCCTTATGTTACTGAAATTGATTCTGATGAAGAAAACTTTGAGGAATACTATAATGATCCTGATTACATAGCTTTTATGACTAGACAGTTTAAAACCTTCATGAAGAATAAAAAGTTCAAAGACAACTTTCAACCTAAGGTTCAGATTACTAATAATCAACAATTGCCTATTAGGAAAAACACCTTTAATCCTTCTAGACAATTAGAAAGAGGAAACAGGTTTAAGTTTGACCAAGATTATAGGAAGAATGTTAAATGTGATGCATGTTCTGGATTTGGTCATTATGCTAATGAATGTGCTAACACTATTCTGAAAAAGAAACTAAATTTCAGTGCTACTTTAAGTGATGAATCTGATGTTGAGCATGATCCTGAAAAAGACATTGAACAAGCTTTTTCTGCTAGAATTATTTATGATGATACCTTTGATGATGATCTGGATGATTTTTATTATGATGTGAAGACAAATGAGCCATCATTTGAGAAATCACTGAGTAATAAAATTCCAGAATTTAATTGTTTTACAAGTTCTGTTACAGAGACAGGTACATCCAGAAAAGCTGCTGATATTCAAGACTTATCTAATACTGTGTTCAAACTGGAAAGTATTTTAACAAAGAAAGATAAAGAAATTTCTAATCTAAAAGATAGACTAGAAGTGTCTGTTCTTGATTTCAGAAAATATTCTTATAAAAATCCTTTGACAAATGAAGAACAACACATTTCATATTCTGAAACTGAAAAATTAAATCGTATTATCAAATCTTTAACATTTGAAAATGATGATTTAAGAAATTCTGTTTTAAAACTTGAGAGTGTTCTAACCAAGAAGGATTGTGAGATTGAAAAACTTGAAGAAAAGATGAAGGAAGTGTCTTTAAGCTTCAAGAAATTCTCTGAAGGACAAGCAAAATTAGATGAATCACTACTGCTCAACAATACAAGGAAAGCAGGTATTGGTTATAAAGGTAAAACAGTTCTTAAATCTCAAAGTAATGGATCTACTGTTTTTGTCAAAGCTGATGATGCTACTGTTTCAAAGAAAAGTCTTGTCAATATGAAAGAACTTGTGTGTAACTACTGTTTTAAAAAGGGACATAAAGCTTATTATTGTTTAAAAAGACAGAAGAATTCAAATGCTTCTGGATTGCCTAAAATGACACCACACACAAAGCAACATTCACAGAAAACAGAATGGATTTCCAAAAATACTATATGTAATGTTGTGCATATGTCTTTGAAAGCATGTGTTCCTGGTTTATGGTATTTTGACAGTGGCTGCTCAAAACATATGACAGGTCAAATTGATTATTTATCTGATTATAAAGCTTATAATGGTGGTAATGTTACTTATGGAGGTGGATCTAAAGGGAAGATCATTGGTAAATGAACCTTAAATGTTCCTGGATTTCCTAGATTACCAAATGTTTTACATGTTGATGGATTACTTGCCAACCTTATTAGTATAAGCCAATTATGTGATGATGATTTGCATGTAAAGTTTGATAAAAATTCATGCTATGTGCTAGATGAAAATTCTGATTGCATTATGATGGGTAATAGATCTGCTGATAATTGTTATTTAATTGAATCTAAAGTGAGCTGCAATAATGTGAAAACTGATGAAAGTACACTATGGCATCATAGACTTGGGCATGTTAATCATAGACAGATTGATAGGTTAATTAGACTCAAAGTTGTTACAGGTTTACCAATGCTGAAATTTTCAGACAATCACATCTGTGGACCATGTCAAAAAGGCAAATAGGTAAGAGCTTCTCACAAACTATTAGGTCAGTGTTCTACAAAACATTGCTTTGAATTGCTTCATATGGATCTTATGGGTCCTATGGAAATTGATAGTATAGGTGGAAAAAGGTATTCTTTTGTCATTGTTGATGATTATTCTAGATTCACATGGATAGAATTCCTAAAAGAAAAATCAGAAACCTTTTCTGTCTTTAAAACTTTATGCAAAAGATTCAAGACTGTCTATAATTCTAAAGTGTGTAGAATTAGATCAGACCATGGAAGAGAGTTTGATAACAGTGCTTTCACTGAGTTTTGTGAATCTAAAGGCATATTACAGGAGTTCTCATCACCTAAAGCACCTCAGTAGAATGGGATAGCAGAAAGGAAAAATAGAACTCTTCAAGAGATGGCTAGAGTTATGATATGTTCAAAAAATTTAGCCAAAAGGTTTTGGGCTGAAGCTCTAAATACAGCTTGTCATATTTCTAATAGAGTCTTGATTAGAACAGATTCTAATAGTACACCATATGAAATACTGAATAATAGAAAGCCTAATCTTAAGTATTTTCATGTATTTGGCTGTGTTTGCTACATTCTAAATGATAGAGAACAATTGCATAAATTTGATTCTAAGAGTGACAAAGGTTTTTTTCTTTGTTATTCAAGGAATAGTAAAGCATATAGGATCTATAATCTCAGAACAAATACTGTTCAAGAATCTGTAAATGTGGTTTTTGATGATAACTTAAGTATTACAGGAAACAGTATTGAAGAGGATGTCTCAGACCTTGCTGATAGTCCAATAATTACAGACAGAACAGATCAGATCAAAGATGATGAACAGAATGAGGGAACACTCACAGACACATCTGCTGAAGTTACTGAAATTCTAGAAAATTTGTACAATCTGCATAAAACTCCTTCAAGGAGAGTTCAAAAGAATCATCCACAGGAGCTGATTATAGGTGATCAATCTACTGGAATTCAGACCAGAAGAAGGTTGTGTATAAATCCAAAAGATGTGGTAAGATCTATTTGCATGACTTCTGTGTGTAATAAGGTAAAACATGAGTGTTATCATTCTGCTATTGAACCTAAAACAGTAAAAGAAGCATTAAATGATGAACATTGGGTAGAAGCTATGCATGAAGAATTGAATCAATTTGTTAGAAATGATGTATGGACCTTAGTACCTAGACCAGATCATACAAATGTTATTGGTACTAAATGGATTTTCAAAAACAAAACTGATGAAATAGGCAACATTATCAGAAACAAAGCAAGACTTGTTGCTCAAGGATATACTCAAGTAGAGGGAGTAGATTTTGATGAAACATTTGCTCCAGTTGCTAGAATAGAATCCATTAGACTTTTACTTGCTATTGCATGCTTTATCAACATTAAACTATATCAAATGGATGTTAAAGCAGCCTTTCTAAATGGAATCTTAATGGAAGAAGCTTATGTTGAGCAACCAAAAGGCTTTGAAAATCCAGAATTTCCTGACCATGTGTTTAAGTTAAAAAAGGCTCTTTATGGCTTGAAGCAAGCACCTAGAGCTTGGTATGAAAGATTAACTGATTTTCTGATTGAATTTGGTTTCACTAGAGGAGAAGCTGATAGAACTCTATTCATTAAACATGAGAAAAATGATATTATGGTAGCTCAAATTTATGTTGATGATATAGTGTTTGGATCTACTTGTGATGATATGCTAAAACTGTTTGTGAATGAAATGACATCAACCTTTGAAATGTCCATGGTTGGTGACTTAAATTATTTCCTTGGCTTGCAAATTAAACAGCAAAATGATGGTATCTTTATATCACAGAGTAAATATGCTAAAAATCTTGTGAAAAGGTTTGGTTTAGAGAATGCTAAACACATGAAAACTCCTATGGGATCAACTCAGAAACTGAGTAAAGACAGTGTTGGCCAAAATGTTGACCCAACATTGTACAGATCAATGATAGGTAGTCTTCTTTACTTGAGCTCTACTAGGCTTGATATTATGTTTAGTGTATGTTTATGTGCTAGATATCAATCTGACCCAAAAGAATCTCATATGCATGCTGTAAAAAGGATAATTAGATATGTTGCAGGAACTTGTGACCTAGGCTTATGGTACAGCAATGACACAAATTGTTCTTTAATTGGTTATAGTGATGCTAACTAGGCAGGAGATGCTGATGATAGAAAGAGCACCAGTGGTGGCTGCTTCTACATGGGAAATAATCTCATATCTTGGCATATCAGGAAACAGAACTGTGTATCAAAATCCACAGCTGAATCTGAGTATATTGCAGCAGGGAGTTGTTGTACACAATTATTTTGGTTACATAAAATGTTGTGTGATTATGGTTTACCCTGTGATACTCTAACTGTTTTTTGTGATAACACTAGTGCCATAAATATATCAAAGAATCCAGTGCAACATTCTTTGACTAAGCATATAAGTATAAGGCATCATTTCATAAGAGATCTAGTAGAAAAAGAAGTGGTCAAGTTGGAATATGTATCTACTGAAAAACAACTTGCTGATATATTCACAAAAGCTTTAGATGATAAGAGATTTTTCTCTCTAAGGAAGTCTCTTGTATTATGCAATATCTGAACACTGTATCAAAAGTGTTGTACCAAATGCGGCAGCATTTGGGACAACACCAGAATTGTTCATTTAATTATTTCTTTGTATAAATTTCGTAAGTGTCGAATTTAACATAATTCTTTATAATCTTAGTCTAGAAGTCTTAAATTGAGTCATGTGGAATATGAGAAAAGCTTGTACAATCTCTCAAATGCAAATGAAATCACAAATTAGATGCTTTAAAAATCACTGAGTAACTAGGGACACGGAGCTCGCTACTACGATGTTCTCTTTTCTAAAGGTGATATATACTGCATCAAATTAAACACAAATCCATTGAGTAACTATGGGGCACGGAGTTCGCTGCTACGATGCACTCTTTTGAAAAGATGGATCAATGTGTAAATGTGATAAAAATTAAAGTGCAACACATATGAAGCAAATTCATGAAAAAACTGTGTTGAGATGTACAAAATGCCAACAATCTATTCAACACCTGACTCAGACTTATGATTTTGATTATTTATAGAATTAATTAATTTCTGATAATTATTATTTTTATTATCTGCAAATATTTATTTGAATTTATCTGTTCAGTTATTTATTAATCCGCTTCTTTTATTTTTAATTATCAGTAATTATTCTCCACAACAACACGAACTTTTATGGAGAGAAGTTAATTCTTCCACTCTCTCCATTTCTTCACATACAGAATCGTGCTTCAACTCCCGCCTGAAATCCTCTATAAATAGATTTCATATGAATGCTATTTTATACCATCGAGCTTACTTCTGTTTATGCAACACTCATTCCAGATTATAATTTTTGGTATAAGTGTTTCTTCAAAAATTGGTATAATTGGTTGAATTTTTTATGATTATCCTTCCATTCCAGAATTCGAAGAGGTCTAATCAAATTAACTTCTACTTTTGCAGGTACTTATCACTTTGGTCGAACATCACCTGGCTTTTCGCAATTCAACATTCAAAATCAAACAAGCCATTCTCAACTACCCTGCAATTTCGTCTCTGAAACTCAAAATTAATCTGAAAATGGTGACTATCACTGAACTTCCAAGCTCTCCCGCACCTGGTTCGCCATCCTTTGTTGTTGGAACCATGATTGTTCCATTTGAACCAGAAACCTCTGCACTTCCACTCGTTGTGTACAATCCTTTTGATATCCGATCAGAAATGGCACATGCAAACATCATTGAGTCAAAGAGTGCTGCTGCTGATAATCGCTCACCTCCTCCAACACCAATCGCCCAAAAATCATTCCCTCTAGGAACCCCTTTCGAAAAGCTGAAACAGGCATACGATGCCCTAGCTCGCAGAACAACCTCTCCAAAAATTATCTTGGGTGGAGAAACTCTTGACAATGCAATGTTTAGAGAAGATGTGCACATGGAAGACGCCTCCTCGTCTGATGGGGAGATTTTAGCAGCAAAGATAGCAAGGTTACGGCAAAAGAGGAAATTCCCCCACTAAAACGGCAAAAGGCACGGCAAAAGCCCCTGCTCCCGTCACTCGCAGATGGCCTGGTGGCCGTCGTGTTTCGTACAGAACACTTGGGAGACGAGTCGACTACTTTGGGAGGAAAAAGCCCAGAACGGACGGCGGCATAGCTCAACCGATTATTGTATCCAACTCAAATTCTGAGGGGGAGCCTCAAAATATCGATGATATCATCGATAACTTTCCCGAAGCTGTGTCCGTTGAGCATGCAGATGAAGACAACCCCATTCCTCAGTCCGCACCCAAAAAGGCTCGAAAAACTCCACCAGTTGTTTCTCCAGTGGATACATCCAAAAGCTCTTCTTCAGATTCGAGCTCATACGCCTCTGCTCCTGAGGAAGAGGTACATTTTTCGTCTGATTCCGATTTTAGTGATAATGAGGTTGAGTATAATGATCATAAGAGTACCGGTTATAAAACTATTCGTAATAGGACAATTATGAGTGAACGTATTCTGAAAATTTCTGATTTTGAGGATGCAAATCTCATGGATTGGTTTAGAGAAAGATCTCTTTTGGATGCCTTATTATTTGCTGTACCGTATGTCGTTGATTGGGTTCATGAATTTTATGCGAATGTGAGTTCTAAAACCGGTGATACAAACTCTAGAAGATATGGTTGTGTTCCTTTCCGGGGTCTTGAGATTATTGTTACACCTAGGAAGATCAATATGCTGTTGAAAACAAGGATTATGGAAGATCCAGTGGTTACAGACCTTGATTTGATGATAAATGTGCTTACGGGAGGCAAAATTACTCGTTGGGTGACAAAATTACTTGCATCTAAGCTAACTAGCTTATACTCTGTTTTGCATAAGATTGTGTGCTACAATTGGATACCAACAACGAATACCACCACTCTTACCTTGGAACAAGCTGTTCTTCTTTACAAGATTGGACACCTTAAGCAATTTAATCTAGGCCATGTCATATTTCAAAATATGATGAATTTCACTTGCAATATGACTGGTAAAGGTCTTCTCCCATATCCCTGTTTGGTGTATAAGCTACTGGCAGATAAGGAATTCCACAGATTGGACACTGAGGTCATTAGTGGATATGTTCCTAGTATTTCCATTTCACCACAGCTCCTACTTCGTGGTGGTGACCGGATTGTAGACCTGCCTATACCGAAGACTACTGCCTCCAGAAGTGTTGATCCGAATATGCCATCAACTTCTGGAACACAAGGTTGTGTCGCCTCAGTTTATTTGTCTTCACACTTTATTCTCAGGCAGGTAGACATTCTTCAAGGCACAATCACCAATCTTCAAAGTACTATTGAAGACTTACTCATCCAAAAACGTTTCTGGGAGGACCTACTTTCTACCTCAACAGGGGGAGTAAGCTCAAATGTTCACAATGCAGGTACTGTTCCTATTCCAGGTCAACAAGATGCAGGTCCAGTTCAACAAGAGAGTGTTATTCAGATTCCAAACCAAGATGCTGATGCTCAAGATGCTCAAGATATTGAGGATCTCTATGGAGATCTCAATGCAGCTTTTTGAAGGCTTGAAGAATGAGGAGGTCTAGAGTATGGGGGAGTTCGTGCAGACACTTGAAGATGCAGCTGATTATATCAGCCCAATCCTCCCCTTTACTGCTTTCATTTATTTCCTCAATCTGTAAAAGCTTTACTTATGTTGCTTACATTTCTGTCCCACATACATTGCCCTACAGTTACTGTTTTTATTGTTTTTAAATCTAAGTACTTTGTTTTTTACTTAGATGCTGTGATTAAATTTGGTTAAATACTAATATTGGTTTGTTTTGAATATCATGGGTATTGTTTTCTTTATCAAAATTCTGAATGTTGTGAACATTAGGAGTGTTGATGTAGAAAGGTCAAATTGGGGGAGATTGTTGATGTTGGAATAGGTGTTGTATTTTATAATCCAACATTTCAGTTACATGATGTACTGAATGTGCCAACACCTACCACAACATCAGAATTTGCCCTTTCTCCCTTTACTAACTCTTACTTAACTTGTGTTGCTTAGTGATGTCCCAAATGCAGGTAGAAGACGTGGGCAACACCCAGGTCAAGCAGTTGCATGGGAGTGAGAAGTTTCTAAGCATCACTATGGAAGTTCCTACAATTGTGGAGTGTGAAGGGAAGTTACAAGAAACTACTTTTGATCCAATGGCCAAGATTGATCAAGGGAGTTGTAGGAGTTGCAAGGCAGTTCGAATTGAAGCCTATAAATAGACCACACTGCCTTCATTCCAAAGTACAACAAGAGAGAAAGCTAAACTACATTACTATCTATGGAATGCGCAACGCTTCTAGTTAGAAAAATATTTTGTTCTTTCTTGTAGATTAGTGCACACTTATAAGCCCGAATATTTGTGTACTCAATCATAGTCGTTTATTAAGAAAATATGTTAGATCTATAAGGGAGATAGTTTCGTATTTTTCTAGTAACTTTTCGAACTCAATTAGAGTTGTAATTGTTCAAAACCTTACAAGGTTGTTGATTTTGTTTCACTGATATTAAGAGATAATATAAGTGATTCGTGTAGATTAATTATTTAATCTACACAATTTTTGAAATACTCTTTGCAAAGTGTTTGTTTAAATTCCGCTGCTCATTGTTGTCTGGTCTGTGCCAACACTACAGACAACATCTCTGTATATCGCACGCATGCACACTTTCATTACCAAACTTACACTTTTCAGTAAAAAAAAATTCAATAACAAAATTACAATTTTTCAATAATAAAATTACCACCACTTTTCAATAACAACATTTACACTTTTCAATAATAATAGTTACCACTTTTCAGTAACAAAATTTCCACTTTTCAATAATAATAATTACCACTTTTCAGTAACAAAATTTCCACTTTTCACTAATAATAGTTACCACTTTTCAGTAACAAAATTTCCACTTTTCATTAATAATAGTTACCACTTTTCAGTAACAAAATTTATACTTTTCAATATTTATAGTTACCACTTTTCAGTAACAAAAATTACCACTTTTCTATATCAATATCTACCACTTTTCAATAATACGAATCACACTTTTCAATTACCACTTTTCTCCCATCTTCCCCCGACTTGTCTAAGGCATTATATGCATTCGACATAGGCCAGAACGATATCAGTGCTGCTTTCGCACACAACTTCACGGCTCACCAAGTCAAATCTGATATCCCTCGTCTGCTACAACAATTTTCCTATGTCATTAAGGTCTGTCTGATTGATTTCTTCATATAGGACTTAATTGATATCTCATTTTGAAATGAACGACATTGATGCTCACCATATCGTTGTAATTCCATCAAGAAAGTGAGTTTGGAGAAACTAAGAAAATTAAGCTGGGAGGAAACCTAGCTCGTAGCATATAGGATATCAAGCCACAAATATCATTAGCAAATTCTCTCATATGGAGATTTTGTCAAACAGATACAATGCAAGGCGAAACAGAGTAAAAAACACCCAACAAAATCAAAAAATAAAATCACGCAACCATAAAGAAAACCGCAAACAATACATACAATATCTCCAGCGATATAGTACCCAAATCACCTTCCTAAAATCGCAATTAAAAAAGAAATCAGAAACATACCTATGAATTGATACATTTGTGAAGTTAATCAAAAAATTGATTGAAACGGGAAGAACCCCTCATTCATCTTCCCGTTTCTCTGTTTTACCTTTTTCGTTCACCAAATCCGACGAAGCTACCCACTGCAGACTAGTCTCAACAACAGTAACAAAAGCCCCAAATTTATTGATGCTTCCTTTCGATCTGATTTGCGATAACATCATTAAAATTGTGGGCAAATGAATAATTAATTCAGAGAAGAAGCTGGGATTACAATCTATGAGACAAATTAGAGTGCAGAGGCTTACCGAAAATAGACGTGAGAGAGAAAAGAAAGGAAAAGGAGAATGGAGGAGAAAGAAGGAGTAAAAAAAAAAAAGTTCGTGTGCACCAAAATTTGTTTGGTGCACACTGTGCGTATAAGATTTTTCCATATATAATAGATGAGTTAAAGAGATTATATATCAGAAATTTTAATAATATTAATTTTGAAGATTCAACAAATATATAAATTGGTTGATATATGGTAATATAAAAATAATAGTATTAATAATTGATTATCATAATAAAACAAAAATTAAAATTTTTCTTTAAAAATAATTTTAAAAAATGAAAAAATAATAGCATATCACACGATCACGGAACCAAGGTATATCACGAGAACACACGGTGAATAATGAAAAAATAATAGCATATCACACGATCACGAAACCCAGGTAAATCACGAGAATGTACACATGGTGAATAATGAAAAAATAATAGCATATCACACGATCACAGAACTAAGTATATCACGAGAACACACTATGAATAATGAAAAAAAAAAAATGAAAAAATAATAGCATATCACATGATCACTGGCGGAACATCACGAGGACACACGGTGACTCATGTCTTCTTTCTGCTATAAACCTGACATCACCGCCACTATCCCTCTCTTTCTCTCCTTTCTTTCTCCGGTTAACCTCTTCTCTCCTTTCTCATAAATATCAGCCCATCACTTTCACTTTCACTTTCAAATTCTTTCTTTCTTGTGTATCCCGATTCAAACACATCACTTTCTTTGGTTCAGCGGCGGTACTACTTCCCTTGCTTTCATTTTCAGAACAGTTAGTGTAGTGGTCTCTCTTTTCACATGGAGTAATATATAAGAATTTTCAGAACTAATTTTCTAGTTTCGAATTTGCTTTCAATTTCTTTTTCTTTCATTTTCTTTTTCGGGATTTTCTTAGGATAGTTTTTGTGTGGCCTTGACTATTAATAGTTCGGATGTCAAATTATATTGTCGCTCTAACTTGATACCTGTTGCCTTTTTTTTAATATTTTAAAATAATTATTTAAATTTTATTTTATTATTTACTATTTTATCCTTCATTAAAATTAATAATAATAATATTTAAATTAAAAGAACGTAATATTAGATTTTTTTTAACAGAATTAGATTATTATTTTATTTATATTTTATCTACCGCTCATTTAATTAGTTCACCTTCAAATTATTTTTTTACTATGGTTATCTGCACCCGCTCATTTTATGATTTCACCCCAAATCATTTTTTAACCATGGTTATCTGCAATGGCTCATTTTATAAGTTCACCCCAAAATTATTTTTTTACCACTGTTCTGCTCCCCAAAAGATTTTTTATTAAAATAATTACATTTTAAGGACTATATTATCCTTTTATTAATTTACACAAAATATAATAAAATCAACCCTAATTTGTAGGGTGATACTTGGGTACATGCAAAATACCGGTACACACCAATATTAATTTTTTATTTATATTTTATCTACACCCACTCATTTAATGAGTTCACCCAAATTTTATTTTTTTTACTACAGTTATCTATACCCGCTCATTTTATGAGTTCACCCCCAAATCATTTTTTTTTAGAGGTCGCTAGTATAGTTCCCTGTCCACGATTCTGGATTATTCACTCAAACCTACAAGAATAATAGGGGTGTCACTCAAAACTTCACAAACAAATTGGTATTACTAAGATATACAAAATTAGAATGAAAGCCCTAATATGCCCTTATCTTACTAAATGAATTTACTCTCCAATTTTTTATTCATTTTCTCTCTCCAATCCCCTCTCTTTCAACCGAAACTTTTGAGATTCATTTTCAAATCTGTTTTGACCGGCTTCTCTCCAAACCCCCCCTCCCCCATCCACCCCTCTCAACTCTCTCTCTTCCGGCGACTACAGAAAATGATACACCGCTCTCTTCGGCGAAAGTGTAGAACCGAATCTGAAGAGCTTAGTAATTTTGGGGGTGAAAGCGTGTTCGAAGCCAAGGCGGCGGCGCAAGAACTTATTCCGAGGGTGAGGCTAGCCGATGCAGCCAGAGCTGCAGAGCACTACGCCCACCCACGTCGCCCCTCCTCCCTCGCCCTATCGCCGCCGTCGCTGCAATTTCAAGTAAAAAGCGACGCCTCTACTCGCCTAAAGAAGCCGCCGCTCCGCCGCCTTGCTGTTGCCGCCGCGCCGATGTCTTCGGCGGTTCCATTTATTTGGATTTACAAAGGAGTATGTGTATTTAGACCAAATATATATTCAATACTGAAAAATTGTTTCCTTTTATTTTCTAGTAACACTTTGTATGGAAATATAACATTTCTTCCATCAGCTCTCACCATCAGGATCTCTAAGCCTGTCATCTTTTGTTCTCTGCATATTTTCTACAATTTTGATTCTTGTAATTGGTCGGAAGAGTTTATAGAACATCTTTGTTGACAAAGTGTTTGAATAAAGTTAGAAGATTAAGTTAATTTCTTGTGGGGTATATGGGTTTATGCTAAATAATTGAATTAATTTGATTAGGGCGAAAAAGTTTATTTTGTGTGGGGTTATTCAGTTGTTGTGTTTGCATATTATTGTGTTTTGTGAAACTGAGGTCAGAGTCCATTTTTATGTGATTATGTGATGAATCTTTTCGTGTTGATTTTCAGATATAAAAGAGATCTGAGATTGATTTTTACACTTTTTGTTTGAGTGTGTTTTTCTTATGTGTTTTGGGGTTTTTATCAACACTTATTACATGAATATTTTTCACATAGTGAAAATATTTTTCTGGGTGTGTGTATAATATGTATATGTGTGCCAGTGTGCAGGGGAAAAATATTATTCACATAGTTAAAATTATTGTATGCAAATATGCATCATTCACTCGGCATATGCATTGTTTATTGTTAGTATGCAATGTGGGTTGCAAATATACAACATTCACTCGGTATATGCATTATTTATTGCTAGTATGCAATGTATGTTGTAAATATGCAACATTCACTTAATATATGCATTATTTATTGCAATGTGTAGTACTATGTAAAATATCTAAATAAAAGAGAAATAAAAAATGATTTTATAATTTAAAATTTGAATGTAAATAATTTTTAAATAAAAGTAAATATAATATAAAAAGAAAAAAAATAAAAAATTAATTTTTCAATCTCATAAAATATAAAAAACGTGAAAGAAAAGTTTTAAAAAAATCTCAATTTCATTTAAAAAAATTGGAATAAAAAAAAATTTGAACAAAAAAATTATTTTATTTATAATTTTTGAATAAAATTTAAATACAAATATAAAATATACTACGGAGTATTAATTATGAGGTGAAAAAATGGAGAAGTGAGAAGTTTGACTTTAATGGTAACGTAAGGGCATAATGGTCACTTTAACTACATCTTTGTAGATCTTAGTATTAAATTTTTTGGATTGTAGATATATGTAATGGACTAGGGCCCATTGTAGATATATGTAATTTTCCCTTTTTTTTATCACGGTTATGTGCACCCGCTCATTTTATGAGTTCACTCCTAAATTATTTTTTTACCACGTTTATCTACACCCCTCATTTTATGAGTTCACCCCAAAATACTTTTAAAAAAATAATTACATTTAAAAGACTATATTATCCTTTTATTAATTTACACAAAATATAATAAAATCAACCTTAATTTGTATATTTACAATCTGTAGTCGAGTCATTACCGAGTTACCGTCGATTCACCATCAAGTCACCCATATTTTTAGTAAAAAAATCGTAAAACATAATTTTAAAAAAAAAACTATCGAAATTAGCCACAAATCTTGATTTTTTTTTCTTTTTAATTTTTCTTCCCCTTTCTCTTTTTCTCCCATTTTCAGTTTTTATTCCAAAAATTTAATTTCTTCGTTTTTTTTCCTTTTACTTTTTTTTTCTGCCTTTATTTTCCATTTTTTTTCCCATTGTTTTTGGTATTATTGAATACAATTAGATGTGTGAAATTATTTTTTATTGTATAAAATGTTACTAACTAATATGCATGGTATTATTGATTATTATTCGTGGTATTACAAATAATTATTTTTAGTATTACTGAATATAATTAAATGTTTGAAATTATTTGTTATTAACTAAGATATTACTAATTACTGTTAATGGTAGTTATTCTTTATTGTGTTACCGACTATAATAAAATTATACCTATAATATTATTTTATATTAAAATTAAAAAAAATACACATAAAAATGAAAAATATAAAGGCAGGAAAATTTAAAAAAAATGTAAAAGGAAAACAAAGACGAAGAAATTAGAAATTTGGATAAAAATTTAAAATGGGAAGAAAAAAAAAGAGGAGAAGGAAGAAAAATAAAAAAGAAAAAAAATCGAGATTTGTATATAATTTCGATAGTTTTTTTTTTAAAAAAAAATATGTTTTACGATTTTTTTTTCTAAAAATATGGGTGACTTGGTGGTTACGGTTTACCCACCAAACCGCCGGTTACGGTTTACAAACCGAACCGTAACCGAAAAATGGTTGTTCGGTTACGGTTTGACATTTTGACAAACCGCAAACCGTCGTTTTTGGCGGTTAATCGGCGGTTTGGCGGTTTAATCGGCGGTTTGGCGGTTTTTAATACACAATTCTTCTATTTTTAATGTATAAATTTAAGTTATATAATTTTTATTCAATTCTAGTAATGTATTTTCTAAAAAATGAGTTAAAACGAATAAAAAACAAACGAAAGCGGAGATAATATTAAAAAAAAATTAAGGCGGTTTTTCAAACCGAACCGCCGATTCAAAAACCGTAACCGGCGGTTCGCGGTTCGGTTACGGTTCGCCATTTCCGAAAACCTTAACCGCCGGTTTCTAACCGAAATCGACCGTTTTCAACCGGCGAACATGTCTACTTGGTGGTGAATCGACGGTAACTCGGCAATGACTCGACTGCAGATTGTAAATATACAAATTAAGGTTGAGTTTATTATATTTTGTGTAAATTAATAAAATGATAATATAGTCTTTTAAATGTAATTATTTTTTTAAAAATATTTTGGGGTGAACTCATAAAATTAGGGGTGTAGATAACCGTGGTAAAAAAATAATTTGTGTGTGAACTCGTAAAATGAGCGGGTGCAGATAACGGCGATAAAAAAATATTCAGGGTGAACTCATAAAATGAGTGGATGCAGATAACTGTGGTAAAAATATAATTTGGGAATGAAGTTGTAAAATGAGCGGGTGCAGATAACCGCGATAAAATAAATTATTCGTAAGTGAACTCATAAAATGAGTGGGTGCGTATAACCCTAATAAAAAATAATTTTTGAGTGAACTCATTAATATATATAATAAATTGTTGTGTATCGGTCAAGTATCACCTTAAATATATATAATAAATTTAAAATTAGATTATTATTTCTTAAAAACTCAAAAATATAATTTTGGAACGATTAATGATATGAGACTTAAAATAAAGATTATATATTATTATTAATTTTTTTATTAATTATGTGAGGATAAATTTGTAATCTTATAATTATATATTTAAAATTATTAAAATTAATTTAAAAGTGCGATACGACGATAAAAAATGATAATAAATGCAATGCAAGATGATGGATTCTGCGACGCCAAGTGCAACAAGTAGCAGGTCATCAAATATAAGCCATTAGATTTCAGATCTGATGGCTCAGATTAATGGACGGTTGATAGTTTGAGCGACACCTGAACTATCCTTAGAAGATCCCTTTCTTTTTCAGCGATATTTACCGTACTACTTTCTTTACTTTCATTTCTGTACTTTCATTTTCAGAGCCGTTTAGTAGTGGTAGTGTAGTGGTCTGAGTAACCCTAAATCCTTGATAGTAACTAATATTAGTGTTGTTATGTTGTTAAAACAAATTCATATAGCAATCAAAGAAATAGATAAACTAGATTCAAGTACCTCGTTCATTAGACGAAATCTCCCAACTATGCTTTATACCATAAACCCATCAAATACACTCAATTACTCTATTAATGAATTAAGGGGGGAGATTCAACTAGTTCTAGTTTGTATATTAATTTTCTTCCAAATTAATTCAATTATATTTATTAATGTTGTACACTTATATTTGTCATTTCTACTCTGTTTCATTTGTAGTTTATATTTTGTTCGATAAAGTGGGATAGCTCAAGTGGTTAGAGCACTACTACCTAGAGGAAAAAAAAAGTTTATATTTTGTTCCATTATATTTGTTGTTTATATTCTGTTCCATTATATTTATAGTTAATTTTTTTCTTTTTTTCTCTTACGTGGCTTTTTAGATTTCTTCCGTTTTATTTTTCTAATTTTCTTAAAATTTACATTTATTTTTTTTGTTCTCTCTCGTCTCTCTCCCCTTTTTTTTTTCTCTATTTTTGTACAGTTTTCTCCCTTCCTCTTTCTAGACAATTTTTTTTTTTTAAATAATTGTTTTCTTTATACATTTTTTTAAAATAATTTTTACTTCTCTTTTCTTCCTCTCTCTCTCTCTTTTCTCGACGGTTTTTCTCTCTCTTTTAACATTTTCTCTCTCCTTACTATCTCCTCTCATAAATTCTTTACAGCTTTCATCAATATTCTTTAAAAAAAACTAAATTTTTTTTTTAAATTTCCTTATCTTTTTTTTCTCTACTGATTTTCTAGGTTTTTACGTTTTATTTAATATTCTTTAAAAAGTTTAATTCTTTAAAAAAATTAAATTATTTTTAAAAATTTCCTTAATTTTTTCTCTTCTCTCTAAATTTTTAAAATTAATTGTTTAAAAAAAATATTCCCTTAATTACTATTTCTAAATCTTCATAGTTTTTTTGTTTTTAATTTTCTTAAAATTTACAATTCTTTTTTGCTTTCTCTCTCCTTTCTCTCCCTTTTTTTCTCGGTCTTTTTTTTCTTTTACATTTTTTTTAAATTATTTTTTCATCAATTCTCCTTCTCTCTCCCATATTTCTCGATCTCCTCTATTTAATTTTTTTTTTATTTACAGTTTTTTTTACATTTTTTCTAAAATATTTTCCCAAATCTCCCTTATTTCTCTGCCTCAATTTTTTGTTTTTTACCGTTTTCATTTTTTTACATTTTTGTTAAATTATTTTTTTAGTTCTTTCTCTCTCATATTCCTCTGTCTTCTCTATTAATTTTTTTTATTTACAGTTTTCATTAATAAAAATTATTTAATTTTTTTTAAAAATACAGTTATTCCTCTCTCAACCACCGTTCTTCAATATTTTTTATTTCTTTAAATATAAATATAGTGAGTAAGAAGACATCTATAAACCCTTCTTCTTCTCTGTTCTTTGCTATTCTTATCAAAAAAAATCTCCATTTTCTATCCTTTTCAAAAATCGTTGCTATTGTTTTCCACGTCCAATTCCTTGATTGCATCTTCTCACTTGCTGGATCATGTTTATGTGTTCTCTAATTTTTGTAGATAGTGTAATTTTTTATGTTTCTGTGTTGTATAGTGTAATTTTTTATGTTTCTGTGTTGTTTAATTTAATTTTATTTGATAGTGTAATATTTTTTTTGTGTTCCTTTAACTTTTTATTAGACAGTGTAATTTTTTTCCCTCCTCTATTCGTCAAATTGCAAAAAAGGAAGAGGATGGATGAAGTTCAATAAAGAAGAGAGTTCAAGAAAGATGTGAAGAGAATGGAAATAAGAATTTGGAATTCAATGAAGAAGAGAGTTTAAAGAAGATGGAAAGAGAATGGGAATAAGAATTTGGAATTCAATGAAGAAGAGAGTTTAAAGAAGATGGAAAAAGAATGAGAATAAGAGCATTTTTCAAACCAATTCAAAATATATAGAATCAATGAAAAAGTTACAACATATAACCACTATTGTAATTTTATGTTTATGTGTTGTTTAATTTTATTAGATAATGTAATTTTTTTAAAATTTATTTCTTTTTTTTCTTTTTCCGTTCCTAATACGTACAATTTTAAAAAATCAAATAGAATCCTATTTTCCCTATGTTATTTCTAAGCAATATAGTAATAGGAGGCTAGTTTTTCTCCTATTTTCCCTATGTTATTTCCTGGACTGTGTCTAAATACGACTAACGTCGAAAATCCTACTCTAGGACTTAAAACACCACAAACCATGCAGCTTCCTGAGTGAAAACATGCATGCAGATTTTGATGAATGATCATGATGAGTTTCAATCACGCAAAGTGCCTAATGATGATGGAATTAACTTGAGAGAATGAGAGGTTTATGATCATCGATCGAAGATTGTGCAGATGGTTTATATATATATATTCAACACATGCATGCAGTCAAGGAATTGAAACCTAGCTAATTCTTCGTTTATTTACTTTATTCAAAACTGGTGGGAAAAATGTTAAGTATACTGCAGGTAGATCATTGATGCAAAACTCATATTCCGGACCTGCATACAAAGAAAAGATCAGGAGCATACTCGTGAAAACATTGGTCCTATGAATTATATATATATATATATATGCTCGATCAAAACAGTACTTGTTTGTGCCTTGATCAAGCTTAAGGCACATCTATTTAATTATTTGAGTATCAGTTGTTTTACAACAGCAAGCAGAAAAATTTGATATATGGTGCATTTCTTGATCAGCTTCTATGTCATTTTGATTCGATACACGCACATTCAATAACAATGTTCGCCTTCCCGGCCTCCGTATTTTGTTTTTGGCTAGCTGCTTCACCTTCAAGAGTCATCTCGTCCTACAATAGAATTAGTACCATATATGCAAGTTATTATTCTTTAGTAAGTAAAAATAATACTCCCATTTAACCTGCAGCCTTGTAATTGTTATTTGTGATAAGAATATCATGCAATGTGAGAGTTAATTGATACATGAAATTTATAAGAGTATTTATTAATGTCCTGATGATGAAGATGTTGAAACACAACTCTTGCTGATCATTTTCTTAAAAATTTGACTGACTCAAAGTATAGAGTTAGTAGATAAAGATTTAAAGGTAATTGAGGGCAGACGAGAAGCAGCTTGTAAAAGATCTTCAGACATGATTTTAATCTTAAAGATCAAAGAGGAGCAGCTTGTTCAACCATGCACCTCTAAGGGGAAGAATGACAATTACAAGTTTTTGAAGATATTGCGTATGGTTTGAAGTTTGAATTAATGTTTGTTTTGGGATGACGGTGGATCGAGGATGGAAATGCAGATGCCCAACTTTAGAAATTTTAAATTTCTGATGAATATTCTCATATTATGTATATATTTATTTTGGAATTTTAAAGAATGCAACTTTATGTGAAATTAAGTATGTAAGATTGTATAATGTTATATTATAATATTAGAGAAACTTTATGTTAATATTTAAATTTAAGAATGAGTATATATTTATTACTAGGTTTCAATTGGCCTCAATATCGAATTTGAGAACCCCTCCATTGAATTTTCTTTAATTAATTGAATGTTTATATTGTTATTTATGTTAGAATTGAACCCCATGATTCATGGAGTAATCTATATTAAATGGATAGGAGGCATATCGGTTAAGAGCAATCTAAATACTCTCTCCAATTCATAATATAACTCGTTTTAACTTTTCATTTTTTATACAAATTGGAGTATATGTCATTTTACACTTTTAAATGTAAATTTATTGTATTTCTTTCAAAATCACTCTTTAAACCAATAAATATTTACATAAATGTGTTCTTCTTTTGATGAGGAGTACAAGCATTAATTAAAGGTAAAATTACTTAATATATATGCATTGATCCAAAATTACTTATATTTTGAGTAGGAATGAATATTTCATAATTATTTTAATAAAAAAAACATAAATAGAGGTGTATTTTAAAAAGACAGAGGTGCAAATAACTCTGTGAAGGCTATCTGTGTTTATTTTATTGCAAATAATCTCTTTTTGGCCATATTTTGTCTTAATGTCATCCCCAGTTATTTTAATCAAATCTCCCATCCCCTTAAATGTTAATTCCCCATACCAACGTTCATTTTTCGTCCCATTTTTTAATTTTATATTTACAAACTATGCTCATATCCGGCCCCTTATATACTAATAGGGAGTTTAAATTGATAATGTGTCATTTTGTGGTTAATTTGGCTTATGTGTCATTTTGTGGTTGATTTGGCTTGTGTGTCATAATTTAATGAAGTTGTTAATTTTAAAAAGTATGATGTGTAATTAAGTTATTCGTTGAGTAAGATATGATTAATAAACTCTTTCCAAATATTATATTCTTATTATTTTAACATTGACTAATTAAATTAAATTTTATTTTATTTACTTAACTTTATTTTAGAATTCATTTTATTCTTTAGTTTAATTTATGTTAGAACTATTTTATGTTTTTCTGAGTAAAATACAATCTAAAATTTATTTTTATTGGGGTGTACAATTCTTTATTTAATTAGTTATTCAATTGTATTTTATAATTACTTTTATCTTATATTTCAAGTAATTTTTTCTGCAATTATTTTAAATTTATTATAAGTTTAATGCATTTAAAAAATAGAGCTCAAAAATATATATGTAAAACTTATTATATAATTTTATACATAATATTTATTATATAAATAATTATATTATTTTACAAGATTACCAAATTTGTTATATATACATAATACACTACTTCTATAGTATATAATCCCCTTATATACTAATAGGGAGTTTAAATTGATGATGTGTCATTTTGTGGTTAATTTGGTTTATGTGTCATTTTGTGGTTGATTTGGCTTATGTGTCATAATTTAATGAAGTTGTTAATTTTAAAAAGTATGATGTGTAATTAAGTTATTCGTTGAGTAAGATATGATTAATAAACTCTTTCCAAATATTATATTCTTATTATTTTAACATTGACTAATTAAATTAAATTTTATTTTATTTACTTAACTTTATTTTAGTATTCATTTTATTCTTTAGTTTAATTTATGTTAGAATTATTTAATGTTTTTCTGAGTAAAATACAATCTAAAATTTATTTTTATTGGGGTGTACAATTCTTTATTTAATTAGTTATGCAATTGTATTTTATAATTACTTTTATCTTATATTTCAAGTAATTTTTTCTACAATTATTTTAAATTTATTATAAGTTTAATGCATTTAAAAAATAGAGCTCGAAAATATATATGTAAAACTTATTATATAATTTTATACATAATATTTATTATATAAATAATTATATTATGTTACAAGATTACCAAATTTGTTATATATACATATTACACTACTTCTATAGTATATAATCCCCTTATATACTAATAGGGAGTTTAAATTGATGATGTGTCATTTTGTGGTTAATTTGGCTTATGTGTCATTTTGTGGTTGATTTGGCTTATGTGTCATAATTTAATGAAGTTGTTAATTTTAAAAAGTATGATGTGTAATTAAGTTATTCGTTGAGTAAGATATGATTAATAAACTCTTTCCAAATATTATATTCTTATTATTTTAACATTGACTAATTAAATTAAATTTTATTTTATTTACTTAACTTTATTTTAGTATTCATTTTATTCTTTAGTTTAATTTATGTTAGAACTATTTAATGTTTTTCTGAGTAAAATACAATCAAAAATTTATTTTTATTGGGGTGTACAATTCTTTATTTAATTAGTTATTCAATTGTATTTTATAATTACTTTTATCTTATATTTCAAGTAATTTTTTCTGCAATTATTTTAAATTTATTATAAGTTTAATGCATTTAAAAAATAGAGCTCGAAAATATATATGTAAAACTTATTATATAATTTTATACATAATATTTATTATATAAATAATTATATTATTTTACAAGATTACCAAATTTGTTATATATACATAATACACTACTTCTATAGTATATAATCCCCTTATATAATAATAGGGAGTTTAAATTGATGATGTGTCATTTTGTGGTTAATTTGGCTTATGTGTCATTTTGTGGTTGATTTGGCTTGTGTGTCATAATTTAATGAAGTTGTTAATTTTAAAAAGTATGATGTGTAATTAAGTTATTCGTTGAGTAAGATATGATTAATAAACTCTTTCCAAATATTATATTCTTATTATTTTAACATTGACTAATTAAATTAAATTTTATTTTATTTACTTAACTTTATTTTAGTATTCATTTTATTCTTTAGTTTAATTTATGTTAGAACTATTTTATGTTTTTTTGAGTAAAATGTACAATCTAAAATTTATTTTTATTGGGGTGTACAATTCTTTATTTAATTAGTTATTCAATTGTATTTTATAATTACTTTTATCTTATATTTCAAGTAATTTTTTCTGCAATTATTTTAAATTTATTATAAGTTTAATGCATTTAAAAAATAGAGCTCGAAAATATATATGTAAAACTTATTATATAATTTTATACATAATATTTATTATATAAATAATTATATTATTTTACAAGATTACCAAATTTGTTATATATACATAATACACTACTTTTATAGTATATAATCCCCTTATATACTAATATGGAGTTTAAATTGATGGTGTTTTTGTGGTTAATTTGACTTATGTGTCAATTTGTGGTTGATTTGGCTTATGTGTCATAAGTTAATGAAGTTGTTAATTTTAAAAAGTATGATGTGTAATTAAGTTATTCGTTGAGTAAGATATGATTAATAAACTCTTTCCAAATATTATATTCTTATTATTTTAACATTGACTAATTAAATTAAATTTTATTTTATTTACTTAACTTTATTTTAGTATTCATTTTATTCTTTAGTTTAATTTATGTTAGAACTATTTAATGTTTTTCTGAGTAAAATACAATCTAAAATTTATTTTTATTGGGGTGTACAATTCTTTATTTAATTAGTTATTCAATTGTATTTTATAATTACTTTTATCTTATATTTCAAGTATTTTTTTCAGCAATTATTTTAAATTTATTATAAGTTTAATGCATTTAAAAAATAGAGCTCGAAAATATATATGTAAAACTTATTATATAATTTTATACATAATATTTATTATATAAATAATTATATTATTTTACAAGATTACCAAATTTGTTATATATACATATTACACTACTTCTATAGTATATAATCCCCTTATATACTAATAGGGAGTTTAAATTGATGATGTGTCATTTTGTGGTTAATTTGACTTATGTGTCATTTTGTGGTTGATTTGACTTATGTGTCATAATTTAATGAAGTTGTTAATTTTAAAAAGAGGTAATTGTAAATTAAATCACGACCTTTCGCTCATTTGCAATCTAATCTAAACCTTAAAAGAATTGCAAATAAATTACAAATTTTAAATATTATTGCAAATTAGACTTCTTACAAGTTTACTTTGTCCCTAAATCACAACTTTTGATATTTGGTTTGATTGAAAAACAATATTGTTTTGTTAAGGTGTTGTTATGTCATTAAGAAGTCTAAATTATGTTAGATTCGAACACAATTAAAATTGTCAAAAAGACTAAATTGCAACTATATTTAAAGTTTGTGATTTATATGCAATTACCTTAAAGTTTAGATTAGATTGCAAATGAGGAAATGGTTATGATTTAATTTGCAATTAAGTAAAATATTTATTCATTTAATTGTGTAATGGTTGATATTGAATGTTTACTTACAATTTATTAAGAGTTATTTTAATATTATTTGAATTATTTGTTTCCGAATTTTTATAATTTTTTTAAAAGTTAATTATTTTCATATTTATTAAATGTAAGGTGTTTGGTTGATATTGAAGGTTGACTTACAATTTATTAAGAGATATTTTAATATTACTTAAATTGTTTGTTTCCGAAATTTTATAATATTTTTTTTTTAAAGTTGTTTTCATATTTATTAAAGTTCAATGTCACATTTCGTTTGATTCTCACAATTTTTTTTAGAAATTTACTTTATAAAATTAACTAACATAACATACGTGTAATTATTTTGTATAATTCAAAATATTATGTTCATTAAACTTTTATATTATAATACAACGTTATAATAAATATAATTAAAAAAAATGTTAAATTTTTTTAACGAAATAATGAAAAATTAAATTAAGTAATTAAATAAAAATTTATTATTAAATATTTAAAAATATATTTAAAATTCCGTGTAATACACGGGTTCTACACTAGTTTCATTATATTAATCACTCTAGTCACCTCACCTCTAATACATTACATTTATTTATTTTATTAGCTTATAAATAACTTTCACGGAATGGGTAGTAGTGAAAGTTTTGCATCTTTCTTGTGTACAAAATTGGCTTTTAGACTAGATTGAGTAGTTGACAATACTTCATTTTCATTTTCTTGAGAGTTACAATTGAATTACCATTGATATTTTTTATTCACCGTCTCCACTTGCCTCATGCTGTGAGAAAAAAAACACTGAAAAAACCAGGATATTCGAGGTCCTTCACAAGGTAGGGATGTAAACAGTTTTTTCTCCACCGGGAGTGTGGATTGTCCCCATCCACATAGCACCCTTATCACTTGAAAATTTGAATTCAATTCATCTGTTCAACTTTTCGTATTTCACTTGGTGTTCCACTTTGCTCGATTTTAACACTTCCATTATTATGGGATGTTAATTATATTTTAAAATGACACATATCAATAATTCATAGTGTGGAATACAATGTGAAAAACAATCTCAGGTGAGTTTGCCACTGAGTCCAGCTTTTACACTCTATCATCTCAACTCAATTCAAATACACAGCCCCCCTCTTACCGCTCATTCACATAGATCATGTGGCATCAACCAAAGAATGAAAATCAGAAAGCTAGATCTGTTTAAAAAAATATACTACAAAACACGAGTGATATTCAGTATAACATACTAGTGTTTGATCTGTCCATTACCAAGAATCCGAAATGAAAACATAAACCAACAACAAATAGTAAAAATAAAGTAAAAGCAGGATTCCTCAAAACATGGAAACCAAATAGTACGTAATCGAGCATTACCTAGTTGGCTGGCTGCTCAGTAACAGGAGCAACGGGTTCTTCTAATGCTTGTGGAGCACCGTTAGAATCATCCTTTGCAGCTGCTTCCCCTTTTTCCCCAGATGGAGCATCCTTTGCATCTTTTACGTTTTTATCTTTGGCTGGAGGGGCGGGTGGGGGTGGGGGTGGTAGCATGTGGGGTGGAGGATTGTGCTTCAGTTTCACCAATATCCCACGCATTCTTGAAAGATCAGTTGGTTTTCCGGGCTTCGGGCCTTGGACGACTGTGATAGATGGTTTTTTATCTTGATCTTTCTTCTTTCCCCTCTTCTCGATATTGGGCACCTCATAAGGAATGAGCTCTGCTATGGTTTTCCAGTACTGTTTATCAGCCTCTTTGTGGAATTTTTCTTGACTGGCCAAGAATGACTGTAAAAACAAATCAAGGTAATGATGATATACATTTTATAACTAACGTAATAAGTTTTATCGAGGCTGGATATATGAAAAATCTCGAACCTTCTCTTTCTCTCTGTTCGTGGTCTTGTTAGTTTCCACGCTAATCTTTCTTTTCTCATAAAAACCTACTTTAAATTCTTCAGCTTCTAGGATAATTTGGTTCCGCATCTCCTTTTCCTTTGCTTCCTTCTCTTCCAAACGAATGGCATTTAGCCTACAAGCAATAATCAAAATGAGGAGAAAGAGTTCCCAAATTAACATATCTAAATTATTTTAGTCAAAGTTTCTCCTTGATGAGCACAATCCTAAAGGTAAGGTGTCTCAGGTCTCAGGACTCAGGAGTTCAACAATCTTTTGTAACAAAATTAATCTTATAATCTGAAGACTATGAAAATGTGCATTTCAGTTCTATGACATTCTTGTTTGAGCTTCTCGATATTGATTATGGACCCAAACATCCAACCAAAAAATAAACCTTACAACCAGCTTTCACTAAATTTAATACAATTCTAGGATGTGTTTGTTTATGGCACCCCACCCCACATTTTTATTTCAAATGCAAATACTTGTTTGTCAAACCAATTTGGTATAGGATTTCAAATCCTATCACATTCTACACTATAATACCTATAATACGCTTTAATTTCCAATACACTATCAATCACCTATCTCCCACTAATTAATAGTAGTATTATCTACCCAACTCAACACTCTCTCCCCTCCTTTTTACTTTACACACTCACTCCCCTACTTTACACATAATTTTCAATACACAATCAATCATCTATCACCAATATTATCAAAACCTTATTAAATCCTAAAAAATCTACACTTTTAAACGTATACAAAATCCAAATACACATTTCACTAGTCACCAAATTCAGCTACTAGATTCCAATTCCAATCAAATCCATCAACAAACACCCCTAGCCTGTTTAGCAAATTAATATAATTTGATCACATCATGTAATTTATTATTTAGATAGTTATTCACTTATTCAAGTTTTTACACGATAGGAAAATGATATACACAAACATATTTCCTTATCTCAACATTTTAACTATTATTTAACCCTTTATAATTTTGACAAATCATTTTGTAAGACTGTGTGACATCAGACTGATCTTAATTACATGTATTTTTACCACTAATCCAATTTTTTTTTTTAATTTATGGCTAAATGATGAATTTTGACGGTCTCACTTAAGGAGGGTGTACAATTATTAGTTTTACCAAGTGAAATCATACAAATATATCAATTAATAACATCAGCAAGTGACATGAACGCAAAGGCACATCTTGCACAAGAATAACATATTTGCAAACTAAATATCGATCGCACGGCAATTTAATCAAACCAACCAAACATGATTGATGCATGACTAATGTAACTTCATGATATTATCTTTTTCTCACTTTCAAGTTCAAGCTAGTGTATTCTTCATACTTTGGTAAATTATCCTAAATGAATTTTGTAATTCCACCTAATTCAACAAATTCTTATCTCATATTCATTTGGAATCCACAAAACAAATTCTGGAGTATAATTTATGGGTTATTTCTACTAATCTGTGAATAGCACAAATGTGCAGCCAGTCTATCTTTTATTCTTTTTATGGGGTATTATCACTAGTAATATCTGAAAAGCATTTATTTATTTTTTTAATTTTTCTTACAAGGAACGGCAACCGCTACTCTAGATATACACGGGATAAGCCCAATTCTTGTGCGAGAGGTAAAACACTGGGCAAACCTAATGAAGGGAAATGAATTACATTTCTTTCTATTTAATTACTAGCTTTTGTAAACACAACAATCCAAAGTATGGATAGAGCTGAAGCCTGACTAGGAAACCGTATAATTCATTGGTTTATGCAAATCAGGGTATCCTCAAAATTAAATTCATGGTCAATCATTCTCATTCTCCTCAAGTAAATGCATTTTGACTATTCAAGTCAAAATCATTTATGTCAATAATCCCTCTAATTCTACTTTTTTTTAAAATCAATCAGACAAATTTAGATATCTAGAGGGGTCAAAATCTAGGATTTATTGGTAACTGATCCATTAGGTCGAGAATCCCTCTTTTTTAAAGCTTTAACTCAAGAGCAAAAACTTATGCGAGAGCTGATTAATCGGAGAGTTTGATAACAGAGTTCCATTTTCGCTGACTATTCTAAAAGTTCAAATTCAAATCCAACAACAGATCTCCACGAAATTAAAAGTATAGACAATTAAAGTTGTAATAAAAACCCAGTTAATCCCTAACGAAATACTAAGAGGCAGATCCAACTGTATGCAAACACGGAAGATGAACTAACAGTGAAACGAACTTAAATTCCTCACCTCCGCCATTCTCGAAGGGCAAACCCTTCCTCTTGCATCTCATTAGGAGGCGGAAGCATCGGGCCATCCGAGCTGAATATGCCCTCAGTGTCTTCCCCTAAGTCGTAAGGCGAACTTCCGTTGCCGTTGGAGATCGGAACTGAGCCAGAGTGTTCGAAGGATTCAGTATTGGACTCGAATCCGAATGGATCGGAGCTGTTGGCGTGCTCCACCGACACTGGCTCGGATTCTACGTACTCCGGCGAGAAATCAGCGCCGGAGTAAGGAGGAGTCTCGGCGGAGGAGAAGGCGGCGTAAGAGTCGTCGTAGCCGGGGTTTCCGTCGTAATCAAAAGGACGAGCTGACGCTTCGTCGAAGGATGCCATTTTTCTCTCTCTAGAAATGACTGAATTTTGTGTCTCAAAGTTGGATTTTGTTATTTCTTTGGAGCTACAATATAGTCTGTGTGTAGTCAGGTTGCGCGTTGATTTAAATGACGTGTCTATACTCTATATTTCCTTTTAAAATAAGTCTAATTTGTTAAAAACAATATATATATATATATTTTTTTTTTTTTTTTTTAATTTTACATAGGATTGTATGAGTGTGTCTTTGGACCATTAAAACCTGACTAACGTAGCTCTCTTATAACTTTTGTCAAATTTGTCCATTTCATTCGCGAGGAATGATAGAGTAAACTGCCCTTTAGGTCAATTGATGTGCCGTTTCATTTTTTGACCATGGTATATAAGAGAATTTGCACACTACAAATTTTTATTTCAGTTTGTCAATAGAATTCATCATACCACATTTCAGATCTGCTCCTTTTTTTCCATTAATCATCCTGATTGCTTGTTGTGAATAGGGGTGGCAATGGGGCAGGTCGGGTACTTGAATACCTGGACCCGCCCCGCGCCTCGTACGGGTCCTAGATAGTCGCCCCCGTGCCCCGCCCTGTGTGGGTTGAGATGGACCCGTCCCGCCCCATTTTCTTATGTCGTATTGAATTTTTTAAGTTGTTTCTCACAATTGGAAATAATATTTTTTATGCATATAAACATTGAAACAATTCACAACAATATAAATATGTACACAATGACAATTAATAATCAACACTCCAATTAAAATTAAAAAACACATGAAATCAAAGTCTTTGAACATCAATGATGGTGAGGACAAAAGATTGAATTGGTATGCAATATTTTTTTTTTTTTTTTTTGAAAGAAACTGATTGACTAATTTTGATTTTCGAAGGTCAATATTTTTAAACTGAAGAGTTTTTTTTATTAAAAATTAATACTCTCTCCGTCCAATTTTATTATTCCCACTTTTTCGGACACGGGTTTTAATGAATATTGATTAGTATATTCATAAAGTAGATAAGTTGAGGGTATGATAGGGTATTGTAGGGTCCATTTGTAAATAAATGATTGTTTATGAATAAAGTGAATGGCAAAGTGGGTAAATAAGTGATGGTAGGAGGGTGGAGATAAAGTAGTATGAATAGTATTGTTTCCAAAAAGGGTATGGGCATAATAAAATTGGACAACCAAAAAAGGAAAGTGAGAATAATGAAATTGGACGGAGGGAGTATTATATATATGTATTTTAATGATAAAAAATAATATATATATATATATATATAAGCTTATATAAAAATTCGGGGCGGGTATTCGTGGGTCGGGTCAATATTGTCGTCCTTAGTTGTGAATCTGTCTTCACTTCAATTTTCCCATATGTCATCATTAATGCTTTTCGCATTCCTATCTCATTTGCTTTCAGTTCTGCACCCAACGGGCCTCTTTGGGGTGGAATTTTTTTTTCCTGAAAACCAAGAATACTATCCTCACTTCAATTAAGAATAATTCCCCCTACCCCAAATTTTATTTCATCCAAATTGAACGCTCTATCAACTTCCACAATCATCTTGTCTGAGGGTCCATCTGTTTGCTGGGCCGTTCCCGAGAGCGGTTCTTCCTCCCTTGCTGAGTTGGTATTTGACGTCGTATTACAGAAAAAAGGCAAATAATGTAGCGCCCTATCCCTAACATGTGTATTAATTTGCCTCTTGCTTGTCTGATTATCAGGTAATATAGAACATATTTCACATCAAATACTCCAAGCAATCATAATTACCTTTTCCAGATAGGAGTTTGGAAATTCTTCTTTTAGCATCATTAAGAATTGTAGCGTTGATAACATTCTTCCCCTCTTTATTATTTCCCACAAGCCTTGTTGCTTCCAAATCCTTTTTACTCTCATGCATAAAAACGATGTTTGCATTGTTGATGACATGTGAAATCCACAAAGACCACATCGTGGGTGAATCAAAATATGTCTTTTGGCAATATTCCCTTTTGTGGCGATAAAGTCCCAACACATTTTCCACCAAAAAATTCGAACTTTCGGTGGGAGTTTTAATTTCCAAATTATATTCCACCATTTTTTTCTTTTCTCATGATCAAATGTTGTTACATCGCCTCTTTCTAGCTCACCCCCCTTAATTATTTCTAAATAACTCGAGCTTACTGTATATCTTCTAAATACATCATGTGGCCAAAATCTCTCGTCTTCCGCATCCGCGTATCCAACTGTCGTTTTAAGCACTGCCTCCGCCTCATACGGATAGAAAACTTATCTAACCAATTATTCATTCTTGTCCCTATTGTTATTCAAGAAGCGCGCAATATTTTTGCATGATGCTATTTTCGAGGTTATGGACCCTTTTTGTAAGCCTTGAACCCATGCATGTTGATACAGTTTTATTGTATATCCATTTCTTAGTAACCATTGAAGTCCCCGTTGCAATACTGGTCTACTTAAGCACAATGATCTCCATATGAATGAAGGATTATTCCCAATCTCAACATCCATGATATACATGTTGGGATACAAATCCTACTCTACCTAATTATGAAAGATGAATTAAGTTTTGATGGTCAAAACAACTTAAGAGGTTTACAAGTTAATATGAAGTTATCTGGTAGAAATAAGTTGACATTGTACAGCAAGCTTATGTTATGTAATCTAGTTAAGTGAATTGAGTTGTATGTAGTTCAGCTGGTATCACAAAATAGGAAGTCTAGCTTAGGATCAGGACAAAAGATCAAAAAGCAGCAGACTTGAAGACTAGAAGACCAGATGAGAAGATTCTCTAAGCTGTCTGATTAGCAGATGAGATGACATAACAAGACCAGCTGAGTTGAAGTGAAGACTGGAAAATAAAGTTATGTGTGAAATAACAGAAAGGCGAAAAGGAAGGAAGTAACCATAAAACGGTTAAGTTCAGGAGTTAAAAGAAGGAAATAACTGAATCAAGAATCAAGAAGGAAACGGTTAAAGGAAGTTTTAAAAGTGGTTTGTCTAACTAACTAGTATTCCAACGGCTAGTTTGTGAAGCGAATCATCTATAAATACAAGGATATCATCATTGTATTTACTACGGAAACTATACGCAAAGAACTCAAGCAAGCTGACATCAAACATTCAAAGCATTCAAAGTATTCAAGAAGAGTTCAAAGGAAGATCAAGGAGTTATTTAGAGTTTTCGTATATCAAGCCAAAGAGTATTATTTCTTATTATTAGGCTTAGAAGTATTCAAGCAAATTATTGTTTGATTTACCAGGATGGAGAAACATTGTAAAAGTGTTAGTTCTTACTAACTAGTTGATCGAATACATCTGGAGGTGTAGCAAGATCAAAGTCTTAGTTCTTGAGACTCTAAAGTTCAAGATGCCCAAGTTGAAAGGGATTAAATTTCACATTTGGAGTGTGGGAATGGATGTAGGTCTGGTGGCCGAACTACTATAAATACTGGTGTTTCTAAACTCTTACTTACTGCAATTTACATTGTTTGTTTATCCATATTGCATAAAGTTTTCAAAACCAGCCGATATAACAATCAGTTGAGTATAAGGGTTTTTAGAAGATAAGTTGTTAAGAAGGTTTTTCATTGATTAGAACGAGTATAAACAAATTGGGCCACACACACACACTTTGATATTCCGCACATTGTATGTTTTACTTTGATATATAGCTAAGTTGGATTTAGTAGACTGAAGCAGCTTCTGAGAAGATCAATTTACTAATACTAGCTGAGTTACGAAAATAAGCTGACTAGATAAACAGTTGACATATTGGATCAAACTTATATTTTCAAGAAAAGTTTGAAAGTCTATTCACCCCTCCCCTCTAGACTTTCAACCCGTTCACTAAACTCGTTCAGGGACCAACAAATGGTATCAGAGAAGTGGTTCTAACAGACTGTTGTCTTTTGATTATCTTGGACTTTGAGGGAAAGTCTTGGTAGTCCACTAGAATAGATTCTTTTGAAAAACCGATTTTGAAAAAGCATAAGCATGGAAACTAACACTAGAAACTTGCCTAAGTTTTTTGTTGATCAGTATGATTACTAGAAAGTTCTCATGGAGATAACATTTGGATCAACTCATGATTTGATGTGGTTTTTTATCACCACCGGACCAATTATTGTTATGGCCCTAAACAAAGCTACAAGTGACACAACCAAGGTAGTCGGTGCCTTTGTACCGAAGCCAAGAGCGAAGCTGACCACAGACGAGATGAAGCAAAATAATCTTCACAGAATTGCCAAGGACCTGATCATGAGTACCCTACCAAATGAATACATTGGAAAGGTCATCAAGTGCAAAAGTGCCAAGGAGATGTGGGATACTCTAGCTACTCTATGTGAAGAAATTAAACAAATCAAGGAGAATAAGCTCACGACTTTAGTCCAAAAATTTGAAACATTCAATATGTAGCCGGTTAAGAATATCGAACAGTTGTATACAAAATTCACAAAAATCATCAATGAGATTTAATCACTAGGCAAGAAGAATACCAACAAAGAGATCAATTTGAAGGTGCTCAAAGCATTGACACCCCAATGGCGTATGAAGAGCATAGTCATTAAAGATACCAAAGATCTCAATGAATGGACAGTTCAATTGCTTTTTCAACACTTAAAAGCCTATGAATTTGAACTAGAAGGAGAAGACCCTCTAGAAAGTGATGAACAGATCAGTACAACTACCAAAAGAGTTGCCTTCAAAATAACTGGTAAGGCAACAAGCTCAAGCAAGAATTCTCAAGGATCTGATTTGAGTCTCAAGGAGCAGATGTCATTAATGATGAAAAGATTCGAGAAGCTAAATGGAATATATGGAAAATACAAGAAGTTCTACAAGAATTACCGTAATAAAGGTGACAATGAAGGATCTACATCAAAATCATCAAGAAGAGATGATAGTGACACTACTCCAGAAAAGAAGAAGTATGAATCCAAGGAAACATACAACCGATATAGGGACTCATCTGGATCCAGAAGAGATGAATCTATACCAAGAAGGACCTCTAGCCAAAATGATGGGACATGCTATAATTTCGAGAAACCAAGTCATTACATCTATGAATGTCTATAATTAAGCACGAAGGACAAATAAGAAGAAAAGCCAGAAGAGATAAAATATATGCCAATAGAAGAGCCATGGTGGTAGATGAAGATTCAGATGTAGATTCAGACGAGCTGCCATCTTCATCATCCTCATCTGGATTTCTTTCGGACAATGAAGTGACCATTGATGATGTAGCATACATGGCTAAGAGGAAGTAGAGGTAACATCATCTAGTACCTATATGTCCATTGTATCACACACAGATGAGAGTGTCAGATCTAGTAGTGAAGTAGAGAGCAAACTTCAGCTTACTTGTGAGCAATTGAAGGATGACCTCGAACTTGCTACACGTGCTTTTGAAGAAATTAAAGAAGAGAATAAAACTTTAAAAAGAGAAATTAAAAGGTTAACCGAGCTCAAGTCTAAAGCTGATCCATATATTGTAGTCATGAATGAACACTTGACTGAAGAGCTTAAACAACTTAAGGAAAAATATGCATTCATCGACAACTTGTATCAAGGAATGCTAAAGACTCAAACATTGGAAACCATTGAATTTCACAAGGTAGAAGCTAAGTATGATGAACTCTTCCAAAAGCACAATATCTTAGAAAATGAGAAGAATAGTTTAGATTTAAAGATAGCTGACATGAACAAAGCTGCTATAGTTGTTTCAACATTGTCTGAATACTACATGCTGACAAGATAGGTCTTGGTTTAGAAGAACCTAATCCATCACATTCTTCTCTAGCTAAAAATGAAGAATGTGCAAGTACAAGTAAACTTGTGAATGAGAAATGTAAGGGTCCATACAAACCTGAGCCTTTTGTAAAAGTAAAGGTATTTGTACCAGTACAGCTTAAAATTAACTTGCTTATTGCCAGAAATGGTGGTAGACCAGTTAATGCTAAGCTTGTACAGCCAAGGCAAAACCAGTCGAGTTCTACTCAGCTGTATAAGCCCAGGCAAATACATAAGTTACAAGCAGTCGAGACCAACATATTTGAAAAAGTCTCAGCTGTATCACCCAAGGACCCAAACATATTTGAAAAAGTCTCAGCTGTATAAGCCCAGTCAGATACAGAAGTTACATATGTACATTGTTGTTCTAAAGGTTGCTCTCTACAACAATGTACATATGGGTTCCCAAGGGTACAACTAACACCCAAGGACCAAAGACAAATGGGTACCTAAGCAATAATCTGCTTGTAGGGTCGAGTAGATCTGTACAGACGAGAGGGTTCACTAGGTGAGACATGGTACATCGATAGTTGATGATCCAAACACATGACTTGAACAAAAGAACTCCTTGTAAACTATAGAGAACAAGAAGGTCCACGGGTTGTATTTGGTGATGATGCACTTCATAGAACAAAAAGGTTTTGGAACTCTAAGAAATGGTGATGTTGAAATTCAAGACGTGTCTTATGTCAAAGGTTTGAAGTATAATTTACTTTCTGTATCTCAATTTTGTGATAGAGGACATGGTGTTGAGTTTTCTAGCAAGCACTGCTTAATAATTGAAAATAGAACTCACACCATATTACTCAAAGGAAAAAGAGAAGGAAGTATGCACCTTGTTAACTGGAACAACTGTCCTAGAGATGCTTGCTTGACTGTTAAAAGTTCTAAATAGCTCAACTGGTTGTGGCATAAAAGACTTAACATTCTAAACTTTAAAACTATGAACAAGATAGCAAGATCATCCCTAGTAGATGGGCTGCCTAATGAAGTGTTTTGCAAAGAATAAGTTTATGATGCCTGTCAAAAGGGTAAACAAACTAAAGAGTCTTTTAAATCTAAACCCACTATATCAACTAGCAGAACACTAGAACTTCTTCATATAGATCTATTTAGACATATAACTCCACTTACTTTTAATGGTAGAAAGTACGCTTTAGTTGTAGTAGATGACTATTCCAAATTCACTTGGGTAGTATTTCTATACAGGAAGAGTGATACACAAAAAAGATTACCAGAGCTGCTTAAAAAGATCCAAATTTAAAAAGGAGAGCCAATTGTTAAAATTAGAAGTGATAAATGAGCTGAGTTTATAAATTCTTTTATTATCAACTATTGTACTAACAATGACATTCAGCATGAGACAAGTGCAGCCAGAACACCTCAACAAAATGGGGTAGTTGAGGGAAGGAACACAACACTCAAAGAAGCTGCAAGAACCATGTTAGTTGAATACAACACTCCTAAGAAGTTTTGGGCAGAATCCATCAACACAGCTTGTCATACTCAAAACAGGTGTTCTCTTCATAAGGTACATGAGAAAACACCCTATGAATTATGGAAAGGTAGAAAACCTCAAGTATCATATTTCCATATTTTTTGTTGTAAGTGTTTCATTCACAACAATGACAAAAGTAAATTGAATGCCTTTGATGCTAAATCTGATGTTGGGATATTCTTAGTATACTCATCATCTAGTAAGGCATTTAGGGTATTCAATCGAACAAGTCTTTATAGTGGAGGAAACACCACATGTTGTGTTTGATGAATTTACTCTTGAGCACACAACCGAGTTAGAAAGATTAGACAAAAAGGTGATGGACTTATCAATCAAACCAAAGACTCATACAAATGATTTTGAATATGTCAAATTCCATGTTCCAATTCTTAATGAACTAGAAGATGATCAACCTAGCAGACCCAAAACCAGATCTCAAACCAGAGAAGAAAATATCATTGAAGATGTAGAAAATAGAGGAAATGGTCTTTTTGATACCCAAGATATCATAGCTGATCAAAAAGACAATGTCCATAACACCAATGCAGATGAGGACCAGAATGTAGTTGGCACTCAAAGAAGGACTTGGATGGCAGAGCATCCAACAAATTTGATCATATGAGAATCAAGCACATGTGTTAAAACTAGGAGACAAGTAAATGTGGATCAACCTTCATTGTTTTGTTGGTGTTATTTTCTATCGGCTATAGAGCTAAAGACCATTGAAGAAGCTATTGGAGAAAGTAATTGGATTATAGTTATGCAAGAAGACCTAATTCAATTTACTAGAAATGAAGTATGGGAACTTGTTGAGAGACCCAATCGACATAATGTTGTTGGAACCAAATGGGTCTTCAAGAACAAGAAAGATGGAATCGATGTAGTAGTAAGAAACGAGGTCAGATTGGTTGCAAAAGGTTACTCTCCATCAGAAGGAAATGACTATGATGAAACATTTGCACCAGTAGCAAGACTAGAATCAATTAAGTTGTTTCTAGCTTATGTAGCCGACATGAAGTTCAAAGTGTTTCAAATGGATGTTAAGAGTGCCTTTCTGAATGGAATTCTTGTTGAAGAAGTTTATGTGGAGTAACCACCAGGTTTTGAGAAAGGAGATCAAGTGTACAAACTGAAGAAAGCCTTATATGGATTGAAGCAAGCTCATAAAGCTTGGTATGATATACACTATCTCAGTTTCTTGTTGAAAATGGATTTGCTAAAGGAAAAGTGGATAGAACCTTGTTCAGAATACAAGAAGGAGATGTCCAAGAAGGAGATGACATCTTGATGGTACAAAGCTTTGTTGATGATATCATCTTTGGCTCACCAAACAAGATGATGTATGAAAAATTCTCAACACTTATGCAAAGCAAGTTTGAGATGTATGTGATGGGAGAAATAAATTACTTTCTAAGTTTGCAAGTAAAGCAGAGTCCAGAAGGGATCTTTATCAATCAAGTTAAGTATACCAGAAATATATTGGAGAAATTTGGCATACAAACATGCAAGCCTGTGAGAATTCCAATGTAGACTTCATTCAAAATGGAACCAGATAAGTTAGGGAAATATGTAGATCAATCCAAATACAGAGCACTTATAGGATCACTTCTCTTCCTCACTGCCATCAGACCATATATTACATTTGTTGTTGGAGTATGTGCAAGGTTTCAAGCTAATCCCAAGCAAAGTCATCTTGATGCAGCCAAGAAGATACTCAAATATCTAAAAGGAACTATCAACTTAGGACTATGGTATCCAGACAACCTTAAGTTAAGTGGATATTCAGATTTTGACTATTGAGGATGCAAAATAGATAGAAAATCTACCTCATGATCATGTCAGTTTTTGGGTAGTAAGTTAGTCTCATGGTTTTCAAAGAAGCAGACCTTAGTTGCAACATCTACCACAGAAGCTGAGTACATGGCAGCTGGTAGCTGTTGTAGTCAATTAATTTGGCTTACTCAACAACTTAAAGACTACTCCATCCATGCAAAAGAAGTTCCTATATATTGTGATAACAATAGTACCATTGCAATTACTTAAAATCATGTTCTCCATACAAGGTGTAAGAATGTTAATGTGAGACATCATTTCATAAGAGATCATGTGGAGGAAAATGATATAAGAATGGAGAAAATCCATATTGATATTCAAAGAGTTGATATCTTTACCAAACTTCTACCAGAAGGAAGGTTTAGAGATTTGTGTATAAGTCTTGGCCTACTTGACTTAGGCCCCACTCAAACATAATTTCATATCAGCTGATAGGACCTCATCTGTTACAATCAGATCAGTAAGGATCCTACCCATAAAGAAGGAGTATTTCTGAAACAAATGAGTTGAATTGACCCACTCATCTACAGGTATGAATAAACCCGATGAGGAAGCTGGTAAGGCTGAGGGGAATATGAGATTATACATTTAAGAGGGAATTCTTAATTCCTTAAAAATCCTTAATGGTGACTCATCTAGTAGTTAGGATGTCTTTAAATTCATAAACAGGTTATAAGAAGACCAAGCACAGTTATAGGGGGAACTCAACTGATGCACCAAGAACATACTCATTTGTTCACAAGAACACAACTGATACTGATAAGAATTTCAATTCATAAATATGTTAAGTAAATGATTAAATGAGAGAAGTATTTCCAATTTTGGTGAAGTTTAATGCATTAGGGCCAAAAAAAGATTAATACACTCTTCTAAGAGGTGTATAAATTTATTTCCCCACCCCTCCCCCCCCCCCATTTTCTGGAAAATTAGGGCTGATTAATACACTTCCTTATTTAACCAATAGCATAAACGGATGCCAAATTGAAATCCAAAATTAAATTTTACTTTTGACTGGGGTACATTAGAAGTTCAACCGTTTCACATGCACCCTTCGATCAAAAGTGAAATCAATCCAAGTCACACATTCAATTTCATCTTGGATTAAAACATTTAACTCCCTCATTCATCATCTACGTTTTCCATACTTTCAGAAATTTTAAACACTTGATTTTTGCAGAGAAATCGTTCGATCCCAATCCATCTACTTAAAAATGTCGATCATCCACACCTACGATGCTAAAACCAAGATAAATGGTGCTTTCGACCCAGCCAAGTGGGTTACTGAAGGGAAGATCATTGTCGAAAATGCCATCTATTTCAAAGGAAAGCACTCGGATGCTAACAAGGATATCTTGTTACGATGTGTTAATATAGGTTTAAGAGATTTCTTGGAAGTTGCTCCAAAAAATGTCTACGAAGAGGAGGTTGCAGAGTTCTATACCCAGGCAAATCATCGTGGTGAGTATGTCTAGGCGTTTGTTGGAGGAAAAAGGATTAAGATAACTAGACCATTGTTAGAAGAGATTTTTGGGCTTCGGCGCGGATCAATGAATGTGTCGACCTATAGTCAAGGTCGTGAAAATGAGTATATTGAATTATTTACTGGAGGAAAAATTAAAGCAGCCAAGGTGTCGAAGGTGAAGAAGTCGTCTTTGTTGGAAAAATTCAAGTTGTTAATGGATATAGTGAGTAAGCTGCTTCTGGGAATCACCCATAGTCATTATTCTGTTACATATTTGAAAATTAGAGTTATGGCCGCAATATATGACCAAGTCGATGGGGACTGACAAGGGTTATTTTTGGATAGACTAGCCCTAGATGCCAAAAATGTGAAGTTGGATGTAAAATTCAGGGAGTGGATTTTTACAGCAAGTGTAAGTTTTGGCAACAAGCTCAGTGTGTTGCTGCCTGATCTTCTCCCCACTAGGAAGAACTGGGGGTCCATCGAAAGCTTTTCATTTCTCGAAATGGATGTTGAAGAAAGATGTTAATGAAAGATCAACTAGGCTCAAGGCAGAGGCGAGACTAGCAGCTGAGGCAGCATCAGGCGAGGAAGAGGAGGAAGAAGAGATCGAAGAAGAAGAAGTGGAGGAAGAGGCTCCACACAAAGGGGGAATAAGTGAATTTGATGATGAAGATGCAATCATGGCATCAGATGAGGAAGAATCAGAGGAAGCCGAGGAAACCCCATTAGTTGAGGAAGTAGAAGCAGTTGATGAGAAAAACTTGAAGCAAGGATCAAGCTCATAAAAACTGGACTTATCCCTGCCCAAGCCGATTCAGACTCAACCCCAATTGCCTCTCTAATAAAGAAGGCAAGATATCCTAAATCCATTACTCCATTTCCCATGTCTTCTCCCTCATTTTCAAGGCATACTCGATTTAAAACCAGGTCTAAGACCAAGCCCACATTTAAACCCTCACTCAAACCTAAAGCCAAAATCTCTACACCAATAAGCGCAGCTCCTATATCAATTGTGCCTCAAACCCAAACACCTACCCAAACATCAGTCCATACTCACACGACTGATGAAATTACCTATCTTTCACCCACCCAAGATCCCATAGAAGTCACTACCCAAATAACCCAAACATATACCACATTATCCCCACCCAACTCCCCAATCCAACCAGATCCAGTTCTAACCGAGTCTGTTCAGCCAGAACAAGCTGACACACCTCCACCCACATATGCCATAGTGCAATACCCAATGTGCACAAGAGAGAAGATGATTAGGAAGAAGGTGACTTGAAATCTAACAAACATCTTTGCTGACTCTACCCCATCTACATCTACTCAACTCCCATCTCTACCTCAACTAAAAGTAGATCTCAAGGACGTAATGAAAGAATTCCTTAACTCGTATTTAAATTCAAATTTATGTCTTCAACTATTAAGACAAAATGAGGAGCTATTGAATGATCAAAGAAAATTAATTTCAACGGAGGTTAAGAATATGGATGAAACCTTTAGAGAAGAGATGTTGGATAGAGTTGAAGATTTTATGAAGGAGCATGTTGAGGATGTTGAGAAGAGAGCCAGAAGTTTTGTTGAATTATTTGCTCATGAATCACTCAATATGGAAAGGGTTTATAGAGTAAAAATTGAGACAACTGATGATCAAAGGAGAGAAGCTTATGCTCAGCTAAGCTAGAACCCAACTGCAAGAAACCAAAGATCATAATCTTATGCTGAAAAGGTTAGCTGATCATTACCAAGAGAAGTTTGAGAGTACTTCGAGGAAGTTGGAATTGACAGTTAACAAGATGGAGAAGTTGTTTTATGAGAAGACTTATGAGAAATTCATCCAGAATACAACTGATAAAATGCAGAAGAGGTTGAATTCTGAACTAGCTAAGATCACAACTGCTTTCAACTCTAGGCTTGATGGAGCTGGTAAAAGGAAAGTTATTACTGAAGATTCTGAAGAAGATGTGCCTATTCAGAAGAAGAAAGAATTACTTTGAAGAAGTAGAAGTTAGCAGATACAGAGGATGTAAGGAAAAAATACATTAAGAAGCATGTTAAACAACTTAAAGAGCAGAAGAAGAGTTAAGAAATAGAATATGCTTACATAGATGCTTTAATAGATCCAGATAATGTACCTAAGTGGGAAATTATCAAGAGGAAGTGGCAAGTTGCTCACTTTATAGTCAGGAGATATGGAGATCGGACTACAAAAGAAGTCTTCATATATTTTGAAAGATTTGTGGAAGCTGAAGATAAGATTTTGTGGAATCATGTGATAAGAACGGCTACTGCAGTTGGTTATAACATTTTAGCACCAGAAGAGCCGAGATAGGAAAGAATGCATTCAGGAAAAATCGACTTCAACAGTATCAAGAAGGTTGAAGAGATTATCATTGAAGAAGAAAGGATTACAGATGCATATCACATGCCAGATATTCACAAAAGATTATACATTGCTTATAAGGTTCCAAATGAAGATTAAAGATGACAAGCAGAAGAATTAGTTTATTTTGAATTTTAGTAGTTTGCATTATAATGTTTTATCAAATATACAAGTACTACTTAAACATGAAAAATTTAGGGTTATAGTTTTCTTAACTGCATATATAACTTGTTTAAATGTATAAGTAGTTTTGGCTTCATCAAAAAAGGGGGAATTTGTTGGGATATAAATCCTACTCTACCTAATGACGAAAGATGAATTAAGTTTTAATGGCCAAAACAACTTAAGAGGTTTACAAGTTAATATGAAGTTATCTGGTAGAAAATAAGCTAACATTGTATAACAAACTTATGTTATGTAATCTAGTCAAGTGAACTAAGTTGTATGTAGTTCAACTGGTATCACAAAATAGGAAGTCTAGCTTAGGATCAGAACAAAAGATCAAAAAGCAGCAGACTTGAAGACTAGAAGACCAGATAAGAAGATTCACTAAGCTGGCTGATTAGCAGATGAGATGACATAACAAGACCAGCTGAGTTGAAGTGAAGACTGGAGAAATAGAGTTAAGTGTGAAATAACAGAAAAGCGAAAAGGAAGGAAGTAACCATAAAACGGTTAAGTTCAGGAGTTAAAAGAAGGAAATAACCGTAAATAACTAAATTAAGAATCAAGAAGGAAACGGTTAAAGGAAGTTTTAAAAGTGGTTTGTCTAACTAACTAGTATTCCAACGACTAGTTTGTGAAGCGAATCATCTATAAATACAAGGATATCATCATTGTATTTACTACGAAAACTATACGCAAAGAACTCAAGCAAGCTGACATCAAACATTCGAAGCATTCAAAGTATTCAAGAAGAGTTCAAAGTAAGATCAAGGAGTTATTCAGAGTTTTCGTATATCAAGCCAAAGAGTATTATTTCTTATTATTAGGCTTAGAAGTATTCAAGCAAATTATTGTTTGATTTACCAGGATGGAGGAACATTGTAAAAGTGTTAGTTCTTACTAACTAGTTGATCGAATACATTTGGAGGTGTAGCAAGATCAAAGTCTTAGTTCTTGAGACTCTAAAGTTCAAGATGCCCAAGTTGAAAGGGATTAAATTTCACGTTTGGAGCGTGGGAATGGATGTAGGTCTGGTGGCCGAACCACTATAAATACTGGTGTTTCTAAACTCTTACTTACTTCAATTTACATTGTTTGTTTATCCATATTGCATAAAGTTTTCAAAAACTAGCTGATATAACAATCAGTTGAGTATAAGGAGTTTTTAGAAGATAAGTTGTTAAGAAGGTTTTTCATTGATTAGAACGAGTATAAACAAATTAGGCCACACACACACACATACACACACTTTGATATTCCGCACATTGTAATTTTACTTTGATATATAACTAAGTTGGATTTAGTAGACTAAATCAGCTTCTGAGAAGATCAGGTGATTAATACTAGCTCAGGTATAAAAACAAGCTGACTAGATAAACAAGTGACATATATTTTCAAGAAAAGTTTGAAAGTCTTTTCACCCCCCCGCCCCCCCCTCTAAACTTTCAACCCGTTCACTAAACTCGTTCAGGGACCAATAATCCACATTTTTTAAGTATCTTGCTTTAAACACTCGTGCAATTAATGTCGTAGGGTTTTCAATTATTCACGACACTTGTTTTGTCAAGATCGCTTGGTTAAACTGGCTCATCCTTCTGAAACACATTCTCCCCTCATCTTTAAGCCTACACAATGCATTCCATTTCTGCCAATGGATTTTGTTTCCTCCTTTCTTTTGACCACACAAAAAATTTACAATCAAGGACTCCATTTGTGCACAAATTCGCAATGGCAGTCTAAAGCATGTCATGACATAGGTTGGAATCGCTTACAGCACTGATTTAATTTACACCTCTCTACCCCCTTCCGGAAATTCCTTATTCTTCCAGTTATCTAACTTCTGCTTCAGTCGAACAATGATGTAAGAAAACTGCATCTTTTTTGCCCTCAGAGAAAAAGTTAGAAGTCTTAGATACATTTGATGTCCCTACGTTATTCGTATTCTTAAAACCAATTGGACCTCCCCTCTATTCCTTGTACATGTACCCTAACTGAACATGATCATCGTTTTGTTAAAGTTTACCATCTAGCTCGATGCCTCTTCATACTTTGTAAGAAGCCCCTGCACTTTCTTCGCATTAGACAGTGTTGCTTTAAAAAATATAATACCGTCGTCTGTAAATAGCAAATGTATGATCAATGGAGCTACTCTTGCCACCTTTATTCCTTCAAGGTGACCCGTGTCAACACTTGTATTGAAACTGACCGAGAGGCCCTAAGAGCACAAACAAGAACAGAGATAAAGGATCCCCTTGCCTCAATCCTCGTGTAGGCCGAACACTGCCAATTACCTTGTTTTTAACTCTGAATGTATAATGCATTGTCGTTATACATCTAAGAATCAAAGTGATCATCTTATCAGAAAAACCCATTCTGGCCATTTGTGCCTTCAAGAATCCCCACTCAATCCGATCATAAGCTTTGCTCATGTCAAACATCATGCCAGCATAACCCATCGAGCTCGTATTGTGCCTCAGCCAATGCTACATTCATAGCTAATGAGTGTTATCTGAAATTTGCCTATCCGCAAAAAAAAAAAAAAAAAAAAAAAAAAAAAACTTTGTTTCTCATCAATCACCTTAGGCATAATCTTCTTTAATCGATTTTCAATCACTTTTGCAACAATCATGTATCTAACATTACTCAAACTAATCGATCGATAGTCAATAAGAGCTTCTAGTTTGATAATTTTCGTGATCAAAGTTTGATTCCAGTCTTCCACTTCTTTTTCCCTATTCAGGATATCTAAAACAACTTATGTAACTTTCCCTCTACCACATAAACCATCCGGCCCTGGGGCTTTATTTGGGTGCATCTCGAAAACCGCTTGCTTGACCTCAATAGCCGTGAAATCCAAATCCAAGACAATATTCATGTTGTAAGATACAAGAGGCTCAATAAGTTTGGTGATTTCATTAATTTGTTCCACCGACGAATTATTTGATGTGAATAACTTTCCATAGAAAGAATTCAGAAGTTGGGTAATCTTTGTCTCCTTAGAGCGAAGTACGTTGTATTTCTATCACCACAGTTGATCCAATTTACTCTAGCCCTTTGTTGCCATATGTCCTCTTGTTGGGAGAAAAGTTTCTCCAACCCATACTCCAACCTCTTAATCTCATTTCCATCATTATTCTGTCCCTCATGTTCCTTCTTATCAAGAATCAATTTTGACATTGCCTTTATTCTTTCATCAATATTCCCCACTGTTTTCCTAACCTATTTTGTAAGTTGCTCACTGCAAAGCTACAGTCGATCGGGCAATTATGCTCTCAGGATATCAGAAGCCCATAATCGACCAAATTCCCCACGAAAAGAATCCTCATGCAACCATGCATTCTCAAAACTAAATAAGATTGAACCAGTCTTTATCCATTGGACTTGCTTGCGGTATATTATAAGGCTCACTACTCTATGATTTGACCCAAAGAAATGATGATTGTGAGTTGAGAAAGAATCCCATAGTGACCTCCAATTTGATGTATCAATAAACCGGTCAAGTCTTTTCTTTGATATTATGAGTTTCTCTTCTCTTATTCGCCAAGTGTGTTTCGGTCCACTATGACCCAATTTAAACAATTCCAAGTCAATTAATGCTTGTCTAAAAAGTTCCATGTTCTGCTTAATTCTTCCATTGATCATTCCCCCTCAATTTCTCATCATAGTGAAGTATATTATTGAAGTCACCCCCAACCAACCAACCAACCAAGGGAGTGATGGATCATATGTTCTCCTAATCTTTCGAAGAAGATCAAGAGAATGGTGCCAAATATTAGCATTCGAATTCCCATAAAACCCCATAAACTGCCAAGAAGCATTATTCCATTGAATGTTCACGTCAATATGTCCAACAGAAAAAGATTTCAAATTCACAACCACATCATCTTTAGTAAAAAGTAATAAACCCCCACTAGTTTCCATTGGCATCAACCGCAAAACAATACTCAAAATTCAATATAGACTTCCAAAGATGAGTTACCCTATAAGATAGTTTAGATTCCATCACAAACATCACAAACAAGTTATTTAGGGCGATAACTTGCCTTAGTTTATGGAATGCATTCGGATCCTTCAAGCCTCTTGCATTCCATGATACAATTTTCATGTGGATTGGCGGAATTGAGAATCACTTGTCACCCGCATTTGCAATGCTCTCGTTGTCTCCACGTCTTGTATTCAAATCGAATCCACAGTACTCCACCACAGAACTCCACACCCTGTTTTCCAAAACCTAAGTAAACCCACCTCGATTTTTAACAACACTATGAAGCTTAAGTAAATCAATTATCTGCATATCGTTAATAATTGGAGGTAGTGGCCTAAAACAAGAAACATCGTAAACTTCCGTAAAAAAAGCCATAAGAACTTCATTGAATGAGCGATTAACATTCTCTTCGCCACTTTCAAAATTGATACAAGACTTTGTTTTGTCACTTTTCTGTGAAGTGTTCGAACGTTCTTTTAAACAAGACCTCTTCGACAATTCTATAATTGAATTTTCAGGGTAGGCCAAGTGGGGCAAATGGAAATTAGGGATGCCTCTTCCATTCTTGAATCTTGACCCTCTTTCTTTGCTTAGTTTGTACTTTTGCCTCACAAAAACTTCACCTTTTTTGAAGAATTAGGTAAATAAAAAATTTCGAAGAGGGTGGGGGGGGGGGGGGGGAATCAACCTCTCTGACACCGTTTTCTACCTTATCCCCTGTCACCTGCCACTAGCAATGGTGAATTATTTGCTGGCGTTGTTTTCCCTAATCTCCGTACGTGAAGATGGGCAGGGTCACAAAGAAAAATTCCCTATGGTACGATTAAGACAAGGAGCGCACTCTGGCGCGGACTGACGCACAATGGCACAGGTGAATGCACGACGATGAGGATACAGATAGGGAAGCGCTCACGGTGGCACTGGATACACTCGCGGTGGGGATAAAAACTTATAGAGCTATCATACTGAAGTCGCCCCGCCGCATCGTTGGTCTCAATATCGGTATAGATAGAAAGCTCTCGAAGAGAGGAGCAAAACCCCTCACTTGTATCACTGATCGGCCTCCGATTTGGGTGTGAATTTTACAGACGAAGTTGAGTGTTGTGTGTGTAATGTCTTAGGGGAGGAGAGAGAATGTAAAAAAATAAGAAAAAAGTAATTTGTACTCCAATGCGAGAATCGCACCTACGCTTGGTGAGATTCACACCTTCAAAAGGTGTAAATCACCCGCACTATCTCACCCATGACCCGCTTCCTTGTTTTAGCATTTTAATTGGAGAAGAGGTGATATGATATATAAACATGGTTAGAAAAATTTAAAAACAATGTTATACACTTATATTTAAGAATAGAGTTGCTTCGGAACTACCGGTCCGGCGGTCTTGGAAAGCATGAACCGAATCGGCTAAAGAGGAGAGGGGCGATTTCGGTTTTGGACGGTTTCAACCGTTAGATTCAGAACTGTTAGATCTGGTTCTAGTCGTTAGATTCAGAACCGTCAACCAATATATTTTAAAAAAATATTTACAGATTTAACCAAAAAAAATAAATAAGAAAAGTGTGTGATTCTCAAGCCCAGATTTGAAAAAATAAAATCAAGGCCCAAAAAGAAACCCTACCTGCTAATGCCTAAAAAAAACCTGAAAAAGATACGCCTCCTCCTCACTTCTTTCTAAAAACGCCGACGGCGGAGATCGGGAACCTCCAGTTTGTCGTCCCCTTCGTGTCTACTGTCCGGCGCTCGTACGCCACGTCCCATACCGCCTCCAGCCGCAGGGTGCACAGGCCACGAGCCATACCTCCTCGCCGTCCTCTGCCACCTCAAACTCAAAGGCTCAAATCCTAGAGGAAGAAGAAGGCTCTAAGCCGCCGCCTCTGCTGGAAACTATAATAAATAAGAAAGACAGCGAAGAAGATGAGTAGTGAGTACGCAAGAAGTGAAGAAGGTGAGTAATTTTTTAGGTCCCATCCTTTAAAATTGGGCTTGAAAGAAGAGTTAATTGGGTATTTGGATATATATTGGTGTATAAAAAAATATATTAAATTACGGAACCGCCGGTTCGAACCGTGAAACTGGCGGTCCTGAAACCTGGGAAGGAAGAACCGAACCGTGAAATTCACGGTTCCGGTCCATGCATATGGCCGGTTCCGGTTCCGAATCGTGAACCGGCGGTCCCGAACCGGATGAGCAACTCCATTTAAGAAGAGGTCTTTTGTGTAAAAATATATAGTGTAAAACAAGATATAAATTAGACCAAATTCTTAACAAAACTCGCAAGTCAAACAAACTTGCAAGTTAAATATTTTTCGTGGATCAGACACCGAAACAAATATAAAGGAAAACAAATATATTATATTATTATAATTGTTGTGGTCTACTAGTTGAGTTAATTGATTTTTTGTTTGAAATATAGGGTTCAAATTTCCTTTTGAACACTTTTTTTATTTTTTATTTTAAATTTTGCTTTGCCAATAGGTAAAAAATCTCTATTTTTATTTTTTCAAATATTTACTTTGTAGGAAAAAACTTCACCCCGTTCTTTTTTAAAACTCTTTTTTTTTTTTTTTTGCTTCGACAATAGGCAAAAAACCTCTATTTTTACTTTGCCAATAGGCAAACAAATAGCTTTCCATGTAGTTATAATGACTTTCCTAGAGGCCTAATTTTTCCACAACCTTTTAAAAGGTTTCATCTTGATGACTTCCAATTCTCCAGTACTGAATTCCTTCACTCATAATTCATTCCAAAATTGTGTTTTCTCTTCATTATCAACTAATTTAACAAATTCCTACCTCATGCATGCCCATCTGAACCTCTATAAATCTCGCACAGATCCTTACCAACCTGACCTCCTTCGTCAAGAGCCTCTTCTAATTCCCCACACCCTCCTTCTCCCATACTCTCGTATTTTGATTTAATCACCTTCACCCACAACCTCCCTTTCTTTTAGAGAAGCCTCCATACTCATTTCCCCACCAAAGATAAATTAAAATGCCCCAGATCTCTAATTCCCAACTCCTTCCTCCCTTTCTTTGCAAACATCATTCTAGTCAAAATAATGCTCGTTCTTCTCGTTCCTACATCAAGAAAGATTTTTTTAAATTTTCTTAATCTCATTAATGGTTCCTTTGGCAATAAGAAGAGTGACAAGCAATAAATCAGCATTGCGGACAAGACAGACGGAATAAGAGTTGTCTTCCACCCATGAAAATCTTCTTAGAATCTCACCTAGCCAAACTTTGTTTGATCTCTTGTATGATGCCTCCCTATGACCAGTGCAATTTATGTTTAATCCCCACATTCATTCACAAATAAGAAAATGTCACCGACTCCACCTCACAACCTAAATTTGTCTGCCATGGACCTACTGTCTTCATTCGGATATGTAGCTTGGAAATGCAGCATTTGCTGAAATACACCTTGAGTCTGGATAACAACTCGAAGTTCCTCAATAATGCCTTAATGACCTTCACATTTTCTGAACCCCGACATATAGAAACAATGTAATTTACATATTGTAAATGTGATACCTTGATCTTATCCTTGCCAATTTCTGCAACTTTAAAAATCCAGCCTCCACTGTTTTATTCGTTAACAAACTCAACCCCTCTACCACCACGAGAAAGAGAAAAAATAAAAGGGGGTCGCCTTGCCTCAATCCCTCTTTAAGTCTAAATTCGCCCGATGAACTACCATGACCAACACTGATGCCTACGTTTGTCTTCATTATTTAATTGTGCCTTCATCAACATTGGCTCCACTGTAGATAATTAATACCTTTAAAATGGTTGTATACAAGTAATGGAGTTAAATATATGTTAAACACATTGAAAAATAATATTATCTTTTTAAAGATATTAATTCCTTCCACACATGTGTAAATGATTCTCACAAAGAATTAACCTTTCGGGATATAAAATATATTCCATGAAAATTTAATACTTACACTATACCGAATTTTAGAAGTAGAAACTACAAGTTGTTTAATAAAACTCAAAATGTCCCTTAAAAAATCGAAAATATAATAAATTACATTATAAATAAACACTCTCAGTACTCGTGTAGAGGAACTCTACTTTTCGGTTGAGAAGCTTAATTTTGAGTTATCTCAATTCTCAATTCCCCACATTGTTGAGTATTTGTAGATACTAAAGGATGACACCAAATGATTGCAACTTCACCCAAGAGTCATGTTGCCAAAGTTTGCAATGCTCACTCACCAAAAGGATGCGACTTCAGTGAGAATCACGTTGAACTGAATGATTGCAACTTCCACCGAAAAAATGTCTTTCCACAAAGAACTCTATTTATTATACTAGTGCAAAACCCGCGTATATAATTTACTAAGATTCAATATAATGTTTTTTAAAACATTATATATTTATATGTACATGTATGAAATTTTATTTATCTTAGTGAAGAAGAAAATGAGAGAGGGATTAAAAGAGTAAAAACAAAATAATTTTTAAAAAATGCATAATTGTTATAAAATTAGAAAATAGGGATGAGAGAAAGTTGTTTTTACCGTGTTGGATAGGGAGATTTAGAATTAGATGTAAAATTGATTATGTAAATATATATATACACACACTTTAACTACCATTATCCTAAGGATGGCAATAGGGCAGAGTATGGTGGATATTTCAATATCTAAACCAGCCTTGCCCATATACACATCCGCCTTTTTCTGTCTCATGCTCTACTATACGTGACAACATTTTGAGCCCCATTGCCCCAAGTCTCATTATATATATATATATAACCAACCATCCGATTTTTTATCGGATTAGTGCGTTGTCACGCCAAGTTATCATCAACAATTATAATTTAAAATGAACAATAAATTTTTATCCATTTAAATATAGTATAAAGATAGATATACCTCTATTCCATTTAAATATAATTTTCTAATTTCTTATCTTCCCCTCCCCTTTCGTTATTTTTTCTTGGGAAAATCACTTCTCTTCCGCAAACACAAACATGGGGAGAGTAGAAAAATATTTTTCATATTCTTTCATTACATTCTCAATTCTTCATCATTTTATTATTTTTTTAACAGTAAAAGAGACCTTCATCCAAATAAAAAACTGAGGTATATAAAGACCAATCATGCCCCCGAAGGTGATATTTATTTTGAGTTTTGGGTGATTTTGAAAATCGATTTTTTAAATTATGTGGTTTTGAAACCTTGATAAATAGTAATATGTGTGTTTATTTTTGAGTTTTTGAATAGTTTAAGATTTAAATTTATGTCAAATCAATGTGTAAGATTGAATGAAATTGTATTAGTATTATATTATCACAAAAACTTATATGCAATATTGCATACATGCATTTCAGTCATTCACACACGTATTCTTTATAAATACACCCACAAGCTTAATTCACACACATTTTTTATAAATACATCCACAAGCTTAATTCACACACACATTTTTTTATAAATACACCCACTGGCAGCTCAATTCACACCCATATTTTTTATAAATACACCCACTGACAGAAATTGAACATGGTCGTCTTCTCCGAGCAGTTTTCGATCACCTCAGGCCGCGGTCGGACGCTGCAATTTACGATAACCTTAATCCTTAAATATTTTATATTTCTTTAAATATTCTTTAAAACTAATCATTATGGGTCAATGTTATTTTGTATTACGTGCAATAATATATCTTACTACATGCAATAATATATGTTACTATATATTAGAATGTGGGTTACTTAATCAATAAAAAAATATAAAAGAATCAATATTACTATATAAAATTGGGTTATTACTACATGTAATAATTTGTTCTACTACATAAAAAACTATATGTTACTACATACTACAGTTTGAATTACTACATTGAATAGACGTTTATTACTATATGTAACTTTATCAAATGATCTAATATTTTTCGCACCATCCTACAATAAAACATTTTGTATTACAACATGATTATTGTGTTTACTACATTCGTTAATATATGTTACTACATATTATAATGTGAGTTACTACATCAATAAAAACACTAGAAAAAATGTGTTACTAAATAAAAGAATTTGTATTATTATATAAATAGTTTGTGTTATTACTACATAAAATAATGTGTATTACTACAAATTTGAATTACTACATTTAATATCCCGCGTTCGACAATAAAATAAAAGATAAAAAAATCATAGAAATGAGTAAAATAAACAGATTAAAAATTTCGTATTAAGCTGTCACTGGGTGTATTTATAAAAAATGTGTGTGTGAATTCACTACAAAAAAAATGCGTTTTAGAGACGGATTTACCGACGGAATTTCCGTCGGCCGCCGAGCTTACCGACGGAAAGTGATCCGTCTCCTTTGTTGGCGTCGGCATTTTTTGCCGACGGATTTTTGAGTTCCGTCGGTAATACCGACGGAAATACTGACGGAAAATTTCAGTCATGTTTTCCGACGGAATGTCCGTCGGTAATCCGGACAACCTGTATAACAAACCGGGTCAAACATTCCGTCGGTAATTCCGTCGGAAATAATTAATTAAAATAATTATAAAAGAAATTAAAATAATTATAAAAGAAATAATTAGAATAATTCCGTCGGCAATGCCGTCGGATAATCGGTCACCATTTCCGTCGGCACTGCCGTCGGATTTCCCGTCAGAACTTCCGTCGGTATTACCAACGGAATCCCGACTGAATTAATTTTGAATAAATTAATTTCGCAAATTCATATAGTGACGGAATATCCGTCGGCTTTTACCGACGGAACATCCGTCACTAAAACAAAATAATAATAAAAAAAATATGGGTTGGACCGGGGAGGCCCCGACAATGAAATTTAATTCATAAAAAAAACAGCAATGAAATTTTAAAAGGAAGGGATGCCCTGAATTTTAAATAAATTTCCTGAACTAAACAAAACAGCAATGAACAGGTTTATGGATTTAATCACGTTCAAAAAGAAAATCAAATGGGAAATTTAATGGGGCAACACAGCAGCTCAAACACCAAAATGCTTTGTCTCCAATGCAAACAAATTCTGGGAAAAAAAGAAATAAACACTACTAGCTAGTGCAATTGAGTTGAATTTAATGAAACAAAAACCAGTAATAGCAACTTCATCAAATGCTAAATCTACGAAAAAGTGATATTGTAAATTTATCGAAAGTGAAATAACACGAAATATCCATCAAAAGTAAGACATATAACATAGTTTCCCTCACTCAATCTTCAACAAATTAACCAACCTACTAATCAATAGTTTGCATAAAGGCATGGAACGGGCGTTGTACTTGGATCGGAGGTCACCGGAGAGAGGATCGACGGCGCCGTGAAGTGCGCCTTTCGGCTCTTTCGTCGGCCATGGCGAACGGCACCATCTTCATCAAGGGGATCGCGACGGTGGCTTCATCTTCTTCCAGTCTCCGGCGAAGGGCGGCGACTTCGTCTCCTTCAAGGAAACAACCAAAAAATTAAAAAGAATGAATCAAGAAAAAGAAAGAGAAAAAATGGAAAAACAAATCTGAGCCGGAGGTTCCGGCCATCCTCTCACCTCCACAAATCTGAGCCGAAGGTTCGCCGCCAACGTTCAAGGCGATGGGGGCAGGCTACTTCGAAGCTCCGTCTCGGCGGCCATGGTGGTAATGAGGAATGGGAAGATGATGAAGGAACGGAAGGAAGAAGTGAAAGAAACCCTAGGTTGAGGTTTTATATAAGCCCCAATATTCCGTCGGCATATATAAATACCGACGGATATTCCGTCTGTATTTATCAAATTACAAATTGTGAATTCCGACGGCATATTGCCCGCCCCATTTACCGACGGAATTTCCGTCGGCATTATTATTATTTTTTTTTTGTTAATTCAATTTTTTCTAGTAGACCTACTAAATTACCAAAATATTTTTAAAAAAAATCACGAAATTCATTTCTTCCACATATATTAATAAATATATTGGTTGTGGCTTATATTTATACTAAATTTAATTTTTATAATTTGTACCTAAATGATAAATAATTAATTAACTTTTATAAAATAAAAATAAATACATTACATTAATTGAATTAATTTTCATCTTCATCGTCTTCATCCTCCTCTTCATCCTTATCCTCCTCCTCCTCATCATCTTCCTCATCCTCCTCCTCATCATCCTCCTCCTCATCCTCATCTTCTTCATTCTCCTCTTCATCCTCATCCTCATCTTCATTCTCCTCTTCATCCTCTTCTTCATCCCCCTCCTCTTCACCTTCAATTTCGATTAATTGGGGATTTGCAGCCGTCAAGGGTACAGAAAGATTGAAATCTCCCGTAAAGACTTCAGTTGGAGTCTCTATTTGTTCTGTTTGAAATGGAGATTCATCTTCAGTATTTTTGTCCTTTTTAGGGACTTCTACCATTGACCTTGCCTTTACTTTGCAAACAGCGTGCCATTCATAACCACGTGGAGCTCCCAGATATGTGCAGTAGTATACTTGAGATACTTGATGGGCAAATATAAATGGATCATCCCCAACATACGTCCTTTTCGAACTAACATCAACGAGCTTGTACTCCGGGTGAATTCTTGTTCCTAGATGGCCTGAATCAAACCAATGACACTTGAACAACACTACAGTCTTTGTTGGATATCCTGGATATTCTACTTCGACGACTTCCCGTAACACCCCAAAGTAATCACTTGCATCTGCATTGTAATTCGCACTGCTAACGCAGACGCCACTGTTGGTAGTTGCCTTTGTCGATGCATACCCAGACGTATGAAATCTGTAGCCCTTCACAATATAACCGTTGTAAGTCTTTACACGACGTAGTGGTCCCTTGCTGAGATCTCGTAAGAATCGACTGTCAAGAGCGTTATCCCGTCCCTATACGACTCAATTTAAAATTAATTAAAATAAATATTAATTTATTTACGTAAAACATAATTAAATGGTAATCACATAACGTTCGAACCATCGGGAAAATTCACGTTGAATACGAGCATCTATATATGCATCTGAGATGTTTGGTTCTGCTCATCGTAGTTCTTGAGTGTACATCCTAATTCACAACATTCAAAAACTTGGTTAATATTAAATGACATAAATGAAGTGGTATTTAAATAGACGATTTATATATGAAATACTTACTCAATGTATGGCTGAACTTCATCACAATTCAATAACACATACGTTTGTGCTATTTCCGCCTCCGAGTTCGTCTCCCAATATCGTTCAATGGGTTTTCCTATTGGCCGTCCCTTAGACTTGAATATGGAGAGCATTCCATCGACCTATTCACTGATATCGTCAGCGGATGTACCACCGAAGTTACGTGGAGCACTTCTTAACTTTGTGTTGACGTGATCTTCAAAGTAATAAGAACAAAACATGCCAACCTCTTCATTCAAATATGCATTCACAATCGATGCTTCAACGTTTGCCTTTTGTTTAGCATTGCGTTTCAAGTTGTGGAGATACCTGATATATACACACACACACACACACACACATATATATATATATATATAAAAAACTTATAAGAATGCATGTGTAATTGTAATGAAATAAAATAAGTAAGATTTTACCTTTCAAATGGGTACATCCACCTGTATTGCACCGGACCACAAATTCTCGCTTCATACGCTAAGTGAACGGGTAAGTGTTCCATCGAGTTAAAGAAGCTAGGTGGAAAAATTTGTTCCAACTTACACAAAATCACTGGAATGTCTTCATCTAAACGAATCATATCATCGATCTTGATCGTTGTAGCCGTTAAATCTCTAAAAAAGAGACTTAATTCAGTGATAGCCCTCCACACATTGTGAGGAAGAAGTTCTCGGAACGCAATCGGTATCAAGCGTTGCATAAATACATGACAATCATGACTCTTCATCCTTGTAACCTTACCCGTTGTTGTGTCTACACATCGACTCAAGTTCGACACGTAGCCGTCCGGAAAGTTCAACTCCTTTATCCACCTACACAATCTTTGTTTTTGTGGCTTATCCAGTGTGTAGCTAGCCTTTGGAAATTTACCTGTACACTCATCCTTTTTCAACTCTGGACGGCGACAATCGACTCAAGTTCGACACGTAGCCGTCCGGAAAGTTCAACTCCTTTATCCACCTACACAATCTTTGTTTTTGTGGCTTATCCAGTGTGTAGCTAGCCTTTGGAAATTTACCTGTACACTCATCCTTTTTCAACTCTGGACGGCGACAAAGAGTGTCCAAATCCTCCCGAGACTTTGGAGTGTCTTTCGTCTTGCCTTCCGTGTTCATGATTGTGTGGAACACATTGTCAAACACATTCTTTTCAATGTGCATCACATCCAAATTGTGTCGTATCAATAGTGAACTCCAGTATGGTAAGTCCCAAAAAATACTCCTTTTGTTCCAACCACCCTCAATTCCTCTGTTGTGTTCCGCTGCATTTTTCTCAGTACTTTTTTTCAACCCCGTCCACTCAATCTCATATAACAACCTACGTCCTGTACGGAGAGTAAATTATAAGTGATACTAAAAGCAATAGATAAATATACGTTTAATACTCATTAAATAAATGTATAAAATACCATCTCGAAGTGGAGGTCGATTGTTTGTGACTGCTCTGTTCTTTACGAAGTTCTTCTTATTTCTTCGAAACGGGTGACCTTGAGGTAAGAACCTACGGTGATTATCGAACCATGAAACTTTTCTACTCACCGGGAGACTGAAAGCTTCAGAATTCTCCATACAATACAGACATGCTTTCTTTCCGGCCGTACTCCACCCGGACAACATACCATATGCAGGAAAGTCGCTAATGGTCCATAAAAGAGCAGCACGCATCGTGAAGTTCTGCTTTCTAAAAACATCGTACGTTTGGACTCCATTCTCCCATAAGAAGATCAAGTCTTTTATAAGAGGTTGGAGATAAACATCCAGTTTGTCCTTTGGATTCGTTGGTCCAGGCACCAATACAGTCAGAAACATTGTTTGAGGTTTCATGCACATCCACGGAGGAAGATTATACGGAGTCAGTATCAACGGCCACAAAGAATACTGCTTCCCATGCATCCCAAACGGTGCAAAACCATCAGTACACAAACCTAATCTCACATTCCTCGGTTCACAAGCAAAATCTGGAAACACGTTGTCAAGATGTTTCCAGGCCTCTGAGTCTGCCGGATGTCGCATCTCCCTCGACTCAGCCGAAGAGGAATCTGTAGCATGCCACGTCATGTGTTGTGCAGTGGCACTTGATTGATATAATCTCATCAAACGAGGAATGATATAAAGGTAGTACATCTTCTTATATGGCACTTTCTTCTTTGTCTTCTTCGATTGACCACCAAGTCCCTTTCGACGTGCCTCTTTGTACCGGGGATGGCCACACAATCTACACATCTTCAGACTGCTATCTTCGTCACCCCAATATAACATGCAACCCTTCACACAACAATCAATCTTCTCAACCGGCAAACCAACATTCTTCAACATTTGTTTGCTTTGATGAAACGTCGTAGGCACCTTATTATTTTGAGGACAAATTTCACTGCATAACTGTGTCACTTGCTCATATGCCCTGTTAGAAAGCTTGTTCTCGGTCTTAATGTTCATGAGTCGTGCATTAAATGACAACTGTGAGTGAGATTCACAACCCGGATATAAATCTTCTTCGACTAATTTGAGCATCTCATAAAACCGAAATGCCTCATTCGTCGGCTCCTCTTCCATGTTTGAAAAACCAGCTTCCCTGATCATTGTTTGATACATATTCGGTTCTTCATCCCCAAACTGTTGTTCTTCGTCCCCAAACTGTTGTTCTTCGTCCCCAAACCGTTGTTCTTCATCCCCAAACCGTTGTTCTACCTCGTTACTAGTGCCAACATGATCGAAATTTGCTTCTTGTTGATAGATTCCAACAGTGTAATAGTAAAACACTTCATCAAATCTATAAGGCCAACGTGTTTCGCCATGACTAGTCCAATTATAATAATTATCAACGAAACCATTCTTCACAATATGTAGTAGGACCTCATCAATCTCTTTATATTGCTTATTCTGACATTTCTTAGCATTACACGGACACCTAATGCAATTTCCACTCATGTAATGTGGCTGGCTTTTTGCAAATTCAACAAATAACACGAGTTCATTATAAAATTCCACATTCACATTTCCTCTAATCATTATAGGAGTACAGTACATCCAACGACGGTCAGGCAAATCCATCTGCTAAACATTTAAGTGGAGCAACACATTACTAAACTAAACTTATAATAAATTCAAACAAAACTTATGATATATATAAAACATGTAATTACATTATATTGAATTTTATGTATAGAGTAAATTAAAAATGGTAGAAAATGTACCGTAATCGTAATTTGATGTTTCTGAATACCCGAGCATGAGCATAAAAAATTTCGCAGTATAAAGTTTTGGTGTAAATTTGCAATACGAAAGTGAAGTGGGAAAAAATTAGACAGTAGAAAGTTTTGGGGTAACATTTCCCGACGGAAATGCCGACGGACTTATCTTTCCGTCGGCATTTATCAAATGGTGAATTCCGACGGAAAGTTAATTCCGTCGGCATTTCACCCGCCCAATATTTCGTCGGCATAAATAAATACCGACGGATTATCCGTCGGTATTTATCAAATTGTGAATTCCGACGGAAAATATATTCCGTCGGCATTTGGCGGGTTTTTTTTTTTTTTTAATTAATTCAATTTTTTGTATATATAGCACACACAAAGCAACACAAAGCTCACACCATATTCGATTTTTTCTAGTTTGCAAAGAAATATCATGTCTTCTTCATCTTCTATTCGATTTCAGCAAGGTCTTGTTTGTTATTGTGGAAAGGCATGTCGTACATATGCTTCTAAACAACCTAGAAGTAAAGGGAGGATATTTCATAATTGTCCTGACTCCCTAAGTGATGGTTGTGGTGGTGGATGTGGTTTCTTTGTATGGGCTGATACTCTAGAAAACTGTGGTGTTGACAAGAATCAAGGATCTAATCAAAGTGACCAAGAAACTGAAGACATGAAGAAAATGACTCAAGAGATGAAGAAATTGGTTATAGAGATCAAGAATTTGGCTGAAGAAATTAAGGATTTAATCAAAGTGAACAAAATCATTTTGATTGTGCTAGTTGTCATGGTTGCATCTACCACCTTCAAGTGGTTTGGTTAAATATATGTATAATGCACTCTATATGAGGCTATTTTGTACTAGAATGCACTGTTATTTGTACTCAATGAAACAAATGAATGCACCTTATTTTCATCTATACACCAAATGCATTATTCCTCCAATAAACTACACAAATAAACTGCAATATATAGTTCAACATAAAGATAAATATATAGATCAACATAAAGATAAATAAGTTCAACAGAAAAGTAAATAAGTTCAACAGAAAAATAAATTAGTTCAACACAAAATTAAATTGTTCAATCACGATAGTTAAAAAACTGATCAACCACATCGTCAGTACTCAAGTTGACGTCGTCATCGTCGGCCTGACCTGCAGCTTGATCTGGAGCTTGATCTGGAGCTGGAGCTAGCAGGGCTTGCCCCATCGTCTGTTGATAGATGGCCTCGATCTGCTCAGCAGACATCCCCAACGTCCGACCCGCGTTGGCACTCCAGAGGCGGGAGTAGTTCTCGAACGTTGCCATGACGTTCGGATCCGGGACGGCAGTGGAGGATACGGACGCTTGCGATGAACTCCGGGCCGACCGACCACTTGGTGTCCTCACGGCGTTGCTCATCCCACCAAGGCCAATGACCCTTCCCTTGGAGGTCGGGGTAACGTCAAGGTAAACCTGGTCCACGTCAACAGCCGGAGGGGGACCGCTGCTTCCGGATTCAGCAGTAGTCGCCGCGGCTTGCGTCTCGGCCTCTTCAATCCTCTGTCGGACGCTCAACTACATAATTAAAAAATTAAAATTAATTTAATTATCTATATATATAATTTAATTAATACATAAATTTAATTAAACTTACGTGGAGGTCAGTAGTGCGCCCGTAGGTGGACATCAGTGTATCGGCATTAAACGGATGAATAAGACTCATCCGATCCAAGTGGGTGTGTGAACGTCCAGTCTTCCGCTCCTATTACGTATCAAATAAACATATACAAATTAATTTAGATAACTAATATAAAATAATTAACTATAATTATTTAATTTTTAAAATTAATGAAAACTTACGATAGCAAGTGATTGCTCGAGGACAAACCGAGCTCCCCCCCGATGCACTGCCATCCCGCCTACAACGTCGGTTCTACGGTTGGCCCGAGCTTTCTCACACTTCTCTTGGTAAGCCGGGTCCATCCACTTCTCAACCAACGACTCCCACAGGTCAACACCATCCTCCTCCTCCAGAACACGATTCGCGTCACTATCACGCCAGGCCATTCTCCAGTCGTACATCATGTTCGTGTACCGAGTAGAACAAACACCGTACCACTTCTCGTAAATAGCGTCGTCCGAGTAGATCGCCGTATCCCAACGGGCCTTTTTCTATACAAATATTCAACATATTTATCAAATAATATGTATAATTAGTTATTTAATAAACTTTAATTATTGTAATTGTATACCTGGAACTCTTCGAAGTATTCATCTTTTTTAGTTTGCGGCACCGTCAACCAAGTGATATCACCCTTAGAAATCTTGCACTTCTTAAAGGATTGTGTGCAGATCCTGGACACCTCATTACCGGGCAACAACCTGTAAAATTATTAACAAATTTATAAACTAACACATTATAAATAAATAAATAAAGTTAATCGTTATTGAATACTGTTAAACATTAGAATTATTGACTTACGCTCCTGAAATGATTTCAACGGGTTGCCTTTTGTCTCGAACGGGATGCTGACGAGAAGAGGATCCTACGGCTGTTGACGAACTAGACGACATCGTAGTCGACGGCGGCGACACTGCCACAAGAGGAGGAGGAGGAGGAGGAGGAGGAGGAGGAGGAGCCATCACAGGTACTGATTCACCCCGAGACCTCCTTGAACGTGACCAAAATGTCCTACGTGAACCAGAACCCTGATTCGGTACTTGTTCACTCATCTGTTTCAATCAACAAAAAATACATAATTTTACTAATTATCAATTTAATGAACATATTGCTAATTTAAAATTTTTACTAATATAGCATATTCCTAATTTAATCAATTCCTAATTTAATCAACATATTCCTAATTTAAATCAAAACAATATATATATATATATATATATATATATATATAACCTAATTACAACGTGATACCACCGTCGAACCATCTAATTAACTAATAATTTAAACAATTGACTGAAACATGCATCACCTACATTAAAAATATTTCTAAATTAACATATTCCTAAATTAACAAATCTAAACATAATTAAAATAATAGTTTTCTAATTGAAGTTTTCTAATTATCAATTAAATGAACATATTCCTAATTTAAATTTTTTACTAATATAGCATATTCCTAATTTAATTAATCAACATATTCCTAATTTAATCAACAATAACCAAATTTAATTATTATTTTTCTAATTATTATTTTTCTACCTAACTTAATCAATAATAAAAAATTGAACATATTCCTAAATTAACAAACCTAAAACTAATTAAAATAATAATTTTCTAATTGGGTCAATAATTATAAATTTAATGAACACATTCCTAATTTAATTTTTTTTACTAATATAGCGTATTCCTAATTTAATCAACATATTCCTAATTACAACGTGATCCAACGGTCGAACCACTATATCTAAACTAATTTAAACAATTGATTGAAACATGCACTACCTACATTAAAAATATTCTATATCAAAATTACACCATTAAATTAAACTGGTAATTAACTATACATGCATATAACAATTAATTAATTAACCTTAAAAAACTACTCTATCAAAATTATTCTAACTTAATCAACAAATTAAATAACATACGTACTAATTAACATGATCATAATATTTTAACAACTAACCAAATCAATAACATGCAAATCAACATTAAATTATTCATATTTACATATATCCATGTATAAACATATATAAGTATTAAAACTAAGTAATAGAACTAATTAAGAAAACGTACCGTATCAATGTAATCGGAGAAATTTGCTTCAATAGCCTCGTCCTCGTCTTCGTCTTCCCCCCCGAATCGACTCACTCACGCACGCCTTTTTTTTTTCTAAAATGCATTCTGTGATTTGAGGCCCTTATATATAAAAAAAAATACCGACGGATATTCCGTCGGCATTTCCCTCGATAACCGCCCACTTTTAATGCTAACCGTTATCTTTTTGGAAAACGAGGCGGTGCAAAATTAACGGGTCCGATGCCGACGGATAATCCGTCGGCATAAATATTTCAAAAGATCCGTCAGCATGTTCCCTCGGTAAATGCTGACGGAACGGAAATCCGTCGGCAAGCATGTTGACTTTTCAAACAACAGTAATCCGTCGGCATTCCGTCGGTATTTGTCCGTCCCTATGACGCGCGTTTTTTGTAGTGATTAAGTTTGTTGGTGTATTTATAAAAAATGTGTGTGTTTGAATTAAGCTTGTGGGTGTATTTATAAAGAACATGTGTGTGAATGACTGAAATTCATATATGCAATATTTCATACAAGACTAGCCCTTATATTATTATTTGGTGAAAATTATAATGATTAGTTGATTGTATAATGATTGTATGTATTATATTATTGCATTATTATATATAGAGATGTCTATGAGGTTGGCCCTAGCCCTATAGGGCCACAGGCTAAACGGGCTAGGGTCTTAACCGGTTCATATTTTATAGTCCTACAATTGTTGAAATCTAACCCTAATCCTAGCGGTTCACGAGCTAAACGGACCACTAACGAGCTATAATAATTTTTTTTCTTTTAAAATTAAAGGTCCTAATTAAATTAGCTCGTCCAACAAATAAATAAAATAGAAATATATATAACTAGTTAATGATCGATAAATGAATAAATAAAGCTAAACAAATATCATAATCTAATAAAAAAAATAGTAATAATGACTAATTGAATGGTAATGAGTTGCTTAATGCTCATAGTTATGGCTATGGGCCAAATGACCCAAAATTTGTTCAAAAGTTGTTTATTAAAAAAAAAAAAGTAATAGGCTGGGCTAGTGGGCTGGCCCGGTTTAACCCGCAGGCTAACCGATCCGAGTAAAAAAGCTCGGATTTAAACGGACCTATGATTCATGAACTCTAACTCTACATTTTTTCGGGTTAAAAGTGTCGGTCCGATTAGCCCGGTCCGAATAAACATCTCTAATTATATAGTATTATTATGAAGTTAACTTTATATTAAATCAATGTATTTAATAAAAACGATTTTGAGTGAATTTAAAACGTTTAAAAAACCAAAAAAAATGGTTTTTAAATCAAAATCTCATTTGACACACCCTAAAAAGTGGAGTAAAAATAAACAAACACTACCCCTTACCCTACCCCACACTTTTTTTTTCGTTTTTGAAAACTAAAAACACACCCCTTGGGTGTTAAAAATAGATTGAGAACTAAATTGGGGCTTTTCTCGCCGTCGTTACCCCAGGAGGCTCAATATTGGGACGCTGCTCGCTCGGCCACCGCCGCACCTCTGTTGTTTCACACATACGCCCCGCCGCCGCGAGGGTTAGGTATGTTTCACAATTATTTGGATTTTAATCCGGATTTGTTTGAATCTGTCGCGAAAACCCTCAATCTCGTTTATGTTTCACAATTAGAGTTGCTCCAAGTTTCGTTTTCAGAATTAACATTGTAGTCCAGTTTTGACTTGTTCTATTGCTTAATAGCAATGTTAATGAATGAAAGTGTAAACAGAGGGGGATAGGAGAACAAATCCTTTTAGGGCATTAACTGAAACTGTGAATTATCTGCTTCAAGATGAACTGAAATTCGTGCTTTGTGATGCCTGTTGTGCAGGGGTAGCAGAATAGGTGGATATTTCTTAGTATTCAGATGATAATGGAGGAACTTCACTCTTCTCAAATTGAGGTTAGTATGCGTTTATTTGTTGTTGTTAAAACATTGTGGATGTAATCTTGTTTTCTGTTTACTATAGAATTGAAGAGTGAAATCATGGTTCCCTTTATGTTGATTGTTCATCTGAAAGTTCCATTTGATTGTACGTAAAATTAATTCTCGGGATATCAAGTTGGTGACTTTTAATTTCAAGTGGGAAAGGTGGTTCTAATTTCTAATGCATACCTTATGGTTAAAAAAAATAAAGGAATTAATCACCAACGATTGAAGAAATCTTGAACCATTTAAGTCTAAGACTACTTGAAATGGTGAACACAGATTTTAGTGCAGAAAGAACTGAAATTATAGAATTCTACTCAATCCAAGATTGCTCCAATGCACCAACAATTTGGAGAGTGGCCAACCAGGACTGAGAGAATTATGACTGCTCTGTGTTTGATCACACTAGTCAAATATTTAAGAATCTTGGCCAACATGACCGAACAATTGTTTAGTTTAGATTACATTGTTGAACAAAACTTTGTTCGACCAGCCCATTTGATTGAACAAGTTAAACTTCAGTTAAAGTGGTCAAACTTCATCAACATTTTCGGTTAACCTTGTCGAACAGAGCCTTACATTTTTTTCATTTGTGGTGCTTTTCTTTGTAGGAGTTCAACACTCCGTCTATGGAGGCGAGCCATGCTGACGAGAGCTGCAATGGTAATATTGGGACGGACTACACTGATGTTTTCACCACAAACACCTTGTTCAATACTCGGGACGACTTAATAAGTTGGGCACGTGAAGTAGCAAGACAACACATGATGGCTCTTGTTGTAAGTAGGTCTGACAATGGAGGTGGTTTTAAAAGAGGTCGTTTATTTCTGGCTTGTGAACGAGGTGGAGAGTTTCGTACTTTTAAGCCGCTAGTAGATGTAGGTGATGAGGCGGGCATATATATTGAAGGCATGAAGAAGCCAAAAAAAAGGAAAACAACAAAAAAATGTGGATGCCGGTTTTTGCTGAGAGGTAGACAAATAGGGATAACGGGTCCGTGGGAATTATCTGTTGTTTGGGCAGTGCACAACCACCCAATTGACAATTATTTGCAAGGTGACCCATTTGTTGTACCATTATCGAGTACTGAAGAAGAAATAGTTTTGGATTTGCCAGCCACAGATATTCAACCAATGGAAATTTTGCAGTCCTTAGAGGAGGATTCCGTGAATGCTTCTCCCGTGAAGACTATAAAAAATGCCCATACTAATCATGAAGTTGAGGAGTGTGGTTGCCAATCTCAGCTTCAGTACCTAATGGGAAAATTAAAGAAGCATGACTACTACTTTCTAGAACGGCGATGCGAGGATACTAACATGGTGAAGGACTTGTTTTTTGCTCATCCTACCAGTATCAAATTGTTGCGAGCCTTCCCAAATGTTCTTCTGATGGATTGTATGCATAAGACAAATAAGAATAAGATGTTGATGTTGGATATTGTTGGCATTACCTCAACTAATATGACGTTTTCAGTTGCTTGTGTGTATATGGAGGCTGATAAAGAAGATAATTATATATGGGCTTGTAGTACTTTGAGGGCATTGATGGATGAAGCCAGGCTCCCGTACTTGATTGTCACCGATAGGAACTTGGCCTTAATGAATGCTGTCCATGTTACTTTTCCTACTTGTAGCAATTTCCTGTCTCGTTGGCATTTTAACCAGAACATATTAGCCAATTGCAAGGACGATCTGATAACAAAGGAGAAGTGGGAAGAGTTCAATTCTTACTGCCAACTTCTAGTGTTTGCTGAAAATGAAACTGCATTCAATGAGCGGTATACGGCACTCGTGGAGCATTTCAATGGTTATCCTGATCCAGTTGAGTATGTAACTGAGCAGTGGATCGAACCATACAAAGACAAGTTCGTTGCTTGTTGGACAAATCAGATCGTGCACTATGGGAACACCACAACTATGAGGTCCGTTATCGTTATAACAATTAGTTTTTCGCAATCTCTCATATCCATATAATATATGCATTCATAACAATTTATAACAGGGCCCAAAGTAGTCACCACGCGGCATTAAAGAAACAGCTGGAAACAATATTGGCGTTGAATAAACAGTTGGAAACTTGTTGGGATGAGATCAACACATTATATGAGGCATTACATGATGCTATAAAGTGTTCATTTGAAAAGAGCATTAATGTCGTCTACCACAAGTTCAAGTCTAATATCTTCAAATCGTTGAGAGGTTTGGTTTCCATTCATGCCTTGCAGTTGATACTTGATGAAGTTGTGAGAGCTGGCAAGAGTAAGGCTGGTGTTGACCCGCGTGTATGTGGATGTAACTTGCGTAAGACATGTGGGTTGCCGTGCGCTCATGAGTTGACGGAGTACGTATCAGAGGATAAACCAATTCCACTAAGTGCTGTGGATGAGTTTTGGAAGAAGCTGAATATGGAGGAAAGCGAGGTCGACCTGGACAATCAATTTAGAGAGTGCATGGCGAAAATTGAGCAATTGTACAAGAATTCAGATAAATCAGGAAAACTAATGTTGCTCAAGAGGTTGGAAGAGCTTTTGAAACAGTTTCGCAAAAGTGATACGGTTTGATTTAGTTTAATGTCCTAATTTTTAGACTATTTGTTATGCTTCCAGTGCGTGTTATTTATGTAGGATAGATCATGTTCCTTGTGACATTATTGAATCAAATATTGACATATTATTCAGCTGGTTGTTTTTTTAAATCTGTTTTTGCAGTACATATATGCAATGTATATATGGAATAGCAGCATACATATGGTTGACAATCAATCAAGTGACTGCAGGTTCTTACAAGACATGATAAATGGGGATAATGTACATCTTAGGTTTGTTGGGGATAGAAGTCGATTTAGTTCCATAACTTTCAACCTTTTCTGAAATGGTTTTAAAAAAGTTAAATGTATCAATTTAATTATTATTTTTTTTTTTTTTTGCAGTTTGTTCTGTTTTGGTCTCAAAAAAGTTAAACATATCAATTCAGTCTCATTTTTTCGCAATTTGTAATGTTTTGGTCACAAATTCGCTGAAAAGATGGTTTATTTTTAAAGTTTAATACAATAAAATATCATCCGGTTCCCCTCTTATCTTCTTTTGGGTATTATCTGGTAGGTCAAATTGGTGTGGATCCGGTAATTGTGGGCTTTGTTTTAAGAGTGAGTATAGGTGATTGCTTGTTTGTATGGTGGTTTGTTGGTATAGTTTGAGTTTGTTATTTTTTTCGAATCATCAAGTTTTGAAGTACTTGAGCTCCAAAATTTGAATCCTCGTCGTGGATTGAATTTCTAGCCTTTTAACTTTTCAAACACAAATAAAAAGAATTTCTTGTTTTATTTCATATTAGTGCATGACCCACATAATTGAAATAAATTTATAATATATTTTAATTTTAATTTATTAATTTAAAAAACTATTTTTAAAATATGTATAGATTTATAAATTCGTTATTATATTAAAAGATAAAAAAAAAAAAATATGTTGTAGCAATGTAATATAACTAACGCCTTCTCAATTGGTATTCTCGAATTTTCATATTAAAAATTTTTGAACTTTCGATATAAAGATAAAGATAATTTTGTTTCCTATTTATATAGAGAATAAAAATATTGTTTTAGAATAGGATATTTTTTATTTATTTATATGGAGAATATAATAATTTTATTTCCTTTATATTGTTTCATTTTAAATTTTGTTTTCTATTTATATGGAGAATATAATTTTATTTCCACGTTTATATGATGTGTACTATTTATACGTAGAGAATTATTATTTAACGAAAATAAATATTAATTAGCAATATTATAGATTTCAATTTCAATATATAGAATGTGTCAAAAAAGAACACACAACGGTTGGGACAGTTGTCTAACCTTACGTCAAGATTCCGCAAGCGTCCCTTTGATAACAACCGCACTTCTTCGTCTCTCAAAAGCCTTGAAACCTGCAAAAACCCTACCGGAGAGGTCCCCGATGTTGGGCCTCCGACACGCTCAAATCAGAAAGGTGGTCGGAAGATAGCAGTGAGGAAGAATCCTCGTGGATATGTAGCTCAATTATAGTTCAAAGTAGAAGCAATCAGAGAGAATAGTGTTTCAAGGTAGGTTAGCTTTGATCTAGCTCTTATAGCTTAGCTAGAAAGAATGACGGGTACTTTTCCAGTGAGAAACAATGTATTTCCCGTTGGTTAAGTCTGTTGGTTGTTAATAATTAAGAACGGTAAGTAAAAATGGTTAAATAGTATCTTTTGGGGAAGGGTTATCTACTTTCCCCTTTTTCCTCAACCTCCCACTTTGTGGGTTAAACCCATAACTCCTCTCCTCTTACTCCCGCGTCTGATCTCCGAAAATGGTGGGAGTGTGCGAGGTAATTTCACCCACTAATCATCTGTAGGAGCACAAGACTCGGGATTTCAAACCTCGAGGACCTGGAGGTGCTCGAGCTCTCTAGGTCCGAGTGGCGAGAATCCAGGTTTCGGCCCAATTATTCGCCTACAAAGGTGGAAGGGCTTTGACTCGTTCTGCTTGGAGCTAGTCCAGCCCATTTACCTTGGTCATTGTGTGTTTGAGCCCGTTCTAGGCCAAATCCAATATCTAGAGGCCCATATTTAATATAATAATGAAGGTAAATAAATGAACAAATATATAATCGGATTAAGTATAATTTGCTTGGAGGCCACGTGTCGACATATGATAGGGCGACACATTTTATCCACATTTCAAATATATATTGAATGAGAAAAAAAAATAAAGAATTAAATAATAAAATCATATGATATGAATATTGATAGTTATACATGTTCAACCGCCGATTACGATTAAAAATTGACGGTTTCGGTTTTGTAAAATTGGTAATCGAACCGACAAACAATCGGTTACGATTTTTATTTTATTTTTTATTAGTTAATATTGAATTAAGACCAAGTATAGTATATCTCCATTGATTCGTAGATATTTGTTACCATATTTAGTTATGGGCCTACTTGGCTATTAGGGCTTGGGTAGAAGTTAGATTATATATAGGGTGAGGCTATTAACACCCATGTTATACATACCCAATTATTTTAAAGATAAAAATAGATATGGATAAAATGATTAACTAACCCTTATATAAATAGGGAGTAAAATAATTTTAAAAAAATTTGAAAATATTTTTTAAAAATCAACAAAATATTTAAAGTAATAAATCAATTAAATTTTTTAAAAAAAAAAAACTAAGAAGATTTATTAAAATCTGAAAATATTAAGAAATAAATAAATAAAAATAATCAAATAAATTTTTTAAAAACCAATTAAAGATAACTAAAAACGTATAAATATTTAATAAGTTTGATAAATTGTAAAAAAATTTAAAATTAAAAAAACAATTAAAAAATTAAGAATTCAAATTAAAATAAAAAAAAATATTTAAAAAATCACGTAAATCTTCTAAAATTAATTAATTAAATAAGCTTTGAAGATTTAGTTGATTTTTTAATATTTTTAAATTTTTTGTAGCTTTAATTTATTTTTGAAGTTTTTTTTATATTTGATTTTTTAAGATTGATGTTTTTAATTTAGTTATTTTTAAATTTTATTTAATTTTATCCAGATTTAATTAAAAAAAATCAATTTAATTATTTTAAAATTTTAGTTGATTTTTTATAATGTTTTAGATTTTTTAATTGATTTTTTTCATTAAAATATTTATTTAATTTTTTTAATATTATTGAATATATTTTTTGATTTTTTTTTTACGGATGATATATTTTTAAGATTTACTTAATCTTAATAATGTTATTTTTGTTTTTATTTAATTTGTATTTTGTTTTAAGTATTAAAGGGCAAATAGAAAAGAACTTCTTCTCGACATATTATATATCATTTTTTTTCGTTTTAGCTCCCTTTTTACTTTTTTTTCTTACTTTTTTACTCTCTTTTTTTTAAGAAATATTTTACTAGATTTTAATACAAATTATATAATTTAAATTTATACATAAAAAATAGAAGAATTGCGTATTAAAAAAATAAAAAAAATAAAAAAGGTAAAGTCTAGTATGCACTCGAGTGCATGCTGTGCACCATAGTCCATGTGCACTTTTCAGTTTACTGACTTACACTTTTTGGTAAATGGTGTTGCACTTTTCAATTATTACTAAAAATATTATTATACAGTTTAATAATTGAAAAGTGCAACACCATTTACCAAAAAGTGCAACATGGACTAGGGTGCACAACATGCACTCGAGTCCATACCAGACCAACCCAATAAAAAATAATCGGGTAACCGACGGTTTTTTAAAATTCAAAACCGAAATCGAACAGTCATTTTCCGGTTACGATTCGGTTTTGAACCGAACCGTCGGTTAAAAAACGGTCAATTTGACTGTTCGACAGTTTTTCGGTTACGATTTGAGCATGTCTAAAGATAGTCCAAACAAAAATTCCACTCTCAAATTTAAAATATGATTAGATATAAAAACTAAATACAAATTATATCTAATCATCTAGCATAATTATAAAAACTAAATACAAATTATATCTATCATCTATCATAATTATAGAAACTAAATACAAATGAAATGTAAGTGGAATTTGTTAAAATACAGGAGTATAAATTTTAGAAGATCTAAATTTAATTAAATGTAATCATTTATTATGGAAATTTGAATTTCTTGGTGGACCAAAATTCAACTTCTAATTTAAGTTAGCATTAAATTATTTTAGATTTCTAAATTAAATTTAATATTACCTGTTGTTATATGATTTGAACAAATTTTTGAAATTTATTTTTTTGAAATTTCAAAATGTCAGGAAATTGAAAAATTAAGTAACTTTGATAGTCAAAGATATTATTTGAAACAATTTTTAGGTTAGTTTCTTAGTTTAAAGGATATCGAATTTAAATATTAAGTCAATTATATTTTCATTAAATTATTAGGCTACCATAGTTAAAGATGTTTTTTGGTTAGTCCTAAAAAAATTTAATTACCCAATAATTTATGTGAGATATATTATATGTAAAAAAAATATTTAATAGTCTGGAATAGTGGAATTTAATTGAATAATTAATGGAAGATCTAAATTTAATTAAATGTAGTCCTTCAAATAAGGAAATTCAAGTTCAGATTTCTAGATTGAATGAAAAACAACCGTTTATTTTTTATGTAAAAATTGATTTCCCTTAAAGTGTATATTGTTATATTAAGTAAATATTATTCATGAAATTATTAGAAATTCTTGAATTTAAGAAATTTAGTTTTTCATTAAGTGTATACCATAGAATGTTTGAATATATCTAATTGCAATTGTCAAGTTTATGGCATTATTAAAGTAAATTTAAAAATTTATTTGATAAATAAGTGAAGAATAACATTAAAATATACAAAATTTTGAGTACGTGTGAAAGGAGAATACAAAAGAGAACGTCAACTTAGTTTCTTTGACACTAAATAAATTCAAAACTTTTAAATTTAAATATTTAAAAATTTATTGAGAGATTTCCTTAATATAAGTGAAATTCAATTTTTTATGATTAGAGAAATTAATGGAAAAATACGAATTCTAATGTCATAGTATAATTATTTGAGTCAATCATATTTTAATTAAAAATTCGACTATTGAGTGGAAGAATAATGCAAAACACTGAGTAATTTTGATTAATACGTTTCTAGAATAAAAAATATAAAAGGAAGATATAAATACATAGAATAAAATAATTCAGGGTCCCTTCTTTCTTTTTTTCCTTCTTATTGACTCAATCCCATTTTATGTGTATCTTCCGCCACACAGATCCTCGGAGGGGCCACCGCCGCGGCATTGTCGATGAAGACAAACCCGTTCTCGAGGATTCAAATAGTGACGTCGATGAGGAAGAATTGTTCAATAATTGTAATACAAACAATAAAAACAAAAAAAATAAAAGATGATTAGATATAAAACTAAATACAATTTTAAACCATGGAATGAAAATTAAGAACAAAACAACCTCAATATAAATAACAATCTAATGCAAAAAAAACTTTAAAAAAAATAAAAAAGCAAAGCAATATAATGAAATAAACATGAAAAGAGAAAGCAAAGTCTATGCATATAGAAATTTGGGAAAAAGAAAAAAAAGAGCGTAAAATCTAGATTGAAATATGGTGAAAGAACAATGTTTGAAATTATAGGTTGAGGAACAAATACAAAAAAGAGAACAATGTTTGAAATACAAAATTGCTCCTTCTAAACACTAGCAATCACTCCCTCCATCTCACATAAATTTGCACACTTGTCATATATGAATATCTCATATCAATTTGCATACTTCATAAAAAGAAATATCTTTATAACTCTCACCCTCAAAATATATACATATTTCTGTTACGAGCTAAGACATTGAAGAAGAGGAATAAAAGAAGATGAGTAGAACGTCGTCGTTTGGGAGTACAAATAAGGAGGTGTATTAATCATTTTCGTTATAAGCGCATTTGAGTAATAAAAACGTGTATGCGAAATACACGTTTCTTGTAACTGCTTGGGCCGGGCCTATATAAACTCGTTTTCGCCCCATTTGAATATATTCTGGATATTTTTGCAAATTATAACCAACTATCGCTCCAATTTCTCTCAATTCTCCTATTTCTTCGCAATTCTCGAATTGTTCGCGGAATCGGTGTGAAATCTCCTAGCTTAAGCATTTCAGTGGCCTCAGAGCAAGGTTATCACGTTAGCTGTGCAGAATTATGGTATCAAACACTGATCGTATCAGTAAGCTTGAATCGCAATTCAATTCAATGGAAGCTGTTGTGTCGTTGGAAGGATGAATAACTGAGCTACTAAATGATCAAGCAGATGGAAAGAACGAGATGCTTAAGCACTTCGATCAACAGGCGAAGGATCAAGCTAAGGAATCCGAGTTGTTGAGATAACAGTTGGCGGAAATGTTCAAACATTTTAGTTTGAACAAAGAGAAGCATCAAGTGGTGGATAGGTGGAGATCGAAAATGAAGGTGTGAAGGTTGGTGAGCTTAATCCAAGGGTACCAGTAATGAATTCACCGATCAGAGTTAGTGTTGGATTGTTACCCACACCACCACCACAAGCAAGGTTGCTTGATCCAGGGGGAAGTAGTGCTCATAAAGGCTCAGGTAATGTTTTAATTGATCGACCTAGAGCTGGAGCTATACCACCAATAGTAAATCACTCAGCAAGGAGGTATGAGCCTAAATTCCCTCGAAATTCTTCACTAGAGTTTGAGACTGAGGTTATTGAACAAAATAGGCATGCTGAGATGAATGTTACTGTAGATGTTGTTAACTCTTAAATGCTTTAACATTATCAACATCATTTTAATTTGACCTTCCATGATTTATTCTAAGTCTTTTCTGAAATGTTACATTAAATGTTGAACTAAATGTTGTCACACTTAGGGACGATTCTAGAAGCTTCTATAAGAGTCTGGAACCTAGAAGATTCCAGAACATTGCAGGACGTGCTAGAAGGGTCTGGAGCATCTTAAAATAACCTGGAACCTTGAAGAAGGATCTAGAGAGATCATGGGAGTTGAGATCCTAAAAAGTAGGATCTTACATGAAAGACTCTAGAACTCATATTTCTGTCTATAATATCGAATGAGGCTTTCATTTTCCAGTATGCACTATTCGAGTAACACCTATCTTGAGCGTTCATCCCTATTTGGAGTTATGGCCAGTAGTTGTATCTTTTAGAGTATGCCGAAGTGTACAAACTTCTAGTGTACCTCGTTCTAGTCTTGTATCTATTGAGAGTGAATCATAGATAGGATTAGTATTTAGACAGTGTTTTACACTTAAGTCTTTTTACAGATTCAGGCACCTGCCTCAATTGTAGTTTCAGTTTGTGGAATGTTGAAGTAATTGCTGAGACATTTCACACGACATTTTTGTACTTACAAGTTAAGTGTTTCGCCGTAAGGCTAACATAAGTTTTGTTATTAATAAAATCTATGTTAAAAAGTATTTCCATTGTGTTATTATTGTTTTAGTGTTTTAGTCTTCTGCTATGTGTTCTTACATTCTTATATTCTGTTAGAGTTAGTGTTGCACTATTTGTCTCAACATTATTGGCAACATTATTTTGTCTTTACTTAAACACTAGATACCACACACACTTTCAGTTGGTATCAGAGCCAACACCTGACGACACTAGGTTTAGATTCTTACTTTAAGTGTGTTTTTAGTTTATGTTAGGAATGGAAACACATTACATATCCACTGCACTTAGGCCACCCATTTTAGATGAATCAAATTATGCTTATTGGATGCCTAAGATGCGAATATACATCAAGTTGATTGATGAACGTGCTTGGAGGACTGTACTTACAGGTTGGGATGCACCAAAGAATCCAGTAGATGATGATAGTGAAGTTCAACTCAAGAAAGAAGTTGATTGGACGGCTAATGAGATAACAACAACAAGATTTAATTTTAAAGCCTTAAATGCTATTTTTACTTCTATTGATACCTCTATGTTTAAAATTATATCTAATTGTTCTACTTCTAAAGATGCATGAGACAGGTTGTAAGAGCATTGTGAAGGTTCAGACAGTGTTCGAAGGACAATGTTTCGAATTTTGGGGACAAAGTTTGAGAATCTCCGAATGAAGGAAGATGAAACTATTTCATCCTATAGTGAAAGGTTAAGTGAGATAATCAATGAATCACGTTCTCTTGGTGACCCTATTTCTAATGTTATAGTAGTTCATAAGATATTAAGGCATGTTCCTAAAAGATTTGATGCTAAAATTTGTGCTATTGAAGAGGCAAAAGATACTGATAAGTTGAGTCAAAATAAATTAATGAGTATTCTTAGAACCTATGAAATAAACAGTAATCAAATTGATGAAACTAAGGATGATAAGAAAGTAGTTGTTTTTAAAGGAGAAACATCAAACAAATCTGAAAGTCAGCCTATTCAAATGATGATTTGATTGATGAATGTCTTAACAATCCTAACAATATTGCCTTACTCACAAAGCACTTTAATAAATTTCTTAAGAAGTCTATGCACAAATCTAAAGAAAACATTCAGCCTAAGATCCAAATCAACACATCAACACCATAACCATAAATGAGGAAAAAATCAATTCACACCAAGACCATCGAAAAGTGAAGGTAAACCAAGGTAAGACCCTGAATTTAGAAAACCAGTTCAATGCAATGCATGTTCTGGATATGACAATTATGCAAATGAGTGTATCAATACCAGACTAAAGCAAAAACTGCATTTTAGTGCTACCTTAAGTGATGAATCAGATGATGATGATCTTGATGAACTAAATGAAAATGAACGTGCTCATTTTACTAGAATTGATTATGATGATTCCTTAAATGATGATCTGGATGATGCAGATTCTGATGCGGCACCTGATGTCTTCACATCTGCAGTAACATCAAAATAGAGTCACACAAATTTGAACTGGTTTAATGGTTTTGTTGATGATGCAGGAAAAATGATTGATGATGAGACATATCAGAAATTGTTAGATGATTGGAACTCTCATAAACTCACTCTTAATTCGTTGAATAAAGAATATGAATATGAAAGACACAATCACCAAGCCACAAGTCTCACTTACTAGAAGTGATCTTGAAGTTTGTAAACTGAAGGAGAAATTGATCGCCTCTACTTTAAGTTTTAGAAAATTTTCTAAGAGTGCTTGTGATGTGAATACTGCTATAGCTGTTGGTAAGTCTAATAATCATGGTATAGGTTATGATAGTGAAACTGCTTCTATTTCTGAAAATTTTGAAAAACTTGTGAAATTTGTGAAGGCAAATGTTAACACATCTGCACAAATAAATTGTCACAGAAATTCGAAATTGAAGGACAAATGGATTTTAAATTTCAATTATAATTTCAATTTCAATTTGAATAACAAATGCGTGAAAAATAGTATTTCAAATTCGAAATTTATTATATTAATGAATTAATATTGTTTTAAGACCAAGGGGCATAATTGTATATTACCACATCAATTTGACCTTAATTCTAATACTATAATTTTTTGTCTTTATTTCTAGTTGTGTCTATAGGATTGTCCCTTATCTTAGTTAAACTCAAAAATGTTTTACTATATAAACACAAGTGTATTACTTTATAGAAAAATATGTGTTACTGTATAAATAAAACGTCATTATTGAGAGGGAATGAGATACCCACATTAAAAAGACGAAGAACAATAATTGAAAATACGAAAAATACAACTATTTGAATAGTTTATCGATCACTACAATTACAAAAACAACAATTAATTGGAATAAATCTATTGTTGATTTTTCTCATTAATTCATTCAAAAAATAAAAATAATAATTCCTCCGCTTGTTTCGTGATTAGCAGACTAGAAACTTGAACAATTTCTGAATTTTTTTTTATTGAATGCAGATTTTTCGCAGCGCACAGAAGATAAGGCATCGAGGAGAAGAAAGAGACCGGCGCAGAAAAGAAGGCAGCGAAGAGAAAAGAAGAAGAGAGACCGGTACCGGCGGTGCAGAAAAAGAGGAGAGAAGAAGACGGGATACCGGATAAGAATATAAGAAAGAAGAAGAGAGACCGGTGGTGCAGAAAAAGAGGAGAGAAGAAGACGGGATACCAGATAAGAATATAAGAATAGGTCATATTGCTATTATTTTATTTTCAAAATTTTCACATATTTTGTATCTATATTCTTATCAACACCTTACTAAATTATCTTTTACACCTCACAAAATCCTCTTAAAATCTTACTAAATCACCCAAAATACTCTTCATTATCATTCTCTTCATTATCATTTATTTGACCCCACACCTCACTAAATTTCATTTAAACTTCACTAAATCAACAAAAACACGTACTCCCCAATTATTTAACCCAACACCTCACTAAATTTACATTTTTTTAAAAGTGAGCTTGTCAAAGTGTGTATCACGGAGCGGAGGAACTATATTTTAAGTTATACATTTACTTAATACGGAGTATTGATTAATGACTATCAAAAGTTATACATTTGTTTAATATTGATTAATGAATCTCAACGACATTGCACGTTAAATTTTAAAATCGTTTCACCTATTATAAGTCTGAATAATCAAAATTAATTTTCTTCACAACATAACTTCATTATTGAAAATTTTATAATAATTAGGTATAATATTATTTACTGTTTATAGTAATATAAATCGAGCCCCCAATGTATAATTTTTGACTCAGTCATTGATTACATGGATATAATATTTGTACAATTTGAGGGTCGATCTCTCTCATGAAGGTCAAATTAGTCTAGGAACTTGCGTGGTGGTTGAGAAAATAAGTTATATATTCAGTGACTTACGTGGTTTGAGTAAGCATATTAATTTAAATATTACTCCCTTGCATGTTATTTTAATTAAAAGTCTGCTGCGTGGTTCAGAAAACATGGCTCGCATGTTACGACTATTCATTAAAATTGGATATTTTACATTATCTTGATGCCACGATTCTAAATTTTATTTACACTTCAGTAAATCTTTTTTAAATCTCATTAAATCATCAAAAGACGATACCTCATTTATTTGATCCTACTTTTTTTAAAAGGTGAAATGGTCAAGTGTGCAAGTCATCACGGACGGGAAATACATTATTTTGTCAATAAAATAATTATCTCTTTTTTTTTTTCGAAAGGGATGAAATAATTAAAATAAAATGGATAAATGATACATTTTCAAAAAAAATTGAGCCAGATGATCTTATGTATAAGACAAATCTCCCTTTTTCTAATTAATGAACACAATTAAATTTAGAAATACATTTATTACAACGAACACCCCTCATCTTACTCTCACACATTTTTTTTCTTGTTTCTTTATATCTACATCTAGTTTTTTAGGTTTTATTTTTTATGTTAGATTCTTGAATACTATTTAAATTGATATATCTTTCTTGGGAATTTTTACGGTAGTCAAATTGTACAAAGTGACTATTATAGTCACTTTGTCGAATTGTGTCACGTGACGTCGTATACGTTGTAACGACCTGCTACCTGTTATATATAGGGCTGACAATTCGTGCTATCGTGTCGTATTTCGTGTCGACACGATTAGTGACACGACACGATAAGGCCAAACACGAACACAACACGATAAGGATCTGTGTCGACACGACACGAACACGATAATTTTCGTGTCGACACGATAACAACACGATAACAACACGATAAGAAAATAAATCAATTTAAAATTGTATTAAATATATAAAAAATAATATATTTATATAAATATAAAAAAATATCGTGTCATTATCGTGTTATTATCAGATACGTGTCATTATCGTGTCGTGTCATATCAGGTAAATAACAGGTTAACAGGTTGTTAACAGGTTAATGGGTTACCTGTTAATTTTATCGTGTTTAACGGGTTAAAACGAACCCGACACGAACCCGATAAGGCCAAACACTAACCCGTAATTTTCGTGTCGGATTCGTATCGTGCTATCGTGTCGTGTTGAAAATTGACACCCCTAGTTATATAGGTTTAAATTATTTTTTAAATTGTATTTTGTTAATTTACTATATTACTCTTCTTTTATTTAATTTTTTTTAAAGTTTAATTTATAAAAAATAATAAAATTACTATCTTACCCTTTTAATACAAATATTATTATTTGAAATTTTAAAAATTAAATAAACAAAGCCAAAATAATAGATTAGTTTCTTCTCCCACATCGAGTCTGATTCTTAGACTTGAAATTAGGGTTTTTTTCTCCCCCAATTCCATTGTTCCTAAATTGCAAAAGTGAATGAATTCGTTTTTTCTCCCTCAACGTTCCTAAGTTGCAAAGTGAATCTGATTATCGAAGTAAGAATGCATTTATCTCACTGTTGGTGATTATCGAAGTAAGAATGCGTTCCTAAGTTGCAAAGTCAATTCCTAATTTTCGTCGACGGTCGCTCACTCCAAGAAGTAGGACGGGGATTTTCGCCGACGGTCGCTCACTCCAAGAAGCAGGACGGAGATTTCCTCCGACGGTCGCTCACTCCTAGAACATTGTGGATATTTTCTTCGAAAATTTTGATTGTGCACGGTCCAGCAGCCGTGCACAATTGCACGTTCTATTCTCAATAACCCGTATAAATTGAAAAATGTATTGTAAGTGGTATTGTGCACGATCAAGGAGTCGTGTAGGATTGTGCGGTCTTTACTCAGTCACTCGTGTACATCGAAAACTCTAAATAGAAGTGCTCGCTTGCACGGTCCAAAAGTCGTGCACGGTTGCACGGTCTATACTCAGTCACCCGTGTAAATCGAAAGACGTACTAGAAGAACTCACTTGCACGGTCCAAACAGCCGTGCATGGTTGCACGGTCGATACTGAGTAAACCGTGCAATCCAAAAATTGAAAAAAAATGTCCTTTTCTTTTTCACGTGCTCGAGCCACAAATAGAGTAGTAATGCACGACATACAAACATCTTTCTCATATTCGTATAAAATAAATATTTCATCTGTAACACTCCACAATGGTATTAATTCACTTACTCAGTTTAACAATAATTACAAATTAATAATAGGGGAGAAGCAGCGGAGCGGCGGCGAAAGGGATGCCAGTGTAATGATGTATTAGGTTTTAGTTAATTTGATTTCTTTTTTGGTTTAATTTGATTTCTTTTTTGTTATTAATTTTATTAATAACATAAGGGTAAATATGTAATTTTAACATTACATATTTTAACTAAATTAATAAATATAATAAATTATTTTATTGTATAAGGATAAAAATGTAATTTTACAATAATATATTTTAATTAATTTAATTTAATAGAAAAATATAAATTTATGACCCAATACGACACATACGATGAATACATACTGTATATTATATAAAAGGTAACAGGTCATCAAATTTAAACCTTTAGATTAGATTTTAATGGTTTAGATTAATTGACTACGATAGTTATTACGACACCATACGACACCCTAACTACATGTAGGAGGTCCCATCTTTCTTTTATTTAACTTTAGTGTTTTAATTAAGTCTTTTTTGTGTTTGGGTGTTTTTAAAAATTAGACAACAATTGTAATTATATATATATATATATATATTTCAATTCAAGGTTAATTAGATTGATTTTGGGTGGGCTTGTGTTTTTTTTTTAGGCTAGAATTAAAGATAGGAAAATAAGTTACATTTCACGCTCACCTATCCAAAACAGTTAATTTCTATCAATTACCACATTTTCCAAACGACTTTTCAAAAGTATTAAGAAGACCTGGTATTTGCGAAAAAATGCTCTCTTCTCTCACACACAGTAATGTGTGCGATTTCACACACTAACTCCCGTAATCACTCTTCTCCCTCTCACCGCCGGCCTTTGCCGCCTCCGGCCGTTTTCCATCGTCGCCGGCATCCAGAAAATCATCCTCAACTCCGGTCACCACTGACCGACACCCACCACACTCCAGCCGAAGCTGGGTTTTTTTTCGCCGACTGCTGCTATGGCTGCATTCTCGCAAGGAAGCAACTCCGCCCATGGAGTTCCTCGCCGCGCACAAGCACAGCCGTCGCCCGGCTCATCCATTGCTCCAATAACCCCTTCAATGGCGTCTCCCTCCTCAGCCAGCCTTCCGGCGTCAATGGCGCCTCCTGTCGCAACCTCTGCTTCAATGGCGTCTTCAACCTCAGCCACCCTTTCGGCTTCAATGGTGCCTTCCGTCGACCTTGTCTTAAACCAGTCCGGCGTCAATGGTGCTCCAACGGCGTCAATGGGTTCTCACGAACGACGCCCTCCCCCTCTTCCGTTCGACGCCGCGTCGCTGTCATCCCTCATCCATGCCCAAATTGCCGCGTCTCTCAGAGAGGTCTTCTCCATGCCGGCACCACCTGTTCCGGCAGCCGGCGACATCGCACCGTTCTCCCATCATGCTGCCGGAGTTTTCGCCTTGCCGGCGACCTCTATGGCGGCGGCGGCGGCCACTCAGTTTCCTGGACAGGAGCTAGGGTTTCACCCCTCCAATGGGCTTGGTTATGGGCTAGGGTTTGCCCAATCAGATGTGCACCCCCAGTTTCAGTTAACACACCCCCAGTTTTCACACCCACAGTTTCACTCCATACACCCATCCTGGGTGCACCCACTGGTTTCCTTAGTACACCCAGAGTTGGCGCACCCTCATGTGCCATTACCTCTGTATGATTCGGCGAATGCTCCCGCGGGGCTGCGGATTGGCGGACACATTACCGGGAACGTTGAGCACCCTCTCGTTTTCGGTCCACCGGGCGTTGACGTCTATTGTTCCATGCCAACGGTCTCTCTAGTGGATACTCCACCCCATGTTGCTGCATCGAGGCAGCTTGGCGATATATCGGTCGGAAATGACGACTCCCTTCGTCTTTCTGGAAAATCGGGTACGTCATATGTCTCTGATTCTGAAATTGTCTCTTCTTCTATTGGATTTGCTCCTTCCTCCATTTCTCCGCAGGCGGTCGTGGACGATGCACCTGCACGCAAGAGAGATCCTAGGGATAAATCTCGAGGAAAGGCTCCTATGCTTGATCATGCTTCTGCCCCTGTGCAGATTGGCGCAACCGACGCCGGACGGGGTGGTCACTCTCATCCCTCCGGCATACAGGGTACGTCCACTTATCAAAGTGAATATCCTACTTTCACCCCTACTTCTGGTACTGCTTCGTCTTCCATTCCCTCGCAGGTACGCACCCCCATGGGTGTCTCGTATGCAAAGGTCACAGCCAGCAAAAAACAGGGGCCCTCACGGCCTAGTGCCAGGTTGCCGGAATCTATGAGGCCAGTTTTAGATGGAGATGTCCTAGTAGTCAATATTGATAAGGACATATTTCAGAGGAGGGCTTCCCAATTTGTGAACACGGTAATTGGTAGGGTCATCATCCAGTCAGGGGAGAAACCTTATGAGCATGCACACCTGCTCGAGACACTTCGGTCCTTATGGCAGATTACAGACCTCAAGGTTATCTCTTTGGGCAAGGGTTTTTTCAATATCAGCTTTCCCACTTCAGAGGATAAGGATCGGATATTCGAGACCCGGCCTTGGCAGTTAAGGCCAGGGGTAATTCATCTTATGACATGGTCTCCTCACTTTAACCCGAACACTTTTAGGTCTTCGTTGGCCCAGGTATGGGTTCGTCTTTCGGATCTCCAAATTGTGTTTTGGGACCCTTTGATCTTGGAGTCATTGGCATATGTGTTAGGTACTCTGGTGCAGATTGATGAGCGTACCTTACAGGGCACGATGGGCCACTATGCCAGATTACTAGTCGAGGTGGATATGCTTACCGCCCCCCCAGACAACATTCCATTTCAGCTGGATGGTCACAGATATTTCGCTCAGGTCCATTTTGAGACTCTTCCTGAATTTTGCACCTCCTGTAAGATCATGGGCCATTCTCTCGCTGTTTGTAGGAAATCTGCCAAGCGACGTGAACGGAGGGCTTCTGCCCGTCGGGGACGGAGTAAGTCTAAGATGGGCTCCAGGCCTACTGATGGGGCACACGTGGAGGACCCCAACTCAGCCCTAGTTCCTGTGGGGAACACTTTTGAGGCCCTTTCAGATGAAAACCCTGATTCCGAGCAGCATCAGGGTGATGAGTCAGATTTTGGTTCTTTTAGACTGAACAAGATGGCGCCACCCCCTTTGGTCTCCTCCATCTTGGAGCACGCCCGTAGTAGATATGTTAGACCCATAGCATCGCCGCTTCAACGTCCTGTCAGAGGACGGAGTGCCCCGGCTCATGACTCCCTTAGGGAGACTGCCAAGGAACCTTTTACGGTAGAGGACACCAGCTTGACGGAGCAATCGAGTGTTTTGAGGCATACCAGACGCTGGTCTGGGGAGGATTCTTGCTATCAGCCGCCGATGCACGGCTCGACGAGTGATCCATGATAGTGTTGTCTTGGAACATTTGCGGGGTGGGGAATATTCGGACGAGGAATGCCCTTCATGAGCTTTGCCGCACTCATAACCCTGATTGGGTCGCTATATACGAGCCTAAGGTTATTATTTCTAGCCTTCCCTCTCGTTATTTGCAGTCTTTGAATTTGGTTGTGTTTACTGTTAACGATAGAGTTGCATCGGCTCCCAATATTTGGATTCTCTATAAGCCTACCCATGTTCCTACATCTAGAGTTTGTCATAGCTCAGACCAGATTGTTTTGATTGAGACAAGGGATGCCACTCGTTCTTGGTCTTTTGGTTTTACGCATGCTAGTAATTCTTATATAACTCGTCGTTTGATGTGGTCGGGTGTTTTAGCTTTCTCTGCTACTAGTCTCTATGTTTTGGGTGATTTTAATGTGGTGACAGGGACGCATGAGAGAAGTCCGGGTTCTGTGGCTACTCCTAGGGCCTCTCTTGATTTCAGGGAATTCATGGATGAGTCGGGTTTGATTGATTTGGATACCGCTGGGTCTCAGTTCACGTGGTCTATTCGCCGGGGTCCTAGGGGCTTTCAAGCTGCTAGGTTGGACAGAGTATTAGCTAATCAGGATTTTTTGGATCTTCGGGCTGGCGTGGAGGTTATTGCTCTTCCCAGACACAAGTCAGATCATCATCCCCTGCTCCTTACTGTCAGATCAGACTGGGTTCAGGTTCGTCGTCCATTTCGGTTCCTCAGTATGTGGTGTCAGCATGATTCCTTCAGATCAGTTGTAGAGTCTTCATGGACCCAGCCGTTGATGCACCAAAACCCCATTGTCTGTTTTATGTGGAAGCTTAAGAGGCTCAAGTCTGCATTGAAGATTTGGAACAAGACTGTGTTCAGGAATGTTTTCACTCAGATCGAGTCTGCCGCTCGTCGCCTGGCTGATATTCAGCATCGTATTGAGTTGGAGGGTGATTCTGAGGCAGCCTTTGCAGAAGAGATTCAGGCTCAGGTTGATCTTGATGGGTTGTTGACGGCCAGGCAGGAATACTACACTCAGAGGAACCGTTTGCAGTGGTTGACTGACGGAGATAGAAACACTAGATTCTTTCACATTTCTCAGCAGATTAGGACAGCCAGGGGGGGTATCACGTCTTTGCTCATTGACGACATACTTACTTCGGACTTGGACACTATCAGTTCCCATGTGGTTACTTACTATTCTCAGTTGTTTGCGGATGATCGGGAGTCTCCTTTCGATGCTAGTATTCTGGATAACTTTATGGATACCGTGGTGACTGATGACCATAATGGTCTCCTTGTGAGTGCTCCTTCAGCGGAAGAGGTTCGAAGGGCTGTCTTTGATATGGATGCTTCTAGCACTCCGGGTCCAGATGGCTTCGGGGGCTGCTTTTACCAGGGATGTTGGGACATTGTGGGCCAGGAGGTGGTCGATGCTTTCAGACACTACTTCATTTTCAGACTTTTACCTCCTGGGCTGAACTCCTGTTTCATGACGCTTGTTCCCAAGACGGAAGGGGCCCGTAAAGTTGAGGAGTTTCGTCCGATTGTGATGGGTAACTTCATCTTTAAGGTCATGACCAGAGTTTTGTCTTCGAGATTGGGCACTTTTGTTAGTAGTTGTCTCTCTGCCTATCAGTTTGGTTTCATCCCGGGCAAGCGGATTCACACCTGCATCGCTCTTGCATCTGATGCCATTAATACCCTGGACTACCCGAGAGTTCACGGGTATATGGCCTTGAAGATTGATATGATCAAAGCGTTTGACACCATCTCTTGGCGATTTCTGGAGGCCGTCATGGCTAGGATGGGCTTCTGTACTACTTTCATATCTATGGTGAGAGGAGTCCTGGATTCGGCTAGGATTTCAGTTCTCATCAATGGGGAGCCGAATGGGTACTTTTCTTGCTCCAGGGGTGTTCGTCAGGGAGATCCTCTATCACCATTTCTTTTTTGTATTGCGGAGGAGGCGCTCGGGAGATGGATTGATTGGGAGATCGATTGAGGCCGTCTTCGTCCCATCCGTTTTGTCCCTCGTTACCTATTCTATGCGGACGACATCATGATATTTTTGAGGGCCACTGAGTCTAATATCAGGAACCAACATGCTGTTTTACAGGGGTATGGTCATCTTTCAGGTCAGATCTATAGTCCTCCGAAGTCTAGGGCTTTCTTTGGGCGTGCTGTTCCCCAAAGACTTCGTCGTCGGATGCACAGGGTCACAAGCATCGTAGAAGGTTCCCTTCCTTTCACCTACCTAGGAGTTCCGATCTTTCGAGGTTGCCCCAGGAAGGCTCATTTACAGCCTGTGGCAGACGATGTTATTGCTAAGTTTAGTCGTTGGAAGGGTAGCTCCCTTTCCTTGGCAGGGAGACGATGCTTGATTAACTCGGTTATCACAGGTTCTATGGTCCACTCTATAATGGTTTACAAATGGCCCAGTTCGCTACTTCGCCAGGTGGAATCTGCTATGCGCAACTTTCTTTGGAAGGGTGACATCAATCGTAAGAGTGGTTCTTGTTCGGTCTCGTGGAAGAGGGTTTGTGCGCCCTTCGGAGAAGGAGGGATGGGGGTTCGCTCCATTAGATTGGCGAATGCCTCCTTTCTCTGTAAGTTGAGTTGGGACATTCTTCAGAACAGATCTCTAGATACAACTCTGCTTCACAGGAGACACTTTTCCTCGGATGGCAGATTGCGTCCCCATGGGAGGATCTCATCTATTGGGCCAGGTATTCGTCCTCACGTTTCGAGGCTTTCTGATGGGTCAAGGTGGCTGATTGGTAGGGGTTCGACAGTCAGCTTTTGGCATGATAACTGGTTGGGATACACTATTTCTAATAAGATTGGCCTCCCGGATTGGTTTGCGGCTACCCTGAAGAGCACGGTTGGGACTTCTTCTATGACGATTGCTGGCACTTTGAGGAGTGCTTCGTCACGGACTTCACAGATATAGTTAGAGATATCCTTCAGATTAGGGTTCTTCATGGCCCTAACAAACGTATTTGGGAAGGTACTACCTCAGGGGAGCTAACCTCTTCAGTAGCCTATGACATGCTCAGATCTCCTCTCCCTCGTCTTGGCTGGTCGTCGTGGATTTGGAGTTCCTTCATTCCGATGTGTCGTTCTACGGTTATTTGGAGGGTGATATGGGGCAAGCTCCCTACTTCTAATTGGCTGGTCTCATTTGGGATTCACGGTCCTTCGATGTGTATGCTCTGTCGTAGAGATTCTGAGTCTTTAGACCACTTGTTAGCTCACTGTCTATTCACTCTGGAGATTCTTCAGCATCTGACTCAGCTTTTTGGAGTTACGATCCACACGGGGATCAGCTTTCTTGATATCTTCCTCCAGGCTACCAGAGTTCGCTTGGGTCCACAGTCCTTGGAGTTATGGAGAGCGGCATTTGTCACTACAGTTTGGGCAATTTGGGCTCTGCGGAACAGGGTGGTCTTTGTTGGGGTCTCTCCTTCAGTCAGACGATGCATGGCGCAAATCGTTGCTGGTATTAGGGAAGTCAATAGCATCTCTCGGGGTTACTCTGACGGTTCAGTTCGGGATCTCTTGATTGCCAGGTCTCTTGGTGTATTGGGCAGGCACAAGCCGACTCGTCAGGGCTCGTCTGTTAGATGGATCCCACCGGATCCGAATTGGTACAAGATCAACACAGACGGTAGTGCAACATCCTCTCCAGGTAGTTTGCATGCAGGGGCGGTGTTTAGGAACTTCAGGGGGTTCTTTGTTGCGGCTATTGCCCAAGAGGTTGGTTGGGGTACTCCATTTGAGGCGGAGTTAGCAGCGGCACTCATTGCTATTCAGTATGCACATTCCCAAGGGTGGCGGTTCTTATGGATCGAGTCAGACTCCAGTCTGACAGTTAGCACTTTGATGAGCTCTACTCCTTCTGTTCCTTGGCGTCTGCAGGGTCTCTGGAGTCAGGTTCATCCTCTTACCACAGACATGCACATTCGGTATTCTCACACTTTTAGAGAAGCCAACCAGGCGGCTGACGCAGTGTCCAAGACGAAGATCAACTGCATCTGGAGGGGATACCCTCCAGATTTCTTACTTACTTTCTTGCATAAAGATTTGTATACTGTCTTTTACAGACATTGATTGTTAGAGGAGTTTACCTTTTTCCTTCGCCTGGGTTTTGTCCCTAAGGAGGGTTTTCCCAGACAAGGTTTTAACGGCACTCCGGCCTCTGGCTCGACTTGTGAGCTTATGGTTTTAAGTTTTCTTTTTTCTTTTATATTCCATACCTTTTTATTGGCCACATTTTCCAAACTCAATCGCGCGAGAGAGTGAAAGGATCAAACCAGTATTCCTTGAAGATCCGCGATCTAAGAAGATAGCAAATCGGCTCCAGAGAAGGAACAGATTGTCGCACACCACGACTAGCGCTATAAACCTCCCAAATCACATAAGAACGGGCCCAAGGGCTACCAGCTCCAGTAGGCACAAGAAGTCCCACCAAGGGAAAAACCCGTAAACGGGAAGAAAACCCATCACATCAGGGGAGAAACACCCAAACAGGTGGAGAAACCAGGACAACAGGGAAAGTAAAATAACAGGGGAAATAAAAACAGCAGGCAGAAACAACAAAGTGCGAAAAACGAAACTAAAAACACCAGATCTAAGCTAGAAAGCAACTAAGATAACATGAAGAAGCAAAAAAACGAAAATAAATTGGGATCAAACGGATGACTCACCCATCGGCCACCGTGGCTCCGACCGGGAGATTCACCCGTTGATCCCAACTAAACCCCTGAAAAGGAGGCCTTCACCAGCTGGAAAATCTTAAAAGAAAAAGGTCAAGACGGAAATCCGGCAGCGACGCGGTGGTCCGGCGACTCGGCGGTGGCGGTGTTGGGCGGCGTTGGTTGTGTTGGGCGGCGACAGTAGCCAGGACCCGATCTCAATAGCTTTTATCCGATGTACATTGAGTTAGGGAGAGGATCAACAGTAGGGAGGGAAAGAAGAGGATTTGGGGTTAAGAAGGGGGTGTGCCGATTTCCGGCGAGAAGGATGGGGAGAGAGAGTTTTGTAGAGAGAGGATTTTTGAATTAACCGAGATGAATATATGATATATCCACTCCCTGTGTGTTGATTTTACAAATTGTAGTGGGGTGGGCTTGTGTTTATTTATTCTATTAGGGGGTGTTTACTTTGGACTTTGGGTGGTTTTAAAAACCAGATTTTTGAAATCCTGGTTTTTGAAATCCCGATGAATAGTAATATGAGTGTTTCTTTTGGGTTTTGAAATAGTGGTGGATTTAACTTTATGTCAAATCAAGTTGTAAGATTGAATGAGTTTATATTATTATATTATTATTTGGTGAGATTATAATGATTAGTTGATTGTGTAATGATTAAATGTATTATATTATTGTATTATTATATTATTAGGCCTTGTTTGGTTTATTGGATTGGATAGGAAATATTATTTTATCCATGAAATTTTCATATTTGGTTTGTTAGAAATTGGCCCGAGATTAATTATGGTCCGGTATTATTTTCCCACTTAATCACCTACATGCATGATTATTAGTCTAGGAGGGAAGGTGAGTTAATTAGTCCTTGAGAATAAAAATGATGTGATTTGACTATACTGCCCTTACCAACTAAAGTAATTACAATTTGCCACATATATATCTTTTAATGTCAAAGGGTATTTTTGCCATTTAACACTAAAATTTAAAATTTAATCCATCAATCCAAACATGAATTTTAAATTAATTTTTCAAATTGTGCCATTAAATTCTATCCTAATATATCTATCCTATCCTAATATATTTATCATATCCAACAAACCAAACAAGCCCTTATAGTATTATTATATTATTGTTGAGAAAAAATATAATGATTAGAGTAATATTATATAGATATAACTTTATGTCAAATCAATATATTTGATAGTGGTGGTTTTGAATGGATTTTGAAAACCGATTTTTAAATCCCGAAGTAAAACGGGTTTTGAATCTTGAAATCCAAAACCTGATTTTTAAAATCAAAAGTAAACATCCCCTTAGTTTATATTTTGATGCATGTGTGCAAACAATAGATGAGTTGCATGTGTATTTGTATAAATATGAGTCTCAAATATTCATTCATATGAATTATGATTTTATCTCAATAAGAGTTGGTTAATTTTATTAGAAACACTCCATCAATATATCTACACAATTACTTGAAGGTTTGAGCAATTTGTGAAGGGAAAATAAATTAGATAAATGTAATTAATTATAATGTTTCCTAATCACTCAATCAAATAGTGCATTTAGTGGGTGTTTGCAAGCGCTACTATAAACTTAAAAGTACTTTTTTTTAAAGGTAAAGTCTAGTATGCACTCAAGTGCATGTTATGCACCCTAGTTCATGTTGCACTTTTCAGTTTACTGACTTACAGTTTTTGGTAAATGATGTTGCACTTTTCAATTATTACTAAAAATATTATTATACAGTTTAATAATTGAAAAGTGCAACACCATTTACCAAAAAGTGTAAGTCAGTAAATTAAATTGAAAAGTGCAACATGGACTAGGGTGCACAACATGCACTCGAGTCCATAGCAGACCAACCCTTTTTTAAAATAAAATCACTTTTGTAGTGTTTGCAAACACAACTAAGTGATTAAATTAATTATGTAAAAGTTGTTTTGGTGAAGCACACCTACCCCTACTTCTAACAGCTTCTAAGTGATTCTCATCATTACACTAACCAATTTTATAATTTTTTCCTCATAATTTAAATAATATTTTATCTTTACCCATTATTTATTCAAATGTAATAAAGGTGTTTTTGTAAAAAAATTTAAAAAGTGATTTGTTTGACATGCACCACAACATATAAATAATTGATTAGAAGTGATTAATTTAAAAACACCATTCACTTTCAATTTTACTATAAAAATCAATTTTAATCACTTTAAATTAAACACTATTGTTTGTAAACACACCCTTAGTTTCGTGTCATATCTCTAAAGTACGTATGAGTGACATATATATTAAAAAATTAAAACCACTCACTACAAAGTAATTTAAAGTATATTAAGTGGGTGTTTTCAAACACTATAAGGTGCTTAAAAGCACTTTTTTTTAAAATAGAATCACTTTTGGAGTGTTTTTAAACACAACGTGATTAAGTTAATTTGTTAAAAGTGATTTTGATGAAGCACTCCTCGATCCATCTATTTCTAATAGCTTATATGTGCTTCTCATCATTACAATAATCAATTTTACAATTTTACCCTCACAATTTAAATAATATTTCATCTTTACACATTACCTATCCAAATGTAATAAGGGTGTTTTTTGTAAATTTATAAAAAAAATGGTTTGTTTTGTAAACACTACAACATATACACAATTGATTTGAAGTGCTTAATTTTAAAACACTACCAACTTTCCATTTTATTGTAAAAATCAATTTTAATCACTTTGAATCAATCAATATAATTTGCAAACACACCCTAATACTCGGAAATGACATAGAGCCCACCAATTGTGCCCACCAATTATGCCTATCGTCACGTCAATAAATTCTTATTTATATTTAATTCAAACTTAATCTAATATCAACATTTTTTTTAACCATATCAAAATTATAAAAAAAGCTTTTTTTATATTTAATTTAATATTATTAGCCATTAATTTTTCTCAAATCTTTTCATCTGCCATTAATTTTTTCTCAGAATCTCATATCAATATTTTATTTTATACGTATCAAAATTATCAAACCATTAATTTTTCTGAAATCTTTTTACCACCATTAATTTTTTCTCAAAATAAGAATACATGTAATATCTCGTGTATTCCACAAACTAAATATTGGTAAGGAGTGATGAGTTTGAAAATCGATTGTTGGAGCTGATGAATTCTACTGAACTAGAAAGGAATGAGTGGTTGAGTAATATGTATGAAATTCGATATCGATGAGTAGGCTGCTGGTATGTCTACTAGTCAGAGAGTTTTTTGAGTTAGCGTAGATAGTGTTGTTCGTACTAAAGGATGTGATAATGTCGACATTTAGTTCATTTATTGTTTTTTTATATTTCTTTCATTTTTAATGAAGGTTGTGATGAATGAAATTCTGATAACAAGGTAAGTGATTTTTTTAATCTATGGTACATTAAATCTTTCTAAAATATTCTATGGTACATGAAATATCATGTTTCAGCGTGCGTTAAAATGAGTTCTCAGATCTCTTTGTCCTATGATAATATTAACATTAATTTTTGTTATGGCAATCAAATTAATTTTTATATTGTTTAATTTTATTTTTTTGTAGAGAAAAGATTTTAAAAAAAAATTAATGACAGATAAAAAGATTTGAAAATTAGGCGACACGTATCAACTTAAGGCGACAAGTATCTTTTTCTATCTCTCTCTACGTGTTTTTTTTTATCACTTTTCACCAACTAATTAGGGATTTTCTTAGGATAGTCGTGTCGCCTTAACTTGATACTTGTCGCCTAATTTTAATATTTTTAAATAGTTTTTTAAATTTTATTTTATTATTTACTATCTTACCCTACATTGAAATTAAAAATAATATTGATATTAGTATTTTTAAATAATTTATAAAATTTTATTTTATTATTTACTATCTTACCCTCCATTGAAATTAAAAATAATATTGATATTAGTATTAAAATTAAACGGGAATGGTATAGTATCTACTGTGACATTGCCACATCAACATTTTTTTAATATTTAATTTAATTTTATGTTTATCAAATATTCTCCAAATAAATAGGAATACAATATATCTCTCTAACGATAAAATATATTCACTACAAAAAAAATTATATTTAATTTAATTTATCTTCTTTTAAAATTCTGAATCACATCTTCTTCCATTGATGATGGCCATGGAGCATTCTTGAAAAATTATAGTTAAAGAGATATATTTTATTCCTATATATATTGAGATATGTCTCTAATCTTTATATGTCTATCTAAATTTCTCCCTTCTCAAATCACTCTATTTCAAAATTCTTATTTTCTTATTTATTCTAACTTTTATTTTTTAATCTCGTCCATTCATTTGAGCTCTCAATCTTAACCCTACATTTTGTAATATCTTCTCCTATATAACTATCATCTTCTTTATTTCGTAACCCTGTAAGACTGACCTAATAAGATTATGGCTAGCCATTGGAAGGAATGTCTACAATGTTTCATTTTTTAAATTTTTTTAAGAAGAACAAATTTACAAATTTATACATGTTTTAAAGATGATTTTTAAATTAATTAATAAATTATATTATATTATAAATTTATTTCAACCCGCGTAATACGCACGGGTCTTACACTAGTATTTGATAAATATAAAATTAAATATTAAAAAAAATTGATGTGGTAGTGCCATGTAAAATATAATTTTGGGACAACATTAATGATATGAAAATTAAAATAAAGATTATATATATTCAAACATTTTTTTATTAATTATGTGAGGACAAATTTTTATTTATAATTATATATTTAAAATTCAATTTGAATAAAAATGAAAATTTGTAGTATTACATAAAAATATATAGTTCAGGGAGATCCATTGGTTGACGAATTATTTGATAACGTGTTGGATATGATATTTTTCTTAAAATAAATAGGAAAAAATGATGTTGCCCCACATCCACTTGATAATTCTATAACACATTGTGATTTTGATCATTTTTCTTATACGTTATCGGCGTGTCATCAATCCCTGTGTTAGGAAGCACCATGTGACCATTGCTAATGTCATATAAGCTGATAATTACTAAATTAAATAAACATTTATAACATATATATGTATATATTATCATAATCTTGGTTCTTAATCGATCAAAGGTATAACTAACAACAACATAAGCACAAAGCATTATACATATATGAACAAGGTTTATGGTAGTTGTTAGTGTGAAATTGGATACATTTCTTGTCTTAACCAATTTGGGTCAATCTAAGATCCAAATTCATAATATGAAAAGTGTTTTATGTTCATATAAAACCTACTCCAACATAATTATATGTATGATCATAGTTTATAGTACGTAGTCCTTAATGTGAAATTGAATATATTTCTATACAAGTCGTGTATAAATTCTTGTCTCAACCAATTTAGATCAGTCTAAGATCAAAATTCATAATATTAATAGTATAAACCATGTTCATATATATAATACATAATTATGTAGTGTTACGAAAGTTTCAGGTGAAAATAATTAATTATAAAATCTAGAAAAAAGAATATGTCAAGAAGAAGTAGACAAAATAGAAATTTATTAAAATTCAGAAGGATGATGAAGGTAGAAACCTCAAACCCCGTTATTATTTTACAACGACGACACGACTGCATAAAACAACAACAACAATAGAAATACCATAATTAAATTAAACACAATTATTCAAATAAATCCAACGAGGACAAGGTGAAAGATAATTAGACCAAAGTCCTTCCATTCACATTCTCCTCTAGGATTATGGTTTTCAACAACGTCTCCATCTGCAGAGAAACCAAAAAACACATCCAATTAAAAATTGATCATATATAACGTCGAATACTAAAACTTAAAAAAAAAAAAAAAACGAATAAGACAAGCAATAAGCGAAATAAATATAATTACTTCATTGGACGGATAGTGTAATCGTGGATGGAGCCGAATGTAAACATAGTTATAGTAGCTAGAAAAAGAGATTGGAGATTGAAGAAATTAATATTTAATACAAAGCAAAGTGTGTGTGAGAGTGAGGGAAATAGTAGCGGAAAGAGGCAGCTTATATAGAAGACGAAAATATAATTTATTATTTTAATTACCATGCTCTCCTCAAGATCATATATAATTTATTTTATTTGGTGTATAATATAATTATTTATCTCACAAATATGTATATGAATTACAGGGTAGCAAGAGTAGGGGGGGGGGGGGGCAGGGATTTTGATCTAAAAAAATTAACATATACTTACATTGAAAATATATTAATATTAATTAATTATCAGTTTCTCAAATATATATATATATATATATATATATATATATATATATATTAGAAATTATGATTTTAAGTTGCAAGAAAAAATATATTGTTATTACATTTTGTTGTCTAATATTGATAATTGAAAAAATGAACACTTAAATTATTAACAATGAAGATGTTATTTATTTATTTTATTTAATATAATTTAAAATTAAAAATATTAACAAATTAAACTATATCATATTCTCTTCATAAATCTTTTTTTTAAGAGGCTAAGTTTTTTAATTTATGTAGTACTTCTACATGGATTATTAATTTGCATTCAAAAAATTAATACAAAAGTTACTATATTTTTATTAATAATAGTCTCAAATGTGTAAAATATAATTATTTTGAAATCAGTTTTGCAATTAAAATACTTACAAGATAACTACTTAGTATATATAAGTATCAAAAGTGCAATATAAAATTTCTTTTGAAACGACTTTTATAATAAATTTACTGTTAAAATGACTTACTCCAGATAAAAAAAATGAGCATATTTTTTTATAGACGAATGGAAAATTTAATTTATAACATAGGTCCATCCTTATTCAAAGGCATATTTAAATTAATTTATAGAAATATTTGGAATTAATTTATTTATATTAAATCCCTAATTAAACTTAGATATGTAACATATGTTTATTGTTCCAAAGTCTCGATCCATTCACACACGTATTGTAACAATGCACCCTCTCAACTGACATTTTTCAGGTTTTGTGCAGTTTTCCTTTTTTTCATGAAATTTGTTTTCATCGATTTCTATTCCTACTTAATAGTTTTTAATTTGGGTAGATCTTTATTTTTTTTCTAATTTTATTGACAGAAAAATAATTTAGCCTAAGATGATGTCACGTTAATGAACACATAATTTACATACGTGTGGATAAATGTGTACTTATCTCTCACTTTCTCCACTATTAGAAGGAAGGGATTATATTGTTTTTAGTTCATTAAGTTATCATATTTTTTAATTTAGTCCACCAGATTACCACTTTTTGAATTTAGTTCATTTAATTTCAATTTATTTTGATTTTGGTCTAATTACATTTACAGCAGATTTAACAGGTCATTTTTTAAAACACATCCCATAAAATGTTATACACACCCCAAATGTTAAATACAACACACTAAATTAAAAATCATTTTTTATTACTATACACACCTCAATTCTTTTCTATTTAATAAATTACAAAAAATAATTACTAAAAAAATAAGAATTCAAATCAATATAAAAAAAAACCTATAAAAATCGTTTAAATCTTCAAAAATTAAACAAAATTAATTAATTTAATTATTTTTGAAGATTTAGTTAATTTTTTTACTATTTTTAAAGATTTTTAATAAATAAAAAAAATCAACTCAAACTGAAAATTTTATTAAATTAAATAAAAATCTTCAAAAATATTAAAAAATCAACTAAATTTTTAAAACTAATTAAATTAATTTTTTTTTAGCTTTATTAAAATATTGGAGATTTATGTATTTTTTTTATAGATTTTATTTATATATTTCATAATAATTTGAATTCTTACTTTTTTTTTATTAAATTATTTTTGATAATTTATTATATATTTTTATAATTTTATTTAACTTTAATTGAAATTTGAATTTTTAGTGTGGTGTGTTTAATATTTGGGTTGTGTATAATGTTTTATGGGGTGTGATTTTTTATTTTATTTAGTTTTTTCGAAAAATGAATTTTGAATTCTTAATTGATGGATTAAGAATTTCAAATTTTAAAAAATGAAATACAAAAATTAAAAAATATTAAATTTAAAAAATTAAAAAAAAATCAACTAAAACCCAATTAAATTAATTAGCTTTTTTATTTTAGTTTTATTCATATTAATTTAAATTCTTACTTATATGAAGATGTCGACAATACGGCTAAATAAAATTTTAAAATAGTATAAAATCAACTAAATCTTCAAAACTAATTAAATTTTTTAGCTTTGTTTAATTTTTGAAGATTTAGGTGATTTTTTAAGATTTTATTAACATTTTTCATATTAATTTGAATTCTCATTTTTTTAATTTAATTATTTTTGACAGTTTATTAAATAGAAAATAATTGGGGTGTGTATAGTTATTAAAAAATGATTTTTAAATTTTAATGTGGTGTGTTTAATATTTGGGGTGTGTATAACATTTTAAGGGGTGTATTTTAAAAAATGACCTGTGAAATCTGTTGTAGCAGGTAACTGGACCAAAATCAAAATAAATCGAAACTTAATGGACTAAATTCAAAAAATGATAATTTGGTGGACTTTAAAAAACGTGGTAACTTAATGGACTAAAAAAAAATATAATCCCGAATGAAATATCACTTCTATTTTGATTCAATTGTAAGTTGAAGATCTCTAGCTCCTTTGTCCATTAATCTTATTTAATGTAATAATATTATTCTTTTCGTCCCACAAAAATAGCTACATTTGACTTTATACATAAATTAAGAAAAATTAATAAATGTAGTCAAGTTTAGCTAATATACCAATTTTGCCCTTGAAATCTCATACTCCAAAATCTGTCAAGTATTAATTACTCTTATTAATTAGGGGTAAAATTGACAATAAAACATTTAATACTAAAGTAAAAGAGAAAATGTAACTATAATTTAGGACATCCAAAAAAAAAAAAAGGAACACAAAAACTTACATACAATATTGCATACATGCAATATTGACCAATTAAGTCAATTGGGCTGAAAATATGACTTATTAAGTCAATGGACTGAAAATATATATTATTGAGCCACCATTAATTCATTTGGGTTAATTCTTAATTTATTTGTCAACTAGTCCACATGTGTTCTAATTTTGACCAAAATTTTTAACCCGTTTATTTTACCAATTTTTGTGATTTTTTTATCTTTTAGTATTTTATTGCCGAACGCGGGATATTAAATGTAGTAATTCTAATTGTAATATGTCGTAACACACATTATTTTATGTAGTAATAATACAAACTATTTTAAATAATAATACAAATTCTTTTATTTAGTAACACGTTTTTTTCTAGTGTTTTTGTTAATGTAGTAACTCACATTATAATACGTAATAACATATATTATCGCATGTAGTAAACACAATAACCATGTTGTAATGTAAATCCTTTGATAAAGTTACATATAGTAACAAACGCATATTCAATGTAGTAATTCAAACGGTAGTATGTAGTAACATATAATTTTTTATATAGTAATACCGATTCTTTTATGTAGTACTCTCTCCGTCCAATTTCAATATGCCCGCTTCTCTTGGCACAGGATTTAAGAAATAATAGTAGTTTATGTATAAAGTAGATAAGTTGGGGGGTATGATGGGATGTTGTGGGGTCCATTTATAAATAAAGTGATTGTTTATGAATAAAGTTAGTGACAATTTAGGTAAATAAGTGATGGTTGAAGGGTGGAGATAAAGTAGTGTGAATTGTAAATTTTCCAAAAAGGGAATGGGAATAATAAACTGGACAGCCCGAAAAGGAAAGTGAGAATAATAAAATTGGACGGAGGGAGCATTTTTTTCTAGAATTTTTATTGATTAAGTAACTCACATTATAACATATAGTAACATATATTATTACATGTAGTAATATAAAATAACCTTGATCCATAATAATTATTAAAAAATATTTAAATAAATAGAAAATATTTAAAGATTAAGGCTGTCGTAAATTGCAGCATTCGATGCAGCATTCGACTGCGGCCTGGGGTGGCCGAAAACTGGTCGGAGAAGACAACTAAGTAAAAACTTTGTTAGTGGGTGTATTTATAAAAAATATGGGTGTGAATTGAAATGTCAGTGAATGTATTTATAAAAAGTGTGGGTTGAACTGTTAGTGAGTGTATATATAAAGAATGCGAGTGTATTTATAAAGACTGTGAGTGTGAATAACTAAAATGCATATATGCAATATTTCACATAAGATTCGCCCAAAAAAATATATGTAGCTATTTTTATGTGACGGAGAGAGTATTTAATGTAAGTATGTTACCACTAGTCTTTATTCAATTTAAATTAATAACTCAGATTATCTCAATTTCTATGAGATAAACATTCTTTAAATTAATGACACAGATCTAAATCTCTAAATTATTGACACAGATTTCCAGTATATTATTTAAATTCATAACTCAGATCTCAATACATTATGGTTGATAAATGGGATGCCTAGATTTGAGCGACCTACACATAAAAATAAATAAATGGATAATACTCTAATCTTCACTAAATGAATGTTTTTTTTTTTTAGTCTCGACCCAACCGATTAATTTAGAGGGATCAATCTCAACGTTTATTTCTGAAAGTCCCAGGTCCCGTTTAAAGCGCTCTGTATGAATATGGCCTCCTCATATCTTCAATAAAGTAAATTTCGAAGGTGATCTAGTGGTGTAACCGTGTAAACATATCACGCCCCAATTTTGATAAATGAGCATTTTAATTTAAAAAGAATTTTCATAGTATTAAAGAGGAAACCATTAGTTCAACTATAGTTCTAAGGCATGAACAAACTTTACTTCTAAGAGATAACAAAAGCTTTTTAAAGTAAATTTCCCCTTTTGACTACACTGTATAGAAAATTTTAAAACATAACAAAAGTAAAACTTGTCACTAAACATATAAATAAGACCAGAATAACACTAATAACACTAAAGTCATCTTTAAATAAAAACAAATATGATAAATAAGTAATTCATAAAATTCTCGTGCCATGCATCCTCCAGCGTACCACGTCGGCTCTCAATCTGAAAAGTGTGAAATAGGAAGGGATGAGCAAACCATAGCTCAGTGGGGACAAGCTTGTCAAAACTAAATACAATAAGCAATTAAATTACCACAAACATAAACTTGCATTTAATGTATTGCCACTTCTCAACTTCTCGTTTATAAATGTCAAATGACCTGTTTGTCTCAACTTCTCGTTTATAAAGGTCAAATGACCTGTTTGTCTCAACTTCTCGTTTATAAAAGTCAAATGACCTACTTCTCAACTTTTCGATATTTCTCAATACATAATTCACATAAGTAACAATAAAATCACAGATCGCATTTAATAGTGACAAACAAATAAGTAGAACTCCCCACCTTATAGCCGAGTGAATAAATTTGATGAATCAATTGTGGCTTTAATCCTCTTCGAGATCAGTGTTACCTATTGTAAAGAATGAATGAATCTATTTAAGCAATAATATATTCACATAATTTCATATTATATACAATAAGAAATTTAATTGACTAAAATCCTCACATTAAATCCATGGCAAATCCCATTCCAAAATTAAACTACCAAAATATGCCATACAAATCTACTAGTTTATATTTCTGCATAAGCTGTTAGTTGAGATTTAGATTTAATTAAATACTCCCTCCGTTTCATAAAGTTTGTCACATTTCTCATTTTGTATAGAATTAAGGAACATATGTTTTTGACAAATTTACCCCTCGTTATTTTCTCCCCCTTTCTTCTCTTTTTCCTTTTATTTTTTGACCTTCCTTTTTCACAATTTCTTTGACCTTTCCAAAAAAAAATCGTAATTAATATATTTCCAAAAGAATAGGGGCAATTTAGGAAGATCATTGGTAAAATTAGGAAAAACGACAAACTTTTTGAAACAAATTTAAAGTCCAAATGCGACAAACTTTTTGGATCGGAGAGAGTATAATCATGATATCAAGTAAAACCCATTTCATTGTTATTCATAATTAGAATATTAAGTCAACTACAATCGCCAAGCTATACAATATGAATATATGTTCTCTATATCTGTTTATGTAAATCAAGAATACTAAAAATCTGACATCAAATTTCTAATCAAAACTATCAGTAATTAACTAGTTGAAATCGAATAAAACTGATTTGAAGATAAATCAAATAATACTAATTATCTAACAAAAATCAATATAATCCTAATAAATTAATCTAGTATATCTTTTCTCACACATCATGTATTACTCACGCCGCCAGGAACTACAACCATCATTAGAGTAATATACACTAACTCAAACTCATGAAAAAAAAGGATAAAACGAAGGGAAAGGTGCCGTAAACTTCTTGCAGAAGAAGTAACCGAGAGAGGCTTTGTTGTAAATTTAGATGTGCATAAATATTAGGTTAAAATCTCATATTTATGGGTGCGTAAATTAGGCTTGGGCTTTTACTTAAAATTATCAAAAGCCTAATCTAAATGGGTTTTGAATATTTATCTTAATATAGATAGAAATTATAATATATATAATATTAAAATAAGTTAAATAATTTTTTTATTTATTTATACATATAAACTTATTTTATAAATTTCTCGGGTGTTACAAAACATAAGATTTAATGTCTGTGTTTTCTAAAAATATTCAATTAAAAAATTTAAAGGTGTAAATAATTTTTATGGAGTCAGTTCATATAAAATTTAACTTTAATCGAAATCTCCAATCAATTCTTGAATCGAATAATGAGACTTCAAAAAATCTACAGCAAAGTAATAATCGTCCAAGTACATAATAAAAAGCATAAAACTCTCATATTTGATCGATAAAATATACCCAAAAGTCTTGTATGCAACAACTCCTCTTAATTGATAAAATAAGCCAAAAAAAAAAAAAAATGTATTTGTTGGGATAGACATAATGTTGATTGAATATCAAAATCTTAAAATCCAGTGATTAAGATTTGCCAATAATAGAGTTACATAGTAACAACTTAAACAACTTATATATTGAAGCCCTCCATCAGTCGGAGCCTCCGCTAGCTAGTGATAGTTTTTTATTGATTCACCAAACTAATCAATTCTTGAACGATATATCAAGACTTAAAAAAAAAACATAAAACTCCTCACATTTGATAAAATATACTTATTTAATAAAATAAGCCAAAAAAATATTTATTGGGATATGATTTAAAAATATACTCGTAATACAATATATAATTTTGATTGAATATCAAAATTCTAAAATCCATTGATAATGATTTGCCTAAATCTATTTGAAACGCTTCGATTTTTAAAAAGTCAACCTTCGAGATTTGACCCTCTAAAACTCGAGTCATTACTTAGTGACAGTAAAAAATGAGCCTAAAATTTTCTTTAAAAATGAATATATAACAATCATAAGATAAAAACATTGCAGTGAAAAGTCGTTTAACACATTAAGTACCATAATATAATATAAGTTCATACATAAGCACTTTCTTCTGCCATCTCTTAAAATTAGTCCCCAAAATATATTTGGGCTTTTCTCCCTAAACCACCAGTGGCCTAGACGACGCGGTTCGGGAGAAGTTAAACGTAGGATTCCCAAAGGGAGTATCCATCATATTTCCCACAAAAGGGATTTTCTAGGAAAATTCCATACGAAAGGTGTTGATCCTGAAGGAGTATGACACAATTATATGGAGGGAGGAGAATGCACTTGTGAATGCAATATTTTTTTTTTCTTTTATTACACACTTATTTTAAGGGTCAGGCGAGTTGTCTTGTCAAACTCCCTGATATCAGAAATAATGTATAACTTGGTTTCAGATATAAAATCTATTGGAAACTATAAAGTAATTACTTAGACAACTATCTATACAAGTAATGGCCATCGCCTTACTAATTCGTTCTTTCGAGAATACCTAAAAGAAAGAAATACGGAATTATGATTGGCCTTTAGTAGAAACTTATTTTAATTCTAAAAACTAGATTAACACATGTACAGATTTTTTAGAGTACTTGTCTCAATACAGTTTTTATCTATCTTGTGAAATATCACTTTTGAATAGATAGGTTCCTTGTGACATTATTGAATCAAATATTGACATTATTCAGCTGGTTGTTTTTTTTAATCTGTTTTTGCAGTACATATATGCAATGTATATATGGAATAGCAGCATACATATGGTTGACAATCAAACAAGTGACTGCAGGTTCTTACAAGACATGATAAATGGGCTATAATGCACATCTTAAGTTTGGTGTTATAAAAGTCAATTTAGTTTTATAATTTTTAACTTTTTCCGAAAGGATCGTACTCTCTCTGGTGTACCAGTTACATATATGTAACTTGTTTCTATTTAATATTTGAATTAATATTATACAATATGTGAGTTAATAATATAATGTATTTGAACCAATACTATACATTATTTGAACTAATATTATACTATATTTGTCATAACTCAAATGTAACATTCACTCATTTTAGAAAATTGAATCAAATGGTATCAGTTACATGTATGTAACTGATACACACAAGTATTTGCCTTTCTGAAATGGTCTCAAAAAAGTTAAATGCACTAATTTAGTTTCAATTTTTTTTATTTTTTTTTTGCAGTTTGTTCTTTTTTTATCTCGAAAAAGTTAAACGTACCAATTTAGTCTCATTTTTTTTACAATTTATTATGTTTTGGTTCCAAATTCGTGGGAAAGATGGTTGGGTAGCCGGAAAGTGTTGAGTGTGTAAATAAAAAAAAATTTGAATTATTTTTAAAGTTTAATACAATAAAATATCATCCGTTCCCCTCTTATTTTAAAGTTTAATTGTGGGCTTTGTTTTAAGTGTGAGTATTGGTGGCTTTGGGTTTAGGTGATTGCTTGTATGGTGGATTTATTGGTATAGTTTATGTAGTTCGAGTTTTTTCTTTTTTGGATCATCAATTTGAAGTACTTGAGCACACACCAAAAGTGGAATCCAGCCTTTAACTTTGTTGTCAAACACAAATATGGAGTTCTCAATCGTGTGTCGAATGCAATAAAAAGAGTATTTGCTCGATCATTTCTTGTTTTATTATATATATATATGATGAAACATTCTATATATATTACCTCTTTCATACTATAATAACTTTCACACTCTTTAAATAATTTTTTTTATTTATTGTTTATAAACTTCATTCTCACCATATCTAAAATTTTACACAACATGACATCTCATTAATTTCCACATATATATACACACAAGTTTACTTTTTTTTTTTAGACCTAAGGCCTAGGTAGTGGTGCTCTAACCACTTGAGCTATCCCACTTTGTCTACACACAAGTTTACTAATTTATTTACTTTATAGTTTATACATAAAAGTTTACAAAATTACTCTTTCAAAGAACTAGCAATTACTTCCTCCGTCCCACTAAAATTTACACATTGTCATATAGAATGTCCCATACCAATTTGCTTACTCTATAAAAGGAAATATCTTCATAATTGTCACCCTTAAAATATACACATATTTACTCATAGGTCATTATTTTTTCACACTCAATCTACCTTTTACTTTATTTTATTTATAAAAGTTTATAAAACTAACCCTCAAAACATCACTCATTACCCATTTTTTAATATGCATGTCATTCCAAGCAGTGACGGAGCCAGAAATTTTGTGTTGGGGGGCCCAATTAACATTAATATAAAAACGTATGTAGACAAAAGTTTTATGTTCATATAAGTGTTATTCCACGTTATAATATTATATTTATCAAATAATTTCATCATAAAATTGTCAATAATCTCATTCTATTAATTTAAAAAAATTGACTTTCGTTTGGTTTCCGATGAACATTTGATTGTTTTGGTTCAGAAGAGATGAAACAATGTCAAATTAAATTGCTAAAATATTAAAATACTAAAAATAAATTTAATATGAAAAAGAAAAAAGAGCCACTGCTCTTGAAGGGAATTAAACCCTGGCTTCAAGGCAAAAGGCAAAAACTTTTAAATTTCACCCAACCACCAGGACACACTACAAAATATACAATTTTCTGTCTACATAGTAAATAAAGTAAATATGTTGTGGGGGCCCCCTGGCTCCAATGTCCCTCCGTCACTGATTCCAAGAGTACAAATTTCTTTAAGATAAAAAAAATATTACACATTTTTAATATGTGTATCCATCTGCCTATAAAAATTATTACAAGATGAATAGAGTATTACATGATCTAAGATTTGTACAATTCGCACCGGTTTGTAATTCGAGGTTCGTTCACTCTCATCAAGGTCAAATCTAGGGGACTTGTGTGGTGGCTGAGAAAATAAGTTATATATTCAGTGACTTACGTGGTTTGAGTAAGCAAATTAATTTAAATATTACTCCTTTGCATGTTATTTTAATTAAAAGTCTGCTGCGTGGTTCAGAAAACATGGCTTGCATGTTACAACAATTCATTAAAATTGGGTTAACAAAACAATACACTTTCATTATCTTAGATGCGCAGTTTGATGCAACGATTCGCACCACCATTTAATTTACATAGTACACATTTTACACTTTTTTATTTGTAGGTCCAAAAATTAAAACTGTATATATTCTGTTTATGCTTTGATATTCTGTTTAAAAATCGATTAATTTGAAGGACCAATTACACCGTCTATTTACGAAAACTCCATTTAAAGTCAGAGCTCTGCGCTCTCTGTAGATTTGGCCCCTTAAAAATTACTTGCATATTTATATTTTGGAAATTGATTCGGGTGGAATTTACACATTTTATAAGAATATGTGAAGCATACTTTGATGTGGATTTCATTGATTTTTGCATTGGATATGATTGTTTAAGCCAAAATGAGGGAAATGTTGTGTTTTGTTGATTTTATAGGTAAAACGATGTAATTTGGAGCAAAACACATGCCACAAGTGATCGGACTGAAAAGAGGAGCGCACCATTGGATCCAGCTCGAAAAATGGAGTGGAATAGGCAAAAGAATCGAGTCGATCGGAGGTCGGAAGCTCAAGAAACGGAGGGACGAAGTTGGAGGATGAAAACAAGAGACGGAGCCAAAGCCGAAGGTTTGGCCCGACCGAGCAGCATCACCCGCCCGGCCGGGCAGCCGAGCACTTCATTGTGGCCAAATACGAAAGTTTGGCCCGGCCGAACGGCATCACTCGCCCGCCCGGGCGATCGAGGGCCATTTTTGTGCCATTTGCGAAGATATGGCCCGGCCGAGCGGCATCACCCGCCCGGCCGGGCGGCCGAATGCACCATGCTACTCCCTCATTTACGAACATTTGGCCCGGCCGGGCCACTTCACCCGCCCGGCCGGGCGACTCAGCCCCTGTTTTTGTTTAAGTAAGCCGACTCATCCGCCCGGCCGGGCCACTTCCTCACCCGGCCGGGCCATCATATTCTCGGTGCCAAACGCGTGTTTTCTCCATTTTTTAGGGACCTACTTGCAAATATCACACCCAAACCCTACCCCAACACTATAACTACCCCACTTCTTGAATTTCATCTGATCTTACCCCTTTCTCAAGAGTTCTTCACACATTTACACATAGTTGGAGGTTTTTGGCCATATCTTCTTCATCTCTCCACCAATTCATGCAAGGAAGGAGGCAATAGCTTGGGAATTCCATTCCCTACCATAATCTAGACTAAGCTTTCTCTTTCTTTTCCTTTTTACTTAGTTATTTCATTTGGAATTTGTGATTTGATTATGTATTTGAGTAGCTAAACAACTTTGTGGTTCTAAGGCATTGTAAGACTTGGATTGATGTTTATGATTAATTTCTTGCTTTAATTGGTGTTTGTCTCTTATTTGTGTGCTTAATTCCTTATTGCAAAGCATGTTGTTATTGGTCATGATGATTTGCTTGATCCATTGTTAATTGGGGTAAGATCGAGAGATTTATTCCATTTAATCGTATGCAAGCATGCAACCCGGTATTATTATGAGCTCGAGAGAGGATTAATTATCGGAGAGGGATTTGAATGATCTTAGGAGCTATTTTAGGTGGTGTAACATTTGTGAGGTAGAGATACGAGCCTATGTTACATTGCGCCTTTGGTTAATTAGATCGAGAGATTAATTAATTCTTCTTGTGCGATCACCCTATATGAGATAACCTTAATGGCCATTTAAACGAGATAACTCTCATAAACGGATGTCTAAATATTACAATTGCCTTGGAACCCACCTTTCCTTCTTTGCGTTTTTATCCATTTTACCTTTGTTTTATTGATTTGCATGGTATTTGATCGATTTCGTATTTACTCTTCGTTACTTATTGGTGACACATTGTTAGGTAATCTTAGAGTAATTCACACCACTCAAATTATCGATCACGTCTACTTAGAACTCGACTAGCAAACTACCACTTTTACGCTTAGCCTCCTTGTGGGATCGACCTCGTGCTTATCACGCTACAATAGACGCCGTACACTTGCGGTTGTTTATTTAGTGTTGCATAACACGTGAATCAAGTTTATGGCGCCGTTGCCGGGGAGGTTTTCATAAGCTCTAGAGTGTAGGCTAGGAGAGTTTTAGTTTAGACAATTTATTTGCTTTCCTTATTTGCAAAAATCCCAAAAATATTTGTTTGGTTTATTTTGATTTCACTTGTGATTCTTACTTTCTTTTGAACTTTTGTTTAGACATGGCATATGATCACCCGAGCTAAGAGAGATCAACAAGATTTGCTACCCTTAGACCCGGAAATCGAAGCTAGTTGTCGAAGACAAAACGCCGAAAGAAGAAGGAGTGAATTAGGAGCCATGAATCGAAGGGAGAATCCTAATGTGGAAGAGGAAAGGAACCAAGAGGATATTGAAGGCATAGTGGAGCCAAATGGAAATGGTGGTAATCGACCACAAGGAGGCATGAGAGATAACTTCAACCGAAGGAATGGAGGGAATGCAAATGTGGAAGGAGATGGAGAACAACGGGAGGAAAACGGGAATCAAAGGGTCTTGAGAGACCACTTCCGTCCCATCCCTAGACCTTATGGAGGAGCGGGTAGGGAACCCATTGACGCTCATAACTTTGAGCTCAAGCCGGCCCTAATCATGATGGTTCAAAACAACCAATTTGGAGGGTTGTCAAAGGAGGATCCTAACCTCCATTTATCTCAATTCCTAGAGATAAGTGGAACGGTTAAGATTAATCGTGTCCCTCAAGATTACATCCGTCTCCAATTGTTCCCATTCTCCCTCCGTGATCGTGCAAAGCAATGGTACATGTCTCTTGATCTAAGGACGATCGAAAATTGGGCCGACCTTGTAGATGCTTTCCTCATGAAATACTTCCCTCTAAGCAAGACCATCAAGATAAGAGGAGAAATTTCTTCTTTCATGCAAGACGATGATGAGTCTTTAGCCGAGGCTTGGGAGTGTTTCAAGGATCTCATACGGAGTTGTCCTCAACATGGGTTCTCAAGAGATCAATTGATTTGCTATTTCTACAACGGGATGGACCATCGAACGAGAGGGATGGTGGACGCCTCGGCCGGTGGAGGTTCTTTGCTTGGAAAGACGACGGATGAAGGCTATGTGCTTCTAGAGGAAATGGCAAAGAATGGACACCAATGGCCATCCGAAAGAAGGCAAGGCCGGAAAGTTGCTTCCACTAAGGAGTCGGATGATTTGGCTACTTTATCCAACAAGATGGATAAGTTGACTTCGATGATGGCGGCCAAGTCACTAATGGGACCTAGTGATGAACAATATGAAGAGGCCCATTATATGAACAATCAAAGGGATCGTCATTTTCGAGAAAGAGGTTGGAATGAGAGGCAACCTCCTAATCCAAATCAATATCATCCCGGATTGAGGCAACATGAGAACTTTTCCTATGCCAACACAAGGAATGCCATTGTCCCACCTCCAAATTTTAATGTTAGAGATGGAGCTATTGTGGAGTCTTCATCAAAGCCATCAATGGAGGATATGTTTGGTGCTTTTATGGGGGAAACTACGAAATTCATGAGAGAGACTAGAGAGAATGCAAATATAACTCGGCAAAGATTTGATGAACAAGGAGAAATGATCAAGAATATGGCAAACAACATGAGAGCCATAGAGAAGCAAGTGAGTCAACTTTCTAATGTCATCGGTAGTCAACACACTCCGGGGCAATTTCCTTCAAACACGGAGCTCAACCCCAAGGAACATTGCAAGGCTATTAAGCTAAGAAGTGGGACGAGTTACGATGGGCCAAAGATGCCACAAGAGGAGGAAATGGTAATGGCACCCGAGGATGTCGACAAAGAAGATGGACAAGAGAAAGAGAAGCAAGAGGAGATAGTGAGGGAAGAAGAGAAAGTAGAGGATAAGAAGAGTGAGGAGGCAATCCCTCCTCAAGACAAAGGCAAGAATGTGGTACCTCTCCCATACCCTCAAAGGTTGAAGAAGAAGGGCTTGGACAACAAATTTGCCAAGTTTGTAGAGATGTTCAAAAAGATCCACATCAACATTCCCTTCGCCGAAGCTCTAGAACAAATGCCCCATTACTCCAAGTTCTTGAAAGAAATTATGTCCAACAAGAGGAAGATGGTGGAGTATGAAACGGTTCACTTGACCGAGGAGTGTAGCTCAATCATTCAAGCAAAGCTACCTCAAAAGCTTAGAGTCCCCGGATCCTTCACCCTACCATGTGTTATTGGAGATAGAGGTACATTTAGAGCTTTGTGTGATTTGGGAGCTAGTATCAACCTTATGCCATTATCCATATTTAAAACTCTTGGTTTGGGAAAGCTTACACCAACCACAATGAGTCTTGTATTGGCGGATAGATCCATGACATACCCTTTGGGTATAGTAGAGGATGTGTTGGTTAAGGTGGATAAGTTCATTTTCCCGGTAGACTTTGTGGTGTTGGATATGGAAGAGGATAAGTATATTCCACTCATCTTAGGAAGGCCATTTTTGGCAACCGGTGGAGCTATCATTAATGTGAGGAAGGGGGAGTTGGAGCTTCAAGTGAACAATGAGAAGGTGTTGTTCAACATCTACAAAGCCATCAAGTTTAGAGATGATGAGGATGAGGTCTTTGAGTGCAACATGATCAATGATGTGCAAGCTTGTGTGGATATGCACATGGAAAAGAGAAACTCAAAGGACCCACTTGATTTTTGCATAAGAGAATCTCTTAACTCACTCTCTTCTATTCCCTTTGATTTCAATTTTGATGAGCTTAATGATATAGAATTGTTTGAATATATGTCTTCTCTTGATGTTTTGAAGGAACTTCCAATCAAAAAGGAGGAGAAATTCATGGAGATACGACAAGAAGCCAAGTTTGGGGGGGTTTTACTTGAAGAGTGTCAAAGATTTCCTAACGAAAATCTTGACACTTGGCCCTCTTGTTACACATTGGAGGCACCAAAGGAGGAAGCTAAGGAGAAACCAAAAGCTCAAGAGAAGGGGAGGAAGCTTGACTTGAAACCACTTCCGGAGCACTTGAGATATGCGTATCTTGAACAAGGTGATCTCTTTCCGGTTATTGTTTCTTCACATTTGCATGAGCTTGAGCTAGAAAAATTGCTTAGGGTGCTTAGAACTTATAAATCGGCTATTGGTTGGGATATTTCGGATTTGAAGGGTATACCGGCTCATATTTGCATGCATAAAATTAGACTAGATGAGTCTATTAAGCCTAAAGCCCAAGGTCAAAGAAGATTGAACCCCATTATGCAAGATGTAGTAAGAAAAGAAGTGTTGAAGTGGTTAGATAATGATATAATTTTTCCCATAAGTGATAGTGAGTGGGTGAGCCCAACACAAGTGGTACCTAAGAAGGGGGGTATGACCATTATTAAAACCAAAGCCTTAGAGGACATTCCTTCTAGGACCATTGTGGGGGTGGAGAGTGTGCATTGATTATCGTATGTTGAATAGTGCCACTAGGAAAGATCACTTCCCTTTGCCTTTTATTGATCAAATGTTGGATAGGATGGCGGGATATGAGTATTATTTCTTTCTCGATGGTTACTCGGGATACAATCAAATTTTGATTGATCCCAAAGACCAAGAGAAATCAACTTTTACTTGCCCTTATGGTACTTTTGCTTTTAGGAGAATGCCATTTGGATTGTGCAATGCTCCCGCCACCTTCCAACGATGCATGATGGCTATTTTTCATGGTATGATTGAAAACATAATGGAGGTATTCATGGATGATTTTTCCGTGTTTGGTTATTGCTTTGATACATGTCTATGTAACCTCTCTTGTGTTTTACAAAGATGTATAGATACCAACTTGTTGCTTAATTGGGAGAAATGCCACTTCATGGTGAAGGAAGGGATTGTGCTTGGGCACAAGGTTTCGGCAAAAGGGCTTGAGGTGGATAGAGCGAAGATAGTGGCTATTGAGATGCTACCCCCACCAACCAATGAGAAGGCGGTTAGGAGTTTTCTTGGGCATGCCGGGTTTTATAGAAGATTTATCAAGGATTTTTCAAAGATAGCCAAGCCCATGTGTGCATTGTTGGAGAAGGGAGCTACCTTCATATTTAGTGAAGAATGTGTGAAGTCGTTTGAAATCTTGAAAGAGGCCTTGATCAAAGCTCCCGTATTGGTGATACCCGATTGGAGCCAACCATTTGAGATCATGTGTGATGCTAGCGATTATGCCATTGGAGTGGCTTTGGGCCAAAAGAGAGACAAGCTTTTTCGAGTGATCTACTATGCAAGCAAAACATTGAATCCGACTCAAAGGAACTACACCACAACGGAGAAGGAGATGCTAGCCGTGGTGTATAGTTTCGACAAGTTTAGAGCCTATTTGGTTGGAGCCAAAACTATTGTGTACACGGATCACACGGCTTTAAAGTACTTGGTTGAGAAGAAGGAGGCTAAACCGAGGTTGATACGATGGGTGCTCCTTTTACAAGAATTTGACGTGGAGATAAGGGATAGGAAAGGATGTGAAAATGTGGTAGCGGACCATCTTTCAAGGCTTGAGAATGTGGAGGAAAAGGACATCCAAGTCCCTATCAAAGAGTGGTTTCCCGATGAGCAAATCCTTGCCATCAAAGAAACATGTCCATGGTTCGCCGATTTTGTGAACTACATAACCACCGGAACACCACCACCAAACATCTCATTCCATCAAAAGAAGAAATTCTATCATGATGTTAAGTTCTATGTTTGGGAGGATCCGTTTATTTATAGATGGTGTTCGGATATGGTCATGAGAAGGTGCTTAGGGGAAGATGAGTGGGAGAAAGTGATTGAAGAGTGCCATTCATCTCCTTATGGAGGTCATTTTGGAGCAAATAGGACGGCTCACAAGGTTCTTCAAAGTGGTTTCTATTGGCCATCCATTTTTAAGGATTGTGTAGCTTTTGTGAAGAAGTGTGACAAGTGCCAAAGGATGGGAAATATCTCAAAGAGGCATGAGATGCCTATGAAGAATGTAATTGAGGTGGAGCTTTTTGATGTATGGGGGATTGATTTTATGGGACCATTCCCCAATTCTCATGGATTTTCTTACATCCTATTGGTCATTGATTATGTCTCTAGGTGGATTGAGGCCGTTCCAACCACTACAAATGATGCCAAGGTGGTCCTCAACTTTTTGAGGAAGAATATTTTCACTCGTTTTGGTACTCCAAGAGCATTAGTGAGTGATGGTGGTTCACACTTTTGCAACCAATGGCTTGACCAACTTTTGACAAAGTATGGAGTAAAGCATAGGGTGACCACACCATATCACCCTCAAGATAATGGGCAAACGGAGCTTGCTAATCGAGAGGTGAAGCAAATCTTGGAGAAAACCGTGGGGTTAAAAAGGAAGGATTGGGCTATCAAGTTGGATGATGCTCTTTGGGCATATCGAACCGCCTACAAGACACCCTTGGGCACATCTCCTTACCAACTTGTGTATGGTAAATCTTGCCATCTACCCGTGGAAGTGGAGTTGAAGACTCGTTGGGCCATCAATGAGTTGAATCTTGATCTTAAGGCATCCGGAGAAAGAAGGAAGATGATGCTTAATGAGCTTGATGAGTTTAGGAATGGAGCCTTTGAGAATTCCAAGATTTACAAAGAAAGAGCGAAGAGGTTTCATGACAAGATGATTGAAAAGAGGGAGTTCCAAGTGGGAGAACAAGTTCTATTGTTCAACTCAAGGTTGAGACTATTTCCGGGCAAATTGAAGTCAAGGTGGTCGGGGCCCTTTGTGATTAAGAATGTGACGCCCATGGGAAATGTGGAGCTTGTTGATAAAAATGGAACAACATTTGTGGTGAACGGACAAAGAGTGAAGCATTACTTTGGGAATGAGCAACTTCGAATGGTGGAGTCGCTTCGTTTGGATGAGGCTTGAAAGAGGAAGCATCCGTCCGGTATAGGACGTTAAAAATAGCGCTTCTTGGGAGGCAACCCAAGGTTTTATTGCTTTATGTTTTTATTGATTTAGTAGAGTTGATAGATTAGTTTCTTTGTAGGTAGGGATGAGGAGAATTGTGGACACCTTGTCTTGAAGAATGGAGAAGGAAGCAAAACCAACTTTGGAGAAGGGAAAGCAAGTGTTGCAATGGTGATCTTTGAAGAAACATAGGATGTGCAAGGAGGGAGGTAACAACTTGTAGCCCCAAACTTAGAATTTATACATAGTAAAATTCTAAGTTTGGGGGAGTTATTTTTCTTTTATTTTTCTACTAGTTGTTACCCTTGCACCGGTTCGTCATTCTACTTGTGTCACATTTTGCACCGGCGCACATTTAGCTTTCACATGCTTATATTGTTTAAGTTGGTTTTGATCACATGTGTGGGGTAGTGGACAATTGGTGAAATATGAGCATAAATAGTCATTGAAGTCCATTGTTGAGTAGTTGTGATGATGTCTATTTGCTTTGAATGTAAGCATGATTGATGTTGGATATAGTATCATGATTGTGTTCATATTTGTGATCTTTGATAGCATGGATGCATGATGTGTTGTTGTTTGGGGACATTTGATGAATGTGAAAGTCCTATTGAATAAACCGGTGAGAATTGAACCTTAAATCGAGCATGTAATCCGGTTTAGTTCATTTGAGAGTGGACTAGGTTATTGCTAGTGATCCTAGAACTTGCCCAAGTTCTTGTTTGAAAGCATGATTGTGTGAAATGATGTGATGTGATATAGGCCATCTTGTTCTAAAAAGAGTCACTTAGCCAAAATTTCCCAAAAACCGAAGTAATTTTCCGTAGTTAGCCCCTTGAGCCTAATTCCTCATTTTCTTGGCAAACTACAATGTTAACCACTTAGCCTTTTTGAGCCTTTTGATTCCTATATCTAGTGGGGGATAAAAGACAAAGTGGAAAACATGTGCTTGAATGAATATCTTTGGTGAAAAGGAAAGTTGGAGAAGTTGAAAGAAGAAAAATAGAAAGATGAAAAGAAAATCAAGGAAAGGAAAAGAGGGACAAAGAGCCCCAAAAGCTTGAAAAGAAAAATGGTTCAAAAGATGAGGTGATGAATGCTTGAAAAAGAAAGGAAAATGAAAAGTGAGGATGAAGTTTGTAAGCTTTGAAAATGAAAGCACAAAATTGTAAAATAACAAGTTTTGTCCTCCACTAGAAGAGTCACAATTCCCAAATTCATCCCACCTTGTCCAAAGAGCCAATGTTACATCCTTGATTAAGTCCTATTGATCACATTGTTGAGCATTTGATTGTGTGTAGAAAGTAGAAGTTGGGCAAGCATATGGTGATTGCATAGCATAACTTGGTTGATGAGTACATTAATATCCTTAATTTGTTTGTGTGTTTGAGAGAAACACTCCATCATGTGAGTAGAGGACTTGAGCATTTGGATTATGTTTCCCATCACAATGTGTTGTGTACTTGTGCATTCTTTGATCTATGAATGTGGATAGCAATAGTGAGCCTATAACTTTCATTGAGAAATGCACTTGGAGAAAGAGATATCATTACATCTTACTTTGCATGTGTGATTTGCATTGAATATTTCATTGTGATCATTCCACCCTCATTGCTTTGAGTGCTTAGTTGTTTGAGGAAAAACAACATTTTAAGTTTGGGGGGGTTTGATTCGGGTGGAATTTACACATTTTATAAGCACATGTGAAGCATACTTTGATGTGGATTTCATTGATTTTTGCATTGGATATGATTGTTTAAGCCAAAATGAGGGAAATGTTGTGTTTTGTTGATTTTATAGGTAAAACGATGGAATTTGGAGCAAAACACATGCCACAAGTGATCTGACTGAAAAGAGGAGCGCACCATTGGATCCGGCTCGAAAAATGGAGTGGAATAGGCAAAAGAATCGAGTCGATCGGAGGTCGGAAGCTCAAGAAACGGAGGGACGAAGTTGGAGGATGAAAACAAGAGACGGAGCCAAAGCCGAAGGTTTGGCCCGGCCGAGCAGCATCACCCGCCCGGCCGGGCAGCCGAGCACTTCATTGTGGCTAAATACGAAAGTTTGGCCCGGCCGAACGGCATCACTCGCCCGCCCGGGCGATCGAGGGCCATTTTTGTGCCATTTGCGAAGATATGGCCCGGCCGAGCGGCATCACCCGCCCGCCCGGGCGGCCGAATGCACCATGCTACTCCCTCATTTACGAACATTTGGCCCGGCCGGGCCACTTCACCCGCCCGGCCGGGCGACTCAGCCCCTGTTTTTGTTTAAGTAAGCCGACTCATCCGCCCGGCCGGGCCACTTCCTCACCCGGCCGGGCCATCATATTCTCGGTGCCAAACGCGTGTTTTCTCCATTTTTGAGGGACCTACTTGCAAATATCACACCCAAACCCTACCCCAACACTATAAATACCCCACTTCTTGAATTTCATCTGATCTTACCCCTTTCTCAAGAGTTCTTCACACATTTACACATAGTTGGAGGTTTTTGGCCATATCTTCTTCATCTCTCCACCAATTCATGCAAGGAAGGAGGCAATAGCTTGGGAATTCCATTCCCTACCATAATCTAGACTAAGATTTATCTTTCTTTTCCTTTTTACTTAGTTATTTCATTTGGAATTTGTGATTTGATTATGTATTTGAGTAGCTAAACAACTTTGTGGTTCTAAGGCATTGTAAGACTTGGATTGATGTTTATGATTAATTTCTTGCTTTAATTGGTGTTTGTCTCTTATTTGTGTGCTTAATTCCTTATTGCAAAGCATGTTGTTATTGGCCATGATGATTTGCTTGATCCATTGTTAATTGGGGTAAGATCGAGAGATTTATTCCATTTAATCGTATGCAAGCATGCAACCCGGTATTATTATGACCTCGAGAGAGGATTAATTATCGGAGAGGGATTTGAATGATCTTAGGAGCTATTTTAGGTGGTGTAACATTTGTGAGGTAGAGATACGAGCCTATGTTGCATTGCGCCTTTGGTTAATTAGATCGAGAGATTAATTAATTCTTCTTGTGCGATCACCCTATATGAGATAACCTTAATGGCCATTTAAACGAGATAACTCTCATAAACGGATGTCTAAATATTACAATTGCCTTGGAACCCACCTTTCCTTCTTTGCGTTTTTATCCATTTTACCTTTGTTTTATTGATTTGCATGGTATTTGATCGATTTCGTATTTACTCTTCATTACTTATTGGTGACACATTGTTAGGTAATCTTAGAGTAATTCACACCACTCAAATTATCGATCACGTCTACTTAGAACTCGTCTAGCAAACTACCACTTTTACGCTTAGCCTCCTTGTGGGATCGACCTCGTGCTTATCACGCTACAATAGACGCCGTACACTTGCGGTTGTTTATTTAGTGTTGCATAACACGTGAATCAGAAATAACCCACAAAGTTAATAACTTCACAACTTTGTTTTATTTTTAAAATTCTCATTCATTGTGGAGTCTCATTTTTCTCTACACCTCGCTAAATTCTCTTTTACACCTCATTAAATTACCAAAAGACCCATCCTTTACTGTACACGTCATCACAGGACGGAGGGAATGCATTATTTTTGTCAGTAAAATATTAATCTCTCTTCTTTTTTTAGTAAGGGGTGAAATAATAAAAAAAAGAAAGATAAATGGTACATTTTCGAAACATGCATTTTGCGTGAGATAATCTTATGTATAAGCAGAGACGGACCCATAGTGGGTCCGGGAGGCATTGGGCCCCACTCAATTTCTGACCTTTTATTCTATATAGTAATATTTTCCTTCTATTTCATATATTTAGGGCTAGCCTAGTGATTTTCCCATTTTACCAAGAATAAAAATAATCTAAAAATTAATATACTCATAATATCATTTTATTTTGACATTGTCACTTATTTTGGGCTCCCTATGCGAAATGTTTGGGCCCGTCACTATGTATAAGACAAAGCTCCATTTTCGTAATGAACAAAATTAAATTTAGAAATACATTTATTATAAAGACCACCCCTCATCTTACTCTCACACATGAACGCGCCTCAAATTTTTGGTAACCCCCGATTACAGCGATCAGTTTCGCATCCTCATCGATTGGTTCGCCTTCTGTCAGAAATTTATCAAATCTTTCCACGTAATCTTTGTCAGACTCATCAGTGGTTTGCTTTACATTGGCCAACCATTGTTTTGGCGCGGGCCTAGCAGCTATCGTGTTGAAGTACGACATGAACGATTGTCCCAGTTGAATGAATTAATGTTGTAATAGACCCTACAAGTATTGATGAATACCATTGATGGGTGCGATCTCCCAAAGTGAGTGAAAAAATTCTACACTGTGTTGCATCTGACGCTCCGACCGAGGCCATGTAATTTGAGTATTTGCTCAGATGTACATGGGGGTCTGTCTCTCCATCATACAATGCTAAAGTTGCGTCGCCCTCTTTAATTCGCGAGTGGGGGTGCCCTCTTTAATAGGCGAGTGTGATTCTGCCTTCTTTAATAGGCGACGGTGTATCTTTTTTTGAATTGGAGCCAAGAGTATCTGCATGCTTAATGGTGAGTTGGGCAAGGTGATTGAATATGGGCTTATGTCCTTTGCAGCCTCCATTTCTTCTCTGAGTGCTTCCATCTGTTGTTGCATTTTCGTTGTATTTCGAGGAGCTTCTACGTGGTGGATGTGTCTTCCACGTGATCCATCGTGCCTTTTGGTAAAGGTGACGTGCCTATACGATCATAGATTGATTTTTCCACCCATGCATGTGGCCTTCCTAGTCTTTCAATGGCCGATTTCCGCTCTCGCATCTCCTCTACTTTAGATATTTCAATTGATTTTGTTTTGTGTGCATGTGTATTTTTGTATGCCACGTCCGCCTTTGATGCTCGAGACTTGTTCGTCCAGCCCTTTCTCTCCCAGTTTGTCAAATGTTGACTGCTTCTCTCCCAGTCTTTCAAATGTCCATTGTTTTGATTTTACTGGAGTTGGGTTTTCCGAATCGTCTGTTCCCTAATCCAGCTTCTTTTTTCCTCTAGCTTCCCTACGCGCACGTCCACTGCTCACTGTTTATGATCCTCCATTTTCATTTTCTGGTACTTTATTGTTGTTGGCCGTCATATGGACTGTTTGTGCCGCAAGGTGTGGGTACAGGAGTTGCTGCTTCTGCTGCAAATACGCCATGGCTTTTGTGATAGGTGCGGATTTGAGTCGTGGGTTCTACCCTTACTTGTGCCACCACCATCTTTTTTATTTTTCAAAGGGCTTGACATTTCCGTCTTTTATTGCGTCGTGACTTCTGTTTCTTGAAAATGGGTTTGTCTAGCACCAAAATGTTGACAAGCTTTTTCGTAAGATCGTTTATGATTGATGCGTGAGGCTTTCTGATAATTAATATATGGCTAATACAACACGTAGTTTGTCCAACATTAATGAACACATGCCTTAGTTTTTTACAGTATGTTCATTAACCTTCTTTTTCTCTTTTCTCTCTATTTTTATCTCTCTTTCTGCATGGGTTGGTCGTTTTGCATGCGAGAGGTGCTTCCTCTTTCTTCCACGTGTCTTCCACCTCACTTTGACTGATAGTCAAAACACTTAGGGGATGTTTGTTTTGGGATGGGAAATCCGGATTTGGGATTTCGAAAGTCCACCCCATTACAGTTTGGGATTTTGATTCAGGATTTCAAAATTCCACCATATAACACTATAAAAGTCAACTCTATAAATATATATAAACCCTATATAAATACTTATAAAACCTACATAAATCCCAAAACAAACACAAAACATAAAAATCATTAGGATTTTGAAATCCGGATTTCAAAATCCTCAAAACAAACATGCCCTTATATTTTGCATTAAATGTTGATGATATCATGCTTTAACTAATGATTGTTGTCCTTTGAGTGTGTTTCTTGCTGTCACAGATATGTTCTCCTCGCAAACATTTTTCTGTTCGGGGATTCCCTTTTTATGACTATTGTGCTCCTCCTGTTCGATGATTTATCTCGCGACCTCTAGCCACTCCTTCTCAGGGATCTGATTTTCTGACACATCGATATCTCAGGTTTGCTTTGCTTACTTTGCAAATCGGGACTTGAGGTGTACAAAGGGGTACTCAACCCATGTAGTTACAAATATTGTCTATCGTACATCGAATAATGAAATTTTTCCGCCTATCCACCAAGAATTATTCAATAATGCAGTTGAAGGGGTCACAGAACCAAGCAACCAGTGATGCATTAGGAGTTAACAAATTCTGGACTCCAATCCAAGACCACAGGCTAATTTTTACATCTTCTGTTTTCTTCTTTATATCCTGTCTTTCTCCCTTAAATCTCAATGAGTTTCGACTCCTCCATATTTCCCATATTATGCATGCCCAAAGACTCGACATGAATTTCTTCCTCACCTTGCCAAGCCCGATTGCCTCTCTATGTTGCAAAGAGTGTTGTCTTAGATTTATATGAGGAGTCAAACACACATTTACCTATCTATAACATTCTTGCCAGATTACTGTTGCAAATCTGCACTCTACAAGCAGGTGCACATTGCTTTCCAAGGCTCCTGCACATAGGGTGCATTTTGCCTCCTCGTCCGTGATTGGAACCCCTCTTTTCCTAAGATTATCTGTTGTCGCGAGTCTCCCTTTTAGTGCCTTCCACACAATTGTCTTCACCTTCCTTGGCGCGTAATTCTTCCAAAGCGCTACAAACTCGGGCTTTCCTTCTATCTCCTCGTTCTCCTGCTCTGTTTCCTTACTCAATAATTTGTAGGCTGCACTCGTTGAGTAGGCTCCGGACGGTGCTAATGCCCAGCTCCAAGAGTCCTCTTGTCCTTGCCTTATTTTGCACCTGTCCAACAAAAAAAACAGATCAATAACAGATTCATTTTCAGATTCACTTAACTCCCTCCCCCATTCCAGGGACCACTCCCAACTGTCTCCTTCCCACACGCCCATATTGCAGATTAGTTCATCTTGCTGCTGGCTAATCTCATATAATTCCGGGAACCTCTCTTTAGGGCTCACTCCCCCCTCTATCCAATATTCGCTCCAAAACTTTGTGCGCTCACCATTCCCCACCACTCTAAGGACTCTATTATCGGCTCCTCTACCTCCTAATTTATCGAATATAATTTTTAATTCCTTCCACCAGCTCGAGGCCCCTGTTTTGCGTCTCCCTCTTCTGTCGCCTCCAGCTTCCTCCCTCAGTGAGTTCCCGTATCTTGAAGCCAAAACTCTCACCCAAAGGTTATTTTCCTCCGTAAAAAATCGCCAAATCCATTTGCCAAGCAGTGCAGTATTGAACAAATTCAGGTCTCTAATCCCCAATCCCCCTTTATTTTTTTCCTTGCACACGTCCTCCCAGCTTACCCATGGAATTTTCCTAATTTCTCCCGTCCCCCCTCCCCATAAGAAGTTCCTCTGCAACTTTATAATCTCACTTAGGACTGATTTTGGAATCTTGAAAAATGACAGATAATATGGTGGCACCGTTGAGAGCACTGCTTGAATAAGTGTGATTCTCCCCCCCCCCATTGATATGTTCTTATCCTTCCAAATAACAAGCTTTCCATGGATTTTTTTTATCATTCCTGCCCAAGATGACGTTTTATGATGGTTCAGGCCTACATGCATTCCCAAGAACTCCAATGGAAGGCATCCTGTAGAACACCCCAAAAATTTTGCCATTTCCCATTTATCATCGTCTCTCATATGTATACCCACGAGGTTACATTTGTTGAAATTTACCCCCAGGCCTGAAATTAATTCAAACAACTTGAGGAGGCGCTTGATGGTCCGGATGTCCTCCCACTTTCCATTGCACATAAACACTGTGTCATCCGCATATTGAAGTAGAGGAACTTTTACTTTATTTCTTCCCACACTAACTGGATCCAGAGCACCGATATCCACTGGTTTGACGACCAGGGAGTTCAGCCCTTCTGCCGCAATTAAGAACAGAAAAGGCGATAACGGGTCTCCTTGTCTAAGGCCCCTACCCAGTTTAAATTCCCCCGACGAGCTCCCGTTTACCAACACTACCGCGCTGGCCGTTGAGACACATTCAAACATCCAGGCCCTCCATTTTGGTGAGAAATTCATTGCCTCCATCATATTATCTAGGTATGACCACTCCACTGAGTCGTAGGCTTTCGCGAAATCTACTTTGAAAATGACCCTTTGCTTCCTTTTCCTTTTTGCTTCATCAATCGCCTCGTGGGCTATAAGTATCCCGTCCATAATTTGCCTCCCCCCTATGAATGCAGATTGACAATCTGATATTACGCTCTCCAGTACTTTAGACAATCTTCTTGCCAGAATCTTGGCCATAATTTTATACAGACTCCCGATCAATGAGATTGGTCTAAAATCCTCCAAGCTTTGCGCGTCTGCTTTCTTTGGTATTAGCACAGTAAAGGATGGGTTTATGCCTTTTACCAATTTTCCATGTTGATGGAACTCCGAAGCCATTGCCAAAATTTCTGTTTTTAGCAGCTCCCAATTTTCTTTGAAAAATCCAAGAGAGAACCCGTCCGGCCCGGGGCTCTTTGTCACCTCGCAGTCCCATATAGCCTCCTTCACTTCTTCTGTTGAGAACTCCGCAGTAAGGAATGAATTATCGCAGCCATCAATCTTACGTCTAATAAGCGCGTGAGGAATTCTGGGTCTCGGACAAGCCTCTGATCTGAAGTGTGCGCTGAAATGTCTATAAACCTCTTGTTTTACTTCCTGAACAGATTCCGACCAGCGTCCATCAATATACAACCCGTTAATAGAATTCCTTTTATTCCTGCTGTTGATGACTCTGTGAAACATCTTCGTATTCAGGTCTCCTTCTTTTAGCCAATTCACTTTTGCCATCTGATGCAATTGATTCTCTTTGATTCGTATATCGTTTTGTAATCCAGCCAGTAGTTCTCTTCTTTTTTCTTCCTCCCTGTCTTCGAGCCCAAAGATGTCATCCAGGGTGTCTAATCTGTTAATTTCCTTCCTGTTTTCCTCCATTCTTGATTCTAAGCACCCAAAAACCTTGCTCTTCCATTCTTTCAAGTCTCCTTTCAATAATTTTAACTTCTCCTTCAAGATGTATCCGTGCCATCCTCGTATATCATAGGCTCTCCATTTATGTGCCACAAAGTCCTTAAAGTTTGGGTGCTTCATCCAAGCGTTAAATAATCGAAACAGCTTTGGTCCCCAGTCGTTCCGTTGTGATGTCGTGTAGATCGGGCAATGGTCTGAGATAGAGCGACCCAGTCCCTTGAGTGTTGCGTCTGGCCACTTTCCAATCCATTCCTCATTGACAAGTATTCTGTCTAGCCGACTCTTACACGTCCCGTCTGGCCTATACCAGGTGAACTTTCTTCCTAGAAGCAGTAAGTCAATTAAATTTGATTGATTGATGAACTCTCCAAAGGCCTCCATATCCCTTCTATCTTCTCGGTCTCCCCTTCCAACTCTCTCCTCCCAGGTTCTGATAGCATTGAAGTCACCAGATATGCATATGTACGCTTCACGGTTTTGTTCCAACACTTCTATCAGAACTTCCCAAATTTCCTTTTTATCTCTCCCGTTGCACGGCGCATATACATTAATCAAGCAGCACCTTCTCCCATCTTGTTTCCATATGCCATTCACCACCAGGAAACCTCTTCGGTGCCACGCACTTGACTGAGTGAAGACATCTTCATCCCAAATTGTAAGTATACCGCCCGACCTCCCTTCTGCTGCACGACATTCCCATCCAAACTTCGGTCTCCCCCAAACTGATTTACATATGAATTCGTCCATATTTTCCACTTTTGTTTCCTGAATAAAGCAGATCTCAATATTGTTTTTCCTCACCATTTCTTTTACTTCTTTGCGTTTGTCCCTCCCTCCCATTCCTCTGACATTGAAGCTAAGAAGTCTCATTAATTAACATTGATTTTGCCTCCTTTCAGTTTCTCTGCAACTCTAATGGCTTTCTTTTTTGCCCTTCTCTCAATTGCTTCCAATCTCTTAATTGTGTTCTCATCTGACTCCGAGCTTATGACCCCCACTTTCTTCCCCAGCTTCCATGTCTCTTCCGCCTCAGCATGATTTGTTTGCTCTTGTTCCTTGTGCTTCCATCTGTTTCCTTCGAAGCTCTCGTCATTTGCTTCGCCTCTCTTCTTGATGAATTTTTTCTTTAATTGTTTTGTTGCCTTCCTCCCTGTTTGGGTATCATCTTCACTCTCCCTATGCTTTGAGCTGTCACTCTCATGTTCTGTATCTTCTCCACCTGTCTCTGATGACTCACCTTCATCCATGGGTTCAGATATATTTTGGGGGCTCTCGATCCTCACGCCATTTGTCGCCAATCCCACCTTACCAAAATTATTATTTATATTTATACTCATGCCCACTTTTCCCATATTATTATTTATATTTGTGCTCAGACCCACAATCCCTTCGTAAATTTTGTCTTCCTGCTCTTCTCTTGATGGGCTATTTTCCTGAAATAAGGAATTAAGATCCAACTTAATTGGGCCCACCTCTATTTCTTTATTCACCACTTCTGGCCTGTTGTTGATAAGGGCCTCCTCAATTGGGCTTCTCCTGAAGCAGCTACCTGGCCCATCAACAAACTTGGCGTATATTGGCCACAAATAAATCTCACTCTGCGACTTTTCTGCTTCCAAGACGTTCCTTGGGGGAGATTCCCGATGGATTGGAACCTTGGGGGAGGCCCCGAAATTAATATGATTAGCCGTTTTCTCGGTTCCCGGTGTGGGGGGCGGCACAATAACTTTCGGGACGTTTCTCTCTCCAGTAGTGACGTCATCCGTGGTGTGGGCCCGATCTACAGCGGTGTCTTTTCTATTTTCCGGTGCCGGAAAATACGCCGGCAGGCCCTCCAATTCCCAATCCTCTGTTTCATCTGCTACGATGCCCCGTGAGTCTGATTCCCAGTAATCTGTATCAAATTCTTCATCCTCCTCTCTAATCCTTATGTTATGTATTCGCCCGTCAATCTGGATTCGAATTGGGTTTCTTGTGATTTCCGGATCGTGTGTTCGAATCAGAATCCTTGCGAATTGAAGATTATTTATATTGAGCGTATCTTCATCAATCTTGACAATGATCCCGAAACGAGCCGCTACCTTCTTGAAGAAATTTCTATTCCAAGCTTGTAGGGGTATGCCGTACCAGTTTGTCCATATCACGCGGATGCTCGATACCAAGCTAGGGTCCCAAGGATCCACCCATTGCAACCACCGTTTCGCCCACTCCGTCTGCGCTACCTCGACATCGTACAGGGGCGTTCTGCTCTGGGCAGGATCCATCTCCGGTCTTATCAATATCATATCCCCACCCAGGGGTGATATCCTCCAAGATTTTAAGCATTCTTTTCTTATATCTTCTCCATATTCTGGCCAGGAGTATTTGTCTCTAATCTTTCCCAGTAGACAACCGTCTAGCCATTTTCTGTCCTCCTTTGATGTTGTGTAGGTTGTGCCTCTAAACCCTTCCGTCGAATTCGCCCTCTGGTGTTGTGGCTTGATGTGCCCCGTAGTCTCACCCAAGCATTCTGCTCTATCTGTGACGCACTCTTTAGGCCCTGTGTAATTTTTTCCTTTAATGGTGTCGATATACGAGACCTCGTCTTTCCGGATTCCGTTCTTTCCCTCGTCTATAGTCAACGGTGAAGGATTTAGGCGTTCGCTTTTTCCGTATCTTCTTGTTTCCTTCTCATCAAGATTTGATCTTTCAAATCTTGAGATATTGGCCCTAAGTTTGTACGAGCCGAACCAGATGTTGTTGAGTTCTTCCTCCACTTGTTCCGTAAACGCCTGCCCCCCAAAGCGCACGAAGCCAAATCTCGCCCCTCTTTTGTCCTTCTTGTCTGCGATGAAGCAATCTTTTACACTTACTATTTTATTCAGGCGACGCACCAGTTGTCCTTTGCTGCAGTCGTCAGGGAAATTGCATATGAAGAATGTCACTTCCTTTTTGTCGTATGCCCCAGAAAGCTCTCTCCCTTTCCTCCAAGATGCCGCTGTACTGCCTGTTCTCTGATACTTGGCTGTCGCCTTATGGTCATGCCGATGCATAGATGTTTGGGTTTTGGTCCCTCCCCTGCCCACTCTCACCCACTCTCCCTCCGCCCTGTCTCTCTCTCTCTCTAGCCATTCTAAAATACAACTGAGAAGGTAATGCTGGTAGAATGTTGAATTGACTGCTATAGATGTATGGTTGGGGGAATTAACCGATTCTATGGTGTAACATTATCATCAATTAAAATTTCGCCATTATTCAAATCTCTCATTAATTAGGGATTCCTGATTGCCGCCTCTTAATTTATTTCACTAGATAAATAATGAATTTTATTGTAGTATCTAATTAATTAATTTCAGTTTGATTAATACATATTCTAAATTGTCACACCTCTACTCGCACAATCTACCATGCCCTCTCACAGGGGCGGACGTACGTTGAGTGTGGGGTGGCCTTGGCCCCGTCAACATTATATTCTTCAAATTCCTATTAAATACTATGGGTATGTGTGTGTCATTTCTTTAAAAAAAATGTATGTATCATGACATGTATGAGTTCTATATCCATAGAAATGATAATATAAGATATAGATATATATATATATATATATATATATATATATATATATATATTTGATAGTAAAATATATTCAATAAAATTTTGCTCGATTCTATTTTTGGGTCCACAAAATATATATCTATTCTATTTAAATAGTTAACTTTTGAATATTTATTCTACTTTATTAATAAAATTGAGTATCTATCAACAATATTTTTTACTCGTTATTCCACATATATTTTTTATAATTAAAATATGATTTTTTTTTTTAAAACATCACTAATACATATTTGACCTTGGAGAGCTTTGAAAAAAGGCCTTGGAGAGCTTTTAAACAGCTCTTCAAGTGGCAGCTCTCCAAACTTAGACAGCGGTTAAAAACCGTTGTCTAAGTAAAATCTCTTGGAAAGCGGTTTTGAACCGCTCTACAAGTGGGGCCTTTAGACAGCGGTTTTGAACCGCTCTGCAAGTCAAAGCACTTGCATGTACAAAAAGAAGTGAGCAAAATTTTACAGAGAGAGTAATACTCTGTGTAAATATATCATATAATTATTATATATATTTAATTTATTAAAAGAAAATTTAAGGGGGTCAATTCCGCAAAATTTTGTTCTGATTTTAATTGAGACTACTATTGGTCTCACAAATTAATCAATTCTTAAGTCGAATATCGAGACATATAAAATAAATATATCATGTATATTTAATTTTTTTATTCTATCAACTTTTAATTAAACTTGATATTCTTTTTAATTTTCTTCCATTTTTTAAATTGGGTGCCTCAATAATTAATTCAGGGTCCGCCTCCACCCTCTCATAAGTCGTATCTACCTAATTAAATTAAAGTTTCTAGTACACAAATGCGTTTGTTAATTAATAACTATTAATATATAGCTGCAGTTTTTTCAAACTACCACTGTGCATCTTTCTCTATAAATGCTGGAAAAGAAAAACAAAAAATTAGAGCGAATAGAAAATAGAAGAAAATTAAATTAAATAATGGCCCATTCCGAGCAATATCATCATATTTACCAGCCAAGTTCTTGGAGTTACGAGTCAATTGAATCCATTTGCAATCAAAATAATCATGTGGTACGTACTTTTATATATATACTCCCCCGTCCCACAATAACTTTCACACTTTCCTTTTTGGGACGTCGTCCCACAATAACTTTCACACCCTTAAACTGGAAAATCCTTTACAAACTCCACCCTCAGAATATCCTCAATTTTACACAAATGCCATTACTTTTTCTACACACATACACAAAAGTCAACTCATTCTTTACTTTATACATAAAACTTTACAAAATTACCCCTCAAAACTCCACTCATTACTACACTTTCTTAATATTTGTGCCCATCTACCTATGAAAATTAATATGGGACGGAGGGAGTATAAAAATATCATGCATGCATTATTCGTTCCATAAATTGGCAAGATTGGAAGCAGGGTGGAATATGCGTTCCATAAATCTTCTTTCGAAGGAACAATAAACCAGAAAAATTACTACTCACTATCCTTCTATCTACAAACCATTGTGATATCTTAGACCTGATTGAATCAATCATATGAGTAATTGGTAAACCACTAGCCTCACGAATCCAGGAGTTGAAAGATTCAGCAGAGTTAGAAGTCATTTCACCGTATCTCTTGATGTTTGGTGAATGAGAAACAACCCAATTTGATCAATAAAGCAAATCTTCCAGTCATATTTCTGCTATTCGACCGCCAACTTCCTTGAATTTCTTGATCTTCTCGTTGAATATTGATGCAGGCGGAAGTACGATACACACGTAAATCCGTTGATTCTACGAATATTACCCGGAAGATACGTAAACGAGATTAAAAGTGATAATCCATTGATTCTAAATGAATACTGGAAGAACACAAATAAAACACGTCAAAGGGGATAAAACCCAATATTTTTCTATTCAAATCCACCTCCCTTTACAATGTTCTTGAGACTCATATTTATAATAGATAAACTAGGGTTTTAGGCGTGTAAGCCCTAAAAGCCCGGCCCACTAATAATTAATCAAAACCTAAACAAAGCTCTAACACTATATAAAAATATAAATAATACTAAATAATTAAAATATAATCTTATCTCCATCATTCTCTTCCTCTTCGAAAAGATTCATCCTCGAATCTGCATAAATCTTATATCTAGCAGTATAAAAAAAATCACTGCGAGATCATTATCAGAGAAAGCAAAATTAATTAACGCCTCAGGAAATTTGACGTCAAAAACATCTGCAGTTCGTACGTTGCCCAAGGTCTTGAGACTATAAGCAAATGTTGGCGGCGGTTGGCATAAAAATGCTTGTTCTGGAGTTGTGATAGAGGAGGAATAGCGTCGAAATTTGGTTGGATCTGTGGTGGGATGTGTTGTCTGATGGTGGTGGTCGTTGTCGATGAAAGTCGTCGACTGAATCCGTTGGCTGTGTAGAGATGTGAAACTGGTGGAATGAGTTTCTAGAACGGGGGGCGGCACTGTGGCGGCGGCGACAAGGGCTGCCAAAACTGGAGATGGTGGTGGCGCTGGCGTTTCCAGTGCGGTAACTTCGTCTCGTTGGTTGTAGCTGTCGAAAATTCCATCGACGGTCGCGGCCAATTGAGACTAGAGAAAATCAAATTTCTCCTCCGTATCGTAATTTTGCTTCATCGTTGATAAACGATGTAGATGTTGTTAACTCTTAAATGCTTTAACATTATCAACAACATCTTAATTTGACCTTCCTTGATTTATTCTAAGTCTTTTCTGAAATGTTACATTAAATGTTGTACTAAATGCTCTCACATTCAGGAACGATTCCAGAAGGTTCTACAAGAGTCTGGAACATAGAAGAGTCCAGAAGGTTGCAGAACGTGATAGAAGAGTTTAGAGCATTGTAGAATGACCTGGAACATGGCAGAAAGATCTAGAGAGATCATGGAGGTTGAGGTCCTAAAAAATAGGATCTCATAATGGAAGGATCTAGAAGCTGTGTATTTCTCTATAAATACCGCCAAAACCTCTCATTTCAAAGTATGCACTATTCGAGTAACACCTCCTTGAGCGTTCAACCCTCGTTAGGAGTTATGGTCAGTAGTTGTATCTTTTAACGTACGCCGAGGGATACCGCCTTCCAGTGTACTTTGTTCTAGTCTTGAATCGAGTGAGAGTGAATCACAAGATTAGATTAGTTCTTTAGACAGTGTTTTACACTTAAGTCTGTTTGCGGATTCAGGCACCTGCCTCGATTGTAGTTTCCGTTTGTGGAATGTTGAAGTAATTGCTGAGACATTTCACACGACATTTTTGTATAACTTAGGAACTAAGTTACTTTTCGCCGTAAGGCTTAGCATAGGTTTTGTTATTAATAAAATCTATGTTAAAAATTATTCCATTGTGTTCGTATTGTGTTTTAGTGTTTTAGACTTCCGATGTGTACTGTGTTTACTTATTCACATTCTGTTAGAGTTAATGCTACACTAATTGTCACAACATTCAGTGTAACATTGTTCTGTTTTTTTACTTAAACACTAGATACATCCCCCCACACACTTTCAGTTGGTATCAGAGCCGATACCTGACGACACTAGGTTAGATCCTTGCTTAAAGTGTGTTTTAGTTTATGTTAGCAATGGAAACACATCACATATCCACAGCACTTAGGCCACCCGTTTTAGATGGTTCAAATTATGCTTATTGGAAGCCTAAGATGCGTATGTACATCAAGTCAATTGATGAACGTGCTTGGAGGACTATTCTTACAGGTTGGGACGTACCAAAGAATCCAGCAGATGCCGATGGTGAAATTCAACTTAAGAAAGAAGTTGATTGGACAGCCGATGAGATAACAACAGCAGGATATAATTCTAAAGTCTTAAATGCTATTTTTACTTCTGTTGATACCTCTATGTTTAAAATTATATCTAACTGTTCTACTTCTAAGGATGCATGGGACAGGTTACAAGAGCATTGTGAAGGTTCCGATAGTGTTCGAAGGACAAAGCTTCGAATGTTGGGGACAAAGTTTGAGAATCTCCGAATGAGGGAAGATGAAACCATTTCATCCTACAACGAAAGGTTAAGTGAGATTATTAATGAATCACATTCTCTTGGTGACCCTATTTCAAATGTTAGAGTAGTACATAAGATATTAAGGTCTGTTCCTAAAAGATTTGATGCTAAAATTTGTGCTATTGAAGAGGCAAAAGATACTGATAAGTTGAGTCAAAATGAATTAGTGAGTATTCTTAGAACCTATGAAATAAACACTAATCAAACTGATGAAGCTAAAGATGATAAAAAAGTTGTTGTTTTTAAAGGAGAGACATCAAACAAATCTGAGATTCAGCCTATCATTACTGAGGTTGATTCGGATGAGGAATTGCTTGATGAATGCCTTAACAATCCTGACAGCATTGCTCTTCTTACAAAGCATTTTAATAAATTTCTTAAGAAGTCTATGCATAAATCTAAAGGAAACATTCAGCCTAAGATCCAAATCAACACATCAACACCACAACCAGAAAGGAGGAAGAGTCAATTCACACCAAGACCATCAAAGAGTGAAGGTAAACCAAGGTATGATCCTGAATTTAGAAAATCAGTTCAATGCAATGCATGTTCTGGTTATGGACACTATGCAAATGAGTGTGCCAATACCAGACTGAAGCAAAAACTGAATTTTAGTGCTACCTTGAGTGATGAATCTGATAATGATGATCTTGATGAGTTTAATGAAAATGAAAGTGCTCATTTTACCAGAATTGATTATAATGATTCCTCAGATGATGATCTGGATGATACAGATTCTGATGTTGCACCTGATGTCTTCACATCTACAGTAACATCAAAACAGAGTCACCCAGATTTGAACTGTTTTAATGGTTTTGTTGATAATGCAGGAAAAAGGATTGATGATGAGACATATCAGAAATTGTTAGATGATTGGAACTCTCAGAAACTCTCTCTGAATTCTTTGAATAAAGAGAATGAGGATCTGAAAGACACAATCACTAAGCTAGAAGTCTTACTTACCAGAAGAGATCTTGAAGTTTGTAAACTGAAGGAGAAATTGATCAACTCTACTTTAAGTTTCAAAAAGTTTTCCAAGAGTGCTTCTACAGTGAATGATGCTATAGCTACTGGTAAATCTAATAATTATGGTTTAGGTTATGATGGTGAAACTGCTTCTATTTCTGAAAATTTTAGAAAACCTGTGAAATTTGTGAAGGCAAATGCTAGCACATCTGGTGTAACATCTGCACAAACAGAATCTCACAAGGTTAAAAGGAAGTATATTTGTCATTATTGCTTTAAATATGGTCATATTCGTCCCTTCTGCTTGAAAATGTTTAAAGATTTGAGAGCTGAATTTAAGTCATTCAGAATGTCTTCACATCCTAGGAAACATTCTGTGAAATCTGCATGGAAATCAAAAGTTACCTGTAATGTTGTTCACACATCCTTGAAAGCATGTTTACCTGATCTATGGTATTTTGATAGTGGTTGTTCTAGACATATGACAGGACAAATAGACTACTTATCTGATTATGTGACCTTGAATGGTGGTAATGTTACATATGGTGGTGGATCAAAAGGAAAGATAATAGGAAAAGGAACTTTGAATGTTAAAGGTTTTCCTAAGCTTAAAAATGTTTTGCATGTTGATGGCTTACTTGCTAATCTGATTAGTATTAGTCAACTTTGTGATGATAATTTGCATGTAAAATTTGACAAAGAGTCTTGCTATGTTCTTAATGAAGATGATGATTGTGTAATGACTGGTATTAGGTCTGCAGATAACTGTTATCTTATTGGAACTAATGTATGCAATTTGTCAAAACATGATGAGAATGTCTTATGGCACCAAAGATTAGGACATGTAAATTACAGGTCAATGAAGAAACTAATCACATCAGATGCAATCAAAGGACTACCTAAACTGAGTTTCCAGAATACCACTGTATGTGGATCATGCCAGAAAGGTAAACAGGTAAGAGTGCCGCATAGAATGCTGTCACATTGTTCTACACATCGATGTTTTGAATTGTTGCACATGGATTTGATGGGTCCTATGGAAACTGAAAGCATTGGAGGTAAGAGATATTCCTTAGTTGTGGTAGATGATTTTTCTAGATATACTTGGATTGAGTTTTTAAGAGATAAATCTGAAACATTTGCTGCTTTTAAAGTTCTCTATAAAAGGTTCAAAAATGTGTTTAACTTAAAAGTTGGCCGTATTAGAACTGATCATGGTAGGGAATTTGAGAATAGCATGTTTAATGATTTCTGTGATAAGAAAGGTATCTTGCAAGAATATTCATCTCCTAAAACTCCACAACAAAATGGAATTGTTGAAAGAAAGAATAGAACTTTACAAGAAATGGCAAGAGTTATGCTTTTATCTAAAAGTCTTTCTAAAAGATTTTGGGCTGAAGCATTGAATACAGCATGTCATATTATTAATAGAGTTTATATTCGATCTGGTACTAATCAAACACCTTATGAGATTCTGAATGTTAGAAAACCAAGTGTGAAATATTTTCATGTATTTGGTTGTGTGTGTTATATTTTGAATGATAGGGATCAACTTCACAAGTTTGATTCTAAAAGTGATAAAGGTTTCTTTTTAGGCTATTCTAGAAATAGTAAAGCTTATAAAGTTTATAACCTTAGGACTAACACTGTTCAAGAATCTGTTAATGTTGTGTTTGATGATGATAAAGGTCTTACAGATGATAAAGATGAAGAGGATGTATCACAAGTCACTGACAATTCTGAGAATACACTGAAGTCTGATAATGCTGCACCAAATGCTAACACATCTGGAGCAACATCTACAGAACAGACAGTTGTAATTCCACAGAATGATCAGTATGTTCCCAAAACGAATCCTTCTTCAAGAATGGGGAAAAGTCATCCTTCTGACCAGATCATAGGCGATGCTGCAGTTGGAGTGCAAACAAGAGGAAGAATAAGATCGAATAAGGTAGATGTGGTAAGAACAATATGCATGTCTTCTATTTGCAATGTTGTGAATGCTGAGTGTTACTATTCTGAAATTGAACCTAAAAATGTAAATGAAGCATTAACTGATGAAAATTGGATAAATGCTATGCATGAGGAACTTAATCGGTTTGAAAGAAATGAAGTTTGGACACTTGTTCCAAGACCTAGTCATACTAATGTCATTGGAACAAAGTGGATTTATAAGAACAAAACTGATGAGTCTGGAAACATTGTTAGGAACAAACCTAGGTTAGTTGCACAAGGTTACACCCAAGTTGAAGGTGTTGATTTTGATGAAACTTTTGTACCCGTTGCTAGGATAGAATCTATTAGATTATTACTAGCAATTGCATGTTTTATTGATATTAAACTACATCAAATGGATGTAAAAGCTGCATTCTTAAATGGCATATTAAATGAAGAAGCATATGTAGAACAGCCTAAAGGTTTTGAAGATCCACAATACCCGGATCATGTGTACAAACTAAAGAAAGCATTGTATGGTCTAAAACAAGCTCCTAGAGCATGGTATGGTAGGCTTACGGACTTTCTTCTAGAATATGGATTTATTAGAGGAGAAGCCGATAGGACTTTGTTTATTAAGCACACTGGAGAAGGATTACTAATTGCTCAAATATATGTTTATGACATTGTGTTTGGTTCAACATGTGATAAAATGCTGAACAGATTTGTTGAAGCAATGACAGCCACATTTGAGATGAGTATGGTTGGAGACTTAAATTATTTTTTAGGTCTTCAAATCAAGCAATGTAAGGATGGTATTTTCTTCTCTCAAGGTAAGTATGCTAAAAACATAGTCAAACGGTTTGGTCTTGAAAGCTCAAAAGTAATGAAAACACCTATGGGTTCTACTTTGAAACTTTGCAAAGACAATGGTGGAAAGGATGTTGATCCAACATTGTATAGATCCATGATAGGTAGCTTACTTTATCTAACCTCTAGTAGACCTGACATTATGTATAGTGTGTGTGTTTGTGCTAGGTACCAAGCAAATCCAAAGGAATCTCACCTGAATGCAGTGAAAAGGATAATCAGATACGTTTCAGGTACAAGTGAACTAGGAATATGGTACACTAAGGACACCAACAACACATTGATTGGATACAGTGATGCGGATTGGGCTGGAGACATTGATGACAGAAAGAGTACAAGTGGAGGATGTTTCTACATGGGGAACAATCTTGTGTCTTGGCATAGCAAGAAACAAAATTGTGTTTCTCAATCCACTGCCGAGTCTGAATACATAGCTGCAGGAAGTTGTTGCACACAGCTATTGTGGTTAAGTAAGATGTTTCATGACTATGGAATTGAAAACAATATCCTCACAATTTTCTGTGATAACACAAGTGCTATTAACATATCTAAGAATCCGGTACAACACTCACTCACTAAGCACATTAGCATTAGACATCATTTTATGAGAGATTTAGTGGAGAAGAACATAGTTAAGTTGGAATATGTGCCTACTGAAAATCAAAATGCAGATATATTTACTAAGGCTCTTGACCATGAGAGATTCTCATTTTTGAGGAAATCTCTTGGTATGTGTAATATCTGAATAATTCTTGAGAGGATGTTGTCACAAATGCGGTAGCATTTGAGACAACAGCCTAAGGTGGTATAATTATTATAAATGTGATTTATTTCTTATTTTCGTTGAATAATTCCTTTGTAAAATATTCTTGAATCTGAAATTTGTTTGTGCAAAAATAGACATTTACTACACCTCTCAAAAGCTTGAAAAATTGAGAATGTTACAGCATACTAAAAGATGTACCAATTCACTGAGTAACTATGGAGCACGGAGTTCGCTACTACGATGCCTTCTTTTCAAAAGGTGAATTTGGTAAAAACATCAAGAGGTTCGTAATCCATTAAGTAAGTATGGGGCACGGAGTTCGCTACTACGATGTACTCTACAGGAACAATGGATCAATACGAATTAGATGCTGTAGCACAAAAAGAAGAAATGCAATGAAGAGAAAAATGCTGAAAAAAATTGGCTACATTGGATAGGTAAAACCTGTGAAAAACCAATGTTGAGGTGTATGTCAAATCCTTGAGCACAACATTACATGATTCAATTATATTTTTATAAGTTGTAATTATTTAATTAATTGTGGGAATTTATTTTATTTATTTATAATTATACTAACCACGTTCTTTTTATTATTTCAGATTATACACATTTTTTTATTTTTAATTAATTCTAGAATATTCTTAATTTAATTAATTAATTAAGATTTTACCCCACTAACTCACCCATGATTTACTTGTGGCTGAATTTGTGGAGCATTATCCATTCAATCTAGAATTTTCTTTAAGTCAAGCCTTAATCACACGTACATTATTCCAACTACTAAGCTCTCTCTATATAAATACTCCCATTTCATGTTTTTCTAAGCTTTGTAATTAATTGAGTAAGTTGAGTATTAGTTTTGCAGATTTTGTTATAAGATATTTTGTGTTTATCTCGATTCTTGTGTTGGTTCTTTTCGAATTCTTGGTTTAAATGGCAGGAAACAAGAAATTAAACTCACAGAAACCAAACTCTCCCAACTCACAACCGTCATCTTCATCCCTCTCTAATCTGCATACTCTAGCTTCCATGGCTGCTTCACACGAAAATTCACCCCCAACTGCCACAACAGTCACACCCACTCCAGCTACTCCGACAACCATCCACATCCCAAACCAAGCTACACTCTCCGAGCTGAGCCAGGCGGTTGAGAATTTTTCTCAATCGATGAGATCACCTAATCCACCCATCCTCACGATTGGTGATATGTCCATTGACATCTCTCACTACTTGCGCACCCAAGAAGTGATCACTACTGCACCTTCTTCATCCACAGCCGAAAAGCCCCAAATTCCGAGCCCTAACGCTGAAACAGAGGCCCCGACTGCTGCCTCTATGGGGGAGACTGAAAAGGAGATTGAAGAATCCCCTGTTGCTGAGTCAAAGGAGCCGTCGAATGCGGAGACATCCGACAATGAGGACGCTCAAATGGAGGATGCTGAAGAATCCAACAAAACCGACTCTGACATCTCGAAATCCGACTCTGAACCGATTCCTTTCAAGAGGAATGCTGAAGAGAAGAAGAGAAAGAGGAGCCCAGTTCCAAGAAGACGATCAGGTCGAGTTTTTACTCGAGTTGATTACTCAGACTCTTTGAGGAAGAAGAAGAAGCTAGGTGGTGATGTTGCTGAACCAATTCAGGTCTTCTCTGAATCTGAAGAAGAAGTGGTGATTGAGAAGCCAACTAAGAAGAAAGCTGATCCTAAGGGGAAGGGAAAGGCAAAGGTTGATGCTGTTCGAACAATGCCTGAAGAACCAGAACATGATTCTGATTCTGAAATGGAGATTTGTCTCAGGGATATACAACAAGCCCTGAAGAAGAATGCTGCCTCACATGCTGAATCAAGTGCTCCAGCACCAGAACCTGATGATGGAGGTGATTCAAGCAGTGCAGCTTCTGACAAAAGCTCTGAAAAGGAAGGGGAATCAAGCTCTGAATCAAGCTCTGAAGAGGTGAAAGAACCAAGCTCAAAGGACACTACTTCTGAGGAAGGTAATTCTGAAACTGAAGTAGATTCTGATATTGATGGATTGGTTGATAAGATAACTAGGTTGTCTAGGAGGAAATTGTTGATGGAAAGGAGAATTCATATTTCTGATTTTGAGAGTAAGAATTTGATTCAATTCTTAGAGGATAGAAAGTTGATGAAAGCTCTGAACTTGTGTGATACTTTTGTTTCTGATTGGGTGTATGAGTTTTATGCTTGTCTGAGGAAGAGTAATGGTAGGAGGAGTTCCCGTTGGTATGGGAATGTACAGTTTAGGGGGAGTATAGTTCCATTTACACCAGAATTGATCAATGATTTCTTAGGCATAGAACCAGTTCTTGATGATGATGAACCTGATTTGGATGTTGTTACTGCTTCTATGACTGGTGGTTTATTGACTAGATGGAGGAATGGAATGTTGGCCAAAGACCTTACTTCTCTTTATTCTGTGTTGCACAAATTGATTGTTTATAACTGGATACCTTCCACCAACTCTACCAAAGTGACAAAGGATCAAGCAATCTTGCTTTATAGGATAGTGGTTTTGAAAAAGTTTAATTTGGGATTGACTATTTTCCACCACATGATGAAGTTTAGTGGTGACATTTCTGATAAAGGAAACCTTCCATACCATGTGCTTATATGTTCATACTTGAAGATGCATGGTTTTAGCCCTAAGAAGACTGAAGTTCTTAGAGGTAAGGTTCCTTTATACACCATTTCACCTGCTTTGCTCATTGGTGAAAGAGTGAAAGATCTGCCCTTGCACAATCCTGGAAATTCTTCTCAAAGACCAGCTCCTGCTCAACCACAACCTCAACCTCAACCAGCACAGAGACCTGAACAGAACACAGCTGCATCTAATGTTGCACCAGATACTGAGAACATTGGTGGTAACACTGACACCACTTTTTCTGTTCCCAGATCTTTTATATTACTGCAGTTACAGCACTTACAGGACCAGATTGATGAGCTCCAGTTCATCAAAGACAAGTGGACCAGGCTACTTTCCACTACAACAGGGGGAGTACCACCTTCCACTTCAGCTAGAGCTTCTGGAGTTGTTATTGAAGAGCTGAATCCTGAAGATGTTGAAGGTGTACCTGATGCTGCTCCTGCTACAGAGAATGGAGGAACTGCTGCTGCTAACAATGTTGTTGCACTCTTTGCATCAACTTGTTTCATTGAGGAACCAGAGGAGGCTGATGAAGACAAGTTTGCAGATGCTGCTGAAGATGATGAGGATATGGAAATCCTCTATGCTGATATCTAGAACAGATGATGCAAGACAGGGGGAGTACTGAAGTACAGATGGCACATGTGCAGGACCTTGATGCTGCTGCTATTGTTATAGCAATTCATGCCATTTTCAGTCCTACTTTTGTTTTTGTTATTCTGTTATGTTTAAGTTAAAATTCTGTTTATTCTGATACAATATTTACTGTTTCTAGTTGATAGGTTGTCTATATTTATCTTGCTTAAATTAGTTTGCACTAATGATATTTGATTACTGCTTATTGCTTAATTTATTTTCCTATCATTAATTGCTTACTGCATGATGAATATGCCTTGTTTAGTTTTTTTTTTTTTTTTTTATTGTTTTGTTTGCTATGATTATATTGTTTAGTCCTTGTTTGTTTTTTATTTGTCTGTTTTTGAGTCTTACATAAGTCTTAGAACTAATCTGGTATATACCCTTATATGCTCTGATTTAATCTTTGATTTTTTGTAAAAGTTATATGTTTTTTGTAAACAAGTGTACTGTTTATACTTGTTTTGGTTTTGAATAAGATTACTTTGATCTTATGGCACGGATCTTAGTAAAATTATTCTTGATCTCATTTTGATTTGATCCAACGGTTACAACAGGTATTGTCTTGACTAGTATTTAGCTTTGGAGTTCAACTCACCTAAATACATAATACTGAGTATGTATAGAAATATATGTGCATCAGGTGTGTTGTAGTCGAAAGGTCAAATTGGGGGAGATTGTAGATGTTGTTAACTCTTAAATGCTTTAACATTATCAACAACATCTTAATTTGACCTTCCTTGATTTATTCTAAGTCTTTTCTGAAATGTTACATTAAATGTTGTACTAAATGCTCTCACATTCAGGAACAATTCCAGAAGGTTCTACAAGAGTCTGGAACATAGAAGAGTCCAGAAGGTTGCAGAACGTGATAGAAGAGTTTAGAGCATTGTAGAATGACCTGGAACATGGCAGAAAGATCTAGAGAGATCATGGAGGTTGAGGTCCTAAAAAATAGGATCTCATAATGGAAGGATCTAGAAGCTGTGTATTTCTCTATAAATACCGCCAGAACCTCTCATTTCAAAGTATGCACTATTCGAGTAACATCTCCTTGAGCGTTCAACCCTAGTTAGGAGTTATGGTCAGTAGTTGTATCTTTTAACGTACGCCGAGGGATACCGCCTTCCAGTGTACTTTGTTCTAGTCTTGAATCGAGTGAGAGTGAATCACAAGATTAGATTAGTTCTTTAGACAGTGTTTTACACTTAAGTCTGTTTGCGGATTCAGGCACCTGCCTCGATTGTAGTTTCCGTTTGTGGAATGTTGAAGTAATTGCTGAGACATTTCACACGACATTTTTGTATAACTTAGGAACTAAGTTACTTTTCGCCGTAAGGCTTAGCATAGGTTTTGTTATTAATAAAATCTATGTTAAAAATTATTCCATTGTGTTCGTATTGTGTTTTAGTGTTTTAGACTTCCGTTGTGTACTGTGTTTACTTATTCACATTCTGTTAGAGTTAATGCTACACTAATTGTCACAACATTCAGTGTAACATTATTCTGTTTTTTTACTTAAACACTAGATACATCCCCCCACACACTTTCAAATGATAAACCCCAGGGAATCGTTATGGCTCTGATTACCAACTAATGCATGCGGAAGTATGATACACACGTAAATCCGTTGATTCTACGAATACCCGGAAGATACGTAAACGAGATAAAAAGTGATAATCCATTGATTCAAAATGACACTACAAGAAAACTGACTTTTAGTGACAGCATCCTCTCATTATAGCTTTTCTAGCTAAAAGTCATTAGTGACAGGAATTTGAGAATTAATGACAGTACCTCTCACTAAAAGTCAATTATTGTCACTAAAGACTTTTGGCTAGAGAAACTATAATGACAGGAGTTTCGTCACTAAAATTCAGTTGTTTTGTAGTGTGAATACTAGAAGAACACAAATAAAACACGTCAAAAGGGATAAAACTCAATATTTTTCTATTCAAATCCACCTCCCTTTACAATGTTCTTGAGACTCATATTTATAATAGATAAACTAGGGTTTTAGGCGTGTAAGCCCTAAAAGCCCGGCCCACTAATAATTAATCAAAACCTAAACAAAGCTCTAACACTATATAAAAATATAAATAATACTAAATAATTAAAATATAATCTTATCTCCATCAAATATGCGGGTATTTGGGGCGTATGCACATTGCTTGAAGAGGTCCGCCATATTTTCACGGTGCTGAGTATTCCACCCACCTTCGTATCTTCCCTTAAGATTCATAATCAAATGGAATAAACATTAGAAATGGGGAGGGTGTTCCCATACGTCATAGAATGATGACATTAGACGTGTGTTCCAATCCAAGATGAAAATGATATGTTTGGAATGGAAGATGTTATCTTTGATCTTATTTAAAAACCAGACCCAATTACTTCTATTCTCAGCTGAAACAACCGAAAAAGCAATACGGAACAATCCTACATCCACATAAGATTCATTTAATATTTACAATACTGAATTGAATATTAGATACCAATAAATTTACAAATCTGAAATGAATAAACTTTAAAATGAATTTATAAAACTGAATTGAATATTATAATGAATGAGACATACCGTTATCTCCATCTTTGGCAGTGGCTACAAGTGAAACTCCTTTGGCCATCCCTTTCATGAAAGTTCCATCAATAAATAACATAGGTCTACAGTGTTTAAATCCCTCTTTACAAGCATAGAAAGAAATAAAAATTCTTTCAAAATGGTGAGTAATGTTATTTATCTCTAAATCAAATATACTGTCGGGATTCGTGCGTTTTACTGCTTCGCTATAACAACGAAGCTGGTCGTAGGATTTATCGTAACTTCCAAATATATCATCCCTCGCTGCCTCTATACCACGCCAAGCTTTATAGTAAGGAATATTAAATCCATAATCCACATTTATATCATCGATTACATTCTTTCCTTTAATGTTTGGATTGGACTTCACACTCTCTAGTACAAGCTCTTTTATAATTTTAGTCTCAAGCCTACCCTTATCTTCAACTAGTAGGTTTCCTACACATGTGTGTACGAGGTTAGTTTTATGAACAATAAATCCAGATTTTATGGGGGACTGCTTGGCTTTAATAAACCAATTACCACAATTGTATGATGTCTTCTCACTACATTCTGCATATACATACCTTGGGCAGTTTTTTACGTATGTAAACTTAAAATTCAGTTTAGTGCAGTACTTTATTAGCTCAATTCTGAACTCCGGAGCACCACCAGCAAACATTGCTCCAACCTTCATTAAATCACGCCAGTGATCCGACAAATAAAACTTCTTCTTCTTGGATGGGCAGATATCAAATAGGGGTATACTACCCAATCCAACAAATTCAGTAGAAACATAGTTTTGAGAATCACTCACAATAATATGTTTATTAGGCATGTTTTTAGAATTGCTACCTAAAGAGGAATTCTGGGAATTATTCACAATAATATTTGCACTCATATCATCAATACTGGATCTAGCATCGACACTTAAAGTTTTCATATGATCAGATGAATTCCCCACTAGACCAATATCAATAGTTATATTCTCTAATTTTTTAGATGACATTTTGCAGAACTCAAACAATCCATTCAAATTTGAATCGGAATCTAAACAGCAGTTCTTAATTCCACCAACAGGGTATAGTATTGAATGGTTACCTGAAGATATATCGGGCCACTTCCTATTGATCTCATCAAAAATATCCTGAAATGATGATGCTTTAGTAACCGGCATCAGTTTACTCCTGCCTGCGAAATCAATCTTCAAGATGATCGTGAACTCCATTATTTGATGAATCCCAAAATGAAAAATCGCCAATGAAAAAAAACCCTAATACCTCATAAACAATGCATATAGATGATCGGTGTATCAGAAGTTAATTTACGATCAAGCAAAACAGGCATACAAATTGCTGTCCAGGGAAATGCATGTTAGTAGAAACTCGAAATTCGCAGAAAACAAAACCGATACACATGTGAATGCAGACGCCAAGATCATCGATTTAATATTGGTATGGTATTCATTGCAGCAATCGAATGATCAAATTAGTGCAACTTCTCCCGATAATTGGTCTAATTTTGGAAAATGGTCGAATGGAGGCGAAAAGATGATCAACGAATTGAATTGAATGATTCAAATTAGATTTAAATTCAAAAAAGGAAAGAGAAGCTATAATTTTGGAAAGAGTTAAAAAATGGCAGAAATATATTTAATTGGAATTCATTCGAATTATAATATGTAGGGCATATTAGGAATTTTGTAAGGTGTTTTGGTCTTAATTGTTTTGTTACAAATTAAATTTTTGTCCCATTTTGTTTTTGAGTCTTAGATATTGTCTCTAGAATAAACTCATTTCATTTTAATACATGTTTTTTTTCTCCGACAGATGAGTGTTGATGTGGTTACTTGATACATTTTTTTTTACAATTACAAATCTCACTTTCATATTTTATTTTAATTTAACTAATAAATAAAAAAATAACCCATACTAGAAATGGTGCCAAAATCACATTCTGGTTCATGAACTTCTCGGCTGAAAAAAAAAAAAAGTACAAACATACCTTGAAAAGTCAATAGAGGAAAGGTTGCAAGAGTAATGTATGTGGGGGTTAGGGACGGAAGGAAATGAGAGAGAGGGGTGAGGGCGCCGCCATGGTTGGGGGCACTGTACCTCCAATTTCCAATTTTCTTTTTTTTTTTTAAATTATGTACAAAAATAATTTTATAATAATAAATGGATAAAAGATGATAAAAATGAAGAGAAGAAAATGAGTTGTTAGGAAATAAACACATGCACACGATAACGATAAGAAAATAACACACGAATTGTTTACCCAGTTCGTCTTGCGACTACGTCTAGGGGCGATGCCAAGTCAGGTATTTCACTATGTTTTTCGGATACTGATTACAATGAGAGAACATCTATTTATAATAGAAAACTTGCCATAATTAACCCTAAGCTTATTAGGAAAAGACTTGTTCCCTACTCCAAGCCATTAGGAACAAACTTACCATAATTAACCCTAAGCCTATTAGGAAAAGACTTGCTCCCCACTCCAAGCCCGTTAGGATCAAACTTGTCCTACACTCCAAGCCCGTTATGATCAATTTCAGGCTCCACACTCCAACAATCTCCCACTTGGAGACTGAATTCTCCATGTAATCATATCTTCTTGATTCTCCCCCCGTATCCGCCTGGCATCGCCAAGCCTTATCTTCAAGTTCCAAGGCCAATTGAAGCTATACATAGCTTCAACTTCTCTAAGGTCACTACCTTAGTAAACATGTCTGCTGGATTCTCACTCCCAAGAATCTTCACAAGCTGCAAGATCTTCTTCTCTAAAAGGTGACGAATGTAGTGGTACTTCAACCCAACATGCTTTGTCCTTGAGTGGAACGCCGGATTCTTTGCAAGAAATATAGCACTTTGACTATCACTGAAAAGAGTGCTATTCTCATGCTCCTTCCCAAGTTCTCCCAAGAAATTCTGCAACCACATCATCTCCTTACTTGCCTCTGTCACAGCTACATATTCTGCCTCAGTAGTGGACAGTGCAACAACCTTCTGCAACTTAGAAGTCCAAGATATAGCAGTACCACCATAAGTAAAGACATACCCGGTTGTACTTCTTCTCCCATCAAGGTCGTTTGATGCCAAGTCTGCATCCACATAACCCACCAGCTCCATACTCTTGCCTTTGAAACACAAGGCCTTGTCTGTGGTACCTCTCAAGTATCGCAGGACCCACTTGACTGTTTCCCAATGTTGCTTGCCCGGATCACTCATAAACCGGCTTACTACTCCCACTGCATGAGCAATGTCTGGCCTCGTACACACCATGGCATACATGATGCTACCAATCGCTGAGGCATACGGAACATTCAACATCTGGGCACGCTCCTCCTTGCTCTTGGGGGACTCCCTTCTTGAAAGCTTGAACTGACTGCCCAATGGAACACTCACGGGTTTCGACTCTGACATGTTGAATCTTTCCAGGACCTTCTGAATGTAACTCGCCTGCGAAAGATACACACTTCCTGTCGCCTTATCACGTTCAATTCTCATACCCAAAATTTGTTTAGCCTCTCCGATATCCTTCATTGAGAACCGTTCGGACAATTGCCTCTTCAACTTATTCACTTCTCTTGCATCAGCTCCTATGATCAACATGTCATCAACATATAGCAAGAGAATAAGAAAGCTTTTGTCAAACCTCTTGTAGTAGCAACAATGATCTGCGTAGCATTTCTGGTAGTCGATCTCCATCATGAAGCTGTCAAACTTCATGTACCACTGCTTTGGAGCTTGTTTCAGGCCATACAAGCTCTTCTTTAACTTGCATACAAGTTCCTCCTTTCCTTTCTCTACAAACCCCTTAGGCTGTGTCATGTACAACTCCTCCACCAAGTCACCGTGGAGGAATGTTGTCTTCACATCCATCTGATGTAAAAACAAGTTTTCTGCAGCTACCATACTCAACGTCATTCTAATAGTGGTCAGTTCTACAACAGGAGTAAAGACATCAGTATAATCAATACCATGTCGTTGCTCAAACCCCTTGACAACCAGCCGGGCTTTGTAACGTTTGCTACCATCAGCTTCATTCTTGATTCGGTAGACCCACTTGCAATGCAAGACCTTCTTGCCCTTTGGGAGCTCAACAAGTTCCCAAGTGTCGTTCAACAGAAAAGATGCAACTCATCATCCATAGCAACTCTCCACTTCCGTCTATCCGCACCCTGCTCTGCCTCTGCATAGCATTCAGGTTCACCACTATCAGTAAGTAACAAGTAGTAGTTAGAGGGCAAATACCTATTAGGTGCACGTCGCTCTCTAACGGGTCTTTGCAGCGGATTCTCTGGTGGTGGTGGGGTCTTTGGTTCTTCAATAAGAACCTCTTCTTCATTCCGACTCTCCTTACTCCCACTCGAGTTTGAGATGTCTAACTCGACCTCTTGTGTATTGGTTTTGTCAGAATCTGATGCCTCCAATCTGTTCTTGTACAGAACCTGTTCATTGAAAACTACATCTCTACTGCGAATAATCTTTCGGTTATTCTCATCCCAGAGTCTGTAACCGAACTCATCACCACCATAACCAATGAACGTACACTTAACAGATTTAGCATCTAATTTACTTCTATCAACAGAGCTAACATGAGCATAAGCAACACAGCCAAAGACACGCAAGTAAGACAGATTTACCTCTTTTCTCGTCCATGCTTCCTCGGGTACTCTGTTCTCCAACGGAACTGATGGACCTCTGTTAATCATGTATGCTGTTGTATTTACTGCATCTGCCCAAAACGTCTTAGGCATCCCACTCTTCAACCTCATGCATCTTGCTCGCTCATTCAACGTTCTGTTCATTCGTTCTGCCACTCCATTCTGCTGGGGAGTTCCTCTCATATTCTTCTCCATGCGAATCCCATTCTCAGCACAATATTCCTTGAACTCACAGAGTTCATATTCACCTCCATTTTCAGAACGAAGACACTTTACTTTCAGCCCTGTTTCATTCTCTACAAGAGCTTTCCACTTCCTGAAGGTATCAAAAGCATCCGTTTTATTTTTCAAAAAATAAACCCATACCTTTCGAGTGGAGTCATCGATAAAGGTCATGTAATACTCCGAACCACCAAGGGACTTCACGGGCGCTGGTCCCCATAGATCGCTATGCACCAGCTCCAACTTTTCTGCCTTCAATGCTCTACCACCTCTCGAGAAACTCACCCTTCTTTGTTTCCCGAAAACACAGTCCTCGCATAGGCCAACTTCAACAAATTTCAGCCCTGGAAGTCTCCCTTTCGAACACATTACCTTCATCCCTTTCTCGCTCATGTGACCCAACCGACAGTGCCACAAATCAACGTTGGTCGTAGCTCCCACAAGGTCAATAAAATCCTTGGGGTTAGATGTAGTATATAAAGTACCTTCCTTCTTCCCCCGAGATACTATCATGGCTCCTCTACTGATCTTCCAACTGTTGCTGCCGAAAGTCACTGAGTATCCTTCTACATCAAGCTGCCCGATTGAAAGCAAGTTTCTTTTCAATCCTGGAATGTGCCTCACACCATTCAGCTTCAACATCGATCCGTTTGGTGTGGTTATCCGGACATTTCCTTTTCCCACGATTTTCAGGGGCTCATCATCAGCAAGGTAGACTTGTCCGAATTCGCCAGACACATAATTCTCCATTATTTTAGCATCACTACAAGAGTGGAATGATGCTCCAGAATCCAACACCCACGATTCTAGCTGACTACTGACACTTAAGACCAACGCGTCTCCAATATCATATGTGGTTGCGTTTGTTGTCTTCTTCTCGTTCTGTCCCTTCTTATTTTTCTTGGGTGTTGAACACTGGTTGCTGTAGTGACCAAACTCATCACTATTCCAGCACTAGATCGAGTCTTTATCTTCCTTGGATTGACTCTTTCCTCTGGACTTTGATCTGCCACGATTCTGCCTACTCTTCGATCTGCCCCTTTCCTCCGTTTTCAGGTTCTGACCCTGAAGTGGATCCAGACTCTTTCCTGCGAACCTCCTCGCTAATCATCAGATCCCTCACTTCGTCAAGCTTTAGTTTATCTTTCGCGGATGAAGCGCTAAATGTAGTTACTATTGCAGCCCAACAGTCAGGCAAAGAAGATAACAAAACTAAAGCAAGTACCTCGTCACTGAATTCGATCTCGACAGAACACAACTGCCCAATGATCATGTTGAACTCGTTCAGGTGTTGTTGCACGGGTGTGCTCTCCGACATCCTAAGGTTGAACAACCGTTTGATCAGGTGAACTTTGTTCGCCGTTGTGGGCTTCTGATACATCTCCTCCAAGATCTGCAGCATCTCCCTTGCGGACTTGGCTTTAGTCGTGTGGTAGGCTACGTTCATGGACAGCGATAAACGTATCGCACTCATCGCCTTTCTGTTCAACAGATTCCACTCCTTCTGTTCCATCTTTTCGGGTTTCTCCTTCTCCTCTAGGGGCACATACAAATCTTTACCATAAAGGTAATCCTCGATCTGCATCTTCCAGAACCCGAAATTCGATCCGTCAAACTGCTTGATTGAAATCTTCTCGTCGCTCATCGTGACTGCTCCCTCCGAACCCGAAGCTCTAGATACCAGTTGTTAAGAAATAAACACACGCACACGATAACGATAAGAAAATAACACACAAATTGTTTACCCAGTTCGTCTTGCGACTACGTCTAGGGGCGATGCCAAGCCAGGTATTTCACTATGTTTTTCGGATACTGATTACAATGAGAGAACATCTATTTATAATAGAAAACTTGCCATAATTAACCCTAAGCTTATTAGGAAAAGACTTGTTCCCTACTCCAAGCCATTAGGAACAAACTTACCATAATTAACCCTAAGCCTATTAGGAAAAGACTTGCTCCCCACTCCAGGCCCGTTAGGATCAAACTTGTCCTACACTCCAAGCCCGTTAGGATCAATTCAGGCTCCACACTCCAACAAAGAAGCCCACAAATTTTGTTGAAAAGTTTAATACATTTATCTTTTAAGTCCATTTGAGTGTCTTGAGCTTATTTTATACTCATTTTGTCTCAATTTAAACTCATCATTTGCAAAAAAATGAATGTTCATACATTTATCTTATTTTTCATATTTTGTCTTTAAACCATATAAACCCTTATTTTTCATATTAAAAAAATTCTAATAAAAATTACAAATATGTTAAGCCATCTAAACTCTTATTTTTCTTATTTTATCGGAATACTTACAACTCACACAGATTTCTTAAAACGTTCATACATATATTTTATTTATTTACACATATTTAGAACATTTATACATATTTATGTATATCTTACTTATTTCATTGTACCTCTAAATTTATAATCTTGAATCCGCAACTGATTAGGGGTTATGGACTTATGGGGGAGTGTTGGGGGCGGTGATGAAGATGGGGGTGGGATTTTTGTTTTAATTTTGCTTTTGCTTTTGTTTTAGATTTTAACTTTTTTTATCTTATAAATATGAACTTTAATTTTTTTTTTCTCCCGTCAGATTTTTTTATAAATATTTATTATTGCGATGTGGAAAGTTTACACATGTGGCAGTGTGGCACAAACAAATAAATTTCGGCAAGCCACATTAGCACTATAATCTTGAAAGTCATGATTAAATTGATATTTAATTTAAAGATCATGAATTAATATAAAATTAACCTAAAACATAATAATGCAATAGTTAGTATTAATATTAAATTTCCTTACTTTTTTTAATTATCAAATACATTATGTATTTATTATATTATTATATATTTATTATATTATTATATATTTATATATAAATAAAATTAAATAGACAGATCTGTTAGATTTAAAAAGTCTAAAAAAAAAAAAGCTTGAGTCCGACTTATTTAATTAAATAGGCTTCATAAAAAGTTTAAGTCCGATTTGTTTATTAAACGAGTCGAGTCGAACTTTAATAGATCGAGTCGTAGGCCCTGTCGGGTAGTGTGATCCACCCACCCGTTAGTGGGAGTTTTGGTTTGGTTCACTAAAAACACGTACAATTAAGTATAACATTAATTAAAATGAATTAAATTTTCGCCATTATTCAAATCCCTCACTAATTAGGGATTCCTGATTGTCGCCTCTTAATTTATTTCCCTCGATAAATAATGAATTTTAGTATTGTAGTGTCTCTCTCATAGTATATATCTAATTAATTTCAGTTTAATTAATACATATTCTAAATTGTCACACCTCTACTCGCACAATCTACCATGCCATGGTCTCTCATAAGTCGTATCTACCTAATTAAATTAAAGTTGCTAGTACACAAATGCGTACGTTAATTAATAAGTAATATATAACCATATATGGTCCTTTAAAAATACAAATTATAATAACTATTAATTGCTGCAGTTTTTTCAAACTACCACCGTGCATCTTTCTCTATAAATGCTGAAAAAGAAAAACAAAAAATTAGAGCGAATAGAAAATAGAAGAAAATTAAATTAAATAATGGCCCATTCCGAGCAATATCATCATATTTACCAGCCAAGTTCTTGGAGTTACGAGTCGATTGAATCCATTTGCAATCAAAATAATCATGTGGTACGTACTTATATACTCCCTCCTATTCTTTTTATATGTCGTTCTAGCCATTTGCACAAATTTTAATAAAAAAAATTTATACCTAAATTAACCTTATTAAATGATTATTATCATAATTTTAACCAAGTAAATCTGATTGAGAATGATAAAAAATACTCTTCGTCTTCCTCAATTTTTTTGCTGTGAGAATTAATTTCAGCTCAATTTACTCTAACAAACCCCTCATTTTACTCTAACAAACCCCTCATGATAAAAATAAATCTCACCATAAAATTAAAATTAAAAAATAAGGTCATCATAACACAAAAAGTAAATTTAATCGATAAAAAAATAAATTAGGAAAAATAATTATCAATTAAATTACATGAGAAAACTCACAAATTTCAATCTTAAATGATCTCCAAGAACTTTTGGAGATGTTTGGAATTGATGGCGGTATAAAAATTAAAAAGAGGAGAGAATAATGAGAGAATTAAAGAATTTGATTAGACACTGAAATTTATAAAAAATATGGGAGTAAATAGGGGTATTTCTGGTACTAAAGAGCAGAACGACAATTAAAATACAAAAAGTTAAAAATGTAGAACGACATATAAAAAGAATATGAGGGAGTATTATAGTTCTTTCTTTTATAGTTTTATATCATCATTTTTGTAGCTGCACTAGTAACTAAATCTACACCCTTCAACTATCACTTATTTACTCAAATTGATATTCACTTTATTTATAGGTGGATCCCAAAATACCTAACATACCCTCAATCTATCTACTTTATACATAAACTAATCAATATTTTTTAAAATGATGCTCGAGAAAATGAACAGATCGAACGAATTTGAACGGATAGCTATATTCTTGTCACAAAAACGTTTGGTTTTTATGTTGCAAATAGGGGGAAGAAAAGATGAAGAAAATGGAAGAAGAAGTTAGATGCATGCTTGACAATGAAGATTTGGATCCATTGACATTACTTCAACTAATTGATGATATTCATCGACTAGGGTTGGCTTATAGGTTTCTAGAATCTTCTAGAAAAGCCCTTTACAAATTGACTTTACAAGTTGATGATATATGCAACAATTTGCATTCATGTGCTCTCTATTTCAGGCTTCTTAGACTCTATGGCTACCACGTCTCTACAGGTACTTGTTATTTTTTAGACAAATTTAGTCTAGCAAAAAATAAAATGATGTGTCACCTTTCATATTTGTCCATGTGGCAAAGTCTGATTAATTAGTAAATTGAATTATGTGTAACCTCCTCCAAAATTATTTTTAAAATTTGAAACTCAACAGGGAACAACACCAAATTGCGCTAAAGTTACATGAAGAGAAAGAAAAACATTAATTATCCCTTATACTTTATAGATTCTAGTCCTAAGGTGTTCGATTTTTATTTATTTTTTTAACAGAAAAAAGTGTATTACTAGAGTGAGTAACAAAAGGAGAGTTACAAAATAAGAATTGTAAATTGCATCATCTCATACAAATTAGTTTAGGAGAAAAGAGTAGAATGGTCCAATTAATTTATAGATTAGAATGCTCCTCCACATCATAGCTCTTACTCCATCAAACAATGTTTAATTCTCTTTCGGCTGAAACTGCAAGCATGTGCGCGGTGCACATGCGTGAATCAAAAGTCTTCCAACCAATTTTTTTTAATTATATTAAGGGGATGTTTGTTTTGAGATTTTGAGGATTTTGAAATTCTAATGTGTTTTTATATTTTGTATTTATTTAGATATTTTAGTAGAGTAAAATTTAACTTTATGTTATAGGTTTTACAGGTGTTTCTAATATATATAAGATTTGTAGGTATTTATTGGGTTAAATTTTGTAGTATTTATAGATAATTGTAGGCCGGGTAGGATTTTAAAATCCTAGCTAATTCCAAAGTAGAACGAAGGTTGAATTTCAAAATCTCAAATTCGAATTTTACATCCCAAAACTAATAAAATCTTGTTTTTAAGGATTTATTTGATTTTCATTTATTATTTAAAATATATATATATATATAATTTAAAATATATATATATATTTTAAATTCTCCTCTTTTATAATTTGAATTAATATAATTTTTAATAAAAATATATATAAAGGGACCAAAATGGACACAAATGGATCAAAACTTGAAGTTTTGGTCGAAAGCCCCAATATGATTCACCGCACACGTGCAGTTCTAGAGGAATTTGATTTTTCGGCTTAAAAAAGGACGAAAATTGGATACACTGGGATTAAAATTGATAAAGTAGATATATAGATAAGATTTTTTCTGCTATAATCCTTAGTTATAGGACTAAAAATGAAATTATCTCTTATTGTGGAACGACTTAAAAATAAAAGTGTGAAAGTTATTGTTTAATGAAAGGGAATACTTTTAAGCATATCTATATACAAAAACATTTAATTAGCAGCTTATAAATTCTTTCAATATTTGCATGCATTACAGTTTTCTGCTTATAAATTGCACATGTTAAAATAGATAAGGGTGCATGACATGATGTTTAACTAACTAATTAAACAATTTTTGCTATATATGAAAACAAGATATATTTGAGAGCTTCAAAGACTCAAATGGAAATTTAAATGGTAACTTAGCCACGGATATTGACGGAATGTTAAGTTTGTACGAAGCTTCGTTTCTTGCATTTGACGGGGAGAGTACGTTAGATGAGGCTAAAGAATTTACGAGGTTCCACCTCACGGGCATGATGAGAGAAATGGACGCCGGAAATGCATTGCGAGTGAGCCATGCTTTAGAACTTCCATTGAACAAGAGAATGACAAGATTGGAAGCAAGGTGGAATATTGAGATGTATGAATATCATAATAATAATATTAAGCCAAATATTCAATTATTGCACAAATTGGCAACCTCTGATTTCAACAGGGTTCAATTGCAATACCAACGTGATCTCCTAGAGGTTTCGAGGTAAATTTATTGCATGTGCCAAAAATTTGATCAAGTTTCTATATACACATGCAATATTCAAATTTTGTATTTAGGGCTACGCCGCAAAAGGTCATTTTGTGACACTTTTAGTCCTGTTCAAAATTTCCGTCAATAACTCACATGATACCGTTAGGATTTATTGCAAAACTAGTCTCACAGGAATTTTAAAATGGGACTAGTTTTGCAATTAACCCCGCCCCTTTAAACTAATTGTCATGCATCCATATTTAACAGATGAGACCAAAAGTGAATAAAAAAGTAGTACCAAAAGTGCAATAAAAGATTTTTATTGTGGGACTAGCTAATTAATTTTGCAATTAACCCTTATATCATAAATTTGACTTTAGGTTTTAATTTCTACACTACTTGTAGGTGGTGGAGAGATATGGGATTAGCAAATAAGTTAGGGTTTGCAAGAGATAGATTAATGGAGAGCTTTTTTACTGCAGTCGGAATGGCTTTTGAACCTCAGTTCAGTGAATGCTGCATAAAATTAACTAAAGTGATCAAGCTAATTTCTGTTTTAGACGACATTTTCGATGTTTATGGTTCTCCAGAAGAGCTTCAGCAACTCACAGATGTGGTTGACAAGTATGCATGTGTTGTTTAATATACATGCAATGAACTATATATCATTTTATAATGTCCTGTAACTTAAGGTGGATCCAATATAATTTTCTTTACTTTATTCATTTCAATACAAAATTGATCAATTTCAATTATTAATTTTTTACCAATTTCGATCCTTTATAATCAGAAAAGGCCAGGACTGTAATTGAATTTGGACAGGTGGACTAAAACTGATAAATTAAAAAGAAACTAAGGATTGAGATTTGTAAAACAAAGGATTCAAATTGGACACAAGTGAACAAAAATTGATAAAATGGAAAGGAAGCCTATATAAGCTATATATAGGATGTAAAATGATATACATTATAGTAGCTAGTACTTAATAATTAGTTTCTCCATTTTAATTAATTCATTCATGATATATTAACTAACTAACCATTTTGTTTAGATGGGATGTGAATTGTGTGAATAATCTTCCTGACTACATGAAGATATACTTCTTGGCTCTTTACAACACGGTCAACGACTTGGCTTATGATGCTTTAAAGGAAAAAGGTCAACTCATTATTTCTCACCTTAGCCAAGGGGTAAGACATAATTTCTCATCTTTAATTGCTTGCTAGGTTAACTAATAATTATTTGTGAGTGTTTAATCACATTTATTATCTTAGAGTTCTCCTTCAATTATATATGTTTCATCCATCTATATATACCTGAATAGTGTAACCATCGAGTAAAAGTCGGTCTTGACTTCCTGTAATATGTAAACTATATTTTTCGACTCCAATAATGCATGCAATTCCCCTTTTTTTGTTAACAAAAGATGTTACACATCATGATCTCATTGTGAGCAATACATGATGCACAAAAAAAACTATAAAATGATTTTGTCCTACGATCGAGTGTTAAACAATTTAAGTTAATCTTCGAGTCTAGATATTTTGAAATATAATTTTTTATTAATTTTTCAGTGGGGGGATTTATGCAAAGCATTCTTGAGAGAAGTAAAGTGGGGTTGCGAGAAGCACATTCCTAAGTTTGATGAATACTTGAATCATGGATGCATTTCATCTTCCGGGGTTGTGTTGTTAACTCATGCTTACTTCTTAACCACACCAACTATCACAGTTGAAGCCCTAAAAGCCCTGACGAGTACTCATACCGATGGTTTGTTGAGTTTCCCAAGCACCGTCTTTCGTTGCACAAACGATCTATGTTCCTTCGAGGTACGTACGTAAATATCTAGCTAGTTATATTTAACTAAACCTAGCTAGCTCTACATATGTAATTGCTTGCATAATGTGTAGGAGGACGTGAAAAAAGGAGAAGTTGCAAAGGCAATGTCGTGCTACATGCATGAAACTGGTACATCTGATCATGAAGTTGCTCGTGCATATATTCAAAACATAATTGAACATAACTGGAAAATGATGAACCGCGAAATAACTTACAATTCCATCTTCGACAAATCTTTTATCGAAACTTGTTGCAATCTTGCTCGTATGGCCACTTGCCATTACCAGTGTGGAGAAGATGCTTACACTGCCCCAACCGATGTATCACGAAATCGAGTCAACTCTGTAATTGTTGATCCTATAATTAATTAGTTGAAAATGGATCAACTATACATTTTCATTGTAATTTCTTTTACATGTGATCCAATAGGGTCGGCATGCAATAAAATGTTAAGGGCGCAGTTATTTGCACCCCATAATTTACTTATACACCTACCTTATAATTGTCTTTTGCACCCATGCTTTATATACCTACATATAATTGCTTTTTTTTCTTTTTTTTTTTTTTGCAAGTCCAAATATCCAGGTTAATTTGTTGGGCAGGCTCAGTAACACTATAAATTGAGCATCACTACAAAAAAACAAGATTAACTACGGAAAATTTGCAAATGCAGAAATTTCATCGCAATTTGCGACAATTTTGCAACGAACATGGGCAAAGTCTAGCAGATTTGCGATGGATATTATAATTTCATCACAAATCACGACAGAATTTGCAACGAATTTTCAGCCGCAAATGAAACGGCGTCATTTTTATGTGATTTGCAACGAAATTTTCATCGCAAATTCAAATTTCGAACCACTACAAAAAACGCGCGGTTTACCGACGGATCTACCGATGGAATTGTGGTCGGTAGGCGTGGTTTCCGACGGAACTACCGATGGAATAATTCAGTCGGCTCTAGTCTCGTCGGCCCGGTTTACCGACGGAATTTTTTTTTTCCGTCGGTAGTCCCGACGGAATAAATCAGTCGAGTCTGCCGACAGATCTCATTCCGTCGGTAGGCCGAATGACCCGTTTTGAAACCGGGTCTGATTTCTGTCGGTAATTCCGTCGGCCGTCCGTCGGTAGTACCGACGGACTTACCGACGGAAATTTATTTTAGAATTTTTTTTAACAAAAATATATCCGTCGGCTTCTGTCGGGAATTCCGTCGGTACCTTCCGACGGATCTGTTGACGGAACTCGATTTTATATTTTTTAAATTCTGAATTATATTCAGTCGGTGCCCGTCGGTAGTACCGTCGGAAAATTCTGTCGGTAAGTCAACCCAAAAAAAAATAAAAAAATCTGGCGTGGATTGGACCCGACCCGCGAACTGTTATTAAGGTCACCATTTATTCTGGCCTTGCTAGGAATCGAACCCGGGTGTGTGGGCGCCTAGTGAGGGGCGCCTACCACTTAGACAGGTGTGTTACTTGTTCGTAATTGTAATATTAAGTGTATATGTACTCATTTTCGGCCCATATTTTTTTTAAAATTCATAAAATTAATTTCTTTCATATATATCAAATAATTAAATTTGAAATCTATAATTTATATTTTTATAATTTATATATTTTAAAATACTAAAATATTCATATTTTAACTAAAATACTAATATTTTTTAGTAAAAAATTCATTTTTTTGCTAATTATTTTTTAAAAAATTTCAAAAAAATAATTTCATTCACATAAATTAAATAATTAAATTTGTAATCTATAATTTATATATTTTTAAATACTAAAATATTCATTTTTTTTACTAAAATATTCATTTTTTTGCTAATTATATTTTAAAAAATTTCAAAAAATTATTTTTTTTTCACAATTTTTAGTTGTAACTTAATGATAAATAAATATTTTTAAATTGTACATCTAATAAAATAATTAGCTTACATTATATAATTTATTATTCATCTTCTTCCTCTTCATCTTTTTCATCTACATTTTGATTATTTGTCTCATCTTCCTCCTCTTCATCCTCCTCCTCCTCCTCCTCCTCCTCCTCCTCCTCCTCTTCCTCTTCATTTTCATCATCTTCCTCATTTCCATTATCGTTTTCAATTTCGATCAATTGTGAATTTTCACCCGTCAAGTCTACGTGGATATTCAAATCTCCCGAAAAGACTTCAGTTCTAGCCTCTATTTGTTCCGTTTGAAACGGAGAATCATCTTCATCACTCCTGTCCTTTGTAGGGACTTCTACCATTGATCTTGCCTTTACTTTGCAAACAGCGTGCCATTCAATTTTACTACGTGATCGTACTGGATACTTGCAGTAGTATACTTGAGATACTTGATGGGCAAATACAAATGGATCATTCCCGATATAGCTCCTTTTCGGATTAACATCGACGAGTTTGTACTCCGGATGAATCCTTGTTCCGGAAGGGCCTGAATCAAACCAATGACACTTGAACAACACTACAGTCTTTGCTGGATATCCCGAATATTCTACTTCAACGACTTCGTGCAACACCCCATAGTAGTCACTTGCATCTGCATTGTAGTTTGCACTGCTAATGCAAACACCACTGTTGGTAGTCGCTTTTCTTGATGCATACTCGGATGTATGAAATCTGTAGTGTTGGGATATGAATCCTTGAAACAATGTTCTAATTGATGATTGTATGTTTTGATGGCCAAAAGCAACTTAAAGTTAGTAATATATGTGGTTCTAAGTCATCTTAACTAAGTCATCTGAAATATGTTTACTGGTCTTAATGAGATATTGAAATCTGAGTTACTGGTCTTATATATAGTTACTGATCTTATTGTGTTTAATGATCTGATATATGAACTGTTAGGAACTAAGCTGATGTTTTGTATTGTATAAACAGCTTATAGTATAGGACTTAGATGTACTCAGTTGTATATAGTTCAGTTGATGTATAGATAGGTTTTATATATGTAAAGTTGTATTTTATTGTGTTCAGCATTGTAAAAGTTCAGAACAGTAGATTATGAATAGATTAGAAGAAGATCAGAAGACTAATGAAGACTCAGAAGACTACTTCAGAATAAGAAGACTTCAAAGAAGAGTTGAAGAGAAGCTTAGAAGAATTCTTGAGAAGTACAGAACAGTTTTGGAGAACTGTGCTGACTGGCTCAGAATAGTAAAAATCAGAACAGTAATTTACTGTGCTGAGTTGGTGAATTTGAAGAATAAGTTTGGAAAACTTATTTAAGGTGTAACTGAAGATTTATTGAAGATATGCTGACTTGGAATAAGAAGGAAGTTACAAAGTCGGTTACAAGAAAGAAGTTACAAAGACAGTTTTAGAGTTAGTTGAGAGTTAGTTCACAAACTGCTAACTGTTATACTAAATTCTATAAATACTGTATGATCTCCTACTGCTGAAGACTACTGAACAATTACTGATCTTAGAGAATTCAAGAGCAAGTCTACAAGCAAGAACTCACAGAGTTAAGGAAATCGAACTAAGGAGAAGCCACTGAATTGAAGAGAAGAATCAAAGGCTACTCAAAGAGAAGTTTTACTTTTCAGTTTAAGTTTGTATTGTTGTAAACAAGTGTGCTAGTTACTTGTAGAATTACTAGTAGATCTAAGATACACTTGGAAGTGTAATCGATAAGACCACAGTCTTAATCTTGGGACTTTAAGCCACAAGAAACTCAAGGAAGAGTTAATAAAACATCACAACTGGGATTGTGAGAGTGGATGTAGACTTATTGGTCGAACCACTATAAAATTCTGTGTTCTTTATTTTCTGTTTGATATTTTTTTTATAATTGTTTAACCAAGAACAGTAGAATTTACTAAGTAAAGATCTGATTAAAAGTTGAGTATAATACTAAAACTGGAAGTACTGATCTGACTCAGTAAGAACAGTACTATTCAGAACACTATTCCGCATTATAAACTCTGATATTTTGAAAGATTTTCGAAAGTCTATTCACCCCTCCCCTCTAGACTTTCTTAGCTTACTCAATCTTAACTCAACTTGGGACCAACAATTGGTATCAGAGCAGTAGTTCTTTGGACTGTTGTTTCTTGATAACCTTGTAGATCTTGAGGGAAATCTCACTGATCTTGCTACTATTACTTGATATTTGTCACTATCTGAATACTTGAAAATTATCTGTTATACTACTGATTCTATTTGTTTAATCAAACATGGATGACACTAATGTGAACAAACTTCCTAAGTTCAAAATTGCAGATTATGACTACTGGAAGCTTAGGATGGAGGCCATTTTTAGCTCAACACATGATCTGATGGTGTCTGTGGTGACTGAAGGACCAATTGTCACCATGGTGGAAAACACTGCTGTTCTGGATCCTTCTAAACCAGTTGGAGCACTGGTCCCTAAACCAAGGTCAGAACTGAGTTCTGAAGAAATGCGACAAAACAATTTGGATAGTCTTGCTAAGAATTATATTTTACACACCTTGCCAAATGAGTATCTTGGCAAAGTGTTAAAATGTAAGACTCCAATGCAAATGTGGGACAAATTGGCTATTCTTTGTGAAGGTACTACATTGATCAAAGAAAGCAAATTATCCACAGCTGTCCAAAGGTTTGAAACATTTAAGATGAAGCCAGGAGAAACAATTGATGAATTGGATACTCGATTTACTAAAATTATGAATGATCTTGATGTGTTAGGAAAAACTTATACTGGAAGAGAAGTTAACCTGTGAATCTTGAAAGCTTTGGATGAAAGGTGGAAAATGGTCAAGATGATCATTAAAACCACACAAGACATTGATTCTTGGCCAGCAGAAACTATGTTCCAGACCCTTAAGGCACATGAGTTTGAGTTAGATGAAGAAGATCTTATCACTGTGAATCATAAGGATAAGGATGCCTCTAAGGACATAGCTTTTAAAGCCTCTACCTCTAAGGGGTCTAGATCATCTAAGTCTAAGGCCTCAAGCATAAAAGATGAACTAGATAGTTCTGATCTTAGTCTGAAAGATCAGATGAGCCTTATGATCAAAAGATTTGATAAACTAAATAAGAGGTATGGTAGATACAAGAGATTCTATAAGGAAACCAAGGGTTCTAGTAACAGGGACTCTTCTGGGAACAGAAGGGATCAAAACTCTTCTGAAAGAAGGGATGAGATCTCTAATGAGAACAGGAGAGATAGGAACTCATCTGATAAGAAGGATAGAAAGTATTCTGATAAGAAAGATAGGAACTCAATTGACAAGCATGACAGGAACCGAAATCATTCACCACCTAAGAGATCTTCTAACAATCCTGTTTGCTATAATTGTGATAAGCCAGGTCATTATGCTTATGAATGTCCTGATCTGAGTTCTGAAGATCGAGAAGAAAGGAAAGCTAGAAGAGATCGAAAATATGCCAAGGGTAAGAAGGCAATGATGGCATACAATGAATCTGATTCGGAATCAGAAGAGTTGCCATCATCTTCATCTGAATACCCCTCTAGCAATGAGAATGAAGCCTTCATAGCAGATGATGGACTGGTAATGATGGCCAAAATAAATGATGAGGTATCATCTGCTAACTCTTTTCAATCTTGCAAAAATTCTGACACTGATTTGTGTGACACTGCTGATAGTAGTGTAGGAAGTAGTCTTCATCATTCCCAATGAGTGACTGAAGAAGACCTTCTACAAGCTAACAAAGCATTCATTGAAATTAGTGATGAGAATATATCCTTAAAACAAGAAATCATTAATCTGAAAGAAGCTCAGTTGAAAGTGGATCCTAATATAGTTGTCATAAATGCAAGACTATCAGAAGAGTTGTTCCAACTCCAAGAAAAGTATGCATCCATTGACAAACTATATCAGGGTATGCTTAAAACTCAAGCCAAAGAGACTAATGAATTCAATGATTTAAAGATAAAATGTGAAAAACTTGAAGACCGCAATAGATTCTTAGAATCTGAAGTAGTGAGCCTAGATCGAAAGCTATCTGGGATGATTAACTCTACCAAGATTAATCAAACAATCTCAGACAGATATAGAGCTCCAAATGATAAAAGTGGAATAGGTACTGATCTGCCTAGTTCCTCTACTTCAGGACCTAAGAACACTAATGAAGCTAGTTCAAGTTATTTGCAACTAGATAAAGGAAAAGAACCTATGACTTATGATAATGATCCAAAACCTAAAGTACAGTCTAAGTACATTCCTCCTACTACCAAGAATGGTAAAATGAAGAATGTATTAAGACCAGTACAGTCAAGACCATACCAGAAGAGTTATACTCCTCTGACCAGAACAGATCAGTCATGGTATCAGAAGAGACAAACTCAGAACAGTAGGTCAAGACAAGCACAGGCAAGTTGGGAACAGCCTAGACCTCCTTTTATAAGGCAGTCTCAGATGTATTCAACTAAACCTAGGAGATTAGTGCCTCATTATCATAACAAACCTGTTCTTTATCCTCCACCTTTATCTTATGATATCATTGGAGAGGAAAGACCAAAACACATCTATAAGTCGTATGGTCCAAATGCTTTCAGACCATATTCAAACTATTACAGGCATACTGATCTTACTGAAAAAGGGATAGAACCAAGGAAAGGCTATCTCAGAAAAATAGATCCTAAGTCTGCTGATAGTTCTGAAATAGTTAATAAAGTACTGTTTTGTGATAAATATGGAAGGAAACTGAAGAGGTCCCATTTATTCAAATCCTCAATGTTCATATGGGTACCTCTCACCACTAACCCCCAAGGACCCCAATAAAATAGGGTACCTAAATTATTAAGATCACTACCTTGCAGGATCGACTGGACCTATACAAGAAAGGTGGTTCAGTTGGTGAGACCTGGTACATAGACAGTGGATGTTCACACCACATGACTGGTACCAAGGCCTTGCTTACTGACTATCATGAGCAGGAAGGACCAAAAGTCATCTTTGGAGACAGCTCCATGGCAATCACAAAAGGATTTGGATTCATCAAGAATGGAGATGTTGAAATCCAAGATGTCTCATATATTGAAGGTTTGAAATATAATTTGTTATCTATATCTCAATTATGTGACAGGGGATACAAAGTTCAGTTCAAAACCAAAAGATGTGAAATAATAGACAAAAGGACTCACAATGTTTTACTTGTTGGCACAAGACAAGGAAGTGTATACATTGTGAATTGGAATAGTTGTCCTAAGAATGCTTGTCTTATTACTAAGAGTCCTAAAGAGAACAGTTGGCTCTGGCATAAACGCCTCTGCCACCTGAACTTTAAGATAATCAACAAGATTGCAAGAGAACATCTTGTTGAGGGCATTCCCAATGAAATCTATTCCAAATCACAAATGTGTGACTCCTGTCAAAAAGGTAAACAGGTAAAGGTTTCATTTAAGTCCATTCCAACTCTTTCAACAAGCAGAGTCTTAGAACTCTTGCATATGGATCTTCATGGTCCTATCAAACCTCCTACATTGAATGGAAGAAGGTATACTCTGGTTGTAGTAGATGATTATTCTAAGTTTACTTGGGTAGTCTTTCTACACAAAAAGAGTGATACACAAACACTACTTCCAGATCTATTAAAGAGGTTGTTGTTGGGAATAAAATGATATATGTTTTGATTAAATACCAAAACCCCCTGAGACATGCCTAAGTCAAGATGATTGTGTTCTAAGAGTGTTAGAACACATAGCATAAGACTAGATGAGAAGCTGATATGTTAGGCAGCTCTTAGATGACTAGATGCACAATGTGAGGGGGAACCTATAATTTAAAAATGATCAAGATAAAGTCCCCTCAAGGCTCAAAATCTGGAACAAGCACTAAGGACAAGCATACTCCCTTAAAATCCACATGCTCTGATCAGGAGAGTTGTCCAGAAGAGTTAGTTCTATGCAAGAAGAAGATAGCAAAGCTCAAAAGGACAAGATTAGTCAAATTCTCTGATCAGGAGAGTTGTCCAGAGAGGTTAACTCTGTGAAAAACATCATCTCTGAAGCTAAAAGAACAAATATGCTGATCAGGAGAGTTGTCCCAGAAGAGTTGTCTCAGCAAGTTTGAACCAGAACAAAGATTCTAATGGTTGAAGGTCAACCATGCTGAAGATCTAGAGACAACCATACCCTAAAGAAACCTCATTGAAACATGCTAAGATCAACTTGAAGTGAAAGAAAGGGAAAGAGCCAAGTCATCTGAAGATGAGCAAGCCAACCTTGCTGATAAGCAAATCTGCTGATAGTGATAAGGAGAGTTGTCCATTTGATAAGGAATGTTGTCCTATCATTGGATCAATCTTCAGAAGCCATGTCCAAGTCCTAACAAGAAGTCAAACATTGGGAAAAGTGCTGCAGAAAGAAGACAAAGTCTTACAAGCCGTTTATTACCCAAATGAGGACATGTCACTATCAAGAATCTGTCTTCCAGTTTGAAGAACTCAAGGAAGACATTTATAGCAATTTGGGGCTGCCTCTCCAACGGGCAAATCCTCATTTTGTCTATAAATACAAGAAGTGTGAAGACCATTAAAGGACCTCAACCTTGACAAGAATATCCAACTATCCTACAAGTCAAAGTGCTTTCAAAGCTGTCAAAGACTATCTTAGTCTTCAAACACTTCTTCTAAGCTGAACCTATTTGTATATTCATACACAAAGCTTAGAGAGATATCCTAATCCTTATACACTGATTTCCATTGTAAAGGATATCTCATTAGTTGGAACCATACTTCAATCCTTACCCCTTTCAAGTGAGAAAGAGAGAAGGTTGTAGTAGTAGAAGTGGTAGGAGCTGACTGTTGAGAGAAGAACAGTTCAGTTCTGAGTTGAGAAGATGGTACTAGGACTCTAGACATCCTAGGGATCAATTCACCAAGGAGTGGTGTTATTGATCAAGTGCACCTTGGCACTATAAAACAAGTTAATTCCAAGAGTGAAGGAATTATCCTGTTAAATCAGGGAAAGTGGATGTAGGAGCTTGAGTCTCTGAACCACTATAAACTCTTGTGTTGATTTGCCTTACAAAGTACTTACAATCATTCAACACTGCACACAAAACTGATCTTTCAAAAGATACATATTCAAAGACTGTGCAAAATTGATTTGGACAAGTTCCCTGAAGCTAAACTGGACTGTATTGGATTGACAAAGTGATTTCAGAAACTTAAGGAGTCTAAACTTAAAGGGCCAACCACTATTCCGCACCTATAACTCCCCTAGATAGTTACTCAACTAAGTACTCAATAGTACTTAGTAGTTTGATTATCTTAGAAGAGTTTATCATCTTCAGCAGAGTTGTCCAAGACAACCTTGCTGAGCTCTGGTTTGATCATAAGTTGAAAAGATTTGCATACAAGTGTATTGATTGCAGAATTCAACACACCTCAGAAGTTTTGGGCTGAAGCCATTAACACAGCTTGCCACTCCCAAAACCGAAGTGCTCTTAATAAGGTGCATGGTAAAACACCTTATGAGGTATGGAAAGGCAGAAAACCTAGAGTTTCTTATTTTCATATCTTTGGATGTAAGTGTTTCATCCATAACAATGGCAAAAGTAAGCTAAATGCTTTTGATGCCAAAGCTGATGAAGGGATATTCTTAGGATACTCTTCAGTAAGCAAAGCATTTAGAGTGTTTAATTACTCTACCCTATGTGTGGAAGAAACACCCCATGTGGTCTTTGATGAGAATGTGCAGGACTCTGCTGATCATCAGCTCAGTAAGAAAATTGACAAACTACAGCTCCAAACCAACAATGAGGATGATGATACAGAAATATATGAATCTGTACAAGCATATAATCCTTTCCTGAATGTCCTAGATCAATATTCTGAAAAAGAAAAGGTAAAAGACAAAGGTAAGTCATCTAAAACTTCTGATATGCCAGAATTGAATGACTGCTCCCCTATGAACAAATCTGCTGATTTAATGCAAAATAATGATACTGATCTGCATGATATAAATGATGATAGTATTTCTGTTAAGAATAGAAGGACATGGAAGTCTGCTCATTCTACTGATCTGATTCTAGGTGATTCCAGTAAAGGTGTTAAAACTAGAAAACAATTGTTTGATTCCCAGGAAGAACCTAGTAAGTCTCTATTTTGCTGGTGTTGTTTTCTATCCTCTATTGAGCCTAAAACTGTGAATGAAGCTTTAAGTGATAGTAACTGGATTATAGACATGCAGGAAGAACTTAATCAGTTCACTAGAAATGAAGTTTGGGAACTTGTTGATAGACCTAGTGATCATAATGTTGTAGGCACTAAGTGGATTTTCAAGAATAAAAAGGATGAAAATGATCCTGTAGTTAGAAATAAAGTTAGACTAGTTGCTCAGGGCTACTCTCAAGCTGAGGGTATTGATTATGATGAAACTTTTGCTCCTGTAGCTAGACTAGAAGCTATAAGATTGTTTCTTGCTTATGCTGCACATATGAAATTCACTGTGTATCAAATGGATGTGAAAAGTGCATTTTTGAATGGTATACTTGCTGAAGAAGTTTATGTGGAACAACCACCTGGTTTTGAAGTGAATAGTTACCAAGTATACAGGCTAAAGAAAGCACTCTATGGACTGAAACAAGCCCCAAGAGCCTGGTATGATACACTTTCTCTATTCTTACTTGAAAATGGTTTTACAAAAGGCAAGGTTGATAGAACTTTGTTTCGAAGACAAGAAGGTAATGATATATTACATGTTCAAATTTATGTGGATGATATTATCTTTGGATCACCCAACAAAACCTTGAGTGAAAGCTTTTCTACACTCATGCAAAGTAAATTTAAAATGTCTATGATGGGTGAAATGACATATTTTCTTGGTCTTCAAGTAAAACAAACTCCAGAAGGTATCTTTATAAATCAAGCAAAATATACTAAGAATTTGCTAGATAAATTTGCTATTAAAACCTGTAAGACAGTTGGTGTGCCCATGCAACCTACATACAGAATGGATCCTGATGAAGGAGGTAAGTCTTTTGACCAACCTCACTATCGTGCTTTAATTGGCTCTCTACTCTATCTAACTGCCAGCAGACCTGATATTGCTTTTTCTGTTGGTGTATGTGCAAGATTTCAAGCAAACCCCAAAGAAAGTCATCTGGAAGCTGCCAAAAGGATATTGAAATATCTAAAGGGGACCATTAATCGAGGATTATGGTATCCTGCAGATGATGATATATCCTTAAGTGGTTATTCAGACTCGGACTTTGGAGGTTGCAAAATAGATAGAAAATCTACTTCAGGTTCATGTCAATTCTTAGGAACTAAGCTCATTTCATGGTTTTCAAAGAAACAAACAAGTGTGGCAACTTCTACTACTGAAGCAGAATATATGGCTGTAGGTAGTTGTTGTAGTCAGCTTCTTTGGCTAATACAACAACTCAGAGACTACAATATTGTAGAATCTAATGTACCCATATATTGTGACAGTAATAGTGCCATTGCCATCACACAAAATCCCGTTCTACATACTAGATGCAAGCATGTTGACATTAGGCATCACTTTATTAGGGATCATGTGGAAAAGAAAAATATTAGGATGGAAAAGATTCATACTGATATTCAAAGAGCTGACATTTTTACAAAACCATTGGCTGAAGTGAGATTTAGAGAGTTATGCATTAGCTTAGGGTTGATAGATATGGATTCTATATGTATATAGAACTGTACTAACATTTCAGGTACTGATCTTATACCAAGAGGAAGATAAAGCAGAAACTAAGAGCAGTACATCAAATGCATAAAATTCAGAAGAGACAACCCCATGTCAGACCACTACATTTAAAACAGGTAACAAGGTTACTAAAGTGACCTTAATCCCAATGAGGAAGCTGGTAAAGCTGAGGGACACTGAGAACACACATTAAGGGAGAATCTGTGATTTCTTAAAGATCCTTTTGTTGACTCAGAACACTAAGTCACTTTAGTACATACCTTGATGTAATCTTTAATTTAAACATACTTTTACTACTCTGTACTGTTTTACACTTATATCTCATGAACTAACACTTCTACCAAGGTGAAACAGGCACAGAAGAGGAATTCTCCACTGAAGGGGGAACTGATCTGATTACAGATTTGAAAAGTCTACAAATCTGATCTGATTACAGGCCATATCAGTCTACAAATATATTCTGATTAATAAATTGACTTGTCTACAGAACTGTTCTGATTACAAAGTTTCTTTGTCTACAGAACTGATCTGATTACAAATTCAATTATTCTACAAAACTAATCTGACTACTGATTAAACTGTCTACAGAAAGATTTGATTATTACTAATCTGTCTACAAAATAGAACTGATCTGTCACAGTACTGATCTGAGGATTACTGTGCTGATATCAAAAAGGTGAAATCAGAAAAATTGGGTACTGATCTGAAAACTACTGTGCTAACCCATCTACTGATCTGAGGATTACTGTGCTGATCCATCTACTGATCTGATGTCTGAAAAAGTTTACTCAGCTGATCACAGTACTCAGCTGATCCAGATAAGTACATTTTCCTTATATACAAGTAAGAGAATGAAGTGAAATATTTTTGGAAACTATTGTGCTGATATGCATCAGAACAGTATTTTGTCTTAGAATACTCTAAGTGAAAAACTGCTCAATTTTAGATTACTAATAGAGAAGATTAGTACACTTCTCTATTTTTAACCTAATTATTGTGGTGTATTTATCAAACACAAATTGGCTCCAAAATTAAGAATGGTAGTAGAATATGAACAGTTTCTTTTAACACGAATTTCGAGACTTAATCTCAACCATTCATTGTGAAAAAAAAATTCAATCCTAGCCCTAGATTGGTTTTGAATTTGTCAAACACGATCACTTTTCATCTTCATCTTCCTTACGAGTTCATTTCTGGAAAACTCATAACTCAAAAGATTTACTGCAAAATCTCAATACTCTATCTTCTACAAAAACCCTAAAATGGCGATTATCAATATTATAAGTGAATCTAACGAAGTCGCAGGTACATTTGATTCTGATTTTTGGCTTCGAGAAAAGGGCATTTTTGTGGAAAATACAGTTTACTTCAACGGTCGACACAGTGCAGAAAATCAAGCTATTTTGACAATGTGCGAAGAATGCGGGCTGAGAAAGTATCTTGAATCATCCCCAATCAATGTATTTGAACCAGAAGGCATGGAATTATATTTACAGCTTGAAGGTGATAACAATGGTGTCCATTCAATGCTCTCAGGGCACAAGGTCTCGATTACCAGAGAAATCCTTGAAATCATGCTGGATTTACCACAAGGCCCAGTTGATATTCTGACCTACAAGGCAGGAGAAGAGAAAGAATGTGTGGGCAGATGGTCGGGTGAAGAACCAGAGTCTCTAAGCAATCTTAAGAAAGATGTGCTTCCTACTGGTCTTCAATTTCTAATGGACATAGCTGGAAAATGTTTGTTAGGTCAACATCACAGTCAGGATGCTCTAACAAATTTAAAAATCCAAATCATGGCAGCAATCATTGATCGAGTGCAAGGTGATTGGCAAGGGTTTTTCTTAGAAAGATTGATGAGTGAGAAAGAAAAAGTCTTGTTCGATGAGGATACAATTGAATTTTCGATTAAATCGAAGTTAGGGTTCGGAAACAAGCTGAGTATTCTGTTGCCTCAGTTAGTTGTCAAGAATGCATATTGGAGTAATCCCAAGAAATTCCCTCATGGAAAATTCTTAATGAAAAAGGAGTCTGTTCGATTTGAACAAGAACACCCCTTGGTATAGCCTCAAGAACCTGAAGCTCAAGAATCTGGTGCTTCAATGTATCGGTCTGATGATAATCAACCAGAGATAAGATCTAAAGCGAGGCATGATCCGAGCAATACTAGACCAAGAAGAGGAAGGTCTGCTATAGCTGCCTCAGAGCAAACAGTTCGTTTTATTGAGACTGTGGTGCAAGAAAGCTCTGAAGAACAAGAGGTTAGTACTTCAAGTATTGTTGTTTTACATAAAAGAACCAAGGAAAGAAGTGCTTCTAGACCTAGGAGGAAGCTTGTTGATTCCTCTCCTACCCCTTCAAATTCTGATCCAAGCCCAACAGATCCCATTGACCACCAACCCTCATGTTCTGGAGAATCAGCTCACTATTTTCCAATTTCTCAGAACACTCCCCATTCATCCCCTCAGAACACTCCTGTTTCAAGTCATCAAAACCAACCCACTCCACATCATTCACCTACACAAGTTCATGATCACTCTACTGAACATGAATTTGAGCCTTCTTCTGTACCAATTGACATTTCATCATCCCCTGAACCTGATTATTTAGCTCCTAAACCTGCTAGTTTAATGGAATATCCTATCTGTGATAGAGAAGATCGAATTAGGATAAATTTGAGATTGGCTCTGTTGAAGCAGTTTCATGGTTTAGATGAAAGCTCAGTCGTGTTTGAGAAACTTGTTAGGATTGGCACATGGGTGTATCTTAAGAGGAGTACTCTTAAAGAAAACCTAGCTATTATGGAAGGTGTGGGTGGTGCTTCAATCTTTGATGATTGGGAAGCAGCGCAGATGCTTGCAGCTGATGTTAACTCATTTACTGAGTTATTAACCCCAGAGTCAGTGGTGCAACTTGTTGAAAGATTGACAGGATTTAAGTATTCTGTGGAAAATGTTGCCACTGCTGCTACAGATGAAAATGCTGATGTTGTTATGGAAAGTGTAGAAAGGGTAGTTGATGAAGTTGCTACAGTTGTTGAAGAGGATATTATGGAAGTTTATGAAGCTGGTGACAATACAACAGAGGTGTTTGAGAACACTGTTGTACTTGAAGAGACAGAAGTTTTTTAAAATCAAGATTTGAATGCTGATGAACTGGAAAGCATGCCATTTCAGTCTGCTGAACCTATCATTCCTGAAGATGTGCAGGAACAGATCAGAACAGTTCCTGTTGAAAAGGAATCTGATAATTCTAGCTTTGAATTGTTGAGAAAGCAGAATGAAGAGCTTCAAGCCAAGTTGGAAGCTGCTGTGAGAATGTTCCAAGAAGCTACTAAAAGAATGAATAAGATGCATTCAGAAAACTCAATTGAAAGAGTTACGGAGCATACAATGACTAAAATCTATGATCTCCATAGACTTCAAGAAAAGAACCTATCTCAGGTGTTGCATGCAAAGCTGGAGCAACACTTAACTCCCTTGAAAGAGTGGCATGATGAAGCCAAAAAGGGGGAAGACAGGATAAGAAGAGTAATGGAACAAACTCAATCACAACAAGCTCAACTAGTTGTGAGTCAAGATGAATTGAAAGAAGAAATTGCTAGTTTGAATGAGAAAATCAAGCTTAGGAAACAACAGAAACAACAAAGTCAAGAAGTTGTTGTGAAAAAGAAAACTGATGTTGCTGAAAGTTCTATTCAGAAGAAAAGGAAACTGATCTTGTTTGATGAAGAAGAACAAGAAGAAGAGACTGGTAGAATTACCAGATCCAGAAGCAAATTGAAAACTGGTGTTTCAAGTGAAGAACAAGGAAAGTTTGAATTGTTGAAGGAAAATAAAGCTGAAGAAGCAGGGTTGAAAAAGAAGAAAAATAAGGATGTCAAGTTTTTAAGAACAAGATTTGATAATAGAGTTGCGGCTTTGAAAAGGAAAATGAAAGCTCAGAGAAAAGCTGAAGGAAAAGAGTTTGATAAAAAATTTCAAGATGAGAATTTTGTTGATTTTATAGTCCTAACTGAAAATATGGATTACTGGAAAAATCTGAAGAAGAAGTGGCAGATTGCAAACTTTATTGTGAAGAAGTTTGGTGATCATCTGAACAAGGAAGCTGAATTTGCTGATTTTGAAGAGTTCATGATGAACATAGATAGAGATTTCTGGGAAGATATCTCAAAAGTTGCTGCTCGTGCTGAAATAAAGATATTATGTCCTGAAGAACCAATTTGGGAACCTCCAAGACTTGAGAATGGAGAACCTGATTACAAAGAGATTAGTAACATAATTGCTGAGATCATTAGAGATGAAGGTATCACTAATCATCAACATATGATGGATATCAAAGCAAGGCTTTATGTTGCATTCAGAATCTGAATCTGAAGAAAGAAGATGAAGGACAAGCTCACAAGATAACATCTCTAACCTTAATCTTTATTTCTATATTTTCTGTTTATTTCATATTCTGTTAGTATGTGTAATATGTGCATTATCTGATCTGATTATGAATCTGGAATTCTGAAATGATGAACTGTTATGATTGACTACATACTTAACTACTGATTTATTAACATTTAAGTAGTTTTGGCTTCATCAAAAATGGGGAAATTGTTGGGATATGAATCCTTGAAACAATGTTCTAATTGATGATTGTATGTTTTGATGGCCAAAAGCAACTTAAGGTTAGTAATATATGTGGTTCTAAGTCATCTTAACTAAGTCATCTGAAATATGTTTACTGATCTTAATGAGATATTGAAATCTGAGTTACTGATCTTATATATAGTTACTGATCTTATTGTGTTTAATGATCTGATATATGAACTGCTAGAAACTAAGCTGATGTTTTGTATTGTATAAACAGCTTATAGTATAGGACTTAGATGTACTCAGTTGTATATAGTTCAGTTGATGTATAGATAGGTTTTATATATGTAAAGTTGTATTTTATTGTGTTCAGCATTGTAAAAGTTCAGAACAGTAGATTAGGAATAGATTAGAAGAAGATCAGAAGACTAATGAAGACTCAGAAGACTACTTCAGAATAAGAAGACTTCAAAGAAGAGTTGAAGAGAATCTTAGAAGAATTCTTGAGAAGTACAGAACAGTTTTGGAGAACTGTGTTGACTGGATCAGAACAGTAAAATTCAGAACAGTAAGTTACTGTGCTGAGTTGGTGAATTTGAAGAATAAGTTTGGAAAACTTATTTAAGGTGTAACTGAATATTTATTGAAGATATGCTGACTTGGAATAAGAAGGAAGTTACAAAGTCGGTTACAAGAAAGAAGTTACAAAGACAGTTTTAGAGTTAGTTGAGAGTTAGTTCACAAACTGCTAACTGTTATACTAAATTCTATAAATACTGTATGATCTCCTACTGCTGAAGATTACTGAACAATTACTGATCTTAGAGAATTCAAGATCAAGTCTACAAGCAAGAACTCACAGAGTTAAGGAAATCGAACTAAGGAGAAGCCACTGAATTGAAGAGAAGAATCAAAGGCTACTCAAAGAGAAGTTTTACTTTTCAGTTTAAGTTTTTATTGTTGTAAACAAGTGTGCTAGTTACTTGTAGAATTACTAGTAGATCGAAGATACACTTGGAAGTGTAATCGATAAGATCACAGTCTTAATCTTGGGACTTTAAGCCACAAGAAACTCAAGGAAGAGTTAATAAAACATCACAACTGGGATTGTGAGAGTGGATGTAGACTTATTGGTCGAACCACTATAAAATTCTGTGTTCTTTATTTTATGTTTGATATTTGTTTTATAATTGTTTAACCAAGAACATTAGAATTTACTAAGTAAAGATCTGATTAAAAGTTGAGTATAATACTAAAACTGGAAGTACTGATCTGACTCAGTAAGAACAGTACTATTCAGAACACTATTCCGCATTATAAACTCTGATATTTTGAAAGATTTTTGAAAGTCTATTCACCCCTCCCCTCTAGACTTTCTTAGCTTACTCAATCTTAACTCAACTTGGGACCAACAAGTAGCCCTTCACAATATAACCGTTGTAAGTCTTTACACGACGTAGTGGTCCTTTGCTGAGATCCTTTAAGAATCGATTCTCAAAATCGTTTGACCGTCCCTATACAGTTCAAATAATTAACATTAATTATGAATCATATTTATTTACGTAAAATTTAAGGAAATGGTACTCACACAACGTTGGAACCATCGGGCAAAATCACGTTGAAGACGAGCATCTATATCTGTATCTGAGATGTTTTGTTCTGTTCGACAACATCCAATCACAATTAATATTAAATTACATAAATGAAGTAATGATAAAAATATGAAATACTTACTCAATGTAAGGCTGAACTTCATCACAATTCAATAACACATACGTTTGTGTTATTTCCGCCTCTCTGTTCGACTCCCACTCTCGTTCTGTGAATTTTTCTATTGGTCGTCCCTTAGACTTGAATATAGACAGCATTCCATCGACCTCTTCACCGATATTGTCTGTATCTCTACCACCGTAGTTACGTGGTTCACTTCTCAACCGAGTGTTGACATGGTCTTCAAAATAATAAGAACAAAACATGCCAACCTCTTCATTCAAATATGCATTAACAATCGATGCTTCCACATTTGCCTTTTGTTTAGCATTGCGTTTCAAGTTGTGGAGATATCTGATTTATAATAAAAAAAACATATATTTTAATTCAGTGAACATGCATGTAGTATATATAAAAAATGAAAAATGTAAGAGTTTACCTTTCAAATGGGTACATCCACCTGTACTGCACTGGACCACAAATTCTGGCTTCATACGCTAAATGAACGGGTAAGTGTTCCATGGAGTTGAAGAAGCTAGGTGGAAAAATTTGTTCCAACTTACACAAAATCACTGGAATGTCTTGCTCCAAACGAATCATATCATCGATCTTGATCGTTGAAGATGTTAAATTTCTAAAAAAAATACTTAATTCAGTGATAGCCCTCCACACATTGAGAGGAACAACGTCTCGGAACGCAATCGATATCAAGCGCTGCATAAAAACATGACAATCGTGACTCTTCATCCCTGAAACCTTACCCCTGTTTATGTCTGCGCATTGACTCAAGTTTGACACGTAGTTGTCTGGAAAATTCAACTCGTGAATCCAACGACACAGTTGTTGTTTCTGTGGCTTATCCAGTGTGTAGCAAGCCTACGGATATTTACCTGTACTGGGATCCATTTTCAACTCTTCACGACGACAATAAATGTTCAACTCTTCCCGAGACTTTGGAGTATCTTTCGTCTTGCCTTCTGTGTTCATCATTGTGTGGAACACATTATCAAACACATTCTTCTCAATGTGCATCACGTCCAAATTGTGTCGGATCAATAGTGAACTCCAGTATGGCAAATCCCAAAAAATACTCTTTCTATTCCATCCACCTGGGATTCGACCGTTGTGTTCAGCTGCATTTTCCTCATTAGATTTTTTCAAACCCGTCCACTGAATCTCATGTAACAACGTTTGTCCTGTACGGTAACATTATACTAGAAGAAATTAATAAAACATATATGTATAACATTATACTAGATCAAATAATTGTATAATTAAAATACCGTTTCGAAGGGGCAGTCGATTGTGTGTAACTGTTCTGTTCTTCAAGAAGTTGTTCTTATTTCTTCTAAATGGATGATCTCGAGGTAAGAACTTTTGGTGATTATCGAACCATGTAACTTTCCTACTCTTCTCAAGACTGAAAGCTTCAAAAAAATCCATACAATACGGACATGCTTGAAACTCAGCCGTTTTCCACCCAGACAACATAGAATATGCAGGAAAGTCGCTAATGGTCCACAATACAGCAGCACGCATCGTGAAATTCTGTTTTTTGAACACATCATATGTTTGGACACCACTTTCCCATAAAAAGATCAAGTCTTTTATAAGAGGCTGGAGATAAACGTCAAGTTTATCCTTTGGATTCGACGGACCTGGCACCAATACAGTTAGAAACATTGTTTGAGGTTTCAAGCACATCCATGGAGGAAGATTATACGGAGTCAGAATCACCGGCCACAACGAATACTGTTTTCCAAAGCTCCCAAACGGTGCAAAACCATCAATACACAAACCTAGCCTCACATTCCTCGGTTCAGAAGAAAAATTGGGATACACGTTGTCAAGATGTTTCCAGGCCTCCGAGTTCGCCGGATGTCGCATCTCCCTAGACTCGGTCGAAGACGAATCTGTTGCATGCCACGTCATGTGTTATGTTGTGGCAGTAGATTGATACAATCTCATTAAACGAGGAATGATTGGAAGATAATACATCTTCTTGTGTGCCACTTTCTTCTTCGACGACTTCGATTGACCAGCGGGCCCCTTCCGACGTGGCTCTTTGTAACGAGGATGACCACACATCCTACACATTTTCGGATTGCTATCTTCATCACCCCAATATAACATGCAACCGTTTATACAACAATCAATCTTCTCGACCGGCAATCCCATATTTTTCAGCATTTTCTTGCTTTGATGATACGTTGTAGGCACCTTATTCTCAGGAGGGCAGATCTCACTGCATAATTGTGTCATTTGCTCATATGCCCTGTTAGAAAGCTTGTTCTCGGTCTTGATAGCCATAAGTCGGGCATTAAATGACAGTTGAGAGTGTGAATCACAACCCGGATACAAATCTTGATCGAGAAATTTGAGCATTTCATAAAACCGAAATGCTTCATCCGTCGGCTCCTCTTCTACATTTGAAAAACCGGCTTCCATTATCATTGTTTGATACATATTGGGTTTTCCCTCCCCAAGTTGTTCTTCCCCACCAAACTGTTGTTCCCCACCAAACTGTTGTTCCCCACCAAATTGTTGTTCATTACTCGTGTCGGCTTGATTACCATATATTTGTCTTTCATAGATACCAGTAGTGTAATAGTATAAAACTTGATCAAAGTTATAAGGCCAACGTACTTCGCCGTGAAATGTCCAATTATAATAATTAACAGTGAAACCATTCTTCAGAACATGTACCAAAACCTCATCAATCGACTTAAATATTTTATTCTGACATTTTTTGGCATTACACGGACACTTGATACAATCCCCATGCATGTAATGTGGGTGGAGCTTTGCAAATTCAACAAATGACACAAGTTCATTGTAAAATTCACTATTCACATTTCCTAAAATGAACCTAGGAGTTCCATACATCCATCGACGATCCGGCAATTCCATCTGTTAAACATTTAACATAAAATTCTTACAAACATATAAAAAAATGCACAACTAATTAAACTACAAACAATATAATTAAAATACACAACTAAACTACAAATATATAAAATACACAACTAATTAAACTATAACCATATAAAATGCACAACTAAACTACAAAATTTAACCAAGTAAAAAAGAAAAACGTACCGAAATTTGCTTGCTCTCATACAATTTCCACAATTTTTTTCGACTGGGTGAGAAAGGGGAAAAAAGTTTTTGTAAATATTACGCGCTACCGACGGATTTTGAAATTCCGTCGGTGCGTACATTTTGAATCTACCGACGGATTCTGAAATTCCGTCGGTAGGGTGCCGCCCAAAATTTCGTCGGTAGAGTACTTGGCCGACGAAATTTCCGTCGGCAGACTTAATTTCCGACGGAATGTTTATTTACGTCGGTAATATTGGCGGGATAAAATAAAACTCGAAAAAAAAATAAAAAATACTTTACTTTATACCAAAATCTAACGAAAAATTATGTATTATGTATAAATTAAAAACAATAACATAAATAAACAATTCATTGACAAACAAGCATCAACCGAAATAAATATGTCCAACGGAAAATTAAATAGTTTGACAGAAAAAATAAATAGTTCGACAGAAAATTAAATAGTTCGACAGAAAATTAAATAGTTCGACAGAAAAATAAATAGTTCAAACATCAACCATTATACCCAAAAAACTCATCACCACCAATGAAATCCAAGCCGTCGTCTGCCACTGCATCTGGATTTGGATCTGGAGCATTGAAAGGGGGAACTGAACCAACCGGAGCATCGAAATGCGGAGGGGGAGGACCAACCGGAGCATCGAAAGGCGGAGGGGGAACGCTCATCGCCTGTTCAAAGCATGTATTTATTTGTTCAGAAGACATCCCCAACGATCGACCCATAGTGTCAGTTAACTGTCGGAAGTAGTGGTTCATCATGTGTACTACGTTCGGGTCCGGAACAGCAGTGGAGGATACAGAGGCCTACGATGCACGCTGGGACGAACTGGACGACGCAGCTCTCACTGAGCGGCTCATCCGGCCAAGGACCCGTCCTCGATCAGCCGGGGCAACGTCCAGGTAAATCCGGTTAAGATCAGGCGGAGCGCTGGGCCCGGCTTCAGCAGAAGCCTGTGTCGTCTCCTCTTCAATCCTCCGGTTCACATCCAACTACATAATTACAAAAAAAATAAATTAATACATAGTTCAATACATTTAATTAATTAAATATTAAAAAAAATCACAATTTAATTAAACTTACGTGAAGCTGGGTAGTGCGTCCATATGTGGACGTCTGCGAATCTGGATCAAACGGATGAAGAACGTTCAACCGATCCACGTGTGTGGGTTCACGCCCCAGTTCCCGCTCCTATTTCGTAACAAATGAGCATATAAAAATTATTTTATATAATATAATATAAATAATTGAAATAAATTTAGTGAACACTTACTAGAGCAATTGAGTGCTCATATACGCGGATCGCCCCCCCCCCCCCCCTCCGATGCCTTGACATCCCACCTCCCCCATCACTTATATGGTTGGCTCGAGCAGTTGCACACTTCCTCATGTACTCCGAGCTACTCCAATACGTGGTCAACGTGTTCCACACGCCGACTCCATTTTCGTCCTCCCCCAACGTCTGCACCACGCCACGACTACGCCAAGCATTCCTCCAGGTGTACATTATCTCATTATACCTAGACTGACATGAAGATTCCCAGTGACTGTGGATATCGTTGTCCGAAAAAAACTCCCTATGCCAATAAGCATGTTTCTGCACATATTCGATCAGCATATTTATCAAATAATATATATAATAAATTTTTTATTAATATTTAATTGAATGCACTCAAATACCTGGAATTCCTCCCAGTATTCATCCTTTTTCGTCTGCGACACCTTCAGCCAAGAGTAGGCATTCGCAACAACGTTGCACTTAGTAATCACCTCAGTGCAAATCTTCGATATCTCATTACCAGGAAGTAAGCTGTGACATTATATATTAAGAAACAAACACATTATAAATTAAAAAACGTACAAAAATTGATGCTATTAAATATTGTTAAACCTTAAAATTATTTAATTAATTACTTACTATACACCTTCAATCCATATTTTCAGTCTGGTTTCTCGGGCCCGCGTGGGATGTCGACGAGCTGCCGACGACTGAGATGACGGCGGCGAATGCTGTGGAACGGATGCCGACGACGTCAACGTAGCAGGCTCAACAGGCCTAAGTGAGCCTCTCCTACGTCGAGATCCTGAGGCCCCACTAGCACCTTGACTCATCTATTTTAATAAATAAAATTTAAAAGTATAATAAATTAATCAATTAATATAGTAATGAAATCAATAATTTTCTATTTTAATTAATAACATTTTAGTAATTTAAGTCAATAATTTCCTAATTTAATCAATAACAAAATCACGTTACTAATGAAATCAATAATTTACCAAACTATTGTCAAAAAAAAAATAATAATAATAATAATTTACCAAACTAATTAATAATGACTTAATTTAAACAATAACAATAATTACTATATTAATCAAACCGTACAACACCCCTACTTATAAGAATAATTACTAATTTAATCAACAATAATAACCTAGTTTAATTATAAGAATAATTATTAATTTAATCAACAATAATAACCTAGTTTAATTATCAAAACGAACTAACAAAACTACATTATATATTTGAACTAACATACATTAATTCATTACAATTAACCAATAAAAAACATATAATCCACGTACTAACATATATTTGAATTAATTATACATATATATTCATCAACTACGTACATGAAATTTTATAATAATTAACATGCAATTTATAATATATAATTCAATAACAGTTTTATAATAATTAACATGCAATTTATAATATATAATTCAATAACAGTTTTATAATAATTAACATGCAATAACTAATACAATAACTTAATTAAAATTAATTAAGAATTTATAAAACGTACCGTTTAAATTGAAGAAAATTGGAGTAGATAATCTTTATGCCCTTTGTCGATCAATCCACGCACCACGCACAAGAAAATCCAATCCAAGAACCGAGGAGAGAACAGGGAGACGAAGGCCAAAAAAATATTTTCCTCAAAGAGGAACTGCCTTCGGCAGTTCTTATAAAAAAAACATTTAAGGCTACCGACGGATATTTTCGTCGGTAGCACGCGAATATTAATGCCACGCGTCTTTTCATTGGTATCCGAGGCGGTGGGTCAAAGCGGGTCGGCTACCGACGGAAATTTTCCGTCGGCAGCCGAATTTTGAACGACCGACGGAAAAAATCCGTCGGGAAGCAAGGCTAAACGACACCGTTTGGCCGCGGAACTGAATTCCGTCGGGAAGTCCGTCGGACGGTCCCGACGGATCTTGGATTCCGTCGGGAGTCAGTCGATTCGATAATTCCGTTGGCGATCCGTCGGGGCGGCCGACAGAATGGATTCTGTCGGCAAACTCCGCGTTTTTTTGTAGTGAACTTGCAACGACAATGATTCCATATCGCTAAACGCCTTACACATCGAATGCCGCAAAATTTATTATATTGTTGAGAATTTGCGACAATAATCAAGGACGGAGACACACTGGGCCTAGAGGGGCCACCCACCCATTTTTTTATTTTAGTATATATATGTATATATGATATATTTTTTTAATAATTATTTTTATTATATACTCCCTCCGTCCCACAGGAATTTGCACACTTTCCATATATGGATGTTCCATACCAATTTGCACACTCCATAAAAGAAAATATCTTCACAACCCTCACTCTTGAAATATACTCATATTTACCCATATGCCATTACTTTTCCACACTCAATCTACTTTTTACTTTACTTTATTAATAAAAGTTTACAAAACTACCCTTCAAAACATCAATCATTACACATTTTCTTACACATTTCTTAAAATGTGTGCCGGTCAAATGGTGCAAGTTCCTCCGGGACGGAGGGAGTACATATATATATAAATAAAAATATTATTTTCATTTTAAACCATACATATTAAGTTTATACGGAACAAAAAATGAATGTCTGCAAAGTTTGAAAGGAATAACTTTATTTTTTTTCTTTTTTTCTTTTTTTCTTTTTTTCTTTTTTTTCATGTATTTTCTTCTTATTAGGGGTCTTCTAAGGATAGTCCAGTGTCGCCCAAACTATCAACAGACCATTAATCTGAGCCATCAGATCTGAAATCTAATGGCTTACTTATATTTGATGACCTACTACCTGTTGCACTTGGCGTCGCAAAATTCATCGTCTTGCATTGCACTTATTATCATTTTTTGTCGCCCTATTGCACTTTTAAATTAATTTTAATAATTTTAAATACATAATTATAAAATTACAAAATTATCCTCACATAATTAATAAAAAAATTAATAATAATATATAATCTTTATTTTAATTCTCATATCATTAATCGTTCAAAAATTATATTTTTTAGTTTTAAGAAATAATAATTTAATTTTAAATTTATTATATATATTTAAGGTGATACTTGAACGATACACACCAATTTTAATTATTTATTTATATTTTATTTGCACCCGATCATTTAATGAGTTCACCCAAAAATCATTTTTTATTACGGTTATACGCACCCACTCATTTTATAAGTTCACTTCCGAATAATTTATTTTATATCTGCACCCGCTCATTTTACAAGTTCATTCACAAATTATTTTTTTACCACAGTTATCTGCACTCACTCATTTTATGAGTTCACCCAGAATATTTTTTTATCACCGTTATCTACACCTGCTCATTTTACGAGTTCACCCCCAAATTATTTTTTTACCACAGTTATCTACACCCCTCATTTTTTGAGTTCACCCAAAAATATTTTTTAAAAAATAATTAAATTTAAAAGACTATATTATCCTTTTATTAATTTACACAAAATATAATAAAATCAACTTTAATTTGTATATTTACAATTTGCAGTCGAGTCATTGTCGAGTTACCGTCGATTCACCACAAAGAAGACATGTTCGCCAGTTGAAAACCATCGATTTCGATTAGAAACCGACGGTTACGGTTTTCGGAAATGGCGAACAGTAATCGAACCGCGAACCGCCGGTTTGCCGGTTTTATTTTTTTTTTTAATATTATCTCTGTTTTCTCTCGTTTTCAATCTGTTTTCGTTCATTTTAACTCATTTTTTAGAAAATACATTACTAGAATTGAATTAAAATTATATAACTTAAATTTATACATTAAAAATAGAAGAATTGTGTATTAAAAAGAATAATTTTTTTTATATAAAAACCGCCAAACTGCCTGTTAACCGCCAAAAACGGCGGTTTGCGGTTTGTCAAAATGTCAAACCGTAATCGAACCGCCATTTTTCGGTTACGGTTCGGTTTGTAAACCGTAACCGGCGGTTTGGCTGGTTGGCCGGTTTGGCGGTTCGGTTTGCGCATATCTACTACCATGTCACCCATATTTTTAGAAAAAAAAAAATCGTAAAACATAATTTTTTAAAAAAAAACTATCGAAATTATATACAAATCTCGATTTTTTATATTTTTTATTTTTCTTCCTTCTTCTCTTTTTTTTTTCCATTTTAAGTTTTTATTCCAAACTTCTAATTTCTTCGTTTTTTTTTTCTTTTACATTTAGTTTAATTTTCCTGCCTTTATTTTCGATTTTTATGTGTATTTATTTTTATTTTAATACAAAATAATATTATAGGTATAATTTGACTATAGTTGGTAACACAATAAAGAATAACTAGCATTAACAGTAATTAGTAATATCTTATTTAATAACAAATAATTTCAAACATTTAATTATATTCAGTAATACAAAAAATAATTATTAGTAATACCACGAATAATAATCAATAATACCATGTATATTAGTTAGTAACATTTTATACAATAACAAATAATTTCACACATCTAATTGTATTCAATAATACTAGAAACAATGGAAAAAAAAAAGGAAAATAAAGGCAGGAAAAAAAAAGTAAAAGAAAAAAAACGAAGAAATTAAAATTTTGGAATAAAAACTGAAAATGGGAGAAAAAGAGAAAGGGGAAGAAAAATTAAAAATAAAAAAAAAATCAAGATTTGTGGCTAATTTCCATAGTTTTTTTTTTATTATGTTTTACGATTTTTTTCTAAAAATATGGGTGACTTGATGGTGAATCGACGGTAACTCGGTAATGACTCGACTACAGATTATAAATATACAAATTAAGGTTGATTTTATTATATTTTGTGTAAATTAATAAAAGGATAATATAGTCTTTTAAATGTAATTATTTTTTAAAAAATATTTTGGGGTGAACTCATAAAATGAGGGGTGCAGAGAAACGTGGTAAAAAAATAATTTAGGAGTGAACTCATAAAATGAGTGGGTGCACATAACCGTGATAAAAAAATGATTTGGAGGTGAACTCATAAAATGAGCGGGTGCAGATAACTGTAGTAAAAAAATGATTTTTGGGTGAACTCATTAAATGAGTGGGTGTAGATAAAATATAAATAAAAAATTAAAATTTGTCTGTACCGGCCGGTATTTTGCATGTACCCAAGTATCACCCTACAAATAAGGGTTGATTTTATTATATTTTGTGTAAATTAATAAAGGGTTAATTGCAAAACAAATCACCACCTTTCATTCAATTGCAGTTTAATTTAAACTTTTAAAATATTGCAATTAAATTATCACCTTTAACATTTTTTGTAAAATAGACTTTCGGGCAGCATCCTACTGCCCGAGCTTGGCAATTATGTTACGACGTCGTTCATTCAAATTAAATTTAAAAAAATATATATTAAAAAAGCATTAAATACATCAATAATGGAACCCTTTTTTCGATCTAAAAAACCCCAATCAGACAACAAATTAAAATAAATAATTAAAAATCTAAATTCTAAAACAAACAAGAGTGGAGATTTAATCGACACTTATTCTTCCCTCTATTCCATTTCCATGTCTTCTCATTCTTCTACTCAGATTTTTGCATTAATACTCAGAAGGTTTTCAAAATTGTGATCTTCACCATTGATACTTTCTATAATGGTCTCGACTTCATTTTTCCTCATTTAAAAAATGAACCAAATTTCATTTTTCCCAAATTGTACCCTATGGAGGAACGCTGTTGTAAATTCGAAAGAACTCATCCATTTAATGAAAAATCTTTGGTGTCTATGATTGATGAGAACCCAGTCTGAAGGGTCTAGAGGCGTCGCTTCAGTAAAGGTGAGAGGTGCTCCTTTCTAAGTTGTTTCAAGAAGACAAAAAACACCAACGACCAAGAAAAGTTTTGTTTCCTTTCTGATTGCTGGTAACATTACCAGAACTTCCAAGGAAGGGCGTTCCTTTTCTAAGTTGTTTCAAGATCACATTCTTATGCCATTGCAAGAACGATGATTTTTGAGTATTGATGAAGATTGTGATTTTGATTTTTCTAGGGCTCCTCTTTTAGAAATTGAGTGTGGAACAGAGTATCTGTAAACATTTTAAAGATCTCAAGATCTTGTTCTTGTTTTAAGATTTAGATTTTTAATTATTTATTTATTTATTTTAATTTGTATCTAACTGTTTTTTTTAATTGAAAGACGTGTACTTAATGCATTTTTATTTAAAAAAATTTAATTTAATTTGAATGAAACGGCGTGGTTTTATGTATAGGGGTCAACTAGGATTGCCAAGTCAGAGTCGGGCAGGAGGGGTGCTGCTCGGAAGTCTAATTTGTCAAAAATGTTAAAAGTGGTGATTTAATTGCAATATTCTAAAGGTTTAGATTAAATTGCAACTGAATGAAAGGTGATGATTTGTTTTGCAATTAACCCATTAATAAAAGGATAATATAGTCCTTAAAATGTACTCCCTCCGTCCCCGAAAAGTTTGCGGGGAATCTTGGCACATGGTTTAAGAAAAAAGTGTAATGATGAGAGTGTTGAGGGGTAATTTTGTAAACTTTTATATATAAAGTAAATAAAGTAGGTGGGTTGAGTGTATGGTGGGTCCCAAAAGTAATGGAATAAAGGGTAAATATGTGTATATTGTAAGGGTGGGGGTTGTGATGATTATTTCTATTTTGGGGTATGCAAACTTTTCGGGGACAAACAAAAAAAGAAAGTATGAAAATTTTTTAGGGACGGAGGGAGTAATTATTTAAAAAAAAAATGGGGTGAACTTATAAAATGAGCAGGTACAGATAACCGTGGTAAAAAAATAATTTTGGGGTGAACTTATAAAATGAGCGATTGCAGATAACCATGGTTAAAAATGATTTGGAGTGAACTCATAAATTGAGCGGGTGCAGATAACCGTAGTAAAAAAATAATTTGAAGGTGAACTAATTAAATGAGCAGTAAATAAAATATAAATAAAATAATAATCTAATTTTGTTAAAAAAAATATAATATTACGTTCTTTTAATTTAAATATTATTATTATTATTAATAATTTTAATGGAGGATAAAATAGTAAATAATAAAATAAAATTTAAATAATTATTTTAAAATATTAAAAAAAAGGTAATAGGTATCAAGTTAGGGCGACACAGAGCGATACAATTTGACATCTGAACTATTAATAGTCCAGGCGACACAAAAACTATCCAGGCGACACAAAATTATTTTTATTATATATATATATATATAAATAAAAATAAAAATATTATTTTCATTTTAAAACATACATATTAAGTTTATACGGAACAAAAAATGAATGTCTGCAAAGTTTGAAAGGAATAACTTTATTTTTTTTCTTTTTTTCTTTTTTTTTTCTTCTTATTATTTCATAATACTCCAATTTTTTAACATTTTTTTAATAGAGACAATTGATTGATGGTGTTATTTGAAATTATTGTCTAAATTTTTTCTATGACTCACAAAAATGTTTTTAAAATTGAACAATATTATTGATGTTTTAAAAGAAAATTAGTTTAGTGTTTTAAATTGTTTGTACATTTATATTTAAAAAGTATTATATTGTATGAATCATAGAATATTGTAACACATTAATGTATTTTTTTTAAAGACATTTAGTGTTCAAGTAATAAAATATTAAATTATTTTGCTTCATTTTAAGTTGGAACTTCTTAAAATATTATCTTATCTTTAAAATAATGTTAATCGAGCCCTCCACCCGAGATTTTCTAGCTCTGTCACTGATGATAATAACCCTAGGGTAGGTCTCTTGTAGACTCAATTCCTTATAAGGAATTGAGTAAATTTTAAAAAATTGGTAGGATTGATAATAAAAATAAAATACACAAAAAACATGTATGATAATTTACGTAGCTTAAACGGTTAAGAATAGTCTTTTTTATGTTGAGGTCTAGTGTTCAACTCTTACATCTAACAATTTTCATATATATATATTTTTTTAATTATAGAAGTGCATGTTGAAAATAAGGAAAAGTGTAACAATATTTTACAATATTTGCAATAATAATTTCAGTTATAATGACATACACTTGTTAGTGATGTTATGTTACACATATTTTGTTGCACTTTTCAGTTGTAGTGACTTACTATTTTCAACAATATTTTTTAGTTATATTGACTTACACTTTTTAGTAATGTTATGCTACACCTTTTAGTCATATTTTGTTGCACTTTTCAGTTGTAGTGACTTACAATTTTCAACAATATGTTCAGTTATAGTGACTTACACTTTTTAGTAATGTTATGTTACACTTTTTACTCGTATTTTGTTACACTTTTCAGTTATAATAACTTACACTTTTCATTAAAATATTGTGTTGCACTTTTCAAGTATATTGACATGCACTTTTTAATAATATTGTGTTGCACTTTCTAGTTATACTAACTTGCATTTTCTAGTTAAAATGACTTATACTTTTCATTAAAAGTTGTGTTGCACTTTTGAATTATAGTGACTTATACTTTTTAATAAAAAAATGTGTTACACTTTTTAGTAATATTGTGTTACACTTTTTAGTAATATTAACTTACACTTTTCAACACACACAATTTCGAAAAAAAATTATCAATAAAAAAAAATTACAAAAAAAAATAATAATAAAAAGAAATTAACAAGTCAAAATTTGTATTCACAATAATCTTGATTATTTAGGGTTCACAATAATCTTGAATATTTAAGATTTAACTTGACCAAGTCAACTCAATTCCTTATAAGGAATTGATTCTATATAAGACCAATCCATAACCCTATGGTGTTTAACGATGGAAATTTAAGGGTAGGCGACGTCGGTAGTTTAAGAATTTGCAACGAATATTTTTCCGTCAAATGTTGGTACTAATATCCAGCAGAACCTCCTCAATCTTCTCCCACATTTCAACAAGAATGTGCTTCTTTCAACACATATTCCTTCTTCGTCCCCGCACATGTAATTAAAGTTGGCAGTAATTCCATTGCTAACATTTGTGACAATGTTTAAAATTTTCAAGGAGAAAAAATATTTACAATATACAAGAGCATATCAATAACGTCAGAGAAACAATTAATTTATCGCTAATTCACGTTAATGGCAAAAATATCTTGTTGTCGCAGTAAATTTTCCATTTTCTTCTTGTGTAATTAGATACTCCCTCCGTCCCAATTAGATAGACTTGTTTTTCTTTTATGGATGTCCCATTTAAATAGGCTTGTTTTCATATAAAGTAACATTTTCTAATTCATTTACTAATATAACCCTATGCATTAATTATATTAGAAATTATAATATTCATTAAATAGGGTTATAATAGAAATTTTACTTGTTTAATGTGTCTTCCTAATACAATTTTTTAATTTTTGTGAAAAGTCAAACAAGTCTATCCGGAGTATTTTTTTACATGCATAGTCATGGGGTCAAATTCGATCATGATCTTTTAATTGCTTAACGTTGCTAGATCACTTCAAGAATCGCCAATTCTTATTAAGGGACTCTTATTTGGCATTGCACAATTTGGAATATTTGGAAAGTGAGAAATTCAGTGATATTTAAAGTACGGAAGTAGAGGACATTTTTTGGAAAACCACCTTTTTCTGGATTTCGTAGGTGGACTTAGGAGGGTTATTCAATTGAGATTCTGTTTGATTTTTTTTTACTTTAAAAAGTCAGTGGATTTAGAAAATCATAGACTCTATGCAGAGTTTGACTGACTTTTTTATTGATTTATATGGATTTTCATAGATTTGACATGATTTTTAAATACACATTTTTTTATTTATTTAAATGGATTTCCATAAACTACGCCCCTAAAACTATTGATGCAAACGTATATCGAACACGTTTGTATATAAAAAAATTATCTAAATTATTTAGAAAAAATATCAAAAATATATCTTCATTATTATTAGCAATACTGATTCTCAATGCATTAGGGTTTTGAGAAATCAATCACATTTCTTAATGCATGACGAAGAAGAAAGATTGAATAATTGCATTTATGAAGTGACGACCACATGGGGAGTTGACGTCGATTACTGGAGTGATGACCTTGATATTGCTAACATAACAATATACTATAATTTTTAAAGAAAAAATATAATTTTAAAATACAGTTTTCACGATAATAATAATGATGGTGAAGAATATGTGATGCTTATCGAAGAACATGGTAAGATTTTATTTACTTTGAAGAAGAGCAGGAAGATTCGTTTGAGGAAGATGGACAGCTTTTCGATTTTATAAACTATGAGGCTGTGTGTAGGATTTTGTGGTTCTAATTACACTACTTTCTTCTCTTTCAGAGTTTCTAAGAGAATCCATTGAAATCTCTACTTTTTAGAAGAGATTTTGAATAGTGAAATTTATTTATATTTTTTAAGGAGAATCCAACGAAATCCGTAGAGTATTAAAATTCATAGATTGTTGAATACCTAAAAATTTCTAAAGCCTTTTTAAAATCCGTATTGAATACCTCAAAATTTTGAAAGACTTTTAAAAATCCGGATTGAATACGATTTTAAAAATCAAAAAAAATCCAACAGAATCTCAATTGAATACACCCCTTAGTTTAGTGATTGGTTGAGAGAACCAAAATTCTTAGTTTAGTGATTGGTTGAGAGAACCAAAATTGTGTTTGTATTACCGTTTTGTTTTTGGGCTTTTTCTCCCATTATTTTCACACTCTTGCTATAACATTTTACAGGGGCATTGCTTATGCTCCTTGATATTAGTTTTATGTTGGGTATTTTATAGTACCTTATTATAGCAGGTTTTTTTATAAGTATTTGTTTATACAATTATACTTATTCTAATTTTGCATTGTTGAGGTGTATTAATAGCTTATTTTGATCCAAAGTTGTAATAGGTTTTGTCTTGTATTTAGATATGATGTTGATTTCTACTCAATACATATTACTGACTTGTGTATTCAAATTCTGTTAGGAATTATGTTCATTAACTTCACTTGTAATTGTATTGAGGTATACCAACTTCATACCCAACATAAGTAGATAGATAAATTAATTTTTGGACAGTGTTTTTACACTTAACCGTGTTAGATTTAGTCTTTGATTAGATGTTGATTTCAGTTGTGAAAGTTATATGATGTAACATTTCACATAACATTTTGTATTCGCTTAAGTTAAATGAAGATTTAGTCATGAGACTCACGCATAGATTTTATTTAAAAATTTATGTCAAAATATTAACATTGTATTTTAGTGTTTTAGACTTCCATTGTTTATATTTATGATATTTTGTATTTGAGTTAGTGTTACGTGGTAATTATCAAATATGGCCGGTTTACCCGGCCAATATTTAATTTTGGCCTTTGACCATATTTGAAGTGAAAAAACATTAATTAAAAAAAAAAAATTCACCGCGTAAGTTAAGTAAGTAAATGGATGGGATTTTCACTTTTCATCTTCTTCTTCCTTCCAAAATTCCAAAGGCTTCTGGAAAACCCCCTTTCTTTCTTTCTTGCAAAACTTCCCCATCTTCTTCAGTTTCCGGCGATTTCCTTCCAAACTTCTACAAAAAAAAACTCTTTTTCTTTCTCTCAAGCTTCTTCTGCGCAAAAGCTTTTCCATAGACTCCGGCTGACTCCGCGGGTTGACTTGGAGTCTATATTTCAACCTAGAGGAGAAAAGGGTAAAATTTGCTATTCTTCAAACAAGAAAATCATTGTCAAGAATTGAGGTTAGTCACAAATATTGCAATTACCCTATATTTTCTAACTAAAAACTTCATTTAAAAGGAAATATATGAACGGTGTGTTTCGTTTCTTTATGAAAATTGTGGAGGGTTTCCTTGTTGGTCCTTGGTGGAGTATAACACAAGTGTATGGGGGGGAATGCACTTGTGTATGCAAATTCTTTTCTTTTTGACAAATTGGTCTTATCAGGCAAGTTGTCTTACAACTGGCCTGAGTGTAAACTTTGATAGATACTTGTCCTACTGATTACTATTGAGTGATCAGTTGGCTAAATATCTAAAAGAGTTACTTAGTGCGGAATGTGGTTGGCCTTTGATTAAAGAAATACTCCAAGTTAATTTCTGAAAATACAGGTTATCAGGGACTTTGTCCAAAACAGATTTTCTTACTTACTGAGTTATGATTCTTTAAAATATGTTTGAATGAAGTGAAGTTAAGAATGCAGTAAGTAAATGGGACACAAGTTTATAGTGGTTCAGAGACTCAAGCTCCTACATCCACTTTCCCTGATTGAACAGGATAATTCCTTCTCAATGGAATTAGCTTGTTTTATAGTGTCAAGGTGCACTGATCAACAACACTCTCTTAGTGTTTTGATCCCTAGGATAACTTGAGTCCTAGTGCTCAATCTCTCTGAGTTAAGACTGTGTTTCACACTAACAGTCCTTAACTCCTCACTTCTACAACAAACACTCTCTTCACTAAATGAGATAAGGTTTGAGGTTTGGTTCCAACTAGTAGAGATATCCTTTACAATGAGAACAGGAGTAAAGGCTTAGGATATCTCAATGCTAAGCTAGGATGTTTACAAAGATTGGCTTAGCTGACTTGAAGTGATTCAGGAAACTTGGAATTCTAGAGAACAGCTTGGTTTCCTTTTGAAAGCTTGATGATAGTTTGATAGCTTGTAGTTGGATCACAAATTCCTTTGATCACTTCTGTATTTATAGGCAATTTGAACAACTAACCGTTGGAGGGATTAGCAATTCAAATATGTCTATTTGCAGCACCATTGAAACGGCTATGAAGCTTGGCATCCTTTTATCCACTGTGTAAAAGGGGTCTTCAATGGTTGCTTGAATGAATGTGTTGACTTCTGAAAAATGCGGCTGAAAAGACTTGTGTCAGTTTCCAATTTTGCACATTGTCCTAGGTTGATTTGTGGCAAACTCTACACTCAACCAATGGTCAGATGGGACAAGCTCCCTGAACATTCTTGCTGCAGTTTAGAATGTTCCAACATTCATTCAATGCTTCACTCTTTAATGCTCTAAGTCTTCAATGCTTGGTTCAGGCATGATTGGCAATAAATGCTTCATTGAATGTGTCTTCTGTAAGCTTTTGACATTTAATTCTCTTGATCATTTGTACTTCAACTGTCTTGATCTTTTGCATTTATGAGCACAGCTTCAGTGTTCTTGGTCTCTTCAGCCCGGTTGTCCACTTGGTCAGATGTCCTGATGCTTCAGCAAGTTTGGCCTCAAGACTTAATACCTATAAAGCTGTCTAACATATAACTTTGGACAACTATCCTGAACTCTAAAATCTCACAACATTTCTGAGATTTTTAACTTAAGCATTCTACAAACTCAAGTGTTCTGGGACAACTTGCCTGAACAATAACTTGAGCATATCTCAACTAATCTGTACATCATCAATCAGGGGTTTTGGTATCTAGATCAAAATCATTTTATTCCCAACAATTTCCCCCTTTTTGATGATGCCAAAACTTATTACAAAGGGACCTTGACTAAAACTAAATATTACCTTCAGGATGAATGAACTGGTCAACTTTCCTGAAAGAAACTGTTAGCACAATAAATCAAGTATATGTGTCATGTCAGGTTAGTTGAGATAATGAGTTGTTATCTCTTGATAGAAAATCATTGGTCCTTTTATATATCATGGAGCATTACAGATCAGAAAATTAAAAGGACACACTAACTGATACAAGAATATAAAATAACAACATCATCAGCAATCATAAAAACAAGAGTAGGGAAGAGATAAACTTATCCATCAGAGAGTTCCATCATCTTGGGGAGCAATGTCATATTGAGCCCAGACCCTTTTCTTCAGCTCCCAAACATCCTTGTTGGAGCCTCTAGGGCCTATCTTCATCTTCTCCATCTTCATGATGTTGATGAACTCCTCCAGAATCTTTCCCTCATCAATCAAGTTCCCATTGAACTTAGGAGGCATGTACAGAATTGGACCAGGGGCCTTGAACTCCACTCTTGCCATATCAGCTGCTGCAAACAGCTTTTGGTAGAGGTCCCTATGATTCTCAAACATGAACTGGACAAAGACTTCATCTACACTCTCTCCAAGCCACTTCCCAATGACATAGAAATCATATACAAAACTTCTCTTGGCCTCCTCCCATGCATCATTCAGTGAGATTGGAACCCACTTATCATGGTGAGGGTACTGAGTGTCCCATCTTTGCAGCATTTTAGGTTTGAGTCTTCTATATGAGGCTCTTCTTCTTGGGGCTTTGAAATTTGCCCTTCTTTCATCCCTTGCCTTGTTGGCCTCAATCAATTGCTCCATCCTCTCTTTAGCTCTCTGAAGAGCTAGCTTCTCTTGGGTTTCTGGATCTTTTCCAAAACCTTCTTCAAACAATTTAGAGGGATCATCAGCAAGTTTGGGCACACCAACTTCAGGCATTCTGTCCTGTACTTCCTCTTCAACTTCTTCTTCTTCAATGGCAGGCAACCTGGCTGCTTTCTTTAATCTTTTTGATTGCCTTGCTGGAGTAGATTCATCAGACTGAAATTCTGATGGCAAAGTCAGGCTGGTTGGAAATTCATTGAAGGCTTGCAGTTCCTTCCTCTTTCTTTCAGATGACCTTGTCACCTTCCCCCTTACTTCAGCAACCTTCTCTTGAGGTTCAAGTCCTGTAGACTCACCACCTGGCCTTTGAAGCTTTCTTGCCTGACTTTCGTTGGGCCTTTGCCTTTCCCAATGTCTTCTACTGCTTCCTCCTCAATCTCAGGGACCTTCTCCTTTCCCTTGGATTCACCAATTACCAAGGTTCCCTTTGCCCTTGCTCTCTCTCTTTCCCCCTTTTTGGCATTATCAAAACACTGGGGCTTCAAGTCACTCATAGTGACAGAGAGATGTGAGTGGGAATGAGTGAGGGACTTCAACTCCTGCAGTAGGTAAACATTCTCATCATGAATGTTTTGCATTTTATCATCTGCCATGCTCAAAAAAGTGTGAACTGGCTTCATCTTTTGGGAAACTATGGCATCCAATGTGGCTTTCAGTGATTGATCAAGTTTGGCCTGAAGTTGTTCAGTGAGATTGGCCACAACTTGATCAGACACTTTGGCCATGAGTTCAACAATGAACTTTTCAGCAGCCTCTTTCACCATTGCAGCTTTCAGCTCTTCTGCCTTCTTTCTCTGGGCTGCTGTCCTTTGTCTTAAAGCATCCTTGATTGTCTTTCTCAATGCTTTCACATTGTGCTTGTACAAAGTTTTGAGACCCTGCTGCTCTTTCTTCACAGATCTAGTGAATTTACCCATAGCATTTTTTGCTTTTGTCACTTCAGTTGAGACTGTTTGAAGTCCAGTTTCAACTCCACATATTCTTGCATCAAGAGTAGGCAAGATCACTTCTTCTGACCCTGTGAGCCTCATCTCCACAGAGGCTAGAGTCTTGCTTTGGCCATCTAGGGTATCAGCAGTGGTTGCATGAGCCTTCTCAACTTCCCTGACCAGTGTGTCCAACTTCTCTGACTGCTCTTCAATGATGGATGCAGTCTGAGTAGCAATCTGAAAGTGAGCCTCAGAGGTGTTGGCTTGTTCAAAGTAGATCTGGTTAAGTGTGGACACATTTGCTGATACTGCTTCAAGATCAGTGTCAGCATCAACTGGTATATCTGTCAGGGATGCATCTGCAAAAATTTGCTCAAGAGTGACAGCAACTGAATCTGCAAAACTGACAGTGTTAGTAAAAACTCCCTCATCACCCTCTATTTCTTTTTCTCCCATAAGGTCTGATACATCAGCACCTTCTCTCTCATTTTCAACTATATTCTTTTCTTCTTCATTTTCAAAAGATAGACTCACATTCACTGGAGAATCAGGCCTCCTTTCACCAAGGGATTCATCAAGTTCAGATTTGACTTGAAGAATAGCCTGACTCTCATATTGGGCTGCACCCAATATTTCTACTTCCTCACCCTCTATTTGTGGTGCACTCAAGGAACCAGTGATCACACACTCCTCACCATCATCTCCCTCTGATTTTTCAGCACTCACAGCCTTTTCAACTCCTTCAATTTCTAAACCTGACACCTCTATATCCTCAACAGGATCCACAGAGGGCAGTTGTTGGGAGATCACAGTGCTTGGGCATCCCAAGTCCACTGAGTCATCCTGAATGACTAAAGGCTGGTCAATGTTCAACTTACCTGACATTGATGAGGCTTTAGCCAAACTAGCTTCTCCTATGGAAGTCTCAGCATTGTCAAGCTGTGCCTCAGGTTCAAAAGAACCATCCTTGGCCAATGCATCTTGGACTGAGTCACCATCTTTGGTCAACTCCTCTGAATGATCAGAGTCCTTCACAGAATGAAAGGTCAAGTAATGTACCTGAGCTGAGTTGATACCAGGGGGATTGGGATTGGTGTGATCATCATCATCATCATCAGATGGGCTGTCAGGATGCTTGATTCCTTGTGCTATCCTCTCTCTTTCAGCAAGCACCTTTTCATGAACAATGGTGCAAAATAGGGCCTCAGTGGTTAATACACTGGTCTTCTTTACATTTGCAAAATGTAGCAGCCTATTTTCCTCAACCTGCCACCAGTTGGCACCCTTATCCTGAATAGCCTGAGCTATTTCCACAATAGTTCTATCTTTGATCTCAACAAGTGCTCTGAGATCATAGAATTGTTGTTGCAGCCTGGGATAAGCCTTCAATCCTGGATATAATTCATCCACATTGGCTCTTGCAATCTGCCTCAACATCCCTTCATAGGTATACTCTTCACCACTATCATCTCCAGAGGAGTTGGTTTGGGATTCAGGAGGGTTGGAATGGGATTCTAGTAAGCTTGGCTGGGATTCAGGTAGGTTGGGTTCAGAAGGATTGGGTTCATGAGAGGTCAAAACAAGTTGGGATTCAGGTGCTTTTGAGAGCATTGTGCCTGAAGAGGTAATTGGAATGGCTGGAATGGGTGGGAAAACAACTTGATCACCTTCTTGAAGAGCAGTTTCAAGAAGTTTGGTATAAGAGAGAAGTCTTGGATCAAGTGGGGAAAAGGGTCTATCTTCAAGATTGACCAAATCTGCCAGCACATCAATACCTGATCTATCAGGTGCACCTTCAGGGGAGTACACTTTCTTGGCAATGATTGGTGCATCTTCAGGAGTCTTGCACTCCTCTTCTTCTTGCCTTGGAGATATTCTTCTAGATTGAATATCAGGAGAGTTGGCTTCAGGGCTGTTGGGTTTTGACTTGGATTTGGAGTTAGACTTGCTTGCCTGTCTAATTTCCTTGAAGAATTCTTTCTTCTTCTTTTCTTCTTCCATCAACCTCTGCTTCTCAGAAGTCTTGATGATTCTTCTTTTCCTTTCATACCTTGTTGGCTGGTCAAGGTCTCTGAATTCAGTTATACTTTCAGGCTGTAAGGGGACAACCTCTCTGAATACTTCACCCTCTTCAGGAGGGTTGACTCCTTCCTCAGCAACCTTCTCTATTTTCTCAGAAGTGGCTCCTCCACTTCTTGACTGACTTTCTGGTGAAGATTCATTCAGAATCTTCTTCATCTTTTTCATCTTTGGCTGAGCTTTTGGTGGCTGGGCTTTCCTCTTTCTAGGAGAGGCTCTTGGGACTAGAACAATAGCAACAGCTTTCTTGGAGGCAGCCTCCTGCTTTCTCTTCTCTGTCTTAGAAGACAATTTTCTAAACATCACCTTTTGTGTAGGAAAAGGCTTTGGCTTTGCTTGGAGGTGGGTGTAGTGAGCAAATCTTTCCAAGAGCAGGCTGGCTCTTGTGCAGAACTGGAGTCTTCCTTCAACCACCACCTTGTGGTGCTTCATCTCCTTAAACTTAAATTTTTCATTCATCATCTTGTCAAGAATGAAATTTTTCCAGTTGAACTTGACTCTCTTCTCAGCAGAGTCAATCACAGCAGCCATCACTCTCAATTTAGGCATACTGATTTATTCAACACTCCCTGAGTGGCTCAACAGGCTCTTTACTACACAATCAAACAAGTGTTTGTAAGGAAGCTTTAAAGTGTTCTTGTTCTGAGCACTTACAAGTTTCTTTGGTTCTATCATCCAAGAGTAGTAGAACTCCTGATCATCTTCTTCCTTGTACATTTCTGGATTCATGCCTTCAGAAGGTAGCCCAAAGCTAGCTTCTAAATCCTCTGCAGTGAAGATGATTGTGTGTTGAGTTTCTTCTTCTTCATCTTCCTCAGCATATGTGAGCTTAGTGCACACATCTCCCTTTTTCCCTTTCCATCTGAGATGGGCAAAGAATTCTGCCATGAATGGATTCAGGCAGGAATCAGGCTTGGTGCCAAGAAATTTCTCTAACCCTGCCTCCCTCAGCCATTAGAGGACTTGTTGAACTTCTGAATCTGGGCTATCAAAAGCTACCAGCTTTTCAAACCAAAGGGAATTTGGGTTGCTAAGATAAGAGAAATCAATGTCCAAAGAGGAATCATTGAAGTCTACAAGCTCTTCTCTCTTAATCTTAGGTGCCATGGATAATATGAGAGATTGGTAGGTTTTTTTTTTTTTTTTTTGGAGAGGAGTTGCAGGTTTGAGAGTATGGAGAAAAAAAACTTAAGGGTTTTTGAAATTTTGAGTGCGTAAAGATGGTAGTGAAAATTGAGGAGTTTATATATGTGGGGAGTTTATTAACCGTTGGTTAAGAGAAACTAACCGTGGGTAATAGGTATGACCAATTGGATAATATGTGGTTGTGGGATTGAGGCGGTTTGATGGAAGTTTAATGCAAATTAATGGTCTTGATGAAGGCTCAAGAATTCATGAAATCCCAATTAAGATTTCTGCATTAAATGCTGATTTGCCTTTTTGGTGGTAAAAATATTTATAGCACACTCCATCCTAAAATGGCCTACTCTTAGACCAAGAAACCTCTTAAATGTCTAATCAATGCTAAAAATAGCAATGATTATCCAATTAACTCGGACAAACATCCTGAGATGTGCTTTGGTTTCTGTGAAGGTCAAACTGCCTGATTACCTTGCCTGAGTGGGTCCCAAAGTTGCTGACTGGGTCCCACTTGGACAAATCCCCTGATCAACATTGCTGAACATTACAGGGACAACCTTGCTGAGTTTCCTCCTTGGGCTGACAGCTTCAGTGAGGTTGGTCAACTTTGCTGAAATTAAACTTTGATGAACTTCCCCCTTCATATGAGCTTTCTTTCCTCATTTTTCCATCTTGCCTGGATCAAGTAACCCCAATTCAGCTGACAACTCCAAGAACCTTGCTTCAGCTAGAGGCTTGGTCAAAATATCAGCTTTTTGCTTATCAGTGTGGATTTTGACAAGCTTGATATCTTTCTTCTCCACATGATCCCTTATGAAATGATGTTTGATGTCCACATGCTTGCATCTTGTGTGGAGCACTGGATTCTGTGAGATGGCAATTGCACTATTGTTGTCACAGAATATTGGCACTTCATTTGTGATTACTTTGTAATCTCTCAATTGTTGCCTGAGCCAAAGTATCTGAGCACAGCAACTTCCAGCTGCTACATACTCAGCTTCAGTTGTTGAAGTTGCAACTGTATTTTGCTTCTTGGAGAACCATGAGATAAGCTTGCTGCCCAAGAATTGACAAGTTCCTGAGGTGGATTTTCTGTCAATTCTGCATCCTCCATAGTCTGCATCTGAATATCCAGTGAGCTCAATGTTGTCATCAGCTGGATACCATAATCCAAGATTCTCAGATCCCTTGAGATATCTTAGAATTCTCTTGGCAGCATCAAGATGGCTCTTCTTTGGATTAGCTTGAAATCTTGCACATACTCCAACTGCAAATGTGATATCAGGCCTGCTTGCAGTGAGATATAGCAATGATCCTATGATTCCTCTGTAGTTAGTGGAGTTTGTTGACTCTCCACCTTCATCAGGATCCATCTTCCAGTTAGTATTCATAGGAATTCTGACTGGCTTGCTTGTTGCACATCCAAATTTTTTGATCATGTCCCTTGTGTACTTGGCCTGATTGATGAATATTCCCTTCTTTGATTGAGTGACCTGAAGTCCTAAGAAGAAATTCATCAATCCCATCATGGACATCTCAAACTTGCTTTGCATGAGTTTGGAGAACTTCTCACATAGCTTCTCATTTGGAGATCCAAATATAATGTCATCCACATAGATTTGGACTAACAAAATATCATCTCCTTCACAGATTCTGAACAAGGTTCTGTCAACAGTGCCTTTGACAAAACCATGATCTAGAAGAAACTGTGATAAGGTGTCATACCAAGCTCTTGGAGCTTGTTTTAAGCCATAGAGGGCTTTCTTCAATCTGTACACCTTGTCTCCTTCTTCAAATCCTGGGGGCTGTTCCACATATACTTCTTCTTTGAGCACCCCATTGAGAAATGCACTTTTCACATCCATTTGATACACCTTGAATCTCATGTGAGCTGCATATGCTAGGAAGAGTCCGATTGCCTCAAGTCTGGCCACTGGAGCAAAAGTCTCATCATAATCAATCCCTTCAGATTGACAATATCCTTTGGCCACCAATCTTGCTTTGTTTCTCACAATGATGTCATTTTCATTTTTCTTGTTTTTGAACACCCATTTAGTTCCAATGACATCTTGATGAGTTGGCCTGTCTACCAGCTCCCAAACTTCATTTCTGGTAAACTGATTCAGCTCTTCTTGCATGGCTATGATCCAGTTGGTGTCTTGTAGTGCTTCCTCAATGTCTTTAGGTTCTTGTTCTGAAAGAAAACAACAAAACAGAGCACTTTCTCCATGAAATCTTCTAGTTTTGATCCCTTCACTTGGATTTCCAAGTATCAGGCTAGATGGGTGGTCTTGCAACCAAGTCCTTCTAGACCTGATCCTTTCAGGAGGATTTTCCTCATCTGAAGTTGGATCACTAGATTCATTAAATTCAGGAAAGTTAATTGAAGGATCAAGTTCAGGATCATATTCAGGGGTGTTGTCCTCATTGTCAGATAAGTTGACATTTTCATTGGTTCCCCCTTGAATAGTGGATCCATTAACTACCTCAGCATTGCCTGCTTCTTCATTGGTAGTTGTTACCTGGTTTTGAACTGGGATGGGGTCAGTCAGTTCAATTTCTCCTTCAGGTTGGTTGTCTACTGGTTGATTGCTATCAGGTAGGTTGTCCAGTTTTTGATTTTCATGAAGTTCAGGCTGGGCAACGTCCACAAACACTGTTTCCTTGCTTTGAAGCCTTAATCTGGTTGTTCTTTGTGTTATCTCATCAATATTCAGGTTTCTATCCCTGAACTCATTAATAGATTCATCAAACACAACATGAGGTGTTTCTTCCACAATAAGAGTTTTGCAATTGTAAACTCTGTAAGCCTTGCTGATTTGTGAATATCCAACAAATATTCCTTCATCAGCTTTGCTATCAAATGCTTTCAATTGCTCTTTCCCATTATTATGGATGAAACACTTACAACCAAATATGTGAAAATAAGCAACAGTGGGCAATATACCTTTCCATATTTGATATGGGGTTTTACCTTGTCCTTTGGTGATTAAGGACCTGTTTTGAGTGTGACATGCAGTGCTAATGGCTTCAGCCCAGAACCTTTTAGGCAATTTGGATTCAGCAATCAAGGTTCTTGCTGCCTCCTTCAAGGTCCTGTTCCTTCTTTCAACAACCCCATTTTGTTGAGGTGTTCTTGCTGCTGAAGTTTCATGAGTGATGCCATTCTTGCTGCAATACTCATTGATGTATGAGTTTATGAATTCAGTTCCTTTGTCAGATCTGATCTTGACAATGCTTAGGCCCTTTTCATTGCTCAATCTCATCATCAATTCAGGTATCTTGACTTGGGTCTCCTTTTTGTTCAGCAAAAATACTACCCAAGTGTACCTGGAAAAATCATCAACAACAACTAAAGCATATTTTCTTCCATTTATACTTACTGGGATTATTGGCCCAAATAAATCCATATGCAGTAGTTGAAGAACTCTCTCAGTTGAGATGACAGGTTTTCCTTTGAATGAGGCTTTGATCTGCTTTCCTTCCTGACATGGCTGGCATATGTGTTCTTTGGTGAACACTTGATTTGGCAGCCCTTTAACTAGAGAGTTTCTTGCAATCTTGTTGATGGTTTTGAAGTTCAGGTGATTCAGTCTCTTGTGCCATAGCCAGCTTTGCTCATTTGTGCTTTTGGCAACAAGACAAACTGCTTCAGGGGTTTTGCTCCAATCTGCAAAATAGACATTTCCCTTTCTCACCCCTGTTAGTAGCACCTGTTGTGTTGATTTGTTTTTTATAGTACATTCATTTGGTGCAAATTCAACACAATATCCTTTGTCACAAATTTGACTTATAGATAGCAAGTTATATTTTAGGCCTAGAACATATGAGACATCAGTAATTTTAACACTACCAATGTTTAATGTACCATAGCCTCTTGTGATGCCTTGAGAGCTGTCTCCAAAGGTTACTGAAGGACCATCTTTTTCTATGAAGTCTGAGAGAAGCTCCTTGTTTCCAGTCATGTGTCTTGAACATCCACTGTCCAGGTACCATGTTGTTTTCTTGTTGATGCTTCTCTTCTTTTTGGGGTCCTTGCAGCCCTGCAAAGTCAAAATTTAGGTACCCTTTGAGTGTTGGGTCCTAGAGGGTTAGCTGTACCTTTTGGAACCCAAATATGCCTGATTACTCTGATTGATTCAAAGTGACTGACTTGGTTTCCATTTACATCTACATACACAGTTTGACCCTTAAATGCCTTGGGTGATCTCTGTGTATAAGTGTTAGCTTTGTAGGGTTCAGGAGAGTTGGTAAATTTCTTTGGGACATTTCTCCTGAAGTTACTAAGCTTAGGTGCAGCTGGGTAAGACTTTTGAGGATAGGTTTTTGGATGGCCTTTTCCATTTGGCAAGTAAGGTCCAGGCTTCCTGAATGTTTTATACCTATCAGAGGGGATTGGCCTTAATCCATTCAGTTGAGGTTGCCTCATTTGAGTTGGCCTCTTCTGAACAGGTTTTGGACAACTCCTCTGATGATGATTCAGATAAGTTGGCCTTCCATTGGTTCTACCTTTCTGAACCTCATTCCTCCTGTAAGCAATGCCTTTAACCCTTTCCAAAGGTGTGGGTTTAGGTACATTGTTTACCTGAGTTGGTATAAAAATTCCTTTACCCTTATCCTTGATCAGTGGTTGATTTACTTCAATTTCATTTTGTTGTGCCACTGATCTCACAAAAGTCATCTTAGAATTGCTTGATGAAGCAACACTAAGACCAGGTGAGGGTTCAAATGGATTATAGCCTAATCCACCCTTTTGAGCAAATGGTCTTTGAAACCCTTGAATCTCTTCTATTGCCTTAGCAGATTTGTTCAAGGCAGACATTTTCATTTTTAAGCTCCCCTCACTCAATTTTAGAGTATCAAATTCACTTGAGAGATTGTCAAATTTTGCTTGAAGAATTCTAAGATCAAAATCATTTTTCCTCAAGGCCAGTTCTTGATCATCAATCAACTTTTGTTGTTCAGAGACTTTGAGAGACACTTCCTCAAGTTCTCTCACAATCTGCTGATACAACTCAGTTGATTTAATGTCAAGCTCAGGTTCAGGAAGGTTGGGAGTTTGAGCTTTCGAATTCAGTAGCTCATTTTCTCTGAGTGCTATATTGCATACTTCTCTTAGCCTGGTGAAATCCTCAAATAGTTTTACAAAGTTTAGTTTTAAGGGGATTTCACTGGACTCATGTGTGTTATTTGAAGAACTGGAAGAACTAGAAGATGAACATACCTCATCATTTTCCAATGCCATTTGACAGTCATCATCACTGTCACTGTTGGAGAATAGTCCATCATCAGAAGAGTAGACACTCTCCTCACTTGCTGAATCTCCAGCTACCATAGCCTTCCTGTTGTTCAGCCTTTTATCTCTTTTGTTCTGCCTTTCCTTCCTTTCTTTTGCACTAAGGTCAGGACAGTCATACTGAAAGTGACCCTTCTTCTGGCAGTTGTAACACACATCTTCATCATCATTCTTCTTGCTTGAGGACTCCTTCCTCCTTGATAATGATGGTTCACCTTTGCTGAATTTCTTCCTATCAGCATATCTGTCTTCTTTCTTTTCATCAGAGACTTTGTCCTCTGATTTATGTTCAGGAGAACTGAATCTCCTTCTGGTTCTGTTATCTTGGTAGAACTTCTTGTATCTACCAAAACTGGAGTTGAGCTTCTCAAATCTTCTAGCCATGAGTGCCAGCTCCTCCTTTATTTCAGATTTTGAAACAGATTGAGAGGATCTTTGAGTAGTCTTCTTTTCTGTTTCAGCAGCTTTGAAGGCAACACCTTTGTTTGAAGAGGATGGCTCTTCATGCACCTTCTTTCTGTTGAGATCAAACTCATATGCTCTGAGTTCAGAGAATACTTGCTGCATTGGCATGTTGTCAAGATTGCTGGTATTTTGCATCATGACAGAATATATGTCCCACTTGGATGTGAGACTTCTCAAGATCTTCAAAGCAACCTCTCTTTTGGCATAGAACTTGCCAAGAGAGTTTATTTCATTCATGATGTCAGTGAACCTGCCATCAAGATGATCAATAGTTTCATTGGCTTCCATAGAGAATTGTTCATATTTTTGGATAGCCACTTGAAGCTTGTTCTCCTTGATCTTTTGGGTACCTTCACACATAAGTGCTAAGGTATCCCAAATCTCTTTAGCTGATGTGCAGTGGTACACTCTTCCCATCACTGCATCTGGAATTGTCTGGTACAATGTGTTCATTGCAATGTAGTTCAGGTTGTGCCTTTTTCTTTCTTCAGCTGTAAGGTCATCTTCATCTTTTGGCAGCAACTCCCTTGGATCAGCTTTTTGAGCATCAGTGAGCTTGGGATTTGCTTTAGTGAATGTAAATGGCCCTCTAGTGATGACTTTAAGCATCTCATCATGCTGGCAAGCAAGATGTGCTCTCATCCTGATCTTCCAGAAATCATAGTTCTCAATTGAGAACATTGGCAGTTTGTGATGAGAAATATGGTTGACTTGGTTTGGACCCATATTGTTGATGGTGTTGACAGCATCTCCTGGAACTGCATTGTTAGCCATTTCAACAAATGTAATATAAGATGAACACAGATAAGTTTTTCAGAAATTTGGATCAGTTCAGTGACCACAGAAAATGTGATTTTGAAATCAGTTGGATTTTCAGAAGCAGTGGTCTTTGAACCCCTGCTCTGATACCACTTGTTGGTCCTTGGTGGAGTATAACACAAGTGTATGGGGGGGGAATGCACTTGTGTATGCAAATTCTTTTCTTTTTGACAAATTGGTCTTATCAAGCAAGTTGTCTTACAACTGGCCTGAGTGTAAACTTTGATAGATACTTGTCCTACTGATTACTATTGAGTGATCAGTTGGCTAAATATCTAAAAGAGTTACTTAGTGTGGAATGTGGTTGGCCTTTGATTAAAGAAATACTCCAAGTTAATTTCTGAAAATACAGGTTATCAGGGACTTTGTCCAAAACAGATTTTCTTACTTACTGAGTTATGATTCTTTAAAATATGTTTGAATGAAGTGAAGTTAAGAATGCAGTAAGTAAATGGGACACAAGTTTATAGTGGTTCAGAGACTCAAGCTCCTACATCCACTTTCCCTGATTGAACAGGATAATTCCTTCTCAATGGAATTAGCTTGTTTTATAATGCCAAGGTGCACTGATCAACAACACTCTCTTAGTGTTTTGATCCCTAGGATAACTTGAGTCCTAGTGCTCAATCTCTCTGAGTTAAGACTGTGTTTCACACTAACAGTCCTTAACTCCTCACTTCTACAACAAACACTCTCTTCACTAAATGAGATAAGGTTTGAGGTTTGGTTCCAACTAGTAGAGATATCCTTTACAATGAGAACAGGAGTAAAGGCTTAGGATATCTCAATGCTAAGCTAGGATGTTTACAAAGATTGGCTTAGCTGACTTGAAGTGATTCAGGATACTTGGAATTCTAGAGAACAGCTTGGTTTCCTTTTGAAAGCTTGATGATAGTTTGATAGCTTGTAGTTGGATCACAAATTCCTTTGATCACTTCTGTATTTATAGGCAATTTGAACAACTAACCGTTGGAGGGATTAGCAATTCAAATATGTCTATTTGCAGCACCATTGAAACGGCTATGAAGCTTGGCATCCTTTTATCCACTGTGTAAAAGGGGTCTTCAATGGTTGCTTGAATGAATGTGTTGACTTCTGAAAAATGCGGCTGAAAAGACTTGTGTCAGTTTCCAATTTTGCACATTGTCCTAGGTTGATTTGTGGCAAACTCTACACTCAACCAATGGTCAGATGGGACAAGCTCCCTGAACATTCTTGCTGCAGTTTAGAATGTTCCAACATTCATTCAATGCTTCACTCTTTAATGCTCTAAGTCTTCAATGCTTGGTTCAGGCATGATTGGCAATAAATGCTTCATTGAATGTGTCTTCTGTAAGCTTTTGACATTTAATTCTCTTGATCATTTGTACTTCAACTGTCTTGATCTTTTGCATTTATGAGCACAACTTCAGTGTTCTTGGTCTCTTCAGCCCGGTTGTCCACTTAGTCAGATGTCCTGATGCTTCAGCAAGTTTGGCCTCAAGACTTAATACCTATAAAGCTGTCTAACATATAACTTTGGACAACTATCCTGAACTCTAAAATCTCACAACATTTCTGAGATTTTTAACTTAAGCATTCTACAAACTCAAGTGTTCTGGGACAACTTGCCTGAACAATAACTTGAGCATATCTCAACTAATCTGTACATCATCAATCAGGGGTTTTGGTATCTAGATCAAAATCATTTTATTCCCAACATTCCTTTACTTTTATTTACTGTGGTGTAATGGGTACCATACATCAAAGTTACTAAAAAATTATACATGATCAGAACCTTTACCATATTACCAAATGTATTTCTAGCTTGAAGGTAGATCCTAGGATTCTTGAGACAATTTATAAACCGTGTAAACAGAGCAGGCTAGGTCTAATGTTGTATTTTTTTTTTCTTTCCTTTAAACATTATTAAGAATTGAGTTTAGTCCCTCTATGAAGTTTGTGGTTAATTTTTTTTTTACGTAACTTATGAAGTTTGTGGTTAATATTGTCTTTTTGCGTAACAGTTCTTGATGGAGTATGTTATTCCGGTTAAAGATTGTTTGATTCAAAAATAGGCTCACGCAGCAGGCTAACAACCAAGAAGATGAAAGGCTCGATGTAGAACATCGAGAGATGTTGAAAAAATCTTGCTTTGACAAATTATTTGAAATGAGAGAGATAAGTTTTTCGGGTAAGTTAATGCACAATCTATTGTTAAGAAGAGTTGAAAAGAATGACATTGGGTCGAAGAATGATGATGAAGGGTTATGGTTGGCAATTAGTGATAAACTCTTGAATTTCTCTTTGTTGGAGTTCACTCCTATTATAGGTTTAAATCCGGTAATGAAGAAGACTTTGCCTAGGTTATTATTCGTTTTTCACTTTATAAATATTCATAGAAGGATAATTATTAATATATATATATATTTTGGATGTGCAGGATGCCAGGATTAACAAAGGGAATTGTGAGATATTTTGAAAAATTGTGTTTGGAATATTTTAGATTGTGAGAAAAATTCAAAGAGTTGTGTTTTGAATATTTTAGATTGTTAGAAAACTTGAAAAATTATGTTTGGAATATTTTAGATCGTAAGAAAACTTGAAGAATTCTACAAGTTTTAATGTTTTTCTAGCATGTTCGTTTTGTTTAGAGAAATTACGTTTGAAATATTTCAGCACGTTTGAAATGTTTTGCTACTGTAAGTGACAAATATTTTTAAACAATTTTATACAACTCTAAACAGTCTTACACAATTTTAAACAACTCTTACACAACTAGATATAAAATAAGACTAAACAACTCTAAACAACCCTGAACAACTCTAAACAACACTGAACAACTCTACACAAGTACATATAAAACAACTCTAAACAGCTCTAAACAACTATATACAACTATATATAAAACAACTCTAAACAACCTTACACAACTAGATATAAAATAAGACTACACAACCCTAAACTCTAAACAACCCTGAACAACTCTACACAACATTGAACAACTCTAAACAACATTGAACAACTCTACACAACTACATATGAAACAACTCTAAACAGCTCTAAACAACTCTATACAACTATAAACAACCTTACACAACTAGAAATATAACAAGACTATACAACTCTAAACAACGCTACACAACTTTAAACAACATTAAGCAATTCATATTAAACAACACTATTGATCACACGTAAGATGAAACAAAATGTGAATTACTTATTTTTAAGTGAATAAACTCTAAATTTGACACTTTAATCTTCAAAATGGTACACATAACATCTTATTAATGATAAACAGTGAGAATAACACATTTTGATCATATAACATCTTATTGTTTAACATGAGATTATTTAATAGTATTTGGCATTCAAAACTAAACAACACTATTTGATCACACATAAGATTAATAAACTTCAATTTTGACACTTTAATATTCAAAATGGTACAAATAACACATTTTAAATGATAAATAATGAGTTTGTTTAATATAGGGTTGTTTAAATAACGAATTTGTTTAGAGTTGTTTAGAGTTGTTCAGGGTTGTTTATAGTTGTTCAGGGTTGTGCAGTGTTGTTTATAGTTGTTCAGGGTTGTTTATAGTTATTTAGAGTTGTTCAGGGTTGTTTAGAGTTGTACAGAGTTATTTATCTGTGTTGATATCTGAAACAATCTCTAAAGTATTCCATGATTCATCCAATTGACTTCATTTTCTTGCACATCCGATGAAACTTTGTTCATCGTCCCATTGACTTCATTTTCTGTCACATGCGATGTAACTTTACTCACCAATCCATTGACTTCAATTTCTTGCCCATTCGATGCAACTTTGTTCACCAACCCATTGACTTCAATTTCTTGCTCATTCGATGCAACTTTGTTCACAAGGGTAACACAAATGGAACAATAGTGACCTTGTTTGTTGAGACCCACCAACCATTGCAAATGTCTATCTAAAGTGAGTTGAACTGGAACTTGAAATTCTTTTTTTTCAGTGAGAAGAAATCGCATTTCCACATCATGCATCGAAGAATCAACATTGCACAAACTTAGTACTTCGGAATGAAGCTCTTTATATGTCATGTTCGAAGATATTGAAAGTCCTTCTACATTATTACCATGATCACCCTCACTTCTTTTCCATTCCCATTGACCATTTTCTTTGATAAACTCGCCAAAATAAATTATGTTTACCCAAAATTGAGGCAACTCCATATCTACAATTCAATAAGAAAATTATAATTGTTAATAGTAGAATATTTAATAAAAAAAAAAAATCTAAACAACCATAAACAACATTAAACAGCTTTAAACAACCCTAAACAACCACATTACACAACCCTAAACAACCACATTACACAACCCTAAACAACTCTAAACAACCCTAAACAACCACATTACACAACCCTAAACAACCACATTACACAACCCTAAACAACCCTAAACAACTCTAAACAACCCTAAACAACCACATTACACAACCCCACATAACCACATTACACATCCTTAAACAGCCCTAAACAACCACATTACACAACCCTAAACAATCACATTAAACAACTCAAAAGGAAATTTTGGATGTAAATCTAAAAAAACATTCACTTGAATTTTACTATGATAAAAACATCAAACAACAAATTTAAAGAAAATAAACATAATAGAAATATATTTCTTACCTTCAATCAAACTTTCAATTATATCAGGAGAAAAAATGGAAGAATTTGAGTATAGAAAATAAAAAAAATGGAAGAATGAGAGAAGAGAAAAGAGAGAAAGAGGGATTTTTTGAATTTCTTATGATTTAGTCCCAGGCTTCCAGCTCCAAGCTTCTGTCCCTGCTTTTTTACTGTACTTTATTTTCTTTTTTCTTTTTTTTTTTAATTAATTTAATTAAAAATAGGCCATTTTTGAATGTTTTAGATAAGTTGGGCTATTTTTGATAAAGCCTACTTTGACTAGGCCAATTTTGTATTTCCCCCGTAGTGTTACACTGAATGTTATAACATCATGTGTAACGTTCAATCTTGTTTTACTTAACACGTACACTTTGAGCTTCCAACTGCCTCTTCATGTGGATAGACATATGCCTATGAGTTGGCCTTAGCGGCGAGAAAGTTAGATCAATTACATGACTGTGGTCCATATGCATCTTTGAAATCATCCAACTCCCATCATCGTATTCTTCGCATTCAAACGAACTTTGCAATCTACTTTTTTCAATGTCTTCTGAACCATAGACTTTCCAGCTAGCCCCTAACCCTTGCATGCTCTTGATAAGCATTTTGTATACGCTCAACCTTAGCATTCACTTGTAATATTCTTCATTTGCTCTCTTTGATGCCCTTTTCACAACCTGGAATGTAATGTTTTATTAACCAAAAGGCATGAATTTGAAAAACAAGATGGATGTTTTTTTACAACTGAAACGCCCTGGTAATTCTACTTACAAATCAGAAGCAGTTAGTTAAACCACCCCCATGATAGAGGAATTGACTTCACAATCTTCAAAATTATCAGGAGACTCGGAATCCAACAGAACTCAAAGCACACAAATCAGCCGTCACAAAAAAACTTCCCAAACTTAGAAGTAAAATAATTTTAAGACATGCATGCTTGATTTTGGAAAACTGGATACAGAATAGCTAAAAAGAGAGAGATGACATAATTCAATTTAATATATGCATCACCAAGACCTCAATTCCCTGATGCACTCACGAATTGAAAACAAATATTTTTACTTCCTCCGTACCCTTCAAAGGTTTACACTTGCTTTTGGCACAGAGATTTAGGAATACAGTATAAAATGAATAGTGGGTAGTTGATGTAGGAAGAAGAAAATGTATAGAGAGAGAGTGGATTTTGCCAAATAAGGAAATGTGAACTTTAGGTTGAGATCGACCAAAAAGAAAGGTGTTAACCTTAGAAAGGGATGGAGAGAGTATATCATTTGAAAACCTCACAATCACATTGTTCATCATGAAAGTAAACCGGCATTACATAATTTATTTGAGGTGCTTACTAATTCGATCTTTAAGAGCAGATATTGGACTCATCAACCTCAATGATGTTGTAACCTCCTCCACGGGCTAGGTGTGTTGCTGGAATCGGATTTAGGCTGTCTGCAAACAAAAACTTACTAAGCATGCCATATTTTGTTACAAGATACAAACAATCAGTTAATTTTCAAGTGAAGAGTTGACCCAGTTTTTCCATATTTTGTTAAAACCATAACAAAAATGCAAGACCTGCACCTAAAATAGGGTGACTTACAATGCTAGGAAACCCATGTCAAAAATTCCTTGACCCAAAAAAACGGTAAGAGCTGAAAAATATTAAATGCAAAAGAAGTATATTTCTACGACGTGTTATCAATAACTACGCGCAAAGTTCTTCATTTAATCTACTGCAACAGTACCATTTGTAATTTCCAAATCTCACAGTTTTAACCTATAAGCACAATGTCTTTCATTAAAATAAATTATTGACTAGTAATAATTCTCTCTTAAACCACTAATGGCCAGATCCAACAAAAAAATATCATACTCGAAAAGCTGTAAGCGAATATGCATAAAATCGTAAAAAAAAATTACCTTCAATCTCTTTTCCACCTCAGCGTATCTTTGTTCTTATTAGACTCCGATGGATCATCCTAAGCAATAAAACAAGGAATATATATAATGCTTCTCAACATATAAATTCTGATGAGCGGCTGATAATAATCTTGGAATCACCATTTCAAATTCATCAAACATTTATGCATTCTGTGGTTTCATTGGAGAGAAAAAAGTAAAATACCAGATGAAATACATTTTATAACTATGCTAAAAAGATCCACACTAGCTTTGCTTGCTTAAAAATGGCAGCAGCTCATCCGTAATTTTCCAGTAAGAATACAACATTATCCCCCAGCTTTAACTACATTTGTGTAACAAAATTTCATTTCATCCCTATTCAATAATAACGGAAGAAGCTGATGATACTCAAGTTAGTATATGCCTCGTATTGTAAACCTGATCAGTGCCATGTAGCAAGCCCGATCATGCATATCTTCGTCGACTGGCAGAATTAATTCTCACGATGCAGGAGTCAACAGCAGCAGCCCAATCGCATCTTATAGAATGAATTCCCGTGCTGTGCTATACACAGAAAAACTGAAGGAGCATTCTTAATTTGGGTGGCGAGTGGATGCCATTCGATGAAAAACTCTAGAAGCTTCTACTGGTTTTAGCCTCTTATTTGGCGCCTCCTGCTGCATAAATCTGATTTTGAACACCAGAATTAAACATCACACATTCAGTACCATAGAGCAAATACAAAAAACTACTTGATGTTTGTTTGGCCAATATTTTATCTGAAATTCAACCTGAAAGAAACTCAAGGTAGTGTTTGGATGGAGGGATTTGATTTGATGATGGACTTGAAATCCTTTGTTCGGAATTAAAATCGGATTTATCAAAGGATTTTTCAAATCCATAGATTTGAAATACATTGTTTGGTAAAAATCAATACAAATTAGAATTTGTTTTGTCATCATTTAATAAACAAAAAAAAGAAAAGACCAATTTATTTATTTCAACTTTGATACTGAATTATTTTTAAAAACAATATATCATATTTTAAGAATAACTCTCTCTCTCTCTCTCTCTCTCTCTCTCTCTCTCTCTCTAATCCCTCTCCTATCTCCTCTGTCCCTCCCTATTTCTCATCTCTCTCTCATTTTTTCTCTTTTACTTCTCTCTTTTCTCTTTTCTCTTTCTCTCTCTCTCTCTCAAATAGGTAGCTAAATAATGAAAACATTGTCACTACTCACCTTGGAGAAGCCTGACGTTTGTAAGGAAACTGACCAAGCATGGATTTTACAGCACCAAGAGCCCTCTCAGCAGCCTAAAAAATAAAATATATAATTTACATTTTTAAAAAGTGACTTGACTTTTAAGATAACAAAAACCACGTGAAGTTCAATAATGAAAACATGGAATAATATTTCCACAGTGTAAGTTAGGAGTATTACTGGAATACCTTAGATTTAGCTTCATCCAAGGTTAGTCCAACTCCCTTTCCCAATATTTGCCCATTAATTTCAACCTAATATGTCAAAAGAGGGGGCAACAGTTAACTGAAGAGTTATCATCCGATTTTTTTTCTTTTGGATAAAGAAAGACAGATAGGATCCAATTTCACAACAGAAACTAAGCAGAATTAAAACAAAAGATATACTCCTTGCAGGAACAACGAAATCTGAAAAAGAAGAGGCTTAATTTTCTAGAACTGAAACACCCTACTAATTCTATTTACAAATAAGAAACAGCTACACCCCCACGATAGAGGAACTGATAGCCACCATTAAGTATTCGCAGTCTTAAAAGTTCAAGACATAACGGAGGTAGACATGAAAACATATCAGAAGGATACTCAGAATCTCACAGAACTCAAAGCACGCAGATTTTAAGACATGACAAAAAAGCTTCCCATACTTCAGTTGGAAAGCATTATACTAAATCCAAACAAAATAATTTTAAGACATGCTGGATTTTGTAAAAGTGAAGAGAGAGAAGATGCTATAATTAAATTTAATAAAAGGATGATGTCATTTTTGTATGCAGTTATAGAGCAGAATTCAGAACGAACACTAACCTCAGCAAACACTTCATTTTTTTGGCCCCAATTAGCAGAAAACTGTGGTCGAGTTTGAAAAGCAACACCAAGACCTTCCATGATGCACTAGAATTGAAAACAAATATTGTATCATTTGATGGGCTAAAACCTCACCATCACACTCATGAAATTAAACCACAATAAGACGAGATCCTTACTAATTCTTTAAGAGAAGATATTGGACTCATCAACCTCTTGGAGGCCTCAAGGCGAGGGTCTACAATCCTGGGTGACGCTGATGATCTTGATGCAGTAATCTCCTCCTTAGGTGATGTTTGGTATCCAAAAGAATTGCTGGAGTCAGACTTAGGCTGAGACAAGAATTTATCTGCATACAAAAAGTTCCTAAGCATGCTATGATACAATACATACGACAATAATTAATAACATCAATTGTCACCTTTAGTTGTAAGATGGAGTCCGGGAAATACAAAAGATATAACAGTGAATTAATGAAAATTAATTAGCACACACATATAAAAGTCACCACTTTTACAACTTACAATCAGTTAATTTTCAAGTGAGGAGTTGACCCAGTTTTACCAGATTTTGTTAAAACAAAATATAGGAAAAGCACGTTTGGGAGCAACCAATGCAAGACCTGCAGCTAAAATAGTGACTTACAAAGCTAGGAAACCCAAGTCCTAAATTTCTTGACCAAAAAACAGTAAGAGCTCAAATATTAAATGCAACAGTACCATTTGCAATTTCCAAATCTTACACAGTTCTGTAATCTTAAGCACAATGTCTTTCATTAAATAAATTTTAGCTAAAGACTGAATTAACTTCCTCGTGAATAAATAAATTAAAAATTGTTACTCCCTTAGAGAAAAACTTCACTAAGCCGCACCTTAGAGGCTCTACAACGCGAGGGCAGGCACCTCAGGCGCCCTTTCATAGTACTGCTTAAAGACCTAATTTACAATTCCAAGGGGGGTGTTTGCAAACTCAAGTGGGGAGGGCAAAATCATTTTTTATAAAAGCTGCTCCCTCACAGCTTTAAATTTGAGAAGTGATTCTCTCTATTCACTAGTGATTGCAAACACACCTAAATATCCAAAAATTACAGTCACGCCCATCAAATACAGAACTGGGGTCCAACGACCACGTTGCACCTTCCCCAATTTTCAATCTATTTTAGCAGGAAATTACTTAAGACAGGTCAATGAATTCACTTTAGTAAATGATCACGATGTATGTTACATTGAAAGATATTTTGTATGTTACCAGCCAAATAAAAAAGAGATCCATCAGCAGCCTGGCGCTGTGCTTCCCTTCTTGTTTTACCACTTCCTTGTCCAATTTTCTCCCCAGCAAACAAAACCTGCAGAACACCACAGATAATAATAAAATCTCATTGGACTTTGAAAAAAAGTGCACAAGATATCAATGTATCAAGAAACTTAAATAGACAAGTATAGTTACAAGAGAGAAAAATGCACACAGGTCAAAGATGAGAGAAAATGGGAACTAAAAGTCTGAACTCACCTCTACAGAGAACTGTAGTTCTGTGCTTGGTACTAGAGTTTGCTTGAAATCCACCTATCAAATATCGTAGGAAATGAGCATGTGAATGAAAAATACAAAAAAGAAGGGAAAAGGTACAACCAGGACCCTAAACTATTGCTCTCGGTACATGCAGACCCTTAATGCATTTTTGGGTTCAAATAAGCCCTCACACTTTATATTTAGAGACGAAGAAGCCCTTCTATTACAAATCAACTAACGGACCAAAAGTTCATTCTTTTCCTGCAACATTTATATTTTCTTCTCCAACTTCAATGGATTAGTTACCTCTTTAACTCTGCAATACATGCTTTCATCATACCAACTAAAATGGTAATAGCATCCTTTATCTCAACATTTCCTTCCTTCCTGTGGCTGCATTCAACATCCTCAGCTCATCGCAACGTATTAAAATATCATATAATTGAAAGCCACACCAACCGTCGTTGCCACCACCGTTCCTATCTTTGTCCCGGCCACCACCCTCTCTCTCTCTCTCTTCGTCGCGGCCACCGCCCCTGCTAGACACACCAACCGCCATCACCATCATTCCTCTATCTCACTTCGCCTTTCGCGGCCACATCGCCTTCTCTCTTTGTTTATTTGAATTGGGCATGTACAGTTAGGAATTAGAAGTTGAGGTTTTGGATGAAAGACTTGGGTAAAATTCGTTTCTTTGTACTTCTGGTTCTGGGTTGTAGAATGTTGGTTCTAGGTTCCAATTAGGAATATAAAAAAATAAAAACTCTTTTTCCAATATTAATTCTGAGTGTTATTCTTTTGCTAAATAGTTAAAAGTTTGGTGAATACGACTTGGTCAATTGGGTGTCATCTTTTTTATTCTACAATTGATGTTCAACCCAGATTTGTTCACTGCTTCCAATTTGTTTGATGTTCGGGTAAGTTGCAGAGTCATCTCTTTGATTCTTAACTTCTGAGTGTTTTTGTTCAACCCAGATTTGTTATAAAAGATTTTGGGAAAGGTAAATAGATAAAGCTCCATTAATTATGAATTAATTTGCTAAATTTTAGTAATTCTGTCAAGATAGGGCGGTCCGTCAGTTGATTTGTAACGACAGGCCTTCTTCGTCCTCAAAAATAAAGTTTTGAGGGCTTATTTGAACACAAAAATACTTTTAAGAACCTACATGTACTGAGACCAATAGTTTATAGTTTAGGGTCCTGGTTGTACCATTTCCCAAAAAAAGAGATCAACTGAAGTCTCACCTTTGTCCCACACTTCAAAGCAATGTCCCATAAAGCTTCAACAGAGGTTAGACTGCAGGGATCAATTTGTCCAGCTTCAAGATCAATATCCTTGTTTAACTGAGCCATGGGACTATCCCCACCTTGAAAATCAAAAGACATGTTATAACCACTATTTTGGATAAGAAATTTTATGGCACGCGAACCATCAAAGCTAATTGAATCATTAAATATAGGATTCCATAATTTGAATTGTTTTGAAGAATCTTTCTCAACTTTCCATTACAGGTATATTGACTTACCAGAAATAGAATGAAAGTCAGGGAATGGCTCATTTAACCTTAGATCTTGTTGTGGAAGTTCCTGCACTCGTATATACCCCTTATCACTTGTCAATCATGAAAGCTATTTCAGATCTGCTGTATCTAGCTAAATGACAAAAGAGAAATTAAAAAAATACCTCCTTTGGCAGCCTCTGGTTCTCAAGAACCCTGCCAGTTGGGATGGAAGTCTGGTTGAGAAAGTTTGGAGGCTCTGCATTAAACTGCATGGGTGGTGAAACCCTGTTCAGTTCTCTCAGACGCATCTCCTCTTCAACAGGAAACCAACCACGTGGATTAAGTCCTGATACAGGCACTTGCCCAGGTGTTTGAGCAGGAATCTGATCATTTATAGGGCATTCTCTCATGTCTTGACCATGTTGTAAAATAAGCAGTCTCCTCCTTGTATCGGGATCTAATTCAGATTCCGGTACCTCCCCCTCTTCACGGGCAGGAGAACTGTGCAAGGGCATTTTTGTAAGTTGAGGTAATTGCTGATTTAGAAAAGGTATCGCTGACCCTTTATTAATGGTTGGTGGGTGAACTGTCAACGAAGTTGATGTTACAGCATGATGGAGAGCTGAGGCAATTCTTGGATCTAAATTCATCGTTGGCTTAAGACCTGTTGAAGTAGTAGCCTGTGTTGCCTCCTGAAAGTTTTAGAAGTGACTTAGCAGGAACAAAAGGCAAGAAATATGCCAAAACAACTCTTATTCTTACATCCCTTTCTGTTTCTAATTACATAAAAGGAATCTGAGTTAAAAATAATTTTGGTCCCATAACTTGTCTACTGTCCAATTTTGAAAACAGCATCGTTAAATGTCACGCGAATGTCACATGAAGATTTCAATTGGAGCCAAATTTGGACAGTAGAAAAGTTATAGATTCTCATGACAGTTTTCAATTTTCCAGTAATTCAAGGCCAAAATTGACATTTTTTTAATACTGAGACTAGATTGAAAAGATGAACTTTTGGGGACTAAAAAACGTTTTAACTCTAAGGAATATACCAAATTAATTTTTCTTAAATAAAAAATTACCTTCAATCTCCTTTCCACCTCAGTATCTGCCATTCCATCAAAACCAACTGTATCTTTGTTTCCATTAGAATTTGGTGGATCATCCTAAGTAATAAAAGAAAGAATAGTGCTGCTTAGCATATAAATTCTATTGAGTGGCTGCTAGTTTCCAGCATGCTGATTATAATCTTGCAATCATCATTTCAAATTCATCATGTGGTTTCATTCAAGTACATTGGAGAGAAAATTCGGGGAACTGTATTGTGTCACACAGCATATCTTTGAAAAAGAAATATTTTTATGCTGCAGAGATCATGCCTTGGACTTTCCCTACTTAGTGATGTTACACTACATTTTATGAACATTATCACATTAAACAAAGTATCAGAAGATGGAAATGCATATATTTCATTGTTATAATCATCTGAATATGTAAGAAGGTATACATATATATAATACATAAAAGCATTAAGTATTTGTATATAACATATGAAGTGCATTAAGCCAAAAAAAAAAAACATATGAAGTGCATAGACATAAGCATAATAAGGATTTCTATAAAACCTTTTGCTGGAAGAGGAAAATGCATTTCGGGGAGTGAAAATTGGAAACAATGTCTATGAAACTAACCTCTGAAACCAAGTAATTGGCAACATCAGGTGCAGAAGGCAAGTCTTTAGTATGATCTTCATATGCAACATCAGAAATTCGTTGCATTAGACCCTCATCAAAGTCTCTGTAACAACAATATTAAGTCATGTCCTATAAGACGGACTTGTAACTGAAGCTTAAAAAAAGAAGAAACAAACAAGAGGCTTTAGTGACTTACTTGAAAAAATTGCCTCTAACATTACAGGCCACATTTCTTGCCACACAGAGCACAGGGATAGTGTTATTGGCCTGCAGGTAAAATGTTTTAGACCGTGTTAGCAAAAGCACTATCTACTCATCCAGAACTGAGGGACAGAGTTAAAAAGAAACGTGTCTATTGTTCAATTTTAGTCCCAAAATATTCATTTTTTTGGATTTAGTCCCTATATTAAAAATTTGTTCAATTTTGGCCCCAAAATCGCTGGAAATTTAAAACGGTGTTGTTTTATGTCACACGAATGTCACTTTGAGGATTTAATGTGGGAACAAATTTGGACTGTAGACAAGTTATGGGGTCAAAATTGGATTCGAGTGACATAAAACACTGGTTTCAATTTTCCGGCGATTTTGGGCCAAAATTGGACAAATTTTTTAATATTGGGACTGAACCGAAAAAGTCGACTTTTTTTGGACTAAAATTGGACAGTAAACCAGTTATGGGACCAAAAAAGTTTAACTCAAGGGCTGTCAGTCAGATTTATTACTTCAGCTTGAGGTGCAAAATATGGTGTAAAAGCAGGAACAACGTGAACTCTCTGTTGATCTTTCTCATCCCACACTTTTAGACGGTCATCAATCACAAGTGCCAACTTAGGATGGCAGTTTCCATCTTGAAAAACATGGAATAGTGATTTCCTACAACCTGTGCATAAGTTAAATGGATATTTAAGCCATCCCTCAGAGATTAATATGGAACTTGAAGTAAGCTACAGTTCTTTAAGATCATACCAGATTTGACACACACAATACGATCCAAAAGCTCCCTTGGGTTTATCAAATTTGAATCTGGATCAAGAAGTCTCCACATTTCTAAGGCATAATCTCTTTCTGCCATAGTGCAAACAAAAACCTCAAAGCGCTTTCGACCTTTTGCAATCAAGTAGCTTTTAAGATCCTCCCATGCAGGTCTTAATCTCACAAGAACACTCGTATCACGTATCTGCAGCAGTTCAAAGTCTCTTTCATATGTTCACCATACATGATAACAAAATTTACTACAGTGTTAGACTATTTTGCATTTATTATGGTTGTCAAAAGTATATATCTTCCGTGTGAGATTGTTTCTGAACGATCAAATAATAATCTTTTTTATGGATAGTGCTGCTGCAGTTTACTTCCTTCCAGTAATGGAAGAAAGATGTTTAAGGGGATGTTTGTTTCAAGACCCACACTCCACATTTTTATTTCAAATTGTTTCTCCGGATTTTGGTATAGAATTTCAAATCCTATAAAATTAAGGCCTTATATACCCTTATTTTGCATTTTTCAAATCCTAATTTTTAATTATTATTATCTACTACCCAACTCAATACTATGTCTCCTCCTTTTTACTTTGGACATCTCCTCTACTTATACACAATTTTCATTACACAATCAATCATCTATCACCTCTATTTTCAAAATCCTACCCTATCAAATCCTACAAAATCTATACTCCTAAACATATACAAAATTCAAATACACATTTTACTATTCATCAAATCCACCTGCTGGATTTGAAATCCAAAACACCCCCTAAGAAAATAAATCCCTGTTTGGATGCCTCAAAAACAATCTCAAGCACTGATAGAAAAAAAAAAAAAAAAAAAACCAGTCCCAATTAAACTAGGATCAAAAACTGGAAAAAGAGAGCATAGTATATTTACCAGTGGATTAATGCGGGTAAGAATGATATTTCTATCTTGTAGTCGGATAATTGGACGAACAATAGTCTGCTGATTGTCTGAAACAGCCAGAACAACTTCAGATTCAGACCTGATCACCTTCCCATTGTCAGTTACCTGATCACTTTCGGCATATTGCTTCAGAATACTTTTGTCATCTTGATATCGTTTAACCTCTGCTAGCATGCTAGCAACACGATGTGGATCACACTCAGAATTTATTTTTCGCTGTAAAGAATCGATCCTATCCTCAAACGAACGCATCGTATTTGCAACTATAAGTGTTTCATCGAGATCAAATACAATTCCAAGACATCTGAGATTTAGCATAACAAGGCAAGAATTGTACAGGCTCGATGCCACATTGAACCCCCAAAAAACAGGGGTTTGTCCTTGAGACTTTCTTGAGTGCATGGCAACTAAATGAAACTCCCCTCCTCCAATGGATGCTACGGCTGCCTGCAAAATAAGAGAAGAAATGCAACAATACAAATGTGAATAGCTACAGAGCATAACTATCAAGTATAAACACTTTTAAAGACATCAGGCACAAAAGCAAGTGATAGCCATTATGTAAAAGCACAGACATCAAAACAAATTTCTCAAGGCAGTTACAAACAATTCCCCAGAACGCTTAGCTTGTCTAAATCTCTGAACAGGGGCCTATAAATTTACACCCAAAAAGTTGCAATGCAGTAAGATCTTCACCAGTCACTAAAATTCACAAGTTTAAACCCAAAAAGGTTGAAAATTTAGCATGTTAATCCTGAATTAGATTTAATCCTCTCAGGGTCATCCATCCACATTCAACTTTATAACTTTCAATTGATGAGAAATGAAATCAGGTTTCCGACATCCCACAAATTTTCAGGTTTAATCTGAATATTAAAAAACAAACCCCACAAACTCACATTCAAAATGTAATATTTGTCCTTGTTCATATTCTCAGAGTCCACTTATTTAAAGGAAGTCCAGTAAGCCTAAATTAACTTGTTTCTTTTCAAAAATCAATTGATGAGGAATGAAATCTGGCTTCCATCATCCTCTAGAGTCTAAACCACAAATTTCCAGGTTTAATCTGAATATTAAAAAACAAATCCCACAAAATTCACAGTCAAAAAATGAAATTTTTGTCCTTGTTCATATGTTCAGAGTCCACCTTTTTTAATGAAGTCCAGTTATCCTGAATTAACTCTGTTTCTATTCAAAAAGTTAATAATTTTTTTTCTGAGAGATTGTTATCTTAAGATCGTATGTCCTTAGGTCTGTATTGTCCCAAAACTGTAAATTCTTGCGGAAAAAGTGCACAATCTCATGATTGGGAAATTTCCGTGTAATGGTCAAGATTATTATCTCAAAAATAGAAAATTAGGGTTTTTTTGGTTGTCAAATTATTAGAGATAAGACTCTCCATTAAATGAATTGAGGTTTAAATTTATCCATTCAGGTTTGAGTTTTCTGTACTGTTGGTGGGCAATACCTTGTTATCTCTGAGACAGGTGGCGTGCATAAGAGAAAGCGGCGAATCCAGTTTTGCTGCCGCAGATTCCATTTTGAAGCATATTCCGGCAGATTTAACGGTGTGAAGCACCGCCAGCGGCGGACACCGCTCACTCGGCGGTGAATAGTGGGAAATCCGAATTTCCCTAATTTCGTCTCCTAAAACGACGCCGTCTTGCAGTTGCAGCTCCACCCCTCCCAGCAATCTCTCACCTTCGTACACCAGCACCAATTTTCTATACATTTGTTCTCCCTTTAATCTAACAAAATAGAGTGAATAAGAATCGAATTTCTTTCAATTTCAAATTAACTTCAATAATTCAATAGATCAAGCTCCCTATATATGTATATTCAGCGATTCGTTTTTCTTTCCAAATTTATAAATCGATTGCAAAAGCTGAAACAAAAAATATTTTAGGGTTTTCCGATCGGCGATTTGGTGATGGTAGAATCCTGATTTCGTCGATGTCGATCAAATTTATAGAGTTTATGTGTAGGAGTTTGAATTGAAAACCCTAGATCCAAAAATAATGGTTTCTCTCACTATATTCTCCCTCGTGCCCCTTTTACGTTTGTTTAGGTCCTAGTATTATAATTAGGTCATCGAGAGGGGTTGTGGGTAGGTCGGTTTGATTCTTTCCAAAAGAGTTTATATTAAAAGGTGGGAAAATACAATTTTTACCCCCTTAAATTCTACCAATTTTAATTTTTATCCACTAATTTTTTTTACTTTAAAATTAGTCTCTTATATTTACAAATTTTAAGATTTTAATCTTTATTATTTATAATTAAAGGTAAACATCATTTAATAATCTGCAAATCGCTGACTTTATCTTTTACCTACATATCGAGTCTTAATTATGTATTTGCAAATCGGTCTCAAATTGCGTTTATACAAATCGAGCTTCAATATCATCTGTTGATGTCCAAAAAATTCGACTGGTGAAATAAAAAATTTAGATATGAATCCACAATCTAGGGTGTTTGCTGATGCCCAAAACTCACGAATTGACAAAAGAACTAGAGTGAAATAAGATTCAAGGAATTAGGGTTAACTTTGTCTTCTTTACTATGCCTATACATAAGCCATGCCTTTTAAAATAAAATTTTATTTGTCTTCAGGGATTACAATTTCACATTTTTTAAATGAAAAACCACGTTGTTGGAGTTTTTTTTTTTTTTCCTTTGAAAAGTGAGAAATAAAAGTCACTTCACTAAAAATAATTGTCACTAATTTTGTCGACAAAACATACAAATTGTTTGTCCTTTATCCTAAATAACATGTCATAAAGTTATAGAATGACACGTGGGAATAAATAACCCACAGGAAAGGTTGTTGAAGAATATCATATGGCAAACTAGACGTAAGTTCTCCTAAAATCGTACCCTTCCAAACTTGGCGATCCGGACCCCCGAAATACATGGATGCTAAGAATGTTATGGACAATAACCGTGTTTTCCAAGATAGAAGCAAAATCAAAGTATCAACAATCACCAAAGAAAATACCTTCCATTGTGCACCTCATTGTAGTCGCTTCGATCCAACTTGAAATACCAATCATATCCACAATCACACACCCAAGCTAGTTGTCATGCAAAAAATCAACCTTCGTATTACACCTAACTAACCAACATGAACCATCACATAAACGGGATAAAAGTTTTCTAATTCCTAACCAAATATAGGAAACTCGACCATAATTCATATGGCAGCTTTGTCTGTCAATGTAACGTTTGTGAAACACATACATACCCTCTAAAGTATTTGAAGAATATTTCATTCATGCAAACTTACACAAAAAAAAAATATTTTGCATGATGAATAAAACGAATACCTAACCCACCCTCCTTAAACAAAGCCCAACAACAATATATTTATTTGAGAAAATTGTGTACAAACCGGATCAAGGACGATCTCATTTGGTTTTAGGGTTGCTTCTCTATTTTTATACTCCATTCATCCACTAAATGTAGTCTCATTGAGGTGAGACACAAATTTTAAGAAAAAATTAAATAAAGTAGATAAAATATGGGTATTATATGGTATTGTGGGGTCCACTGTGAATAAATTAATTGTTTATAAATAAAGTTGATCGCAAATTGAGTAATTAAGTGATGGTTGAGGGGTGATAATTTCCATAAAGTGTATGAGACTACATTTGATAGACAAAAAATATAAGGCAAATGAGACTACATTTCATGGACAGATGGAATAGCATTTTATAGACAAATTATTCTATACAATTGAGTGTCTAAATACACTTGAATTTTAATGTTCAATTTAATCTTTGATCAAATTCATTAGAGTTCAATTTCAATTGTATAAGTGCAACAAATTGGACACAGATATCACTATTTTATAAACTATACAACAATAACACATATGTAGATTTTCTTTAAACACGAGTTACTCATAGGTGCTTTTCACAAGTGCATTGAGCATTTAGGTTCAAACTTTTTTAGAGTTACTATTAGGTGCAAAATGATATATAATATTTCTTTTATACCCTTTTGACTTAATTTTAAATTTTAAAAATTTGAATTTCAAATTTCTCCCGAAACACAACCAAACAAAATAAGAGAATTTAAGATAACAATTAAAAATCCCAATAAATATTTCATAATTAAATCTCAATAAAAAATGTTATAATAAAAATAAAATCTTTGAAAACATATACAACGGTAAAAAACTTTGCACAAATGACCAAAAAAATATAGACAAAACAACAAACAGTGAAATCAAAGATGGCTAAAGCCCCTAAACTATAAAATAAGTAAGTCTCCCAATACCATACAAGGACGCGTCGAGGAAATGGTCCAAGAAAAATCACTTACCCGATAAAATAAGTAAGTCTCCCAATAAGTCTCCTAAACTATAAAATAAGTAAGTCTCCCAATAAAATCACTTACCCGACCCTGCCAAAAGCCCAATTGATCCAAGAAGAGGAAATGGTGTTTGTTAATGGAATTGGTGACGTCAGCCGAGGGGGACCATCTGGCATTGCAGAGTGTAGTGCGCGCGGATGTCTGGAGAAAGAGAAAACTGTTAGAGGAGTGAGCATTATCAGCTGTGAACAAAAGCAAGAAGAAGGAGGAGAAAATGGATAAGCAGAAATTGTATGTTCTCTCTCTATTCTCTCTTCTCTCTGAAATCACTTCTATCTTCTTCAACTTCTTCAAATCATCTTCTTCTAAATCATTTCTCCCCTTATTTCTTGTTACAGGTTTGATGGCGATGGTTGAGTGAAGAGTTTTCTTCTTTTATTAATTCCCTAAAGAGTTGATACCTTATGACTCATTTAGTTGTAAATTCCTGGAATACTATTACTGTAGCAGATTTCTTAAATTTCAATTAAATTGATATATCAATTGTCTTGCTCCTATTTTGGTTATTTTAAATATTAATTACCAAAGGTCATAACAATTGGTATCCGAGCAGTTGATCCTCGGAGCTCTGATAAGAAAAACAATGGCGGATGGAACCAGATTGAAGGAAATGCAGAGATTGGAGACACTTATTAACGATGAGAAAGGGCATAGAGTATTGATGCAAGCCCAGCTTCAAGCCTTAAATCAAACACAATGAGAAATGCAGTGTACTATGGGATCATTGCAGGAATCTCAAGAAGGAGTGCAAACAACCATGAAATTACTTGAAGCACACCAAAAGACAATGAATCTGCAGATGCAAGAAATCTCAAACCAATTGCAATTGCTCAACTGAGGGAAGCAAACAGCTAGTGGCATATTACCAACACCAAGGGGTAATAACCCTCCTAGAGACAATATTATACAAGGATCTGGAAGTATACTCAATGGAGGAGGGTCAAACTTTCAAAGCAGTGGAGGAAACAACCATACTTACACTCCAATTCAGAAAATTGAATTTCCAAAGTTTGATGGTGCAGAGCCTAGAGCTTGGGTGAGGAAATGCAACAGGTATTTTCAAATCATTAATACTATATCTGAGGATTGCAAAGTTTTGTATGTTACAATGCACTTAGAAGGGAAAGCTGAGAGATGGTTCCAAGGGTACTCTGAAACTAGAGAAGAGATTAGTTGGGTGCAGTTTGTTGAAGCTATATTGAACAGATTTGATGATATAGATCCTGAATTAGTTGTTGGGGAGTTTCACAACCTGAAACAAACTGGATCAGTTGTTGAATTAGTGGAGAAATTTGAAGAGCTGAAATCCTACCTACAACTATTTAAAAGAGAGTTGCCTGAAGAGTACTTTATCTCTAGCTTCATCAACAAGCTTAGAGATGACATCAAGGGAGCAATTCTGATTGTTAAACCAAGGAGCTTTGAAGAAGCAGTATCTATGGCTAGGAAACATGAGTTCACTGCAGATGCAATTGCTAGAAGGTACAAGCAAGCTTTGAGAACAGTTGGATCTCAAACAGCAGGGAAAACAACCAATTTTCCAAGATCAAACAATTTCAAAGGCCCTCCTGAGGATAAGACTACTCTTACAAAGGGGAATGAGACTAGATTTCCACCAAGAAGGCTACTAACAGAGGCTGAGATGGCTAGTAGAAGGGAAAAAAAGTTGTGTTACAACTGTGATGAAGTTTTTGTACCAGGACACAAGTGCAAAAATAGACAAGTATTTATGCTTATGTCTAAAGAAGAGGAAGAGGCTATCAATGAAGAAATAGAGTTGTCAAATGAGTTAAATGAACCCATCATGACAGAGGATATGACTATCTCTTTAAATGCAATTGATGGGTATTCTACCATTAATACAATTAAAGTGAGAGCTAAGGCATTTGGGGTGGAGATATTTCCTTTGATTGATAGTGGAAGCACTCACTGTTTTGTAGATGAGGAAATATGTTATAAGACCAATTGTAAGGTGGAGAAATCTACACCTATGATGGTGACCATAGCTGATGGAAGCAAGGTGATTAGTAGAAAAATCTGTCCAGATTTTACATGGGAAGTTCAAGGGCACAAGTTCACTTATCCTATGAGAATCATCAAATTAGGAGGGTGTGACATGGTTTTAGGTGGAGATTGGTTGAGAAAACACAGCCCTATTGAGATTGATTATAATCATATGAAAATCTCAATAAATAGTAATGGAAAAAAAGTGAGTATTAAGGCCATGACCCCAGAAGCTGAAGTAAAGATTATCACCGGGGAAAGTATGCATAAATTGTTGAAAAGTGGAAATTGTTGTCTAATAGGGAAGCTATACTCGGTTCAGATGAAGAAACCTTCAAACAATTCCCATTTGAAGGAGTTACTGGAAGAGTATGAGGAGGTATTCAAGGAACCAACTGCATGTTTTGCCCCCAATGAGAAACATCCAGCATCATATTAACTTAACACCTGGAGCAGTACCAAAGAGACAGACTCCTTACAGGTATCCTCATATACAGAAAGGCGAGATAGAAAAGTTGATTAAAGAAATGCTGGAGGCAGGGCTGATTAGAGCAAGTCAGAGTCCTTTTGCTTCTCCAATAATAATGGTGAAAAAGAAAGATGGAGGCTGGAGAATGTGTGTTGATTACAGGTATTTAAACACCCTTACTGTTAAGCATGTGTTTCCTATACCTGTAATTGATGAGCTCTTGGATGAGTTGAATGGATCTAGATGTTTTTCTAAAATATATCTAAGGTCTGGGTATTTTCAAATAAGAATGAATGATGAAGATATACCAAAAACTAGTTTTGTCACACACAGTGGGCAATATGAGTTCATAGTGATGCCTTTTGGCTTGTGCAATGCTCCGGCTACCTTTCAAGCTCTTATGAATCAAGTGTTTGGGCCCTTTCTGAGGAGGTTCATTTTAGTATTTTTTGATGATATATTGGTGTACAGTCCTAACTGGGAAACACATGTTGAGAATTTGCAGTCTACATTGGAAATTCTTAGAAAAAACAAATTGTATGCCAAGATGAGCAAGTGTTCCTTTGGGCAAGAGAAGGTAGAGTACCTTGGGCATATAATTTCAGGAGATGGGGTTTCCACAGATCCAAGCAAAATTGAAAGTATGGTCAATTGGCCCAAACCAAAAAATATTAAGGCCTTGAGGGGATTTCTTGGTTTGACTGGATATTATAGAAAGTTTGTGAAGGGTTATGGAATCATTAGTAAGCCACTCACTAAACTACTCAGAAAAGATTCGTTTGAATGGGGACAGGATGCTACTGAAGCATTTGAGGCTCTTAAGAGGGCAATGACAACTACTCCAGTATTGGCACTTCCAGACTTTACTAAAACATTCATTGTTGAAACTGATGCTTCTGGAAGTGGAATGGGTGCTGTACTAATGCAAGGAGGGAGGCCTATTGCTTATTTGAGCAAGGCATTTGGACCAAAAAACATGGGATTGTCAATATATGAGAAGGGGTTTATGGCAGTTTTGCTAGCTATAAACAAATGGAAACACTATTTGCAAGGGAATCACTTCATTATCAAAAGTGATCAGTTGAGTTTGAAGCATTTACTGGATCATAAGTTGTCAATTACATTGCAGCAGAAGTGGATAAGCAAATTATTGGGACTTGATTATGAAGTGCAGTACAAAAAGGGGACAGAAAATAGGGCAGCTGATGCTTTATCTAGAAAAGAAGAAACTGTGGTGGAAGAGTCTCATTGCCAAGCTGTAACTGAAGTACTACCACTATGGATGAATGAAGTTACTAAGAGCTATGAGGGTGATGAAGTTATTCAGGAAATTGTCACATCTAAGATGTTAGATATACTATCCTTTCCAGATCATACCCTTAAAAGTGGAATATTAAGGTATAAAGGAAGAATTTGTATTGGTGGACAGAAGGAGATTAAAGAGTTGATAATGACTGCATTGCACGATTCACCTCTTGGAGGCCATTCTGGAATACAAGGAACATATCAAAGGATTAGGCCCCTCTTTCTCTGGATTGGTATGAAGAAAAGTATTGAAGACTTTGTGAAAGAGTGTGATATATGTCAGAGGAATAAAGATGATCACGTTCCATATCCTGGATTATTGAATCCACTGCCCATTCCTCAACAATCATGGAGTCACATAGCTATGGATTTCATTGAAGGGCTTCCTAAATCAGAAGGTAAAGATGTGATTTTAACAGTGGTGGATAGATTCTCTAAGTATGGGCATTTCGTGGCATTGTCTCATCCCTACACAACTGAAGGGGTTGCAAAGGCTTTTTTAGATCAAATCTACAAGTTACATGGCATGCCAAAAAGCATTGTCTCAGACAGAGACAAAATCTTTACAAGCACATTTTGGAAACAATTGTTCAAATTGGCTGGGGTAAGCTTGGATACTAGTACAGCTTACCATCCACAAACTGATGGTCAATCTGAGAGATTGAATCAGTGCGTTGAAGGATACTTAAGGTGTATGATATTGGGAAAACCTAAACAGTGGGTTAGATGGCTGCCTCTAGCTGAATATTGGTACAATTCAAATTTCCATACGGGAATTAAAATGACCCCATTTGAAGCCTTGTATGGTTATCCGCCACCTCAAGTAAGCTTAGGGCAAGCAATATGGAGTCACAGTCCAGAAGTGATAGATATGGTGCAAGAGAGACAGAGGGTCACTCAATTATTGAAGGAGAATTTGGAAATAGCTCAACAACGAATGAAGATGTATGCTGATAAGAAAAGGAGTGAAAGGCATTTTGAAATTGGTGATTATGTGTACCTCAAGCTACAACCTTATAGACAAGCTTCTGTGGAGTTAAGAAGAAATATGAAGCTTGCCTCAAGGTACTATGGGCCATATTTAGTGGAGAAAAGAATTGGACAGGTAGCTTATCAACTTAAACTACCTTCAGATTCAATGATTCATCCTGTGTTTCATGTGTCCTTATTGAAGAAAAGAATTGGCAGCAAGTATATTCCAAGTACTGAACTACCACATGTTGATAACCAGGGGTATACTAGGGTGTGTCCTCTATCTGTTTTGGATAGAAGAATTTACAAGAAGGGAAATGCCATGGGAGTTGAGTTATTGGTGAATTGGGTCAATTTACCTACTGATTATACCACTTGGGAAGATTATGATAATCTTATGGCTCAATTTCCAGACTTTGATCCTTGTGGACAAGGATCAATTCAAGGAAGGGGGAATGTTATGACTGGAGAAAACAATGAAATAAAAAAACAGAAAAGTCAACATGGTTATTCAACGCTCAATTTCACCAGCACATCATACGGTGTCGTTTGCATCAAATTGGAAAAAATAGGGCAACATGAGTTTAAAATAGAAGATCCAATTATCACTTACCCGACCCTGCCAAAAGCCCAATTGATCCGAGAAGAGGAAATGGTGTTTGTTAATGGAATTGGTGACGTCAGCCGAGGGGGACCATCTGGCATTGCAGAGTGTAGTGCGCGCGGATGTCTGGAGAAAGAGAAAACTGTTAGAGGAGTGAGCATTATCAGCTGTGAACAAAAGCAAGAAGAAGGAGGAAAAAATGGATAAGCAGAAATTGTATGTTCTCTCTCTATTCTCTCTTCTCTCTGAAATCATTTCTATCTTCTTCAACTTCTTCCAATCATCTTCTTCTGAATCATTTCTCCCCTTATTTCTTGTTACAGGTTTGATGGCGATGGTTGAGTGAAGAGTTTTCTTCTTTTATTACGCTCCTATTTTGGTTATTTTAAATATTAATTACCAAATGTCATAACAGAAAATCACCAAAAAAATGAAATTGATGTGAAAACTATTTTCCGCTCTCCTTCGTGTTGATGCTGCACTTGAAATCATACCATTCATCCCACATCATTTTGCCATAAAATTAATTGTAAATAATCAAATAAAGAAGGTATGTGCAAAAATATAGTAGAAATACATTTTTAAAAAATGGCGAAGGAAGGAAGGAATGTGTCCTCGCAAGGAAAAGGGGGAGTGAGAGAATTTTTGGAGGAGAGAGAACCGTTTTTTTCCATAATGGAAATAGTTTGGGTATAATTGGTATTTTAAAACTCATTTTTTCACCTAATAGTAACTCCAATTTCTTTTTAGAATTTCTTTTTAAACCTGAATGTTCTAGTCAGTTGTGAAAAGTACTAAGTAAATAAACTCTTCTTTAAAATAAAGATGCTCATTTATGCAATATGAAGTTCTCTTTTACGATTAGGGTATCAATCAATTTATTTCCATTTTTTACATAGGTTACTTATGCATCAAGACAAACTTCACTCTATCTTATAACAATGTAAACATTTTTTTTTATATAATTGTCCTTCAAATTGTATGTAATATATATAGAGAAACAATGAATAGAAAATTATAATTTTATTAAGTGATTGTAAAATGTTTACAAGAGATGTATTTATAGATACAAAGTGTATCTATATTTACAAGATATTGATAAATATTTACATTAAATATTCTAAGAGATAAGAATGAATCATAATATTAAAAGATACAAATCTTTATAATATTATATTCCTAATACGCCCCCTCAAGATGGAGCACCGTAGGAGAGTCCAATTTTGATCATAAGTGGTTGCACGCGAGAACGAGAAAATGATTTGGTAATAGCATCAACAAGTTGATCCACAGACGAAACATGTGAAACTCGAAGTTGAGGGTTGGGTACGAAAAATGGGGCAGTAGGGGGTGTATTTAGTAAGTTGGGAGTGGGTTGATCGTGTATTTACCAGAGTTGGGGGTGTATGCAGCCGTGGAGTAGGGGATCTGTCCCATCTGGGCAGCAAGCGAGTATGTAGTTGTGGAGGGAGTGTGTAGATTCGAGGGGGTGTATTTACCAGAGTGTGTAGAAGAGTGTGCATGGATTCTAGGAAGGGGTGTTTTTATTAGAACTGCGGGTGTGGTTACTTGGGGAGTTTGCATGGGCTTCCATGGATGGAGATTTTGGAGAAGAAAGCTTCTCGTGAGTGCATGGTTGTTTTAACCAAAAGCCCATGGATGGAGATTTTGGAGAAGAAAGCTTCTCGTGAGTGCACGGTTGTTTTAACCAAAATTAGTTACCGTGAGAGGGTTGCAATCGTGAGTTTTGAGTGCCGAGCAACGGTTAAGGGTGGTAGTCGGGAGTTTGGACGGCGCTGGACGTCGAGCAACGACTACAAGGGAGGGTTTCGGATCGAGGTGTTAGTCGTACAACTCATTGATGTTGGGGTAATTGTGGGTTTTGTACGACAAGAACATCGTACAACAATTACGGGGAAGAAGAAACTTGTCTTCTTGAGGTTGGGGTAATCGTGAGTTTTGTACGACAAGAACGTCGAACAACGATTACGGGGAAGAAGAAACTTGTCTTCTTGAGGTTGGGGTAATCGTGAGTTTTGTACGACAAGAACGTCGAACAACGGTTACGGGGAAGAAGAAACTTGTCTTCATGAGGTTGGGGTAATCGTGAGTTTTGTACGACGAAGAATATCGAACAACGATTACGAGGAAGAAGAAACGTGTCTTCTTAAGGTTGGGGTAATCGTGAGTTTTGTACGACAAGAACGTCGAATAACGATTACGAGGAGGAAGAAACTTGTCTCCTTGAGGTTGGGGTAATCGTGAGGTTTGTACGACAAGAACGTCGAACAACGATTACGGGGAGGAAGAAACTTGTCTTCTTGAGGTTGGGGTAATCGTAAGTTTTGTACGACAAGAACGTCCAACAACGATTACGGGGAAGAAGAAACTTGTCTTCGTGAGGGGAAGAAGAAACTTGTCTTCATGAGGTTGGGGTAATCGTGGGTTTTGTACGACGAAGAATATCGAACAACGATTACGAGGGTTTGGGTGGGATCGAGGCGTGAGCCGAGAGGCTCTAGATACCATATAGTGAAACAATGAATAGGAAATTATAATTTCACTAAGTGATTGTAAAATGTTTACAAGAGATGTATTTATAGATACAAAGTGTATCTATATTTACAAGATATGGATAAATATTTACATTAAATATTCTAAGAGATAAGAATGAATCATAATATTAAAAGATACAAATCTTTATAATATTATATTCCTAATAATATATAATCGCACTGCATTCTCCTAATATTAATTAAATTAAATTAATAAATATAAAATGATGCAAATATCATTTTAATGAAAAAATTTAATTATTAAATGACATGTATATTCTTATTAAAATTTTATTTTTAAATTTAAACACTTCTAACGTAATTTTATGTTTCATAACTTTCACTTTAAAAAAACGCCTCAAAATAGATAAAAATTCAATTACATCTCAAAAGCAAAACCCTTCTTCAAAATTCAAGCAAAACGTCAAATTAAGAGTGTATTTTATATATTTCTTAAGCTCGGTTATGCATTCTTTTAAAATATAATAAGGAAAAATTGGTAATTTTTATATTTTTGTCCACAAAAATTAAATATAATATTTAATGATAAAGTTTAATGATTCTCAATGACAAAACTAGATGATATGTCAATTTTTCATTGAACCGTTGTAAAATTTTGTAAAATTAGGAACCCCTATTTTAAAGTAGAAAATACATTTTATGTATGTATGCATTGAATGATACTTAATTCTCCATCTCTCTTTAAAGTTTAGATTTTGTCATTTCAAGTGTCCCACCTAACCATTTAAATTTTCTTATTTTGCAAGTTAGGGTCCCACATTTATTAACTTTCCATAAAATTATACAAACTGCCTCTTACTTTGTCTTTCTCTCTCCAACATTTTACTTTTTTTTCTTTTTTTTTTTTTGTACTTTCAACCACCAACTTTACATAAAATTTATGTCATCCCCAAATGTAAAGCTTAAAGGACAAAGTGAGATAACTCAAGTGGTTAGAGCACCACTACCTAGGCCTTAGGTCTGGGTTCGAGTCATGAGGAGGAAAAAAAAAGGGATGGGTATTTAACTTTCCATCAAAAAAAAAAAAAAAAAAAAGTAAAGCTTAAAGAGGTAAATAAGGAAATTATTTTTATTTAAAAAAAATATATATTTATGCATTTTGAGTATATGCAAAATATCGGAAATTGCATATATATTGTAAATTTTGATATTGAACATGTATATTGATGTGTAATGTATTTTTTTTTTCCGAATATCATGAAAATATTGATATCTTTCAACTGTAATATAAAATTGGACGGGAAGCGTAAAATATACGGATATATCACAAATAAATATTTATTATTCTTTTGAACGAAATATGTGCATAATAATCTCTAATTTTTTATTAAGTTTTACTCCCTCCGTCCCATAAGAACTTGCACACCTGAGATGACACACAATTTAAGAAATGTGTAAGAAAAAATGTAATGCGTGATGTTTTGAGGGGTAGTTTTGTAAAGTTTTTTGAATAAAGTAAAGTAAAAAGTAGATTGAGTGTGGAAAAGTAACGACATATGGGTAAGTAAGAGTATATTTTGAGGGTTGGGGTTATTAAGATATTTACACCTCAATTTTAGTTGGATGCACTCCCCAAAAATTGATTAGGATAGATGCACTCCCCTCCAAATTGTCAAAAATACTCTTTTTTCTATAAAATATTACTATCCACACTTATTATAACCTACATTTCATCACTTTCATTTTTTATCTCCACTCGCCACCGCCAGCGCCACCACCCCTCTCCCTGTCCCTTATCTCTTCCATCCCTCTCCCATTTTTTTTCTTTTTTTTGCAGATGCCGACAATCCCTCTCTTTCCTCCCCCACCACCGGCGACGCTCCCAACCCGACCCAGCCCCACCCCTTCAGGTTTGATTTATCACCTTTTTTTTTTCCTTTTTTATTTGTCGTCCGTCGCCTACCCTCGTCGACGGCGGCCGCCCACCCCGTTCCAAGACGACGGCGGCAGCCCCACCCCTTCAAGTTTGATATTTTTTGCCTTTTTTCATATATTTCCTTTAAAAAAATCGGCATTTATAGGTCGACCATATACAATCTTATCGACAACAATTTGTCGACCTATAATTGTCGGTATTTTTTTTTCGACAACCCAGTGTCGACCATATACATTCCCGTCAACAACAATTTATCGACGAGAATGTATATGGTCGACACTGGTTTGTCGAAATTTTAAAAAAAAATTGAGTTTTTTTTTTTTTTAATTTCTGATTTTTTTTTGTTTGGTGGCCGTCTGAAATGGTGGTGGTGGTGGCGGCGACTGCAAAAATTAGATTTAGGGTTTAAAGATTGAACGAGGAGTGTAGTTAGTAGTGAAGGTGCATTTAGTAGTGTAATATTACTTAAAGTGAATTATGGAAAAATAATAAAGTGATTGGGGGAGTGTATCCAACCTAAATGAAGGAGTAAATAGTCGGTCCCAAAATGCAATTAAAAAAAGGGTGTGGTAAAGGCACCCAAATTTCCTATGAGTACACCCCCCAAACATTTTTTTAATCTTTCAGAACATGTGAAATGTCCTATATACCCCTAGAGTAAAATTTATGAAAAAAACGAAGATGAGTACACCCACACATTCTATTTCACAAAATTATCTCCACCACCAAAATAAACACCATTCTTCAACAAAAAAAACTCCAAAATTGCAACAACTGTTCGAAAAAATTTCCAAAACATGTTCGAAATTTTTTCCAAAACAAACTCAATATGTTCGAAAAAATTCCAAAACAACTCAAATTTGTCCGAAAAAAAAAATCGAACATCTTGTTCGAAATTTTTTCCAAAAAAAACTCAAGTTGTTCGAATTTTTTTCCAAAACAAATACAATATGTTCGAAATTTTTTCCAAAACAAATAGATTGTTCGAAAAAGATCCCAAAACATCCAAAAACCCTAATTTTTTCACAAACCTAAATTTCCTAATTTTCAGAAACATAAACTTACTTGAAATGGTGGCAGACGAGGAAGGAGAGCGACAAACTGGTGGCGTTGATGGTGGGGGCGTCGATGCGAACAGACGACGTTGATGGTGGGGGCATCGATTTCATAAGTTTTGCTCAAGAATGGAGGTGGGCCCACATCATGCAGACCCTCCATCGGCTGCGGAGGAGACGACGAAGAAGAGGACGACGCGCCGCCGGTGGCGGTCTCCTCCTCTAATTTCAGTTTGAATTCGTCCATTGATGATTGATGCGAACGGGCGGCGTAGCTGCGGAAGGCGTGGCGGGCAGCGTCGCTGCGACGGGCGTCGCGGCGTGAGTGGAGAGGGAGAAGGTGGGCGAAGGCGTGAGGAGGGCTGCGGCGGCGGCGACGATTGGGAGGGAGGGGGAGATGGGTGCACCCTTGTGTGTGAAAATGTAAGAAATGGAGGAAATAAGGATTTAATTAGGGTTTGAAATGAGAAAGTTATTTTTGAGATTTTCACGTGGGTGTCCTCATTCGTTTTTTGTGTGTTCTCATCGCGTGGGTGTACTCATTGTATCCTTGGGTGCGTTTAGCCGCGCACTTAAAAAAAATAAAAATTTGGGAGGTCGAGAAGGCCCATCAGTATTCAGTATTGGGCTTCAAAATTGGGTTGGCCCACACAATACGGTGCAATGTTAGTCTTGGCGGGAATATATTCGCATCTTCCCGCCATTCATGCAGTTCTCTTTTATCGCCGATTTCTCAGAGGTCTTCCCAAATTTACACCCGCCTCTTCCAAAAAATACACAGATTTTGTTGAATCTTAAACGTCGACAATGGAGTGCGTTGACGAGAAAGCTCTGCAAGTTGAGAACATATTCCTACAGTTTCTCAAAACCTTCCGACTGCCGGAGGACGGCCGCGGCGGTTACGAGCCCTACTACGAGGCGGAGGTGGAAATAATGAAGCGGAATGAGTCAACTACCATGTTCATTGATTTCTCACACGTGATGCTCTTTAACGACGTTCTTCAGATGGCGATTTCCGACGAATTTTTCCGATTCGAGCCCTATCTGAGGAGCGCCTGCAAGCGATTCATCATGGAACTCAACCCGACATTCACCGCTGAAGACAATCCGAACAAGGACATCAACGTTGCTTTCTATAATCTTCCTTTGGTTAGGAAATTGAGAGAATTGGGAACTGCAGAGATTGGAAAGTTGGTTGCAGTGAGCGGCGTGGTCACCCGGACTAGCGAGGTTCGTCCCGAGCTTCTACAGGGCACTTTCAAGTGCTTGGACTGCGGCACCGTTGTTAAGGATGTCGAGCAACAATTCAAATACACAGAGGTAGATTCTTCTCTTTCTCTGTAGTCACTTAGGTTTTCCCTTTTTAATATCTAATCACATTTATCTCATACAATTACTGGGATATTCACCCCTAAAAGTTTCTTTAAAGTTCTTCTCGTATGTAAACGTTTTGGGGGAAGGAAGAAGAGTATGTGATGATTCGACATTTTAGGATTTTGAGAAAGAAAGAATATGTGCTGTACATACCGAATGCTTTTGGGTTGCGTCATTCATACCGAATTGTATTAGAATTACTGGGACATTTATCTCATACATTCATACTAGGGGATGTACTGTACTATGTATGTAAATGTACTCCGTTCAATCATTCTCTTGGAAAAGCAGCACGTCCTATTTCAAAGAAAAATTTAAATAGAAGCAAGTAGTTAATTAGCGTCACAAGTAGACTGTTACTTTTGTAAGAGAAATGCTGCTTTCAATTGTGCTTTTTTTGGACTCAGAATTCTTATCACTAAGGATATGTTTTTTAATCACCAAATATGCTCATTTCTTCTTTATATATACTGGTGATGATATTAGCATGTGTGCTATCAGCAATTGACGGTTGTGACCCATTTTTGTCTGTTGTGTTCAAATCTTAATTTGCAGCCAATTATCTGCATGAATGCAACATGTCAAAACCGGAATAGATGGGCATTGCTGAGGCAAGATAGCAAATTTACAGATTGGCAGAGGGTCCGAATGCAGGAGACCTCCAAGGAAATACCTGCAGGATCACTTCCCAGGTCACTTGATGTCATTCTTCGCCACGACATTGTTGAACAAGCCAGAGCTGGAGATACGTATGTATCACTCATTTACAATATTTTCTCACAAATCCTTGATAATGATTAGGGCATTCATGTTCTTTAAAAAAATGTTGCAGGGTTGTATTTACTGGCACAGTGGTTGTTATACCTGATATCCTAGCGTTGGCCTCTCCTGGAGAGAGAGCTGAGACCCAGAGAGACTCTTCTCGCCAGAATGGCGCTGGTCAAGAAGGTGTTAAAGGGCTTCGTGCATTGGGTTGTAGAGACCTTTCCTATCGGCTTGGATTCATAGCCAATTCTGTACAGGTTTGTAACTTTGATGAGTTTACAATTTTTTTTATTTTTATTTACTACTGTAGTAGCTTTTAAAGTCATCATCTCATTCCATCATTTAATGTAGATTGCCCTTTTCTTTTTCCATTCTAGATTGCTGATGGCAGAAGAAATACTGATATTAGATATAAGAGAGATGCTGTTGAAGATGATGAACAATTCACAGTAAGTTTTCAGATTTGCTACTTGCTCTATATTTTATTCTTAATATTCCATTGTTATCATATGATTACTTGCCTAGTTGACCTTAGCCTATTAAAATTCCCTTCATCAAATTTTTTTGTGAAATTCACTCCTTAATTTTGGGATTTTTTTCAGTGCTGGCTTCTGTGTTCTTCCATTTACATACTCCATCTAATTCTCTACTATCTTCTCCATTGTTTGATTGATTTGACAGTCAGAAGAGTTGGACGAAATACAACGAATGAGGAATACCCCCGACTTCTTCAATAAGCTTGTTGATAGCATTGCACCTGCTATTTTCGGTCACCAAGATATTAAACGGGCAATTCTTCTCATGCTTATGTGTGGCGTTCATAAAACTACACATGAAGGCATCAACTTAAGGGGAGACATCAATGTTTGTATTGTGGGAGATCCCAGCTGTGCCAAGTCTCAATTTCTCAAGTATAAACTTTAGTTTATAATGGTAATGATATTGTATTGCTCATTGGATCAAACTATTAACTCTCTTGTTCATTTGTCTTTCAGGTATACAGCAGGGTTAGTTCCAAGATCTGTCTATACATCAGGAAAATCCTCATCCGCTGCTGGGCTTACTGCTACTGTGGCCAAAGAACCAGAGACTGGTGAATTCTGCATTGAGGTAGGCTCAACTCTACTCCACCGTCTCATAATAAGTGTTGTTTTAGAGGTTAAATTTTGTTTCAAATTAAGTGTTGTTCTATTTTTTCATATTTTTTTTTCTAATTTACTCCATATGTATCCCTGCAAGATCTCTTATTAAATGATTTTTTTTTCACTACCACCCTTCATGAAGAATGTCGGTAAATTTCAAAATTGGAGAGAAAAGTGGAGAGAGTGAGATTGATTGAGTATAAATATGTCAATTTTATGATTCAATGACACTTATTATGAAACAAAAGGAGTATTTGTTTTCTTTCTGGGTTGGGAACTTCTGACTTGAATTGTGCTTCTGGGCTTCTTATAGGAAAATCTTATTATGGTCTTATTAGTTTCATCTTTGCTCTATACATTTGGCACCAACTCAGCTGTCCAGATTTTACCATTTTAATAATTTCCTCTTGTTAAATTTGTCGAGTGTTAAGCGTGAACTGCACACATCTGAACAAAGGGCTTGTAAACATTAAAATTATACCTTTTTTCTTGATGTTCTTTCCCTGAATGCCATATTTATGAGTTACTGTTTGTTACATATGAATTACTCTCAGGCTGGTGCTCTGATGCTCGCTGACAATGGAATCTGCTGTATTGATGAGTTTGACAAGATGGACACAAGAGATCAGGTAATGTAAAAAGAGAGTAATTATATGGACCCAATAATGGGTTTCTTATGGACCCCAACACCGTCATAAAACACTCGTACACTGTAGCATGGTTCAAGTAATTATGCTGATGCTGGGCTCCATAAGAAGCTCACTATCGGGATCCATATCAAAACCATTTAAAAAAGATAACGAAAATGATGGTCAGCTACGTTAACCCTTTTAACGGGCAACTTCTTATGTTTGGATTATGTGTACTTTAAGGTTGCCATTCACGAAGCTATGGAACAACAAACAATAAGCATAACAAAGGCTGGTATACAAGCAACATTAAATGCAAGAACATCAATATTAGCTGCTGCAAATCCCACTGGAGGACGGTATGATAAGACTAAACCCTTGAAGGTAATCATGCTATTCCCTCCATTCCTAATTATCTGTCCAATTTTATCCATTCACACAACAATTTTTCATTAATTAGGATGTCAAAAGACTATTATAATGCCCTTGGTTGTTACTAACTTACTACCTGATGGTTAGGCCAAAATAGAGAATTAATAAGCGTATAATTAGTTAATTACAAGACGATGGTCAGTATTTGGTGCGGGAATTGGTTGAAAAAAGGTAAACTTTTGCTTATATTTGCATAGTGACAAATTAATTAGGAATGATGTGATAAGACTAAACCCCTGAAGGTAATCATGATACTCCCTAAATTCCAAATTATATGTCTGATTTTATCTGTTCACACAAATTATTTTTTCTTTAATTAGGACATTGAAAGACTATTTTACCCTTGGTTCTTACTACTTGATGGTTAGGCCAAAATAATGAATACTTAAGCTTATAATTACAAGAAGATGACATCTATTTTATTAGGTGCATTGGTGGTAAAAAGGGTAAATTTTTTGTTGATATTAGCAAAGTGACAAAAAATTAGGAACACTATTTTGTATAGAATCATAAATATAATTACAAACATATATATCTCTTTTGAATCTGATGACTTTTGTGCTTGTTTGGCGCTTCTGTTATACAGTACAATGTGGCGCTTCCTCCAGCTATCCTTTCAAGGTTTGATCTCGTATACGTGATGATTGATGACCCAGACGAACAAACTGATTACCATATTGCTCATCATATTGTAAGAGTTCATCAAAAGCGTGAGGAAGCACTATCTCCTACATTTACTACTGCACAAATAAAGCGCTACATCTCATATGCAAAGACCCTGAAACCAAAGGTTTTCCCTTCTTACTATTACATGTAAACTGCAAAATTGCTCCCATATATATTGTGTGTTGGTGTACGAATCAATTTGCTCAATCAAGTCCCATATTTTTAAAAATGCTGCAATTTTAAACGTGTATTGACAATTTTTGTTTTAGTATGATAACTAATTTATGATTTTTAATTAAAATTAATACGTTGGGGTCTCATTATGCCACATAAATGATGCCAAGTCATTAGTTTAGTCGCTACATGAAATTCTGGACGTGCAAAAATCCTTCAACCTAGTCAATATACGATTAAAATTGCATCAAGTTATGAGATTTAATTAAGAAAATTGATTCATGTTGGACTAAAATCACCAACATCCAATAGATACTGGGCAATTTTAGAATTCTCTCTTACTATCAAGTATCATCACGGATATAAACGTCACATCTTTCTTAACACAATTCAATGTTTTGCAGATGACCACTGAGGCTAGGCAATTGTTGGTGGAATCTTATGTTTCCCTTCGCAGAGGAGACACAACACCTGGTAGCAGAGTTGCTTATCGAATGACAGTGAGACAACTGGAGGCCCTTATCAGGCTTTCTGAATCACTTGCCAGGTGTCATCTTGATGCTCAGGTGCCTAAATGCATGCCCTTATGCAACTATCTTCAAACTCCCTAAGAATTTCAACTTTTCTTTTTCATCTCATTTAGTTAATATGAATAGGTGCACCCTCGCTATGTGCGTCTTGCAGTGAGATTACTGAAGACATCAATAATCAGGTAAGAATTGATAAATGTCTTTCCTCCAAGATGAATGCCCAAACAATACCATCTTTTGACTAAACTAGTAATTCTCCCGTTTGATGCTTGATTAATATATCAACAATAATTTTATGGGAATTGTTTTAATAATGCAAGACATTTAAAAAAATACAAATTTATATTCAATAAAAAACATTTCATATCACAATATAATTTCATATATTAAATCTGATTTTTTTGGAGGTATGCAAAAACTAAAGATTATAAAAAATATAAAATTATTTAATTTTGATATATTACTGAAAACAGACATAAAACAAAAAAGTTGTTGCAGTTTAAAATTTGGGTGGAAGAAAGTAAGTCTATTTTTTGGAACTCAATTTTGGCAGGAAAATATTGTGTTATATATATATGTATATATATTATTGATCATATTTGTTTGTTTTGACTGCTTTACAGTGTGGAGTCGAGTGAACTTGATTTATCGGAGTTTCATGAAGAGAATAACGATGGTGATGGTGGTGATGATGGTGATGATAAAGGTGGTGAGAAAGGTGGCAATGAGGATAATGCTTCTGTTCCAGGTAGTTTATTTATTTCAGCATCAAAACTTGAACCAATATTTCCATTTAATGTATGCATTTTTATCTTTCTTAACTGCACACAATATCATCAACTATGCAGAAAATGCAGAAGGCCCTGCAAACAAGCAAGCAAAGAAACTAGTAATGAGCGATGAGTACTTTCAGAGGGTTACTCGTGCCCTTGTCGTGAGACTCCGACAGCATGAAGATACTGTAACACAAGAAGGTGATCCATCATCACTTAACTTAGATCATATTCATGAAAAAACTTATAAGATATTTAACTGAATTTATTTGAAAATTTACGTAAACTGGACAATATTTTGTGCAGGATCGGGGTTGGCTGGAATGAAGCAGAGGGACTTGATACAATGGTACGTAAATCAGCAGAATGAGAAAAACAATTACAGCTCTGTGGAAGAGGCATCTGAAGAAGTCACCAAAGTGAAGGCCATTGTTGAGGTAAAAAAAAGCAATGAAATGTGGCTTTAATTTAATTGGTAACTTTGGAAGTTTATCCTTTTGCTTTGAATGTTGAACATGAGAAAATTGAATCTGTTTTTGATGCAGAGCTTGGTACGACGGGAAGGGTATTTGATAGTTGTGGATGATCAGGCAGAAGGAGGTGATAATGCAAAACCATCACGAAATGAAAGGATTTTAGCCGTGGCCCCAAATTATGTCGTCGAGTAGTTTTCCTGAATTTTTTAAATTTATTTTTTGCAAGTAGAAATCTAAATCTAATCTATTGTTTTCATTTTGAGGAATTTACTATTATTCTGTAGCATACCTCTACCTTGTATCAAAATACATGATTCTAGTGTTTTCGTAGGCAGATGTGATTGTGAGTGGCCAATCTTCCTCCCTAATGTACTACTAATATACTAAAATCATGTTTGGTAGCTTAGATTAAACCTAGATTAACTATATATCATTTTTATTGATTGTTTGACCGTCTAAATTAAGGGTAAATTATGCTTTAAAATTTATACAGTTTAGTTATCATTCTAATCTTAGATAATCAATCTTTTCTATCAAACATGCCCTAGGGGGATGTTTACTTTTGGTTTTAAAAATCAGGTTTTGGATTTCAAGATTCAAAACCTGTTTTACTTCGGGTTTTAAAAACCGGTTTTTAAAATCCATTTAAAACCATCCCTATTAAATATATTGATTTGACATAAAGTTATATCTATATAATATTACTTCAATCATTATATTTTTTCTCAAGAATAATATAATAATACAATAATATAATACATTTAATCATTACGGGTTTTAATGAATGTTGATTAGTTTATTGATAAAGTAGATAAGTTGAGGGTATGATGGGATGACAAAGTGGGTAAATAAGTGATGATAGATAAGTTGAGGGTATGATGGGATGACAAAGTGGGTAAATAAGTGATGATAGATAAAGTAGTATGAATAATATTATTTCCAAAAAAAATATGGGCATAATAAAATTGGACAACTAAAAAAGGAAAGTGTGAATAATGAAATTGGACGGAGGGAGTATAATAATACAAATTCATTCAATCTTACAACTTGATTTGACATAAAGTTGAATCCTCCACTATTCCAAAACCTAAGGTTGCCTTTGGTTGGGTGGATTTGGGCCTATGGATTTCAAATCCACAACCCAAATCCATTCCATGTGTTTGGATTATAAGTGGATTTCAAATACTTAGATTTGTGTCCATACATTTTTTGGTTAAAATTGAGAGAGATTTCAAATCCTCGCTAAAACCATGTCATTTGAAATCCATCTATTTTTAAAACCTTTAATTTAAAATACCTCCTCAAATCAAATCCTTTCATCCAAACACAACCTAAAAGAAACACTCATATTACTATTCATCGAGATTTCAAAAACCAAAATTTCAAAAATCCGATTTTTAAAATCACTCAAAGCTCAAAGTAAACACCCCCTAGAAGTATTATAGAGTAATGAAATGGAGTTCGAAAGTACGTTTTTATTTTTATTTATGGATTTCAACATCCGTGTGCAAAATACCTGTACACTTTAGTATAGTACAATTAACTATACAAGTAGTGTATGTAAATGTTGGGTTTTATAAGAAACTAATCATTTAGTTTCATATCTAATCTCTATGCTCTCACTTTAAGAAGAAAATGAATTCAATGAATAGTTTAATGAATAAAAAACTAATCCTTTGGTTTTAAGAAATATTGGCACCACAATACTATTGGGAAGGGTGAATAAGCGTAGAAAATTGACTCGCTAGTATCTTTATTAATGGGATTGTCGTACCTCATTGATTGTCTTCATCTATGTTATCGTTTGGTGTTGTGGGGTTCATTATTGGGATCGTTAGCTCGACGTTCATTATCAGCATCAGGGTTGTTACGTTGGGAGGATGCTAGTTCCTTCGCCAAACGTTGTGAGTTCTTTTGAGCTTGCTCCAGTTAGGATTGGACTTTCTAGTTGTCCATCGAAAGCTCTTTGAAAGTCATTGTATCGATTGTTATTTCTCAAACGTGATTCCTAATTTACCATGAAATTGGGCAAAAAAATTTAAGAACTTGTGCGATCAATTGACTGCCATTAGTCGACCCGTCGATGAGTCAGATAAAATTCACTAGTTTCTTAGGCCCCCAATATTCAAATTTTTTGGACACTCGTATGACCCTTTCTGTTCTGCCCTCATGACTTGAACGAATTTTGGGTCAATATGTTTTGACTAACTACTTCCCCTCAAACATAAGAGTTCGTAGTAGTAATGGAAGTATTCGACCTAGGAGGTGGGTTTGTGCAATGGATCCCTAGAGTTTTGTGTCGACATAACTAATGTAACTACAGTTTCGGGTTTTGAATTTCTAAAATTAAACTAACTTACTACCAAAATGCAATAAATTAAATCAAACACCAACCTAAAAACTAACAAATGATTTAAACTATTAACAATAAGCAAATAACCATAAAGCAATTACTACAACTTAGTAAGGAAAATTACTACTAAAGCAAGAAATTGACAAATAGAATAAAGAACAACCACGAATATAATTCGAAGAAGTGCAAGGGTGAGAGAATGCTTCAGGTGTTCTCTACCTAGTGAAATCGAGAGGAATTGCTTTTACTTTGCTTCAATTAAGATTTGTTAAGAGCACCTAAATGCTAGGATGATCACCATTTCCCTTTGGGTACCATATAGCCTTAATTCTAAGGTGTTCCCAAACCCGATAATAAGGTTTTCTTCCTAATCCTCACTAACTACTCAAACAACCATTCAAGTAATTAATATCCTTTAATGAGGTTCTAATACGATTTACTCTCTCTCGACGAATTAAAAGTATAACTAACACATTTTCATACCAACAACTCACACCATAAATATAAACATGTCCATGTAACTCTCGTCTACGCTAAACATGCATCTAAATATGGATTAATAGAAGTTAACATACAAAGTACCAATAATACCCAATAAAAGAAGCAATAAACATAATATCAACAATAACAAAACTCAAACAATTCCAAACTTAAAATTCACATGATTTTAAAACACCCAAAACATAAATAAACTTAGCCCATGGTGTTTTGAGAAACACCCATGAACAAAACAACACAAGAGAATGAAATAAACATGATACTTGTAATTAAATACCAAAAGAGAGTATGGTTTGAAGTCACCTTATTGTTTCTTCCAAATACCTAGCTATTACAAAGAGTAGAGCCTTGTTCTTCAAAAACCTATGCTAAGTATTCTACCTTGAAGCTAAACTAAGAATTGTAGTAGCAATAAATGTGGAAATGGGGTAAGTAAGAACTAGGGTTTATGGGTTTTGCAATAAAATGAGGCCAAAAATCCTTTACAAACAGTTTTGGGAAGTATTTAAGGCTTCCAAAAGTGTGTGAGACGAAATGACATTTGGGCCTGTTGGGAATAAAATGAGAATTTTGATTAAGATACCAAAACCCCTTAAGACATGCCAAACAGACAAGTCAATACGATATGAACATGTTTCAGGACTGTTGGAACATGTAGTATAGGATAGTTGAGAAGTTGATGTGTTAGGCAACTCTTAGTTAATTTAGATGCACATATTGAGGGGGAACACATGCTTAAAAGACTACATGAATCAAGTCCCCACAAGGATCATAATCAAATTGATCCCAAGTCTGCTGATGGTGCATAACTGACCAACTGTGCTGATCAAGTCAGCTCAGTAATGGATCAACCTCTCTGAAGATCAATTGAATAGAATACATCTACAAGACCAAGTCTACTGAAGTATATGTCAATGACTCAGAAGAGATGTACAAAAAACATGTCTCAGCACACTTGAACCAGAACTGTTCTAAGGCAAAAGACAAACTGTGCTGATAGGGTCAAAACCACTAATGTGAAACCATGAATGCTCAAGAACCATCAAGAGATGTGTTATGAAAGAGAAAGAGCCAAGTCATCTGAAAGAGCCAAGCCAACACTGTTGATCAGTCAAGTATGCTGATACTGATAAGCAGAACTGTCAGTTGATAAGGAAAGTTGTCCTTATCAAAGGACCAATGATCAGAAGTGATGTCCATGTTTGATCAAGTGAATCTTCAAGTCAGACATTGGGAATAGTGCTTCAAAGTCAAGACAAAGAGCAAACGACCATTTACTTCCCAAATTAAGGACACGTCACTTTCAAGAATCTGTCTTCCAGTTGCAGAGCTCAAGGAAGACAAATATAAGCATTTTGAGGCTGTCTGTCCAACGGACATAACCTCAATTTGCTCTATAAATACAGAAGTGTGGAAACCATTTGAAGGCATCTAACTACAATACAACAATCCTGAGATTCAAAGGAAACCTAAGCCTTAAAGCTTTCTAAGAAACATTCTTAGTTTCCAAAACACTTCTTCTAAGTTGAACTTCATTGTACATCAAACATTCAAAACTTAGAGAGATATCCTATCCTATACACTGACCTCATTGTAAAGGATATCTCAACCTAGTTGGAACCAACATCAATCCCTATACCTTTCAAGAGAAAGATAGAAGGTTATTGAAGTAGAAGTGTAAGGAACTAACTGTTGAGAGAAGAATAGTTCAGTTCTGAGTTGAGAAGAGAGTACTAGGACTCTGATTTCCTAGGGATCAAGGCACCAAGGAGTGGTGTGGTTGATCAAGTGCACCTTGGCACTATAAAACAAGTTAGTTCCAAGGGTGAAGGAATTATCCTGTTCAATTAGGGAAAGTGGATGTAGGAGCTTGAGTCTCTGAACCACTATAAACTCTTGTGTTGTTTACTTTCAAGTACTTTCATAAAAGCAACACATTCATACACAACACACAAACTGATCTTCAAAGACATATACTTAAGACTGTGCAAAAACTGTTTTGGGACAAGTCCCCTGAAAATTCAGTTTAAGTGTTAAGCTAAAGATTTCAGAATTAAAGGAGTTTAAACATAAGGGCCAACCATAATTCCGCACTTATAACATACTTAGATAGTTATTCAACTAAGTACTCAATAGTACTTAGTAGTTTGATTATCTTTTGAAATTTATACATATCAGAAGAGTTGTACATGACAACCTTGCTGAAGCCTGTTTTGCTTAAGTTTGAAAAAGATTTGCATACAAGTGTATTCCCCCCCCATACACTTGTCATATACTCCTTTCAGGACCAACAAGTGGTATCAGAGCAGGGGTTCAAAGACCACTGCCTCTGAAAATCCATTTTGTTTTTCAAAAACACATTTTAGTGTGGTCACTGAACTGATCTTTCTGAAACTCTTAACACTGTGTTATCTAACCCCTATTTTCTGAGATATGGCAAGGGGCAACCACAATAATCAGAACCAGCATCAGAACCAGAACCAGAACAACAATAACAATAACAACAATGCTGTTCCACATGATGCTGTGCAGGCCATCAACAACATGGCTCCAGATCCAGTCAATCACATATCTCATCATAAGCTGCCCATGTTCTCTATAGAGAACTATGATTTCTGGAAAATTAGAATGAGAGCTCATCTTGCATGCCTTCACACTGAAATGCTAAGAGTCATCACAAGGGGACCATTCATATTCACACAAGCCAATCCCAGGGTCACATATGCTCAAAGAGCTGATCATAGGGAGGAGATCCCAAAGGATGAAGATCATCTCACCATTGAAGAGAAAATGAGAGACAACCTCAACTATCTAGCAATGAACACTCTCTATCAAACAATTCCAGATGCAGTCATGGGGAGAGTCTACCACTGCACAACAGCCAAAGAAATTTGGGACACCCTTGCTGAAATGTGTGAGGGTACTGATAAAATCAAGGAGAATAAGCTCCAAGTTGCTGTGCAGAAGTTTGAACAATTCACAATGGAGTCAGAGGAGTCCATTGACAAACTTGCTTGTAGATTCACTGACATAATGAAGGAAATCAACTCATTGGGCAAGGTGTACTCCAAGAGAAAAATTGCACTGAAGATTCTAAGGAGTCTCACTCAAAAGTGAGATGTATATTCTGTAATGATGCAAAATACTAAAGATCTCTCCACCATGCCCATGCAACAAATCTTCTCAGAACTCAAAGCCTATGAGTTTGATCTCAACAGAAGAAAGCCTACTGAAGAATCTTCCTTATCAACCAAAGGAGTGACATTTAAAGCCAAAACTGCTGAACCAGAGATGCAGTCCACTCCTAGATCATCAAAGTCAGTATCCAAAGCTTTGAATGCCACTCATTTGGTTGGTAAGGAAGGTTCCTCAACTGGCTTCCTTCTATTGAGGTCAAACTCATAAGCTTTGAGCTCAGAGAAGATTTGTTGCATGGGCATGGTTGAGAGGTCCTTGGTGTTTTGCATCATTACAGAGTATACATCCCACTTTTGAGTGAGACTTCTCAAGATTTTCAGTGCAACCTCTCTCTTGGAGTAGACTTTGCACAATGAGTTGATTTCATTCATCACATCTGTGAATCTACCAGCAAACTTGTCAATGGACTCATCTGACTCCATTGTGAATTGTTCAAACTTCTGCACAGCCACTTGGAGCTTATTCTCCTTTATCTTTTCTGTACCCTCACACATTTCTGCAAGAGTATCCCAAATTTCTTTGGCTATTGTGCAGTGGTAGCCCTCAAGGTTTGATAAGCTCAACTCAAGGTTTGGTAGATACAAGAAATTCTACCAAGACAACAAGGTTAGGAGAAGGTACAACTCTCCTGAAGCCAAGGCTGATGACAAAAGGCCTGAAGAAAGAAAGTTAGAGGATAAGTACTCTGACAGGAGGAAGTCCAATAGAGCTGAACCTTCATCATCTAGAAGAAGAGATGATCCAAAGAAAGATGATGATGAAGATCTGTGTTACAACTGTAACAAGAAGGGCCACTTTCAATATGATTGCCCTGAACTCAGCTCCAAGGAAAGAAAGGAGAGATTCCAAAGTGATGATGGCTTCAACTCTTCTGATGGCTGGTGATGATTCACCAACAAAAAAGCCATGATGGCTGGTGATGGCTGGTGATGATTCCCAAAGTGCAGAAAGCTTCAACTCTTCTGATGATGGACTGTTCTCCAACAATGATGATGATGATGATGATGATATCTGCAACATGGCCATAGAAGATGATGAGGTATCTTCTACTTCTAGTTCACCATCAATACAATCACTGAATACTAGTGATGTCAACTTGAAACTCTCATTTGGAAAGTTGATGGAAGATTTCACTAGGTTGTAAGAATTTCATGATAATTGTGTGAGAGAAAATGAAAGACTATCCATTGAACTTACAAAACCTTCTGAATCCGCGGTTGATGTCAAGTCTACTGAGTTGTATCAACAAGTCTTGAGAGAGCTTGAGGAAGCTTCTCTCAGGATAGTTGACCAACAAAAGCAGATTGATGAGCAACTGCTTATTCAGAAGAGAAAGGATTTTGAACTTAAAATTCTTCAAGCTAAATTTGAAAACCTCTCACATGAATATGATATTCTTAAAGCAAGTGAAGAGAGCCTAAAAATTAAGATGTTTGCAATGAATAAATCCTCTAAGGCAATAGAGGAAATTCAAAGCTTCCAAAGACCTATGGCTCAAAAGAGTGGATTGGGATATAATCTATTTGAATCTTTACCTTGTCTTAGTGTTGCTTCAACAAGTAACACTAAGAGAATCTTTGTCAAGTCAGCGGCACAACAAGTTTAAAATGAACTAACTCAGCCACTGAACAAAGGAAAGGGCAAAATACATGAGATGCCCACTCAAGTACTTCAGGAAACTAGGCCCATACCTAAGGAAAAGGCCAAAGTTCCTGAATACAAGAGGAATGGTGTTCAGATGAGTAGACCCAATGGTAGGGAAACTCATCTGAACAACATTCAGAGAGGTTGTCCAAGGTATGTTCAGCCTAGGCTAACTCTTCTGAGGCAATCTCAGCTGAACAGACCTAAGGCCAACCCTCATAGGCATGATAAAATGAGACAACCAAAACCCTACATGCCAAAGGGTAATGATCATCTATAGGCCCATCCTCAAAGATTTCCTCAAACTGCACAAAAAACTCATAAGCTCAGGAAAAATGTCAACTCTCCTGAAACTTACAGAGTCAACACTTTCACACATTCTTTCCCAAAGGCATTTAAGGGAAAAACTTCGTATGTTGATACAAAAGGGAAACAACTTAGCTACCTTGAATCAATCAGGGTAATTAGGCAAGTTTGGGTTCCTAAAGGTACAACTAACCTCTCAGGACCCAAAATTCAAAAGGTACCTAAAGCTTGAACATTGCAGGTACCAAGGGACCAAAAGAAGATGAGGAGCATGAATAAAAAGACAGCATGGTACTTGGACAGTGGATGTTCAAGGCACATGACTGGAAACAAAACACTCCTCACTGAATTCATTGAACAAGAAGGTCCCAATGTCACATTTGGAGATAACCCACAAGCAACAACACAAAAGGTTATGGTACCTTGAAAATTGGTAGTATCAAGGTATCCAATGTGTCTTATGTGGCTGGTCTCAAGTATAATCTCGTAAGCATAAGTAAATTTTGTGATAAAGGATATAATGTTGAGTTCACAAGTAATAAATGCCTAATCAAAGATAAAACTCAACAAATTCTACTCACTGGAACTAGGAAAGGAAATGTGTATTTCTTGACTGGGATAAGTCTACTGATGCAACATGCTTTATTGCCAAGAGCTCAAATGAACAAAGTTGGTTATGGCATAAAAAGGCTAAACCACCTAAACTTTAAATTCATGAACAAGCTGGCTAGAAATGCATTAGTTAAAGGACTGCCAAATGAAGTTTTTATTAAAGAACATGTGTGTAAACCATGTCAAGAAGGAAAACAGATTAAAGCTTCATTTAAAGGCAAACCAGTCATTTCTACTAAAAGGGTACTTGAACTGTTACATATGGTCCATATGGACTTATTTGGACCAATTACCCCTGTAAGCATAAATGGAAGAAAATACACATTGGTTGTAGTAGATGACTTCTCTAGGTTCACATGGGTAGTATTTCTCCTTAATAAGAAGGAAACTCAAGTCAAACTCCCTGAACTGTTAAAGAGACTGTCAAATGAGAAAAGCCTTAATATACTCAAGATAAGATTTGATAAAGGCACTGAGTTCATAAATTCATACATCAATGAGCATTGCACTGAAAATGGAATTGCCCATGAAACTTCAGCAGCCAGATACCCTCAGCAGAATGGGGTAGCTGAAAGAAGAAATAGAACTCTTAAAGAGGCTGCTAGAACATTAATTGCTGATACAAATCTACCAAAGAGATTTTGGGTTGAAGCTATAAACACTGCATGCTATACTCAGAATAGATGTTTGATTACTAAGGGTCAAGGAAAAACCCCTTATGAACTCTGGAAAGGAAGATTGCCCAAAGTATCCTACTTTCACATTTTTGGTTGTAAGTGTTTCATTCACAATAATGGGAAAGAACAATTGAAAGTTTTTGACAGCAAAGCTGATGAAGGGATATTTCTTGGATATTCCCAAATCAGTAGAGCTTTCAGAGTCTACAATTGTAAAACCCTCATTGTGGAAGAAACACCCCATGTTATGTTTGATGAAACTATCTTTGAGAACAGGAATAAAACCCTGGATACTGATGAGATCACACAAAGGATAACCAGACTGAGTCTAAAAGACAAAGATACTATGTTCATAGAAGTTGTCCAGGCCAATCCTCCTAGAAACATTACACTGGACAACACTCCTAAAGGCAATCAACCTGAGGAAAACCCCACTGAAAGAAATGATGAACTGAATGACTCAATCCCAGTTCATGATCAGGTAACAACTACCAATGAAGAAGCAGGCTCTGGTGAGGTAGTAAATGGATTAAATATTCTAGGGGGAAATGAAAATTTTGAAAATGCCAATGTCCCTGACATTGAGGACAACACCCCTGAATATAATCCTGAATTAGATCATGCATTAAATTTTCCTGAGTTTTATGATCCTAGTGACTCAACCTTAGTAGAGGACAACTCTACTGAAGGGATCAGGAAAAGAAGGACTTGGTTATCTGACCATCCAACTGACCTAATACTTGGTGATCCAAGTGTAGGAGTCAAAACTAGAAGGTTTCATTGTGAAAGTGCTTTGTTTTGCTATTTTCTATCAGAACAGGAACCTAAGGACATTGATGAAGCACTTCAAGATGCAAACTGGATAACTGCCATGCAAGAAGAACTGAACCAGTTTAGAAGAAATGATGTATGGGAGCTGGTTGACAGACCATCATATCAAGATGTTATTGGAACCAAATGGGTGTTCAAGAACAAGAAGAATGAGAATGATGTGATAGTCAGAAACAAGGCCAGATTGGTGGCCAAGGGTTATTGTCAATCAGAAGGCATTGACTATGATGAGACTTTTGCTCTAGTGGCAAGACTTGAAGCAATAAGGCTATTCTTAGCCTATGCTGCCCATAAGAGATTAAAAGTCTATCAAATGGATGTCAAGAGTGCCTTTCTAAATGGAGTGCTAAATTAAGAAGTCTATGTTGAGCAACCTCCTGGATTTGAGGAAGGAAACCAAGTGTACAAACTGAAGAAAGCTCGTTATGGACTTAAGCAGGCTCCAAGAGCTTGGTATGACACCTTGTCTCAGTTCCTGCTTGATCATGGTTTTGTCAAAGGGACAGTAGACAGAACCTTGTTCAGAATCTGTGAAGGAGATAACATCTTGCTTGTCCAAATATATGTTGATGACATCATATTTGGATCCCCAAATGAGAAGATGTGTGAAAAGTTCTCAAAACTGATGCAAAGCAAGTTTGAGATGTCAATGATGGGGCTGATGAATTTCTTCCTAGGACTTCAAGTCAAGCAATCAAAAGAAGGAGTCTTCATCAACCAAGCCAAGTACACAAGGGAAATGATCAAAAAGTTTGGGTGCTCAACAAGCAAACCAGTAAGGATTCCAATGAACACAAATTGGAAAATGGATCCTGATGAGAGTGGAGTTTCAACCAACTCTACTGAGTATAGAGGAATCATTGGATCTCTCCTCTATATCACAGCCAGTAGACCTGACATCACCTTTGCAGTAGGTGTATGTGCAAGGTTCTAAGCAAATCCAAAGAAAAGTCATGTAGAAGCTGCAAAGAGGATATTGAGATACCTCAAAGACACAAAAAATGTGGGCCTTTGGTATCCAGCTGATGACAACATTGAGTTAACTAGCTACTCAAATGCTGATTATGGAGGATGCAGAATTGATAGCAAGTCCACTTCAGGAACATGCCAATTCTTGGGAAACAAGCTCATATCTTGGTTTTCTAAGAAGCAAAACACAGTGACAACTTCAACTACTGAAGCTGAGTATGTTGCAATTGGAAGTTGTTGTGCTCAAATTCTTTGGTTGAGACAACAACTTAGAGATTACAATGTCAACTCTACTAAAGTGCCAATATTTTGTGACAACAACAGTGCAATAGCAATCTCACAAAATCCAGTGCTTCACACAAGGTGCAAGCATGTGGACATCAAGCACCACTTCATAAGGAATCATGTGGAGAAAAAGGACATCAAATTGGTGAAAATTCACACTGATCACCAAAAGGCTGATATATTGACCAAACCTCTTGCTGAAGCAAGGTTCATGGAACTTTCAACAGAGTTGGGACTTCTTGATCCAGGAAAGATGGACAGGTAAGCTCAATAGAGATCATCAATCAAGGGGGAACTAAAAGTGTTCTCCAGCAGACTTGGCAAAGTCTACTGAAATTTATAAGAGATGACCCAAAGAGTTGTTCAGGGAAGTTGGGCAGATCATTACTGATCTGGACCCACTTCAGGAGTTTTGGGTCAGGACACTTGTCCATGTGGGCCCAGATAAGCTGAAATGGATATCAAACAAATCTATGTTTGATAAGCACCTATTTTGGGTAATCATTGCCTAAGTTGATGACTGTCCCATTCCTCTTAAAGCCATCACCTTTACAAAGATTTAATTTGTCCCTTACCCAAAAAGTCACTTTCAATGCATTTAATGCAAAGATTTAATTCTTATTTGCATTAAACAATTCTAGCCCACAATCTACCTAGATAACCCCCAGCCTTAAAGCACCTTAACTTCACATCCCACGTTTTGATAAAACAGTTTTCAAAACTGAAATATTAATTTCAACCGTTGGATCAATTTTTGGACAACTCCCCTGAATTAATCCTCGCCATCCAAAACTGATTTCCTATTTTGCCAACCGTTGAATAGCCTTAAGACTTACCTACTCAATGACAAACATTCCTTTTGGAATATACTCTAAGTCTTAAGAAGCCCCCAAGTTTTCATTTCTTCCCTACGCATACTCTCACTCTTTGAAACCCTAACCTAAATCTTCAAACGTTAACCTTTCTTACTGTTTCATCAATGACACCCAAAATCAGACCTGAAATGATTGTTGATTTCAGCAACAAGGAGTTAGACCTTGATTTCTCCTACCTAAGCCATAAGAACAACCTCACTTTTGAGCCTATCCTTGCATTTGATAGTGAAGCTCTAGAGGTAACCCCCACCCTTATATGGCTCAGAAGGGCTGGGTTGCAAAAGTTTATGCAAAACAAGCCTAGCTCTTGCTTGGAGCAGTATATGGCTGAGTTCTTTGCCTTTTTGGAATGGAAAGGCAAGACAACTGGTGGAGAAGTGTCAACAATGTTGACCTATGTGAGTGAAGGAGATGAAGAAGAAAAATCTCATAGGGTCAAGTTCACTAAGGAGGATCTTGAAGGAGCCTCTGGATTGCCATCTGAAGGAAGAAATCCAGAATCCTATGGAGCAGGACATGAGCAAGAGGTAACTCAAGATTGGCTCAAAATTCCAGGTTCAATCTCATCTACTCAACACAAGAACACACTCAAACCTGAGTTTCTCACACTGTTTGAGGTGGTAACAAAGAGCATATTGAGCAATACTGGAAGTCTTGAGCAAGTGAGCTTGCCAAGAATTAGGATAATGGCTGCAGTTATTGATGCAAGTGACAAAGGCATCAAGTTCAATTGGAGAGACTTCATCATGGGAGAGATGATGAAGGAAAAAGCCAAATTCAAGGTGAAAACTCATATGAAGGTTGTGTTGAAAGGAAAGTTGAGATATTGCACAAGGGCAAGTCTCTTGATTGAAAGATTCTCCCACTACACTGAAATGAAAACATTTGCAAAACCTCTTCCAGCCCAGAAGATAATGTTCAGAAAGTTGTCCAAGAAATCTGAACAGAGAAAGATGCAGTTGGCCAAACCTGCTGAAGAAATGATTGAAAAGAAACCCAAGATGAAGCCTAGGACAAAGGCAAGGGCTGTGAAAACAAAGAAAGTGTCCAAAATTCTTTTAGAGGAAAATTCTGATGGTTCAGTAGAGGTGGACAAAGTTGCTGAAGAGGGAGTCCAAGTGCCATCAGACTCTGATGAGATTAGGGAGAAGTTTCCAATGGTGGTCAAGAAAAGAAAGGGTGTAAAGAGGCCAGGGAAGTTGTCCCAGAAGAAGAAGGAAGTGGGAGCTCAAGATCTAGCAAAAGAAGGGCCAAACCTTCTGAAAAGATGCAGGAGCTTCAGGAGGATCAGACTTTGAAGATAGCTTTAAGGGAAAGTAGAGCTGAAAGTAGGACAAAGTCAAAATCCAAGTCAAAGTCCAACTCTCCTGAAACTGGAACACCAGAATCCAAGCTTCCTGAAACTCATAACCCTAAGCCCAACTCTCCTGATACCCATAGAACCCCCCAAGACCAACCCATCACCCCCCCTGAACCTCACAAAGAGATAGTCTCCTGAGGGAGCTGCCCAAAGAGGGCCAATTGATGTGCTTGCTGATATTGCAGTTGATGAGTCAAGATTGCTATCACCCCTTGAATCTTCTATGCTTAACTATTCCAAACTCCTAGAAGCTGCACTATTAGATCCCACCCCTTCAACCAAAACCCCTTCAGGACCATTGCTCTCAAAAGCACCTGAAACAACCTTTGTTGAGCCCAATGTCCCTGAAAATATCCCTGAAGCCAACCCTACTGAAACAATGGCCAACTCCCATATAACCCAAAGTCCCCAATCTAGTGGAGATAAGGAGGAGTATACCTTTGAAGGTATGCTCAGAGGTGGAGCAAAGGCTACTGTGGATAGCCTGTATCCCATTCTTGCTGAATTTCCAAGACTTCAGAAGAATTTCCATGATTTGAAAGCTTTAGTGGAAATTAAGGACAAAACCATCATGGAGATTTCTTAAGTTATACAAGATAGGAGAGCAAACTGGTGGCAGATTGAGGAGAGCAGATTGCTACACTTTGCTGGTGTGCAAAAGATAAGATTCCTGACAGATGAGGAGGTCTTTGCAAAGCTTGTAGTAGACAAGATTGCTGAGGAGAAGGAAAGGATTGCTAAAGGGATCAAACACCCTGATAGCAGTTCCAATGATGATGATAACAATGATGATCCCACAGATCCCAACCCCCTTGGTCCAAAACAGCCAACTATCCACTACCTAACCTACCAAGGAAGGGCTCTGTATCTTCAGAGGTGTTGACCAAGGAAGGTTACACAGCCAAAGATGCATCAGCCAATGAAGGTTCAGTTGAGCCTGAGACAAAGCTTAATGATGTTGAGGCTTCCCAACTAGAAGCTGGTTTGGTTAAGATCTCATCAGTGTCAACAGAGTTGGACACTGACCAGCCCTTAACCATTCAGGATGACTCAGTGGCTTTAGAACCAAGCACTGTGATCTCCCCACAACTGCCTTCTATGAACCCTATTGATGGTGTAGAAGATGCAGGTTTAGGTGTTGAAGTTGAAAAGGACGATATAGTTGAAAAATCAGAGGTAGTTGAGGATGAAAGAGAGGTAGTAATCACTAAGATAGTGAGTGTACCAAATACAGAGGGAGAGGAAGGAGTAAGTGAGGAAGGAAAGACTATTCTTGAAGTCAAATCTGAACTTCAAGAATCCCTTGATGAAAGGAGGCCTGACCTTGAAAGTGAGACTATCAATATTGAAAGAAGAAAAGAAATAGTTGAAAATGAGGAGAAGGCTGCTGATGAGTCAGGGCCTTATGAAAAAGAAATTGAGGGTGATGAGGGTGTTTTTGCTAACAAGTTTGACTTTTCTGATATTGCAACATGTATCACTTTTGATCAGATCTTTGCTAATGAAATTTTCACAGATGCTCCTGTTCATATTGATACAGGCCTAGCACAAAGTGCTCTTGAGGAGCATTCAGCAAAGTTGGACACCTTGGTCCAACAAGTGGAAACTGCCCATGTAGAAACTTCAGAAGCTTTGGATGAGCAAGGCAGAACACTTGCATCAGTAGAGATGAGACTCTATGGATCAGAAGAAGTGGTGTTACCCACTATTGAGGCAAGAATCAGTGGAGTGGAGTCTGGATTGCAAACAATCTCTACTGAAGTTCAAAGGGCCAAGGACAGTATGGATCAATTCACCAAAGAGGTAAAAAAGGACCAGAATCTGATGATAGACAACCATAACAAGAATGTCAAGGCTTTAAAGTTGGTTGTGAAGCAGGCTATAGGCAAGAAAAGTGCCCTTCAGAAGAAAAGGGCAGAGGAGATGAGACTTGCCATGGTCAAAGAAGCTTCAGCAAAATTTACTGAGGAAGTGATGGCCAAGATTGCTGAATCTGCTGTGGCCAACCTCACTGATCTACTCAAGGCAAGCTTAGATGCATCCCTGAAGACAACCATGGAGGAGGTTGTTGAGCAAAATATGAAGCCTGTTCTTGCTTTCCTAAGCATGAGCAGTGAATGTATGCAAAATATACATGATGAAAATGTATATTTGATTGAGGAGATTAAGTCCTTGAATCAGGCACAGTCCCTATTGGCCACTACAATGAGTGATCTCAAGCCCCAATGCTTTGATGAAGCCAAAAAGGGGGAAAGAGAAAGAGCAAGAGCCAAAGGTGCCTTGAAGATAGGTGAAGGCAGTAAGGGCAAAGTGCAAATGCCAGAGCCTAAAGGCAAAGGGAAAGAGGTGCTGAACTTAGAAGATTTGGATGAAGAAGAGCAGTTGGCAATTGCTTTGAAAAATTCAATGGCTTCAGTTCAGGAAGAAGGAGCAAGGAGGCAACAAAGGCCTGGAGGAGAATCAGTAGGGTTGGACAAGACTGCTGAAGGTGTCCAAACTAGGGGGAAAATCAAGAAAGCCAAGAAGAACAAGAGGAAAGCTGAAACTTTCAATGATTTTCCTAACAGCGTAGAGCTGCCTGCTGAATTCAGAGTGGAAGAAGAGCCTACTCCAAAGAAGGCCAAGATTGCTGAAGATGCTGAAACTGCTGAAATTGCCAATACTGTTGAGACTGAAGAAGATGTAGAAAAACTGTTTGAAGAAGGCTTTGGAGAAGGAGAAAAACCTAAGAGAGCTCCAGTTCTTGCTGATGATCCATCCAAGCTCTTTGAAGAAGGCTTTGGAAAAGATGCTGAAACTCAGCAGAAACTGTCTATGATGAGGGCTCAAGAAAAGATGGAGTAGTTAATTGAAGCAAATAGAGCAAGTGACAAGAGAAGACAGAACTTTCAGAAGCCAAGGAGGAAGAGAGCAACTTACAATAAGTTGAAACCTCACTTGTTGATTCAGATGGATACCAAATATCCACACATGGATAAATGGGTCCCAATTCAGCTAAATGATGATTGGGAGGAGCCAAGAGGGAAATTTTTTTATAACTTCTATCTCATATGCAGATGAATGGAAGAAGATCTTGAATCCATCTTTACTCAGTTTATGTTTGATAATCACAGAGAGCTTTATCAAAAACTTCTTGCTGCTGCAGATATAGCAAGAATTGAGTACAAAGCTCCTAGCCCAATTATATACATGCCTCCTAAACAGTAAGGATACATTGACCAATCTCTGATTTTCAAGGAGTTCATCCAGATCTTGAAGATGGAGAAGATGAAACTTGGACCTAAGGGAACCACCAAGGAGGCTATGGATCTTAAGAAGAGGGTCTGGGCACAGTATGGGATGGTGCCACCTCCTGAAGATGATCTCTGAAACTGCTAAGTTTCCCTTGTCCCTTATTTGCCCATGTTTGCTGAAATGGATGCTTGCTTGCTCATAACTGCTGATATAGACAACTATGCTGAAAACCTATTCTTATCTGCTGATATGTTTATGTTTATGCTTATGCTTTTGTAATGGCTCTATCTCATGCTCTGATCAGTTATTCGACTATCAACATGCTTGTAATGATCAAATGTTATATGAATGATAGTTGAATACTTTTTGAATCAAGAGATAACATCTCATTATCTCAACTTTCCTGACTTAAACCTATATGCACTTAAAATGTGATTATACTAACATGTTCTTTCATGAAATTTGACCTTAGTCACATCTACTGAAGTTATATGTAATAAGTATAGTCAAGTCACCTTTGCATAGAATGTATAGGTTTTGACATCATCAAAAAGGGGGAAATTGTTGGGAATAAAATGAGAATTTTGATTATGATACCAAAACCCCTTAAGACATGCCAAATAGACAAGTCAATATGATATGAACATGTTTCAGGACTGTTGGAACATGTAGTATAAACTAGTTGAGAAGCTGATGTGTTAGGCAACTCTTAGTTAATTTAGATGCACATATTGAGGGGGAACACATGCTTAGAAGACTACATAAATCAAGTCCCCACAAGGATCAGAATCAAATTGATCCCAAGTCTGCTGATGGTGCATAACTGACCAACTGTGCTGATCAAGTCAGCTCAGTAATGGATCAACCTCTCTGAAGATCAATTGAATAGAATACATCTACAAGACCAAGTCTACTGAAGTATATGTCAATGACTCAGAAGAGATGTACAACAAATATGTCTCAGCACACTTGAACCAGAACTGTTCTAAGGCAAAAGGACAACTGTGCTGATAGGGTCAAAACCACTGATGTGAAACCATGAATGCTCAAGAACCATCAAGAGATGTGTTATGAAAGAGAAAGAGCCAAGTCATCTGAAAGAGCCAAGCTAACACTGTTGATAAGTCAAGTATGCTGATACTGATAAGCAGAACTGTCCAGTTGATAAGGAAAGTTATCCTTATCAAAGGACCAATGATCAGAAGTGATGTCCATGTTTGATCAAGTGAATCTTCAAGTCAAACATTGGGAAGAGTGCTTCAAAGTCAAGACAAAGAGCAAACGACCATTTACTTCCCAAATTAAGGACATGTCACTTTCAAGAAACTGTCTTCCAGTTGCAGAGCTCAAGGAAGACAAATATAGGCATTTTGAGGATGTCTCTCCAACGGACATAACCTCAATTTGCTCTATAAATACAGAAGTTTGGAAACCATTTGAAGGCATCCAACTACAATACAACAATCCTGAGATTCAAAGGAAACCTAAGCCTTCAAGCTTTCTAAGAAACATTCTTAGTTTCCAGAACACTTCTTATAAGCTGAACTTCATTGTACATCAAACATTCAAAGCTTAGAGAGATATTTTATCCTATACACTGACCTCATTGTAAAGGATATCTCAACCTAGTTGGAACCAACATCAATCCCTATACCTTTCAAGAAAAAGATAGAAGGTTGTTGAAGTAGAAGTGTAAGGAACTAAATGTTGAGAGAAGAACAGTTCAGTTCTGAGTTGAGAAGAGAGTACTAAAACTCTGATTTCCTAGGGATCAAGGCACCAAGGAGTGGTGTGGTTGATCAAGTGCACCTTGGCACTATAAAACAAGTTAGTTCCAAGAGTGAAGGAATTATCCTGTTCAATCAGGGAAAGTGGATGTAGGAGCTTGAGTCTCTGAACCACTATAAACTCTTGTGTTGTTTACTTTCAAGTACTTTCATAAAAGCAACACATTCATACACAACACACAAACTGATCTTCAATGACATATACTTAAGACTGTGCAAAAACTGTATTGGGACAAGTCCCCTGAAAATTCAGTTTAAGTGTTAAGCTAAAGATTTCAGAATTAAAGGAGTTTAAACATAAGGGCCAACCATAATTTCACACTTATAACTTACTTAGATAGTTATTCAACTAAGTACTCAATAGTACTTAGTAGTTTGATTATCTTTTGAAATTTATACATATCATAAGAGTTGTCCAGGACAACCTTGCTGAAGCCTGTTTTGCTTAAGTTTGAAAAAGATTTGCATACAAGTGTATTCCCCCCATACACTTGTCATATACTCCTTTCAGGACCAACAGGGCCCTTGAAGTTCTTCAAAATTCGCAAAAATCCCCGAAATTGGTAAGTTGACTCGGTCATCCGAGTGAAAATGGATTACAGTACCAAATTTGGTTCCAGATCCCAAACGGGCGCCAGTGTGGGCTCACTCGGCCGCCAGTGTGGGCTCACTCGGCCGCCAGTGTGAACTCATTTCATTCGGCCACCAGTGTGGGATGAATTCCCTCGAAACCTTATGTAACTCAACCCCACTCGGCCGCCAGTGTGGTTTATGCATGTTGGACTTTTTCTTCTCTTTTTCTCGGCTTTCCTTTATCGTCCTCCAACCGAACTTCAATTCCATGTGCCAATGCTCGTTTTTCCTCTAAAATGGACCATTTCACCTTATTTCCTACACTTTGAACACATTTCTTGACAACAAGGTTAGTGGCACAATTTCTATCAATTACGCCTAAAGTCGCATCAAAATGCTACAATAATATAGCAAAAATGAACACAAATACGAGCAATCTCACACCCAATCACCCCATTCCATGATTTTCTCCATCAAGGACCGTAGGCCAAATGTGACCCGACCAGTTTGTCTTGTGGTGCGACCTCTCCATTTTCTAGCCGTTTTCTTTCGTTTTTTGATCCGTTTCTTTCAAATTTTATCGTTCAAGCTCATGTACTTCTTTTCTCCCCCTCATGCGAGTATTAATGATGATTGATCACTCGTTTTTGTGATTTTTCTCTCAATTAAGCTTCAAATTCCTACAAAAACGACTCAAATACATTCCTCAACCATTATACACCAATTCAAGCACATATGTCTGAAAAATACATGTAGATCAATCAATTGTGATCCAATAAACACGTGAAATCTGAGCAATCGATACACAAATCATTGCTACCTAACAAACTTATGTTTGGAGCACCTAACACTTTGATGGAGAATGAAACTGCAATCGAAAAGTCATTTCTAATTTTCTGCAACATATTTATTTAGTCAAATTAATCCATTTGAATCCTTTCAAACCCATTTAATTTACTGTCATTTAATTGTTTTGACTACTACTTTGTAAAATCCTTTAAATAGCTAGGATATGTGGCAGTGTGAAATGACATTGAGAAATTATATGAAAATTCTTAAGGTTTTACCCTTAATTGTTGTTGTGTTTATTCAGGATATTAAGTTATCGAAATCAAAGGTTCTCACTTCAAATACGACTCTTCCCTGCATCAGTTGGTAATCAGAGATCAGGTACGATTCTTGACGATGATTCCAATTTTTGAGGAATATTTTGATGAAAATTATGGTTATGATGGACCGCCAATTTTCGATGAATATTTTGATGAAGATTGTGGTTATGATGGACCACCAATTTTTGATAAATATTCTGATGACATTTGTGGTTATGATGTACCACCAAGTTTCAATGAGTTTGTCAATAATTTAATTGATGATGTTGACGTTGGCAATAGTGGTCCCCCAATTTCCGACGAGGAGAATGAAAATATTTTTATAATTGAGGATGTTCATCCCAATATTCTTGACTCAACTATGGGAGTTGAAAAAAACTATTTTGTGTTATTTACTTATGGTGATGGAAACCACACTACTCTTGCAACGAAATGTCAAATTGTTATTAGTTTATGGCTAAAAGAGTACAAAGATGTTCCAGCTTTTCTCCGTACATTTACAATAAAAATGAAGCTAGTTACGATTCCGATTCGAGGGCGAATCGTTCCGAAGAGGGGAAAAATGATCGAGAATGAAGCTGCAATCGAAAAGTCATTTCTAATTTTCGACAACTTATTTATTTAGTCAAATTAATCCATTTGAATCCTTTCAAACCCATTTAATTTACTGTCATTTAATTGTTTTGACTACTGCTTTGTAAAATCCTTTAAATAGGATATGTGGCAGTGTGAAATGACATCGAGAAATTATATGAAAATCCTTAAGGTTTTATCCTTAATCGTTGTTGTGTTTATTTCGGACAGTGGCGGACCCAGAAATTTAAAATTGGGGGTACGATCAATATATAATTTCATAAAGTATAAATAAAATTACAACTACAAGTCACAACTGAGTCCGACGAGTTTTCATTTTTTGAAAGCGGTCTATGATCTTCATTAGAAATTTGTAGAAATAAGTCTTTCTCAATAAAAGCGATCAAAAAATCATTTAATAATTGATCACCCATGCTATTTCACAACCTATGTTTGACATAAGTCATTCTTGAAAATACTTTGTCCACTATGTTTCTTAAGAATGTATCCAACATCCATTGAGGAAAATCATGAGTTTTTGGTTGATAATGTTTCTTAAGAATGTATCCTCTCCTTACTGCATTTCGTTCATTTGGAGCATAATCCATTACATTTATTATTTTCTCGGATCGTGTGGAAGAAGTTACATCATATAACAATTCTTCTTCTAGTGATGGTTCACTAAAAGAACTTGAATTATCAAATTTCACATTATTTTCTTGAGTGAATGCAAGTGGTTGAGATGAAGGAAACTCACTAACATTAGAATGAGACTCATTATCTCCCGGTGAAAACCAAGAAGTTCCTTGATATTTCAATTTTTTAAGCATAAATTGGCGAAGATCGGATTGTTTTCTCATGACCTTTGAATTTTTCCTAATTAAATTATACAAAATGAGAATACAATCCCATATTACACATATATTATATAAACTTCTAAAAATTTATAAATAAGAACACACAACAAATACACAATTGTAAAATATAAACAAACTCTAATTTTTTAGCATCAATATTAATTAAATAACTTAAAGATTTAATAAAACAATATTATAATTTAAAATTGATAAAATAAATAAGTATTTTTTTTTACCTCAATAAATCCACCATCAATGGCAGCACAGCCACACGATTCTGCTGAAATTTGGAAATTAAAGCAAGTTTTTTTTAAATTTTTTTTATTTAAAAGTGTGTTGGTGGGATTATTTATTGGGAATCGCCCATCTTCAAAACTTGAATGGACTTTGGGCTAATAACTAATTATTTTGGGCCTTTTAATTTCTACCAACTGTTATGCACATATTACGGTTACACTATACAGATACAATTTATATATATATATATAATATTTTCATATATAAAAAATATATAGTAAAAAAAGAAAAAAAATTGGGGATACAATTGTACCCCATGTCACTTCATAAATCCGCCTTTGATTCAGATATTTCGTTATCGAAATCAACGGTTCTCACTTCAAATACAACGCTTCTCTGCCTCACACTTGTATCTAGACTACTATCTGTCCACATACAATCATCTATTGTGAATATAAGCATGTATACTCTGTTACAAATACTTCAATAATAAAAAATACTCCTAAAATAATGATCGTAAAAGATGTAACAGTTCAACATAAACTTTACTTGTCATGTATCGTTTTCTATATAGTATAAACTTTTATGGAAATTTAAGATAGAACTTAAAATATTTAGTACTTTATTCAATATCAAAACATAAAATTTAGTAAATTTGATACAAACTAATTTATCATTTGTAAAAGAGATAAATTAATGTATGTGAATAATCTACTACTAACAGTTTGTAATTTTTTCATTGGACTAATTAATTTAACACTTTGTATCTTAACAATCTCACGATTGCCTCCAATTTTAAATTTATATTGAATGAGACTTGCAGTGGGACGTAACTAGCTAGGTTAATGCGTGCACGGAAGCAAATCAAACTAATTTATTAAGTGCAATAATTATAAGCTAGTTTATTAAAATTTTAATTACTACAAGATTAAATTAAAGGTTAAGTCGCAATGGGATAAGGATACATATAGATGGTACAATTTATCTATTACATGTCACGATCAATAGAGAATTGTCTTGAAAAAGTGGGATAGCTCAAGTGGTTAGAGCACCACTACCTAGACCTTAGGTTTTGGGTTCGAGTCATGGGGTTTAATTTTTTTTTCAATTTTTTTTTTTTGTTACAGAAAATTTACATTTTTCAATGTTATTTTCAGCTATATTAACATACACTTTTCAATTATAATATCATATACTTTTCAGTTATAATAACATACACTTTTCATTAATATATACTCCAACTTACACTTTTCATTAATAGAACATACATTTTTCAGTTATAATCATTAATAGATCATACACTTTTCAGTTATAATAACATACACTTTTCATTAATATATAACTTACACTTTTCATTAATAGATCATACACTTTTCAGTTATAATAACATACATTTTTCATTAATATAACATACACTTTTAACTAATAATAACATAGACTTTTCAGTTATAAGAACATACACTTTTCATTAAAAACAATGTTGCACTTTTCAATATACACTTTTCATTTAAAAAACAAAGATGCACTTTTCAATATGCTAACATACACTTTTTTTAAATAAATATCGAAAAAAAAAGTCAAAGTTTGACCGTTGACCGATCAATCAACGGTCAACTAATCAAAGTCCACTCAAGTAAACCATGTACTTAAGTGTATACAAGACTTTGACAACAATTAATACTCCGAATGTCTGCAATGATCACCAACCCATAGGATTCGACCACCGTCTCCCCGGTATAGCTTTGATGAGGATTTCGAAATCCGATTCAATCCCGAACCTGAGGGCAAGAGCCTCGGCCAGCGTGCTGCTCCCAGCCGCACAACACCGTTTCGAGCCTGCAAGCAATTGACAAGCCTTTGGTTGTATTTACTTTTCCTAAAAAAAAAAAATGAGACAACTAATATTATTGGACCAATTATACCTTTTATTTATTATACATATATATACACACATTTAATTTTTCTGTCTAAAAATTAATGCATTGTTAAATTAATTAATTTAGTATCTATATATTAGAGGGTTAATTCTCATGAGTGTTGAAAGAATTCATTTTTATTTAAAAGTTCGAATTTAAATGAGTGAAGTTGTTTTTAACAGAAATTGAATCCATAACGTGTGAGCATGAACCTGAAACTCTAATTCCATATCTCAACTAAAAGTTTTCAAACTAATAGAAATGTAGAAAATTAATTCATTTATATTATATCTCGGCCCACCACTGACCACTTGTCACACCCCAATTTACATAAAAGTTGATTTTGCGAAAAATAAGTAACAATATAAAATTAAAAAGACGTGTATTACATTTTTCCTTAAAAAAATGAGACCTACAAATTTATGCAACAAAAAAATTTATAATCTCACAAAAGAAATATCACAACTGACATCCATGTTTTTTCTGTCGCCAACTTGATCAATCTGAAATGTTAAAATGAAGGGCTGAACAATTTAAAATGTTAAAATAAAGGGGTGAGCAAACCTCAGTGGGGACAATTCAATAACATCACCTCGTTTATAAAGGTCAAAAGACATATCGTCACCAAACTCGTTTATAAAGGTCAGAAGACCTAACATTGCCTCATACATCTTTCACATGAATATCAATATAATCACATATCGCATTTTGTAGTGACAAACATGATAAATTAGAAATCCCTACCTCAAAGATGAATGCTAATAAGTAGAAGTCTCGTATGAACTAGACCTTGTGTTCTTCACAACAAAATGAAACCAACCGTTTTAACTCAAGCGACTAGATTTTGAACTCGGGGGCGACTAGAAGATTTCGATTCTTCGTAAGGTGAGAAGAATAATTGAGGCACATTAATAAAGTAGAGAAAACAAATAATATTTTGTGTAATTTTCAAAGATGAATGCTAATAAGTAGAAGTCTCGTATGAACTAGACCTTGTGTTCGACACGACGAAATGAAACCAACGGTTCTAAACTCGAGCAACTAGATTTTGAACTCGAGGGCGGCTAGAAGATTTCGATTCTTCGTAGGAGGTGAGAAAAATAATTCAGACACATTAATGAACTAGTGAAAAGATAGTATTTTATGTAATTTAGGGTTGAATTTGAATGATATATATTTGTAAAGTGAGATATTGATTGAAGGGGGAGAAAACCGAGTGTGTAGAGTGTGAAGAAATAATTTAATTGAGAAATATAAAGAATAATGAGTTGTAAATCTAATTTACTAGATTGACTTGTTTTTGAAGGTTCAAAATTCAAAATAATCTCAGAGAATGTTGTATTCAATTTACATATATATATATTATAATTTTTTTTATATCTTATGGTGTAAAATTCTCGGTGTTACACCACTTGACCAGCCGAGCAAAATGACAGGAGGCAAGCGACTTAAGAAAGCCCGATTTCTAAAACGAACAACTCAAAGCCTCACTTGGCCCCAACCAAATCACTTGATCGGACGAGCAAGTGCATCTTCTAGGGTAAGAAGCCTAATCGAGTTCGTTCAAGCCTCAGACTTCAATTGTATTGATTTCACTCAAAACTCGGACCGAGTACACTATCCTTAGTCAAGGGCTCGTTTGGCATCTTTGGTAGGTGAGAAGAGTTGCTAAAATTGAGCAATAAATATGTAGTGAGGCTTTATAAATGGTGTAGCCGATATGATGGTTGAGAAAATGAATGTGTAGTGTAATGAGAGACAATGTAACCAACACTGTTGGCAGACAGTTAGAAGCGGTAGTAAGAGTAAGCCGCACTTAATGCTAACCCCCTCATTACATTCATGAAACAAACTAACCCCGGCCCCTCAATTCATTCTTGTGTCTCTCTCTCCCCAAAAGTTTCATTTGGAATTATGTAGGAAGATGAAAATTCAAATGGATAAATTCTGAATTTTAAAATGCGATGAATACTCTTTTTTTATAATATATATACCATGTTTTACACTTTTCTTTAATGTAAATTAACTGTATTTATTTTAAATTTACCTTTAAAATCAATATATACTTAAATGAACGTGTTATTCTTTTAATGAGAAATACAAACATTAATTAAACACTTAATATGTGTGCATTAATCCAAAATGATTTTTTTTGAATAAAAGGAAGTAGTAATTATGCGGGTTTATTTTGAAACTTTAAATAAGATAAAATGTAACTCTATATCAAATCAATTGTATGAGAATGAGAGATGTTATATTATTATATTAATAGAATTTATAGATATTTTTAGGGATAAATAATTAGTTGAAGTTTAAATTTTAAATTCTGAACTAAAATAAAACTGGAAGATATAACTAGAGGCGAATCCATGTATAAATTTAGGGTACAATTGAACCCAAAATTGATTAACAAGATTGATTATATACCAATAATATTCTTTACTTATTACCCACATATTTTTTTAATAATTAAAATATGATTTTTTAAAATACATATATAAAAAAAAGGTGAGTACGGTGGACAGAGAGAATATATTTTTCTTAGGTAAAAAAAATATCTAAAAAAATTCTGAATTCTGAAATATTTTCCATATCCTCAAATTCTGAATTCTAGATGCACTACTGAATATAACATTTCACAATTTAGTCGGGTGAATTTTTAGAACAAACATCCCCTAGTATTGTATTTATGTGTTTTGTGTATTTGCTCACTATCGGTCCATGTGCTTACTAACGGCTCCGTGTTGACGGCGTCAGGGTGACAGGAGAAACCAGCGAAGCCACGTTAGAAGATTAAGAAAAATGAATGGGACCCACTGACAGATGAGAATAGCTATCAGTGTGGGGCCCTTTTGTAATTTTGCATTTGCAACCTTTCATTGCGAGCTGTCATTGTTCAAAATTGATTGGATTTTATTCTCATTCATTCATTCATAATCAATAATTAAAATCTCCTCATGACATTTTTGACCCTATGTTCATTTTCAGCCTGGCACCTTTGATTTTTTTTTTATTCTTCCAATCATTGTTTTTTCTCCTTCCCAAAATGTCCAATGATTCAAATATATTTTTAATTATTCTTACTACATTACACCTATGTAAATCACTACAATATTTCATTTTAATTGAAAATATATTTTATGTATCACTCTTTTCTCTTTTTCTTTTAAGATAATAGAAATATGTTGACATTTCATTTCATTTCATTTTCTTTATTTTTTTTTTTTTAGAATAAGGTTTAGTCTAGTATACACTCGAGTGCATGTTGTGTACTCTAATCCATGTTGCACTTTTCAGTTATATTGACTTGCACTTTTTCATTATTTACACTTTTTGGTAAAATGGTATTGCACTTTTCAATTATTAAACTGTATAATAATATTTTTCAATTTTATCCCACAATCCAAACAACTTGATTATAAATTATCATATAAACTTTAAAATTTAATCCATCAATCCAAACATGAATTTTAAATCAATTTTTCAAATTGTCCCACTAAATCCTATCCTAATATATCTATCATATATAGCAAACCAAACAAGCCCTAAAAGTATAAGTTTTTTTTTTTTTTTTTTGACGGAGGGTTTACAAGATCATAAAATAAAGTTACAAATCACGAGCCTAAGATCTTGATCTTCAAACCATACGGATATCGCCGTCCACTCCAATCGCGTGAAGAAGAAAGACGAGTTTCCCTTTGTCTTAACATGTGTCCAGGTCTCCAATCTTTAAATGAGACAACCCCACACTAAGGTGTTCTCATATCAAGAATAAGAAACATAAAAAACAGACAAAGTTCCACGACTATCCGATCCAAAAGTACCACAGTACCAGGGCTCTCGAGTCTATCTCAAGGAGCCCATCCATCAAAAAAGGTCTCACAACCATCACGAAGCAAACATCAAAACTACCTATGAAAGCAGTAAAATAGGATCAACGAAGAAATACCCGAACGGTGACCGTGGCTCCGTTACGAATAAGATCTACGTTGATCCCTAACAAGAACTGAAAAAACTACACCAGATCTACAACTCAGATCTACAGATCTACAACTCAGATCTGCAGATCTACAACTCAAAACTCTAGATCTATAACAATCTAGCGAAAACTAAAAAAAAGGATTGGAGAGAAGCAAAAAACCGTCAGATCTGAGATGAACGCACAACAAAAGCGATGACGACAACGCGAACGACGGATCTGTGTCGAACTGGCGGAGGAACTGGCGGCAGGAGTCCGAGAAAGGGAGGAGCAACTCTCTAGAGAGAGAAGCTCTCCCCCTAAAAGTATAAGTTAGTATAACTAAAAGTGAAATACGATATTTCTGAAATGTGCAAGTCGGTATTACTGAAAAGAGCATCACAATATTAATGAAAAGTGTAAGTCAATATAACTGAAAGTGTAAGAGTTTATAATTGAAAAGTGCAACAAATATTTTTACTGAAAAGTGCAACACAATATTATTAAAAAGTGCAAGTCAATATCACAATTTTTAATGAAAAATGTAAGTTATTAAACTGAAAAGTGCAACAGAATATTACTAAAAAGTGTAAGTCACTATAAATAAAAATAGTATTATACAGTTTAATAATTGAAAAGTGCAACACCATTTTACTAAAAAGTGTAAGTCATGAAAAAGTGGAAGTCGGTACAACTGAAAAGTGCAACATGGACTAGAGTGCACAACATGCACTCGAGTGCATAGCAGACCAACTCTTAGAATAATTATGAGAGTATATGAAGGGTAAATGTGTAAAAAAAATATGTCTATTAATTTTATACAGCACAACAAAAAAGGTAAATATTGTGAAACGAAGGGAGTATAAATTAATAAAGTTGAAATCAAGATTTATTTATTTATTTCAGAGATGAATTATTTATCTATAAATTTATAATTTATTAATTTAAATAGTGTGTTTTCAGTTTTTTTTTATGACTCACACTGACTAATTTGGAGGATCAATCCTATCGCCTACTTGCGAAGTTAGAGGCTTTGCGCTCTGTATACACATTAGAAATTTCGAACTTGAGACTAAGAGAATAGCGCAACGCTTTGGGGTTAATACAGAGTAATATATTTTTAGTACGATGAATAAAGTTTATTTTTATAAATATGAGTGCATTTAATTAATATATGCATTATAATTACTAAACTAATATACTCCTACTAAATATATTCACCATAAATGATATATATAATCTTGATAATTAAATAGATAATACATACCATAACTTTCAAATACAAATACAATGATAGATGTTCTAGACTTCAAAGTTTAGAAAAAATTGTAGCAACCATCATCAAGAATAATGTGTAGGATGACGACGACGATGATACAATATCTTTGAAATGATTTACGAGGAAGGAAGAACTCATAGCATCCAAAACGCTTCACAAATTTTTTAAATAAAAAAAAATTAAAGATGATACAATATTTTTGGATTTTAACAAGAAGCCATTACATTAGATTCTTGTTTTACTAAATTCTCTAGTTATTTTTATAATTTGAAGAAATTATTAACTTGTAATATTGATGAGACAACTCTTTTAATTTGAAAATTTATTATCTTATCGAAATTGATAGATTTTCGATAAGTCAAAATCAAAAAAATTATTAATTTATAGAGGTTTTAGTGTACTCGAGATATATTCAAGTTAATAATTACAATTTTATTTACATTTCAATTTGTTTTTTTTTTCTTATTAATTTTTGAATTTTAATAATTTCTAACATGAAGTGCACTATTTGTGCATACATAGAATCTGAGCCTAACATGCACACCTTAATCTTCAAGTGTCTCGTATCTTTCAAGATATTAAGAATATCCACTAAATAAATAATTAATAATTAATAATTAAACATGTAAAATATATATATATTCAGAAAATGCATGTCACGTCTTTGATCGATGTTCATACTAAAGTTCAAGCCATGTATCTTATGCAAGTTTCAAATTTCATCATATATATATATATTTTACACTTAATTGCAATGAAAGTTAAAAATCTACGAAACCTTAATTCTATTTCAAAATTGTCTTTCATATCGTATTTCAATTCTCTCTACGTTTATTAATTAATTTTGAAAATATTATATTTACTAGACATTATCATATAAGTGTTGAATGATAGATTACCACATTATAAACAGTGATAAACTTGATAACCTAATGATATAAATAAACAAAATAATTAAGGGGAATTTAACTCCTATAAATAACCCAAATTTAATTAAATACACTAACTCTTAATATACACTTGGTGCACCACACCACATTTTAATTAAAGTTAAAGTAGATGTCACGTTTCATTCAAAATTAATTAGTCACATTTCACAAATAAGTGATCTTTTAGCCTTTCATTTTTGTTCACAATTAAATGTCATTTAATTTTTTTTATTTATTTACATAATATCTTTCAATTTTACCTTCTTTCTAACTTTAGAAAATATTAAAATTTTATATTACTTTTATTAATTAACGAATCTATCTCATTTATAAATATAAAATATTTAATGAAAGATAAATTTATGAGATGTGTTAACAAATAATGAAGGGTAAATTTGTTATATATAGATTTCACTTTTTAATTTAAAAAAAAAAGTGAACGGAAGTATTATTTTCACTTATATCAACGTACATATTTAATTAAAGCTAGTGTCACATTTAACCCATTAAACTCAATTTAATAGAATGAAATTGGTGAAAGCATCCCCAATATTTTAAAAATAAATTTTTAAGAGGGCAATTTGATGATAAGTAGGTGTGTGGGGTGTATGTGTAATTATCAGGGGAAAGAAGGATGATTTGAAATATTATAATCAAATTCAAATAAGCCTCTCTGTTGCTTACACGCATTATCAAGCTTGTACACAATATATTCTCTTATATGTTGCGTTGTTATGCAATATAAATATCACTTGTCTTATTAATTACACCCCAAAAACACTCCTTAATCTTTCATACTAGTATTCTTGCTTTTGAAAAATTAAAGATGGTGAATTACTGGAAATCCAAGGTTCTTCCCAAGATCAAGAAGGTGTTCGAAAACCCGAAAAAGATCGCTGCCGCCGAAGCTTGCAAGACCTTCGACGAATCCAAGGTACGTATATAATTAAAGAAAACAACAAAATTCCAACAGACAGACGAAATTATATTGTTTCATCCTCTCAGATAATTAATATATATATTTATGTGTACTTATTAGGAGCAATATTCGAATGAGTTCGAAGAGAAAAAGGCTGAGCTTCAACCCAAAGTTACTGAAATCTATGAAGCTTGCTCCACTGAGATTAAGGTAATTAATATTTTCATGTTCGTTTAATTTAAATTTATGTGATTATTAATTTTAATTAATATTGAATTTTATAACAGGGTTTGATCAAGGAACCAAAGGATGCAGGTTTGAAAAAGCACTCTGCAGCTGTTCAGAGTTTCCTCGATGAACTTGCTAAGATCGGTAGGCATATATAGAAAGAAATATAATTTCATTTTTTTTAAGGTTATTTTAGAAAAAAAAAAAAAAGTTTATGGGTCCAATTTAATCATTTTATAGACCAATTTCAATTCCTTTTCTTCCTTTTTTGATCAATTTCAATTCCTTTTAATTTGAAGGACATAAATTGGTAAAATTAAAAGTTTAAAAGTGGACACATGTTTACAAAAAATTGATAAGTAAAAAGAAAAGAGACTGAAATCGGGAAAAATGATTAATATATGTTTCATATTTTTCATGAGTCAATTAATTATGTTTTGAAAAACTTTGTTTCACCGTTTAATATTGAAGATGTTTGTTTTTATTTTTATATTATGAGAAAGTATTGGATGAATATTGTTTATTATACACCACCACTAGTAATATTATTTTGTACGGAACAATAATATTTAGTGACTTATGATAAACTAAATTTACGTACATATATTTTTTTAATTTTGTAATCTCGGCCGTGCTAGATTTTCCCGGGTCGAAACCCGTATCCGAAGTGGCCTCAAAGATCGGGCCGGGCTATTTACCTGGCCCGGTGTTCTTTGTATTCGAGAAGGTTTCTACGTATGTAGTGACGGAGGAGAAGAAGGAGGAGGTTGCGCCACCGGCTGAGGCGGCCCCACCAGCAGAGGCTGTGGCGGAAGAAGAGGTGAAAGAAAAGGAGATCACGATTGAGGCCGAGAAGCCGAAGGAGGAAGAGGCGGTGGCGACGAAGGCGGAGACCAAAGTCGAAGCCGCACCACCGGCGGCAGCAGCGGAGCCGCCAAAGCCTTGATCATGGGCCGGGGGAGAATTGAAGCCCCACTTGTGTGGAAAAGTGTATTTATATATGTATATGGGTACATGTGATTTCTTATTCTTTATTTTCTTTTATTTTCTTAATTTCAAGTGGAGTAATAGTTTCAAAACTATTTAAACTTTTGATTTGTGTATTGTTTGAGATAAATTGTATCTACACTTTGGAATTTATATGAACAGACAAAAATTTGTTTGATTTTAATTTTTAAATCCTTCGTTTAATTACCATCTCAATTATCCTCTATATTATAATTTTTTTTACGAACATCACAAAAGTCTCCTCTAATTATATGATATTATTATTTTGGGGAATTCTTTTTATGCAATTGAGTGATTGCCCAATTAAATTTTAATCATCACATCAATTGCATCAATTGCACCATACAATTGGATACACATAAGAGCGACTCTATTATTTAACTAGCGCTAGACAACGCTGGTCGAGAGAATTTTATTTATATTTTCAAATACATACATATATTTATTCATTTGTGATTTTTATTTTCAAATACGGTAGCTAAAATATTTTTTTTTCCAGAAAATGTGTCAATTAGGTTGAGACGAAAAAAAAGGCTGAAAGTGTGCGGGTTAAGTAAAACAAGACTGATGCTACACTAAATGTTAGAACACTCAATGCAACACTGACTCGATTACAGAATATCATAATACAAATAACGGAAGACTTTAAAGAATGAAAACACGAAGACACATAAATAATTTTTTACATAGATTTTAATTTAAAATCTATGTGTGAGCCTCATGGCTAAACTTTCACTAATCAAAGAGTGAATACAAATGGTGTGTGAACAAATATTCACAACGGAAATAAGACTCGATAATCTATCTAGTCTAAAGATGGCTTAAGTGTAAAAACACTACCAAAAACTAATGTAACTCTATGATCTATCTATCAAAGAAGTATAGAAAAGTCTATGTTGTACAAGAAGTTTGGACTCTTCGGTACAACGACAAGATCATGCCAATGACAATTAATTCCTAACAGGATAAACGTTAATTTAGTAATTAAAGAATGGCACTTCGTTGGTTGGATGATGAACACGGTCCTGGTCTATTTATAGGCGTGAAAATGTAGGACCTCATTCCTTCTTTTTATCCCAACAACTAGCCTTCTAGGTTCTTCCAGCCAATTCTGGACGTTTCTTCATACAGCTGCATGATCTACATCATTTTGCAATCTTCCAGATCCTTTTAGTCTGGAACCGTGTAGAATATTCTAGATCTTCAACCTGCGATGTTACAACATCCAAAGCAGCATTAGCTAGAAAACATAAATTAAACTTAGGAAAAATAAGAAAGGTCGAATTAAGATGTTGCAGCCTTGTGTGATAACATCTTCGATAACATCACCAAGTCTTCAACATCAACAATCTCCCCTAATTTGACATTTCTGCTACAGCACACCTGATGTACATATGTAAACACACACACACACACACACACACACACACCAGTTTTATGTACATGCCAGAGTATTACCATCATATCCATGTACTAGTTAAGTCAACACCTGTTGTAGCATATGATCAAATAGTGAAAGAAACAAGAAAATATACAAGACTAAGTGACATTAGTACCCTGAATACTAAATAGAACACTTGTCCTTGTAATATCTTCCAAAAATAAAATGAGTAAATAATATACTCATTTAACACAACTTGTTTCAAAGTAAAATAATGAGAGCTAAATGGAATAATGAAACAAGTTATAATCAGAGTAATGTGAAGAGAAAATAAGTTCAAAGTAAAAAGTACTCCTATCAACTAATATAATATCCTAATCAACTAAAGGAAATAAAGTATTGAGTTTGTAAAACTTAACAAAACAAATTGTCAATCAGAGCACAAGATAAAATAAAACAGTGAGGCAAGATGCATCATTTGCTGGAACAACAGCTGTAGCAACAGAAATCTGCACATTGTATCCTTTGAAGTTCAGCCTCCCCCTGTCTTCAAGCATTTCCAGCAAGGTTTGGAAGATCTCAAAAAACCTGTTCTTCTTCATCAGGTTCGATCACCAGTGTTGCAAAATTTGCAACAACATTAGTATCAGCATCAGTAGCAACTTCTTCAATTCTAACTCCCTAGACTCAGTGACACCAACATCAAGGACTGGCGCAGCAGCAGCAGGTACTCCCCCTGGTGTAGCAGAAAGCTTCTTCATCCAATAGTCCTTCATGAACTGCAATTCATAAATGGTATTCTGCAAATGAGTTAATTGAGCAAGTATAAAATCTCTGGAGATAGGAATGTGGCTGGTAGTGTTTGGGACATTCAAAGGAACTTCATTAGGGACTTCTTGTTGAGCTCTTTTAGGACCAGATATAGGGAGATCAACAACTCTATCTCCACTCATCAACTTATGTGACACTGTAATTTGAGGTACTCTCCCCATCAACATATCATGTCTATCTCTTTCGTAGTTGTTGTGTCTCAAATATCCATAGATAAGAGCCGGGTAAGACAGGTTTCCTTTATAGTCATCCCAAGGTTGAAATTTCTCATTACCACAATTCTGTATAGAAGTATAGCTTGACTCATGGTGACCTTAGTTGAATTTGTGGATGGAATCCAGTTATACACAATCAACTTATGTAACACTGAATATAAAGAAGTAAGATTACACGCAAGCATCACTTTCTTCCATCTCATCACCGTACCACCAGTAATTGCCTGATCAATCACATCCATAGAGGGTTCCTCAACCTCTTCAACAGTTTCAAGGTGTAAAAATTCGTTAATCAGTTCAGGTGTAAAAGGAAGATATCTTTCTCTAAACCTTACAATTAAATACCATTGTGGTGTTCTTCTACCATTGCTTTTTCTCAAACAAGAATAAAATTTATAAACCCATGTTGCAACAAATGATTCACCAAATGTAACAACATGCAATAAGTTTCTATCCTCAAGAAATCTAACCAAATCCTTAGAATCAAAATCAGGCACAAATATCCCACGTTCAATTAATAACTTTCTCCTTGACAGATTAGCTAACCTATCCTTAGAGGTCTCCATTTCTACATCAGTTTCAGAAGTAGGTGTACCTTTATCACCGTTAGAGGTGTTATGAGACTCAGAGTTGGGTTGATCAGACTTACCAGAACTGCTATCATCAAGATCATTTCCAGTAGGAACAGGGGTTGCAACAGGAACTGAAGTAACTAGAGTAGCATCCTTCCTTTGCTTCGGTTTCTTGCCTTTCTTTTTGCACAACTCCATTAGAGTGACATACTCCTCTTCAAAGCTTACTTTTACAACAACTTCAGTATCAACAACTCCACCATCTAACCTATCCTTTTCAGAGTCTGTGAAGACTTGAATAGGGGTGTTAGCTACATCACCAGCTACGAGCTTCTTCTTTCTTGAACTTTCAGCACAGTTCACCCTCGAAAACACTCGGTTGGACCTCCTCTTCGATTTCTTCGGGTTGCACTTTCGTTTTCCCTTAGCCAAGGAAGATTTCAGAGGCATGAGCTCTGACTCACTTGATTCCGAGAGAGAGGAACCAGTGCGAGCAAAATCCTCTGCTCTTTCAGGCGTGACATCGGTTATGGGAGTATCATCTCCCTTAGTTGCTTCGGTTGTTTCAACAATATGAGTAACAATCAGAGCGGTTTCAGTAGGGATGGTGGTTTCAGTGGTTTCAGGGATGATTTCAGGTGAAGTTTCGGGCTCAGTAGGGTTTGCGATTTGGGGATTTCGTGGTGTATAGGCAGTGGTTTGAATTGGAGTAGGAATTTGAGTAGGGAAATTCAGGGGAACGTCTCCAACAAAAATTTGAGGCATAAACATCGAATTTAAGAGATTGGAAGAGATGTTTTGGATTACCCGTGTGAATTCCTCGATGGTTGCATTTTGAGTAATGACGATGGTGGTCGGAGCAGCTAGTGACGGTGGTGATGGTGCGACAGTGGTTGGTGAAGTGATCGAAGCAGCATTCTCGGTGGTTTGGTTGGAAGCCATTGAAGCGAGTAGGTGGAGAGGATTCGAAGAAGACGAGGATATAGTATTTTCAGCTGGAGAAGATAGACATAATTATACTATATGATGGTGTTCTCAAGCCTAATATCTGATGGGTGTTTGATAGACATAATTATACTATATGATTATTTGGTATAAATTTATGATTAGATCTTCATACTTCTGTTTTTTTTTATCAAGCAAAAGGATTTCATTAACACAATAAAGCCAAAAAGTTCAGTACATATGCATGAGAGGTGCCTAGGAATATAAGAAACATAAACAGTGCATCAGTGCCAAAATGGAGAACGCACCAGCAAATAAAAGAAAATAGTACTAGAAAAAGAAGCTGTGTTACCAAGAGAGGCATCAGATTCCTCGAACATGTTCGTACAAGCTACCGGGTCGAAGCAAGAAAACTAGCTCCATGTCCTGCTTTGAATTTCATCCAAAATCTTCATACTTCATATTAATTGCACCGCATAAATTTAAGTGACTTTCCCACCTTCAAATGCAGCACCCTCTTTCTATTCCATTTATGTATATCACTTGATGAACGAGTGAATAAAATATTTTTGTAAAAGATGACCAAGAACAAACTTGATCACTTGTATAAAACTTTCCCATCTTTGACATGCTTTTATATGTAAATAACATTAGCACATAACGTTGCTAAAAAAAAAAAAAAATTAGCACATAACATATCAACTAATAACAAAACTCTTCAAATTCAAAAACTTATTTCTAGAAGAGTTGTCATATAAAATAGAGTCTTTAATACGAGCCACAACTTAAATAGTCTTCAATTAAACCCATAACACATTGGGCCTAACACCAAAGTAATACTAATACTTAATAAACATAAGTAAATATATCAAACTGGTCCGGGCATCATCCTCCGAGCACGCCGCCGACGCTGATACGTAACAAATTAACACAGAAACACTTAGGATAAATCGAAATCCGTAAGTAAAGTTGATATGACAGAAATGAAAAGAATTCATAACTTGAATTTCAAACCCTCCCACCCCATCTCAATTGGAAGCAAACTTTCATCTTAATAAGATCTTGTGAATATTCTAAAGCATTTGACAATGTCTTGTAGGGAAGAAGTGTGCACCCGTCAGTAGGGTGAACTTCAAAAAATTCAACACTTACTTCCTCAAGATCATGCAAATTTCGTTCTTCGCCACTTTCATTTAGCAGTGTCTTGCAAAGGAGCTCTGTGAAATCATTATTTAGATCGGACATAAAATTGTTCACAGACATCTGACATACATTTACAAAGTTAGGACGACAACACCTAAATAAAACATCCAAAAATGCATCACTAAGTGAGTGTAACACGTACATGTTCAACACCAATTTCTCCACTACTGCAGGTAGTTTAGGTAAACCTGTAATATCTCCAGTGTGATAATAATCACTAGCAAGCGCAGACACACATTGAGAGAAATCTTCGAAGGGCTCAACGTAAGCAGAAATTCTCTCAACTCGACGAAAAATGAAGAATTTAGGTCAAAAGAATGCAACATGAAGTATATATCAGACTCCCTTGGGATTGTTATAAAAGACAGGGAAGGTGTAATGGAAGTAGAATATGTGAACTTGCAAATTCTGGGAACATCAAACGTGGCCCTCAAACGACCCGGCTCAATGAAGCTTATGAACTCGAGTGAATTGCTACAAATTTGTATTTCTTTGTAACCAGTGCAGCTTTGAATAACCAAATCCTTAAGACAAGGAAATCTAGACGAAAAAACCATTCACCAATTCGTACCTCCTTAAAACACAACACTTTCAAATTGGGAAAATAACACACACCCAATCCTGATTCCATTTTCAACGTCTCACCAAGATTGCATACACATATTATTAATTCCTCAATCGTCGAAATTATATCCCAAAATGAGTTACTTTCCATACGCACTTCGCTTAATTTAAGGTATTTAAGGCTGGAACAACTTACCATTTTATCTTCTAGATCAATTTTGACGTTATGCACAGATAAGGGTTTCAGATTCAAGCACCTCACGTGGTAATACCCACTCTCCCCCGATTCTGAAGTGGATGTGGACATCCACATCAGTAACACCTACTTCTATTGCTTTCACTATCAATTTCACACCAATAAATATACTAACCGTTTCAGCATGATTCACTTGTAGCCTGAAACTCTGGATCTTTCTGTTCAACTCCTCGTAGAGTATTCATCGCAAATTCCTCCACTGAATGGTTAGTCCGAAAGTCGCTACAAAAAAAAGAGATTTATAAGTGAAGTTAACCAAGCGCTGTTCCATGATTTATAAGTGAACCTCCAGCCTCTCAACGTTGTTTGGTTTCGCTCTTTAGGATCTCAAATCTCATAATAATCTGGGGGTCCTCCAAGGTTCCCCTGAACTCAATCTTTATTCTCTTTTGTAATCCTGCTCCCTCGGGCTACTCAAGCACCTCTAGAATCTCCAACTCCTCCTCATGGGATCATTGTTTATCAACTCTAGTTTTCAGGCTTATTATTTCACTCATTTAGGGCTGCTGAACCTAAAATATCTCCAAACGTTCGTACTTATCATTTCAGTTACTTAGGGCTATTGGTCCTTAAGTACCTCAGAATGCTCAAATCATGTTTCATCACTAAAAAAGAATCATCTCATGCAATATTAAAAATTCATTATCTTTTCAAAAATAAAACTTCATAGCCTCGAACAAACAAACCAAATCAACTTCCACTCTAAAAATCATAAATGAAGTGGATCATGCTCTCTCAAATAATCTCTTCAAATGAAAATTACAATGAATATTCAATTCTCCACGTTTCATCATAAATGAGTATTTCTAGTACATGCAAACTTCAAGGTCCTAAACGAGGACATAACTCAAGACATATCATTGTTTAAAGATCAAAAGGTAAGAGGTAGCACTTTTCATTTTTTGATCTCAAGGACCTGAATAGGCTCAATTTATAATTTGAAATCATATCTAAAGTATAGAAACATGTCAATCATACACAATTTGAAAATAGTTACACTAGCTTTCGTTTCTAGAACCATAGTCATCATCAATTCTCCCACATAAAGTAGTCACAAAACTCAACATATGAATCACCTACTCATGCTTCTAAGATTTCAAGTAATTCTCAATTCCAATATTATTTATAAAATATCTACATAAATCAATCGTGTAAGCTTAAGGGGACCCTTCTTAATTCAACGGAAAAGAGTAGCCTCATATCATATATGTCAATCTCTTAAAGACATGATCATAATAACATTTACAAGAATTAACATTTGTACTAACCAGTGGTACTAATGTACTCAGCATATCTCTGCTAGCCCTCACAGACTGGAATACTTCATATCTCTGCCAGCCCTCGGGGACCTGAATACCCTATATCTCTGCCGGCCCTCGGGGACCAGAATACTCCCAGAATTCTTAAAGGCCTTTGGGCTAGACCTTCTCGAAATTTCTCACAACAAAAAGGTTAAATAGTAATTTATACCAAGATTTGGTACTTGCTTTGTCAATATTCTAGAGCTCATTCAATAAAAAATGCATTCTCATGCTAATTTTATCACACATTCAATACATATCATATTTTCACCCCGACATCTTAGGGGAGTGGTCAATTATGCAAGTCACTGCATATAGTAGTTTATCTCGTTCCTATCTATCATAGATAAATTATTCTTCTCACTCAAATTCATCACCTCGACGAGTCTAGTTCAAGTATCAGATCAATCAATTAGCCAAGACAATGCATGCTACCTCATATATCACATTTTTCACGGCATAATAGCTAAGAGATGAACACTATTGCAAGTCTTAATATATATTCCACTTACCCTTTCAACACAATAGTCAAGAGATGAATGTTGATGCAAATATTAACACAGTCATCTTCCATCAGATTAAACACATGTTCTCATGTTAAATTAATGCTTCTTATACAAGCTGATTTTTCAAAAATACTTAACACTAGATCATCAACAAAAAATGTCTTTCAAACGATATTTCAATTTCGATTCACATAAAACGTGTAGAGATACCTCCTTTAAGTTGCCAAGTATGCATCGGTTGAGTGCATCCATTCCCCCATCTTTTTTGTGAAGCGAAATTCTTCTCCTTTCGCCTAAAACATTGTTGCTCTTCCGCAAGCTTATATAATTAATTCTCAAAAGCAAGTCAAAGTAGTGGAATGTCTTAGATTCTTGGGCTTGTTAAAAACAGAATTAATCATCATATTCAGAAACGTGCATTTGCGATCAATAAAGTGATCTCCTGCCCAAAAGTGAGAATCAAATCGAGGGCGTAATATGATAGTTGAATTCACCAATCATATCTTATCATATTTAAGACATGTTCCCATGCTAGATTTACATTTCTTACACGAACTAGTTTTTCGGAAGTAATTATGACTAGCTCATCAATCATTAGTACATTTTCAAGCAATATTTATGTGCATAGGAAGAGTAGAGATACCTCCCTCGAGCTTTCAAGCATGAACTGTCGGTCCTTTCATCCTCTGTAGAGTGAAATTCATCTTTCTGTGCATTCCTCTTTAATTGTACAAAAATTCAATAGATATATTCAAGTAATAACATTGGTTCATTAACAACCATCCATGAAAGTATGAAATGAAAGGATAAGTCCACCAAAATGCATCATTTAGTGATAGATCATCACAAAAGCAACCAATTTTTTAGCAAGGTTTAGATTAACTCTTCACCCTATATAGATGATCAAATTACTACTTACTGTACCCCATAACAGATTTAAATAGTTTTCTTAAATAAAGAATAGTAGTTTCTAGCAGCAGTTAGATAGACCACCGAGAAATACTTATAACACAATCAACTATTAGAGATAAGATAATTTTCAATTCAAAAGTCAAATACCCAATTTTCATTCACAAAAGTTCCAACAAGTAGATATAAATGGTGAGCAACATGAATCACCATTAACATTCAAATTTCATTACTGAACTTTTATTATATACACATGTATAAATATATTATGTGTGATCACTTATTCCTGCTGTCCATAGTGCTCAATAATATTTTTCTCAAAACATCTTATGTTCTTCGCCCATAGTTTTTCATCCAAAACACAATGCTCATCGCCATCGAAACTCCGTAATCATGTTTTCCAGAAAATTCCAGCAAAGGGACATAAAGTCTAATCAACATGATACCAAATACGCCTCAAACATACATGTTCAGTTCTAATTTAGAGAATCAACGATTTTTCACAAAGGAGTAAAGCCAAAAGGCCACAATTCTCAAATTTCATCCTCATCGTAAAATTCATCCTTGATAGTTAATAAATTTGACACACCAAGGATCCACCAAACATGTTTAAGTTCAGAAATTGTACACTCCACATATATGTTCAACAATTCTTATACTCATAATTCCACGATAGTCGTACATCAATAAAATGAAGTTATATCAATTAAATATCATTTAAAACAATATCAACATGATTGAACAGGGCTCGTGCACAATGTCATATCTTCTTATTTTGAGTCAAAAGGCAAGAGTTATGACAGATGCCAATACCAATCATTATTAACATAATTTAATTCTCATAATTGATATTTCAATTTAAATCTCACCACTATTGGAAATCCAATTTTGGATAATAAAGAAATCAGAGTGGGAGCCAGTTTCAATAGCATCAGAATCATGTTGACAGTCGAAGCTACTCTACTTTTACTTGAAAAGTGTGAATTAATATATAATTCTAGTTGACACAACTATTATACTAGCTTTTAATTATTCATAAGCGCTTCTACAGTCTTTTCCCAAGAAGTAAATCAAGCAAATTGGATCAGGTATCAAACATATCATATCAGAAGCAATTTTAAAATAAAATTATGCACCATAGATTTACAAGCCATAATTATCCTAATCAAAATTTGAATCGTTTCTTCATAGTGGTAAACTATTCCATACCTTCAGATCTTGATTCTTTGCACAAGTTCACTGCTGTTATGATTTTACTCAGCATGACAGAACAATTGGTTGTGAGGGTGTTGATGCGGCAGCTTTGCGGTGGGCGATAGATCAAAAGTGGTGACAAAAATCCGGAGTCACATGCCACATCGTCGATCTCTCCATCGATAATATTCGAAACGCCTCCAGTTGGAGATTCTGGACGACACAGCGTAATGGCCGGTGCGTGAGGCGGCGCCGGATTCAAACGCCAGTGAACCCAATGGCAGTGCTCGCCGACGGACCAGACACGGCGGTTGCGCCTGCTCCTCCACCTACACGGAGGCGGCGCGCACGGACTTAGGCTTGACAACATCATTATACAGCGGCAAAAAACACACCACAACAGTGAAATAGCGGTCGATTCGCCGATAGCGAAGTCACAGGTGCCGAGGTGGTGGCTGATATGGCTTTGAATTTATCATCGACGCGGACGGTGTGCTTATCTCTTCAATTACAAAAGATTTATGGGAACAACCCCTCCCAAAATTCAGGAAATCCTCACGCCCTAGCTCGGATTCCCACAGACGGCGCCAGTTGTTGCGTCAAAAAATAACGAGTAGGTATATCGAATCTCCCTATCTGGATTACTGCGGTTGTGGACTTCGATCGTCATTTTCACGCAAGCTTATCTACGAATAATCCTCCTTCAAAAGCTCCTCAAAGACCTGCAAAAACACGCCGGAGGGGATTCCGACATGGAATCTCCGACGCTCAAGTCAGAATCTTTCTCAGGAGAATCAAAGGGGATTTCTCTGTGTTTTTCAATGTGTATTCCATATATTTCTCATCAAGCATGTTAATAATATGTATTCTTAATATAAAAAACGTACCTCTCCTCAGGGAAACCCACCTGCTTATATATATCCTTCCTGATTTCGCGGGAGAGAGGGAGACTCCTTCTCCCTATTTTTCCTCCACTATCCCAAAAAGACCCGGTCCTTCACGAGACCGACCCAATATACTTGTTTTGACTTTCTTCTATCAAAAACAGACCTTGAACCTCTCCTTCATGGGCTGGAATGTTCGGCCCAAGAGCCAATAAGCCTCAAGTATAGGGCTAAAAGCCCAATTATTCTTATTTCCCTCTTTAGGCCTGGGAGTGTATTAATCCAGCCTCCAAGCCCATTGCCCTTACTAAGACTAATTTAATTCATCTCATATCCACGTGTCGTTATTTCCGAGGACGACATATTTTAAATATCCGCATCAAACGATTATTTATAGCACTTGAGTTCCTTCGCTAATTCCTTCAACCAGTCAAGATTCTCCATAAAAAGTGTAGGTGTGGTTATTTTTCTCTTAATAGTTTAATCATGCAGGTTATATAAAAGTTAACGTTGAAAAATATTTAATTTGCTCGTTCCAATTTCATCTCTCTTTTTTCAATGAAATTTTATAATCATCTCAGAAAAAGATAAAAAAATATAAAAATATTTCATTTGTCCTCTTATTTACATTTCTTTTTAAATAAATTGAAGGGGGTGCATCTAAACAAGTTGGAGTTGCAGATAGTCGTACCCTTGCAATTAAGGTGGGCCTTGGATTAGAAATCAGCTGCTATATGAAAATGGATTGCCATCAACAATTGGGCCTTCAATTTAACTTTAATCGCTGCACAAACTAATTGTCAAGCCCAATAATTTTGACCTTCAATCCCATTTTTTTAGTTCAATTTCGTTTAACTCCTTCAATTAATGTTGTAGAATAATTAAGATGTATTTTGCTCTGAAAATCCCAAATTCCTACTCCAAATCAAGTGCAATTAGTTAATTTAGAATAAAATTATACAAATTGAATACATAAATTTTAGGCAATTTTCACACCAAAATTAACTATAAAAAAAATATTTATTCAAGTTAAAAAAGGCCAGGGCAAGCATGCTATGAGAGAATTAATGAGTCTGGTGATCAGTGGTTGAATGGTACTTGGCAATGAATATTTTGTGGAGGCGTGAATTATTCTCAAGGGAAGAAACTGTGGTGGTTAATCAATTGTATTGCTCGCTAGAAAATACTAAATTGCAAGAACACATCCCTGACCAATCGACATATATATATACGCAGATTCTCCAAGACGAAGCTCAAGTTGATTATCTGGAACCCCGACCAAATATTCGGGTTATCTTGGAATTAAAGAAACGGAACATTCTTGGCGATGGTGATGATTTATCCTGTACAATCTGCGCGCGGTATTGAAGAGGAAATTAACCATCCAACATCATCGATCTCTTCTTCAAGCAAATTGTGGTTACACTGCTTTTTTGCACATTTCCATCAATTCATCCTGGAGCTAGTGTTCTGGTGTATGATAGTGTGGTTCATTTGGAACTGAGGAACCAAAGCCAGAGAAGATTTTCGATGCAATCCCTAGCATGTGTATATATAGATGCATACCCCAAATGTTAAGGTGTTCATGTCTTTATCATCTTTTTTCTCTAATTCCTCTGTATCCACCGAGTGATTCACTCCTTTCAGTACCATTGGTACTCTCCGTAATAATAATAAAAAATTTCTCTTCAAAAAAATAAATAACTATAGAAACATCTTTCCCGCGAAAATGACCAAAATTGACAACAACAAAAACAAAATAAAATTGATGACAAAAAGAACAAAATTGGATTCACACAAACTATTTATGAAATTAACTCTATTAAAAAACAATATGGAAAAGTGTCTGTAGCTAGCTAGTATAAAACATACAGTATATAAGGCTGTGTACTATATTCATACACACATAAATATAGAAATTAAGAATATTTTTGGGACTTTGCAGGAAGAAGCATTGGTGATAATACAAAACTAGCTAGTTATTTTAACTGTAGAAATCGCAGAACATATATGTTGATTTTATTGATTATGAGTTGTTGAAGTTTACAATCAGTTATCACGAATACATATATACATATTTGTATATAAATAAATAAATAATAGGAGTACCACTACAAAAAACACGCCTTTTACCGACGGAAATTCCGACGGAATGGCGATCGGTAACCATGGTTACCGATGGAAATACCGACTAAATTTTTCAGTCGGTGCTAGCCTTGTCGGTAAGGCTTACCGATGGACGTAAACAGTCGAGTCTACCGATGGACGTAAACAGTCGAGTCTACCGACGGATATCATTCCGTCGGTAACACGGATGGCCCATTTTCAAACCGGGTCTGTATTCCGTCGGTAAGGTGAATAAAAATAATTGAAAAAGAAATAAATTCCGTCGGTAGTACCGACGGTGTTACTGACGGAAATTTATTTTAACATTTGTTTTATAAAAAAAATGTCCGTCGGTTTCCGTCGGGAATTACGTCGGAACTACCGACGAAATTCAATTTTATATTTTTTAAATGCGAAATTATATTCCGTCGGTATCCGTCGGCAAGACCGACAGAATTATCCGTCGGTAACGTAACCCAAAAAAAAATTAACGGGACTGGATCGGACACGATCTGACCCGGAACCCGGCCCGACCCGGTCGACCAGGCCCGGACCCAACCCGCAAACTTTTATTGTTGGCCAGCATATAATATCGGCCTTGCTGGGAATCGAACCCGGGTGTGTGGGCACCTACCACTCGGACAAGTGTGTTACTTGTTCGTAATTGTAATATTAATTGTATATGTACTCATTTTCGGCCCTTTTTTTAAAAATAATTCACAAAATTAATTTCTTTCACATATATTAATAATTAAATTTGTAATATATTTTTATTGTAAATTAAATTTTTATAATTTATATATTTTAAAATACTAAAATATTCATATTTTAACTAAAATATTCATATTTTTGTTAATTGTTTTTTAAAAAATTCCAAAAATTTAATTTATTTTCACACTTTTTAGTTGTAACTTAATGATAAATAAATCTTTTTAAACTGTACATCTCATAAAATAATTAGCTTACATTATATAATTTAATATTCATCTTCTTCCTCTTCTTCATCTACATTTTCATTATTTGCCTCATCTTCCTCTTCATCATCCTCCTCCTCCTCTTCGTCCTCTTCATCATCCTCTTCATTTTCATCATCTTCCTCATTTCCACTATCGTTTTCAATTTCGATCAATTGTGAATTTCCAGCCGTCAAGTCTACGTGGATATTCAAATCTCCCGTAAAGACTTCAGTTCTAGCCTCTATTTGTTCCGTTTGAAACGGAGAATCATCTTCATCACTCATTTTCTTTGTATGGACTTCTACCATTGATCTTGCCTTTACTTTGCAAACAGTGTGCCATTCAATTCTACTACGTTATCGTACTGGATACTTGCAGTAGTATACTTGAGATACTTGATGAGCAAATACAAATTGATCATTCCCGCTATAGCTCCTTTTCGGATTAACATCCACGAGTTTGTACTCCGGATGAATCCTTGTTCCTGAAGGGCCTGAATCAAACCAATGACACTTGAACAACACTACAGTCTTTGCTGGATATCCCGAATATTCTACTTCAACGACTTCGTGCAACACCCCACAGTAGTCACTTGCATCTGCATTGTAGTTTGCACTGCTAATGCAAACACCACTGTTGGTAGTCGCTTTTCTTGATGCATACTCGGATGTATGAAATCTGTAGCCCTTCACAATATAGCCATTGTAAGTCTTTACACGACGTAGTGGTCCTTTGCTAAGATCCCTTAAGAATCGATTCTCAAAATCGTTTGACCGTCCCTATACAGTTCAAACAATTAACATTAATTATGAATCATATTTATTTATGTAAAATTCAAGGAAATGGTACTCACATAACATTGGAACCATCGGGCAAAATCACGTTGAAGACGAGCATCTATATCTGTATATGAGATGTTTTGTTCTGTTCGTCTTAGTTCTTGAGTATACATCCTAATTCACAACATCCAATCACAATTAATATTAAATTACATAAATGAAGTAGTTATTAATAATTTTATTGGATGATAAAAATATGAAATACTTACTTAATGTAAGACCGAACTTCATCACAATTCAATAACACATACGTTTGTGTTATTTCTGCCTCTCTGTTCGTCTCCCACTCTCATTCAGTGAATTTTCTTATTGGTCGTCCCTTAGACTTGAATATAGACAACATTCCATCGACCTCTTCACCGATATTGTCTGTACCTCTACCACCGTAGTTACGTGGTTCACTTCTCAACCGAGTGTTGACATGGTCTTCAAAATAATAAGAACAAAACATGCCAACCTCTTCATTCAAATATGCATTAACAATCGATGCTTCTACATTTGCCTTTTGTTTAGCATTGCGTTTCAAGTTGTGGAGATATCTGATTTATAATTAAAAAAAATATATTAAGTAAGTGAACATGCATGTAGTATAAAAAATGAAGCATGTAAGAGTTTACCTTTCAAATGGGTACATCCACCTGTACTGCACTGGACCACCAATTCTGGCTTCATACGCTAAATGAACGGGTAAGTGTTCCATGGAGTTGAAGAAGCTAGGTGGAAAAATTTGTTCCAACTTACACAAAATCACTGGAATGTCTTGCTCCAAACGAATCATATCATCGATCTTGATCGTTGAAGATGTTAAATCTCTAAAAAAAAAAGACTTAATTCAGTGATAGCCCTCCACACATTGAGAGGAACAACGTCTCAGAACGCAATCGGTATCAAGCGCTGCATAAAAACACGACCATCGTGACTCTTCATCCCTGAAACCTTACCCCTGTTTATGTCTGCGCATCGACTCAAGTTTGACACATAGTTGTCCGGAAAATTCAACTCGTGAATCCAACGACACAATTGTTGTTTTTGTGGCTTATCCAGTGTGTAGCAAGCCTTTGGATATTTACCTATACTGGGATCCATTTTCAACTCTTCACGACGACAATAAATGTTCAACTCTTCCCGGGACTTTGGAGTATCTTTCGCCTTGCCTTCTGTGTTCATCATTGTGTGGAACACATTATCAAACACATTCTTCTCAATGTGCATCACGTCCAAATTGTGTCGGATCAACAGTGAACTCTAGTATGGCAAATCCCAAAAAATACTCCTTTTATTCCATCCACCTGGGATTCGACTGTTGTGTTCAGCTGCATTTTCCTCTGTAGACTTTTTCAAACCCGTCCACTGAATCTCATGTAACAACCTTTGTCCTGTACGGAAACACGACATAATGAATAACATTAGAAGAAATTAATAAAAAATATACGTATAACATTAGATCAAATAATTGTATAATTAAAATACCGTTTCGAAGGGGCAGTCGATTGTTTGTAACTGTTCTGTTCTTCAAGAAGTTGTTCTTATTCCTTCTAAATGGATGATCTCGAGGTAAGAACTTTCGATGATTATCGAACCACGTAACTTTCCTACTCTTCTGAAGACTGAAAGCTTCAGAATGCTCCATACAATAAGGACATGCTTGAAACCCAGCAGTTTTCCACCCAGACAACATAGAATATGCAGGAAAGTCGCTAATGGTCCACAATACAGCTACACGCATCGTGAAATTCTGTTTTCTGAACACATCATACGTTTGGACACCACTTTCCCATAAAAAGATCAAGTCTTTTATAAGAGGCTGGAGATAAACATTAAGTTTATCCTTTGGATTCGACGGACCTGGCACCAATACAATCAGAAACATTGTTTGAGGCTTCAAGCACATCCATGGAGGAAGATTATACGGAGTTAGAATCACCGGCCACAACGAATACTGCTTTCCAAAGCTCCCAAATGGTGCAAAACCATCAGTACACAAACCTAGCCTCACATTCCTCGGTTCAGAAGAAAAATCGGGATACACGTTGTCAAGGTGTTTCCAGGCCTCCGAGTCCGCGGGATGTCGCATCTTGACTTGAACGAATTTTTGGTACTATAGGTTGACTAACTACTTCCCCTCAAGCATAAGGGTTCGTAGTAGTAATGGAAGTATTCGACCAAGTAGTTTCGACCTAGGAGGTGAGTTTGTGCAATGGATCCCTAGAGTTTTGTGTTGTAATAACTAATGTAACTACGGTTTCAGGTTTTTGGATTTCTAAAATCAAAGCTAAATTACTACCAAGATGCTAGAAATTAAATCAACTACCAACCTAGAAACTAACAAGTGATTTATACTACTAAAAGTGAGAAAAGCACAAATAAGATAAATTACCACAACTTAACAAAGAAAATGACTACTAAGCAAGTACTCCCTCCGTCCACCAAAAGTGTGCTCACTTATTTTTTTAGGTCCACAAAAAATACGTTTATTCTATTTAAATAATTCACTTTTGAATATTTTTTTTACTTTAATAACAAGATTGAGTATCTACCCAATATATTCTTTACTCGTTATTCAAAATATATTCTTTATAAATAAAATATGAATTTTTTAAAAACATGTATAAAAAAAAGTAAGCACACTTTTGGTGGACAGAGAGAGTATTTAACAATTAAAACAAAGAACAACTACGAATATAATTCGAAGAAGTGCAAGTGTGGGAGAATGCTTCGGGTGTTCTCTACCTAGTGAAATGGAGAGGAATTGTTTTTACTTTGTTATTGCTTCAATTATGACTTGCTAAGAGCACCTAAATGTTAGGATGATAACCATTTCCCTTCGGGTAATATAGCCTTAATTCTAAGGTGTTCCCAAACCCGGTAATAAGGATTTCTTCCTAATCCTCACCAACTACTCAAACAACCATTCAAGTAATTAATGTCTTTTAATGGGGTTCTAATACGATTAACTCTCTCTCGACGAATTAAAAGTATAACTAACACATTTGCATACCAACAACTCACACCATAAATATAGACATGTCCATGTAACTCTCGTCTACGCTAAACATGCATCTAAATATGGATTAATAGAAGTTAACACGCAAAGTACTCATAAAACCCAATAAGAGAAGAAATAAACCTAATCTTAACAATACAAAGCTCAAACAATTCCAAACTCAATATTCACATGGTTTTAGAACACCCAAAGCATAAATAAACTTAGCCCATGGTGTTTTGAGAAACCCCCATGGCTAAAACATAAAAAGAACTCAAGAATAACATTAAATATGGAATTATATAGAAATTGAGAGAATGGTTTGAAGTCACCTTGTTGTTTCTTCAAAATACCTAGCTATTACAAAAGTGTGGAGCCTTCTTCTTCAAAAACCTATGCTAAGTATCCTACTTTGAAGCTAAACTATGAATGAAAGTGCAATAAATGTGGAAGATGGAGTTAAGATGAACTAGGGTTTAAGAGTGGTAATAAATGAGGGCCAAAAGTTGTTTACAAACTGAGGTTTGAAGCTTCCAAGAGTGTGTGAGACGAAATTAGCACTTTGGTCCTTAAAGTTCTTCAAAATTCTCAAAAAACCCCGAAAATCGTGAGTTGACTCGGTCAACCGAGTGGATCACTCGGTCAACCGAGTGAGGGGAACTTCCAGAACCAAAATTGGTTCCAGAAGTCAAACGGCCGCCAGTGTTAAATTCCTCGGACGCCAGTGTTAAGTCACTCGGCCGCCAGTGTGAAATCACTCGGCCGGCCGAGTAACAAGGGAGTTCCAGAAAGTTTCTGCAAGTTTTTCTCACTCGACCGCCAGTGTGATCCCACTCGGCCGGCCGAGTGACTTCTGCTCCTTTGATTTTTCTAACACTTTTCCTTGGCTTTCCTTTTTGTCCTCCAACCGAACTTCAATTCCCACGCGCCAATGCTCGTTTTCCTTCTAAAACGGACTATTTCACCTTATTTCCTACACTTTGAACACATTCCTTAACAACAAGGTTAGTAGCACCATTTCTATCAATTACGACCAAAATCACATCAAAATGCTACGATAACATAGCAATAATGAGCACAAAAACGAGCAATCTCACACCCAATCAACCCCCCCAAACTTAGAGATTTGCTTGTCCCCAAACAAAGAAAAAAGAAAAACAAAAGGAGGGATGATGTGCCAAAATTTGCACGAGAGGATTAGGTATCCTCTGAAATGGATGTCCTTCTTCCCGAATGTGTATAATAGTCCTGATTAGATTATCTCCTCTTGGAATCTTCGAATGACCTGCAAGGAACACACCGGAGGGGAGTCCGGTGTGGACACTCCGATGCCTAAGTCAGTATAGGGCTTATCAAATCTCCCAAGGATCTCAAGATCCTAGATATCTTAAATCAACTCAAAGAATCACAAGCGGAGATGTGGATATTTAGTGTATTAGGTTTTTAGGTGTAAAATGTCTAACCTGGAAATATCTTCAAAATTACCTATTTATAGAGATATCTTCTGGAGAGGAAGTCAAGCCTTCCCCTTATCTCGGAGTTGCCCATAAGACTCGGCCCTACCGAGGAGACCCAGTCTCCCTTACTCTCCACTTCCTGAAGACTCGGTAGCATCCTATCTTCGTGGACTTATCCTCCTAAAGTAAAGGAGGACAGAGTCTTCTTTTCATCAAAGCTAGGGCGGAAATGGCGGGAGCATCCTATATTTGCGACCCACGATCTTAGCTAAAACTGTTTGATTCTGATATTCATCTCCAGACGAAGCTCCCTCCCGAGAGCCCTCCGGAGAGGATTCTTTATCCAGAGAACCCTAAATGAATTCTATCCATTCTTCCCAATCCTATCATTCATACACGTGTCGACTCCTCATTAGGTGACATTTTTAGGCCGCATCATCTACTCCCCCCTACTCTCGTAAAAGGGAGATATCTTTTGTGAGAGTAGAAAAATTTCCTAGAACTTTATATGGAGGTCTTTCTGGAGAAACGTGTATCTCTTCGCTTTGGAGAGGAAGTTTCAAAACATTATCTCCTCCAAAGACTTTTCCCGCCTTCGATCCTGGAAGTCTTTTCGGCTTCCGCGCGTGGACTTCACGCGCCCCCCCTTTCTCTGCCTCGTTATCCTCCCGAGGAAAGTTCTCGACTTTTCCCCTTATCTCTCCTCATTTACTTCACGCAACTACTCCCTTTTCCTCTCCTTTCTTTTCAAACTTCATTCTCCTAGAAAATTCTCGTCGTCTTCATCTTTATTCTCCGGTGTTGTTTCTCCCAAGCTCTCGCCATCGCCGGCCGTCTCGCTTGATTCCATAGTTCTTCTATTCAAGGTAACCCAGCTATCTTTTTTTTCTTTTATTATCACTGTAAATCGATGTCGAGTCCCCCTACTAGCCAAAACTCTTCCAAAGCGACTCCCTCTCTGGTGGGGAGTCCAGAAAATAAAATTTCCCTCGCTTCCCAAATAGATCATACCCATTTAGCTAGTCTTGCTCATGCCTATGGTTTTCCTTCTGAGTACACCTTTCGCGCTCCTCGCTTAAATGAACGCCCAGATATATCCCAGCCCCAAACCCTTGCTTTTTTCGAAGCACATCTTAGGGCAGGACTGCGATTTCCGATCCACCCCTATTTGGCTGCCATATCAACCCGCATGCAGATTCCTCTTAACCAATTCACTCCAAATGCTATCCGTACCATGATAGGCTTCTTCATCCTGGTGAAAGGGAATGAGGGCGACCCGACTGCTGAACTGTTTCTGAGCCAGCATTCTTGTAAGGTTAATGATGGTTTTTTCTATGTTAGTGGACGAAGGTCCCGTGTTTGCAAATTCTTGAAAAAATTCTATGAAGAAGACTCGTCCTGGCGAAATTATTATTTTTTCGTCACAAGTCCTACTGATTGGCCATTTCCTCACGGAGATTGGTTGTTCCACAATCCCGGCGTAATCCCTCCTCCTCTGAAAGCTTACTCTGTTTCTAATCATACTATCATGAGCAACCTCAATACTCACATCCGTCTGAAAGACTATTTTGACATTGTTGATATTTGCAAAAATCCTCGCATCCTCTCCCACTTCGGTTTTTGTTCTCAAGATTTCCCTTTAGGTCCTCAAGATGGTAAAAAATCTTCCACTGCTGTGTTTTTATTTCTTGCATATGGTTATTTTCATGCATTCTGAATGTCTTCTTGGTTATTTGCAGAGATGAGTTGGCTAACTCACATCTCCCGGGATGCTCCTGCTCTCAACATAGTAAAGGCCCCCGTGTTATCTGCTTCAGAAGATCCTCCCAAGGCTCCTCCGTCTCCTGCTCTTGAGAGCTCCGCTAAGACTCCGGCTCCAGAGGGTTCTTCAAAAATTCCTCCTCTCCCTAGCTCTTCCACTCAGGTCCCAGGTTCAGTTGCTAAAAGAACCCGTTCGGCTGCCAACGCCGTTTTTGCTGACTGTGGGACTTCTAAGAAAAAGAAGGGAAAAATGCCCCGTACTCTTGTCGAGAAAAGCTCCTCTCCATATGAACTTCTCCATCGTCTCATTGACCGATGTCTCGTTCCTTCCCATGCTACTGCTTCGTCTGATTCCTTCCCTCCTAAGGACCAACTGCTCCATGGCGCTCATCTTTTCGCAGAGGTATCTTCTATTTTTTCTTATCTTCACGATCTTTATTTTCTTTACATCTCCAACATCATTTTCCTTTTCTTTGCAGTTTGGCGTTACCTATGCCAAGATACTCGACCGAGGTGTCGAGATGGTGGCTGAACTTGAGCTTCTCCGAGCTGAGGTGTCCTCCTTTCAATTGTCCCTCAAGGATATTACTAAGGAAAAGGAGGAGGCTCATAAGCGAGCACAGGCTCTATCCGAGGAGTTGTCTTTCTTACAGACCCAAAGCCAGCAGGATGTTGTCAGGATCAAGCGTCTGGTGCAGGAGGTAGGGCGGATGAAGCAGGAGTTGCCGGATGTTGGGGTGCGGGCTTGCATTGAGTCCCTATTCACTTCTCCCTTGGGCCAAGAGTTCTTAGAAACTCTTCATACTCAGTGGTTGTCCAGTTTCCTGAAGAGCTCGAGCTTTCTCTGTGCCATGGGGCCGCACATTCCTCATTTTATCGATCATGGCTTCAGCAACGCCATCGCCGAGCATTCAGCCGCGGGATTCGATGGGACTTATTCGCGTGAGTTTCATCTGGATCGACTCGCTACTCCTCCAAAGTTCCTGGGGGATCCTCAAGAGAGTCCGGACAGTCCTTGGTGGCTACCCGGGATGGGCCAAGCTATTGCCAAGTTGCAGGCTGCCAAGATAGGTATGGCTGAGCTAAAGCCTCTGGAGCCACTTATTTATCCTTATGCTTCTGCTCTAAAAGTGGCAACAGAGGTGGATGGAGGGACCGGCACTGCTGATGCTATGGGGAGTATGAAGGATCCGGAGGAAGGTGGAGGATCTAGCAATCATGTTGCTGGGGAAGAGGGCACTGCTGGAGTAGCTGAAGGAGTTGAGGCTGAGGGGGTTGCTGCCAAGGAAGCTACTGCTGAAAAAGCAGTTTAAATATCATATTCCTGATCATCATAAACAATCTACTTTTCTGTTGTTTTGCTACACTCTTTATTTTCTGCTCATAACATTTGCTCCTCATACTTTGTAGGGGACCCCACACTCCTGGATATGTGGGGGCTTTTTGTAGTAATTATGTTAGCTTGATGTTGCATGTTTTGTTGTCTCTTTCTTTCTTGCATGAGTAACCTACAAGATCAGCGAGGATTTCTTGCATGAGTAGCCTACAAGATCGGCGAGGAATGTGTTGGAGGTGTATTCTCTTCCCCCCTTTTTGTTGGTCTTGTAGGCTATGCTGGAGTTATTTCTCGGCTGTATAGTGTTTTGATATCAGGTGACTTGGTTGTAGGGTATCATCTTCCCCCTTCTCATGACTCCTGAATCATAAAACCTGCTTTCTTCATTATCTAGTCTTTGTAGTTTTCAAGTATGGTGAGGGCTTTTTGGAGCACTTTAGCCTTTAGGCCTCTGAGTGTCTTCCACTCTTATTCTTAAAAGATTTTATTTCATAAAATCTTCTCATTTTAGTAACCCACTTGGGTCTCAAGTAAGATGAGGGCTCTCTGGAGCACCTCGGCCTCTAGGCCTCTGAGTGTCTCTCACTCTTTTTCTTAAAAGATTTTAATTTGTAAAATCTTCTCATTTCAGTAACCCACTTGGGTCTCAAGTAAGATGAGGGCTCTCTGGAGCACCTCGGCCTCTGAGTGTCTCTCACTCTTTTTCTTAAAAGATTTTGATTTGTAAAATCTTCTCATTTCAGTAACCCACTTGGGTCTCAAATAAGATGAGGGCTCTCTGGAGCACCTCGGCCTCTAGGCCTCTGAGTGTCTCTCACTCTTTTTCTTAAAAGATTTTGATTTGTAAAATCTTCTCATTTCAGTAACCCACTTGGGTCTCAAGTAAGGTGAGGGCTCTCTGGAGCACCTTGGCCTCTAGGCCTCTGAGTGTCTCTCACTCTTTTTCTTAAAAGATTTTGATTTGTAAAATCTTCTCATTTCAGTAACCCACTTGGGTCTCAAGTAAGATGAGGGTTCTCTGGAGCACCTCGGCCTCTAGGCCTCTGAGTGTTTCTTACTCTTTTTCTTAAAAGATTTTGATTTGTAAAATCTTCTCATTTCAGTAACCCACTTGGGTCTCAAGTAAGGTGAGGGCTCTCTGGAGCACCTCGGCCTCTAGGCCTCTGAGTGTCTCTCACTCTTTTTCTTAAAAGATTTTGATTTGTAAAATCTTCTCATTTCAGTAACCCACTTGGGTCTCAAGTAAGATGAGGGCTCTCTGGAGCACCTCGGCCTCTAGGCCTCCGAGTGTTTCTTACTCTCTTTATTGTTATATTTATATGTCGCATATTCGAATGCAAGAAAGATAAGTAAGACATAATAATTCTGAATAATTCTTTCTTCGAAAAGGGATAAGACTTCATTGATTTATTGTCAATTTTCAACATAGGCCATAGATAACCTACGCCGGTCTCATTAAAAACCTCCATACGGAAAAACCCCAAAGGGGAAAGCCGTAGAGAGGGAAAAAGAGCTCCGGTGAAGCCGCAAAAATACATCAAGCAAAATATGAATCCATGCGAAAAATCACGAAACAAAAGTCATAAATGGTCTCAAGACCTTACACTTTCTTCAAATAAAGAATCTCTTCAAGTGGCAAACGTTCCAGGGTCTAGCTATATCGACCCCTTCCATGCTCTGCAGTCTATATGCTCCTCCTTTCAGTACCTGTGTGATTCTATAAGGCCCCTCCCAGTTGGGCTCTAACTTTCCTGTGTTTTTTAGGGCGTCAGCTCTCCTTAACACTAGATCGCCTTCTCTGAAGGACCTCGGGATCACCTTCCGGTCGTATGCGGCTTTAATTCTGCTCTTATATCTTTCAGCCCGTACTCTGACCATCTCTCTTTCTTCTTCCATCAAATCTAGAGCCTCTCTCATCAATCTTTCATTCTGATGTTCTTCAAATTGGGCGATTCGGTGTGATCGCAATACTGCCTCTGGAGGTATCACCGCTGCAGCTCCGTAGACCAGCTGAAATGGGGACTCTCCAGTTGCTGTCTTCGGACTAGTTCTGTATGACCACAATACATTATCTAGCTCGTTTACCCATCCTCCTCCTATCTTCGTTAGTCTTGTTCGGATACCGTCTACTATCGTTCGATTAGTGACCTCCACTTGTCCATTAGCTTGAGGATGAGCGACAGAGGTGAATCTCTGTATTATGTTCAGCCTTGCACACCATCCTCGCACATTTTCTCCGTTAAATTGGGTTCCGTTATCGGAGACCAATATTCTGGGTACTCCGAATCTGCAACAAATCTGCTTTCTTAGGAATTTAATCACATTCTCCTCATCTATCGTAGCTAAGGGAGCAGCTTCCACCCATTTGCTAAAATAGTCCACTGCTACTATCAGGAACTTTCTTCCTCCGGAGGCCGGAGGGAAGGGTCCCACCAGGTCGATTCCCCATTTAGCGAAGGGACAGGGGGAGTGCATCGCTCCCATCTCCTCCGCAGGGGTCTTTATCAATGGGCCATTTTTCTGACACTTGACACATTTTCTCACGAACTCCTTAGCGTCTCTCGTCATGGAGGGCCAATATAATCCAGCCCTTAAAACTTTTTTCACCACTGCTTTGTATCCTTCGTGACTAGCTGCATCCCCTTCGTGGATTTCTTTGAGTGTGTACATAGCCTCTCGAATTGATATGCACCTCAGATATGGGTGTGTGAATGATTTTTTGTACAAATGTCCTCCGATAAGACAATACTTGATTCGAAGGGCTCGGGTCTTTCTAGTGGTAGGAGCGTCTGTTCCCTTGGTAAGTTCTATCCATATAGCTCTTCTCCAATCATCCTCCTCTTCAATAGAACCAATGGGGTTCTCCAGAGTCTCTCTTTCTGCCACTACTAGAGTTACTGTTCCTTTTCCATCAAACTCTGCGGAGCTAGCGAGCTTGGAGAGGCTGTCCGCTTGTATGTTCTTCTCTCGAGGTATCTGGACTACCTCGCACTCTTGGAACTTGCCCATCACTTTTTTGGCTCGTTCCAGATAAGCAGCCATCCTACTATCTTTGGCTACGTATTCACCATTCACCTGCTGAACAACTAATTGGGAGTCTGAGTATAGGGTTACCTTTGGAGCTCCTAATTCTAATGCCATCTCCATTCCTCTGATCAAAGCTTCGTACTCTGCTCCATTATTTGAGGTCATGAATTGAAACCTCACCGCAAATTGCAGGTCCTCTCCTCGCGGGCCTGTTAGCACAATCCCTGCTCCACATCCGCTCAAGGTTACTGAGCCATCTACATACACTTTCCATCCCTCGACTTCCTCTGGCTTGGTCGATTCTTGGATGAAATCGGACAAAGCTTGGGCTTTTATAGCCTTCCGCGGCTCAAAATCCACGTCATATTCTTGGAGCTCGATTGCCCACTTCACCATCCTTCCAGAGAGGTCTGCTCGCCCTATGACCTGTTTCAGCAAGTAATTAGTGCGGACCAGTATTTTATAAGAAAGGAAATATGGGCGCAGCCTTCGCGCTGTAACTATCACGGCCAGAGCAGCCTTCTCGATATCTGAATATCGGTTTTCGGCCCCTTGAATGACCTTACTGACATAATAAATAGGGTGTTGCAGAGACCCCTCTTCTTTGACTAAGGCAGTACTCAGTGAGAACTCTCCTACGGAGAGATACAAGATGAGGGTATCTCCCGGAGAAGGCTTTGTTAGCTTCGGCAACTGGGATAAATGCTGTTTCAAATCTTCAAAAGCCTTTTGGCATGTTACGTTCCATTCAAATTTAGTTCCTTTCTTGAGAATTCTGAAGAAGGGATGACTCTTTTCAGCAGATCTAGCTATGAATCTGCTCAATGCGGTAATCCTCCCATTGAGCGTCTGGAGCTCCTTTATATTTCTTGGTGGCTGCATATCTAGTATCGCCTTCACCTTAGCCGGATTCACCTCTATACCCCTCTGAGTGACCATGTATCCGAGGAACTTCCCTGATTTTACTCCAAAAGAGCACTTGGCTGGATTCAACTTGATGCCATTCTCTCTGATCACTTGAAAAATTTCTTCTAGATCCTCTACATGCTGATCTGCTTTTACGCTCTTGGCCAACATATCATCTACATATATCTCCATATTCCTCCCCAGCTGCCTTCGGAAGACAGCATCGACCATCCTTTGGTATGTTGCTCCGGCATTGATTAGCCCAAATGGCATCCGAACGTATCCAAACGTTCCGCAGGCTGCTATGAAGCACACTTTAGGGACATCTGCAGGGTTCAATTGGATCTGGTGATACCCTTGGTATGCATCCATCATGCTTAACAACTCGAAGCCTGAGGTTGCATCTACTAGCTGGTCTATCCTTGGTAGTGGATAGTGGTCTTTAGGGCACGCTTTGTTGAGGTCCCTAAAGTCGATGCACATTCTCCACTTTCCTCCCCCCTTAGGAACTAGCACGGCATTAGAGAGCCATTCTGGAAATTGGACTTTTACTACATGTCCTGCTTTCAATAGCTTCTCGACTTCCTCTCTCACAATATTATTCTTTTCAATCCCGAAATTTCGTAGTTTCTGCTTCACAGGTCTTGCCTTTGGATCAACATTAAGGCAATGTATTGCTATCTCCGGAGGAATCCCTGTCATGTCAGCTGGAGAAAATGCAAATATATCGGAATTTCGACGTAATGTAAGTATTACCTTTTCTGTGAGTTCAGGTCCCAGTTGGGTGCCTATCTTAGTGGTGAAGCCAAGTTTCTCTGGGAAGAGCTCCACGCTCATTAGTTCTTCGTCTGTTTTAACATTCACCTGTTCGGGTATTGCTCCTTCAACTTTCTTCCTTTTGACCTCAGGGTCATCTCCTCTTGTCCGCTCCAGGCCCTTAGTCAGGGCTCTGTCCGCCATCTTCACAGACTCTGCATAGCACTTCCGTGCTTGGTATTGGTCTCCTCTCACTTCTCCTACTCCGGCGGCGGTAGGGAATTTCATTTTCATATGAAATGTGGAAATGGTTGCCTGAAAGAGGTTCAGGCTGGGTCGTCCCATCACGACATTGTATGATGAAGGGATGTCCACGATAAGGAACTCTATCAAATGGACTTTCCGGGCTGGAGCATCTCCCAACCCTACCTGTAGCATTACTGATCCCAAAGGTTGGATGGCACCTCCGGAGAAGCCATACAGGGAGGTATCCACAGGACGCAGCTTTACACTCAACTCCATCCTCTTGAAGCATTCGAAAAACATAATGTCAGCCGAGCTCCCTGTATCTACGAAGATTCGGGCGACATCGAATCCAGCTATGTCGGTAGTGATTACCAGAGCATCATTGTGATCTTCTTTGACTCCTTTAACATCTTCCGACCCAAATCGGATATTGGGCGTCTCTGTCATACGTCCCACTTCTCTTAATTGGCTTCCCTGTTCCGCTTTTAGAGCTCGGACGTTCTGCTTTCTTTTTCGGAAGGAATCTCCATCTGCTGGCCCTCCCACAATCATATGAATTATTCCTCTCTTTGGCGGTGGAGGGGGTATATCCTCTACCGCTTCTCTAGTTTCCTTCTCCTCTGGTTTTCTTTCAGGTTCTTTTCGTTTCTGCCCCCGAGGGCCTTGCCTGTCTCTAAATATGAATTCTTTTAGATGACCTGCTTGGATCATCCTCTTGATCTCATCTTTCAAATGGTAACATTGATTCGTATCATGCCCATATTCATTGTGGAATCGGCAGAATCGATCAGACTTAGGCTTCTGAGGTCCTCGACTCCTGGAATATGGGAACTTCAAATCCGGATGGTCTCCTGCTACCTCCAATACTTCAGCGGGTTCAATTCTTAAGGGTGTGTATTTCTCGAACCTCCCCCGAGGGCCGGATCGGGGACCTCCGGAAGGGTTGCTATCTCTAACTGCTCCAGAGGTCCGGGGGACTTCTGGACTGAATCGCCTGGGGGGCCTTCTCTTTCCCTTCTCCTCTCTCGATCTTGTGGCCTAACCTCCAGCCTCTTCGCTTTCCGGACCTCCTCCAGAGTGAGGTACTTTTCTGCCCTGTGCAGCAGTTCATCAAAGTTCTTAACAGGCTTCTTAGCTAGAGAGGAGAAAAAGTCTCCATCACGCAATCCGTTCGTTAGAGCGTTGATTTTCACCTCTGGAGAGGCGGTAGGGACCTCCAGAGCTGCTTGATTAAACCTTCGAAGGAAAGCTCTTAAACTCTCACCTTCTCCTCGTCTCAAATTAAAGAGGGTCAAAGTGGCCCTCGGCTGTCTCCGGGCACTGGCAAATTGATGAAGGAAGAGCTCACTGAATTCTTCCCAGGATCGGATTGTGTTAGGTTCCAACTGGGTGAACCATTGTTGTGCGGCTTTTGCCAGAGTAGTTAGGAATACTCTACACTTTATTCCCTCTCCATAGCGGTGTAGCAATGCTGCATTCTCGAACCTCACTAGGTGCTCGTATGGGTCTGCCGTACCATCGTATTCAAAATTAAGGGGTTTGAAATTGAATGGTAGTTCATCCTGTAATATGTTAGGGGAGAACTGACATCCAGAGGCGTGAGCAGACCTACTGGTTCGATTGCTCATCTGCTTCTTCATATCTCTCATCTCTTTCTGTAAGGCCAGTAGTTGGTCGCTGACGGGCCCTCCGTAGGTATCATCTGTACTTTCTTCTGTCTCAGGGGGTTCTATGCCTCGGGGTGCCAGGTCCGCATTTCTTCTTGTGCTCCGAAGAGGGATGCTTCTTTCCGCTCGTGAGGGCACTTTATCATCTTCTTCTGCCCGCATCTCCATGTCCTTGGACAACACTTGGGAGGCTCCAGGTGCTTCATCTTGGGACAGCATCTCCATGTCCCTGGTGCAGCTCTAGGAATCCGGTCTCTTTGGTCAGCAAAGGCTCTCTCTACAACTTGCTTGATGAGGGCGTTCAATTGATCGGGAGAGATCAGGAGCGGTTCCGAGTCTAGAGTGTCCTTTTGCTGAGGATCTGCGGTCTGAGATTCGGGGGCCTCCAGATTCCCCTCTGTGCCCTCTCTGACCGGTATGGGATGACTTTCGTCCTCCAAGCCTGGAGTAGGCGCTAATGGCTGATTTGATCCAGAAGGTACGTGGATTGGATCTTTTCCCCGACCTCCCCTTGGCGGAGGATCAGTCGGTAAGGGGGAATTTTCTCCTGGAAGACTCCTCTTCCCGGAAATAGATGTTTTATTTCCGCCACCCATTTGCTTGGATAGGTAGAAACTCGTGAGAAAATCTTTCAATTCTTTCCCACAGACGGCGCCAGTTGATGTGCCAAAATTTGCACGAGAGGATTAGGTATCCTCTGAAATGGATGTCCTTCTTCCCGAATGTGTATAATAGTCCTGATTAGATTATCTCCTCTTGGAATCTTCGAATGACCTGCAAGGAACACACCGGAGGGGAGTCCGGTGTGGACACTCCGATGCCTAAGTCAGTATAGGGCTTATCAAATCTCCCAAGGATCTCAAGATCCTGGATATCTTAAATCAACTCAAAGAATCACAAGCGGAGATGTGGATATTTAGTGTATTAGGTTTTTAGGTGTAAAATGTCTAACCTGGAAATATCTTCAAAATTACATATTTATAGAGATATCTTCTGGAGAGGAAGTCAAGCCTTCCCCTTATCTCGGAGTTGCCCATAAGACTCGGCCCTACCGAGGAGACCCAGTCTCCCTTACTCTCCACTTCCTGAAGACTCGGTAGCATCCTATCTTCGTGGACTTATCCTCCTAAAGTAAAGGAGGACAGAGTCTTCTTTTCATCAAAGCTAGGGCGGAAATGGCGGGAGCATCCTATATTTGCGACCCACGATCTTAGCTAAAACTGTTTAATTCTGATATTCATCTCCAGACGAAGCTCCCTCCCGAGAGCCCTCCGGAGAGGATTCTTTATCCAGAGAACCCTAAATGAATTCTATCCATTCTTCCCAATCCTATCATTCATACACGTGTCGACTCCTCATTAGGTGACATTTTTAGGCCGCATCAAGGGAGATTGTGAAAGATTTGCGAATGGATACAATGCATAGTAGGCATGATCAAACAATGTCTCCAATGAATGGTTCATCAACACATGCAATTTCTCTACCACTTTCAAGACAAAATGTGATCCAAGCTAAGACAAATTCAACACACTTGATTCACCACTCTCTCAAGAAGTGTTTCTCTCAACACACAAGTGTATATTGGGCATGTAAGCTCTCAACTGTCAATCCACGAAAAACACAAAGACCATAGGCTTGCTTTTCAACTCAATTCTCTACCAAATATTTAGGCATCGATTGTCAATCAAAGAGGTCTTTCAAGGGTTGTAATGTAGGATCTTTGGAAGGGGTGTGATAAATTTGGGATTAGTGACTCATTCACTTGTAGAGCAACAAATGTTGTATTTCTCTCATTTTTCATTCAACTCTCACACAACACTTGCTCACTTTCTTTTCTTTTCACTCAAAATGAACCTCACCCCTTTTTCCTTCTTTTCACCACATTTTGGAGCCATTTCTCTTCACTTTTGTGATTTGAGCTTTTGGGACTTTTTGTTTCCCTTTTATTTTTCACATTAAGCACAAGCTCATTTGCTCTTCTTTTTCTTTTCAACCCTTTTCTTTTCTCTTGAATTCACTTTGATTAAAACAAATCCACTCACTTCAATCCCCTCACCATGTCAACCAACATTGAAGCTCTACAAATGATAAGGACAATTAGACTCAAAAGATGTGGTTTCATGGTGACATTTTGTAGCTTACCAAAGAAAATTGGTTTTACGGCTCAACGGGGCTAACTACGAAAATGTATCATTTGGTGGGATTTATTTGGCCAAGTGACTCGAATTCAAAGAAATGCCTCCTATAATTTTTAACAATTTCCTCCTAAATCAAGTGTCAAACAAGTCAAAGAGCAAGTTCCAGCATGCATAATTCGTGGATGACTCACTCAAGAAAAATTGAACCGGAATGATATTTCGATTCAAGAAGGCTCAAGTCTCTCCGGCTCAATATGGTAAATTCAAGTGTTTTCCTAAGCCTAGCCCTTCACACAAAATGCAATCAATTGATAGAGTCATACATGCATTAATTTCCCAATCACCAACAAACATCACAAGATCAATTATAGTAAACTCATGCATCCATCCACAAATTCTCCAAAAATCCACCATCACAAAAATAAAATTCCCTAACATCCATCCAAACAAAATATCAAAAGAAAACATCCCCATCAACAAAAATCCACAAAAATATCCAAAATACATGAACCCAAAACAAAGATCCAAAGGTACAAATAACAAAATGCTACGGACATAAACATGAACACCGAAAATGAGAGAAAATTAGGACACTTATACCACACCATCTTCGGAGTTTTGAGGCATCATTGAGGTGGTTGAGGTGGGTTGTATTAGCCTTGTTGGGCGAGCCACTCAAAATGGGGGCGGAACATGTTGTTCATCTCGAGAAGTTGTGCATCAATGCTCGCGTAGTGAGTTTCCATGTTGGCTAGGCGAGTGTCCACGTTGGCTAGACGAGTGTCCACATTTTCTCGCCACGCTCTATCTTCACGACTTGCTAGACCCAACTGCTCGATACTAGCCCTAAGTGACTCAAGCTCCCTGTCCCTACTTCCATAAGTATGGGACACATTCCCTCTTTGATCCGGAGCTGCCCGCCATGGACTACCTCCTTCTTGCTCTTGGGGCTCTTCCTGCTCATCGACATGCATGGGGACTCCTCCAACATTCTCGGGGTTGATGGGATTTCCAGTATCAAAGTTATCTATCCAAGCACGGTGGGCGCCGGATAGCAAATCCCATGAACCGTACCTCCGTCTCCTCAAGCTAGTCAATTCCGGATTAGGCAAAGGGAAGAGGGTGTCTTCATCAAGTCTCAGACAGTATGTACCCCTTTCCATCTTTAGTATTTTCATTTGAATCATCACTCCAAGATCAAGCTTGGATTCTCCAACAATGGGGTCATACATCTCCCCAGGCACTAATCCGAAATGCTCCGCAATGTGGGTGATAAATCCACCCACTTGGGAGTACCTGACCTTTGATCTAGTCTGCCGGGCCAATTGTGCCATGAGGTAGGCGGCCATGTTCACAGGTTTACCATCCACCATGCATTTTATGACATACAACTCATCCTTTCTCACAGCCCCAACCTCGTATCTCGCGAAAACCGAGTTCGCTAACACCCTCTGAATGTAACGGAAGACTGGACTTCGAATAAGAGATGTCTTAGAGCTACTCGAGTTATAGATTGGCACGTCGTCTCTGTCTTGTCGAGCCAATTTCACCCAAAAATCTTGAGCATTGAAACTCCTGATCCCCAAATAGACCCTGTTGTCGACACTGTTGGGGACTTGAAAAATTCCATTCAGCTCTTGTACCATTAAGCTTCTGTCAACATTCCCCAAACGGAAAGTGATCCTTCTAGGTACATGTTGCCCGTCAAAGTCCATGTCGATGGTGGTTAAGAACTCCACCATAAGCTCAGTATAGGACGACTTCTGAATTTGTAAGAAGTTCGTCCATCCAATTGCAGCAAATAGCCTATCCACATCTTCTTTGATCCCCATGTGGACCATACAGTTGTCATCGATGTACTTCGTAGGGTGGAAGATCATACGAGACACCGTTATGAAGTTGTCAGCTAGCATCTCTCCTCTCTCTCCTAGATCAATCCCAAAGTAGGATGGATAGGTGCCACACAACTTATAGAGATGCCATTCGAGCCATTCATTCATTTCCTGAGAGCTTGGTCCATTATTGTTGGCCATTTTCTACAACCAAAAGAATAGAAACTCATGAGAATGTGCACAAAAGTTTCCATTTAAATTCATCATTCACAAGAGTTCCTTAGCTTTTAAGTTCATATGTATCCACCATGTTCAAGTTCACATCTCACCTCTTCAACAATAGACATTTATTTTTCTCTCAATGAACTCCCTTCTTCAACAACAATAATGCTTGCAAGGTGTTGGTCAAAATTTTCACAAGAAATTAAAGCACAAAACACCTTGCTATCACTAATGTTAACTCTATCCTAGCATGAAACTCTCAAATAAAACACATTCACAAGACTACAATATCACATGCTCAAGAGTTACACAAAAGTTCATGAATATTCTCAAGTTCACCATTCTTGCAAAAATTCCTTCACTTTCTAGCTTAAATTCTCACCAATCACACAATAATAGCACAAATTAAGCATAGATATAAGTTACCCATCATCAATAATCACCAATAAACATAACTCATGGAAGAAATTTGCAAGAAATCAAGAAACCCATCAAGTTTTGAAATTTTCGTCACCTCCTATATTTCACACAAGAATAGCCTTAAAATCTACAATATCATGCTCATTCTTGCAAAATTAAAGAGGGGGAAGAGTTTACATACCTTGGGGAGTGATTCCTTGAAGTTGTTGCAAGAAATTGAAGAGAGAATTGAGAGGGGGTAAGAGTGTGTGTGAAATTTTTGGGGTAAAAGTGTGTGTTATGTGTGAAAAAGTGATAGAAGTAGGGTTTAATGAGTGTAAAATCCGAGTGGGTCCGAATTTTTTTTGAAAAAACTTACCTTTCTCGCGCCCAGATATCACTCGGCCGCCAGTTTGAGTGCCTCGGACGGCCGAGTGATACGCGTTTCCAGTGGGTCGCCCTCGACCAGACTTCCCTCGGTCGGCCGAGTGAAATGCATCGGTCGACCGAGTGCCTCCTGGTTCCAGTGTGCGTGCCTCGACCAGATCTGCCTCGGCCGACCGTTTGAGACGCCTCGGTCGGCCGAGTTCCGTCTGCTTCCAGAATGTTACCCACCAACAGAACTCACTCGGTCGGCCGTTTGAGATGACTCGGTCGGCCGAGTGGGTTCTGCTTCCAACATTTTTTTACCCCTTTTTTCAATGTTTACACCCAAAAATCCTACAACACATCAATACACTACAACATAGCAATACTCAAACACCACAAAACTTCAATTCACAAAAAATTTGCCCCACAATTCATGTAAAACATGCGATGTAACTCTCAAAGCGATTCAAAGCTCGATATCATCAACATTTTCCATATCAAACCAAATCATCAAGCAATAGACGAATGTAGAACGGTGCAAATGAAATTGTAAGAACGACCACACCCCCCCCAAACTTAGACTTTGCTAAGCAAATCTAAGTTTGGAAACGAGTGTTACCTTTGAGTTTGCACCATACACCATTCCATCTTCTTCTTTTTATCCTTTCTCCTCACATAGAAGTCCATGTCCAAGCTCCATTAAGCACCAACATCATACCTCAACCTACTAAACAAAACTAAACCAAAAAGGTCAAAAAGCACTAAAACTAACTAAAACAAACAAAAACGAAAAGAAAGCAATAAACGAATGGGTTGCCTCCCATTTAGCGCTAGGTTTAACGTCCTATGCCGGACGGAACTCTTTCGAGTTCAAGTCTCTTCAAGAGACTTTGTACCTCCACCATCTTTTTGACACGGGTTGAAGTAGAGTTTCACACGATGACCGTTCACGGTGAAGCGACTCGCATCTTTGCTTTGTAACTCAAGAAATCACCTAGGAAACTCCTTTTTCACCACAAACGGACCACTCCACTTTGACTTCAACTTTCCGGCAAACAACTTCAAACGGGAGTTGAACACGAGCACCTCATCTCCTTCTTCGAACTCCTTCTTCTTGAGACGAGCATCATGCCATTTCTTGGTCTTTTCCTTGAAAATCTTAGAATTCTCATAGGCATGTTCTCGAAACTCCTCGAGCTCACTTAATTGGAGCAACCTTTTCTCTCCAACCAAGTCACAATCGAAGTTCAACTTCTTGATTGCCCAATAAGCACGGTGCTCTAGTTCCACGGGTAAGTGACAAGCCTTCCCAAAGACAATTTGGTATGGGGACATATCCAATGGAGTTTTATATGCCGTTCGATATGCCCACAAAGCATCATCCAACTTCAATGCCCAATCCTTTCTAGTGGTGTTGACCGTCTTCTCGAGAATTTGCTTGATTTGACGATTAGACACCTCCGCTAAACCATTTGTTTGAGGGTGATAGGCGGTTGACACCTTGTGCTTCACATTATATTTGGCTAGAAGATTAGCCATCACTTTGTTCACAAAATGACTCCCCCCATCACTTATCAAAGCTCTTGGAACTCCAAATCGAGTGAAGATATTCTTCTTCAAGAATTGAATCACCACTCTTGCATCACTCATCTTGGTTGGAATAGCCTCGATCCACTTAGAAACATAGTCAACACCAACAAGAATGTAGGTGTACCCACATGATGGAGGAAACGGCCCCATGAAATCAATGCCCCAAACATCAAATAACTCAACTTCAATGAACATGTTTAAAGGCATCTCACCCCTCTTTGTTATTCCCCCCATTCTTTGGCAACGATCACATCCTCGGATGAATGTTTGACAATCTTTGAAGATTGTTGGCCAATAAAACCCGGCTTGGAGAATTTTCATTCCCGTCTTTGAAGTACCAAAATGTCCCCCACAAGGAAGAGGGTGACAATGCTTGATTATGTCCTCCCATTCTTCTTGAGGCACACATCTCCGAAGCACCGAATCTACCCCGCTCTTGAAAAGAAACGGCTCATCCCATATGTAGCTTTTCACTTCCTTGTTAAACTTCTTTCTTTCATAGGGACCCAAATCTTCGGGGATCATTCCACTTGCCAAAAAGTTGGCAAAGTCGGCATACCATGGGATGTCTCCTTTCACTCCCATCACCGGTATAGTGTCGATCATCAATAAGCTTTCATCGGGAAAGCTTTCCTTAACCTCAACCACATCTTGCTTTTGCTCTTCATTTCGCTCCAACCTTGAGAGGTGATCGGCTATGACGTTCTCACTTCCTTTCTTGTCTCTCACCTCTATGTCAAATTCTTGAAGTAAAAGGACCCACCGAATGAGCCTCGGTTTGGCATCCTTTTTGTTCATCAAGTAGCGGATAGCCGCATGATCGGTGTAGACAACGGTTCTAGCTCCCACAAGGTAAGGACGGAACTTGTCAAAAGCATACACAACCGCTAAGAGCTCTTTCTCGGTTGTAGTGTAATTGGCTTGTGCGGTGTTGAATGTTTTTGAGGCATAGTATATGGCATGAAATCTCTTTTCCCTCATTTGCCCCAAAACAACCCCCATCGCATAGTCACTCGCATCACACATCAACACGAACGGCTCCTCCCAATTTGGTGTCACAAGTATGGGTGAACTCACCAAGGCCTCCTTGAGTTTCCTAAACGCTTCAACACACTCATTAGTAAAATAAAATGGAACATCTTTTTCCAACAAATGAGATAAGGGTTTAGAGAGCTTAGAAAAATCTTTGATAAATCGGCAGTAGAAACCCGCATGGCCAAGAAATGACCGAATGCCCTTCTCATTCGATGGTGGAGGCAACTTTTCAATTGCTACCACCTTCGCTCTATCAACTTGGATCCCCTTGGATGACACATGATGGCCCAACACAATTCCTTCATTCACCATAAAGTGACATTTTTCCCAATTCAACACTAAGTTAGTGTCCTCACACCTTTGCAAAACAATATCAAGGTTAGTCAAACAAGATTCGAATGACTCTCCAAAGACGGAGAAATCATCCATAAAAACCTCCATGATACGTTCAATAAGACCATGAAAAATTGACATCATGCAACGTTGAAAAGTGGCGGGTGCATTACACAACCCAAAAGGCATACGCCTCCATGCAAATGTACCATACGTGCATGTGAAAGTGGTCTTTTCTTGGTCTTCTGGTGCAATCATGATTTGATTGTAACCCGAATAACCATCAAGAAAACAATAGTGTGAAAAACCTCCTAACCTATCAAGCATTTGGTCCATGAAAGGTAAGGGAAAATGATCTTTGCAAGTAGCCTTATTCAATTCCCGATAATCAACACACACGCGCCACCCCGTGGCGACTCTCATGGCTATTAGCTCATCTCCCTCACCTTGTACAGCCGTCATTCCCCCTTTTTTAGATACAACATGTAAAGGTGACACCCATGGACTATCCGAAATAGGAAATATCATACCCGAATCTAGAAATTTTATGACTTCTTTCCTAATAACCTCTTGGATAATAGGGTTCACTCTCCTTTGGGGTTGGACTATAGGCTTCCTATCTTTTTCTAGACGGATCCTATGCATGCAAATTGATGGATTAATGCCCTTCAAATCCTCAATCGACCAACTGATGGCCGATTTATGCTTACGTAGCACTTCAAGTAGCCTATCTAATTCATGTGATGTAAGAGAAGATGATACAATTACCGGATTCTTCTCGTTTTCTCCTAGGTAGGCATACTTTAAGTGCTCGGGAAGTGGTTTGAGGCCTTCTTTCTTCTCCTCCACTTTAGGCTCTCCTTCCTCCAACTTCAACAAGGGTGGTAGAGTGAAATTTCCATGTTTGATCTCTAAAGTTTCCTCAATCTCCATTTGTTCCCTATTATCAAAGTCAAAATTGAAACTTTCATAAGTAGAGGAAAAATATGAATGAGAATCAATATCATTTAAATCATCAAAGAAGAGAGAGTAGGAGGGGTCTTCCAAAGATTCTTGGACACATAAGTCCACAATATCGACGAAGTTCAATTGTTCCACATCCATGGGATGCTTCATCGCGTTGTACATCGATATCTTCACTTCTTCTTTACCAACTTTTAACGTTATCTCTCCTCTCCCAACATCAAGCTCGACTCCCGCCGTTGCTAAAATGGTCTCCCAAGAATTATAGGCACTTGTTCATCTTCCTCCATTTCTAGCACCACAAAGTCGGCGGGAAATACAAACTTGTCCACTCTAACAAGAATATCCTCAACTATGCCCTTGGCAATTGTGATTGATCGATCTACAAGTTGAAGTGCAATAGAAGTGGGCTTCAACTCCCCCCTTTCGAGCTTTTCAAACAAAGATAGGGGCATCAAGTTAATGCTAGCCCCCAAATCACAAAGAGCATTCCTCTTGATCCCATTTCCAATATCACACATGATGACAAAACTACCCGGATCCTTCATCTTTTGTGGCATGTTCTTTTGTAGCATAGCACTACATGCCTTGTTGAACTTGACAAGCTCGGGTTCATCAATCCGTCTTTTCTTGGAGATCAAATCTTTGAGGAATTTGGCATAGTGGGGCATTTGCTCTAAAGCATCGGAGAATGGAATATTAATGTGAAGTTGTTTGAAGACTTCAAGAAACTTAGCAAATTTTTCATCCAACTTCTTCTTCATGAATCTTTGAGGGGATGGTACCATTGTCTTTGGTACCCCCCACTCATCACATGGTATGCTATTTTCTTCATTAATCTTCTTCTCCTTCATCTTTTTCCACTTTGGTATTCTTTCTTCACCATCAACTTTCTTTTTCTCTTTTGACTCCATCCCATTTTCTTCCTCCTCCTCGGCTTTTCCCATCTCTACCTCTTCACACTCTTCTTCAATTTCACAATTTTCCTTGACATCATCATCTCCCGGTTGAGTGGGCATGGATGGACCCTTATATTTGGTGCCACTTCTAAGCTCTATTGCCTTGCAATGCTCTTTGGGATTTATCTCGGTTGTTGAGGGAAATTTTCCCTTGTTTAGCATTTGATTAACCGCCGTACTCAACTCTCCAACGGACGTTGCAAGTTGCCCCACCGTATGCTCGAGATTTTTAATCCCCCTTGAGTGTTGTTCATTGATCTTTGCTTGTTCCAAATTTGTTTTAACTTGTTGCTCTTGAGCTTTCTTGAACAACTCTTCCATCCGTAAAAGTGTATCTTCCGTAGTAGCTTTTCCTTCCCCATTAGGAAGCCTTGCCCCGGGATCAAATCCGGGTGGATATTGCATTGCTCCTTTTGGGTTAGAATACGCCAAGTTATCGTGCCTTCGGAAGTTTTGATTTTGATTCCCTTGAAATGAGGTGGATGGCCCCCCTTGCATCGGGTGACTTTGATTGGGTTGGAGTGTTGAGGATTGACCACCTTGAAAACGATTTTGTTGAGGAGCTTGATATGGACGACCACCTTGAAAGTTTTGTTGATGGTTTCCTTGATATTGTGGCCTACCCATGTAGTTCACATCTTCCATTTGATTCATCGAAAGCTCTCCTTGAACCATTGGTAATGGGCTTTCACTTGGTTGATTAGACGAAAGAGCATTCACCTTCTCAATTAACGTGGTGATCATTGTTTTCATGGCGTCCACCTCATTAACTTGAGCAACTCGATGCCTTCCTCCTCTATCAATCCTCATTTTAAAAGAATTGTTCGATATCCCCTCCATTATTTGCTTGATCTCTTCCGCCGACTTGAGCCATATCGAACCTCCGGCACAAGCATCCAAATGATGTTGGTCTTCTTCTCTCAAGCCACAAAAGAACCAACAAGTCGTTTGCTCCAATGGAAAACCATGTTGAGGACAAGTTATGAGTAGGTTGGTAAACCTTTCCCATGCTTCTTTAAGGCTCTCATTAGCTCCTTGTTTAAATTGAGAGATATTTTGCTTTGCTTCCATTGTTTTGGAAGGAGGGTAGTACTTCAATAAAAACCTCTTCTTCAATTCATCCCAAGTTCTCACCTCTCCCGCCGGAATGCTTGTTTGTAACCATGCTTTTGCCTTTCCGGAAAGTGTGAAGGGAAATAGCCTCAACTTCTTTGCATCTTCGGACACACCGTTTTTCTTGAGTATATCGGCTATCTCTAAAAATTGAGCCAAGTGCTCATTTGGATCTTCTTCAAAGCCGTCCTCGGTCCTCCCTTCAAATTGCTTCTCTCTAAGCATTCTCAACAAAGAAGCGTTAATCTCAAAATTATTGGCCTCCACATTTGGCCTTGCTATCCCATCATAATGCTCCCTTTGTTGAGGCTCAAAGTACTCTCTCATGGGCCTCCCATGTTGTATTGAAGGACGAGGTTCTTGTCTTTCCGGTTGAGGTGGAACAGGTATCTCTTGAGGTTATGCACCTTGGGGTAGATGGTATGGATAAGGTGGGGGATAATACCCTTGACGTGGAGGTTGATAATATCCTTGAGGATAATGTGGGTATGGATATGGTGGATAGCCGTGGGGATACCCTCCTTGTTGGATATTAGGGGGATACCCTTGAGGTTGTCCACCATAGTGGCCTTGATTGAGCACACCACCCATTTGAACATTAGGTGGGTGTTGCATACCATTTCCTCCTCCGCCTTGTATTTGAACATCTCCTTGATGTTCAACTTGGAGATTTTCTTGGGTATTAATCTCATCACTTTCATCATCTACCACGGCACCCGGAGGTTGATTTTGTCTATTCTCCGCCATTCTTCGATTTATAGCTCGATTCCTTCTTGCGGTGGCTTCAATCTCAAGATTGATAGGTTCAATTTGTCCACCACGTGCTCTTGTTAACATGCACCTATGGAAAATTGCAACTATCAAATTCTTGAAACAAAAATAAAATCAAAATAAAGCAAGTAATTGTAGCTAGCACTAGTATTCAACTAACTCTAAGTCCCACTTATAGCACTACGTCGCCTCCCCGGCAGCGGCGCCATTGACTTGAACAAATTTTTGGTCACTATAGGTTGACTAACTACTTCCCCTCAAGTATAAGGGTTCGTAGTAGTAATGAAAGTATTCGACCAAGTAATTTCGACCTAGGAGGTGAGTTTGTGCAATGGATCCCTAGAGTTTTGTGTTGTAATAACTAATGTAACTACGGTTTCGGGTTTTTGGATTTCTAAAATCAAAGCTAAATTACTACCAAGATGCTAGAAATTAAATCAACTACCAACCTAGAAACTAACAAGTGATTTATACTACTAAAAGTGAGAAAAGCACAAATAAGATAAATTACCACAACTTAACAAAGAAAATGACTACTAAGCAAGTATTTAACAATTAAAACAAAGAACAACTACGAATATAATTCGAAGAAGTGCAAGTGTGGGAGAATGCTTCGGGTGTTCTCTACCTAGTGAAATTGAGAGGAATTGTTTTTACTTTGTTATTGCTTCAATTATGACTTGCTAAGAGCACCTAAATGCTAGGATGATAACCATTTCCCTTCGGGTAATATAGCCTTAATTCTAAGGTGTTCCCAAACCCGGTAATAAGGATTTCTTCCTAATCCTCACCAACTACTCAAACAACCATTCAAGTAATTAATGTCTTTTAATGGGGTTCTAATACGATTAACTCTCTCTCGACGAATTAAAAGTATAACTAACACATTTGCATACCAACAACTCACACCATAAATATAGACATGTCCATGTAACTCTCGTCTACGCTAAATATGCATCTAAATATGGATTAATAGAAGTTAACACGCAAAGTACTCATAAAACCCAATAAGAGAAGCAATAAACCTAATCTTAACAATACAAAGCTCAAACAATTCCAAACTCAATATTCACATGGTTTTAGAACACCCAAAGCATAAATAAACTTAGCCCATGGTGTTTTGAGAAACCCCCATGGCTAAAACATAAAAAGAACTCAAGAATAACATTAAATATGGAATTATATAGAAATTGAGAGAATGGTTTGAAGTCACCTTGTTGTTTCTTCAAAATACCTAGCTATTACAAAAGTGTGGAGCCTTCTTCTTCAAAAACCTATGCTAAGTATCCTACTTTGAAGCTAAACTATGAATGAAAGTGCAATAAATGTGGAAGATGGAGTTAAGATGAACTAGGGTTTAAGAGTGGTAATAAATGAGGGCCAAAAGTTGTTTACAAACTGAGTTTTGAAGCTTCCAAGAGTGTGTGAGACGAAATTAGCACTTTGGTCCTTGAAGTTCTTCAAAATTCTCAAAAAACCCCGAAAATCGTGAGTTGACTCGGTCAACCGAGTGGATCACTCGGTCAACCGAGTGAGGGGAACTTCCAGAACCAAAATTGGTTCCAGAACGCCAGTGTTAAGTCACTCGGCCGCCAGTGTGAAATCACTCGGCCGGCCGAGTAACAAGGGAGTTCCAGAAAGTTTCTGCAAGTTTTTCTCACTCGGCCGCCAGTGTGATCCCACTCGGCCGACCGAGTGACTTCTGATCCTTTGATTTTTCTAACACTTTTCCTTGGCTTTCCTTTTTGTCCTCCAACCGAACTTCAATTCCCACGCGCCAATGCTCGTTTTCCTTCTAAAACGGACTATTTCACCTTGTTTCCTACACTTTGAACACATTCCTTAACAACAAGGTTAGTAGCACCATTTCTATCAATTACGACCAAAATCACATCAAAATGCTACGATAACATAGCAATAATGAGCACAAAAACGAGCAATCTCACACCCAATCACATCTCCCTAGACTCGGTCGAGGAAGAATATGTTGCATGCCACGTCATGTGTTGTGTTGTGGCAGTAGATTGATACAATCTCATTAAACGAGGAATGATTGGAAGATAATACGTCTTCTTGTGTGCCACTTTCTTCTTCGATGACTTCGATTGACCAGCGGGCCCCTTCCGACGTGGCTCTTTGTACCGAGGATGACCACACATCCTACATATGTTCAGATTGTTATCTTCATCACCCCAATATAACATGCAACCGTTTACATAACAATCAATCTTCTCGACCGGCAATCCCATATTTTTCATCATTTGCTTGCTTTGATGATACGTTGTAGGCACCTTATTTTCTGGAGGGTAGATCTCACTGCATAATTGTGTCATTTGCTCATATGCCCTGTTAGAAAGTTTGCTCTCGGTCTTGATAGCCATAAGTCGGGCATTAAATGACAGTTGAGAGTGAGAATCACAACCCGGGTATAAATCTTGATCGACAAATTTAAGCATTTCATAAAACCGAAATGCTTCATCCGTCGGCTCCTCTTCTACATTTGAAAAATCGGCTTCCATTATCATTGTTTGATACATATATATTGGGTTCTTCCTCCCCAAGCTGTTGTTCCCCACCAAACTGTTGTTCATTACTCAGGCCGGCTTGATTAACATATATTTGTCTGTCATAGATTTCAGCAGTGTAATAGTATAAAACTTGATTAAAATTAAAAGGCCAACGTCCTTCGCCATGAAATGTCTAGTTATAATAATTAACAGTGAAACCATTCTTCAGAACATGTACCAAAACCTCATCAATCGACTTAAATATTTTATTCTGACATTTTTTGACATTACACGGACACTTGATACAATCCCCATACATGCAACGTGGGTGGATCTTTGCAAATTCAACGAATGACACAAGTTCATTGTAAAATTCACCATTCACATTTCCTAAAATGAACCTAGGAGTACAATACATCCATCGACGATCCGACAATTCCATCTGTTAAACATTTAACATAAAATTCTTACAAACATATAAAAAATATAATTTAAATACACAAATAAACTACAAATATATAATATGCATAACTAATTAAACTACAGCAATATAAAACGCACAACTAAACTACAAAATTTAACCAAGTAAAAAAGAAAAACGTACCAAAATTTGAAATTTTCATGCAATTTCCACAATTTTTTTCGACTGAGTGAGAAAGGGGAAAAAAGCTCCTGTAAAGTACTGCGCGCTACCGACGGATTTTGAAATTCCGTCGGTAGAGTACATTTTGAATTTACCGACAAATTCTGAAATTCCGTCGGTAGAGTGGCGCCCAAAATTCCGTCGGTAGAGTACATTACCGACGGAAATTCCATCGGTAGAGTACATTACCGACGAAAATTCCGTCAGTAGACTTTATTTTCGACGGATTATTTATTTCCGTAGGTAATTTGGCGGAATAAAAAAAAATTCGAAAAAATTTAAAAAAATACTTTACTTTATACCAAATCTATCGAAAAATTATGTATAAATTAAAAAAATAACATAAATAAACAATCCATTGACAAAAAAACATCAACTGAAATAAATATGTCCAACAAAATAATAAATAGTTCGACAAAAAATTAAATAGTTTGACAAAAAATTAAATAGTTCGACAGAAAAATAAATAGTTCGACAGAAAAATAAAGTGTTCAAACATCAACCATCAGCAAAGTTAAAAAACTCATCACCGCCTTCGAAATTCAAGTTGTCATCTTCGCCTGCGGCTGTATCTGGAGCTGGAACTAGAGCTGTAGGGGGAACTAGACCGACCGGAGCATTCAAAGGCGGAGGGGGAACGCTCATTGCCTGTGCAAAGCATGTTTCTATTTGATCTGCAGACATCCCCAACGATCGACCCATAGTGTCAGTTAGCTGTCAGAAGTAGTGGTTCATCCAGTTTACTAGGTTCGGGTCCGAAACAGCAGTGGAGGATATAGAGGCCTGCGATGCACGCTGGGACGAACTGGACGACGCAGTTCTCACAATGCGGCTCATCCGGCCAAGGCCAAGGATCCGTCCTCGATCAGCCGGGGCAACGTCCAGGTAAATCTGGTTAAGGTCAACCAGCGGAGGGGGAGCGTTGGGCCCGGCTTGAGCAGAAGCATGTGTCGTGACCTCTTCAATCCTCCGGTTCACATTCAACTACATAATTAAAAATAAATAAATTAATACATAGTTTAATACATTTAATTAATTAAATATTAAAAAAACATCACAATTTAATTAAACTTACGTGAAGCTCGGTAGTGCGCCCATATGTGGACGTCTGCGTATTTGGATCAAACGGATGAAGAAGGTTCAACCGATCCACGTATGTGGGTTCACGCCCAAGATCCCGCTCCTATTTCATATCAAATGAGCATATAAAAATTATTTTATATAATATAAATAATTGAAATAAATATAATGAACACTGTTGGGAATAAAATGAGATATGTTTTGATCTAATACCAAAACCCCCTGAGACATGCCTAAGTCAATATAAATATGTTCTAAGAATGTTAGAACATTTAGATTATAGGCTAGATGAGAAGCTGAAATGTTAGGTAGCTCTTAGACAATTAGATGCACAATTTGAGGGGGAACCTATGCTTTGAAGATGATCAAGATCAAGTCCCCTCAAGGCTCAAATTCTGGAACAATCACTTAAGAGCAAGGACAAGTCCAATGAAGATGCTCTGATCAGGAGAGTTGTCCAGAGAAAATATTCATATGCTCTGATCAGGAGAGTTGTCCAAAGAAGCTAGCCATATGCAAGAACAAGCTTACCTAGCTCAAAAGGACAAGACTACTCAAAGGTTTTTATCAGGAGAGTTGTCCAGAGAAGTCAACTTTATGCATAAAGTGCCCTGATGCAAAAAGATTAAATATACTGATCAGGAGAGTTGTCCAGAGGAGTTGTCTCAGCTAAATTGATCAAGATCAAGTGCTCTGAAAGCCTGAGATCAACTATGCTGAAGAGTTTGAGACAACCAGTCCCTAAAGGTCCTCAAAGAAATAAGCTAAGACCATACTCAAGAGAAATAAAGGGAAAGAGCCAAGTCATCTGAAGAAGAGCAAGCCAACCATGCTGAAAAGCAAAACTGCTGATAGTGATAAGGAGAGTTGTCCAGATGATAAGGAATGTTGTCCTATCATTGGATCAACCTTCAGAAGCCATGTCCAAGTCCTAACAAGAAGTCAAACATTGGGAAAAGTGCTGCAGAATGAAGACAAAACTGTTACAGCCGTTTATTACCCAAATGAGGACATGTCACTATCAAGAATCTGTCTTCCAGTTTGAAGAACTCAAGGAAGACATTTATAGCAATTTGGGGCTGCCTCTCCAACGGGCAAATCCTCCATTTTGTCTATAAATACAGAAGTGTGAAGACCATTTGAAAGCACCTCAACACAATCCAACTAAGCTCAAAGTTCTTACAAGCTAGAGTGCTTTCAAAGCTTTCAAAGACTATCTTAGTCTTCAAACACTTCATCTAAGCTGAACCCAATTGTATATCCATACACAAGCTTAGAGAGATATCCTATCCTTATACACTGATCTTCATTGTAAAGGATATCTCATTAGTTGGAACCTTACTTCAACCCTTACACCTTTCAAGAGTGAAAGTGAGAAGGTTGTAGTAGTAGAAGTGGTAGGAGCTGACTGTTGAGAGAAGAACAGTTCAGTTCTGAGTTGAGAAGAGGGTACTAGGACTCTAGACATCCTAGGGATCAATTCACCAAAGAGTGGTGTTCTTGATCAAGTGCACCTTGGCACTATAAAACAAGTTAATTCTAAGAGTGAAGGAATTATCCTGTTAAATCAGGGAAAGTGGATGTAGGAGCTTGAGTCTCTGAACCACTATAAACTCTTGTGTTGATTTACTTTACAAATACTTACATTCACTCAACACTGCACACAAAACTGATCTTTCAAGGATAAACATTCAAAGACTGTGCAAAACTGTTTTGGACAACTTCTCTGAAGCTTAACTGGACTGTGTTACATTGACTAAGTGATTTCAGAAATTAAAGGAGTCTAAACTTAAAGGGCCAACCACTATTCCGCACATATAACTCCCCTAGATAGTTATTCAACTAAGTACTCAATAGTACTTAGTAGTTTAATTATCTTAGAAGAGTTAATCTTCTTCAGCAGAATTGTCCAAGACAACCTTGCTGAAACTCTGGTTTGATCAAATTAGCAAAAGAATTGCATACAAGTGTATTCCCCCCCCCCCCCATACACTTGTCATATACTCATTTCAGGACCAACAAACACTTACTAGAGCAATTGAGTGCTCATACGCGGATCGGGACCCCCCCGATGCCTTGACATCCCACCTCCCACATCAGTTGTATGGTTGACTCGAGCAATATTACACTTCTGCACGTACTCCGGGCTACTCCAATACGTGGTCAACATGTTCCACACGTCGACTCCATTTTCGTCCGTACCCAACGTCTGCACCTTGCCACGACGACGCCAAGCCTTCCTCCAGGTGTACATTACCTCATTATACCTAGATTGACATGAAGCGGCCCAGTACGTGTGAATATCGTCGTCCCTATGCCAAAAAGCATGTTTCTGCACATATTCGATCAACATATTTATCAAATAATATATATAATACATTGTTTATTAATATTTAATTGAATGCACTCAAATACCTGGAATTCCTCCCATTATTCATCCTTTTTCGTAGGCGGACCTTCAGCCAAGAGTAGGCATTCGCAGCAATCTTGCACTTAACAATCGCCTCAGTGCAAATCTTCGACACCTCGTTACCAGACAATAATCTGTGACATTATATATTAAGATCAAACACATTATAAATTAAAAAATTTATAAAAATTAATGCTATTAAATATTTTTAAACCTTAAAATTATTTAATTAATTACTTACTGTCCTCGATCAATCCATACGTTCAGTCTGGTTTCTCGGGATGCCCGTATGGGATGTTGACGAGCTGCCGACGACTGAGATGACGACGGAGACTGCTGTGGAACGGATGGCGACGTCGTAGGAGCCGACATCAAAGTAGGCTCAGGCCTAAGTGAGCCCTTCGACCGCCTAGGTCGAGATCCTGAGGCCCCACTAGCATCTTGACTCATCTATTTTAATAAATAAAATTTAACAGTATAATAAATTAATCAATAATTAATATAGTAATGAAATCAATAATTTCCTAATTTAATTAATAACATTTTAGTAATTTAAGTCAATAATTTCCTAATTTAATCAATAACAAATTACGTTACTAATGAAATCAATAATTTACCAAACCAATTAATAATGACTTAATTTAAACAATAACAATAATTACTATATTAATCAAACAACACCCCTACAATAACAATAATTACTAATTTAATCAACAATAATAACCTAGTTTAATTATCAAAACTAACTAACAAGTACTAATTATATATTAATTAAATAAACAAAATATATAATAAACTAACGTAAAAAAATAATAAATTTATCAAGAACTACACTATATATAACAATAACAAGAACTATATTATATATTTGAACTAACATACATTAATTAATTACAATTAACCAATAAAAAACATATAATCCACGTACTAACATATATTTGAATTAATTATACAATTTCATCAACTACGTACATGCAATTTTATAATAATTAACATGCAATTAATTTATAATAATTCAATAACAGTTTTATAATCATTAACATGCAATAATACAATAACTTAATTAAAATTAATTAAGAATTTATAAAACGTACCGTTTAAATTGAAGAAAACTGGGGTAGATGATCGTTATGCTCTTTGTCGTTCAATCCACGCACAAGAAAATCGAATCCACGCACGAAACCACCACGATCAGAGGAGAGGAAAGTGATTTTTTTTTCCTTCTTGAGGAAACTACCTTCGGCAGTTCTTATAAAAAAAAATGCTACCGACGGATATTTTCGTCGGTAGCGCGCGAATATTTAATTCACGCGTCTTTTCATTGGTATCCGAGGCGGTGGGTCAAAGCGGGTCAGCTAATCCGTCGGTAGGCGCAATTTGAACGACCGACGGAAAATTCTGTCGGGAAGCAGGCCTAAAACGACACCGTTTGCCTGTAAAACTAAATTCCGTCGGGAGGTCCCGACGGATGTTGAAATCCGTCGAAAGTCAGTTGATTCCAATATTCCGTCGGAGCTCCGTCGGGACGGCCGACGGAATGGATTCCATCGGTAGTCTTCCGTCGGAAAATTCCACATTTTTTGTAGTGTACATGTATTGAGATTTAATAAAACATAGTGTCAACATCATTTTTACAAGTATTTAGTTGCGTGAAAAGTGCAAACGGTGGCTTATTTGATTGTCATGACTCATGTAGTACTTCTTTCTCTCCGATCTCTATCCCTCAATTTTTAACATTCTTTTAATATTTTCATTTTTTTTAATTGAAATTTCTTACTTGCTTCATTCGAGTTTCTTTCCTCGTCCCACCTAACTCCTCTATAATTCTTCCAATGGGTTTGGAGGAAAATTCAACCACTCATTGTTAAACTCATATATTAGCTGAGTACACTCGATATCAGCTGATATACACTCACCACATTAGTAAATACACCACTGTAACAGAATTGAGCGGTTAACTTGTTACTCAAGTCTCACAATTAGTTACAAGTTAGTTAGATCTAGAAACAATAACTGATTCTAGATAGTGTAATATATTACCTATGAATTGGTGGCCCAGTGGTCAAGTAGTAGTGAATCTGAACTAAATAAAATTGTTGAATAGTATATATTTATTTTTTCCATGAATTTAAAGTAAGTATACACAGCACACATGGATGGATGTTGGGTGTCAAGGGTCAGGTGCTCAATCCCCATCCCCTTGAACTTTTAATTTGTTTTTTTATATTTATATCAAACAATATTTTTAATTCACTATCTATAATATGTTACATATGAATTGGTGGTGCAGTGGTCAAGTAGTAGTGAATAAGGCCTTATTTTGCCCTACTCAGGGGTTCAATTCCCTTCCGCGAGAAAAAATGATTATTAATTAATTTATTTTTGTTTTTGATGATAGCATTATTTTAGCAATTTTGGCACGATTTCGTCTCTTCTGAAACGAAATAATTAAATGTTCCCCCGAAATCAAACGAAAGTCAATTTGTTTAAATTAATAGAATTAGATTATTGACAATTTTATGTTTAAATTATTTGATAAATATAATATTATAACGCTGAGCAACACTTATGCGAACCTGTGGGCCCCCAACACAAAATTTCTGGCTCCGTCACTGGTTCTACTCAAATATATTTATAGTCATTAGCCCACACATTTTACATATCAATGAAACACATTTTAAAATTACTTAGCTTGTTCAACATGATATCATGCAGCCTCTTTCATTAATTCTAAAATTATTTTCCTTGTAGATCTTGCAAATGATCATGATTTGGAAGAATCCTCGCTGCAGGCAAGTGGTGTTTGTTATCTAGCTTGCACCTTTCTATTAAGAATGATAATTTGCAGAGATGAAATTTGATCAATGACCATTCTGATAGGTGTAACTTATAGCAATTGCCAATAGAAAATGTCATGATTATCTGTTCTGTTGGGTGTTGTGGAGCTTCAATTCTTGGTACCACTTTTAGTGCTGAAGACCTTATAGCTAGGCCCATCGTGTTTTCATATGGGCTACCTCTTTTGTGATAATATATATATATATATATATATATATATACACACAGAGAGAGAGAGAGAGAGAGGTAACACTCGTTTATTATGTCTCTCTCTCTTTCATATGTCTCCTGTGTTTTGGGTAAATGAGTCGGGTGTTGGAGCTACTCTTATATATATAGAGAGAGAGATTTATTCCATATTATTAATTATTACATACTCCGTATTCAATAATATTATAGGTGTAGAGTTTGTTAATCCTTATATGCCTTAACATTATCAACAACATCTTAATTTGACCTTCCGATATTTTTTCAAGTCTTTTCTGAAATGCTATATTAAATGTTGATCTAAATGTTATTGCATTTCTGGCAGGATTTAGAAGCTTCTACAAGGATCTGAAACCTGGAAGATTCCAGAACATTGGAGAACATGCTAGAGCAGCCTGGAACCATTTAGAACGACCTGAAGCATACAAGAAGGATCTAGAAAGATCATGGAAGTTGAGCTCCTAAAAAATAGGACCTCAATGTGGAAGCCTCTAGAATTCGCATACCACTTCTATAAATACCGAAGGAAGGCTTCATAATTCAGTGTATTCTATTCGAGCAATATCCTAGACCGAGCGTTCATCCCTGTTAGGATTTGTGGCCAATAGTTTTACATTTTAGATCATACGAAGTATCCCACCCGTATGGCTGTGTGTCTTGTTATCTATTGAGAGTGTAATCATAGATAGACTAGGCATTTCGACAGTGTGTAATCTTATACACTTAGATCGTTTTCAAAACTTGGCACCTGCCTCATTTATAGTTTCAGTTGTGAAGGTTATTGTTGTAACATTTCACACAACATTTGTACTTGAAGATAAGTATTGATTTACACCATAAGGCAGACATAGATTTTTATTTATAAAATCTATGTTAAAATATTTCCATTGTATCACATTTGTTTTTAGTGTTTCAAGTCTTCCGCTGTGTATCTAAATTTCTGATATTCTGTTAGAGTCAGTGTTGCACTAATTGTCTCAACATTCTGTGCAACATTTATCTACTTATACTTAAACACTTCATACCCTAGTCACACTTTCAATAGGGTGTGTCTCTTGTGCACTCAAGTACATGGTGTATTTGATTGGACTTTGACTGGTCAACTGTTGACCGTTGACCAGTCAAATTTTGATATTTTTTTTCAATTTTTTTTTTCGATTTTTTTTACAGAAAATTTACATTTTTCAATGTTATTTTCAGCTATATTAACATACACTTTTCAATTATAATATCATACACTTTTCAGTTATAATAACATACACTTTTTATTAATATATAACTTACACTTTTCATTAATAGAACACACACTTTTCAGTTATAATCATTAATAGATCATACACTTTTCAGTTATAATAACATACACTTTTCATTAATAGATCATACACTTTTCAGTTATAATAACATACATTTTTCATTAATATAACTGTTGATGTTGGAATAGGTGTTTTGTTTAATGATCCAACACTTCAGTCAAGTGTTGTGGTAAATGTTTCCAACACCTAAGACAACATCAGAATTTGCCCTTTCTCCTTTTACTAACTCCAATCTTACATTTGTTGCTTAGTGATGTCCCTAATGCAGGTAGAAGACGTGGGCAACACCCAGGTCAAGCAGTTGCATAAGAGTGAGAAGTTTCTAAGCATTATTATACAAGGACCTAAAAATATGGAGATGTGAAGGGAGGTTACCAAAACCACTTGATCCAATGGCTGAGATGATCAAGGGGATTGAAGGCAGTTCGTCTACAAGTCTATAAATAGAGAATACTGACTTCAATACAAGACATACAAGAAAGAAAGCTAAATGCTATTACTAGTCTATTGAACGCACGACGCTTCTAGTTAGGAATATTTTTGTTCTTTCTTGTAGATTTACACACTCTTATAAACCCAAATATTTGTGTGTTAAATCATTGTCTTATTTACTACAGTTTTATGTTAGATCTATGAGGGAGATAGTTTCGTTGATTCTAGTAAACTTTTCAAACTCATTCGAGTTGTAGTTGTTCAAAATCTTTAATAGGTTGTTGATTTGTTTCACTGATATTTTATTAATATAGTGATTCGTGTAGATTATTTTTAATCTACACAAATTTTGGATAATTCAATTTGCAAAGTGTTGTTTAATTTCCGTTGCTCAATTGTTGCCTGGATTGTGCCAACACAATAGTCAACACTCTGTATACACTTGCACGCACACTTTCAGTTGGTATCAGAGCCAACTACTTGATACACTAAGTAGAGATTCTGCTTAGAGTGTGTGCTTATTTGCAATGGAATATCCCATTTCCCCTGCACTTAAACCTCCGAATCTGGATGGCACAAATTATGCCTTCTGGAAGCCGAAAATGAGGATGTATATCAAATCCATAGATGAATGGGCATGGAGAAGTGTCTTGGGTGGCTGGACATCACTAAAGACAGTAGCATATGCTGATAATGAATCAAGTGTGAAGAAGGAACTTGATTGGACTAATGACGAGCTCACTGGCCACTGCTGCAAGTTATAATTCAAAGGCATTGAATGCTATCTTCACTTATGTTGATACATCGATGTTCAAAATCATCTCCACCTGCACTTCATCAAAAGAAGCATGGGATCGCTTGCAAGAACACTGTAAAGGATCAGAAAGCGTGAGGAAGACTAGGTTGAGAATGCTTGGAACTAAATTCGAGAACCTAAGGATGAAGGAAGACGAGACTATCAGCTCCTACAATGAAAAAGTAAGCGAGATTGCTAATGAATCTTATGCTCTTGGTGATCCAATTTCCAACACAAGGTTAGTACACAAAATTCTTAAAACTGTTCCTAAACGTTTTGATCCTAAAATATGTGCTATAGAAGAAGCAAAAGATACTGATGTTTTGAGTCAAAATGAACTGTTTGGCATTCTAAAACGTATGAAATGAATTTTTCTGAAAAAGTTGAAAATGAGAAGAAAGTTTTAGTTTTCAAAGGTGATGGATCATCATCTTCATCATCCTCTTCAAATGATAAAAATAATGTTTTTGTTACTGAAGTAGAGACTGATGATGAACTTGAAGAATGCTTTAATGATCCAGAAACCATGGCTTTTATAACTAAACAATTCAAAACTTTTTTGAGAAACAAGAACAACAATCGGTTTAAAGATAATGTTCAACCTAAAGTTCAGATCAACAATACTCAACAATTGCCTATTAGAAAAAATACTTTCAATCAGTCTAAGCAATTAGAAAGAGGAAACAAGTTTATGTCTGGCCCAGAATACAGAAAGTAGGTTAAATGTGATGCATGTTCTAGTTATGGTCATTATGCTAATGAATATGCCAATACTTTGCTTAAGAAGAAGATTAACTTTAGTGCTACTTTAAATGATGAGTCTGATACTGAACATGATCCAGAAAATGATATTGAAATAGCTTTTACTGCTAATATAGAACATGATGACACTTTTGATGATAATCTGGATGATTACAGTGATGTGGATTCATATGAGGCATCATCTGAAGAATCATTGATTGATAACTGTTCAGAATTTAACTATTTTTCAAGTTGTGTCTCTAAGACAGGTACTTCAAGTGAAGCTAGACTATCCAGAAATGATGCTGACATTGAAGATTTATCTAAATCTATTTTAAAACTGGAAATTCTTTTGACCAGAAAAGATAATGAAATTTCAAAATTAAAAAAAAGACTTGAAGTTTCTGTTCTTGATTTCAGAAGATACTCTTATGATAATCCTTTAACTAATGAAAAACCTCATGAAATATATTCTAAAACTGAAAAATTAAATCTTGTGATCAAGTCCTTAACTTTTGAAAATAATGATTTAAGAGATTTTGTTTTAAAACTTGAGAGTACGTATCTTAACCAAGAAAGACTGTGAGATTCAAAAACTTGAAGAAAAGATGAAAGAAGTGTCGCTAAGCTTTAAGAAATTCTCTGAAGGAAAATTGAAATTGGAGGAATCACTGCTTAACACCAATATTAATACAAGGAAAACAGGTATTGGTTATAAAGGTAAAACAGGGAAATTCTTTCCTAGCTCTCAAAGTAATGTATCTACTGTTTTTGTCAAAGCTGAACTTGAAACTAATGTTATTGTTTCTGCAAAAACTCTTATTAATGTGAAAGAACTTGTGTGTAATTATTGTTCTAAAAAGGGTCACAAAGTTCATTTCTGTTTAAAAAGACAAAAGGATTTGAAAGCTGAACGGTGCAAAATGACACCACACACAAAGCATCATTCACAGAAAACTGAATGGATTTCTAAAAATTCTATCTGTAATGTTGTTCATATGTCTTTGAAAGCATGTGTTCCTGGTTTATGGTATTTTGATAGTGGATATTCTAAACAAATGACAGGTCAAATTGATTATTTATCTGATTACAAAGCTTATAATGGTGGTAATGTTACTTATGAAGGTGGATCTAAAGGAAAAATCATTGGTAAAGGAACCTTAAATGTTCTTGGCTTTCCTAGATTACCAAATGTTCTACATGTTGATGGATTACTTGCCAACCTTATTAGTATAAGTCAGTTATGTGATGATGACTTGCATGTAAAGTTTGATAAAAATTCATGCTATGTGTTAGATAAAAATTATGAATGCATTATGATGGGTAATAGATCTGCTGACAATTGCTATTTAATTGAGTCTAAAATCAGTTGCAATAGTATGAAAAATGATGAAAGTATATTATGGCATCATAAACTTGGACATGTTAACTATAGACAAATTGGTAAGTTAATTAGACTAAAAGCTGTCACAGGTTTACCAATGTTGAAACTTTCAGACAAAAATGTTTGTGGACCATGTCAGAAAGGCAAACAGGTAAAAGTGTCTCACAAGTTGTTGGGTCACTGTTCTACAAAACATTACTTTGAATTACTTTATATGGATCTTATGGATCCTATGGAAACTGAGAGTATAGGTGGAAAAATATATTCTTTTGTTATTGTTGATGATTACTCTAGATTCACATGGATATAATTTTTAAAAGAAAAATCAGAAACATTATCATTCTTGAAAATTTTATACAAAAGATTCAAAACTGTTTATAATTCTAAAGTTTGCAGAATTAGATCAGATCACGGAAAAGAATTTGAAAACAGTGCTTTCACAGAGTTTTGTGAGTCTACAGGCATTTTACAAGAGTTTTCATCCCCTAAAACTCCTCAACAAAACGGAATAACAGAAAGAAAAAATATAACTCTTCAAGAGATGGCTAGAGTTATGCTATGTTCTAAAAAATTGTCTAAAAGGTTTTGGGCTGAAGCTCTAAATACAACTTGTCATATTTCAAATAGAGTTTTCATTAGAACAAATTCAACCAGAACACCTTATGAAATTCTAAACAATAGGAAGCCTAATCTTAAGTATTTTCATGTATTTGGCTATGTTTGCTACATTTTAAATGACAGAGATCAACTGCATAAATTTGACTCTAAAAGTGACAAAGGTTTTTTTCTTGGTTATTCAAGAAACAGTAAAGCTTATATGATCTATAATTTCAGAACAAATATTGTTCAAGAGTCTGTAAATGTGGTTTTTGATGATAACACAAGTATTACAGGAAATAGTATTGAAGAAGATGTTTCAGACTTTATTGACATTCCAATTCATTCAGACAGGACAGATCAGATCCAAAATAATGAACAAAATGAGGGAACACATATGGACACATCAGCTGAAGATACAGAAAATCCAGAGAATCTGTACAATCTCCATAAAACTCCTTCAATCAAAGTTCAAAAGAATCATCCACAGGAGCTGATAATAGGTGAACAATCTACTGGAATTCATACCAGAAGGAGGATGGGTATGAATTCAAAGGATGTGGTAAGATTTATTTGCATGTCATCTATGTGTAATAAGGTAAACCATGAGTGTTATCATTCTGCAATTGAACCTAAAACGTTAAAAGAAGCCTTAAATGATGAACATTGGATAGAAGCTATGCATGAAGAATTGAATCAGTTTGTTAGAAATGATGTATGGACTTTAGTTCCTAGGCCAGATCACACAAATGTTATTGGTACTAAATGGATTTTTAAAAACAAAACTGATGAAATAGGCAATATTATCAGAAACAAAGCAAGACTTGTTGCTCAAGGGTACACTCAAGTACAGGGAGTAGATTTTGATGAAACATTTGCTCCTGTTGCAAGAATAGAATCCATTAGGGGGTGTTTACTTTGGGCTTTGGGTGGTTTTAAAATTTGGGTTTTTGAAATCCTGGTTTTTGAAATCCCGATGAATAGTAAAATGAGTGTTTATTTTGGGTTTTGGAATAGTGAAGGATTTAACTTTATGTCAAATCAAGTTGTAAGATTGAATGAATTTGTATTATTATATTATTATTTGGTGATATTATAATGATTAGTTGATTGTGTAATGATTAAATGTATTATATTATTGTATTATTATATTATTGTTGAGAAAGAATATAATGATTGGAGTAATATTATATAGATATAACTTTATGTCAAATCAATATGTTTGATAGGAGTGGTTTTGAGTGGATTTTGAAAACCAGTTATAAAATCCCGAAGTAAAACGGGTTTTGGATCTTGAAATCCAAAACCTGGTTTTTAAAACCAAAAGTAAACACCCCCTTAGACTTTTACTTGCCATTGCATGCTTTATTAATATAAAACTGTACCAAATGGATGTTAAAGGTGCATTCCTAAATGGAATTCTAATGGAAGAAGCTTATGTTGAACAACCAAAATGCTTTGAAAATCCAGAATTTCCTGATCATGTTTTCAAATTAAAAAAGCCTCTATATGGCTTGAAACAAGCACCTAGAGCATGGTATGAAAGATTAACTGATTTTCTGATTGAATTTGGTTTTACTAGAGGTGAAGCTGACAGAACACTGTTTATTAGACATGAGAAAAATGATATTATGATTGCTCAAATCTATGTTGATGATATAATATTTGGTTCTACTTGTGATAATATGCTCAAACTGTTTGTGAATGAAATGACATCTACCTTTGAAATGTCTATGGTTGGTGACTTAAACTATTTCTTAGGACTGCAAATTAAACAACAAAATGATGGTATTTTTATTTCACAAAGTAAATATGCTAAAAGTCTTGTGAAAAGGTTTGGCTTAGAGAACGCTAAACATATGAAAACACCTATGGGATCAACTCAGAAACTGAGTAAAGATAATGTTAGCCAGATTGTTGACCCAACATTATACAGATCAATGATATGTAGTCTTCTTTATCTGAGCTCCAGTAAACCTGATATCATGTTTAGTGTATGTTTATGTGCTAGATATCAGCCAGATCTAAAAGAATCTCACATGCATGCTGTAAAAAGAATTATCAGATATGTTGCAGGAACTTGTGATTTAGGTATTGGGTATAGTGATGCTGACTGGGCAGGATATACTGATGATAGAAAGAGTATCAGTGGTGACTGCTTTTATATGGGAAATAACCTCATATCTTGGCATAGCAGAAAACAAAATTGTGTCTCACAATCCACAGCTGAATCTGAGTATATTGCAGCAGGGAGTTGCTGTACACAATTACTTTGGTTACAGAAAATGTTTTGTGATTATGGTTTATCTTGTGATACTTTAACTGTTTATTGTGATAATACTAGTGCCATAAATATATCTAAGAATCCAGTGCAACATTCTTTGACTAAGCATATTAGTATAAGGCATCATTTTATAAGAGATCTAGTAGAAAAAGAGGTGGTCAAGTTGGAGTACGTTTCTATAGAAAAACAACTAGCTGATATATTTACCAAAGCTTTACATGACAAGATATTTTCATCATTAAGGAAATCTCTTGGTTTATGTAATATCTGAACACAGTATCAAAAGTGTTGTACCAAATGCGGTAGCATTTGGGACAACACCAGAGTAGTTCTCTTAATTATTTCCTTGTATAAACTTCGTAATTGTCATACTTAATATAATTCTCTATAATCTTAGTCTAGAAAGTCTTAAAATGAGTCTTGTGGAATATGAGAAAAGCTTGTACAATCTCTCAAATGCAAAGGAAATCACAACTTAAATGCTTTAATATTCACTGAGTAACTAGGGACACGGACCTCGCTACTACGATGTTCTCTCTTCTAAAGGTGATATATATTGCATCAAATTAATCACAAATCCATTGAGTAACTATGGGGCACGGAGTTCGCTGCTACGATGCACTCTTTTGAAAAGATGGATCAATGTGAAAATGTGATAAAAATTAAAGTGCAACACATATGAAGCATATTCATGAAAAATCTGTGTTGAGATGTACAAAATGCCAACAATCTATTCAACACCTGACTCAGACTTATGATTTCGATTATTTGAAGAATTAGTTAATTTCTGATAATTATTATCTGAAATATTTATCTGAATTTATTCTTTTTATGTTTAGTTATTACTCCCTCCGTCCGCCTATAAGTTTCCCATTTTACCATTTTTGTTCGTCCGCCTATAAGCTTCCCATACCTTTTTTGGTAAATACTTTTTCTTACACTTCACTTTATATCTTACTTTTTCTCTCTATCTCTCTCCTCTCTCCTCTCTCAATCACATCACTTATACTATATCTATTATTTAATCACTTTTCTTAATTTTTGTGCTAAAAAGTAACGTGAAGCTTATAGGCGGACGGAGGGAGTATTTAATTATTCAGTTTTTCAGAAATTATTCTCCACATCACACGACCTGTTTAATGGGGAGAAGTTATTTACTCACATTCTTCTCTTCAGTTTTCCTACGAAATCGTGTATCAACTCCCGCCTTAAAACTTCTATAAATTGATCTCGAATGTGTGCTGGATTTTATATCTACAAGCTTAGTTCAGATTCTGAAGCATTCATTCATAGGTTATAATTTATTTGGCATGATTGTTTTATCACAATTTTTATACAACTTATCAATTTAAATTTTTTCTCTCAAAAGTTGTAAGGTCCAATCAGCTGATAAGCTACTTTTTGCAGGTTTTTAATCATTCTTTCAAACACATGTTCACTCTTCCCAAGAATTCAAATTTAATCAAACCCTAACACAACCACTTCTGCGAATTTCTCTCAAAATCACTCTTCAAATGGCTATCATCTCCGAAATTGCTGAATCAACTTCGGTACCAGGATCACCGTCATTCATGGTGGGCTCTATTGACATTCCATACGAGACGGAACAACCCATCCAGCCCACAGACTTGCCGATGGTGGTGTACAATCCGCTAGACATTCGAAGCGAAATCGCAAATGCCAACGCCTCTGAACCTTCAAGTGCTGCTTACGATGATCGCTCATCTCCAAAATCACCATCTGTCAAGAAAGCCTTTCCCCTGGGAACGCCTTTCGAAACTCTGAAAAGGGCGTACGAAGCCCTAGCTCGAAAAAATGCAACGCCTATCATCATCTTGGACGGTGAAATTCTCGACAATATCATGTTCCGAGGTGATATTCCTACTCTGGGTGGTGAAGATTTGGTGATGAAAGATGCTAGTTCGTCCGATGAGGAAGTCCTGGCAAAGAAATTCTCACGATTGCGTCAGAAGCGAAAGTTCCCTGCCAAGAAAGCTCAAACTCCAATGCAAGGTGCTCGAAAATGGCCTGGTGGTAGGCGAAAATCTTACAGAAACTTTGGAAAGAAAGTAGATTACACTGGAAAGCGAAAACCAAGAACTAATGGAGGAAAATCGCAACCAATCACTGTTTCTAACTCAGAATCAGAGGGGGAGCAAACTCAAGATGTCAATGAAATCATTGATAATTTTGCTGAAGCTGTTGTTGTTGAAAACCATGGAGAAGAAGAGGAATACAATCCAAAGGCCCCTAAAACTTACAAACGGCTCCGAAAAGATCATAATGTTGCCCCTCCGGTGGCAACATCCGATACATCAACATCTCATGACACATCCAGCTCCAACTCAGAGTCCTCTGATCATGAGGATGAGGTACCTATTTCATCTGAACATGAGTTTAGTGACACAGATATTGAATATCATGATAATACCAGTGCTCACTACAAAACCATTAGGAATAGGATTATTCTGAGTGAAAGGATCTTAAAAATTTCTGATTTTGAGGAAGCCAATTTGTTAGACTGGTTTAAGGAAAGAGCACTTTTGGATGCTTTGTTGTTTGCTGTTCCTTACATTGTGGATTGGGTGCATGAGTTTTATGCAAATGTGTTTGCTAAAACAGGAGATAGTAATTCTAGAAGATATGGACGTGTGTTATTTAGAGGACATGAGATTCTGGTTACCCCTGGGAAGATTAACATGCTGTTAAAAACAAAGATCATGGAGGACCCTGTAGTGACTGATCATGATGTTATGATTAGTGTGTTGACTGGTGGAAAGATCACTAAGTGGGTGCCTAAAACTCTAGCTTCTCGGTTAACAAGTCTTTACTCTGTTCTTCACAAATTTTTTTGATTTAATTGGCTCCCTTCAACAAATAACACTACTCTGACTCTGGAACAAGTTGTTCTTCTTTACAAGATAGGCCATCTTAAGAGATTCAACTTGGGGCAAGTCATATTTTCGAATATGATGAACTTTCAGTGTACCATGTCTGGTAAAGGTCTCTTACTATATCCATGTTTGATCTACAAGTTGCTAGTTGATAAAGATTTTCAGAGGTTAGATACAGAGGTAATTAGCAGCTACGTACCTAGCTTCAGCATATCACCACAATTTAGTGCATGAAATAGGATTGTGGATCTACCAATCCCAAAAGCTTCCACTTCCAAAAATATTGCCTCTAATGACCCAACATCCTTTGCAGAACATCCACCTTCAGGTTGTGTTGCTTCAGTCTACTTGTCTTCTCACTATGTCTTAAGGCAGGTAGATATTCTAAAAGGCACCATCACAAACTTACAAAGCACGGTTGAAGATCTCTTAATTCAGAAGCAATTCTGGATGGGTTTGCTTTCTACCTCAACAGGGGGAGTGGTAGATGTTCACACGGCTGAAAGAGGTGTAGAAGGTTCCGATGCTGCTGCAAGGAATGAACCTGTTAAAGAAGAAGGTCCCAGTACATCCGTTCCCCACTCTGATGAAAATGAAGAGATGCAAGATGCTGTTGATAAGGAGTTTGACCAAGATGCCCAAGACATTGAGGATCTTTATGGAGATCTCAATGTGAACTGAAGGCTACAAGAATGGGGGAGATCTGAGTATGGGGGAGTTTGTGCCAACTTGAAGATGCTGCTGATTCGATCAGCCCAATACTCCTCTTTACTGCTTTTATGTTTCCTTTATTTGTAAAGCCTGTAATTATGTTCTTATTTTTCTGTCCCAGATACAATTTACTTTATGTTTTGTTGGGTTTAAATCTAAGTACTGTTTTGACTTAGATGCAGTTTTTTTTTAAAATTTGATTAAATACTGAAATTATTTCTACTTTGAAATATTACATGTATTGTTTTTCTTAATCAATATTCTGATTGTTGTGAACATTAGTGGTTTTGATGTAGAAAGGTCAAATTGGGGGAGATTGTTGATGTTGGAATAGGTGTTTTGTTTAATGATCCAACACTTCAGTCAAGTGTTGTGGTAAATGTTCCCAACACCTAAGACAACATCAGAATTTGCCATTTCTCCTTTTACTAACTCCAATCTTACACTTGTTGCTTAATGATGTCCCTAATGCAGGTAGAAGACGTGGGCAACACCCAGGTCAAGCAGTTGCATAGGAGTGAGAAGTTTCTAAGCATTATTATACAATGACCTAAAAATATGGAGATGTGAAGGTAGGTTACCAAAACCATTTGATCCAATGGCTGAGATGATCAAGGGGATTGAAGGCAGTTCGTCTACAAGTCTATAAATAGAGAACACTGACTTCAATACAAGACATACAAGAAAGAAAGCTAAACGCTATTACTAGTCTATTGAATGCACGACGCTTCTAGTTAGGAATATTTTTGTTCTTTCTTGTAGATTTACATACTCTTATAAACCCGAATATTTGTGTGTTAAATCATTGTCTTATTTACTACAGTTTTATGTTAGATCTATGAGGGAGATAGTTTCGTTGATTCTAGTAAACTTTTCAAACTCATTCGAGTTGTAGTTGTTCAAAACCTTTAATAGGTTGTTGATTTGTTTCACTGATATTTTATTAATATAGTGATTCGTGTAGATTATTTTTAATCTACACAAATTTTGAATAATTCCATTTGCAAAGTGTTGTTTTAATTTTCGCTGCTCAATTGTTTCTGGATTGTGCCAACACAACAGTCAACACTGTGTATACACTTGCACGCACGCACACTTTCAATAACATACACTTTTAAGTTATAATAACATACATTTTTCAGTTATAAGAACATACATTTTTCATTAAAAACAATGTTGCACTTTTCAATATCGTAACATACACTTTTCATTTAAAAAACAAAGATGCACTTTTCAATTAAAAAACAAAGATGCACTTTTCAATATACTAACATACAATTTTTCAAAATAAAAATCGAAAAAAAAAAATATCGAAAAAAAAATTCGAAATTTTTTTTTTAAAAAAAAATCAATGTTTGACATAGGAGTGTTCAAAAATAAACCGGACCGGAAAAAAGACCGGAATCGGTCCGGACCGGACCGACCGGTTAGATTCCGGTCCGGTTTGGACCGGAAATTTTTTATTTTTTTTTAAATTTTTTTTATATTTTTTTACTAATGCACTCTCAATTATTTTTCAAAACCAAGTAATTGGTGAAAATGTGTTGAGATCTTATTACATTTTTTACAAATATATAATTTAACAAACATATTTAATTTATTTTTAGGGTCAAAATATCATTAATAACAATGTAAATAAAATTCACATTGACGTAATGAAGAGCAAACACTTTAATTTTCATACACAAATTCATCAATCTTGTTCTTGCTTCCATAAATTAAAAAAAAAAATTAAAAAAAAAAAAAAACAATTTCGGTCCAAACCCGGACCGGATAGATTCCGATCCGGTCTCCGGTCCGACCATTTGGTAAGATTCCGGTCCCGGTCCAAACCGGTCCCGGTCCGGTCTGGTCCGGTTTTGGACCGATGCACACCCCTAGTTTGACCGTTGACCGGTCAACGTCAACTGTTGACTAGTCAAAGTCTACTAAAGTACACCATGTACTTAGTGTATACAAGACTTTGGCAAATGGACCCCACTTTCCTTATTTTATTATTCCCACTTTTCTTTTTTGATTGTCCAATTTTATTATGCACATACCCTTTTTGGAAACAATACTATTCAAACTATTTTATCTCCACCCTCCTACCACCACTTATTTACCCACCTTGCCATTCACTTTATTCATAAACAATCATTTATTTACAAATGGACCCCACAATACCCCATCATACCCTCAACTTATCTACTTCATGAATAAACTAATCAATATTCATTAAAATCCATGCCCGGAGAAGTGAGCATAATAAAATTGGACGGAGGGAGTATCATTTAATTATTTTAGTATTTTTGCTACGTATTTCATTATATATATATTGCATGCACACCATGTTTATTATTTTAGTATTTTTGCTACGTATTTCATTATATATATATATATATATATATATATATATATTTTGCATGCACACCATGTTTATTATTTTTGGTTACATATTAAAATAAACTAAAATTGTATAGATAATTTATATTTTTAGCTAGGTTTTATATTCAAAAACTAATTATATATGTATTAATTAACTGGATTCGAAATATTTCTTGATTTTATATTAAAAAACTAAATTGTGTTGATTATTTATATCGTGGCCTCCCAGACACGCCGCTTTCCGTTCGCACCCCTCGTCGCCGTCCATGCAAGTAGTTCCGAGTCCAAATCGTGAATTCTTTGTAAAAACTTATAGATTTTGTTTGCCTTAAATCTAGATCTACGTTCTTTTTCTTAAATCTAAATTGAAAACCATCAAGATCTGTAATTCCTCCACATTTTTTGCCAAATTTCGAATATTATATTTGAATATTTTGCGTTTCTTTGGATATTTTTGCCGAAATTCGACCATTTTCAATTTTTTTTGTATTTTCTTCAAAATTATTTTTCAAGATTTAGTAATATTTTCGATTTTTATTTTCGAAAATGGGTGTATATTTTAACTCTGATTGATTGAAGAAAATAATTGAAGGATACAGTTGCTATTTTGCTTTGTTGTTTGTTTGATTTTATTTTATTTTATTTTATTTTTGCTATTCTTGCTATTTTTTTGGTGGTTGTTCATATATAGTATAATAAGATTGTTTTTTTTTTTTTTTTTTGCCGTTCTACGCGAGTACATGAGGGAGGATGAATATAATTCTGGGTTAAATTTGTGAATGGGTATACCTATCATGCGAATTATTTTAATTTTAGTAGAGGGATAAAATTGACAATTCACACCTAACTAATTTGTGAAAAAAAAAATGGCTGGTGTCCTCAACCGTGGCCTATTCATTATTGTAATTAAGTTAGTCTAGGTTTATGTTTCAAATACCTCAAAAAATCAGGTCATTTTGGATCTTAATTATAAGTACATAACTTTGATTAAAGGTTGAATATCTAATTTTCAAGAGATTTAATGAGATATGTGAACTAGTGATAATGGAAAGAGTCTGAGTTTTAATTCTTCATATAAAATTTGTTGATTTGTTATAAGTATATCTTAGCAATTTGAAAACGCATATTCTTGAGGTCATACAATGTATTTGACTGTATAAAAGGCATTATGTAATATTGATATAAATAGGTGGAGTAGATAATTTCGTGTGCAAGTGAAAGATGAAAATTATTAAATTAATACTCAATTAGCATCTACAGTGTGGGTGAAGAATTTTCAATTTTAAGTTTTCTACATATATGCCACCTCAAAGATTTTTACTTCGATCTAAAAAAAAACTTCTATCCCCAAATGTACTATTTATATTTATAGATCCTTCTATCAAATCATTTATTCTCCTCATATTCATTCATTAACTATTTCTATTTATAATTTATTTTCATAACTTAAACATATATATAATTTTATATTTATTTACTAATCAAATAAATAAATTATATATGAATTCAAAAAACAAAATTTCAAATATGAATGTTTGTTTACAATCCTACCTTCAATTATCACTTATTTATTTAAATTGCCATTTACTTTATTCATAAACAATCACTTTATTTATAAGTGGACTCCATAATACATCCTCATACACTACAAAAAAACTGCGAAATACCGACGGAATAAAATCTGTCGGGATTACCGACGGATTAACAAAGTCAAACGATTTACCGACAAAATTTATTTTCCTACCGACGTAATTTGTTTTCCGTCCGTAATTACCGACGGATATTCCGTCGGCAATCACAAAAAAAAAAAATATATATGTGTGATTACCGACGGAAATTTCCGTCTCTAACCACAAAATTAAAAAAAATTGTGATTACCGACGAAAATTTCCGTCGCTAATCATAAAATTAAAAATTAAAAAAAATTAGAAATTTATGCAAAAAATAAATTATTAATTAAAAAATAAAATGTGTTAGCTAGGAAATTATAATTGATTAAAATAGAAAATTTATTGATTAAATTAGAAACATGTCGATTAAATTAGAAAATTGTTGATTAAGTTAGTTAGGAAATTATTGATTAAATTAGAAAATTTTATACTCCATTAAATTAGGAAATTTTATATTAAATTGGGAAATTATTGATTAAATTAGAAATTTTTATGTTATATTATTTGGAAATAATTTCTTTAATTTTTATATTCATTTAGATTATATGATAATTAAGTATTTGTTGTGTGAATTAACAAATAAAAGAATTATTAATAAACAAACGAATTAAAAATAAAACAACATTTACAATTTATAAATTTAAAAAAAATACAATAATTATAAGCCACAAATTTAGTGATTAATATAAGTGAAATAATGTTTAATCAAAAAAAAAAAATTTATACATGTGAATTTTAGAATTTTATATAAATTCAGATCTTTTATTATATGAAAACCTAGAATCAAAGAACATATGTCGTTCATATGACCGAAGCCCCGTTAAAAACCTTGTTAAGTAAACTCTACTTAGGGAAAAACCATAACCAAGGGAAAAAGGTAGACTCCTCTAAGAGTTAAATCTATAGTAATCCGAATTTACATCTTTAAGTAAAAGAGTTGTAATCTGATCCGGGGGTTGATCATACCAGTGCAAAGTGCCCGACCCTATCACTGCTAACTTGTCAGCAGCCGCATTTCCTTCTCTGTATATGTGTGTAACTGTTACCCTCATCCTACGGCGCACCTGTTGCACTTGTTGCCATAGGGCTTTTAGCCGCCATGGGACGACCGGCTGGGGTGAAGTTAAGAGGTTCACGACGTATGTTGAGTCCGATTCCAGCCAAAGTCTTTTCCATCCGCAGCTGTCCGCGTGCCTGATCGCGTGCATGGCTGTGAATGCCTCAGCTTCATAAGCCATGCCTTTCCCGTAACTCATTGTGAATGCCCCCAAAGAGAAACCCCCATGATCTCTGAAGATGGCTGCACATTTTATCCGCCCTGGATATCCCGTTGTCGAGCCATCCACGTTGACTTTGATTTGATGATGCCAACTGTAGGGGGCCTCCATCTAACCATAATCACTGATGGAGAGACTCTTGGGTTTCCAGCAATGCGGAAGGTTTTCAAGATCCCAAGATCAAACACTGAATTTTGCATTGCTCCCATGTTTTTGCTGTCAATTTCCCCTATAAGCGCCCACGTTGTAACTTTAATTGCCTCTAGCGTGAGTGTTTTGTTATTGAACGTGGCCCATTGTGCACGTGCCATATTTGCCAGACGAGAGAAATCAATGTCAGCCTCCAAACATCCTTTATTTGCGGACTGAAATTACAGTTTAATGCCTGTAGAAACCAGGTCAGAAATCCGTCGTTCAGGTTGAGTCTCACTTGAAAAATATCCGCAATTTTACCCATTGTGTGGGTGAAGAATGGGCAGTTGCTGAACAGATGGTCCATGTTTTCCTCCCCCTTATTACATAGAGCACATCTGCTCGGCCCTCGGAAGCCTAGCTTTCTGATGTGGTCCCATGTGGGTAGCTTACCATGAATTAGCCTCCAGATTACCATTGTTCGTCGCGGTGGTATAAAAGGTGCCCAGATCCATTCACCCCAGTTTACCGCTGGAAATTTAGGCCTGATCTGATCATAGGCAATTTTCGCCGTCAAAGTGCCATGCTTTGATGATGGTCACACCTGCATGTCTCCATCCGTCGCACAAGTATACTCCATGATGTCCGCCGTGATTTCTGGATAGTTGCTGATGAAGTTTGCGTCCAGGTACCAATGTCCATTCACTAAAAAATCCGAAATTTTGTAATCATATCTCTGCCTGGCGGCTAGTGGCATGTTGAGTCGATCCGCAATTGTGTATCCAAGCCAATTGTCTAGCCAGAACTTCACACCTTTCCCCGTTCCGACTATCCATCTTGAACGGGTCGCGATAAACTCTAAGTGTGGTCTTATTCCTCTCCAAATTGAGGAAGCTACAGTTCGCCCTCTTATAATGCCATTCGGGATGAACCTTTCTCTGAAAAATCTCATAGGCAGGCTAGCGTCTGTTTGGATACTCCATGCCATCTTACGGAGATAAGCTTAATTTGCGCATTCTATTGACCTGACTCCCATGCCTCCCTCCTGCTTTGGGGCAATCATTTTCGCCCACGAAATCGAGCATGAACCCCTTTTGTCGACTTTTCCTGTCCATATAAAATTTCGCATAACTCTCTCTAATTTTTCAAGCTGCCTTTTTGGCCATTTGTATACCATCATTGTATGGACTAATGATGAGGTAATTACGTGATTTACTAGGCAGATACGGCCTGAGAAAGATAGAGATGATCCCTTCCACGCTGTAAACTTCATCAACACTCTATCAGCCACTTCTCTCATATGTGATGTTTTGGGGGTTCCTTTGAAGAGTGGGGCGCCTAGATAGGAAAAAGGTAGTGATCCTGCAGCCATTCCCAACTGCGTTCTCAAGTAGATTATGTTATTGTTGCTCACATATTTCCCAAAGTAAGCACATGATTTTCGCGGATTGAAGACTTGGCCCGACAATCGGCCATACCTCTCAAACACCTCTTTTACTGTCCGAATACCTCCCATTGTTGCACGACAAAATATGAGGATGTCGTCTGCATATAACAGAGATACTGGACACTCCAACCCTCGTCTGATGAAAGCCGGTTGCAAGCTTCCATGTGCGATAGCCCCTTCCAATTTTTTCATGAGGATCTCGCCCGCTAAACAGAAGAGGAGGGGCGATAATGGATCCCATTGTCTTACCCCTAGAGAGCAAAGAAAATATCCTTGCGGTTGTCCATTCATCAATACTGAGAGTCTTGCAGATTTTAAAATAGTGTCCACCAGCTTGTAGAAGCCATCACAGAAACCCAATCGCCGCATAACCTCCATCAAGAAATCCTATCTAACTGTGTCGAAAGCTTTCATGATGTCTATCTTAAGTGCCATGTTGCCGTGGACTTTAGTTTTGTCGAGGTAGTTTATAGCCTCCGAGGCCAGCACTATGCCGTGGTGTATGCTACGACCTGGAATAAACACGAATTGGAACTCCGATAAACATATTGACAAAATTGGTCCCAGCCTCGCCGCTAGAATCTTAGTCAGAGCCTTATAGAAGAAATTCCCAAGGACTATTGGCCTGAAGTCCTCAACTTTGTCTGCTCCTGTATGTTTAGGCACCAACACCACCCAATTTGAGTTCAAACCGTGCGGTAGGAAGGCAAAGCGGAAGAAGTATTGAGCTGCCCTCACGACATCGTGTTCTACAATGTCCTACGCTGCCTGAAAGAAGGCACCATCAAAACCATCAGGCCCTGGCGCGCTATCCGCCGATAAGCCGAAGAAACCCGATCGAATCTCAGCCGCTGAGGGAATCGTGATAAGCGCGTCATTCTATGCTCGGCTGACCGAGCTTGTTAAGATTTCATCTAGCATGGAGAAGTCACCCAATCCACCCTTATCATTTACCTTAAAAAGCTGCTTGTAAAAGTTTGTGACGTGCTCTACGATCTGCCGTGGATCACAACATTTAACGCCGTTGATCACCAAATAATCCAATGGCCGACGGACCTTCCGAAATTGGTTGAGCTTATGAAAAAATTTGGTGTTGCGATCTCCATCGGTTAACCAATTAATACGGTTTTTCTGCGCGTATAAGATCTGTTGCTGCCTTAGTAGCGAGTGAAGGTTAATTGTTGCAGTAACTTCATCATTTGCCAAAACCGCTGAATAACCAACCCTCCCAATTTTGCACTGAAGCTCCAATAGCTGTTGTTTAGCAGCATCGACCCGGATGTGAACATTCTGAAAAACGTTCTTGTTCCATCGGCGCAACTCAATTTTAAGACGCTTCAGTTTCATTTTAATTAATGTGATAGGGTCCGTAGCGGGCAGGAATCCTTTCCAAGAATTGTGAATAACCTCTAAACAACGCGGATCACTCAGCCACATTTTTTGGAATCGGAAAGGAGAAGGAGGGAGTCGAGGCCTCACCGCGCATTCCAGCATTATCGGATGGTGATCTGAGGATGCTCTCGGCAATGCAGTGGCCGAGACTGATGACCATAGTTCCATGAACTCCGCCGAAACGAAAATTCTATCCAGTTTTGATGCTACCACTGTCCCATTCTTTCGGCGAACTACCCAAGTGAATTTGGGTCCTACTATGTCCAAGTCCAGAAAATCCCCGTCCGCCACAAATTCCCTAAATTCTCGACAGGCCGTAGCATTCGGTTGCGAAAGACCTAAATGTTCATGTGATCCCATAACTGCATTGAAGTCCCCGATCAGGCAAAGGGGGGTCAGTTGCATGGTTATAATGTCACGCCATAGCGCACGACGGGCTGAATGATCTGATACTGCATGAATCATGCCCAAGTTAATGACGTGATTATGGATGGTCGTGCGAAGAATTATGATTTGTTCTGAGGTGAAAATCATGGAAGTATTTGGAGCCAGAAACTCTCTACAGAAAATCCAAATATTAGGCTTCATGCCCTCTCTCCGATTTTCACAGCAAAAAACCAACCCCATGATGTTAAAAAATCTAGCATCAAAATTAAAAAGGTGCACTTTTGGCTCTACCACTACCAGGAAATCAATGCCGTTCGAGCGACAATGATTCTTTAGGAGATTTTGGGAATCCAAATTCCCAACTCCTTGAATATTCCAAAAGAGAACAATCATTGATCACCGCTGTCGTAGCCGTGCTTAGGCAGCTCATCTCCCGACTCAGAGTCGTCAAAATCAGATGTTTCCACATCTCCCCAACGCCCAATCGCCGCCTTTGACATGCTCCTGAATTTTGGCGAACTTGAATTCTCCACCGGGGTCAAATTCGCATTGCAGATTGTATGTTTTTCTTGCTCCATTGCCTGTCTAAGAGCATCCTCCAACTTCTCATTAAAATCATGAGTGCCTTCCGTATCTGTAGGCCCACAAACCACAGATTTGAGCCGTATTGGCTGATCCCCCATTGCCTTGGTGGCCGAAGTCTCCATGCTAACCCTTTCATTATCAAAAGAATTCATATCCTGAGGGATGGATTCCCCATTTTCAGACGCCGCAACCAGGGGACTGAAACTGTTATTATATTTTGGCTCAGGGCAAGGTCCCCTCGACTCAGGTGACGGGCGCCGTTTAACCTTCTTTCTCCTTTTTTCCGTAAAGGCATCCGGGTTTTGTTGCTGAACATGAGTCATCTGCTTCGCGCGTTTTGTGCAGCTATCCCATGAGTGTCCAACAAATGAGCAATGTTTGCAGAACGCTGGTGGGTTCTCATACTTGAAGTATGCAAGCATCTTGTGTCCCTGCCGTTCAACTTGTATTTTCTCAACTTTGTTTTTTGAAAAGTCAATTTCAACCAACACTCGTATGAAGTGCCCCATTGAGCCATCCAAAGAGCAGGGATCAATTTTTATCAGAGTACCCAACGAGTGCGCTATACCAGTGATCAAAGATTCGGTCCAGTATTCAAAGGGCAATTCATAGATTGTAACCCACACTTGTGCCAATGAAGTGTTTACCTTGTAAGGGTTGAAGTCCTTCACCCATTTCGACAACCTGAAGACCCCCGGGTTCAGCGACCAACTTGCACGCTCATTTGCCAGATATTTGTCCTCTGAATCGAAAATTACGCTGTAATACCCTAGGCCCAGGGGTGTTAAACTCCAGCTACCCCGAGTCCCCCAAACGCGGACGAGTGATTCCTTTAGATTAGCCAGGGCCCATGGCTTGTCTTTCTTGGAATTTACAAGGCGACCGATGAATGATTCAGCGCACTTCTTAACCCTAGCCGCGTATTCCTCCTCGTTCACCTCGATGCAAATCAGATCGCCTTTCTTGATTGGCTTCAGGATCGCAATATGGACGTTTGGTATGGATGCCTTCGATGCAGGCTGTCTATGGGTCAGGGTGTCCCTAAACGAGACGGAGGGTCGGACGTGCGAGGGCGAAGCGGCAAGGCCATGAATAGGAGGCTGGACCGTCGCTGAAGCGATCAGAAGTTCTTGTAGCCAAGGGAGGGCAGAACACAGCCCTGCCAAGGCTGATTGTTTGTCGACGTCGACGGCCGCCATTGGCGATCTATCAAGAATTCAATAACCCTAGAATAACCGTCTCTAGAATCGCCGGAGAGGTTTTTTTAATATATTTAAATTAATAATTCATTCGTGAATTTTAGAATTTTAATTAAAACAAAAAAATTACATTTACAATTTATAAATTAAAAAGTTAATTTAACAATCATTATAAGTCCGTGATTAATATAAGTGAAAGAATGTCAATAATTAAATGAATTTGTTTTTTTTAAATTTTTGAATAAAAATATGACGCATGCATACATTAAATTACTAATATATTATTCACATACTATTTGAAAATAAGATTCACACAAATAAAATAGTTATAAGTCACAAATTTAGTGATTAATATAAGTAAAAGAATGTTCAATTATTAAATGGATTTGTTTTAAAAAAAAAGAGTAAAACATGTATACATGATATGAACTTTTAGAATTTTAATCAAAACACAAAAAATAAATAAATTAGATTTATAATATATAAATTAAAAAAAATTAAATTTACAATAGTTATATATCACAAATTTAGTTATATTAATATAGAAAGAAATTAATTTTATTAATTTTATTTTTTAAAAATGGGTAAAAAATGAGTACATATACAATTAATTTTACAATTATAAACGAAAAATAAACTTGTCAGAGTGGTAGGCACCCTTCACTAGGCGCCCACACACCTGGGTTCGAGTCCCATGAAGGCTGAATATTTAGCCAACTATGCGCGGGCCGTCGCGTGCTGGTAGAGGGCCTTGGCTATTTCGGACCGGGCTGAGCCAGCCCGTGGGCTTGGGCCTGGGTTCAATTTTTTTTTTTTTTTTGAATTTAATTTACAAAAACAAAAATTCTGTCGGTAAAAATTACCGACGAGGTTATCACCGACCGAATTTTTCCGTCGGTATTTCCGTCGGAAAGCACTATTTCCGACCGAATTTCCGTCTCTATTTCCTTCAGTAAAACGCCTCTTTTTTGTAGTGATACTTCCAATTTTTCTACTTTATACATAAAACAATTATTATTTATTCAAACTTGTGTCCAAAAAAATTAACATAGGCTCCATTTGGATGGAGGGATTTGATATATGGATTTTAAATCCACCATTCAAATTCACTCCACTTGTTTGGATTATAAATGGACTTCAAATACTTAGATTTTTGCTCACACAATTTTTTAGTCAAAATTGAGAGGATTTGAAATCCTCACTAAAACCATGTCATTTGAAATATATCTATTTTTAAATCCTTTTATTTGAAATACCTCCTCAAATCAAATCTACTCATCCAAACACAACCATAATGAATTTGGATTGAGGGGAGCATCTCATTTTTTAATTTTTCATCAAATAAAATACTGACATAATAAAATGCAATTTAATTTTTTTCACCAGCTGAGTTCACTTAAAAAAATATAACAAAATGAATTTATTTTACAAAAATTAATTTAATAAAATGCAATTTAATTTCTTTTACTATGTGAATACAACAAAATCGTAAACATCAATTTCTGTTCATTTAAAAAAATTAATGAGCATGCCTTCTTGGAGTGTGGAACCTGAATTAACCTAATGGACTTGGAGTGGGGAGCAAGTTTGTTCCTAATAGACTTAGGGTTAATTATGACAAGTTTGTTCCTAATGGGCTTGGACTAGGGAGCAAGTTTGTTCTAATGAGCTTAGGGTTAGGACAAGTTTTCTATTATAAATAGATGTTCTCTCATTGTACTCAGTATCCGAAAAATATAGTGAAATACCTGGCTTGGCATCGCTCCTAGATGTAGTCGCAAGACGAACTGGGTAAACAAATCTCGTGTTATTTTCTCTTTTGTTATCGTGTGCGTGTGTTTATTTCCTAACAACTGGTATCAAGAGCCTCGGGTTCAGATGGAGCAATCACGATGAGCGACGAGAAGATTTCAATCAAGCAGTTTGACAGATCAAATTTCGGGTTCTGGAAGATGCAGATCGAGGATTACCTTTATGGTAAAGATTTGTATGTGCCCTTAGAGGAGAAGTAGAAACTCGAAAAGATGGAACTAAAGGAGTGGAATCTGTTGAACAGAAAGGCGATGAGTGTGATACGTTTATCGCTGTCCATGAACGTAGCCTACCACAGGACTAAAGCCAAGTCCGCAAGGGAGATGATGTAGATCTTGGAGGAGATGTATTAGAAGCCCACAAGGTTCACCTGATCAGACGGTTGTTCAACCTCAGGATGTCGGAGAGCACACTCGTGCAACAACACCTGAACGAGTTCAACATGATCATTGGGCAGTTGTGTTCTGTCGAGATCGAATTCAGTGACGAGGTACTTGCTTTAGTTTTGTTATCTTCTTTGCTTGACAGTTGGGCTGCCACAGTAACTGCAGTTAGCGCTTCATCCGCGAAAGAAAAACTAAAGCTTGACGAAGTGAGGGATCTGATGATTAGCGAGGAGGTTCGCAGGAAAGAGTCTGGATCCACTTCAGGGTCAGCACTGAACACAGAGGAAAGGGGCAGATCGAAGGGTAGGAATAATCGTGGCAGATCAAAGTCCAAAGGAAAGAGTTAATCCAATAAAGATAAAGACTCGATCCAGTGCTGGAATTGTGATGAGTTTGGTCACTACAAGAACCAGTGTTCAATACACAAGAAAAATAAGAAGGGACAGAACGAGAAGAAGACAACAAACGCAACCGCAGATGATATTGGAGACGCGTTGGTCTTGAGTGTCAGTAGTCCGCTAGAATAGTGGGTGTTGGATTCTGGAGCATCATTCTACTCTTGCAGTGATGCTGAAATAATGGAGAACTATGTGTTTGGCGACTTCGGACAAGTCTACCTTGCTGATGATGAGCCTCTGAAAATCGTGGGAAAAGGACATGTTCAGATAACCACACCAAACAGATCAATGTTGAAGCTGAATTGTGTGAGGCACATTCCAGGATTGAAAAGAAACTTGCTTTCAATCGGACAACTTGATGTAGAAGGATACTTAGTGACTTTCGGCAGCAACAGTTGGAAGATCGGTAGAGGAGCCATGATAGTAGCTCGGGGGAAGAAGGAATGTTCGTTGTATACTACATCTAACCCTAAGGATTGTATTGACCTTGTGGGAGCTACGACCAACATTGATTTGTGGCACTGTCGGCTGGGTCACATGAGCGAGAAAGGGATGAAGGTAATGTGTTCGAAAGGGAGACTTCCAGGGCTGAAATCTGTTGAAGTTGGCCTATGCGAGGACTGTGTTTTCGGGAAATAAAGAAGGGTGAGTTTCTCGAGAGGTGGAAGAGCATTGAAGGCAGAAAAGCTAGAGCTGGTGCATAGCGATCTATGGGGACCAGCGCTCGTGAAGTCCCTTGGTGGTTCGGAGTATTACATGACCTTCATCGATGACTCCACTCGAAAGGTATGGGTTTATTTTCTGAAAAATAAAATGGATGCTTTTGATACCTTCAGGAAGTGGAAAACTCTTGTAGAGAATGAAACGGGGCTGAAAGTAAAGTGTCTTCGTTCTGACAATGGAGGTGAATATGAACTTCGTGAGTTCAAGGAATATTGTGCTGAGAATGGGATTCGCATGGAGAAGACTGTGAGAGGAACTCCCCTGTACAATGGAGTGACAGAACGAATGAACAGAACGTTGAATGAGCGAGCCAGCTGCATGAGGTTGAAGAGTGGGTTGCCTAACACGTTTTGGGCAGATGTAGTAAACACAACAACATACCTAATTAATAGAGGTCCATCAGTTCCGTTGGAGAATAGAGTGCCCGAGGAAGCATGGACGAGAAAAGAGGTAAATCTGTCTGACTTGCGTGTCTTTGGCTGTGTTGCTTATGCTCATGTTAGCTCTATTGATAGAAGTAAATTAGATGCTAAATCTGTTAAGTGTACGTTCATTGGTTATGGTGGTGATGAGTTCAGTTATAGACTCTGGGATGAGAATAACCGAAAGATTATTCGCAGTAGAGATGTAGTTTTCAATGAACAGGTTATGTACAAGAACAAATTGGAGGTATCCGATTCTGACAAGACCAATACCCAAGAGGTCGAGTTAGACATCTCAAACTCGAGTGGGAGTAAGGAGAGTCAGAATGAAGAAGAGGTTCTTGTTCAAGAACCAAGGACCCCACCACCACCAGAGAATTCGCTGCAAAGACCCGTTAGAGAACGATGTGCGCCTAATAGGTATTCACCCTCTAACTACTGCTTGTTACTTACTGTAAGCGGTGAACCTGAATGCTATGCAGAGGCAGAGTAGGGTGCAGATAGACGGAAGTGGAGAGTTGCTATGGATGATGAGTTAGCATCTCTTATGTTGAACGACACTTGGGAACTTGTTGAGCTCCCAAAGGGCAAGAAGGTCTTGCACTTCAAGTGGGTCTACCGAATCAAGAATGAAACTGATGGTAGCAAACGTTAAAAAGCCCGGCTGGTTGTCAAGGGGTTTGAGCAGCGACATGGTATTGATTATACTGATGTCTTTACTCCTGTTGTGAAACTGACCACTGTTAGAATGACGTTGAGTATGGTAGCTGCAGAAAACTTGTTGTTGCATTAGATGGATGTGAAGACAGCATTCCTCCACGGTGACTTGGTGGAGGAGTTGTACATAACACAGCCTGAGGGGTTCGTAGAGAAAGGAAAGGAGGAACTTGTATGCAAGTTAAAGAAGAGCTTGTATGGCCTGAAACAAGGTCCATAGCAGTGGTACATGAAGTTTGACAGCTTCATGATGGAGATCGACCACCAGAAATGCCATGCAAATCACTGTTGCTACTACAAGAGGTTTGACAAAAGCTTTCTTATTCTCTTGCTATATGTTGATGACATGTTGATTATAGGAGCTGATGCAAGAGAAGTGAATAAGTTGAAGAGGCAATTGTCCGAACGGTTCTCTATGAAGGATCTCGGAGAGGCCAAACAAATTTTGGGTATGAGGATTGAACGTGATAAGGCGACATGAAGTGTGTATCTTTCGCAGGCGAGTTACATTCAGAAGGTCCTGGAAAGATTAAACATGTTAGAGTCGAAGCCCGTGAGTGTTTCGTTGGGCAGTCAGTTCAAGCTTTCAAGAAGGGAGTCCCCTAAGAGCAAGGAGGAACGTTCCCATATGTTGAATGTTCTGTATGCCTCAGCGATTGGTAGCATCATGTATGACATAGTGTGTACAAGGCCAGACATTGCTCATGCAGTGGGAGTAGTAAGCCGGTTTATAAGTGATTCGGACAATCAACATTGGGAAGCAGTCAAGTGGGTCCTGCGATACTTGAGAGGTACCACAGACAAGGCTTTGTGTTTCAAAGGCAAGAGTGTGGAGCTGGTGGGTTATGTGGATGCAGACTTGGCATCAAACGACCTTGATGGGAGAAGAAGTACAACCGGGTATGTCTTTACTTATGGTGGTACTGCTATATCTTGGACTTCTAAGTTGCAGAAGGTTGTTGCACTGTCCACCACTGAGGCAGAATATGTAGCTGTGACAGAGGCAAGTAAGGAGATGGTGTGGTTGCAGAATTTCTTGGGAGAACTTGGGAAGGAGCATGAGAATAGCACTCTTTTTAGTGATAGTCAAAGTGCTATATTTCTTGCAAAGAATTCGACATTCCACTCAAGGACAAAGCATGTTCGGTTGAAGTATCACTACATTCGTCACCTTTTAGAGAAGAAGATCTTGCAGCTTGTGAAGATCCTTGGAAGTGAGAATCCAGCAGACATGTTTACTAAGGTAGTGACCTTAGAGAAGTTGAAGCTATGCTTAACTTCAATTGGCCTTGGAACTTGAAGATAAGGCTTGGCGATGCCAGACTGATACGGGAGGCGAATCAAGAAGACATGATTACATGGAGGATTTAGTCTCCAAGTGGGAGATTGTTGGAGTGTGTAGCTTGAATTAACCTAATGGGCTTGGAGTGGGGAGCAAGTTTGTTCCTTATGGGCTTGGAGTGGGGAGCAAGTTTGTTCCTAATGGGCTTAGGGTTAGGGCAAGTTTTCTATTATGAATAGATGTTCTCTCATTGTAATTAGTACCCGAAAAACATAGTGAAATACCTGGCTTGACATCTCCCCCAGACATAGTCGCAAGACCAACTGGGTAAACAAATCTTGTGTTATTTTCTCTTTCGTTATCGTGTGCGTGTGTTTAATTCCTAACATGCCTCTCAAATTTATTTTCTTAATGAGCATGCAATTAAAAAATATATATTCTTGGCCACTTTGGGACCACATATTGAAACCCAATCGCAGGTGGGTTGCAAACGCTCAAATCGTAGCCCTTTTTCTCTTGTCGGTTGTCCACTCTTCAATTACTTTCTCATTTTTCTCATTTTTTCACTCTATCGAGTAGGGGTAGGAGAATTTTTACCCAATTTATTCTCTTTCTTCCACATAAGCAACCCCGTAATCACTCATATCCAGTGTTTTCATAACCGAATCGGACAAGCCAGCGGTTCACGGTCCAACCGGAAAAATAATTCTTATGTATTTTTTTCAATATTATCTATGGTTAATTCTAAATAAATACACCACCTCTAGTCTTAATATCAATTTAATCACGACCTTTACGATTATTGTAAAAATCTTCAACCTTTCATCGTGTTGCAATTAGATACACATTTTTTTCTCCGGCCAACAATTGATGACGTGGCTTGCCGGAGCTTGCCACTTCAGATTACACATATTTTTTTTTTTATTTTCCACATCAAATTACACTTTATAGAAATAAAAATAAAATTTTATAAAAATAAAAATAAAATTCCTGCTTCTTCTGCGTCTTCTTCGCTTCTCAAACTCAATAGAGTTCTTCTTCTACGTTTTTCTCACTTCTCAAACTCAATCAAGTTCTTCTAACTCTAAAAATATTCCCTAAATATAAATTTATTCTTTTATTGCTGAAACTAAAAATAACCCAAAAGCAAAAAAAAAAAAAAAACACGCATCCAATACATGACCATGATAATTTTTTTGGTGGTTTATTTCTTCAGGAATTCTTAAATTGTTGAATAATTTTATTGTTTTGTTCAACTAGTTCGGGAACTACAAAACATAACTAAAAAAAAAAGTCATTAGCATAAACATAAATCGAAAGATCATAAATAGATCATCAACTTGTTTCATGTTTCATTAGCACGACTCTCTTGAGTACTAACAACACCATCACTGAACTGTCGCGAGCTTCACCACCTCATCCTTCTTCTTAGAAATATACATATATTTAATAAAATAAGAAACTTACGTACCCTCATATAAATAGTGCCAGAGACTTCCATGCCTTATTTTGCCATTTTCTTCAAACATGACATTTTTTTGGAAGGAATAACACGACATTTTAAATCACTATATATGTGTGCCAAAAAAATCAGAAAAAAATCAGTATAAATGACCATAAACACAATCTTACATGCAATTTCTCTTGTCTTTTGAAGTTTGGGTCCTTTGCACGGTGACAACCTTTTTTGTTGTGGCCCACTACATTACATATAGAGCAAGTCATGTGTATCCCATGTCTTATCAATTTTGTAGAATTTCTTGGATTTTCCTCAGGACCTCTCTTCCTCATCTTCTTGGGTCTTCCAGACATTTTTCTGGTAAGGTAGAAAAAAAAATAGGATTCTCGACCAAAAAAAAAAAAAAAACATTTTTTTGCAATTTTTAGTGTTAGTGTACTGTGTAGTGTGTAGTGTGAACAAAATTAATTATTAAGTACTGTCGGAGAAGCTTGGGAGCAGAATATATGCAGCGTCCACCTTGGCTGCCGTTGAGCGTGAGGCTGCTATCGGGTGGTTGCTGAGCGGCTAGGGTTCTTGAAGAAGGAATTTGGGGGAGAAAACTCAGAAAAGGTATTTTAGAGAGTTGGAGGCGTGCGACGTGCGTGACTTACAGGAATTAGACAATTAATAATTTAGATTTCAGAATTCAAATTTAATTACAAAAAAAAGGGGAGAACCGATCTAACCGGTTTTAGGCGGTTTGCCGGTTTTAACCGGTCCAACCTGAATTCGCTAACAAAAGATCCGACATCGCGTCCACCACCAGTTTAACATCCATTTCCACAATCACGTCTCCATACCAAGGTGTTTGATCCAAGAAAGCGCCTCATGTAATCTAATTGCTTCTCTTTCATTCTGAACTGTACACGCTTGGCATTACATGCGAACTACTAAACACGTGGTGGCCCACGTGATCATGTATGATTATCCCGAGTCCCATCTCCCCCGTTTCACTAAAGAAAGCCACATCGATGTTAGATTTTAGACCATTTACAGGCGGGCGATGCCACGCCTTGCAGCCTGCGACCTGAGATACCCGACCACCCCATCTTTTGGAAAACGTCTATTCCTCAAGAAGTAATCGCGAGATATGAATTGTGTGCACATCGTTCATCCCCCTATATTACAGAGGCTTGGGTTTTGTGATACATGGGTTCGTTGGATGTTATTATGTGTGACATCAGTTCGATACTCTTTCAAGGTTAATGACGAAGTGGTGGGCCCGGTGGTCCCAGGTAGAGGGTTGAGGCAAGGGTGGTGGTCCCAGGTAGAGTGTTTATCTGATTTATTGAGACGAGCAAACATGGAAGGCAGGCTGCATGGAGGAAAGGTGTGTCACGGTAGCCCTACAGTGTCTCACCTCTTATTTGCAGATGACTGTCTTCTGTTTTGCAAGGCTAATCAACAAGAGGCTCGTGCTTTAAAGAAGGTTCTGGCAACTTATGAAAGAGTTTCGGGTCAAGCTATTAACTATGGAAAATCGGGCATTTTCTTTAGTAAGAACGTGGATATTGATGTAAGGACTACAATCGGGAATATCTTGGAGGTACATCAACCCCTTGACACAGGACGATATTTGGGGTTACCATCCCTTGTGGGCCAGAATAAGAAGGATATTTTTGCATACATTCGGGAGAGATTGTGGTCCCACCTTCACAAATGGGGTCACAAGAAACTCTCGAAAGCCGGTAAGGAAGTTTTGATTAAGGCGGCAGCCCAGGGAATTCCTACTTTTTTCATCAGTGTGTTCCACCCCCGGAAACCCTAATTAACGAGTTGCATGTAATGTTGAACAAATTTTGTTGGTCCAATTAAGCTTAATATAAGTTCACACCATAAAAGACATAAATGTAAGAATAAGAAAATTGAATTTTCTTAGTGATGCAGTATACATATAGATTGCCTACATACACTCAAATATTAAGAACTTTGGAATAAAAATCAACAGTGAAGACGTTGTACAGATTCTGGATATCCAGAATGCTATGTAATGACTATTTAACCAGTAATGAATTTTGTTTTTTATTTCTTTATTAAGGATATTTCAGACATTTTGAATGAAAATATTACAATTTTTTCATTTTCTGGATATCCAGATTTTGGACAGTTAGCACCGGGGGAAATTTCAAAATACGTTCCGTAACTTAGGTCGATTCCATTTTAAATCCTTTAAGTTTTCACTTTTTTAAAATACGTCATAAAGTGACCAATTTACATCCTGAAAAATTTCAAAATATTTCCTATAACTTAGGTCAATTCCATTTTAAATCCTTTAAGTTTTCACTTTTTCAAAATACGTTCTAAGGTGCCCAATTTACATCATTTTTATCGAAAGAAAAAATTCGCCGAAAACTGACACGTGCAGCTCGAACGTGTGTTTAAAATTTGGGCTTCCGGCAAATTAATTTGGTGACTTGACACTACTTGTAATTAAAAATATGGCCACGTCATCATCCACCTCTTATAAATATAAATATCAAATTTTGTTTATAGAGAATGTTCCAAAATACACCTACAAAACTCAACTCGACAATCCTTGGAAGAAAAAAAAAAAAGAGAAAGGAAACGAAATTGTAGAGCAAACGTGCAAGTGAAATATTCTTGTATTTTGTTGGATCGTGTCGTTTGTACGTTTGCTCTGTAATTTCGCTTCCTTTTATTTGTAAATCCCGTCTAGTTCGGTTTTTTTTCTTTTTATCAGGGGCCATCGAGTTGAGTTTTGTGGGTGTATTTTGGAACATTTGTTATAAACAAAATTTGTTGTTTAAATGTAATGTGACAATTTTTATTACATGTGGCACTTAGTCACAAAAACTGCCGGAAGCCCAAATTTTAAACACGCATTCGAGTTGCGCATGTCAGTTTCTAGCGAAAATTTTAATTTTCTGACCAAAAGGATGTAAATTAGACAAAAAAAAAAAAAGATGTAAATCGGACAAGGTGAGTGTAAATTGGACACCTTAGAACGTAATTTGAAAAAGTTAAAACTTAAAGGATTTTAAATTGAATCGACCTAAGTTACATGACGAATTTTCCCGATCCAAAAATCAATTCGTGAAATAATTCATTTGAGTTTGTCATCGAAAATCACAGTCAGTACATGAAATTCAATGGGATTTGATTTCTTTTGTTGCATTAATTTCGTTCAATCGATCCCTCTAATTTTCAAAATTTACAAAAAGCATTAGTTGTTTTTATAGGTATATATATAAAACATGTTGTATAAGTTAAAATACATATGGTAAACTTACAATACAAGGAAATTACAATTCGATTAATTCCGCAAATATATGGCAATTAAAACAAAAAAAATACAAAAGGTCGAACGAAAAATCAGGTTAATTAATTTATATATGATTCTTGGAGGTGCACTCAAGCATTGACATAGTTGCAGTTGAGTCGAATTTCACCATCTTCATCAACTGAATTATCCTGAATATTCCCAAGTTTAACCATCGAAGCAGCAAATTGATGATCAAACAATCCAGATTGGGAAGCCAACGCCGCTACAATCTGAGCCGTCCGTGAATCCGAATACAACATCTGGTCCGTCGATAACAGCCCCATTTTCTTTTGCAAATTTTTGTAATACTGAGCGTCAAACTTCGTAGGAGTGACCGCGTCGAGCTGCACGTACTCCGACGCCCATCGGCATTTTCGCCTCAAGAAATTAAGGTACTTTGGATCGATGGAAGGGTCGGGTTTGCGCGTGCCTTTGTAGTTGAACAACCGGTCTTGCACCGAGGCGCACGTGCTTCTTCCGATGGTGTGCGCGCCCGAGAGGACGACTAGGTCGAGCACGTTCAATCCTTTGGATTGGTAGAGTTCGACTAGGTCCGTTATCCGCTCGCGCCCCATTGGGACCGACCCGGCTTCCTTTAATAAAGATACTCGCCCGTCTTTTCGCCCGTATGGGACGGACCAGAATGGGCCGTCCACTGCCTTTGTCGCGTCTCGTGCGGCCGCAGTAAGAATGTCAGCGCACGAGACCGTCTTTGGGCACATTTTCTCTACTTGGGATTTGATGTCGTCGATGAGTTCGAATCCCCGGAGCGATTTGCTTTCTTTTGCGGCTCGTTCGCTTCCTTTGTGGTTTAGAAGAATTGAAGCATCACATCCCTGCATACCAGTAAACTTAGGTTATTTTTTGCCTGATTTAAAGAGTATTGAACAATATCTATTACCAAACATTGTTGCATGTTATCCCGCACTATTCAAATCATCATTATTGTCTAACATATCATCATCCCAGTTAACTTTTTTTACTAATAAAAAGACTAAGCAAAGAGTTTTATAAATATAAATGATTCATTTTAGGGGAAGAAAATCAAAATTAGTACTTCCTCCGTCCCGCTATAAACTTCCCCTTTCTTTTGGGTGTTTTGATTAAGAAATATGATAAAATAATAGATAAAGTATAACTGATGTGATGGTGAGAGATAAAATAATAGATGGGTATTAGATGAAGTATGGTAAAATAATAGATAAAGTAGAATTGATGTGATTGGGAGAGAGAAAATAATATGCCAAAAATGGAATGGGAAACTTAGGAGGGTGTATTCAATTGAGATTCTGTTGGATTTTATTGGACTTTTAAAATCTGGAGGTATTCAATCCGAATTTTTAAAAGTCTTTCAAAATTTTGAGGTATTCAATACGGATTTTAAAAAGTCTTTAGAAATCTTTAGGTATTCAACAATCTATAAATTTTAATACTCTATGGATTTCGTTGGATTCTCCTTCAAAAATATAATTAAATTTCACTATTCAAAATCTTTTTTAAAAAGTAGAGATTTCAATGGATTCTCTCAGAAACTCTGAAAGAGAAGAAAGTAGAGAAAAAACAAACATTCTTGTTGTATTTCGAACCACAAAATCCTACACAGGCTCTCTTCTTCAAACGAAATAAAATCTAACTATGTTCTTCGATAAGATTCTTCACCACCATTATTATCGTGAAAACTGTATTTAAATAAAATTTAACTATGGTCAAGGTCGTCACTCCAGAAATTCAATTATTCAATCTTCCCCATGCATCATTAAGAAATGTGATAAATATGATTGAGAGAATTTTTGGTATTTTCAAATCGCTATTCACTAGTTCCCATTTCAAACACAAGCTTGAGCTGGATTACATAACTTTCTTCGGAAAGAATGGATTACATAACTTTCTTCGGAAAGAATGTCGAATGAATTTCAGTCGAATATGAAGAAGAATTGTTTTCTCAAAGCCAACCATAACAAAGAATTGAAACTAATCCATTGAGTGGTAATGCTATGTGGAAAATGAGTAGAGGTATAACCGTGATGGAAATGAAGATAAGAATAATAATAATGAATAATAATTTTTTTTTTGAACTAATATATTTTTGATATTTTTTCTAAATAATTTAGATAATTTATTTTATATACAAGTGTGTTCGATATACGTTTGCATCAATAGTTTTAGGGGCATAGTTTATGGAAATTCATGTAAATAAATAAAAAAATGTGTATTTCAGAATCCTGTCAAATTTATGAAAATTCATATAAATCAATAAAAAAGTCAGTCAAACTCTGCATAGAGTCTATGGATTTTCTAAATCCACTGACTTTTTAAAGTCCAAAAAAATTCAACAGAATCTCAATTGAATACACTCTCCTTATAGTGGGACATTCATAAAAAGAAAGTGGGAAACTTATAGTGGGACGGAGAAAGTATAACTTAATGTAAAAAAAAATGTGTATTTTTCCTAAAATTAAAAAATTTGAATCACGTCAATATTTTGCAAGTCACTAGGTTTAATTTGCGTTACAATTGGAACAACCTCCCTTTGTTATATAGAACGACCAGCCGATTTTATGTATTATTTTTTTCAAAATTACGTACCCTAACGACGCAGTCGTGGAAGTGGAGCCTTATGAGGGCCGGGGCGATCGTGGAGTCGTTTTTGATCCACTGGTGAACAGTGTTGTGGATGATTCTTTCCATCTCCGGGCAGCTCTTGTGGTAGTACGTGAAATCGAGAGGGTCGTCGTACTCATACTCGTTGCTCCAAGCTGTAACCACCAACAACATCAACACCATCAAACCGAAGTAGCCCTTGCTCATGCTCCTCTCCATTTCTTTTTTCTATGTTTGAGATGTGTATTTAATTTGATTCTGCTCTAAGAATTTGATTTCATCAATGTATATATACTAATCATTAGAGAATATATTTAACGTGAGAAGCACATCGTACATTAATAATTCAATACTTGGTAACGTGCGAGCCATGAATTAATGTTTCTAATACTAATTTTGTGTCACAATATTAATTAAATAATTTCCGGGACGTGCGCATACCTTCCATCTTCCTATATATGCTATGCATGTATCTGACTCTAGTCTTATAAATAATTAGTTAATCAGGGCTTTCGCACTACACATAAATACAAAGCCTATTCATTTATTTACTTTACAAAATTACTCTGAAACTCTATTTTTTTATTTTTTTATTTTTTATGGAAAGTTAAATACCCATCCCTTTTTTTTCCCCTCCCATGACTTGAACCCAGGACCTAAAGCCTAGGTAGTGGTGCTCTAACCATTTGAGCTATCCCAATTTGTCTCTGAAACTCTATTGATCATTACACTTTCTTAATATGCATTATTAATTTACTGTATCTATAAAAGTTATTCTGGGATAGTACATAATATATTTAATAATTTAAAATAATTGTATATGTATTTTTATTGTAAAAAAAGTATACTCACTCTATCCCGTGATTATTTGCACACTTTCCAAACGTATCAATATTATTTGCACATTCTTAATATGGAAATACCCAACAAAATTAATACCTTCCCAACATCATTTTATTTTCAAAATTGTCACTCCTTTTTTACATAAATTTTATTTTACACCTCACCAAATTCACTTTACACCTTATCAAATAACCCAAAATACCCCTACTTTATCTTACATCACCAACCACTAAATTCATTTTTCTTAAAAAGTTTGCCGATCACACTGTGCGGAAAATCCCGGGACGGAGGGAGTATTGATTATTACTCCTTTCGTCCAAATTCATTATGCTTATTTCACCGGGCATGATAAATTTTAATGTATATTGATTAATTTACGTGTAAAATAGCTAGATATCGATTGGGGGTATAATAGGGTATTGTGGCATTCACTTATAAATAAAGTAATGGGCCGCACTTATGTGCAATATTTCACGTGAAATATTAGTATATTTAAGGAAGGGTCAAAAATTCGCGGATCTGTAGCGGGTTTGACCGGTCAAACAAATATTTCCTTAAAAATCGCGCAAAAATCGCGCGCAGGAGGCTAACAGGATAACAGGTTTCAGGCCTGTGTTACTATAAGAGTAATTATATGTTACTGTAAGACTAAATATGTGTTACTGTAAGTTCAAATAATACATAAATTGACTTTTCACAGGAAATATTAATACAAATTAATTTAAGGAAGGATAAAATAGAAAATTTTGTTCTTAATTTGTGTTACTATAAATACAATTATATGTTACTGTACGGAAAAATATGTGTTACTGTAAGGACAAGTAACACACAATTGGCTTTTGAGTAACACATATTTGACCTTAAAGTAACACAGAAAAATGTGTTACTATATAAACACAAGTGTATTACTTTATAGAGAAAGATGTGTTACTGTATAAATAAAACGTCATTATTGAGAGGGAATGAGATATCCACATTAAAGAAGACGAAGAACAATAATTAAAAACACGAAAAACACAATCATGTTGAATAGTTTATCAATCCTTCCAATTGCAAAGACATAATTATCAACAATTAATTGGAATAAATCTATGTGTGGTATTATTGTTGATTTTTTTTTTCATTCATGAATTTATTCATATCGCCTTGTTTCGTAATTAGCAGATTAGAAATCTGAAACATAACAAAATTTCTGAATTTTTTTTAGTGCATCACGATCAGAAAATTTTGTTTAGATTTCTGAAGTTTTTTTTTTTTTTTAATGGAACGCTTCACAACGCACAAGAGAAGAGAGAAGAAAGAGAAGAGAGAAGAAAACTGCGTAGAAGAAGAAGAAGGGAGAGAAAGAAAAAAAGGAACCGCACAGCGCAGAAGAAGAAGGGAGAGAAAGAAGGAACCGGCTACCGGTTAGAAATAAAAGAAAAGGTCAAATTGCACCATAAGCCTACTGTGAAATATTGTATATAAGTTTTTGGCTAAAGTAATTGATTGTGAATATAGTAAATGACAATTTGAGTAAATATGTAATAGTTGAAAATAAAGTAGTTTGAATAGTATTATTTAAAAAAAATAAATGGATATAAATAAAATTGGAAAAATAAAATAAAAATGAGAATATGATTGTATGAATAATGAAATTGGACAGTCCAAATACCATTTTTTTTAAAGGGCCATATTGATTATTATTGATGTAATTAATAATTTTATCCATGGATACTTTGTTTCATTTATTTTCAGTTATAATTTAGCATTCATTGATTATGACCACAAATATGTATGTGGCTTATTATGATTAAACGGTTATTATTGTTGTAAAAATTTACAATGAAGTGTGCTAAGAAGTTGGTTCTTACTACCATTATCACTAAGAAAGGTATGTAAATATCTATAGATAAAAAATTGTATGCAAATTATTTATTTTGCTATTTTAATGGGTTAATGAATTTATGGAACACTTTACCAATTATATTCTAGAGTGAAATCTAACTCAAATATTAAGGCTGCATTTCATTTCATGTGTGGAACCACCTGGTCCACTCACACATACTTTATCATAATAAAATTACTTTCCTTCACCATATATATATAATTTTTAGGATTTTTTTGTTAAAATATTTAAATTTCTAAAAATAAATATTATCACACTATCACTAATTATTTTATATATAGAAAACAACCAATTATTTTTAACAATAATATAATGAATATCATAAATGCATGCACGGAGGAAATACTATGTTAAAATGAAATATTAAATTTAAAACTAACTAAAAAAATAAATTAAACTAATCTAATCTAATCTATTTTTCTATGTATTTCCCCTTCCCCAATCAATTGGCTCCCTCCCTTCTCCTCTATTCCCGAAGCTTAAGGCTTCTGTGCCTCCCCAAAATTAAATAAAAGGAATGACGGCCCAATTTTAGGGTCTGACTATTTACAGCTCCATTTCGGTTTAGAAAAATTCCCCTTTCAGTTTAATAATATAATAATAATATAAAAAATAAAAAATATCCTTTAATTTATATTACACTATTAAATGCATCCCTATTATTAACTGCACCCCTCCTTCACTTTTAAACCATAAACCTAATTTTTACCCGCCACCATTGCAGCTGCCGCCGTCGCAGTCGCCGTCACCACCACCACCAACAACAACAAACAACAAACAAAAAAACAAAATAATTTCACCACAAACAACAAACAAAAAAAATTCAGGAACTTAGAAAATTTTCATTTTTTTAAAAAATTTCGACAAACAAGTGTCTACCATATTCACTCTCATTGACACCTTGTTGTCGACGAGAGTGAATATGGTCGAAACTGGTTTGTCGAAATTAAAAAAAAAATTAAAATATTTCGACAACTTTAGGTTGACCAAAATACACTCTCGTCGACAACAATTTATCGACGAGAGTGTATTTTGGTCGACCTAACATTGTCGAAATAAAAAAAAAAGAAAAAAAAATCAAACCTGGAGGCCAACGGTGGAGCAGCCGCCGTCTGGATCGAATTTGGGAGGGCGGCTTCTTGCGTGGGGAGGCCAACGGTGGCGTATTGGGTGGGGTGGCCGTCGGCGGCGAGGGGGTTGGTGGGGGTGGAGGCGACGAGAAAAATGACGTAAAAAAGAAAAAAAGAGGAGAAGAGGGGAGGGGAGGGGAGGGAAAGAAGAGCACTACAAAAAATTGGCCAAAAGGCAACAGATTTGAGCAAGGGCAGTGTACTGTTGCCAATTGGCAACGGATTTGGCAACGGACAGAAAAAAGGCGACGGATGTGGACGTCGTTGCCTTTTGTCAACGGAAAAGGCAACGACGTGAGTTGCACTCGCCAAAAAGGCGACGGATTATAACGCCCTTGCCTTTTGGTAACGACAAAGGCAAGAGTGTGTTCTGCACTCGCCAAAGGGCGACGGGAGTGGGCCCGTTGCGAAATGGCAACGGGACCCTACTCGCTAAAAGGCAACGGCAGTGGGCCCATCGCCTAAACCGTTGCCCTAATCGAAATTAAATTCGCCTAAACCCCTTTCTTCCAGAACAGAAGCGGCGCACACCCCCTCCTCCATTACTACACACTTCGAGTTTTACACCTCCAAAATCAACATCCACATTCGTTTGCAGATCGAACTCGGTTTTTGGCCATTTGTGTTCTACACTTCGACGGGAGCATTTCTACGGTATTTTTTTTCGTTTTCATTGATTAAATTTGAAGTTATATGTACATATATAGTTTTAGTATATACATGCATATATGTTGTATGTATATATAAAAATGTTGAAAATATAATAATTTTATTTTTAGAATTGTTTGAAATTAAATGTTAATTTTTATGAATGCATGTGTTAATTGTTAGAATTTAATTTTCAATTGTGTTATGTATGTGTATGTTTTAATTAAGTTATATGAATTTTTTTATTTGTTAGGGTGTTAGAATAATTATTAGAATTTATTTGGAATTGTATTAATTAATTTTAATCGAGTTGGAGGAATGAGACGTTGGTTGTTTGTGTGTAGTAGACGTCGATTGACATGAATTATTCAAATCGTCGATTGATATGACCCAGATAATACAGTTACCGCAGATGCCCGGAATGAACCCCAATTCCTATTACACTCAGGTGCCTCATACGATTCCACATGCACAGGAACCATCCCCTCCACCGACACATTGGCCAGTTGGACCTCTGTCTGTCGGGACATAGGCCAGCATGTCGACTGATGCACCCGAGAGTCGCATTTTACTGTGGATCTACCTTGATACATAAGTATAATATATTTAATTTTCATTAGACGTATGTATAACATGTTTATTAATAATTTTTTATTCTTATAAAATACGTGTAACAAGTTGATGCCTTCAAATTTAATTTCGAGGACGATCAGACAAATTATGTACATGAATATGGAGGTTGGTGCACACGCCTTTGCCAAGGTATCACCCGGTACGATACAACGGTGGTGGGACTCTTTCTTCAAAGAGCAGCAAGTCGGTACACTGGAATGTTATCAAGAGTCAAGAAATCGTGAAGGAAAAGAAGAGGCCGAGGTGGGATGTCAATGTTTGGAACGACTTAGTTCGTCACTGGAACGATCTTGACACAATTAAGAAGAGCGAGCAGTGTCGTAAGAACTGCTTATCCGAGCCTGGAGGTCCGGGTACTGGCTATGGTACTCATAAAGGCGGAGCTCGTGGAGCAACAGAGGTCGCACGACGCATTGTAAGTATTTGTGGTCAATTATAATTAATTTGAGTTAATTATTTATTTTATTTATACGTATATGTCTTCAATTCAAAATACAGGAGCAGAAGATAAGACGCCCTGCCCACGACTGGGTGATAGTTGAATATTACCACCGTTACGAAAACGGCACATACAGTTATGGTTATATTGGTGATATACTTGTAAGTGTGTACATATATATATATATATATGTATATATATATATATACCTAACATTATATAATAAATATATGTTTAATTGTACTTGAAAATGCATTAACCCATTTTTAAATATGCATGTATAGGACCAAATACAGGAGGAGTTGACCAATCAATCAGGAGAATCGTCAAATGAACCTACTTCAGAGGATGGTTCCCAGGCCCCATCTATACCCGACATGTCTGAATTGTACTTGAAGAAGGTCGGCAGGTCTCATGGACGTGTTAGGGGCCTTGGACAAGTAGGCAAGAACAGACGGGTCTCCTCCGGTCCTGGCGAGACGTCATCTGGTACGGCTTATGGACGATTCACCCAGTCCGATATTGACCATGTTATTGCTGAAGAACGGAGAATCAATGAGGAGAGAGAGCAATGCTTACTCCTACAAATGCAGTAGACGGAGGAGCGCTTACTCAAACATTTTCAAGATCAAATGCAAGTGATGATGAGTTAGATGGGTGGGATGGGTGGGATGGGTGGGATGGGTCAGATGGGTCAGGTGGGTCAGATGGGTGGGATGGGTGGGGCGCCGAGGCCGTCGGGGGCGTCGAACAACGTTCAGGATGGTAACCAGGTTGAGGATCAGGGTGATGCTGAGGATGATGGTGGTGATGAGGAGTGATACATTTTATATTACTTTGTTATGTGTGATATTATATTACATTGACGTTGAGGATTGTTTATTTTAATGTTGTGTATGATGTTATTTTAATTGACGTGAACATGCTAATGATTATAATTAATGTTGTTTGTGATGTTATTTTAATTGAAAATGAATTTGAGAATGATTTTATAATAGATGAAAATATTTTTAATTAAATGGATATGTGAATTGATATTTTTAAATGGATAAGTGAAAATAATTATATTTAATATTGTATGTCCTTACATTGTTGTGAATTGAAAATTAGAATGAATTTAAATGATGTGATTAGAATAAATTTAAATGTATAAGTGAAATAATTATACTCAATGTTGTATGTAATGATATTGTCATGAATTGAAAATTAGAATGGATTTAAATGTTGTAAATTGAAGATTAGAATAAATTTAAATAGTGTGAATTGATATTTTTAATCACCCTAATTAAATTATTTAATTTGAAACACATAATTTAGTTAATTCTCATTTAGAAATAAATATGATATGCTTTGACAATTTAATAAACAACAATTAAAGTTAGAATGGATTGAATTAAAGAATTAAAACTAAAATTAAATTGTACTCCATATATATTATTTGCATTCACAACATGTTGACTAAAGCTCCTAGCCTAAACGACACACAGGGGGCGCCCAAAAGCCTTCGTGACCGAGAGGTCGCGTGTTCAAACCCTGCTGCTCGCGAAAATCGCGAATTTGTTGTGCCCAGTGGTGGGGGGTGGGTGTTGGTGGCCTCGATACCTGGGTTCGAGACCCATGTTCGCATTTTTTTAAAACTGATAAAATGGCGACGGCATAAAAGGCAACGGATGTGGGCCCGTTGCGAAAAGGCGACAGATTTGAGCTGTTGCCAATTGGCAACGGCTGTCACACTCGCTAAAAGGCAACGACCTGCACGCGCTTGCCAAAAGGCAACTGCCACCTGCCGTTGCAAAAAGGCAATGGATTCCCCAAATTCGTTACCTATAAAATGGCAACGAGCATATTGGCAATGGGGGAAATCTGTTGCCTTTGCCGTTACCTTTATGATTAGCAAGGGGGAATCCGTTGCCTTCCCCCTCGCCTTTAGGCCATTTTTTTGTGGTGGAGAGACAGAGAGGGCGGCGGCCGATGGGCAAGGGTGGCGGCCCCGTCGTAGTTTCAATTTTTTTTTAATAGAGAAGGGGAGATCGACGGCGGATGGGTTGAGCGGGGGCGGGGCACTAGTGAGGTGGGGCAGGAGGGGGCGGTGGAAGGCGGCAGGTCGGGGCGGTGGGAGGTGGAGCTGCCACAAACGGCGGCTGGAAATGGTAGGGGAGGGTGGGGAAAGAGAATGGGAGAAATTAGGGTTGAAGGGGTATGTGTTTAGTAAATGGTGTTTTTAGACAAAAGGGTATTTAAGACAATTTAAGGGGGTGCATTCACTTTGACATATTTTAAGGGGTGTGCATCAAGCTGGGAAGTGTTCTAAACCGAAATGCAGGTGTAAATAGTCAAACCCCAATTTTAATCTCAACTTCCCTCCAATTAGTGGGCCTAGCTGATATGGGCTGAATGGTTGTAGAAATGAGATGGGCCGAAAACCCATTCAGCCACTTGCTTCCCTTCCCCTGTGATGCTCATGCACGGGTATGGCTATTAACGCCTCCATCTTTGTTAATCGTACTCCCCTTTAATTTATTAATTTAATAATAACGTAAAAAATCTAAAATACCCTTTTAAGTAAAAATATCATTACTAGATACACCTCCACTACTAAATGCGCTCCTTCTTCCATATTCAAACTCTAACTCTAATGGTAGTTGCCTCCACCTGCCATTTGCGTGTGCCATTCCCTCTCGCCCACTCCTCTCATTCCCATTTATGATTTATGTGTTTTAATGAGTTTATTTTATAATATTTATGTGTTTTAATGGGAGAGATTTAGGATTTAGAGTTTTTAATATTTTTGTATGGTTTTTTCTTGAATTTTGATGATATAGTTAGAATAAAACTTTTTTGGTTGTTAGTGGAAGCATTAGAACAAAGTGGTGTTGGACAAAAAAATAAAATAAAAAAATGATGGGTTCGTTTTCGACAAACTAGTGTCGATCGAATTAATTTTGATCAACAATTTATTGCTGAAAATATGTATTTTGATCGACAACGTGCTGCTGAAAAAATGTATCATGGTCGACAACTTGTTGTTGAAAATATGGTGTTCTATCGGCAAAGTGTTACTGAACGATTTTTCAACAACACTTTGTCGACAGAACACTAAATGTTCAACAACAAGTTGTTAACGAAACACACTCTAATGGGGATGAGGTTGGGGTGGCAGCGACGAGGCGGTGGAGTGGAGGAGATAATTTTTTTCTTTTAATAAAAGAAAAAATGGAAGATGGAGAAGAAATAAAAAGAGAGGAAGAAGAAAGAGTGTTGAAATGGTGTAGAGGAGGGAGTGTATCTATCGGGGGATGTAGCATGTAAAACTCTTCAAATGCTAAAAAATATATTTTGGATTATTCAGGGAGAGTGTATATAATATTCTCTTATGTGGGGGTGTGCATTAATAGGGGGAGTGTGGTTAACAATAATGGAGGTGTTAATAGCCCCCAAGCAGGGAATGACTTTCCCTTACAAATGAAATGGGCTACTTGGACTTGGTTAAATAAAGGGTTTGGCTATATACCCCTCTAGCTTTGTTAAGTATACTCTTCCTTCTCATTTATTAATTTAATAATCATGTAAAATATCTAAACTATCCTTATACTAAAATGATCAAGATAAATACACTTCCCCTTCACTTTTCAATCCTAAACCCTAACCTTAATTGAGGAGCCGCCGTCGTTGCTACATCTCCGACTGACCAGAAAAAAAACTTAGAATTATTTTAAAAAATACATTTTTTTTGACACTGGTTTGTCGACGATAAACACTCTTGTCGACAAAAAACACTCTCGTCGATAAATTTTATCGAAATAAAATTAGAAAAAAAAATTCAGAATTTTCGACAACCTATGGTCAAAAATATACACTCTTGTCGACAACTATTTATCGATGAGATTGTATATTTTTTTATCATAAGTTGTCCAAAAAAAATGCAGAAACCTACAACAGAGAAGGAAAAAAAAAACGAGGGGCAGAGTGAGTGAGTGAGGGAGGCCGCGGCGACCGTGAGAGTGAGGAAGGAGGGGGCGGAGTGAGTGAGCCGGCGACGACATTGCAGGGTAAGGGGACGGCGCCGCCGCCGCTTGACTTGAACAGAAAGTAAAAAAAAAAACAAAAAACAAAAAACCTACCTCACCTGGTCGACGACGGCGTGTAGGGGAGGAGAGAGCGGCGTTGGGCGAGGGGTGCGCCGCCGCGAGTAGAAGAGGGAAAAAAAAGAAGCTACTTGGCATTGCCAACAACGGCGGACAGGGGGCGACGTCGTGGGGATGGGGGAGGGTGACACCGTGGTTGGGTCGGGCGGCGGCTTGGGGAAGGGGGAGTGATTTTTGCAGAAATAGGGTTAGGGTTTGATTTAAAAGGGGGAGTGTATCTATAATTTGAGTTAAATGTATAGAAGGGCATATTAGATATTTCGTGAGAAAGTACATCTAACGTATATCATTTTTAGAGGGTAAAAAAATTGGGGGGTATACTTAACAAGGATGGAGGGGTATATAGCCAAACCCTAAATAAATAAGCCCCAACTTTAATTTACAAAATCAAGTGGGTCTCCATGGGCTGCAATTTTGAAGTAAACCTCGATTTCATTTTTTTTCTCGACTTGAGCCCAGTTATTTTCTCGTTTTCTCGATTGACTTCACAGTATATTTGTGACGTGTTTTGCTTTAAAATTTTTCATTTTTTCTATAAAATAGCAAATTACATATTTTTTTCAAATCAAGTACAATTAATCAATTTAGTGTAAATAATGCATAAAATCATATCAAAATTATGCAAAATAAATACATAAATTTTAAGCAATTTTATACTAATCATACCCCCAACATATATATACCTTATTACTTTATGGAAATGACTTAGGTGAAAATCCCTTAGGTGTCAAATGATGTAAAACATTTTAAAACATACCTCAATCTAAATACACCACCCTAACTTGATAGATCCACACCGCTCTGCATCATACACCTCCCGATCTACTAAACACACCACCTGCCCCCTAGAACCACTAAAATTTCCCCTACATCTGCCATTCCCGACCAACCCCTCCACTATTTCATCATTTTTTTTAATTTAAAATTCACATAATTTAATTTCAAATTATTTAAGTATTAGTATTAATTATTTAATGTCATTATCATACACTTTAACGAGCATTTCATCATTTTTTCCATTTAAAATTCACACAATTTGATTACAAATTATTTAAGTATAACTCTAAGGAGCATTTCATCACTTTTTTAAATTTAAAATTCATCATTTTTATTTATTTAAAATTCACATAATTTAATTTCAAATTATTTAAGTATTAGTATTAATTATTTAATGTCATTATCACACTTTAACGAGCATTTCATCATTTTTTTCATTAAATTTCACATAATTTAATTACAAATTATTTAAGTATAACTCTAACGAGCATTTCATCACTTTTTTAAATTAAAAATTCACATAATTTAATTATAAATTATTTATGTCAGTAACACACAAAATATCAAGACAATAACACACATTAATGCATTACAGTAACACATGTTAATGTATGACAGTAACACACCAAATACTTAAATAGTAACACAAATTAATGAATGACAATAACAAAAAAAAAAAAAAAAACACATTAATGCATGACAATAACACATACTCCCTCCGTCCAATTTTATTATGCTCACTTCCCCGGACACGAGTTTTTATGAATATTGATTAGTTTATTCATAAAGTAGATAAGTTGAGGGTATGATAGAGTATTGTGGGGTCCATTTGTAAATAGATGATTGTTTATGAATAAAGTGAATGGAAAAGTGTGTAAATAAGTGATGGTAGGAGGGTGAAGATAAAGTAGTATGAATAATATTGTTTCAAAAGAGGGTATGTACATAATAAAATTGGACAACTAAAAAAGAAAAGTGGGAATAATAAAATTGGACGGAGGGAGTATTAATGTATGACGTACAGTAACACACCAAATACCAAAACAGTAACACAAATTAATGCATGATAGTAACACACAAAAAATAAAGACAGTAAGTAGCATCCAAAAAAACCAAGACAGTAATATACAAAATACCAACATAGTATCACAATTTTTATGTAAATAATATTACACTGTTACACTTGACAGGATTACATTATTGCACACTTACTATTATTACAAAGTGAAAAACTAAATTTTATCACTAGATCATCATTCACTTATTCTCTAATTAACCATGTTCTACTTTGTCATCATCTTATTCCTCTTACACATTTTTTTCCATCACGATTGCACTTTCTTTTATTAGTACCACACCTGAAAGACATACAGTATAACGACATTACTTGACAGCATTACGCAATTACACTTAACAATATTACGCAATTACACATAGAAATTTGAACAAATAACACACAAAATATCAAGACATTAACACACATTAAAACATAACAATATATTTTTACTTTATTATTTTATTTTTCTTTATTCTCTATTATTTTATTTTCCTTTCTTCTTAATATTTTATGTAAATAATATTTCGTATTACACAATTATATTTGACGGTACTACATTATTGCACTTCACAGTGTTACAAATTGAAAAACCAAATTTCATATACTCGATAGTATTACGCTGATAACATATTATAGACTCATACATGAATAGCAAATACTAGAGAAAGATGACATCTCATAAAATTCATACATTTTACCCCAAACAAGTCAACAGTCATAACAATTTTCACACTAAAACTGAATTTCTCTTCAGCATAATATATACAAGCTATTTCACCAACTAGTTCATCGCACCATTTCATATCCATATAAATATGAGATTATTGTTGACAGCTACAAGGAACAATCTCGTAAAAATTAAAACAATAATATGACAGCCTGTACCCCACAGCCACAGGTTCAAGGTCGACATAAGTACATAACCTAAAAATTGGACCCCTATACAAATTTCTTTCAATTTGAATAATACTCTAATCAAATTGTATCAACTTTCAAATTAGTACTCCCCCATCCCAAGATAACTTTCATAGGTACATGGACACGTATATTAAGAAAGTGTAATAATAAGGGGAGTTTTGAAGGGTAATTTTGTAAGATTTTATGTATAAAGTAAAAAAATGAGTTGACTTTTATGTATGTGTGGAGAAAAAGTAATGACATTTGTGTAAAATTGAGGATATTGTGAGGGTGGAGTTTATAAAGAGTTTTCCATTTTAAGGGTGTGGAAGTTATTGTGAGACGTCCCGAAAATGAAAGTGTGAAAGTAATTGTGGGACGAAGGGAGTATTAGATATTTTCCTATGAAAAATCTCTAATATTCAAAATAAAGCTTTAATCCAGAGGGATCAATACATATCATGTGTCATAAATAACAAAAAAAATATAAAAACAATTGAGTTGATGGTGAAGAGCACAACATAGGAGAATGAACATAACATACACTAGACTAGACTGCTTCCTCTTATACTCATTATTTTTTCTCTAAGAATCACATCACTTCACTTATACTATATTTATCATACACCCACTCCATTCCACAATAACTTTCACAATTTTTTTTTTAAAACATCTCACAATAACTTTTACACCCTTTAAATGGAAAATATTTTATAAACTCTACTCTCACAATATCCTCAATTTTATACAAATGTCATTACTTTTTCTCCACACATACATAGAAGTCAACTCATTTATTTACTTTATACATAAAATTTAACAAAATTACCCCTCAAAACTCCATTCAATATTATAATTTCTTAATATGCGTGTCCATCTACCTATAAAAATTAATATGAGACGGAGGGAGTATATTTTAATTCATATTTCAACAACACAGGACGTGAGCGTAAGCCTTGAGACTCTCGTACCATAAAATAATTTCGTTTCATTTAAAAGTTCGAATTTGTAAAAAATGGATAATTAATACTTGTATATTAATTTGTAATCCAACTCAATTATATTCTGTCTCGTTTTTTCAGGACAGCTGATATTTTACCCGGCCCCTAATTTGTTTTTTCCTTTTCCAAATCTATCGGTTTTAAAAAATACTATGCATTAATTAAATTTTAATCATTGTAAATTATTGGAGGATGGGTCTGCAGAAAAGTGAGAATTCTTTAAGTAGGGCCTGCTCTGCATTATGGAAATTCTGATTTAAACATTTTGTCCATTCCAACTTATCTAGTTGCAGGCTTTATCTTATTTATTTCATACTATCTAATATTATTATGAATGTAATTTGAATATGAAATACTCCCACCGTCCCAGGATTGTTTGCACCAAAAATGGGGCACGCAAACTAAGAAAAAAGTGTAATGAGTGGAGAGTTGAGGGGTAATTTTGTAAACTTTTATGAATAAAATAAAGTGAATGATTGGATTGAGGGTAAAAGTAATGGCATTTTGTGTAAATATGTGAATATTGTGAGGGTGGGGTTTATGAAAAAGTTTCCTTTTTGGGTAGTGCAAACAATTGTGGGACGGACGAATAAGGAAAGAGTGTAAACAATTGTGGGACAGAGGGAGTATATTTTTTGGTTTAGTCTAGTATACACTTGAGTGCATCTTGTGCACTCTAGTCATGTGCACTTTTTTTACACTTTTTCATGATTTACATTTTTTTAATAAAATGGTATTGTACTTTTTAATTATTAAACTGTATAATACTCCCTCCGTCCAATTTCATTATTCTCACTTTTCTTTTTTTGGTTGTCCAATTTTATTATGCCCATTCCCTTTATAGAAATAATATTATTAACACTATTTTATCTTCACCCTCCAACCTTCACTTATTTACTCAAATACCACTAACTTTATTCATAAATAATCATTTTACCTATAAATGGACCCCACAACATCCCATCATACCCCCAACTTATCTACTTTATACATAAACTAATAAATATTAATTAAAACCCGTGCCCGGAGAAGTGGACATAATAAAATTGGACGGAGGGAGTAATATTTTTCAATTTTATCCCACAATCCAAACAACTTGATTATAAATTATCATATAAAATTTAAAATTTAATCCATCAATCCAAGAATTTTAAATCAATTTTTTAAATTGTCCCACTAAATCCTATTCTAATATATCTATCCTATCTAACAAACCAAACAAGCCCTAAAAGTATAAGTTAATAGTATAACTAAAAGTGAAATACGATATTTCTGAAATGTGCAAGTCGGTATTACTGAAAAGAGCATCACAATATTAATGAAAAGTGTAAGTCAATATAACTGAAAGTGTAAGAGTCTATAACTGAAAAGTGCAACAAATTTTTTTACTGAAAAGTGCAACACAATATTATTAAAAAGTGCAAGTCAGTATCACAATTTTTAATGAAAAGTGTAAGTTATTAAACTGAAAAGTGTAACAAAATATTACTAAAAAGTGTAAGTCACTATAAATAAAAATATTATTATACAGTTTAATAATTGAAAAGTGCAACACCATTTTACTAAAAAGTGTAAGTCATGAAAAAGTGCAAGTCAGTACAACTGAAAAGTGCAACATGGATTAGAGTGCACAACATGCACTCGAGTGCATAGCAGACTAACCCATATTTTTTTTCAAAAAACTGATTGACAATTTTATACTCGATCCACTCACACATTTTGAATTATGAATAAATAGTCTCATTTTTTTGGTTGCGATATCTATTTCACACACGATATTTTTTTCAAAAAACACATATGCAAAATAATTAAAATATAAATACAACTGAGTACAAGTAATCTGTCATTTTTTTAGATGTGATATCAAACAATTATTAGATATTGGTCATCCACACTTTTTTACATTTAATTTTTTTGTACTCTTTTATATATTGATTGGACCTCATTAAGTAAAAAAACTAGGTGTACCATTCGTCATTTTCTAATCGAATTGATAGTTAATAATAAGATTACAACTATTGTGATTACGTACTATAAACAAATTCACCATCAAAACAACCAATCATTAACAATTTTATCTCAATTAATTAATTTAACATATATGTAGCAATAACAATATATATAAATCCTATTTTTTTTAATTAATGTTGAGCTAGAAAAATTAAATTGGACTTAATTTCTTTTCTTATTATTAATTAATATAGAATGTTTTCTTACACTAAAATTGGGGTATAATATATTTTTAAATGTCACTGTACCACATACCACATACCAAGATAATGCATGTGATAAATTGGAGCATGGAGTCGATAATATATAATTCCCATTTCCCATATCACAAAAGCATAAAACAAGTACTGTATTTTATTTATTTATTTTATTTTTTTCAAATCGGTCGGTTATTCAAAAATACTCTGCATGTAGTCATTGTAAATTATTGGAGGAAGGGTTTGCACTTCCATTGTAAAATAAATTTCACACTTTCCTTTTCGAACGTCACATAATAACGTACAACCTTAAAATGAATTTTTTTAATAAACTCTATGATCGTCACAATATCTTGAATTTTACATCTATGTCATTACTTTTTTCCTACTCATACACGTACACAAGCTAGTCCACTCATTATTTTACTTTATACCTAGAAAGTTTATTACATTTTTATGAGGCAGAGAGAGTATAAAAGAAAAAAAAAAATAACTTTGATATTCTTGCAATCGGCCCATAATAAATGTCAGTTGCCACCAAGATCATCCCATCATGCATGCCACTATAAATTGGAGCAGGAAGTGTAGTGTTTTTTTTATATAATTTGTGAGTGCTCGATCTCGGCTCAACTCGGCTCGTATGGAGGAATACGGTTCAAATAGCGTTAGAGATATCCGGCCACCCATGAACAAATATACCCCCAGCATGTGGGGTGATATTTTCTCCACATTTTCTTTGGACGATCAGGTTCGTCCCTCAAAAGTTGTCATATTTAATTTCCGTTTTAGTTTGTCCTTTAAAAGTTTGCATACCCAAACAATCATCACAATATATATATTTACTTTTGCGGTCCACCATACACTCAATCCAACTACTTTATTTACTTAGTTTACAAAATTATACCTCTCGATCTCAACACTCTAATTGTTACACTTTTTGCAGATGCAAGAAACATATGAGAGATCCATAGAAGCAGGGAAGGAACAAGTGAGAAGCATGTTAACAGATGCAACATCACCTGGCAAGCTAATATTTCTCTTGGATACAATTGAGCGTTTGGGATTATCATATCTTTTTGAGATAGAGATGAAACTCAAACTTGATGAAATTTATAATAGTAATTTTCATCAACACTTTGACTTGTTTACTACTGCACTCGGCTTTCGTTTGCTCAGACAACATCAGTATCTTGTTTCTTGTGATGTTTTTGACAAATTTATTGGCAAAGACAACAAGTTTGAAGATATTCACACTAGTGATGTGGAGGGCCTACTAAGCTTGTACGAAGCAAGTCATGTTCGAGTTGATGGAGAACGTGTTTTAGACGAGGCAGTGGCTTTTGCAACCGCTCATCTGACTCGTTTGGAACAAGAGTTACTAGAACCTTCGCTCACTAAACACAAACTAAAACATGCTCTGCAACACCCGCTCCACAAGAGTGTTCCCATTTTCAATATCCGACGTTACATTTCCATCTACGAGAGAGACGAGTCGAGGTCCCCACTACTTTTGGAGCTGGCAAAAATTCATTTCAACTATTTGCAGAACATCTACAAGAACGAGCTCTGCCAACTTACAAAGTAATTAGTCGTCATTATATTGTTTCATTCTTAATTTTATGAATTAATTACTGACAATTACTATGATTTTGTAAAGATGGTGGAACAAGTTTGAGCTGAAGTCGAAATTGGTTTATGCAAGAGATAGAATCGTAGAGTGCTATCATTGGGGCGTGGCTGCTAATTTTGAACCTCAATACTCTGATGTTCGAATAGCGTTTGCCAAGAGTATGAAATTAGCTTCAATCATAAATGACACGATTGATAATTATGCAACACTTGCGGAAGCTCAACTTTTTACTCAACATATACAAAGGTACAATGACAAATTAAATTATTGAAGACTTTTAGTTAGAGAAGCTATAATTAATACTACATATTTCGTGCAGATGGAATATGGAAAATATTGAGCAGCTCCCAGGTTACATGCAAGTTGTTTATCGATTTGTTATGAGTATATATGAAGATTACGAACGTGACGCAGCAGCACAAGATAAGTCATTTGCAGCTCCTTATTTCAAAGAAACAGTAAGGAGATTTCAAATTATTTATAAAATCAACATTGATGAGTAATATTATTTATATATGGGTATGTGGGAATAGGTGAAACAACTTGTTGAAGCTTACAACAGAGTGCAAATATGGATAATGGAACAACAGATGCCCTCATTTGAAGAGTATATGAAGAATTCAGTGATTACGAGTTGCATCTACATGATGTTTACAGGCGTTATCCCTGGTATCAAATCTGCAACCAAACAAGACATTGATTGGCTACTAAGCGAATCCAAAATAGTTATATCCACAGCAAAGATGGGTCGACACCTCCAGGACCTCAGTAGCCATGAAGTATATATCATTTTTCGCTAGCTAGCTAAAAGTCTTCCTTGATGAGCTCGCGCGGTTACTCATATAATCCTGATCATGTCTTTTTTCAGCGTGAGAATAGACAAGGAAAATTGCTAACGGTGGTGGATTGCTACATGAAAGATGAGAATGTTTCAAAGGAAGAGGCTCTTGCAAAGTTTGCAGAATTAGTGGAGCAAGGATGGAAGAATGTGACCAGAGAATGGAGTATGCAAACCACTTCACCCAACGAAATAGTGAACCTACTTCTTAACTATGCACGGGTGGCTGATGACACTTACAAGAACAATATGGACGGTTATACTTCTCCCCAGAACTGTTTGGGACCTCAAATTCTTGCTTTATTTGTCGTTCCCATTCTCATTTGATCTTTCTATTTCATAAACTTTGTCAACAATGAATTTTATCACCGTTGAATTTGTGAGTGGGGTATAACTTGTATATATACTGATAATTTTTTGCACAATAAAAGGAAAAGATATTTACAAATTAATAAATATGATTCCTAAATATAATGAATGCACGTTTGACTCATTCCTTTAAATCCCTCTTCTCAAGCACATACTTTCCAAAAAATTCAAACCCTTAGAATATTTAGAAAACTTTCAGCCTTTCTCTTTGAACCCATATCTTCCTAAACACTTTCCAAACCTTCAAACCCTTCAATAGCACCCAAAATCAAAAGAGTGGAATTAGTTGATTTCAAAGACACTTATTTGGATATTGCTTTCAACTACCTTAGTAACCCAAGGTCATTGTGGTTTGAAAACATGTTGCTTTCAATAGCCCTGATACAAGTGTGCATCCAGTTCTTTAGTGGCTAAGAGATGCAGGCATTGAGCAATTTGTTATACCTAATCAAAGAGGTTAATCTTTGACAAGTCAATCCTAGTCACCAGCTTACGTGGCGACGACCAGTCAACAAAGTCTTACGACGACCAGTCAACAAAGTCTTACGACGACCGGTCAACAGAGAAGAAAATGTAATATAAATATTGTATTTAATATAATAGAGTGCTCGCCCAGAGATGTCGGCGAGCACATGTTAGTTACTGCTCGCCCGAAGATGTTGGCGAGCAGACATATATTTAGCTAGAGAAAGACAAGTATTGAAGCTTTGGGAGACGGCATGAGACATGGCGACCAGGTTCTCCGGCGACCACCGCGACGTCATCTCAGCGAGCAGGTTTTGTCGACGGGCAAGTCTTTCCGGACGAGCAGGTTTTCCAGCTCCTCGGCATCTCGCCGAGGACGACCACCAGAGGCGGTTTAGCATTAAATGCGCCATCCCGTCACCTTTTCGGGCAGAGGGAAAGGTCCACTACCAGGGCGCCACGTGTAAAGGGCGGGCTGCCCCTGAAAACCACTATATAATGCCCAAATGGGCTCATTTGTAAGGACTAAGTGATCCATTCCTAAAAACACCCAATCTAAGCAATATACTCCCCAAAGCATCAAACTTTAAGCTTCTCCAAGAAGCTACACCTTTGTGTTCTTATTGTTCTTCATATCTTCTTCATAAGATCATCATAAACTATCATAATAATCCGTATTAACACGTAATAAACCCCGTTTAATCATATATGTTTGTATCGTGCTAAAGAACATCCACATCCGAATCACCCCGATCAAAGGCATACAACACAATTCTTGGGGACCAAGCCAGATTCTTGCTTGGAACCCTACATGGCTGAATTCTTTGCTTTTCTGAGATGGAAAGACAAGAAAGGAGATATTTGCACAAAGCTGTTATATGCTGAAGAAGGAGAGGAGGAGGAAAGTCAACACATTGTAGTTTTCACTTCAGAAGATATAGACTCATGTTTTGGATTGCCTTCAGAAGGAAGGAATCCAGAACTGTACAGAGAAGGGGAAGAACAAGAATTTGCCAATGATTGGATGATAGTTCCTTAAACACTATCAAGTGCTCAAAACAAGAAAACATTGAAGGAGAAGTATGAGCATCTTTTTGACATAGTGGTTAAGAGTCTTCTTAGCCACATAGGGAGTGTGGAACAAATGAGCATGCAAAAGCTCAAGGTGATGGCTGCAATCATAGATTCAGCGGAGAAAGGAACCACCTTTGATTGGAAATCATTCATCTTGGGGAAGATGATGAATGAAAAGTACGAGTTCAAAGTAAGGTCAACCAACAAGGTGGTGGTTGATAGAAGGATCCAATACTGCACAAGAGCTAGCTTGCTCTTGGAAAAGTTTACCCACTACTCCCACATGCAGATGAAGCCCAAACCCTTTCCTGCCCAGAAGATTATGTTCAGAAAGCTCTCAGATAAAACTGAGAAAAGAAAGCAAGCTGTTACAGCCAAGAAGGTTATTGTCATTGCACCTGCCCCAAGGTCTTCTCCAAGGAAAAGAAAAGCACAGCCAAAAGCACCCCAAAAGATGAAAAGGATGAAACAGATTCTGAGTGAATCTTCACCAGAAAGTGGTTATCAAAGTGGTGGGAACACTTCTAATGAAATTGAGAGAGTTGAAAGAGAAGGGGTTAACTTTCCTGAAGAAGGTGAGGAAATCAGGGAAGTTGTCCCTCTCCAGCCTGAACCAGTCACTGAGTTCAGAAACATTGAGCAGCCCACTTGCACTGAAAGGAGAAGGAGAGTGATTAAGACATCTGAAAAGATGAGGAGAGTGGAGGAAGAGAAGAAAAGGAAGGAGTTCTTCAAGGAAATTAGACAAGCAAATAGGTTTAATTCCAAATCAAAATCCAAAAGCCCTGAAGCCAACTCCCCTGAAATCCTGTCCCAAAAAATCTCCCCAACTCGTACCTCCCCACACCCTAACTCTCAAGAGTGCAAAACTCCTGAAGATGCACCAATCCTTCCCAAGAAAACATACTCCCCTAAAGGTGCTCATGATAGAGGAGCCATAAATGTTTTGGCTGATCTTGTTGATGAGAAAGTTACGCAATTTTCACCTCTTGATCCTAGATTGATCTCTTACACCAAGTTCCTTGAAAATTCCATTCTTGAATGATATCAATCTGCCCAACATTCCTTCCAGCCCATTCCCATTAATCTCCCCACAAGCACATGAGTCCTAAATTGTTTCCATCCCTTCCCAATACACCCCCCCTGAATCCCAAGCCAACTCTTCTGATGAGATTGATGATGATGATGAAGAAGAGTACACTTATTAGGGTATGTTGAGGCAGATTGCAAAGGCCAATGTTGATCAACTTTACCCTGGATTGAAGGATTTTTCTAGGCTGCAGAAATAATTCTATGATCTCAGAGCCCTTGTTGAGATCAAAGATAGAACCATTGTTAAGATTGCACAGGCCATTCAGGATAAAGGAGCAAGTTGGTGGCAGATTGAAGATAATAGGTTGCTGCACTTTGCTAATGTTAAAAAGACAAGTGTCCTGACACATGAGCCATTGTTCTGCACAGTTGTGATGGAAAAAGTGAAGGAAGAGGAGGAAAGAATTTCTAAGGGTATCAAACACCCTGATAGCACCTCAGATGATGCAGATGACAATGATGATGACGACACCAATCCTAAGCCCTCTGGCCCCAAACAAGTTGAGGTACATTACTTACCTTTTGTTGGCATTAAGGACTCTGAACATTTAGAGGTGTTGACCAAAGATGGTACACAACCAAAGATGCAATGGCCAAGGATGGTTCTTCTAAGCCTGAGGCACAACTGAACAATGTTGAGGTTCCATGGGAGAAACTAGTTTAGCTGAAACCTCTGAAGTGTCAACTAAGTTGACCACTGAACAACTTTCAGTCATTCAGCAGGATAACTTAGTGGACTTGGGATGCCCAAACACTGTGATCTCCCAACAACTGCCCTCTATGGATCCTATTGAGGATGTAAAGGAGTCAAATTTAGGATCTGAAGGTGTTGAAAAGGATATTAGTCATGAAAAATCAGAGGGAGATGTTGGTGAGTGAGTGATTATTGATGAATTGAGTGCACCACCTAAAGAGGGAGAGGAGAGTGAAATGTTGGGTGAAGCCCAACATGAGAGTCAGGTTATTCTTCAAGTCAAATCTGAACTTGAGGAATCCCTTGGTGAGAGAAGGCCTGAGTTCCTGAGTTTGTGAATTCATTTGAGGATATTGGTGAAAAGAATCTAGTTGAAAATGAGAGTAAGATTGCTGATGAGTCAGAACCTTTGGAAGCAAAATATAATGAGGGTGATGATGGCGTTTTACTTAACCCTTTCTGTTTTGCAGATGCTGAAGTTGTAACCTTAGATCAAATATTTGAGTCAGACACTTTGACTGAAGTTCCCATCAACACTGACACTAATCTTGAGGTTATTTCAGCTAATATTTCCACTTTGTCCAAAATCTATTTCGATCAAGCCACTGCTATAGAGGAATGCCTGAAAATTGCTTCTGAAGCTGTTACAACAATAGAAGCTCAATAACGCAAGTTGGACTCTTTGGTTAGACAGGTTGGCAAAGCCCATAGCCAAACTACTAAAACCTTGGATGGTCAATGAAGGACTCTTGCCTCAGTGGAGATGAGGCTCACAAGTTCAGAAGAAGTTATCTTGCCAACACTTGATGCTATAATCAGTAGAGTTGAAACTGGTCTGCAAACAGTTTCCACTGAGGTCACTAAAGCAAAGGAGGAAATGGCCAAGTTCACTAGGATAATAAAGAAGGAGCAGCAAGGCTTAGTGAAGAATTATAACAAGAATGTTTTGGTTTTGAAGAGGACCATCAAAGATGCACTAAGGCAAATGACAACATCCCAAAGGAAGAGAGTTGAAGAGTTAAGAGCTGTCATGATCAAGGAGGCCTCAGAGAAGTTCACCACTTAACTATTGGCCAAAATCTCTGAGAGTACAGCGAACAATATCACTGAACTGTTGCAAGCCAAGTTGGACCAGTCCTTAAAGAGCACCATGGATGCAATTGTTGCACATAAAATGAAGTCCATTCATGATTTTGTGAGCATGATCAATGATAAAATGCAAGACATCAATGATGAAAATGTCTACCTATTGGAGGAGATCAAGTCCCTCAATCAAACACAAGCACAACTTTCAGTGACTATGAGTGATCTCAAGCCCCAGTGTTTTGATTATGCCAAAAAGGGGGAAAGACAGAGAGTTAAGGCTATAGGTGACTTGAAGATTGGAGACACTTCAAAAGGAAAGGACAAGATGCCTGAAGGTGAAGATCAAGGAAAAGGCAAGGAGCCAACGAACATTGAGAATCTGAAAGAGGAAGAACAAATCCAGATTGCTATGAAGCAATCCATGGCATCAGTCTATGAGGATCAGGCAAGATGGGAAAAAAGGCCAGGAGGTGAGTCAGCATGATTAGATCCTGAGGAGGACATTGCAGTGAGGGGGAAGGTTTCTTAGTCAAAATATAGCAACATGAAAGCTCAAACCTTCACCTCATTCCCAACTAGCATGACTAAACTTGTAGAATTACAAATTGATGATGAACCCAATGCAAAGAAGACCAAGAAGGCCAAGAAGACAACCAAACTGCCTGAAATCCAAGAGGAAGCTGCTAAATAAGAAGTTCAGACCAAATAGCATGAAGCAAGGAAGCCCATCCTTGCTGATGATCCATCTAAGCTTTTTGAAGAGGGTTTTGGCAAAGACCCTGAAACTTAGGAAGAGCTGGCACTGCAAAGAGCCAAGGAGAGGATGGAACAATTGGTTGAGGCCAACAAAGCAAGGGATTTGAGAAGAACACAGTTTATAGAGATGGGATACTCAGTATCCTCATCATGATAAATGGGTTTCCATTCATTTGAATGATCAATGTGAAGAGGCCAATATGAGATTTGTCTATGATTTCTATGTCATAGGCAAATGGCATGATGAAGATGTTAAAGGGATTTTCACCCAGTACCTATTTAACAACTATAGAGAGTTGTATCAATAGCTGTTTGCAGTAGCTGACATGGCAGGGGTAGATTTCAAGGCACCTGGCCCAATCCTTTACATTCCTCCCAAGTTCAATGGGAACTTGATTGATGAGCAAAAGATTATGGAGAAGTTCATATCAATCATGAAGATGGAGAAGCTGAAAGTTAGGCTAAGAGGAACAAACAAAGATATATGGGAACTAAAGAAGAGAGTGTGGGCTCAGTATGACATTGCCCCACAGGATGATGGATCTCTTTGAGGCTAAGTGTTCATCTCTATATTATGTTATCATGTTTTATTTTCTGCTCAGCATAGTTCATCCTTTCAATTTTCAGATGTGTAATGCTTGATTATGAATGCAAAGGATAATTATTTCCTATCAGATATAACACCTCATTATCTCAACTAACGTGACATAACCTATGGTATTTGAACTATTATTGTGCTAACATTTCATTTTTAGGGAGTTTGATCAAATCATCTTCTCTAAAGATAAGTTTAGTATAGTCAAGTCACCTCTGTATATAGGTTTTGGCATCATTAAAAAGGGGAAAATTGTTGGCAAATGAATTAATTTTGATTAAGATACCAAAACCCTTGATTGATGTAAGTCAGTTTAGTTGAGATCACAATTTAATCTAGTTCTCTCAGGATAGTTGTGACAGTTTAGAAAATTGTCTAAGTCTAGAATCTCAGGAATGTTGAGATCATAATTTCAGGTTAGTTGTCCAAAGCTGGAATGTTAGGCAGCTTAAATTTTTTATCTTAGTTAGCTCAAGGAAGCTGAACAGACGAAGATAAGTTGCCTGAAATGGACAACATGGCTGATAGCACAAAGATTGAGCAAGTAGTCTGGTCTCTTGAAAACAGAAGTGATAAGTGCTAATACAGATCAAATGGTCATCTAAAGATGAAGATCAAAGTATTGAATGCAACTACTCAAAGAGACAACATTTATGAAGCATTAAAGCCATCAAGCCAGAACAAGCATCGAAGACTTAGAAGAATTGAAGACTGAAAAGAAGACTTGAATGCACTGAGAACATGTTGGGATATTCATCCAGCCCCTAATATGATTGTAATGCATAAGTTTAGTTTCGATGGCCAAAACCAGATCAGTAGACCAAGTGTTAGAAGTAATAAATATGTAATCTAGTATAAGGTTACCTAAGTTGTTCTATAAAGCTTAGAAGTATTGAAAGAGTCTATGTCTTGGTCTGAGAGATCAATTGTATGTATATCAGTTGATACCTCATCTGAATTAACACGCGCTTTACTCAAGACTTAAAGAGTAGAAGACTGAAGACTAGAAGACCTCGAAGCTCATTAGTGGAATCACCTGAAAGGTAGTTGTATACCTTACCAGCTGATATAAGCTATATGATAATCTGCAATAAATCTGAAGACGCTTTCAGCAGATATGAGCTTCACCTAATCTTGTCTATAGAAGAAGCCTTAATTAAAGATGCATTAAAGTCTAGTTCATCTGATTGTCCAGATGACAGTTAGCATTTAAGATGAAAGCACCTTGAAGAAGTGGTAGTTCATTAAAGATGTTACACATTGAATGAAGAGGCACAAATAACAGAAGACAAAGAGAATGTCAGACTAGTTCTGACTTACTTAAACAGAAGATAAGACAAATAGTCTAAGAACTCGGTTGATGTGGACCAATGAGAAAATGGAAGCACAACTATTTGAGTTGACTTGGAGTAGGTTGCAGAGATCTTTTGCAGAGTCGTATAAACATTAAATGGACATTTAATGAACATTACCATTTAAGGCAATATCGTACCAGATCGCAGAATGAACATCAACTCATGAAGATCTCTAACAAAAAATAGAAGATATGTTGCAGCGACTAGTTCTCACCAACGACTAGTTTCGAGCACATTTCTTCTATAAATACAACACTTGTTCTTTGGAACATTTTACGGAAACTCCAAGCAAGAACTCTCAAGAAATCAACTAACCTCAAGAACACCAAGTTTTCTAAAAAGCAATATCGAGTTCTTTAGAGCTAGAAAAGAATTTCTATCCTTAGCTCTAGGTTTCTGATCCTAAGCCAATCTTAAGAATCCTATATTTAGTGCTTAGAAAATCTGTTGTGAATCTTTCACACTGAAGTTGGTTACAAACATTCTTTTACATTACTAGTTTAGAAGAATGTTTAGGGAATTTGTCCCATCTAACCGTTGGAAAAAGTACAAGACTCTGATAAAATCAACCTTGGAAAATATGCATTACATCTGATTGACACAAGTCTGCACAACCACATTTTTCAAAAGTCAACCTAAGCATTCAAGAAACCATTGAAGAACCTTCTATACCAAACCTTCTATACCCACTGGATAATAGAAGTATGCTCAAGTAGCCGTTTCAATGGAGCAGCAAATAGACATTTTTAATGTTACCTCTCCAACTGGTATATGTTCAAAATGCTCTATAAATACTAAAGTGATTCAAGGAAACAAACATCCAACAATCACCGGAAACACAAGCAATTACAATCATACAAACTTACAATCTTTCAAGCAAATAATCCCAAGTTTCTTGATCACTTCTAGTTAAGCCCAATTGTAATATCCTAAGCTTAGAAAAGAGATATCATATCCCTTTACACTGTTCTTATTGTAACATATATCTCACCTAGTTGGAACCAAACCTCAAACCCAAACCTTTCAAGAGAAAATAATAGAGTTTATTGTAGAAGTGAGGAATTAAAGGTTGTTAAGAGAAAACACAACTTTAGCTCAGAGAAGTTGAACACTAGGACTCAAAATTCCTAGGGTTCAACGCAATAAGGATAGTGTGGTTGATCAGTGCACATTGGCACTATAAAACAAGTTAATTCCATGAGTGGAGGAATTATCCGTTTAAATCAAGGAAAGTGGATGTCTTAAGTCTCTAAACCACTATAATTGTCTGTGTTATTTACTTGCATTGCTTTAATTTGATCACATTCATACACTGCCCACAAAAATTTTCTTAAAGATTCTGTCTTTGAAATTGTGAAAAACTGTCTTTGAACAAGTTTCCTGATAAATTGTTTTCAAAAGATAAAAGGAGGTTTCTTAACTAAAAGGGCCAACCAAATTTCGCACTATATAACTTATTTAGAAAGTTGTCCAACTGATTACTTCATAGTTTTCAGTAGGTTGATTATCTACTAAAGTTATTACACTTAGAGAGGTTGTCAGACAACTCTCCTGAAAGGTCAATCTATTTGAAAAAGAAAATTTGCATACACAAGTGCATTCCCCCCCCCCCCATACACTTGTGTCATACTCCTTAAAGGACCAATAAATATTCATAGAGATTGTTCAAAGAAATTACTTGGGTTATCTTAACAGACATAATAAAGGGATTGTAAGACACTTGGGTTGTGCACATCCAGACGTTTGATGAGTTGTTGGTTTGTTTAGCAGATATCAATTCAATTCAGAATAGACACTTGTGATAGTGTAAGGGATTGTAAGATATCATAAATATACTACATATTAATTTGAACCTGAAATTGTATATAAACATGTACTCTCCATTGTGCAAGGAGATCTTGTGGTAAGTGCATATGTAAGTACAAGAAATAGTTTGGGTGAGAAATTTATTAAAACTTTATAAAATAGTAAGCAGATCATTAGGAGTTGTAATGATTCATGGTGTAGTCAGACACTCTAGTAAGAGTTGTGGTGATTCACCATGGAATTAAACACTCAGTGGGAGTTGTATCCATTCACTGTGGAATCAAACACTCTAGTGGTAGTTGTAACGATTCATTGTGGAATCAAACACTCTGGTGATAGTTGTAACGATTCACTATGGAATCAAACACTCTAGGGGAGATTTTTAAGGATTTACACTACATTGGGAGCTGTAATGACTCACACTCCAGTGGGAGTTGGTGTGATTTACTACAAAATTAAATACTTCAGTGGAAGTTGTAGTGATTCATTGTAGTGATCAAATGAGTTCTTATACTCGAGATTTCAAGTTTCATGAAAAACCAAACAAATTAGCTAGATACAAAGTTTTGACTTTGTAGGAACATTAAAAGAAGAAGAAAAAGGCGATTCTTAAATGCATGACTACTCACTTGAGGTTTGCAGATCCTCTTGTCAAACATATTCCTGAGAGATGTTTTGACATCTAAGGTTTTGAGTTTGTGTGGATTTGAACATAGTGCGTTGTAGTTATTAATGTTGTTGAACATTTATGTATTGTGAATTATATGATGTTTCATATAATAGTATGTCGACAAGTAAAGATTGGCTCTCTCACACGAGCAATCGTCTCTGACATCGAGGCATGTGCAGAGATGAGATTATTTAGAAATAATTGTAATAGATCTTACCACAAATCTATTTAACTTGTTACGAAGCTAAATCAATGGATTTTATGGACAGTAGTGGGAGGAAATTCAAGTTAAGTGTCGAGGATACACTTGTACTATGATTTATACGATGTCAAATAAAAAAATGACATACGCTTCCATCTTGGGAATTTAAGACATCGTGACATGTGTTTCATACCACATGTGCTAAGATGACCATAAGAAAATGAGAAAGATATCCTTATTTTTATTTGTATGAGGCCTTGAGGATTTAAAAATCCTATAATAAGTACCGTTAAGAATTTTTACTATTTTTTAAGTCTTCACTCTAGTGTTGCTACTTTAGTATGTTACCAATATATATAAGTTATATGGTCATGCGGTGCATGTCTAGAAAATCAGCTATAGTGGGAGTCTGGAGATATTAGTGTAAAAGGAAGGACGTCTTTTTTAACATGTTCTATTGTGTTCATTGATCGATCAATCGAGTTGGGAACTTGATTATGAATACATAGATTTGATAAAAGGTTGAATAGCTCTAATGTTCATGGGATTGAAAGAGATTTGTCCACTGATGTTAAATTAAAAGAGTTCTGAAGTGTAACGAGTTTTGAAATATTCATATAAATCTCGTTGAGTTGCTATATATCATTAACAAGTGTATAGCATGAAAACTCATATTCATGAGGGTCACACAATTTACTTGCTTGTATGAAAAGTTATTATGTGATGGTATAAATATGTGAAGTAAATGAGCTTGAGGTTCAAAACTCCATATATGAGTGAGAGATGTAAATAAATAATGAATATAATTTATTATATATATATATATATATATATATATATATATATATATATTGGATATATATTTTCCACCTATGAAGTGGATAAGGAAGAGAGAAGTTGAATAACTTCTAATATAAGAAAATCCAACGGGATTTTCTCAGACTTCAGATGATGAGAGATTCTGTCTTGTCTCTTGTCTTTCCTACGCTCACAAAATAACAAAGAGACAAAATACAGAGAATTATGATTCTATCATACGCATCGTAATCATACTACTCGGGCACTTAGATTGTGAACATTGGAAGCAATTCGTGGGATTCACGTGATTGACTTTCTGACTACGAGGATCACAATACGTACGTGGAATTCAATCGAGATTGAGATATCACTACAAGAAAACTGATTTTTAGTGACAACATCCTCTCATTATTGCTTCTCTAGCTAAAAGTCTTTAGTGAAATTTTTTTGAGAATTAATGACAGAACCTCTCACTAAAAGTCAATTACCGTCACTAAAAACTTTTAGCAAGAGAAGCTATAATGACAGAAATTATGTCACTAAAAGTCATTTTTCTTGTAGTGTATCTTCCGCTGCATTACGATTTACAGGTTGGTAATTCTAATTTCTTAGTATTTAATCAAACAGTATCACTTCACTTATTCCCAGTTATCTACCATCCGAAGATGGTGAGTATTATTCTCTCCGTCTCTTACTTAAAGCCCATCTCTTTTTGACACGAGTTTTAATTTATGAATTATTCTGTATTTATTAGTATTATGAGAGATAAACACTACAAGAAATCTGACTTTTAGTGACAATATCCTCTCATTATTGCTTCTTTAGCTAAAAGTCAATTACCGTCACTAAAGACTTTTAGCTAGAAAAACTATAATGACATGAATTATGTCACTAAAATTCATTTTTCTTGTAGTGAAAGTGAGGGTATGAAAGACTTTTCAATTTTATAAGTAGGTAATAAAGTTATTTTTTAGTGTAATAAAATAATAACATTTAATGTAATATTGTGATGTTTTGAGGGGATAGTTAAAATGTTCTTTTGCTATTTTACGTATGAATCATTAAGTAAAGAACGTCAAAACTGGCAAAATGAGTCATTTAGTAAGAGAAGGAGGGAGTATAAAAATTGTTCACACGACTTTAATTTAATTCACTATGGAATTTAATATTTTTGTGATTAGTAAAACATGTAGTCCATATTTTAATTTCTTTCGATTGTGAGTCCCAAAATTTGTGCAGTGATATGTGTGAGAATGTGAGAATTAGGGTTTGATCACCGTTGATCTTGGTGAGAGAGTTATGTCTTGTATTTATAATGAAGGATTACAAGGTAACAAATTACATGAAATCAGGGAAAAGATATGTACAAATAAATAAACCCTATATACAAGGTAATGTTGACTTATTCCTTAATATCCCCCGTCAAACTATGCGTGGGATCCGAAAAAACGCATAGCTTGGAGCGCAAAAACTCGAAGGCTGATCGAGGAAGGCTCTTTGTGAACATATCGGCGAGCTGGAGGTGAGATGGCACAAAATTAGTGATGAGTCTTCCGGTGGTGACCATTTCCCGAACAAAATGGCAGTCCATGTCAATGTGCTTTGCCCGTTTATGGGCGACCGGATTCTGGCTGAGGAATAGAGCACTCCTATTGTCAGTCAGAAGCACTGGGCGAATAGAGGGAAGTTGTCGGAGCTCGCAAAGAAGATTTGTCAACCCGATCATTTCGGCAGCAGTGTTCGCCATAACCCGATATTCGGACTCACAACTTGATCGAGCAACGATTGGTTGTTTCTTAGAGCTCCAAGAAACAATATTTCCTCCTAAGAAAATAGAGTAGCCATAAGTGGATCAACGAGTCTCAAGACACCAGGCCCAATCGGTGTCAAAGTAGCCCATAATCGACCGATCAGGGCGACGAGCAAAGGATAGGCCATAGTGAAGTGTTCCTTTGACGTAGCGGATGATACGCTTTACCGCATAGAAGTGGTCGACAGAGGGTGTTTGAAGGAATTGACTAACATGGTTGACGTCAGATACTGGACGGGTGATCGTCAGATACTGGAGAGCACCAACAAGTGAGCGATAGAGAGTAGGATTCGAGAACGGAGGACCAGTGCTCGTCAAGGACTCTCCAGCGATCAGGGGAGTGGCAATTGAGCGAGAATCAGTAAGAGATGCCCGATCGAGGATGTCGCGAGCATACTTGGACTGGCTGATAAATAGGCCATCTGGAGTATATGAAATTTCAAGACCCAGAAAGTAGTTGAGACAACCTAAATCCTTCAGCGCAAATTCCTTATGAGCCTGGGCTATGAAGCGAGCAAGAGGGAATTTATCATTGCCCGTCACAATGATGTCATCCACATAAAGGAGCAAGAAGATGACTGAGCTGCCCTTGTGGAGGTAGAACAGCGAGGAGTCGGATTTGCACGCAGAGAAGCCGAGACCGAATAAAAAGGTATTAAACCTTTGAAACCAGGCGAGGGGAGCCTGCCTCAAGCCATACAGTGCCTTTTTTAGGCGACAAACATGATCCGGAAAGCGAGCATCGAGGTAGCCAGGTGGTTAAGCCATGAAGACAGGCTTGTCCAGAACACCATTGAGAAAGGCGTTCTTGACAGTAAGCTGATGAAGGGGCCAGTTAGACTGAACGACAATGGCGAGCACAATGCGAACAGTGGCAGCCTTGACCATTGGGCTGAATGTGTGAGAGAAGTCGTCGCCAGGAATCTGAGTGAAGCCCTGGGCGACCAGTCGAGCTTTGTGTCGCTCAACAGATCCGTCAACATGATACTTTGTACGGAACACCCATTTGGAACCAACAATGTTCACACCAGGCGGACGAGGAACCAGATCCCAAGTGTGATTGTTGCGAAGTGCATCAATTTCCTCCTGCATAGCAGCCAACCAAAGAGGCGACTTGGCAGCCGAATTGAACCCTCGAGGTTCGGAAGATAGTGCCAGGGCAGAGATTAAAGTCGAGGAAGAAGAGTTTACCGGATACTTTGGCTTGAATATGCCCGCCTTGCCCCGAGTGATCATAGAATGAGAAGGGGCAGGTGGAGGAGGCAAGCGTTGAGCAGATTGGGCAACCACTGGAGGATCAGGCAGTGGTTGGGCGACCACTGGAGGAGCAGGCTGAACAGGCTCAGAGGAGCACAGCGAGCAAGGAGTAGTCGAGGTCGGAGGATGTGGGTCAACGACCGAGGAGGGGCTGATGGGCTCCAATAAAACCGAAACATCCAACATAGGCAAAGGTGAAGAGCGAGCAGAATCCGAGAACGGGAAACACTGCTCGTCAAACTTCGCATGACGAGTAACGAACACCTTGTTCGACTCCTGGTCAAGGCAACAAAAACCCTTGTGAATGCTGCTGTATCCCAAGAATAGAAAAGGGCGACTGCGAGGAGCCAGTTTGTGTGGAGCATAGTCCCTGAGAAAGGGATAAACACCGAAACCAAGTGGCTTAAAATTTCCGTAGTTCGGTGATAAGGCGAACAGAGTTTCAAATGGGGAAGTACCATTTAGAATAGTGGAGGGCAGACGATTAATGACGTAAACAGCAGTCGCAAAGGCATCAGACCAAAAACGAACAGGGAGACTGGCATGGAACATCATATAGAGACCTGTTTCAGTGATGTGACGATGCTTACGTTCGGCCCTACCATTTTGCTCAGTGGTGTATGGGCAGGACAGCCGATGAAAAATTCCATGATTCCGTATAAAACCAGAAACCCTATGATTTACGAACTCGGTTCCACCATCACTCTGAAATGTTTTCATGTTCGTAGAGAGCTGGTTGCAAACGAATGAGTGAAATGTTTCCAGTATGGTGGGAAACTCACTCTTAGCCCGCATAGGATAGATCCAGGAGAAGCGAGAAAAATCATCCAGAAACACAGGATAGTAACGATAACCGTCAGCGGTCACAACAGGTGCAGGACCCCATAAATCACAATGCACTAAATCAAGAACTGAAGCAGCTCGCTTTTCATTAACAGTAAAAGATAAACGCTTGCTCTTGGCCAATTGACAAGAGGAGCAAATACCAGGATTTGATAATAGAGATGTAACTGAAATAGCACCTAGTCTATGCAATATTTTCAAAGTCTCAAACGGGACATGCCCCAAACGTACATGCCATAAATTAAATGAGGCCTTCGACACAATGGAACGAACAGCCGCGGTAAAAGCTGGAATGGAGGAATCCAGCACATATTGACCATGCTCACATCTGCCCCGAGCGAGCACCTCCTTGGTGTTCCTCTTCTGAACAGTAAAGGACTTGTCTGAGAAAACCACATCAACATGCAAATCAGACGTTAACTTGCTGATAGATAATAGATTTTTCGTGATGTCGGGCACAACAAGCACATCATGAAGCTGTAAATTATGAGAAATTGATCGAGAACCAATATGCGATATAGGTAAAGCAGAACCATTACCGACTACGACCGAACCATTACCAGAGTATGGCGAGCAGGAGTCTAGATCTGTTGGACGAGACGTCATGTGAGCATAGGCCCCGGAGTCAATGTACCAGTCGGAAGTGGAGGGTGGAGTGAGCCAGCAAGCAGAGTGAAAAGCGTGCGCAAGGTTAGCAGTAGACTAGTCTGCAGGGTGAGCAGAAGAGGGAATAATAGCCGACGAGGGAGGCTCGTGCTGGCGAGCATAACGACTTGGACACTTGTCAGCGTAGTGCTCGCCCCTGTAAATTTGACAACGAGGAACGTAGGGCTTGCGATCACCACGACCACCACCATGACGACCACCCCTGGAAGAAGAAGATCCGCATCGAGAGAACTGGCCGCGAAGTTGCGACGAATGGCGAGGACATTCATGAGCGACAAAGGCAGCAGGTGGTGGCACTGGCTCAGGAGGCTTGTTCATGATTTCAAAGGCGATCGCCTGATGAAGGAGATCATGAAAGGTGGGTACCGAAGGGAGGGCCATACGGGTGTCAGAGAAACCACAAAAGTAGGGACCCAAACCTCGAAGAAACCAATGAGATTTGTCCGAGTCATCAACGGGCTTGCCGATGGCGGAGAGTTGGTCACAGAGAAGCTTAAATTTGCGACCATATTCGGCAACGAACATGTCATTGCGCTTGAGGAGGAGAAGCTCCTCACGCAGTTGAGTCATGCGAGATTTCGAGGAGTGACTGAAAGCAGCTTCTAGGGCAACCCAAGCATCGCGTGAGGTGTCACAGTCAATAACTTCAGAGAGTGACTCTTCAGTGAGGGAGGAGAGAAGAAGACCAAGAACTTTCTGATCTTTGGCACGCCAAGTAGTGTACGCCAGATTTGTGGCGCTGTTTGTGGTGGCAGGAGGGGTGACGGTGGTGCCATCTACAAAGCCGAGGAGATCGGCGCAAAGAAGCATGGGGAGAACCTGCTTTTTCCAGAGAAGATAATTGGCAGAGGTCAGTTTGATCGTGACCATGTGAATGGGGACATTCATGGGGATTGAAGAATCTGCCATTGTAAAGATCGAGGGGGACCGGCTCGATTAAGGGAAGAACGAAGGGGACTAGCTCGTCGGAGGGGGGAGAGATGCGCCGTGAGGGCGCTGGGGAACGACGGATCAGGATCGAGAGGAGGCTGATACCATGTGAGAATGTGAGAATTAGGGTTTGATCACCGTTGATCTTGGTGAGAGAGTTATGTCTTGTATTTATAATGAAGGATTACAAGGTAACAAATTACATGAAATCAGGGAAAAGATATGTACAAATAAATAAATCCTATATACAAAGTAATGTTGACTTATTCCTTAATAATGTGTACAAAAATGTAGATTGTTGGTTCATCATCTTCTTCAAATGCTCTCAACCAAATTCAAATATTAATATTGAAGAGTACAACCAAAATACATGGAAGATTACAATCGATAATATTTAAAATTGAATCCTATCTACTATATTCTAAACCTTTAGGGGATGTTTCTTTTTGGTTTTAAAAACCAGGTTTTGGATTTCAAGATCCAAAACCCGTTTTACTTCGGGATTTAAAAACCGGTTTTCAAAATCCACTCAAAACCACCCTTATCAAACATATTGATTTGACATAAAGTTATATCTATATAATATTACTCCAATCATTATATTCTTTTTCAACAATAATATAATAATACTATAATAATATAATAATACAATAATATAATACATTTAATCAACTAATCATTATAATCTCACCAAACAATAATATAATAATACAAACTCATTCAATCTTACAACTTGATTTGACATAAAGTTAAATCCTTCACTATTCCAAAACCCAAAAGAAACACCCATATTACTATTCATCGGGATTTCAAAAACCAGGATTTCAAAAATCTGGTTTTTAAAACCACCCAAAGCCCAAAAGAAACATCCCCTTAATAAATTATTTGAATCTATGCCAGCTATAATAATCTATTCCCATTGGACGCAAACTTTAGGCGATCGTGAATTATTCATCATCATCATGTAATGTTTTAGTCTTTCGAATTTGCCAAAAAAAACGGCCCTGCTCGAAGAAGTTTGCGGCCAGGACCCTGCCTGTGCAGATAGACCCGATAGCATCGGCACCAAGATCATGTGGTACGATCACGCCGACATCGCATTTAGTCCCTACAACGACTACTGGAAAAAAATGCGTAAGATCTGCGTTACGGAGTTGCTTAGCGCAAAAACTGTCAAATCTTTCGGATATATTCGGCAGGCGTCTTGTTGAATCTCTTAGGCTGTCCTCTGAGTTGGATCACTTGCAGACAGAGTGATGCGTTGATAGAGATGGTGACTATGGCGGGCGGATTTGAGTTGGCTGATTTGTTTCCTTCTTCCAAATTGTTGAATCTTGTCACTTGGAATAAGTATAAATTGCTGCGGATGAGACGGAAATTGGACGAGATTGTTGATGAGGTCGTCGAGGAAGATATTGTTGATGTTCTGCTTAGGATGCAGAGGAATCATAACACCGAAGCTGTCATTTTTGTAAGTAACTTAAACACTGCTTTAGTACGTTTTAGTACACACAAGTGTCACTTTTTCCCCTTTCAAAATCACTTTCGACTTAAACAGGACCTGTTTTCCGCTGGTACTGAAACAACGTCTACTACTATCGACTGGGCAATGGCGGAGCTCATGAGGAATCCAGATGTGTTGGCAAAAGAAAGAATGGCCTTGTTTTAATTGGTTCCCATTCTCCATAATTTTTCCACATAATTAATCCTCCCACTCTATAATAATATTATAGCATACTCCTCGCCTTGTTTAAAGCAAACGCTAGTTTCATCTTTTGTCTCTATAGTATTAAAGGATTAATGTTAAGGATCTCTGATCATCATTTGTATTAAAGGATTGTTAAATTTCAGACAAAAACTTGTGTGTACTGAAATTATGAAAACTATTGTGTTGTGTATAGAGATATTTATTCGGGTATGGCTAAACGGATTGAACCGATTAACCCTAAAAAATGTAGGGTTAAAGTTCATAAATTGTAGATTCGTTAAAATTCGAGTTTTTTTTTATCCGGATCGGTTAGCCCGCGGACTAAATTGGTCAGTTCGCCAGCCCGAGCTGTAATCATTTTTATTTATATTTTGGGCCATTTGGCCTATAGCCATTAAATAATACTCCCCCCGTTCAATTTTATTATGCCCATTTCTCCGGGCACGGGTTTTAATGAATATTGATTAGTTTATGTATAAAGTAGATAAGTTGGGAGTATGATGAGATGTTATGGGGTCCATTTATAGGCAAAGTGATTGTTTATGAATAAAGTTGGTGACAATTTGAGTAAATAAGTGATGGTTGGAGGGTGGAGATAAAGTAGTGTGAATAGTATTATTTCAAAAAAGGGAATGTGCATAATAAAATTGGACAACCAAAAAAGGAAAGTGGGAATAATGAAATTTGACGGAGGGAGTATGATTTTACTACTTTTATTGCCCAAGTGTCGCTACAAGAAACAGGGGGGATAGGGACAAAATTTTTGCAACAAATCTAAATTTCATCGCTAAAATCAATTTTTAGCAACGAAATAAAAAATTATGTCGCTAAATTCATAGATTTAATATTTGCAACAAAATTTATATATTTCATCGCTATACTAGCAAAAAATAGCTTCATTCAATTTGTTGTTAATAATCAGAACAACGATGAAAATTATTTTTCTTCTAATAGAAATTTTCGTGGCCGGCTACTTTTTTGAAATTAAAACATTTCATCACTAAACTAGCAACAAATTATCTTATTCTATTGTTAATAATCAGAAGAACAATCAAAATTATTTTTGTCGCTAATATTTTGCTATGAAAAAGGAATATTTTGTGGCTAATTTTTGGGATTTAATTTTGGCGACGAAATGAAAATAATTCATCGCTACACTACCAAAAAAACATTTTATTTTGTTGTTGATAATCAGAGCAACCATAAAAATTATATTTCATCGCTAAAATATTAGCGATGAAATACAAATTTTTGTGGCTAATTTTGTGGATTTAATTTTTGCGACGAAATTAAAAAATTTCATCGCTAAACTAGTAACAAATTATTTTATTTTGTTGTTAATAATCAGAACAACAATGAAATTATATTAAGTCGCTAATATTTTGTTATGAAAAAAAATTGTGGCTAGTTTCTTAGAATTAATATTTGCGACGAAATTAAAATATTTTACCGATATACTAGCAACGCATTGTTTTATTTTGTTGTTAATAACTAGAACTACAATGAAAATTATATGTTGTCGCTAATTTCTTGGAATTAATATTTGCGACGAAACTAAAATATTTATATTTCATGGCTACACTAGCAACAAATTATTTTATTTTGTTGTTAATAATCAGGACAACAATGAAAATTATATTTAGTCGCTATTATCTTGCGATGAAATATATTTTTTGTGGCAAAATTCTTGGAATTAATATTTGCAACGAGATTAAAATATTTCATCGCTACACTTGCAACAAATTATTTTATTTTGTTGTTAATAATAAGAACAACAATAAAAATTATATTTCATCGTTAATATTTTAGCGACTAAATTGAGATTTGCATGACTAATTTCGTGGATTTAATATTTTCGAGAAAATTAAAATATTTCATCACTATATTAGCAACACAATATTTTATTTTATTGTTAATAATCAGAACAATAATGAAAATTATATTCCATCTCTAATATTTTAGTGATGAAATAGAAATTTTCATGTTTAATTCCCATGAATTAAAAATGGTTGTCTTTTAAACATAATAAAGGAAAAAGGTTTGAGTACATGCATATATAGTGTGAAACAATATAGACGATTTCAACACTAGCTATGATGTTTGAAATAATAGGATCAATATAATTTCATTTACTTTTACTCATTAATTTGACATATTAAGTTTTTTGTTTGATTTATTTTGGGTATAATTTCTTGATTTCATTTTGTATTATTTGTTTTATATTTTTCTATTTTCTTGATTTCATAATTAATTATTTGTTGTTATTCCTACTAAGCATGAGGGAAAAATACTACTTCAACTATGCATATTAAATCTAGAAAATCATGACCTTTAATTTGGCTTTAACATCGTCACAACATCATGACTCGATGTGATTCCTAACAACATCTTACTAGCAAATTTTTTTCAACACCTTGAACCTATCCAACAGTGCAGATTTCTTGATACTAGGCATCTTCCCATCCTTCAACTTGATTTTCTTTTCGGTGAAAATCTCCAGAAAGTACTTTTCACGACTAACACCATAATTCATCACATCCACCTTTCCGCTAGGCAACTTGAAGGTTTCATCCAACAGTTCCCAAGTAATTTTAATCTTCTTACCACCAACATATGCCTCAACGTATTCACCTCTATGCGTAGCTTGATTGTAGAACTCAACTACTTCCTCTTCAAAAACATTCTCTAGAGCGGCTTCCAAGAACGGTCGAATCCCTAAATTGAAGCAGCGCATCAAAATATCTTTGTTTCCTTCTGAATGCTTCCCTTTGAAATACATATCATTCTCGACATTCACTTTCCCTTCAGTTACCCACTTTGATGGGTCGAAGATTCCATGAATCTTCGTCTCTACATCATAAATTTTGATAATCGACATTGTGAGTTCGAATATGAGAAAGAAGGGTTTTGAGAAAAAGTTGCAGTTTGAGAAAATTTTGTAAGTTATGAGTTTCGTAAATGGCAAGTGAGGACAATGAAGTGGTTTTGATCAAACGATTCGATTGAATCCAGAGTTGAAACCTCTTGGAATTCTATTGTACACGATGTAGTAATAAATCCTAATTTTGATCTATTTTGGCATTCATCCTTCTCATTGGCTAGATTAGAGGAGTGTATAAATCCTGCCCTAATGTGCCAGAATATGGGCGGGAAACTGAATCCACACACCTCATTAAAGGGGTGTATTAATCCAGTTTAGGCTTTGCACAAAATATTTTAAAATTACTTTCTTCATTGCATCATTTACTTAGTCATATATGGGAATTGAAATGCTTATCGTATCAGTTGTGTTCATGAGAATAGCTAAGTGTTCTTGGTGCACCAGCTGAGTTCCCCCTTCAGATGTGTTTACTCATCTTGTGAGGTTTTTGGTCTTCTGGTATCTATTAACCATGGTAGAAGTGTTATTATGGGTACAAAGTGTAGAGATATAGTATATAAATATGGATTTACAGAAATTTATAAAGGTTCTGTTGATGTTGTACATGTGATGCTTATTTTGATCCAACACTCGTGACAACTCTGTTTGTCGAGTGTTGTACAAAATGTTCCATCACTTTTGTCAACATCATAATTTTCACTTTCTCCTAACATTAACTCTGAATTTAGATGTTGTTCTTAATGTCCTGGTAAGTAGGATTGAAGACGTGGAAGTTACCAGGTCAAGCGGTTGCATAAATACAAGGAGTGAGAAGTTAAGAGCAATCATTGTGGTTCCTACTTTTAAGGAGTTTGTGGTGGAGGTTATAGATCATGTAAAAACTGATCTATGGAGGTTGCATATAGTTGAAAACGTTGTCAATTAATAGTAGACTAATGCATCATACTTATTTCGTCTAGGAGATTATATGTATAGACCTAAAAGGGAGGTAGTTTCATATAGTTAATTAGATTTTTCAAACCTTTCTAAAAGGTTGTTGCTTATGTTGTACCCGTGATGTGCAGAATGTTCCATCACTTTGGTCAACATTATAATTCGCCTAACTTCAAATTCTCTTTGTTATTTGTAATGTTCCTTTGATGCAGTTAGAAGATGTGGACGTGTCCAGATCATGCAGATTGCATAAGGAGTGAGAGAATTGCAAGCACACATGAAAGTTAAGCCTAAATTGGAAGTTACCTTATTTTAAGGAGTTAAGGGGAAGTTACATAGATCATGTGATCTATGGGAGTTGTAGGCTGACGAAATTCATCTATAAATAGAGGATGTCTTCAACGTTTCAAAGTAGAGAAGAAAGAAGACACAATCAATTACAAGACTATCGAACGCGTTGCGCTTTTAGTTTAGAAAAATATGTGTTTCTTCTCTCCTTTCGTGTGATAGGATAATTGTAATCTCTATCAATTAGACTAGCACATTTGTTTGAATATAGAAGTGTTTATGTTAGACTAAAATTGAGAGGTAGTTTCATAAACTTTGTTTTAGATTCTTAGGGTTGTCAACACCTTGTAAAATTGACATTGCCGTACCTCGAATAGGTTTTTGGCTTCGTTTTACTAATTATATTTTAGTGAAACAGTATAAACTTATTTATAGTTTATACAAAATTTTGCATATTCTATTGTTTCGTGCCTTTTATTTTCCGCTACTAAATGTTGTCAGGACAGTGCCAACACGACTGACAACACCTCTGATTTCGCACGCACACACACTTTCTGTTGGTATCAGAGCCAACTACTTGATACACTAAGTAGAGATCTTGCTTAGAGTGTGTATATTGCAATGGAATATTTGTTTTCTCCTATACAAAGTCCATATATTGTGTACATCAAATATCTTGATGAACGGGCATGGAGGAGTATACTGACTGACTGGATTCAACCACGGACTGAAGCTGATGATGATTCAGAATCTTCGACTTCTGATGTTGCATCAAATGTGCCAACATCTGCTACAACATTTGCCAAGTATCCATTATTTTCGATTACCAGTCTGAAGCATTTTAATAAATTTATTTATGATGAGACAGGTACTTCGAGAGAAAGTCACAACTGTGATATGTCAAAGCTAGATGATTTCTTAATGGTTGGTAAGATAAAAAGAACAAGTCCGAGTTACAATGATATGTCTTTTAAACCTTCTTATGATAAAAAGCCTATTGTGTTTGTTAAGGCAGAAGTAATGGATGGTTCTAATATTTCTGCTAAGACACAAATTACTGTTGGTAAGGTTGAATTTTTTTTTAAAGGTTTTTACTGTTCTGATAAAGGTTATAAACGTCCATATTGTGCTAAACTGAAAAGAGATATGAATTCTTCTGAAAGGTTGCCTAAAATGACACATCATTCCAAACAATATTTACAGAAAACAGAATGCGTTTCAAAATCTGATATGTTATGTAATGTTGTTCATATGTCATTGAAAGCATGTTTTTCTGTTTTATGGTACTTTGATAGTGGTTGTTCTAGACGCATGACATTTCAACTTGAATTCTTATCTGATTATAAACCATATGATGGTGGAAATGTTACATATGGAGGTGGTTCTAAAGGTAGGATCATTGGCAAGGGAACGCTCAATGTTTCTGTCGTTTTCCAAAGTTATCAAATGTTTTACAAGTTGAAGGATTACTCACAAATTTGATTAGTATTAGTCAATTATGTGATGATGATCTACATGTTGAGTTTGATAAATATTCTTGCTATATTCTAGATATAAATTCTGATTGTCTTATTGAAACTAAAATTGTGGATAAAAGATTCTTTTTAGGCTATTCTAGAAATAGTAGAGCCTATAGAATTTACAATTTGAGAACATGTACTATGCAGGAATGTGTAAATGTGGTATTTGATGATGATGCTAGTTTTACAGGTCAAAATATTGAAGATGATATCTCTGACCTTATTGAAATTTCAGAGAGTTCTGAGAATTCTGATCAAAGTCAGAATGTTGCTCCGAATGAGGCCACATCTGAGCAAACATCCTCTGAAAAATCAGAATTATCAGAAAATCTGTATGATTCTCAGAGAACTCCATCTACAAGAATTTTGAAAGATCATCCATCAGACCAAATCATTGGAGAACTGAATACTAGAGTACAAACTAGAAGAAGACTGGGTATGAACACAGAAGATGTGGTAAGGCCTAAATGCATGTCATCCAGATGCAAAAAGGTCAACCATAAATGTTATCATTCCTTAATTGAGCTTGAAAATATAATAGAAGCTTTGAATGAAGAAAAATGGATATTTTGTGATAATACTAGTGCTAAAAATATATCTAAGAATCATGTGCAACATTCTTTGACTAAGCATATAAGTATTAAACATTATTTTATTATAGATTTTGTTGAGAAGGATATTGTGAAGTTGGAATACATATCTACTGAGAAACAACTTGCTGATATTTTTACAAAAGCCCTTGATGATAAGAGGTTTTTATCCCTTCGAAAATCTCTTGGTTTATGCACTATCTGAAAAATTCTGACTAAATGTTGTATCAAATGTGGGAACATTTGAGACAACATATGGAATTGTCTATTAAATTTTTCTGGATATTTTTCTGTGTTAGATTTTAAATAATTCTTCTGTGTAAATGTTGTTTCAGTCTTGAAAAAATTGTTGCAAATTTTTTTGTTCTGGACATACATCTCTTAAATGCAAAAAGGGATCACAATTTAGATGCTTAAAAATCACTGAGTAACTATGGGACACACAACTCGCTACTACGATCACTACAGGAAATTTGAGAAATCGCGACGACAACAATTCGTCATAAAAGCATCATTTTTCGTCACAAAATGTAATTGACGACAAATTTTCCTCGTCACAAAGAATGTCACCGTATGTGCGTCGCATTAGGTAAATGTGACGTTATTTGAATTCGTCATCAAAAGTCATCTTTTAGTGACGCTAAAGCTCATCGTTGCTATATCATTTCATCTATGGTGACGAATGAAGCGTCACATTTGACACCAAATTTTATCACTAAATATGATATTTCGTCAGTAAAAGTTCAACTTTAAATGACGGTTTGATTTATTGTCACTAAAATATTAATTTTTAGCGACGATTATCCATTTCCTATCAGCTTTGTCCAATTTTAATGACGAAATTTTCGTTACAATTAGATTAACTATTTCGTCATAATATATATTATTCGTCGCCAAAGAGTTCAACTTTACATGACGAGTTGATTCATTGTCACTAAAATATTAATTTTTATGACGATTTTTTCCATTTTTTACCAACTTTGTCAATTTTTAGTGACAAATTATCGTCACAATTAGATAAATTATTTCGTCATGTTTTGTATGGTTCGTCACCTAAGAGTTGCACTTTAGTGACGAAATTTTAATCGTTGTTATATGTATTTGTATAGTGACGACATAATGCATCACGAAGAGTAATATTTAGTGACAAAAAATGTGTGGTCACTATATAGTGTACAAATGACGACAAATCAATTTTATTTCAATAAGTTATTATTCAGTGACAAATTTGATAATTGTCACTAAAATTTTGATATAATGACAATATATATTTCGTCTTATTTTAAATATTTCGTCACAAAAGAATTACACTATCATTACGAATTTTTATCATCATTATATGTGTGTATATATAATGACAACACAATTCGTCATTCTATAGTAATGTTTTAGTAATAAAATGATAATCGTCATATTTAAAAAATAAAATATAGCAACAACATATATTATCATTATAATTAATTAGTATAATGTGACAATTTCTTTTGTCACCAATTGATTTTTTAATGTAATGAATAAATTGTCATGAAATAGCTTTTTATTGAGATTGAATTGAATTGTATATACATTAATTAAATATATTTATAATTGACTAAAACTATTATCAGGATGAACTAATTTAATTACTAAATTATAATAAATAAATATTTACATTAGTCAATTGAAGATGGTAAATAAATTTAAATAGGATAAGAAATGCAATTAACTAAATTGTACCAAAATTCAAAAGCAATTAACTAATTTCACTAACTGTCAATTCTTTTAACACCCGTGGTGGTCCACAATCAATTAACTAATTTCACTCACTGTAAATTCTTGCAAGGAGCAGCGCAAACATCAAATCCAGAGCAATTGCCTCCCTGAGCAACGTATCCTTTCGTTGAAGCTCTTCCAACGCATAATTGAAGAAGTCAGTTTGGGTTTTTCTTGGCCTTTCTCGTCTCTCTTGTAGCATGTTTGTCAGCATCTTCATTGCCTTCTTTCTTTCCTGTGAAGAATGTATACAGACATACAATTCAATCATATCACACTCTTCTCCATTTAGCTCATGTTTGGACCATCCAACATCTCAAAGCCTATCTCATCTGCACTCTTTTCAATTTCGAGCATAATATATTCTTCTCATTTTGTTTCATCATTTTCTGATAACTAAGCATAAAAAAGAGGTAAATAACATCAATTTTAGTAATAGACCTAAATTACATAGATATTATCAAGCATAAAGGATGGTCATCAATTTATGTCGGCCTTTATGGTATAGCTTCTGAGAGAGCGTACCAAATACGGCCTCTCGGGTGTAGAAGTATGTTTTAACACCCAAAAAAACATAAAAAATAATGTTTTAAACCTTAAATCTATCTATTTGAACTTGAAAATGTTAACTGATTCCCTCAAACTATAATATTTTTGTCTTCCAGCCAAAAATAAAAGAAACAAAGTAATGCATTAGTTGGATGTATATACTTTATTTCGAATCCAAATTCCTTTTCCAAGCATAGTAAACAGGCATTTGTGCATCTTAATTTGTTATACATAATGGAGTACTATATTCTTTTATCTCAATCAGTGTGCTGGTAAGCTAAAATTCACATGTTACTGTAAATGAGACCCATCTCTCAATTCCACAAAACTCTAAATCTAATGCTTAAAAATTAAAGAATTGTCCAATAGCTTTTGGAGAGTCAATAAATGTTACAGACGAGTTGTCATTCAGAAATTGAAAATGTACCATACAAAGCACTTGCTGCTAAAATGAACAGATATTATGGTCATAGCCAATTTCTTTATAAGTAAATTCGAGTGAGGTTGTAACTTGAATTAGAGATAATAGGTAGAGAGACTAATAGTCAGCAACAAAATCAATGAATCAAGAGACAACAATTTCATTTACAATAAACTTCTATCTGATAAGAGTCTGTTCCTGTTAGCCCCTGTTTACTTAATAAACGAATATGCATCCGGGTACTTTACATTATGTAATTCTAAATAAATACTCACTCCGTCCCAAAAAAACTTTCACACATACTTTTTCGGTCATTTAGAAACTCAACACATACAATATCTAAAATATTATATTTAATGTCATTATTTTTATAGTACATACATACACACAATTCAACTCACTTACTTATTTTTTAATAAAATTATATCTCAAAATTCTGTTTATTCTAATATTTTTAAAAAAGGGGATGAACAGTAAGTATGAAAGTTAATCCGGGACGGAGGGAGTATTAAGATGTTAAGATATGAAAAGGCTTAATCTAAACGAAATACCATGCACTTGTGGTCATCTGTCACACAAAATGTATCTTAATAGAAATAAAGTATGAGATGAATAAATAATCAGTCCACTTAGAAAATCAGAGAAACTAAAATTAGTTGCATAATTTTCTACTTATCAATTATCTCTTGTTACCTTCAAGACGCAATCTGAAAAGAGACGCCGCCTTCACGTCGCAAATCTGCCTTGGAAACGGTGGGAGACTCTGACTGCCAATGCTTCGCGTCGAAGTCTCCACTCCTTTACGCCGCCATCCTCACGATACCGTCAGGAAGACACCACCTTCACGTCGCTGGGAGACTCGGACTAGGGAATGGAGACGGAGGTGGGCGGGCAGCGGCTACTGGCTAGGGTTTCTTTTTTCAATTCCCAAGGGGGAGAGGGAAATTGTCGAAAATTAAGATTTGGAAGAGTTACAAAGCACTCCTATAAAAAATACTACTCCAGTATTCAATTTTTTAAATTCTTAGGAAGTAATAATAGGCGGGAACGAGGAATTTACTATTCTTCTTCAATTTTTAATTGTGCCAAAGCAACTTTCTTCGATGTCCAATTTTATTTTATTTTTTCGTAAAAAATTTAAATATTTTAAAAATCATTTTCTCTCCTTTTTTCTCAACCCATTTTTGTAGAAATGGGCAAAATCGAATCGGCAAAACGCCAAACCGTCTGATTACGGTTCAAAAAACCGAACCGTAAAATGACGCCTCGGTTACGGATTTTCAAAAAGTGAAACCGCCGATTTGGCCTTTTTTTATGTATATATACAATTCTTTTATTTTTTTTAATATAACTTTAAGTTGTATGACTTGTATTAAATTCTAGTAATGTACTTTATTTTCTAAAAAAAAAAAGTTAAAACGAGCAAAAACGGAGCGGAAATAAAAATGACTAAACCGCCAAACCAGCGGTTAAAAACCAACCATCGATTACGATTCGGTTTGGTTTTTTCCAACACCGTAACCGGCGGTTTGTAACCATTGAACACGTCTACATTTATATTCCATACATTTTTCTTTTCATAAAGAATTTTCATTTAAAAAAATTATTTTCTCCATCCAATTGTGTTCTATACATGTTCATTAATTTTTTTTTTAAAAAAAATCTTATTAAATTTTCATTTTTTTCAAAATTCCTCTTAAAATGCTGGTGTTACATAATGGTACACTAATATTTTATGGAATAATATCTCTTCCTCTATTAAAATCTTGACAGAAGAAGGAAGAATACACCGTTACAATTTGCACGATCTTAGAAGGATCTTTTAACCTTAAAAATTTTCTTCCAAGCCTATTTATGTTGCATGTTACCACCATTAATAATGTGAAGACGAGGTGATACACCTTTTTTACTGAATATTGAGTGATGTCAAACCCTTTGTCTTCAAACCCAGTCGCGTCGACTTGGTTTTAAGATGTGATTTACATCAGATTATTGTAAGGCATGTGTAATTAACTTCACATCTCATTCTTGTGTACATAGTACAAATAGGTTTGCTACTTTCATATCATCAAAATTGGGAACAGGTAGAGTTTTGATATGGAAACGATATTGAAACATGTAACTTTATATAAATGAATAATATTAGTTTAAAACAATCATAAATAAAAGAAATGTAATACTACTAGCTTTAACTGAAACATGATATTAATTTTAATAGTCGTTTTGTTTTGGAACAATTCACGTCAGTCCGGACGTAACGTTTATCGTCCAGTTCTAGTTCGAGATTTCACCATCCAATTGCATACACCCCTAAAAATACATATGTATTTTACTATTATAATACTACTACAACAACATATATTTCTACACAATTGATTTGACATAAAATTACATTATACTCCAACATCATTCACTTTTACACAATTGATTTAACATAAATCTACATTATACTCTACTCAAAATATCAAAACAAACACACGTAATAAATATTTATCAAGATTTCTCCATCTAAAATTTTCACATCCAAATTTTCTCCATCCCACATAATCTCAAAACAAACATATCATAGACATATGTCAAGTGCACAAATTTAAAATTCGTGCACTCTACATATGAGTTTTATCAAATTTTTTAGCATACTCATTTTAACGAAAATTGGTAAGCACCATAATTTAGTAAAATTATTTGCTAACATTTTATTTATATATATATATATATATATATTTTTTTTTTACGGGGATATCAATATGTATCAATATTTTTTTACGGGGATATCAATTAAAAAGTTAAAATAATCATTTATAGCGGGAAACGTACCAATATGTATAAACTCCCGCTAATACTTTTCACCACTTCTCCAAGGCGGAAAAGTTAAACCCGTGGATTATCGGATTATCAAGCCTTCACAGCTTCTAGGCCTTTTCAAAATTAGGGTTTCAGGCGTGGTCGAGTATTTCGATTCAAGATCTCCGGAGTTTATGTTGGAAATCTTGATCCGCGGGTCTCTGAGCGTGAACTCGAGGATGAATTTCGCGCTTTTGGAGTTAAGAAGTGTGTGGGTTACCAGAAGGCCCCTTGGTTATGCTTTCATTGATTTTGACGATCGCAGATATGCTCGGGATGTTATAAAAGAGCTTGATGGTAAAAATCTTTAATATTTGTTTCCATTGTGTTTATTGTTCTTAGACTTAGTTAAAGCTATCACTCCCTCAGCTTCGACTCATGGATTATGGTTGTGTCCTTATTACTTGAGTAGTAAGTTTGTCACTTTATCCTCATTGGCTGTTTGCTTCTTAAATTTGAACCAATTTTATAGTAGTTCTATGCTCGTATGGGATCTGTTATTGATAAATGATATCTTCCAGTATTAGAGAATTTGATTGAACATTGCTAAAACTTTATGATTTTTGTTTTTCTGTCGAGGTCTCTACACTACGTGGTACTGCTTCATTTGTTCTGTGCATCAGTTTGAATCTTCACTACACTGCTATTGGATCTTCAATTTGAAACATTGTGGATCCCAGATGGCTCTACTCTGTGGTACATGATTCTTTTGATTGCATGTCTGTGTATATGATGCGCCTCTCTCCTCAAATAGTTATTTGATTAGATTTAAGGACGAAGAACTACTTCACTCACTTCAGTCAGGTGCTTATGTGTCTTATTGCATCATATGTTGTCCTGATGAGTGATAGACTATCCCTAAGATTGGTTTTTCTTCCTAAGTTATTTCCTAAAGAATTGCAAGATGAGGAAAAGTGCTGGAAAAAAGCCAGGGGTGTTGCAAAACATCCTTTTCATTGAATTAGTCTGCTTCCTCCTAATTTGCCTGCTATGTATGTTGAGATTTTCCAGTCAAAGTTTTGGTTTAAATTGTTGGTGGTCCATTCGCTGCAACTCCATGGCCCCCGTCTTGAAGATCTATTTTTCACAATTTTTCTAGATAGGCTTTTTCTTGGGTGAGTTTAAGTAAAAATTATGCATATTTCTTGGTTGATTTTTGTTGTACAAAAGAAAAATGTGAGGAAATTTAGAATTTAATACTTTCTTTATCATTCTCATAATAAGCTCCCAAAATCAGGATCCAGGTATATAGTGATGGAAATCTTTTTGAAGGCTTTAGACAGGGAATTTCTCTGTTCATCAATCTGGGCATAAAGTTTTGTGGTTTGTGACTGTTTTCTGTCTAAAGTTTGTTGACAAGTACAAGTGATAATTAGTTGAGGCTTACTTATAAAATTCATATGAAACCTCTTTGTCTCAATTATATACACCCATTGTTGTTAAAATGATATAGGTGTATGGTGGAAATTGATGGCGGTTTGACATGCCTCTACTTGATAATCAATCAAATTGAGATCATTTCCCCTGAACTTCGTCCGGTTGGAGCAATCTACCATTCTATTTATTTTTGGGAACTTTACCCAAGATCTTCACTAGTCTCATCTTTGGTATAATTTTAATGTCTATAGGCTCTCATGAAAAATATGGATGTGACATTTGTCTACTTTTATTGAATGCAGGCAGTGCACATATGGGTGTATTGAAGGCATCTTTTCTTGGCTATTCATATAGAGCTGTTTTTTCCTTTTTAATCTAATGGTTGTTGCTTGGTTGATGGTAGTTCTTGGAGAAGCACTCAAATAAAAACGTTCATAGTCAAGTACAAGTGATAATTAGTTGAGCCTTCCCCTATTCAATATTAGCAACTCTGCTGAAGGTCAAGATAATGAGGATGAAATGTATGTTTTTCCTTTTCTTCTAAGATATATTTTATAATCACTCGTCATGACTCATAGTAAAACTGGTACTGTTATTTTAATAGCCCAATTGTGAATACTTGCAGTATTTTGTATGATTGAACCTATGCAACTTTAGTAGTAGTCTGAAGTATAAAAACATGATTCCATAATGAATTTCTGACTCATAATCGACCTAGAAGTCATCGTAAATGGTTTGCACCTCTAAATTTTCCTCTAAACTTTCCATTTAAGGATATATTGGGTTCACTTGAAAGGAATTTGAATTCCTTTCTATAGTTGCTTCTGTTTTTGTTCTTAGATTGTTCTCGGCAATTGTTTTTATTTTTTAATCACTTTCCTGGTAGCCTATTGCAAAGAGTGGTTGTGTACTGTGTAGTCAGGTTTAAGTTGTTTCCATTCTCTATGTCTTATGCATGCGGTAGATATTGTTAATACGTTTTTAATGGAACTCTATATCGCCTTTCCAACAAATTTAGAGTGTTAACATATAATCACCCTGAAATCCATTTTGTTCAATAATATATCATAGAGTTAAACTGTTGTAGTTCTTCTGATTCAATTAACAAGGAGTTTATTTCTAACACAATTATAATTAACATTTGTGGGAATTTGTATTCCTTAATGCCTCAACCCATCTTAAGGTGCATACCAACATTTCTTTTTCACTTTCTATAACTCATATATACATATCTATAAGCATGCAACTTGAATAGTCATAGCCTGAATGAAGTGAAATTGGCACCAATGCCAAGATGAACTCAGGAAGGGGTAGAACATTACCTGCATTTCTTTCTTGTGTCATATTCCATATGTAGCTGCAATTACAAGAATTTAAGGAGCCTTTCATAATTGAATATTTTGTATATTTCATATCTTTCCTCTGCAGCCAACTTTCAGTAGATTATTTCAATGGGACAATAACTAAGTCATTTGGCAGTCTAATTAACTTTTGATAATATGTAAGTTACAATGTTTAATACTGTAAGACATTTATTGGTAGCGGGATAGATGAGATCACAAACTTCAGAAAAAGTGTCTGGTTTTATTGGAAACTAGACCAAACTTATGTGTCTGATTCATACTCTCCATTTGGATTCATTATTTGTTTTATTTTAGCTTTATGAAAACATTCTTAATGAATTGTTGCAGAGACATTCAAGGCACATCAATAATGGAGGATCTTATTCCTGCTGCAATATCCCAATTGAGAAACTGGACAGAGTGGTAAGCCAACTATTAATTTCCTCAATAAGAGTCTTGTATAGTTTTCCTTCCAAATAAAGAAAATGGTCAAACATGTTTAGTTCTTAATCATTTTTAGGAGGTTATTTTATCTCAAAGGAACAACCATGAGTTTCCCTGAAACTTGACATATGTGAAGGTATTGTGAGTACAATACAGTTATATGAAAATAATCCTCTTTATAAAAAAATTTGGAAAGGTAATGTTCAAGTCGGTGTGGTGTTATGCAGGATTAAGGAATTGCTCCATTATCCTGCGTAGCATTAGTTTTATAGTGATACAATATTGAAATGGTGTTCTTTAGTGTGTGGGAAACTTTGAGAAAACATTTGCCTTTCATTTCTATAAAGTAGTCGTTTGAAGGCGGTGCTACCAGCCTACCACTAATTCGTTGCTGACAATGCTCATTGTCCTGATAAAAAATATTCAAAATAGTTGTTGTAGGGCCATGAGTCATAAGTTCTTCATGATTTCCTATTTTTCACCTAGCTTTCCAATTGTGTTCAGTGTAATATTTTGGGTTTATCTTTAGTAGCATAGTTATTATGAATGTAGAGATTTGGACCATGGTATTTGGGTAGATTTTATCTTTTTCTTCTCCTATGAACCATGCTAATAGTGAAATCACTTGCATATATATATATAAGATTGTAAAGACTAATTTGATGGTCAAAGAAATTTGCTTATTTTTCAGTCTAGTTCAATTCATATTTTTCTTTCTTTTTTTGGCTTATGATCAAATGAAGCTTTCATTACTCCCTCCATCCGTGAGATGACTTGCACAGTTTGACCAACTCGCTTTTTAAGAAAAAAAAGAGATTTAGTGGTTGGTGATGTAAAATAAATTAATGAGGGGTATTTTAGGTGATTTAGTGAGGCGTAAAGTTAATTTGGTGAGGTGTGAAGTAAAATGGAGGTAATAAATGAGTGACAATTTTGAAAATAAAACAATGTTGTGAGAATATTAATTTTGTGGGGTATTTTCACATTAAAAGTGTGCAATACTATATATGGCTTTCATAATTTTGCAAAAATTAAAACGATATGGATTTTTTGCATTACAAGTCCATATCATTAGTTCACATTTCTCTTCAAAATACATGTTTACCTATCATTAATTTCCAAATCTGCTTAGACGTCTAAAATTGAAATTATAAAATTAAATGTTAGTTTTTTTTTTTTAGATGAAATGTTTGTTAGTTCAGATGTATAATAAACTCCATTATACTAGTTGTTTGGTATGTTTACACTCTTCATATGGAATGGTGTGTTGCAAGGTTGATACATTATTTTGTAGTTAATTGTTATTAAAGTTATCACATGTTATTAGTGTGACGAAATAATTTTATCACTAGTTATTTTGAATAGTTAATGTTGAAAAATAATTTTTTCATGAAATAATGTTTTTATGACATCAAATATCGTCACCAATTATTATTGTGACGAAATTATTTTATCACTATCTATTTCTAGTAATTAATGACGAAAAACCAACATCGTCAAGAAAATATATACTTCCCGACGTCGAATTTTGTCACCAATGATTAGTAAAATCGTCACACATTATTATTGTGACATATTTTTTATATCGTCGTGAAATTTACAAACTTGTGGCGAAAAAAAGTATAAGTGGTGACACAATTAAATTTCGTCACAATTTCTAGAATTCTGATGACGAAAAATAAAATTTATCTTCTTTAAACAACAAATTGTGACGATTTTTGTGCCATCGAAAAAAAATTCGTCACGAAACTAATTATTTTTGTGATGAAATAATTTTATCACTAAATATTTTGAATAATTAATGATGAAAAATAATATTGTCATGAAAATATGTTTTTCATGACGTGGAATGTCGTCATCAATTATTATGAAAATTGTCACCAATTATTAGTGTGACGAAAATATTTTATCACTATATATCTCGAATAATTAATGACGAAAAATACTATTGTCATAAAAATATATTTTTCATGACCTCAAATATCGTCATCAATTATTATTAAAATCGCCATTAGTTATTTTTGTGACGAAAACATTTTGCCACTAAATATTTCGAATAATTAATGATGAAAAATAATATTGTCATGAAAATATATTTTTTATGACGTCGAATATCGTCATCTATTACAATTAAAATCGTCACCAATTATTATTGTGACGAAAATATTTTGTCTCTAAATATTTCGAAAAATTAATGACGAAAAATAGTATCGTCATGAAAATATACTTTTTATGACGTCGAATATCATCATCAATTATTATTAAAATCGTCACCAATTATTATTGTGGCGATAGTTTAGCATCGTCAAGAAAAACTATTTTCCATGACGTCGAATTTCGTCACAATTTATTATTAAAATCGTTACATAATATTATTGTGACATACTTATTAACATCGTCATAAAATATACAAATTTGTGACGAAAAACTTTATAATCGGTGACGAATTTATATTTTGTCACAATTTCTAGTACTTTAATGACGAATAATAATATTCGTCATGTTTAAGTACGAAATTGTGACGATTTTTGTGTCGTCGCAAAAAAATTTGTCACGAAATGTGTGATTTTCTGTAGTGGATGTTCTCTTTTAAAAAGGTGATTAAAAAATTGCATCAAATTATTCATATATCCATTGAGTAATTATGGGGCACGGAGTTCGCTACTACGATGCACTCTTTTCAAAAGATGGATCAATGTGAAATTGTGAAAAAAAATAAAAAAATGTGCAACACAAATGAAGCAAATTCATGTAAAAACAGTGTTGAGATGTATGTGGGCCAACATTATGAGCAACATTGAAAATGGCTTGAATTTCAGTTACCTTTACAAATTATTTATTTTTCTGAATATTAGATTGATTTTTCGGAATTATTAAATATGATTTTTTCCAGGTCATTATTTCATTTAGATATATTGCATTTTCAGTTTTAATTATTTTATTGGGCAGTTATTATCTTCTTGTTTCTCTTCACAACCACACACGATCACATCATGGGGTAAGTTGAGTTCTTTCACTACCCATTCTCATGTTTCTCAATGTGTGCGTATAACTTCCAGTCATCTTCTCCATATAAGTTTCTTGATTAAACATAATGTCTATATATTTATATTGCTATTATATTCTATAACTTATGCACTGATTTTGAAGATATATATGTAGTGGTATTTTACAGAGTATTGATTGTTCATCAGCATTTCAATTCGAAAGTGTTTAAATTTTCCTGACTTTGAATTGTTCATTTAATTCGAATCTAGTTTACAGGTATTTAAAAGATGGAAAACACTTCACCATTCGATCAAAGCTCAAATTCTCAAGCCTCTTCTTCCTCTGAAAATCGAACCCTCTAAACTTACTTGTTTCAATGGCGATTTCCCTACGTGTTTCAGAAAATGTTGAAATAACGACACCGGGATCACCATACTTTATGATCAGTTCGATTGAGGTACATATTCCCAAAACTGAAACCTCCACTGAAATTTCTCAAACATCTACACCTACGACGTTTCAAACCTAAAGACACCCGTTCTGAAATGTAAAACATTCACCCTCCTACTGAAACCATGACCCTAAAACCACTCAAAACCCTACTGCTACTCAAAGTCTTCTAACTCTTCTTACAACAAATGGCGATTTCACTGAATGTTTCTGAGAATGATGGAACAATCATGCCAGCATTACCGCAGTTCATGATCTTCTAGTCTATATGTTTCTCCTTTCCACACCAACAGGGGGAGAAGTTGCATAAGATGTTGCACCTAATGCAAATTGTTGTAGATGGGAATTATCCTGCTTGTTGAAAAGGGGAGTTTTACATCTATGGGGGAGTTTTGGAAAGATCGTTTTGAGGGGGAGTTATTTTCGATGGTTCAAATTCACTTCGATTTAACATTACATTCTGTATATTCTTGTTGTTTATTCTACACTTGAATTAATAGTTTGATATCTGTTGGTCCTGAAAGGAGTATATAACAAGTGTATGGGGGGGGGGGGGGAATACACTTGTATGCAATTCTTTTGCTAATTGATCAAACCAGAGTTCAGTAAAGTTGTCTTGGACAACTCTGCTGAAGAAGATTAACTCTTCTAAGATAATCAGACTACTAAGTACTATTGAGTACTTAGTTGATTGACTATCTAGGGGAGTTATATGTGCGGAATAATGGTTGGCCCTTTAAGTTTAGACTCCTTTAATTTCTGAAATCACTTACTCAATGCAACACAGTTCAGTTTAGCTTCAGGGAATTTGTCCAAATCAGTTTTGCACAGTCTTTGAGTATGTATCTTTGAAAGATCAGTTTTGTGTGCAGTGTTGAATGAATGTAAGTACTTTGTAAAGCAAATCAACACAAGAGTTTATAGTGGTTCAGAGACTCAAGCTCCTACATCCACTTTCCCTGATTTAATAGGATAATTCCTTCACTCTTGGAATTAACTTGTTTTATAGTGCCAAGGTGCACTTGATCAAGAACACCACTCCTTGGTGAATTGATCCCTAGGATGTCTAGAGTCCTAGTACCCTCTTCTCAACTCAGAACTGAACTGTTCTTCTCTCAACAGTCAGCTCCTACCACTTCTACTACTACAACCTTCTCACTTTCACTCTTGAAAGGTGTAAGGGTTGAAGTAAGGTTCCAACTAATGAGATATCCTTTACAGTGAAGATCAGTGTATAAGGATAGGATATCTCTCTAAGCTTGTGTATAGATATACAATTGGGTTCAGCTTAGATGAAGTGTTTGAAGACTAAGATAGTCTTTGAAAGCTTTGAAAGCACTCTAGCTTGTAAGAACTTTGAGCTTAGTTGGATTGTGTTGAGGTTAGTTGGATACTTTCAAATGGTCTTCACACTTCTGTATTTATAGACAAAATGGAGGATTTGCCCGTTGGAGAGGCAGCCCCAAATTGCTATAAATGTCTTCCTTGAGTTCTTCAAACTGGAAGACAGATTCTTGATAGTGACATGTCCTCATTTGGGTAATAAACGGCTGTAACAGTTTTGTCTTCATTCTGCAGCACTTTTCCCAATGTTTGACTTCTTGTTAGGACTTGGTCATGGCTTCTGAAGGTTGATCCAATGATAGGACAACATTCCTTATCATCTGGACAACTCTCCTTATCACTATCAGCAGTTTTGCTTTTCAGCATGGTTGGCTTGCCCTTCTTCAGATGACTTGGCTCTTTCCCTTTATTTTTCTTGAGTATGGTCTTAGCTTATTTCTTTGAGGACCTTTAGGGACTAGTTGTCTCAATCTCTTCAGCACAGTTGATCTCAGGCTTTCAGAGCACTTGATCTTGGTCAATTTAGCTGAGACAACTCTTCTGGACAACTCTCCTGATCAGTATATTTAATCTTTTTGCATCAGAGCACTTTGTGCATAGAGTTGACTTCTCTGGACAACTCTCCTGATGAAAACCTTTGAGTAGTCTTGTCCTTTTGAGCTATGTACGCTTGTTCTTGCATATGGCTAGCTTCTTTGGACAACTCTCCTGATCAGAGCATATGAATATTTTCTCTGGACAACTCTCCTGATCAGAGCATCTTCATTGGATTTGTCCTTTTGAGCTTTACAATCTTGTTCTTGCATAAGAGCATCTTCTCTGGACAACTCTCCTGATAAGAGCATCTTAGATTTCATAGAGTGTCCTTACTCTTAAGTGATTGTTCCAGAATTTGAGCCTTGAGGGGACTTGAACTTGATCATCTTCAAAGCATAGGTTCCCCCTCAAATTGTGCATCTAATTGTCTAAGAGCTACCTAACATTTCAGCTTCTCATCTAGCCTATAATCTATATGTTCTAACATTCTTAGAACATATTTATATTGACTTAGGCATGTCTCAGGGGGTTTTGGTATTAGATCAAAACATATCTCATTTTATTCCCAACAATATCTCTTAGTTTAGATGATTGCTTTTTAGTATTACATCTATACTTTATTTGTTATTTACTATTGCATCAGGTTTGTTGTTGTCGAAAGGCCAAATTGGGGGAGATTGTTGATGTTGGGTCAATGTTGTGAAGAATGTCACAATATATTTGACAACATCATTAATAATTCGTCCTTTCTTTCACAATCAACACTGATGGTGACAGTCAAGAAACAAAAGTTGTACAAGAAAGTGATAAGGCAGTAGCTGAAGATGCACAAGATGTTGATGTCATCGAGAGTTTGCATGGAGATTTATGAAAGCATACAAACTGGAGAAGTTGTATGGGGGAGTTTGTGCAGATCCATGAAGATGCAACTGAAGCGTTATTCAGCCCAATCCTCTCCTTTACTTATTTACATAATTTTTCTTTATTTGTTTGTAATGCTTATAGGATTTCTATTTCTGTTATTTCCTTTATTATTTAGGATTTCATTTTTTTGTTATTTATTTCTATTTTTAATCTAAACACATTGTTTTTAGTGTTTATAGAAAGACATGTTACTTTAATTTGGTTATTACGGTTTTATGTCATTTACTTGATGTAAACTTTGTATATTTCTACCATGAATATTTCAGTATGTTTAACATCAGAAGTGTTGTAGTAGAAAGGTCAAATTGGGGGAGATTGTTGATGTTGTACTTGTGATGCTTATTTTGATTCAACACTCGTGACAACTCTGTTTGTCGAGTGTTGTACAAAATGTTCCATCAATTTGGTCAACATCATAATTTGCCCTTTCTCCTAACACTAACTCCGAATTTAGATGTTGTTCTTAATGTCCTGGTATGCAGGATTGAAGACGTGGAAGTTACCAGGTCAAGCGGTTGCATAAATACAAGGAGTGAGAAGTTAAGAGCATGCATTGTGGTTCCTACTTTTAAGGAGTTTGTGGAGGAGGTTATAGATCATGTAAAAACTGATCTATGGAGGTTGCATATAGTTGAAAATGTTGTCAATTAATAGTAGACTAATGCAACAGTGTGATAGATTGTTGTAGACCCAATCAACATATGTATCATACTTATTTCGTCTAGGAGATTATATGTATAGACCTAAAAGGGAGGTAGTTTCATATAGTCAATTAGATTTTTCAAACCTTTCTAAAAGGTTGTTGCTGATGTTGTACCCGTGATGTGCAGAATGTTCCATCACTTTGGTCAACATTATAATTCTCTTAACTCTGAATTTTCTTTGTTATTTGTAATGTTCCTTTGATGCATTTAGAAGATGTGGATGTGTCCAGATCATGCAGATTGCATAAGGAATGAGAGAATTGTAAGCACACATGGAAGTTAATCATAAATTGGAAGTTACCTTATTTTAAGGAGTTAAGGGGAAGTTACATAGATCATGTGATCTATGGGAGTTGAAGGTTGACGAAATTCATCTATAAATAGAGGTTGTCTTCAACGTTTCAAAGTAGAGAAGAAAGAAGACACAATCAATTACAAGACTATCGAAAGCGTGGCGCTTCTAGTTTAGAAAAATCTGTGTTTCTTCTCTCCTTTCGTGTGATAGGATAATTGTAATCTCTATCAATTAGACTAGCACATTTGTTTGAATCTAGAAGTGTTTATGTTAGACTAAGATTGAGAGGCAGTTTCATAAACTTTGTTTTAGATTCTTAGGGTTGCAACACCTTGTAAAATTGGCATTGTCGTACCTCGAATAGGTTTTTGGCTTCGTTTTACTAATTATATTTTAGTAAAACAGTATAGACTTATTTATAGTCTATACAAAATTTTGAATATTCTATTGTTTCGTGCCTTTTATTTTCCGCTGCTAAATGTTGTCAGGACAGTGCCAACACGACTGACAACACCTCTGATTTCGCACGCACACACACTTCCAGGTTCCTCTCAGGTGACTAATTTTGAATCAACATAAGGATTTTTAAGAAATTCCCCCTTAATTATATATTCTCATAATCCCTCAACTTTCTCATTGGGTAGTCACCTTGGTGACCTTATACCTGTTTGGTGAGTGTGTCTATTCAACTCATCTTGTGGAGTCTACTCTTCTTGTCATCGAATATACTACTTGTCTATTCTTTGTCATCTGCTGAGTACCTGAAATGTTAGCGCATTCCTATGTGCAATTTGGGTCTTCGTCTAGTAGTCTAAGCTTATGCATATATCTTTGAATCTAGACTCGGCTAGGGGTTTGGTAAATATGTCAGCTCGTTGGAGATTTGTATGGATCTTCTCCATTCTTATTTTTTTTTTCTCCACATGGTCTCTAATAAAATGGTGTCTAACATCTACATGCTTGCATCTAGTATGTAAAACAGGGTTTTGAGTAATTGTTATTGCACTATTACTGTCACGGTATATGGGTACATTAGTTTTTACAATGTTGCAGTCCCTTAGTTGTGCATTAGCCATAATAGCTGACTACAAAAATTACTAGCAGCCATATACTCAGCTTCAGTAGTAGAGGTAGCAACACTCGTCTGCTTTTTAGAAAACCATGAAATGAGTTTGTTACCAAGAAATTGACATGAACCTGAAGTAGACTTCCTATCAATTCTACAACCTCCATAATTAGAATCAGAATAGCCACTAAGATCAATGCTATCATCAGAAGGGTACCATAATCTTAAGTGAACAGTCCCCTTAAGATACTTCATAATCTTTTTGGCAACTTCTAAATGGCTTTGCTTAAGGTTTTCTTGGAACCTAGCACATACTTCTACTGCAAAAGTATTGTCAGGTCTATTAGCAGTGAGATATAATAAAGATTCAATAAGTGCTTGATCGTTGGATTGATCAACTGATTTACCCAACTCGTCTAGTTCTATTTTGAAACTTGTCCGCATAGGAATACTAACTCGTTTGCAGATTTTGATACCAAATTTATCAAGTAAATTTCGAGTATATTTTGCTTGGTTAATGAAAATTCCATCAGTGATCTATTTCAATTGAAGTCCAAGAAAATAATTCATCTCGCCCATCATGGACATTTCAAATTTACTTTGCATGAGTTTTGAGAAACTCTCACTCAATGCTTTATTAGGTGAACCAAAGAAGACATTATCCACGTAAATTTGAACTAGCAAGATGTCATTACCTTTTTGTCTTCTAAACAAGGTTCTATCTACCCTGCCTTTAGTCAAACTGTTTTCTAATAGAAATAAAGAAAAAGTATCGTACCAGGCTCGTGGTGCTTGTTTTAGACCGTAGAGTGCCTTCTTTAACACGTACACTTGCTCACCTTTTGGTAAACACTGAATTTCATATAGGATGCATAAGCAAGAAATACATGAATAGCTTCTATATGGGTTATGAGAGCAAAAGTCTCATCATAATCAATGCCCTCGACTTGGGAATAACCCTGAGCTACCAACCTTGCTTTATTTCTAACAACAATGTCATTTTCATCCTTTATGTTTTTGAAAATCCACTTAATACCAACTACATTATGCTTTGTAGGTCTATCAACTTGTTCCTAAACATTATTTCGAGTGAACTGATTCAACTCTTCTTGCATAGCTATTATCCAATTGCTATCAGCTAAGGCCTCTTTAACAGATTTTGGCTCTATAGCAGAAAGGAAACATCACCAACAGAAAACAGAAAGAAATGTTCCCTCTTGTGAGTCAAAAAGTTGTCTTCTAGTTATAACACCCTTACTAGCCTCTCAGATAATCAGACCAGTAGAGTGGGCTGACTTCCATGTCTTCATAATCTTATCATGCACACTAGAAGGAATATCATCGTCAAGAGCATCAGGAATTTCTATATCAGTTGATTCCATAGGGGATTCTACAGACTTGTCTATCAGAGGAGATGAGTCAACAAGAGCAGGCATGTCAACCAGAATAGTAGTTCTACTCTTAGGTTTCATAGAAACATCATCGTCATCCAAGTCATTGAAGAAAGGGTTATACACACTGACAAATTCAAAAACATCATTGAAGAGTCATGTATATTTTTATCAAAGATAATATGGGGTGTTTCCTCCACTACAATGGTAGTATTATTAAACACTCTAAATGCTTTGCTTGAAGAAGAGTATCCCAATAATATCTATTGATCAACTTTAACATCAAAAGCATTTTATTTACTTTTCCCATTTTTATGGATGAAACATTTACATCCAAATATATGAAAGTATGAAACTCTAGGCTTCCTACCTTTCCATATTTCATATGGAGTCTTACCATGTACCTTATGCAAGCCACATCTGTTTTGAGTATGGAAAGCTGTATTGATGGCTTCAACCCAAAACTTCTTGGGAGTACTGAATTCAGCTAGCATGGCTCGGGTAGCTTCCTTCAAGGTTCTATTCCTTCTTTCAGCAACTCCATTCTGTTGAGGGGTCCTAGCTGCACTAGTAAGATGTTGGACACCAAATTTAGTGTAGTAGTCAATGATAAAAAGAGTTTATGAATTCAGTTCCCTTGTCACTTCGTATCTTGACAATGGGTTGCCCCTTCTCAACTTGTATTTTCTTTAACAATTCTGGTAGTTTAAGTTGAGTCTCACTTTTCTTGTATAAGAAGACTACCCATGTAAATCTTGAATAGTCATCTACTACAACCTAAGTGTACTTCCTACAATTAAAAGACTTTTAATGGAGTAATTGAACCAAAGTGATCCATGTGCAAGAGTTCAAGGACTTTGCTGGTAGAAGCAGTTGGAATATATTTGAAAGACACTTTAATCTGCTTACCCTTTTGACAAGCATCGCATATTTGAGAAATGTAGTATATTTCATTTGGTAGACGATCAACTAGGGATGACCTAACTATTTTGTTAATGATCTTAAAGTTCATTTGGCATAGCCTTCTGTGCCATAGCCAATTGATCTCTATAGGATTCTTAACAAGTAAGCAAGCATCTCTATGACATCTACTCCAATTTGCAATAAATACGCTGCCTTGTCTAGAGCTAGTGAGTAATGTAGAGTGAGTTCTTTTTTTCAATAATTTCACATTTAGTGCTTCTGAACTTCACTTTATATCCTCTGTCACAGAATTGAGAAATGGAGAGTATATTATTGTTTAAACCTTCAACAAATGATATATCTTGAATCTCAATGTCACCATTTCGGAGTGTGCCAAATCCTTTTGTTCTTGCTAGAAAACTGTCACCAAAAATCACTATAGGGCCTTCTTGCTCTTTGAAGTTGATAAGAAGCTCCATAGAACCAGTCATGTGGTGTGAACAACCACTGTCTATGTACCAGGTTTCTCCAAGGGGACCTCATTTTCTGTACAAATCAATTCCAGTTCTAGGCACCCAAATAAACATTGAAGTTTTAAATAACTGAGATCTTTTAAGTTTCTTCCCTTTAGCATCACAGAACCAAACTTTATCTGTCTTATCTTTACTATCAGCAGAGTTTATATTGGCTCTTCTAAGGTAACCTCCACTTGGTTTAACCTCTTTATGAGTAGTCATATATGGTCTCTGATAGTTAGAGTAAGGTTTGTAAGCATGGTTACTCTAAGGTTTGTACTTCTGGTAAGATCTATCCTCTCTTATAATGTCATAAGATAATGGAGGAGCAAAAAGTATAGATTTACCATAATTAGGTTTTACAAATGGCCTAGGCTTAGTTGAGTACAACTGACACTGCCTAACATAAGGTGGTCTTGGCTAAATCCAACTATTTTATACCTGTCTGGTCTTATGCAGCTGAGTACTACTCTGCTGATATAACTTTGACTGTACTGGTCTGGTCTAGGTTATCTTACTACCATTTTTGGCAATAGGATGATCAAGTTTAGTCCATACTGGTGCAGTAGCCTTTGGTCTTACATGTTTCATTTGTTCTATAGGTCTCTTCCCTTTATCAATAGGTAATGAGCTTTGTCGGGATATGAACTCACCCCATAGGTTTGATTTGATTATGATGTAATTAGTTTTGATGGCCAAACACTTAATTAGTTTAGTGATCTGATAGGATAAGCTGAGATGTAAAGAACAACTTATATTCTCTTAGTCTAGTCTAAGTGAGATCAATTGTATGTATATCAGCTGATATCACATTTGGTCTTACACGCGCTCACTCAAGATTTGAAGAGTAGAAGACTAGAAGACTAAGAAGACCTTGAATATTGAAGGAAGATCAAGTTCGAAGAATTAGATGAAAAGGCCCTTGTATGCCTTGTCAGCTGATATGGACTTCTAGAAGATATCTACTGATCAAAGTTGTCAAGACTTAGAAACGATTCAAATCAGATGAGTTGGACTCAGCTGATTATCAAAATCAGATCAGAAGATTTCTTCATGACAGATAGGCTACTGCACTTACAAGATCAGATCAGATGAGTATCAGATCAGACGAGTACTAAGATCAGCCGAGTACTAAGATCAAACAAGTACAAGATTAACCGACTAGAAATCTGCATAAAATACTAAGTGTTAATCTCGAAGACATTGACTTTCCATATCCAAAGAAGGCAAGTTCCAGATTTGGTGGAATCAGTATCAATCATAATGCAATCAAGATATTACGCTACAAATCAAGGATAATCACAATGGCTAGTCTCTCCAACGGCTAGTTAATTGAAGATTAATCTTATAAATACAAGATCAACTTCAAGTGTGTGAAGACACGGGGAATACACGTAAACTATATACATATATCAAGCTTACGAAGAACACATCCAGCTGACTGAAGCAAAGAGTATTCCAAGAAAAGTTCTTTAAGCCTGTTTTAAATTCATTAGTTTCCTCACCAACAAGAAACCGAAGCACATATATTATTAGATATATCTTTTAGTTTAGGCATAGTGGTTAAGCAATTTGTTGCTTGAACCATTAGTTGGAGATAGATCAAAACAACTCAAACCCAAACACTTTACCCAGTTTAGGTTTCAGTTGTAAACTTTTGTAAGAGTACAAGTGCTCACAATCACTTGTGGAGACCGTAGCACTTTGGTGATTGCTCAGAGCTCAAAGTCCTCCCCTTGGGACTCTAAAGGAAAAGACCTTTAATTTGGTGATTAAATGATTAACATCACGAGCAGGTCGTGAGAGTGGATGTAGGATCGTATATCCGAACCACTATAACCCTTGGTGTTATTTACTTTATTGTCATTTCAATACATCATTCTTACTATACTTATTATTCATACTTCATATTGCTTTATAAGTGATTTAAAAAAAGGTCATCTAAGGAAGAGTAAAAAACCAGTGAACATCAAGTCAGCTGAGTATTTAATTTGGCTAAAAGGTTTTTCATCATTAACGAACGAGTCTAAAAAAAGGGCCTACACATTTCCGCAACTTATACATTCAGCAGAGTACATAGTAAGTTCGACTAGCACACTTGCCAATCCAGCAGACTAAGTATATTCACCCCTCCCCTCTAGACTTTAAACCCATTCTTTACTCGTTCAGGGACCAACAAGCTTTTACTAGCGAAATTCGTGTTCTTATCTTTAAAGACTAGTGGACTATGTTGCTTAGGCCCAATTCCACTTTTATCAGTTGGTGATCTATAATTATCTGACAATTCTTTGACAATATTAGATGCCTTTGTCATGTCAGCTAACTTAAGATCTAAATTGAGTATCTCAGATTATAAGAACTAATTTCGCTCTACGAGATCATTATACTTTGCTTGTAAAGCATGTAATTCAATAGTTTCAAGAGCCTGGGTCTTAAGCATACCATTGTACAAGTTGTCAATTAGAGCATACTTGCCTTTGAGCTGAGTAAGCTCTTCAGTTAAGAGTGCATTCATAACACTTGGTTTGGGGTCTACTTTAGGCTAAGATTCTTTTAAACATATGATTTCTTACTTTAGAGCAATGTTCTCATTACTAATTTCAATGAATGCTTTATTAGCGAGTAAGAGGTCATCTTTTAATCTGCTTACAAGTGAGGTGAAGATCACTCTCTACACCGCTATGAACAGTGTCACTTTCATCAGTTTCAGAGTCACGTGAGAGAAAGGAATTAACTGAAGATACCTCAATTTCTTCCTTGGCCATGAAAGCAACATCATCATCATGGTCATTTCCAGTGAGATAACCTAAAGAAGATGATGGTAAACCATCTGAATCTAAATCAGATTCATCATTGACCATCATTTCCTATTTGTCTCTTGAGAATCTTCTATCTCTTCTGGCTTTCCTTTCTTCCCCGTCCTCCGAGCTGAGATCTGGACACTCATAAATGTAGTGGTCAGGCTTATCACAATTGTAACATAAACTTTCATTAGTAGATTTCTTGATAGGCACATCATCTCTTCTTATATCCTTTTTATAGTCCGAAGAGTCTCTATCCTTTCTATCTCAAGAGTTCCTACCGCTTCTGGGTTCAGAAGTGACTTCTTCCCTTCTCTTATCAGAAGAGTTTTTGTCCCTTCTTGGCTCAAAAGAGTCCTTGTTCCTGGAACCTATATAATCCTCGTATCTACCACACCTACTACTGAGTTTAACGATCTCTTAATCATCAAACTCATCTGTTCTTTCAGACTAAGGTCTGACTTCTCTAACTCATGTCTAATATTAATGTTTTATCAATGGGAGCCCTAGACTCTTTAGAAGATGATGCTTTGAAAGCTACATTCTTGATTATCACTTCCTAAAGGATCTTCCTCATCTAGTTCGTACTAATGATCCTTAAAGGTTTGAAACAAAGTGCGGATACTCCAGTTATCAATCTCTTGGGTATCCTTAATGAGCATCTTCTTAAGTTTCCACCTCTCATCTAAATCCTTAAGAACTCTGAGATTTGTCTCCTTATTGGTATATTTCTTACCCAGAACATCAATATCATTCATAGTCTTTGTAAAATGAGTATCAAGTTGATTAATAGATTCACCAGGTTTCATTTTGAATGATTTAAACTTTTGAACAGCTGCAGTTAGCTTGTTTTCTTTGATTTAGACTTGTGCCTTCACAAAGAATAGCAAGTGTGTCCCACATTTATTTTGCAGACTTACACTTGAGTACTTTACCCAAATATTCATTAGGTAGAGTATGCAAGATAAGGTTCTTTGCAATACTGTCCAATTTATTTTGCTTCATTTCATCAGTGGATAGATCTGACCTAGGTATTAGAACCATTACACCTACAACCTTTGATGGATCGAGAGTAGTTGTGTTGGGGTCATCGTGGTGATTGGTCCTTTTGTGATAACTGAAACCATGAGGTCATGAGTAGAGCTAAAGATGGCTTCCATTCTGAGCTTCCAATAGTCCTACTCATCTACTGAAAACTTAGGCAGGTTGGTAGAGTTAGTATCCATTAATTAGTAGGTAAATCGAGAAAATAATGTACAAGTGATACCACTTGTTGGTCCCACAAGTGAGTTTAAGATTTGACGAAGTAAAAGTCTAGAGGGGAGGGTTGAATAGACTTTTAAAGTTTTTCCAAAATATATCAGAGTGTAAGTTTACTTAGTCTAGTCTGCTGATTTAACTCAACTGGTCCTTTAGTAGGCCGATCTTGCAACTAGCTGGTCTACTAATAAACAACTTAGTTATATCTTTCAACTATGAATGTATACATATTTTTATATGTGTGTGTATGTGCGGATTTAATGATAACACCCGAAAAATTTATAAAATAGGTTTATATGTATAAAAATTTATTTAACTTATTTTAATATTATATTATAATTTTTTATTTATTAAGATAAATGTTCAAAATCAATTTAAATCAGACTTTTGATAATTTTAAAATCCATATCTCATTCAAATAAAAGCTCAAGCCCAATTTACTCATTCATAAATATTAGATTTGAATTTAATATTTCTACACATCTAAATTTACAACCAAGCCTCTCTCACACGGTTACTTCTTCTGCAAAAACCTTCTTCTTCAGTGTGCTTTCTACTCCATTATTTTATTTGTGCTCTTGAACATCACAAATTAATCAATTTTAGTTCTTTATTCACATGTTTAAATTCGCGGTCATTTTTATTTCAAGGCGGATCTTAGTTTACTAGTTTAATTAGCACTTTTAAGCAGCAATCATGCATCTTGATCCTAGGGCTGTAAATGAGTCGAGCCGAGCCGAACGCGATGATGTTCAAGCTTGTTTGAAATATTATCGAGCTTTGAAATTAGTGTTTGAGCTTGTTTGATAATTAAACGAGCCGAGCTCGAACGAGCTTTATTTGAGCCGAACACGAGCCGAGCTCGAGTAGTTTGACATTTTTACACTAAATTTATCTTTTTTTACTTATCGAGCTCGAGCTCGAGCCGAGCTTTGGACCATACCGAACGTAAATTTATGTTCAAGCTTGTTTGATATCTATATCGAACCGAGCTCAAACGAGCTTTTACCGAACGATCTCGAATCGAGTATCGAATAGCTTGGTTTGATTTTCAGCCCTACTTGATCCCCCTCGATCTCTTTCTGGCATGTTTGTTTTGGGATTTTGAGGATTTTGAAATCCGAATTTCAAAATCTAGTGGATTTCAAAATTCTAATGTTTTTTATGTTTTGTGTTTGTTTTGGGATTTATGTAGGGTAGGATTTAACTTTATAGAATAGGATTATAGGCTTTATAGGTATTTATATAGGGTTTGTAGGTATTTATAGAGTTGACTTTTATAGGGTTTATAGGTATTTATAGGGTGGGATTTTAAAATCCTGAATCAAAATCCCAAACTGTAACAGGGGTGGAGTTTTAAAATCCCAAATCCGGATTTCCCATCCCAAAACAAACATGCCCTTAGTGTAAGATGCTACATATTAATATATCTAGCTATACATACTCCCTCCGTTCCGGAACTATTTGCACCTCTTTATGGGCACACAAACTAAGAAAAAAGTGTAAAAATGTGTAATGAGTGGAGTGTTGAGGGGTAATTTTGTAAACTTTTATAAATAAAGTAAAGTGAATGATTGAATTGAGAGTAAAAGTAATGGTAATTGTATAAATATATGAATATTGTGAGGGTGAGGTTTATGAAAATGTTTTCTTTTTTGGATGTGCAAACAATTGTGGAACTGACGAATAAAAAAAGAGTGGAAACAATTGTGAAACAGAGGAGTAAATAAAGATATTGAAAAAGTGGAAACAATTGTGAAATAGAGGAGTAAACAAGGATATGTTATTGGGTAGCGTGAAGTTTGTCGGATTAGGAATACCTGTTGAATGATGGATTCATGTATATTGGTTCATTTAATTTAGATTAATTAATTGAATTCTTAAATTACGTGAATAGTTATAGAGAACATTCATATTGTTTAGCTTGGATATTGGATACAGTTGACTTAATATTCTAATTATGAATAACTATGAAATGGGTTTTACTTGATATCATGATTATATTTTAATTAAATCTAAATCCCAACTAACAACTTATGAAGAAATATAAACTCGTAGATTTGTATTGCATATTTTGGAGGTTTAATTTTGGAATGTGATTTACCGTGGATTTTAATGTAACAGTGATCTCGAGGAGGATTAAAGCCACAATTCATTCATCAAATTTATTCACTTGGGGATTTCCATCTTACTGTATTTGTCATTATTAAACATAATTTGTGATTTTATTAACATTCATGTGAACTATGTATGAGAAGTAGGTCATTTGACCTTTATAAATGAGAAGTTGAGAAATACAGGTCATTTAACCTTTATAAATGAGAAGTTGAGAAGTAGGTCTTCTGACCTTTATAAAAGAGATTTGACAAGTAGGTCTTCTGACCTTTATAAACGAGAAGGAAAGAAGTAACATTACATAAGATTCATGGTTACTTGTTTGGTAATTTAATTGCCTATTATTTTTAGTTTTGACAATTAAGTATGTCAAACGAGAAGTTGAGAAGTAAGTCTTCTGACCTTTATAACCAAGAAGTTTGACAAGTAGGTCTTCTGACCTTTATAAACGAGAAGGAAAGAAGTAATATTACATAAGATGCATAACACGAGAATTTTATGAATTACTTATTAATTATGTTTGTTTTTAATTAAAGTTGACTTTAGTGTTATTCATGTCTTATTTATATGTTTAGTGACAAGTTTTACTTTGGTTATGTTTTAAAATTTTCTATAAAGTGTAGTCAAAGGGAAAATTATTTTAAAAAATTTTTGTTATCTCTTAGAAGTAAAGTTTGTCAATGCCTTAGAACTACAGTTGAACTACAGTTTTTCCCTTTAATTCTATGAAAATTCTATTTAAATTACTTAATAAATTAAAATGCTTATTTAAAAATATTGGGGCGTGATAGTAAGTCTACTCGTCTACTCAGTTAGATTTATCAATCTGACTATTTATACGAATAATACTTCTAAACAATAATGAAATATAAAATACTGTAAAGTAAATTTGATCTGGTCTGGTACTCGTCTGTTCTGGTACAAAGCTGATTTGGTACTAATATGTTCTGGTATGTGTAGTAGCCTATCTGCCATGAATAGTCTTCTGATCTATTTTGATATCAGGTGAGTATAACTCATCTGATCTTGATTAAGTCTTCTCTTACTCATATGATCTTGATTAAGTCTTCTCTTCGGTTCTTGATGATTAAGCCTTCTCTTCAGTTCTTGATTTCTTCTGTCTTTGAGATTATGATAAATAGATATCTCTAGAAGTCCATATCAGCTAATAAGGCATACAAGTGCCTTCTCATCTGATTCTTCAACATGGTCTTTTTCAATCTTCAAGGTCTTCTTAGTCTTTTAATCTTCAAATCTTGAGTGAGCGCGTGTAAATCCAAGATGTGATATCAGCTGATATACATACAGCTGATCTCACAATGACTAGACTAAGAAACTATAAGTTGTTCTATACAACTCAACTTGTCCTATCAGATGACATATATACTAAATAAACTATTAAGTGTTTTGGCCATCAAAACTTACATATAAATTACATCAATACCCTTGGGGGTGGGTGAATATCCCAACAAAAGATAATGACAATATCAGATGATAAGCAATATAAAGCAATAAAGAACACATGATTTAGAGAGGTTCAAAAACTTTTCCTACGTCCTCTCTCACAGCCCTAGCCATGATATTAATTCCTTATAAAATAAGGTCCTTGCTATTTTTAACTTCCAGGAGAAGACTTTTGAGCTCGATACACCACCTGAGTGTAATTGGCTCTACTTGTTAGTTTCGAGAACATGTACTCTTAAAGATTGCTGGTTGTAAAACAACGAACTAACTTTCTATGGTTTAGAAGGTAGGGTTTGGGTTTACAGAATTTACCAACTGTGTGTTGAACTAAAAGGTTCAATGCCTCACTTTCTATGCTTAGGATAATAATAGAATATTGGCTTAGATTGTAGGAAACATAGAGTTATTGGATATAAAGATCGAATACAGGCTCTAAAGAACTTTAAAGGATTCAGATGTCTTGAATGATGAACTTACTCAGCTGATAGTGGGTTCTTGCGTGAAGTTTATGTAAGTTGTTACATGAACAACATCTTGTATTTCTAGAGGATTAGAGAATGAACTAGTTGTTAGATAAACTAGCCGTTGTAACCAAATCTTCTATGTATGGGTCGAGATCTTCATTGACTTTAGCTTTCCTTTGATTCAGGTACAAACATTCCTTAAAAAGGAATGAGCATTAAATGTTGTTGTACGATCTCTGAAACCCTAATCCAAGTCAACTCAATAGATGTGCTCACATCTTCTAAGTGGTCCACATCAACTGAGCTGGTTAGACTTCCAGTCTTGTCTTCAGTTGAGACTATCAGATCTGTTCTACCATTCTCTTTGTCTTGTTTAGGGTTGTAGCCTTATAGGATCGGGAGGAAGAATAAAGACGTTCTTGCCCGTGTAATCACACAATTAGGGGGTTCTACTCTATCTAAATTAAACTATTCTAAACCATAATCATGTTTTTCCACTTGAATACTAGAAACCAAGCTCCTAGGTCTTCTCACAAATTACCTAAACTCACATTCAAGCAATTAATGTAGATTAATGGGTTCTAATGAAAATTACCCAACTCTCGTTGCAATAATCCAGCTTCAACATATAATCTACTAATTGAATTCAAGCAAATGATAATTTAAAATCCATAAACCTAACCAATACACTTTTCAATTGAATTACACAGTCAAAATTAAGCTAATAACACAAATTTCATCACAAATCAAAACACCCAAACACCAACAAACCTAGCTAATAACTAAATTAACAATTGAAATCAAACTCATAAAATATAAACAATAAAACATGGAATTAAGGAAAGGCATCACCTCAAATGTCTTCAAATTCTCCAAATACTTGAAATAAAATAAAATACTACATTAAAATTTATATGAAACTAAACTAATGAGTGAAGTGCAGTGTGGGAAGTCAGGGTTTCTCCCCAACTAAATGATGCCCTATGCTCTGTTTTCGTGCGTGTTGGCCTCCAGTTGCTGTGTGTTCAGCCCATAAGACCATGTTTATCGGCTTATTCACGCCCAGGTTATCAAAAAAAAAAAAAAAAAAGGAAAAAAAAAATGTTTTGGACAATCAACAACAACCAAGCAAATGTGGGCCCATGGAGTAATGTTTTATTCCAAAAAAATATAAGTATGCCACGTGTCAATTTTTTATTCGTCGGTTATATTTTATTTAGATAATTTCTAATTTTCATTTATTTACTTTAAAAAAATAAAAATAAAAAATACTAAAATTCATAAAATTAAATTCTCTATAAATAAAAACCAATCTTCATATGTTTTGGATCACAATTTCATACCCTCACTTTTCTCTTTTTCTAATTTTTTTCTATTCTAAATTGTGTTAATTATCCTTTTTATATTTTGAATTTTTCTCTATTAAATAACTGTATATATTTTATAAATATTGTGTAAATATTATAAAAAAATTTAATAATAGATATACTTATTTATTATAAAAGAAGTAATTTATTAAATGTTGGTTGTGGTTGTGGTGGTTATGGATAAAATGTGAAAAAAGATAAATTTGGGTTGTGGTATAAAATGGGTAGGTGGAGGAGTGAGAAATGAATTTTATATTTGATGACCCGGTCATGACCGGGCATGGATAAACATGTTCTAATTGATGAAAAAATGGCGTGGGCCTCTGCCCTTTTTTTCCCCTAATGAGATGGGCCCAAAAAGATAAAGTCAATGCTTGCTTCTCCATTTAATTAAGGCCACGGTTATACGCACACACAGAGTTATTGAGGTCACCCACTGGCTGAGAACACACACCAAACGATGTGGACACCCACGTTAAAAATCCTAAAATACCCTCTTCACCTAAACCCTAATATTTAATCAGTTCATTTTCTTCCATTCACACCCACCCACTCTCTCCCCTCACACTCACCGGTCTCTTCCCCTCTCTCCCTCAAACTCGTCGCCGCGATTGGAAGGACGTCAACCACGCTCGCCGACAGCGCCACCCTAACCCCCACGCTTGCAACACCGCCTCTTCCCCACGTTCGCAGCGGCGCAGCGCCGCTCTCTCCTCCTCAGCACGGCCGTTCGCGACCCCTCCTCCCTATCAGTGGCCGCCTCCCCTTCCCCACGTTCGCAGCAGCGCTCTCTCCTACTCAGCACGGCTGATCGCGGCCCCTCCTCCCTATCAGCGGCCGCCACCCCCACCTCCTCCCTCCAAGAAATGTCGCCCACCACCTTCTATGCCGTCGCCGCGGTCGATTTTCAAGGTAGGTATTTTATAGATTAAAAAGAATTAGGGTTTTGAAATTTGTGGTTTTTTAAAAAAAAATTTGTATCCGTTCGAAATTTTTGCCGATATCTGTTACGTTTTTCGAAATTTTCAAAGTGTTCCATTTTTGTTTTCGAACATGTAATCTATTTTTCATGTTTTTTTTGAACATGTAATCTGTGTTCCATGTTATTTTTTTCGAACATTTAATCTATTTTCATTTATTTTTTTCGAACATTTGTTTATCAGATTTTTTTATCCAAATATTACATATTTATCTAATTTTGTGTTTTTTAAAAAAAGTTATTTTTATTTTTACTGAATTGTATTTTTTAAAAGTTTTTTTTTTTTTTTATTGAAGGATGGTGTATGTTTTGTTAGTGGTGGTGGTGATGGTGGGGTGAATGGATTTAGGGTTTATGGTGACGGTGGGGATGGTTCTGGTATGAAATGGAGTAGTGGGTGTACTCATATTCGTTTTTTTTTTAATTTTCACATAAGGGGTATTTGTGTCATTTCACGTGACCTTTAGAATAAAAATATTTCTGGTGGGTGTTCTCAATAGGTCTGTGTGTGCGTATAACCGTGGCCTTTAATAATGAATTTGCCCACTAAATGGGCCTCAAACATTGGGCATGCTTCTTTAATCCCTCCTTTCAATAATAATTCCCTCTTCTCCTGTGTTGGCCGAAAAATCAAGTAAAAATGGACCTGGAACTTCACTCGGACTAGCTCAAATGATTCAAAGCTCAAATAATTTTTAGCTTCCATCTTCTCTCCTTTCGGCTCTATTCTCATTTCACTCCTTCAATTGACTTCATAAAATAATTAAAGTGCGTTTTGCTCCAAAAATCTCAATTTCCTAAAAAAATAGCAAACCACATACTATCTCCAAATCAAGTGCAATAAGTCAATTTAGTGTAAATAATGCATGAAATCCTATAAAATCAAGTGCAATAAGTCAATTACTTGTTGTTCATCACACTAGTTGGTATATTCATAAACCTAAACCCTACCTTTTAAACCCTAGAAAGTTTGTTTGTTGTTTATACAACCAACACTATAAGAGTACTTGTTCTCACGATAACAAGTAGAGTCAATTGCACTAAGGTAGTGTATCGAGGAATTAATATCACAACTACGGCTGTGAGAGTGGATGTAGGACATGGTTTCGAACCACCATAAGTCTTGTGTTATTTACTTGTGTTCATTGCTTATAATTTGTTATACTTGTCATATATTCATAGCATGAGTTTATAAAAGTGTCAAATATAAGTTAAGGTTTTCCATAATCATGATATCAATCAACTGATAAGCTTATACATCGCTTTACAATCATACTTTGAAAAGGTTTTCATTCAACCCACGCGTCTAAATATTTAGGGCCTACACTATTCCGCACTAACAGTTGAGTAGATAGTTGTCCAACTTATCAGCTAACAAGCAGTCAATAGGTTAGTTATCTATCCCTGCTATTTTTAACACTCAGACTCGGTCAGATCATATTACGTGCATCAAACGACTCAAGAAAAAACACTTCAAGAACAACAAGATTGGATTTTAGATTCAAGGTGCTCTTTCCATACGACTCCAAGAAGAGATTGGTTTCATGATTTTAAGTATCAGAATGGTGGTTCTTTTTTTACTAGGAAATGATCACACTTGCAAGGTTAAGGGTGAAGGGTCAATTCACCCAAAGATGAATGATTGTGTAGTGAAGATTCTCAAAAAGGTCAGGTATGTACCTGAACTCAAGATAAATTTGATATCTCATGGTATGTTGGATTCAATGGGCTACAAATTCCAGTCAGAGGATGGGGAGTTCAGAGTATCAAAGGGGAAGTCGATTGTCCTTAAGGGTGAGAGAATGAATGATCTCTACTTCTCTAAGGGTTCAACAGTGGCTGGCAAACCAGATGTGGAAAAGGTGCAAGACAACACTTTGTTGTGGCACAAGAGGTTAGCTCATGTAAGTGAGAAGGACTTACTTGAGCTGTCTAAGCAAGGTTTTCTTAGTGGTGACAAGATCACAAAGTTGGATTTGTGTGAGCACTATATTTTTTAGAAAGCTAAGAGATTGAAGTTTAGGAAGAGTACACACTCTACCAAAGGGATCTTTTACTATGTACATTCTGATCTATGGGGGCCAGCTAGAAATCAGACCAGAAGTGGTGGGAGATACTTCATGTCAATCATAGATAACTACTCAATGAAGGTATGGGTAATTATCCTAGAGTCAAAATCAGAAACATTTGAAAAGTTCAAGGCATGGCTCACTGAAGTTGAGAATGTCACTGGAAAGAAGCTCAAGCATTTGAAAAATGATAATGGACTAGAGTACCTATCAGACGAGTCCAATGTGTTTTGTAAGACAAAGGGAATAGTGAGGCACAAGACTGTGTCTGGTACACCTCAATAGAATGGGATAACTGAGAGAATGAATCAGACCTTGCTTGAGAGAGTTGGGTGTATGTTCAGTAGCTCACGTTTGCCAAAGTGTTTTTAGGGAGAAGTTGTGTCAACAACAACCTATTTGATTAACAGAAGCCCTTCCTCAGTTTTGCAATTCAAAACCCCAGAGGAGATGTGGTCTGGCCATGCAGCTGAGTACAAGAATTTGAAGATTTATGGTTGTTTAGCTTATTCCCATGTCGATCAAGCAAGATAAGCTTGAGCCTCGAGCCTTGAGGTGTGTTTTCATTGGATATCCTTCAAGGGTGAAAGGATAGAGGTTGTGGTGCCTTGAAGCTGGTATGCAAAAATGCATCATCAACAGAGATGTTACTTTTGATGAAAGTAGAATGTCACTTAGAGAAGAGGTTGTTCAAGTGCAGCTGACAACAGACCAGACGAGAGACGGGTTGAGGTGGAGCATGTATACACCGGAAGCCAAGGTGATGATCATATTGATCCCGATGAGGTCGAAGACCCTCAAAGTGATAATGAGATTCACAACTATCAACTGACACGGGACAGAACCAGACGAGAAGTCTTCCCACCTCAGAGGTATGGTCAAACTAATATTGTATAATTTGCATTATGTGCAGCTCTTGAGGTGGAGTCTCTAGAGCCGAAAACTTACACTAAAGCCATCAGTTCATGCGATGACAAAGAGAAGTGGTTAGTTGCAATGGAGGAGGAATTGTTATCTCTTGACAAGAACTAGACGTGGGATATTGTTGAGATGCCTAAGAACATGAAACTTGTTAGGTGTAAATGGATCTACAAGAAGAAGGTGGAGGCTCAAAGAGGTGGCAATATTAGGTACAAGGCTAGACATGTAGCTAAAGGATTTACACGTAAAGAAGGTATTGATTTCAATGAAATATTCTCGCCTGTTGTGAAGCATTGTAGCATCATAATCTTGCTGGCTATGGTAGCTAAATATGGACTGGAGCTGCATCAGATGGATGTGACCACAACATTTCTTCATAGTACTCTTAAGGAAAACATTTACATGAAGATACCAGAAGGGTTGGACATAGAAGATTAGGAGGATAAAGTAAAACCCTAGACAATGGTACTTGAGATTTGATGAGTACATTTGCTTAGTTGGTTTTACAAGGAGTTTGTATGACAATTGTGTCTATTTCAGACGAGTTTGAAATTCGATTACCTATTTTCTGTTGTATGTTGATGATATGTTAATTGCTAGTGAGTCAATTAATGGTATCAATCAAGTTAAAGAGATTCTTAAATCTGAATTTGAGATGAAAGATATTGATGAAGCAACAGTGATTCTTAGGATGGAGATCAGCAGAGTTGAAGGGGCAATTCAGTTGAGTCAGCCGACTTATCTGAAGAAGGTATTAGAGAGATTCAGGATGAATCAAGCAAAGGCAGTTGCTACACATATTGGCCAACATCAGAGGATGTCCAATCAGATGTGTCCCAAGAATAACCAAGAAAGAACTCGAATGAGTAAGATACCTTTTGCGAGTGTTGTAGGGAGCTTGATGTATGTTATGGTATGTTGTAGACCAGATTTAACTCATGCAATGAGTGTAATCAACAGATACATGAGTGGTCCAGCCTTAAGTCATTGGGAGACAGTTAAGTAGGTCATGAGATATGTACTAGGATCAGCTGACAAATGTCAGAAGTTTCAGAAGATATCATATAAGGTAGATGCACTTGTGGGATACGTGGATGCTGAATATGCAGCAATTGTTAACACAAGAAAGTCTTTGACAGGGTATGTGTTTACTTTATTTAGTACATCTATCTCTTGGAGTCCGTAGTTGCATTATCTAATACTTAATCAGAGTGTGTGACCTTGATTGAGGAAGTCTGTGAGAGCATGTGGATTAGGGGGATCTTGAAGGAGTTTGGTTTATCACAGAGAAGTGTGACTGTTTTCTGTGATAATCATGAGAGAACCAAACACATTGATGTGAAGTTGTACTTTGTAAGATATATTGTATCAAAGATGGTGGTCCAAGTGGCTAAGATTGCTACAGAGGAGAACCCGACTGATGCGTTCACTAAGGCATTACCAAAAGAGAAGTTTGGTTTATGTCTTAGATTTGTTGGATTACATTAATTCATCTGAGGAGAAGGCTGATGTTCTTAGGCAGAGATCAGTGGTGGAGGTTATTCTCTAAGTAGAAGAATAGTTAGTGGCCTTAGTTTGAGGAGGAGATTTTGAGCTAAATGTGGAGATTTGTGAGTGTTATCTCAAAATCTCATGTCAGGTGTATGCACAAGCTGATAAGATGTCAACTGATTTGGATATCAGCTGATAGGGTCAGATAAGATTACTTAGGCCAGATCAGATGAGTTGAAGGTTTTCAGTCAGCTGAGATGGAGTCTCTTAGAATCAGCTAAGTTGGTCAAATCAAAAGGGTTGGATCAGCAGGGTTTGATGTCTATCGGCGGAGTCAGTCTTTTGACAAGGATTGGAAGAGTTGTATCAAATGAGGGGAGTCATCTGATTTCTGGACAAGTCTTCTGAGGAAGCCGTTACAAGCAATTTCAACTAATAAGGGGAATAACTACCATTTCGGTTGGGCTCTAACTTGGCACATAGGTTGTTACAATGATTGACAAACAATGTTAACTACTCAACTGTGTTCATAACTGCTGCAATCACCATGATAGTATATATACACTTGTAGTTGTACATTGTAAAGGTTACATTCATCTTTGAGTTGTGTGAGATCACGAGTGAAGTGAGGAAAATTACCATTTCAAGTGATTGAGTGTGTAAACATTCTTGATCAATCAAAGTTGAGTCGTCTGGTACAGTGGATGTAGATCATCTTGATCGAACCACTTAAATTATCGTGTGTTGTTATACTTGTTTATTCTTTTAAAAACTACTTCTTATTGTTGGGTTATTATCTGTTTTCGAGATCTACGTGGACTTGAGACTTCATAACGCGTAGATTTCTTGACATTTAGTCCATTAAATTTAGATTTATTTTAATTTTAGTGCAGTTACCTACTAGCAGGTTTAACAAGTTATTTTTTAAAACACACCACATACTCCATAAAATGTTATATACAGCCCAAATGTTAAACACGCCACAATAAAATCTAAAAATCATTTTTTGTTACTATACACACCCCAATTCTTTCCTATTTAATAAATTTCCAAAAATATTAAATTAAAAAAAATAAGAATTCAAATTAATATAAAAAATATAAATAAAACCTATAAAAAAATCGCCTAAATCTTCAAAAATTAAACAAAGCTAAAAAAATTTAATTAATTTAACTAGTTTTGAAGATTTAGTTGATTTTTTACTATTTTTAGATTTTATTTAACCTTATTGTCGACATTTTTATAGAAGTTAGAACGCAAATAAAACATTAATAAAGCATTGGAGTTGTAAACTTTTTTATTTTATTTTCTTTTTAAAATTTACTTTTATATTACATGAACCTACTAACATGCACCCCATAAATATTATATACACTACAAATGTTAAACAAAAAAAAATTCAAAAATTAATTAAATTAAATTAAATCATAAACATATTTAATAAATTGTTAAAAATAATTTAATTAAAAAAGTAATAATTCAAATTAATATGAAAAATATAAATAAAATCTATAAAAAAATACCTAAATCTTCAAAAAATTTAATAAAGTTAACTAATTAAATAATTTTGAAAATTTATTTGATTTTTTAATATTTTTCAAGATTTTTTTATTTAATTTAATAATTTTTTCAGATTGAGTTGATTTTTTTTTATTTATTAATTTTTTTTAAATAGTAAAAAATCAACTAAATTTTCAAAACTAATTAAATTAATTAATTTTTAGCTTTGTTTAATTTTTTAAAGATTTAAGCGATTTTTTGTTTATATATTTTATATTAATTTAATTATTTTAGGAAATTTATTAAATAGGAAAGAATTGGAGTGTGTATAGTAATAAAAAATGATTTTTAAATTTTAGTGTGGTGCGTTTAACATTTGGGGTGTGTATAACATTTTTTGGGGTGTATGGTGTGTTTTAAAAAATGACCTATTAAACTTGTTATAGCAAGTAACTGGACCAAAATCAAAATAAATCGAAATTTAATGGACTAAATTTAAAAAGTGGTAATCTAGTGGACTAAATTAAAAAATCGTGATAACTTAATGAACTAAAAAAAATATAACCACAACTAACCTTATATATATCATATCTTATGTGAAATATCTTTAAAAGAATGGTGCCCATTCCTAGGGGTGGTTCGGTACGGTATACCGACCATACATAACCATACCGTTATCATACCGAAAATTTCGATATTAAAAAAATTCATACCATTATCATACCGAATTTTCGGTATGTAAGAATTCATACCGATACCGTACCGTAATTTCGGTATACCTAATTTTCGGTACGGTATATCGGTATACAGATTCATATCGAAAATATTGAATCATAATTTCATATCGAAATACCGGTATACCAATTCATATCGAAAATATTGAAGATTTGTTTTATATCAAAAATAATTATTTAAGATTTATTTTATTTAAATTTTAATAATTAAAGTTATTTTAATTTAAAAATAATATAAAATTATAAATTATATTATAAAATTATTATTTTATTAAAGTTTCGATATTTCGGTATATCGATATACCGTTTCATACCGAATACTGAATTTTTTTCGGTATACCAAAATACTGTGGTATGATCATATTCCATACCGTTATCGTACCGAAAATTTCGGTATGATATCATACCGTACCGAAAATTTTGGTATATCGAAAACTTTGATAATTTTGATATTTTTCGATACGAAAAGCTCGGTATACCGAAATTTCGATATATTTACCCACCCCTACAGCCAATCCTAACAAGGAACGAGTTGCCCTCGTATTATTCTCCATGGGCACGTCGCAATAATTTTTATATCTTCAAAGAAAGAACGAATCTTTGGTCCCTAGCTAAAAACAAAAAGAAAAAGCTTTTTTAATAATTAGTAGAATTTTAAAAAGGTAAAGTGGCTGGAGAATATGAAAAAGAGATGAAAATAACAAGATAGCTAGGCTAAAAGGATGTGAAATATTCTGTTCTTGACTTCTTACAAAAGCCATACAATGAAAGCTTGGTTTGAAATTTATTGTGCACGCTGTTTATTTTGATGTTCAGTAATTTAAAATACTTTTTTTCCAAATAATCTCTTAAATATAAAAATTCAATGAACCTTAAGTTACACTAACAGATTAGTCACTACAAGAAACTGGGGAATAGTGACAAAATTTTTGCAACAAATCTAAATTTAATCGCTAAAATCAATTTTTAACATCGAAATAAAATATTAAGTCGCTAAATTCTTAGATTTAATATTTGCAACGAAATTTATAAATTTATATTTTATCATTAATATTTTGCGATGAAACTCATATTTTCGTCGCTAATATTTTGCGATGAAATTCGGATTTTCGTTGCTAATATTTTGCGATGAAACTCAAATTTTCATCGCTAATATTTGCGACAAAATTAATTTTTTTGTCACAAACACGTTAACGACGGATGTATAGCAACAAATTCCGCAATAAAATTATTTCATTGCTAACTCACGTTAACGACAAAAATGTTAGAATTAACAATAAATTTTTTCACGGCTAAATTGCAGTTTTGTTGTAAGGCTAGTATAGTGGAAAAATTAAATTTCGAATCCAATTATGTTGAAATCCATGTATGTTGCTTTACGTCTGAATATAGATATATCCAGTGGATAAGCATACAAGTGACAACGAAAATGCATGTTTCATTATGTTTATTTAAATATTCTTCCTCCATCCAATTTCAATATTCTAACTTTCTTCTTTATCGTAAAATTTTATTATATTTATTCTCTTTTAAAATTAATATTATTCACACTCCTCCATCTACCCTTCAAATTATTACTTATTTACTCAAATTAATATCATTCACTTATTAATTAATAAACAATATATTTATCTATAAGTGAACCACACAATACCCTCATCATATCCTTAACATATCTACCTTATATATAAACTAATCAATATTCATTAAAATTGTGTCCGAATATATTAAATGAGCATAATGAAGATTTTGAAAATTTTAGAATATATAATATAAACAATTGATTGATGTAGGCTTATACTTCATCCGTTCCATAATAACTTTCACACTTCTTTTTCAGGGTATTCCGCATTAATAACTATACCCCCACAATATCTACTATTTTACACATAATACTATTACTTTTGATCCCACACATACACACAAGTCAACTCATTATTTTACTTTATACATAGAAGTTTATAAAATTACCCTTAAAAACCCCTACCCATCATTACACTTTCTTAATGTGTATACCACCTACCTATGAAAGTTATGTTAAATTGAGTTAATAGAAAAGTCAGGATCAACTCGTTGGGCCCGTTGGACTGGGCCATATCGACCCGATTCTTTTCGAGCCACCAAAAATTATCTCAGTCGGACTTAAACTACCGGTTGAATGCCGGGGAGAAAAATTATTTAAGTCGCGTAACTTTCACCTTTTTTTAAAACGTCTCAAAGAAGATAAAAAAAATCTGCATCTCATAATTCCATAAATTGGTTAAATTACGTCCCATAATTATGTAAATTGATTAATTTACGTTCATTTTCTTCATTCTACAAATTATAATATTAATAGTGGCTCGTAATTTTTTTAAAATCCACATGATCACTGTTTTTTCACACGCTATACAAGTCGGGCTTGATCATGTTACAAATTCTGTCGATTTTTCATAATTTTATGCACACGTGACAAAAGCGTGAGTGAAACAACACCATTTTGGTGTCTCTAAAGAAAAAAAATTAGACGTAAATTAATTAATTTACGAATTTATGAGACGTAAATTAATTTTTAAACTTTTTTTTAGCGTTTTTAAAAAAAATACTCCCTCCGTCCCATAGGAATTTGCACACTTTTCATAAATGGATGTCTCGTACCAATTTGCATACTCCATAAAAGGTAATATTGTCATAACCATCACCCTTAAAATATACACATATTTACTCATATGCCATTATTTTTTCATACTCAATCTACCTTTTAATTTACTTTATTTATAAAAGTTTACAAAACTATCCTTCAAAACATCACTCATTACACTTTTTCTTACACATTTATTAAAATGCGTGTCATCTCAAGGGTGCAAGTTCCTACGGAATAGAGGGAGTACAAATTACTAGACATAAATAATTTTTTTCTTGCATGCAGAGCTCATTTTGCCACCTCTACTCAGGGGCACACCCGTGGGGTGGTCCTGACCCGCTCAAGTTTTTTTTTTTTAAAAATATTATAGGTATTAATTAGTTTTATTTATTTATTTAGCTTTTAAAAGGCCACGTTTCTTAATTATAAGTTGAGCTATGATTAGATTGGATTTTTTTGGACTTTAAAAAGTAAGTGGATATAGAAAATCTATAGACTCTATGCAGAATTTGACTGACTTTTTTATTGATTTATATAGATTTTTATAGATTTGATAGGATTTTGAAATACACATTTTTTTTATTGATTTACATGGATTTCCATAAACTACGTCCCTAAAACTATTGATGCAAACGTATATCGAACACACTCGTATATAAAAAAATTATCTAAATTATTTAGAAAAAATACCAAAAATATATTAGCTCAAAAAAAATAATTTATTATTCATCATTATTATTCTCATCTTCATTTTCATCACGGTTATACTTCGGCCTCATTTCCCACATAGCTTGATCTTCTTCATATTCGACTAGATCAGAGCGCCTCTCACTTGCATTTATGGGGTGACGACCTTGACCACCAAAATCTTTTAGATGATATCGAACACCACGGGCTCACTTTAGATTCAATAAATGTTCTTGAGATCTTAAAGTTGGCATTAATGCTTAGGTGGTGATCGAGAATATATTATTGCTAAGGTGTCAACTGTGCCGATATACTATAATTTTTAAAGAGAGAACATAATTTTAAAATACTAATTTTTCACGATAATAATGGTGGTGAAGAATGTGCTTATCGAAGAACATAGAATGTCTGTTTTTTCTCTACTTTTCTGGGCTGTGATAGCCATGAACCAGTTTTATAGTGTAAAATTCTGAAATAATAAAAACTTTTATAATGTTTTTGTGTTGTATATCTTTTTGTTTCAAATAACAAGTGCTTTCGAAGAGACTAATGCAGTAGGTTAGTAGTTGAAATTTTGTTAGAAGAAGGATAAAGTTTTTTTTTTCTTCTCTTTCAGAGTCTTCTGAGAGAATCCGTTGAAATCTCTGGTTTTTAGAAGAGATTTTGAATAGTGAAATTTATTTATATTTTTGAAGAAGAATCCACCGAAATCCATAGAGTATTAAAATCCATAGATTGTTGAATACCTAAAGATTTCTAAAGACTTTTTAAAATCTGTATTGAATACCTCAAAATTTTGAAAGACTTTTAAAAATTCGGATTGACCCAGATTTTAAAAGTCCAACAAAATCCAACAGAATCTCAATTGAATACACCCCGTAAGTCATCGGTCCAAATATTAAAATATATTTTAATTATATAAATTAATATTTTTAAAAAATACAAATACCAAATATTAATATATGAGAGAAATAAGATCTTATATTGCGAAAAGAAACCTAGAGCCATATGAATACAAGCCATTCAAGAGGCCGGAGCCCCATTAAAAACCTTGTCGAGTAAACCCTCCTTAGGGATAAAACCTCGATCAAGGAAAAGGGATGCTCCTCTATTGGGAATTAAGTAAATCTGTAGTGATCCGAGTTTCTATCTTTGGCTAAAAGTGGCAAGATTGCTATTGGAGGTGTGTTCCACCAGTTATACGATTCTGTGGCATTGCTTGCCAATCTGTCCGCGACCGCATTCCCTTCTCTGAATATGTGTGAAACCCTGATGCGCATGTGTTGTTTCAGCTTTCGAACTTGCTGCCATAGTGCGATGGCTTTCCATGGTACCGACTGGTTTGCTGAGTTGTTGTTGAGCATGTGGACTACGTAAGTGGAGTCGCTTTCGAGCCAGATATTCATCCAATTCCTCTGGCTTGCAAGTTTAATTGCATGAAGTGCTGCAATCAGTTCTGCCTCAAATGCAAAGGCAATGTCCAGCCGAATTGTGAAACCTCCCAAAAATGCGCCATTCTCGTCTCTGTAAACTCCAGCCCCCGCTGATATACCTGGAGCACCGGCTGACGACCCGTCCGTGTTGATTTTGATCTCGTCTGGCCTTGGCCTTTCCCAACGGACTGTGATAACTTTCGGTGCCCTGTTGAGTGAGCATTGGAATCCGAATTCCTTTACTATCTGTAGGTCAGCTTGGTTATTGTGCATGTGGCCCATGCGATAGTTTCTGGCCTCGTGTATGTGGGCCCAGATGGTGGTGCGGATTGACTCGGGTGAGTGTACTAAATTCTCGAAGATGGTTGTGTTTCTCGCATTCCATACTTGCCAAACCAAAGTAACAAGTGCAAGCCTCCAAATCGTGTTGATTTGAGGACTGAAGTTGACCGAGATCGCTCGTGTTAGCCAACCTAAGAAGCCAGCATCCAGCTTGATGTTAACTTGGAATAGGTCCATGATTTTGACGAACGAATGCTTGAAGTGTTTGCAAACGGTGAATAGATGGTCATGCGTCTCTTCCGCTGCCAAACAGAGGCTGCATCTACTTGGACCCGACATGCCGAAACGTTTCAATCTGTCCCATGTCAGCAGTTTCCCATGAATTGCTCGCCACATTGTTGTTGATCTGCGAGGAGGGATACATTTATCCCATATCCATTTTGCCCAGGTTGGATCTGGGTAGTGTATTCGTATTTCCTCATAAGCAGATTTTGCCGTAATGTAACCATTTTGACCAAATATTAATATATATTGTAATTGACAAATTCTTGTTTAGTATTATACGATTGAATTTTAAATAATTTTAATATATTTTCAGTTGTTTAATTGAATTTTTTACTACACACATTAAAATTAAGTTAAATGGTGGTTCAATTATGCAATCATTTAAATTAATTTTTTATATTTTAATTATTAAAATTAGAGATTATAATTTTTTTTACGTGTTAAGTTTCTTTTTCTCTCTTAACAAGTTCACAACACAAATAAACAAAAATACAAACACAATTCTTTAAAACTTCAAATTCTACTTAATTTTTTTTTTATTTATCATTCATTAATTTTTTCCATTTCCTGTTCATATAATTATAGATAATAGGGTTTGATAATTAATTTATATATTTTGATATATTTAATTGTGAATAGTGATATTAATATGGAATATTTTAATTATATTGTTGAATATATAATGACGTTTGAACAATGTTTTATTGGCCCCCTCCCCGTCAATCCTAGGTCCGCCCCTGCCTCTACTCGTCTCACCCTCCCATTAAGTATAGTTGCCTATAAGAGCCCTAGGAGGGAGGGAGAGAAAGATAACCAGGAGATCGATATGGTGGGAAAAACAGGCGTAGTAGCTACTGTAAAATCGATATTCGTGTACCCAATCAAATCATGCCGCGGAATTTCTCTTCCACAGGCTCCCATCTCTTCCACAGGTATGCACTCTATTTATTCGGAATTATAATATATGTGAAAGAAATTAATTAAATGATGCGTTGCAGGATTCCGGTGGGATAGGCAGTGGGCAGTGGTGAATTCCAAAGGCAAAGCATATACTCAACGAGTTGAACCAAAGCTTGCTCTTGTTCAAGTGCAACTCCCAAATGAAGCCTTTTCTGTTGATCGCTGGGAACCAAATCACCACTCATATTTAGGTTCACTAAGGAAGCTTTTTTTAGTTAACTCAAAAAGTTTGAACTTACTTTTAGATAAAATATTTTTTTTCTTGGTATCAAAGCCTCCCCCAAAGGGTCGAGGTGATAAATGAATTAATATCACACCATTTTACAAGTTCAGACTTTTAGTTACGATATTCAGAGTTAAAGTTTTCAATATTGTTGTGTAGTGATAAAGGCCCCTGGTATGGAAGTGCTCAAGGTTCCTTTGAATAAAGCAGATAAGAAATTGGATGGTGTGTCTGTTTGGGAATGGTCCGGATCAGCACTCGACGAAGGACCCTCGGCTGCACAATGGTTCTCCGATTATCTCGGGAAGCCTGGCCGCCTTGTGCGCTTTAACGATGGTAACAACTCTCTTATAAAACTCCAACTCTACGTACTCAATTTGCACAAATCGAGCCGAATCAAACTTTTAAGTGTTTGGGCTTGGTTTGTTTATTTTAAAGACTTATCGATTATTTTCGAGCCTAAACAAGCTTAACTAGCATACTCACGAGCCCAATATCATAACTAATTATTTTAATTTTGAAACGTAATTAAATTCGATAAAACTAATTATTTTAATTTTGATGAAATACAAAGAAATAATCAAGATGGTGATTAATTAGAAACAAACGTTATCCTCTAAAACAATACATATTATAAAATGGAGAAGTAATTGATAGATTTTTTATTTTATTTTATTAAAGTACGTAAAAATATAGTATTTGTAAATCAATTAGTTAAGTCCTCGATCTTTGTTAATTTTTCAATTTTTGGATCCTTACCATTGATCTTGTATATTTTTTCTTTTTACAAATCTTTCTACTCTTTTTTTTTTGTCCAATTTTAGGACCAATTTTAGGATTTTTTTTTTCAATCTTGGTATAAAAAATCAAAACTGGCAAAAAAAAAAAAAAAAAAATTTAATAAATACTCCCTCCGTCCCATATTAATTTGCATAGGTAGATGGACACAAATATTAAGAAAGGGTAATAATGAGTGGAGTTTCGAGGGATAATTTTATAAACTTTTATGTATAAAGTAAAAAAATGAGTTGACTTTTGTGTGTGTGTGGAGAAAAAAAAATGATATTTGTGTAAAATTGAGGATATTGTGAGGATTAAATTTTTAAAGAATTTTTCATTTTAAGAGTGTGAAAGTTATTGTGGAACGGAGGGAGTAATAAATATAAGACTAATTGGACACAACTTAAATGACATGATGAGTCTTGATATTTTTTTTTTTTTTTGATCAGTAAAGTAATTTCATTGGAACTAAACGAGTACAGGGGTAGTCAACCCTTACACAATTTGAAACTAGAAATTATTGGCCAACTTAGTTACATTTCAATTATAAGCTCTAGTTGGAGGGCCCAAACAAAATATCCCTGTTTGCCCCCCTTCCCCTGTTCTATTTAGTCACCCTCGAAGCACACAGCAGATGATAGAGCACTCCCTGACTTTGCTGTTTTTATTACCTAGCCAAGCTTTCAACCTGAAGATGATAGTTTTCACTGTTTTTCTTCTATCCAGCTTGCCATCATTAAAACAAATATCATTTCTAAGGTTCCAGATCGACCACACCACTCCCACCCAAATAATTGTTGCTATTGTCTTTTTCAACCCTTTTCCCAACAGCTCATTGTATTGTAAGAAATTTGCACCTGGATCCCAATGCATGACTACCTACTGGTGTAGCCAACCATTTATTTCGTTCCATATGCCGCTGCTCTCCTCGCATGTGAACAGCGTGTGTGAAGTGCTTTCCTCGATCTTTTTGCATAGCTGACATTTGGTCATCTCTTCCGAAAATTGCAGCCCTCTCTCTTGCAGCTTATCTATGGAAGGTAGCCTTAATCGGATAGCTCTCCAAGCCGTGATCGTAGCTTTTCTTGGGGCCCAGTTCCTCCATAGGTTCTCGAATGTTTTGTCCTTTGGATGTTCTCCACTGCCACCCCCTTTTGCTTTCATTCTCCTCTCGTAGGCTAGCTTGGTGGAGTATATTCTGTTTGTTGCATATTTCCATCTCCATGAGTCTCTTCTTTGTCGCTCGGGATTTTTCCTGTCAATGCAAATAAGCAGCTCGTTAAATAATAAGAGTTCCCTTTCCGATAAGTTTCTTCTCCAAATCCACTTCCATTTCCATACTCCCTCCCCCCCTCCCACTCCCCCATCTCATTTACTCGGCTATATTTTTGTCTACTTAGGTTATACAATTTCTTAAATCTAGTTTTAAGGCTGGTATCCCCCACCCATAAATCATGCCACAGTAACGTGCATGCCCCCCTCAAACTCTTCTCTCAACCCATCTATCTCCTCCCTCATAAAGAGCCACCAGATCTCGCCACCATCCCGAAGCCCTGCTCCCATTCACTCTACCACTCCCTCTCTGCCCTCTAGAGTTAGCCTCAGCTCCCAGCCCCCGTATTTCGACTTGAGAACTTTAACCCACAATCTATCGCCCTCCTCTAGGTATCTCCATATCCATTTTCCTATCAAGGCTAAATTAAATGTCTCTAAGTCTCTAACCCCCAGCCCACCCTCCTTCTTGTTTTTGCAAACATCCTCCCAACTCACCCACGAGATTTTGGCCTTCGTATCATTCCTACCCCAAAGAAAAACACGTTGCAGCTTTTTAATCTCATTTAGAGATTTTTTCGGCAGTTTGAAGAATGAGAGACAGTAGACTGGCATTGCGGACAGGACGGATTGGATTAAGGTCGCCCTTCCTCCCATGGATATGTGCTTGGAATTCCAGAATTCTAACCTTTGCTTAATCTTCTGGATCAGACCCTTCCAAGACCCCTGAAATTTGTGATTGCACCCCACTTTGATCCCGAGGTAGGTGAAGGGCATCGATGCCGCCGAGCATCCCAACTCCGCTGCCCACTGATGAATTTGGGAATCAGCGATGTGCACCCCAGATAATGAACACTTGCTGGAATTTACTTTCAATCCCGAGAGGAGCTCAAAGTTTCTCAAAAGTGCCTTGATCGTCTTGATATTCTGCTGCTCCCCAGTGCATAAGAAGACCGTATCATCCGCATATTGTATGTGGGACACCCTTTGCTGCCCTTGGCCGATACTAGCCCCGTTGATTAAGTTTAAATCCTCGGCCCTTTTAATCATCAGGCTGAGGCCTTCTACCACCACCAGGAATAGGAAAGGAGACAGCGGGTCACCTTGTCTCAGGCCTCTCTTCAATTGAAATTCCCCCGATGGGCTTCCGTTCACCAAAACTGAGGCTGTTGCTGTCGCTACACATTCCTTTATCCACCCCCTCCATTTCACATTGAAGTTCAACCCTTCAAGCATTTCATCTAAGAACTCCCAAGACACCGAGTCGTAGGCCTTAGCGAAGTCAACTTTGAAGAAGATTCTCGGGATTTTGCCTCTTCTGGCTTCCTCAATTGCCTCATTTAGGATTAATATGCCATCCATAATTTGTCTGCCACCGATAAAAGCCGACTGATTTTCCGAAATTATTCTGTCAATTACCTTGCTCATTCTCTTGGCTAGCACCTTCGCGATAATTTTGTAGGCGCTCCCGATGAGTGAGATTGGTCTAAAGTCTTCCAGATTCACTGCCGGCTCCTTCTTAGGTATCAAAACTATAAAAGACGGGTTGAGCCCCTTCATAATTTTGCCGAATGTGTGGAATTCTTGCATCATTCTCATAATATCCGGCTGCAACACTTCCCAAAAGTTCTTATAGAAAGCAAAAGAGAAGCCGTCTGGGCCCGGGCTGCTGCTTCCTTCACAGCTCCAAATAGCTTCTTTCACTTCTTCCATCGAGAAGGCCGCGGACAGGAAGCAATTATCCGCCTCATCAAGTCGTCTAGAGAACATCTGTGAAGGTAGTTTTGGTTTAATTCCAGCATTTGATTCAAAATGTTTACTGAAGTAAGAAAAAACTTCATTTTTTACCCCTGTCACCGTTTCCACCCAGTTACCATTTACCCATAGCCCATTTATACTATTTTTCTTCATTCTCCTCTTGATCATGGCATGGAAAAAACTCGAGTTTACATCCCCTTCCAATACCTACCTGGAGCTCGCTTTCTGAAATAGGAGGGAGTCTCTGGCCTTCAGGTCTGTTTGGAGCTCAATGAAAGTCTGAGCCCTGTGATCTGCTTCCGAAGTGTCAAGCCCGAACACTTCGTCGATTATGTCTAGTTCTTCTAATTTCCGCTTCTTGGAGTCGATATTCGAGTCAATCTGGCCAAAAACTGAGACATTCCACTTCTTGATGTCCATCTTGAGCATTTTGAGTTTTTCTTTTAACACGAAGCCCCCCTCCCTGTTACCCGGTACTGCCTCCACTTGTCGCGAACGAAAGATTTAAAGGAGTCGTGGTGTAGCCAACAGTTGAGAAACCGGAATGGCCGAAGGCCCCAATCCAGTCTCCCTGTTTCCGCGAGTATCGGCCGGTGATCTGAGATTGAGCGAGGTAAGCCTTTGAGTTTAGTGTCTGGCCATTTCTCCAGCCACCCCTTGTTCACTAACATCCTGTCGAGACGGCTCTTGCACGACCCATCCGGCCTAAACCAAGTTTACTGTTGGCCGACGAGGGGTAAGTCTGTCAGCTTGCATCTTGCCAAGAACTCATTGAATAGGTCTATATCCCTTCTGCCTTGCCCATCACCCTCTTACCAATTCTCTCGTGTTTTGCTTTAATAGCGTTGAAATCGCCTATAGCACATAGACATTCTTCATATGATTGGTCTGCCACCGCTGTAATCAACTCCCACAATTCTTTTTTATCTTCGATTGCGTGTGGTCCGTAGACATTTAGCATACACTCTTTCGTTCCATCCTCAATCAACAAACCGTTCACCACCAAAACACCCTTCGCGTGCCAGCAGCTTATTTGTTGAAACACTGCTGCGTTCCAAATTGAGATTAGGCCTCCCGACCTTCCTTCCGATTCTCGCCAGGCCCACCCAAATTGTTGTCCGCCACTCCAAAGGCTCCTGCATATTCCTTGATTAACTATTTCCAATTTTGATTCTTGAATACATAGAAAGTCTACACCAACACGTACAACCAATTATGATACTACCCCTCTCTCTCTAAATAATTTTCTCCCCCTTCTCTCCTCTCCAAAACCACCCACCGCCTACAAAACCACCGCCCACCTTTCTGCCTCCTCAACCCACCATTCTCCTCCACCGCTCTGTCCGTAGCGCCACCACACCGCCGCCACCGTCTCGCTTAATTTCTTTTGTCACCAGAGCATCCAGTGGGGTTAGGAGTTTCTTTTTAGATTTTTAGTTGGGATCAATGGATAGATCCTCCCTGACGGCGCTATGGTGGCCGATCAGGTGAGTCTTCCGTTGATCCCATTTATTTTTCTGTATTTATTTTTCCGGTGTTTTAGTTGTTTTTCTTTTATTTTTCTGTATTTCTCTTACTGCTTCCTTAGATGTTTTTACCTTAATTCTGCGTATTTCTGTTGGCGGTTTCTCTAACTCTTCTGCGTTTTCGCGGCATGCTTCCTTTTGAGACTCCCTTTGGTACCTGCTTTCCCTCTTTTGGGATTTGGTGATGTTTGGATGAAGATTTTGGCGCTTGGTGATTTTTTGTCCTTATATTTTTATCTTTAGTTTTTCTTGAGCTGTTGATACCTTAGTGTGGGGCGTCTCGATTCGAGAAATGGAGATCTGTGCTTCTTTAGAGGACAAAGTTTTCACTCGTTTTATTACTTCCTCACGATTGGAGGTGACAACGACGCCTACTGTCTCGATTTGAAGATCTTGAGTTTGTAATTGTTGTATCACTATTCTGATCTTTGTAACCACTTCAAAAAAAAAAAAAAAAAAAAACAAGTACAGCCAATTAATGAAGTGTTTAATCCTTGCTTGAATCGACAAATATGATAATTGGTTGTTTGATGCAGCATCTGAGGTGAGGAACGTGGACCCTGATTATGCCCGTGGATATAAAGTTATGTTCTCTGATATGTCTCCATTTCTCTTGCTGTCCCAGGTATCACTACTCATTTCCCTTTAGCTCTTATTATTTATTTTCAATACGCTAAACCCATCAAGTAAACGAGTCCAATGTACTTAACGCCCTGATATGTCAATTACTCGATCGATCGCAGGGATCGTTGAACGCCCTAAACACTCTTCTCAAGGAGCCTCTACCCGTCAACCGTTTCAGGCCTAAGTATTATCCATTCACTGATCAATTCCTTATAATATATGCACCATAAACATTATAAGATAAACCTATAGTACTGTAATGCATGTAACTTTCAATTTCTTAACATTTTGGTCTGGAGACAGACATGCTGTAAGAGGCTTAGTCCATGTCAGCCTCCTCCAGTCAGTCGACTCACTAGACCAAAATTTAAAAAATTGAAAGTTATGAGATTATTTTCAATTTACACTTTAATTAATATTAGAAGGAAAATGTTAATAATTGTAAATGGGTGCAGTATACTGGTGGATGGATGCGAACCATTTGAAGAGGATGTGTGGACAGAAATGAGGATTAATAATACTACATTTCAAGGCGTCAAATTATGCTCTCGTTCCAAAGTACGTAAAATTAATTAACCTACCTTATATCAGTCCCATAACATGACTTATATAATGAAATTAAAAATGAAATGACGATTATAACCTCCCTCAGGTACCGACTATTAATCAAGAAAACGGAATAGGGGGCTCTGAGCCTACTCAAACTCTGCTCAGCTTCCGTTCTGACAAAGCCTTGCGCCCCAACAAGAAACAGCAGAAAGGGAAGGTAAGTATACTTTCTCCGTTCACCAAAAGCATGTTCGTTCCTTTTATCATAATATCACTTTAATTTTATCCTTTAACCACCATTTAATTAGTCAGATTGTCAATTAACTTTACTAAAAAAATCACTTTATGATAAATGAATTCACAATATTTAACAATATCCTTATTATTATTTTTTTTTAACTTATGCCCAAAAGTATAAACTTTTTGTTGGGGGAGGGAGCTACGATTAATTAAAGTGCCTTCTCTGTGTAAGGTTTATTATAATGGTGTTGTATTGATTAAAGTGTCTTCTCTATGTAAGGTTTATCATAATGGTGTTGGGTAAATAAAGTTGGGAGTATCACTCCGTCTTACTAGTTGCACCGTGTAAATACTGTATTGAAAAGTGTCGGTTCATATGATGAAACATATTAGTTGTATATGGAAAAATGTCAAATTTTATTATGCCCACTTCTTCGAACACGAATTTTAGTGAATATTGATTAATTTATTCATAAAGTAGATAAGATGAGGGTATGATAGAGTATTGTGGGGTTTATTTGTAAATAAATGATTGTTTATGAATAAAGTGAATGACAAAGTGGGTAAATAAGTGATGGTAAGAGGATGGTAAGAGGGTGGAGATAAATTAGTATGAATAGTATTGTTTCCAAAAAAGGTATGGACATAATAAAATTGGACAACCAAAAAAGGAAAATGGGAATAATGAAATTGGACGGAGAGAGTATTTCTTTAATCCTAAATCAGTTTTCACACTTTACTTTTTTTATCCTCGTTCCATCATTACCCTCAAAATTCTCACTTATTTACCATCGTTCCATCATCTTCACCTCACTTTATCACTTCAATAAAGTTGAAAGGACCTCAGTCACTACTCCTATTTTATCATCTTTTCTTAGTTTTTGTGCTGATTTGGAACAGAGTCTTTTTCACGGGTCATAGAAAAAACTATATATTCTTTTGTATGAACTAATTAGTAGTATTTTCTTCGCATTTATTAATACTTATATATTTCAGTTTTTTTTTTTTTTTTGTGAACGAGTCAAATTTTAATTAAAATTGTATAAATTGAAAGGTGGAAGTTTTAGTCTGAAGTTGAATGTGTTTTCAGGTGTATTTTGGACTGAACATGGTATGTATGGACTCTCTGAATAAAGGAAATGGAAAGGGCATTAAAGTGGGAGATCCTATATGTGTCCTTAAAACGGTGTCGTCTGCTGCTGATGCTCCAGCTTAGATTTTCTGTCAATCACAGCAACATCACATAATAAATAAAATAAATTCTAAAATAATATATGCATATCTGGAGTTATATTGTGATATTTATGTATGTATAAGTGCTCTTAATACTTAAATCAAATTATATGCAGCTTCTGTTATTGGAGATAATTCGGTCTTGTCTGATTTCGGATTAACCAATCCGCATTGTGTATTCTGTATAACAAATAATACACAATCTTGGGAAATGTAGGAAACTCTACATTTGTGACGAATTTTGGCTCGTCGAAAAAATGTTGGTTGCAACTTTTTTTTTAATACAAAACAGGAGTGATCCAACCCGAGCTCGAACATGACCCGACCCGGACTGGACACGGCCCAAGTCCAGTCCGAACCCAACTTGGATCAAAATAGTCATTTAATTCGGCGGTCATTCCACAATTTTATGTGTGCCAATTTAATTGACGGGTATATGTAATCGCAAATTTAGCGATGGCCAGCTCAACCGTCGCAATGTGCAATGGTTTTATTTATTCGTCGTCGCTAATTAACAGATAAATTTAATTTCCTTTAAAATTACGACAGACGAGGGGTTTTCAGATAACGGGTCAATCGGTGGTAAATATATATCCTCTTTTGTTCTCTCGATTTCAAAGGATTCCAAGTAAGAAGGCCATGGTGATCTATGTCCATTTACATCCCTCATTCTTCACTATAACCGTACATTTTATTAATATTTTCTATGTTTATTAATTAATGCTATATATATAATTGTTGATTATTAATTTGATCAATTATTTATATATTAATTGTTATATACTCCTGTTAAAAATGTATATATGATGGGAGTCGGCCTTTTCCGCAATCATCAAGGGGATTGCTTGGGAGCGTTTGCAATTCAGCTGGGAATATAATAGGGCATACTAATTTCGAGGCTGAACTCACAGCATCTTTACATGCAATTAATTAGCTTGCATACCGGCACGGCTATGGATTTAAAGTGACTCCATGTATGTGGTCCACATGCTCCAGCATCTATCAGGACGTTTGTCGATTCCGTGGAAGGCCTATGCATTATGGCAACACATGTTGAGGTTGCGCCAAGACATGAGAATTAAGGTTTCTCACATCTTCAGGGAGGGTAATACAACAGCCTATTGGTTGGCAGCGCACGCACATGAGCAGTACACGCGGTGGGAATCGCCTCCGCCACCACTTCTTCCATTGTTAGCTAGCAAAGGACGTACATTCTGATTATTAACTAGAGGAGTTTCCTTTTCCTTCGACTGAGATTTTTCCTATGAAAGGTTTTTCTCAGCAAGGTTTTTAACGGATTGTGTTCATATGGATGCAGGGTGTGTTGAAATTTATACTACCAACAATTAGGGGCGGATTGTGTAAAATTTCATAATAATTAAATTTAAATTACACACTAACAAGTTTGTATACATATATATAACCTTTTAAAATTTAAAACATCTTTCTTTCATGTCGCGAAAATCATTTATAAGTCAATCTATGTTGAAATTCTTTACCGTCTCATTTTTAGTATACATCAACAAAAGTTTGTAAGAAATTCGTCTTTCATCAATTGTTATGAAGCATAGTCTTAACTATATTTATAATTTAAAAAGATTGCTATGTAGTTGTAGTGAAAACTTCATTAATCTCCAAATTTTAACTCTCACGCAACAAATTAGTTATAGAATTAATAAAATGAATAATATATGTGAGGATTGCATGAGTTAATTCCAAGTATTGTATTATTACAGATTTGCCGGGATGAGATTAATTAATCTAGTGAATTTTTAAAGGGTAGGTCTAGTATGGACTCGAGTGCATGTTGTACGTGCACTCGAGTCCATTAACTGTTTATTTATTAGTTACAACAAAGTTATTACATAAGTTAGTTTGTGGCCTAGTGGCCCTTCTTCACATAAATTTCCATAATGTTGCACTTTTTTATAAATATTGTGTTACACTTTTCAGTAATATTGATTTGTTCTTTTTAGTAGTATAGTGTTGCACTTTTCAATTATACTGACTTGCACTTTTTACCAATATTGTATTGCACTTTTTAGTTATACATATAAAATAAACTCAATATTTTAATAAGTATGTTAGTAGTATAAATGGTTTTTTTTTTTTTTTTGGAAAGTTAAATACCCATCCCTTTTTTTCCCCTCCCCATGACTCGAACCCAGGACCTAAGGCCTAGGTAGGGGTGCTCTAACCACTTGAGCTATCCTACTTTGTCGTTAGTAGTATAAATGGTGCATATTACAATTTTTAAGATTGACGTAGCAAAAAGAATTACAGCGATAAATAAAATAATTAATTAAAAAAAACCTAATTTAATTAAAGAAAAAACTAATAGTTTATTGCGCTGGGCCTAGATGGTAACTAGCGGAAAAAAATATAAAAAAACTAGCTAAAATAAAGAAAAAAAAATTACCAAAAAAAAAAAATAACATGACACTCGAGTGCATACTAGACTTTACCATTTTTAAATTTAAAAGAAAATGAATTTAAAAGGAATTAGTCAATTAGAAGTTAGTTTCCTAATGGGCTGGGCTCAATTAGTTAGCTTATTAATAAAAAACTATTGGTTGGGTGGGCAACAAACAAAAATCATTTTTTTTACCACTAAAAGTATACTCCCTATAAAAAATCTAGGGGGACCATGGCCCTCCTCACCCAAAGCCTCCGTCCGCCCCTGCCAACAATTAGAGCTGTCAAGACGGACTAACGGGGCGGGCCAAAACCGCAAAAGCCCGTCATTTGGCGGGGCGGGGCGGGGCGGGCCAGCTCGTTTGTCAAGCGGGCTATCAAAACCTCAACCCAACCCAAAAACAGGCGGGCCGCGGGCTTTGGCGGGCTGCTTTTTTTTTTTTTTTTTTTTAACAAAAATGGCACAAATTCAAAAATACCAATTGTATAACTTGTATTTCTTATCTATCCATGAATGTTCTGCAAAATTTAACAAAATAACACTCCAATTTATTAAATACTGGAAGTATACAAACTGAAAAATCTAAGCAAATAATATTATTATTATCATCAAGTATCTTGCAAAGCATAAAACAGAGAGACCATATTTATAAGATTCAAAATACTGTTAATCGCATATATCATTAAGGGAAATCTTCACCCATTGTTTATACAATGTATTTGTATGCATATACATCACTGCACTACTTCGAGATTTAATTACCCAAAACCTAGGCGAATGGAGACATGGCCGCGCGGAGGGCCACGAATGCTGGACTTAATCAACGACTCGCGGGCGGCGCTGGCCGATTGCCGAATGCAGGAGGGTTAAGGGATTTACTTCATTTTTTTGTGTATTGCAGTATGTAGACTATGAGGGAATGCACAATCGAGCGTCCGACTGCTGCTAATTAAGAAACTAGGGTTTTAGATTTTTTTTAAGAATTCTTTTAATTAATTAGTAATACCATTTTTTATTTAAAAAAAAAAAGTGGCGGGCCAGTACGCCAAAACCCGCCCCGCCCGCCCCGCCCGCGGCCCAAACGGACCAGCCCGTCTAGGCCCAACCCACACTTTTTAATGGCGGGGCAGGCTGGCCCAACGGGCTCAACCCGTTTTGACGGCTCTACCAACAATGAGGTAGAAAGAAAAATAAATAATTGTAAATAAAATTACAAAATCTTCAAGTTTTCCAAAAGAGGCAACTTTCTTCTTTTGGCAGCTTCTTGGAATAGCAGGTCCGTTTTCCTTTGAATAGCAGCACTGAAGAAACAGAAAAGAGGATAGGGAAAAATAGCCGAGTCAAGGTTATACCTTTTCCCGTAAAACAAACACGTCCCGACTGGTGTTCACGGATAGACGAGATGTTTCGAAAGGTAAAACGACTTCGTCTTTGCACGAGCAACACCGCAACGTACAAAGCTCTGACGAACTGAAAACACGTCTGAACTGGACTACTCTAAAATGCAATGCATAATGCTGGAAAACAGGATGCAATTTTGCTGGAAATTTTCAAGTGTTTTTATGCTTGCTAAAATTGTTATTTTTTTCCAAAACAATGCACTCCTATTTATAGGCAGTGCCACTCAGGTAGGGAATAGACGGGCATTTACGGTAGTAACTGCCACCACATGACTAGACATTATGTCAGAAATGGTAACTGCCGTTTCTGTAACTTCTAGGGCATTAAGACTGCAGTTTTCAAATGGTAACTTCCATTTCTGTTGTAACCTTCAAGTTAAGACATCAGTTTCAAATTCGAATTTGGGCTGGACTCGCATTCGGCTGTTACTAATTTCGTGTGGGCCAAAACCCAAAACCCAAGCCCAAAGTTCACCCAAAGTCCAATTGTCAAGAACCAAGGCCAAGGCCCACGGACCCGGCCCGGCTCAGCACGGCCAGACGGTGGGCGGGGGCGCGCGCGCATGTGGCTTATTGAATGGTTCAATAGTCACTATAATTTGAACTCTCTTAACTAACCCCTACTAATAAGGAGGAGATTAATTCTCACATTAATCAATGTGGGATAGTTATTAATAGAGCTGGCAAATCGGGCCGCCCGGCCTAGCCCAACCCAGCCCATCGGGCCAAGTGATGTTCGTGGGCTAGGCCGGCCCATGAACTGGTCGGGCCTATAAAACTGGAGCCCAGCCTAGCCCATCTGGGCTACTGGGCTAGCGGGCCAGCCCAGCCCATTACATAATTTTTTTTTAAAAAAATATTTCTTGCAAAAATTATATATTAACTAGTAACTACACATAATTTATAAACGACCATAACCATTATTGCATTAATGTACATTGCAAGTCCCACCCCATGAGATAAAAAAAATATTTCTAGCAAAAAGTATACTCTGTATATATACTCCCTTCGTCCCAACTTAACTTTTATACCTACTTTTTCGGTCCTTTAGAATCTCTACCCATACAATATCTAAAATATTATATTTAATGTTATTATTTTTATGGTACATACATACACACAAGTCAACTCACTTATTTATTTTTTTATAAAATTATATCTCAAAATTCTATTTATTATAATATTTTTAAAAAAGGGGGTGAACAGTAAGTGTGAAAGTTAAGCTGGGACGGAGGGAGTATAAACTTATTAGGTAATGGTCACATTCTCATATATATTTTTTATTTATACAAATAATTATAATTAAAAATATACATTACTAATATATTAATTATACATAATTTATAAACGGACATAACTAGTACGGAGTATAACATTACACTATCTATCAAGTTCAAATAGAATTATAAATAATTCATAAGTTCAAATTTTAAAATCAAAACAAAATTAAAAATATAATACTAATATTTAAGTATATATAGTATTGTAAATAATTTTAATTGTTTATTTACCTTAAAAAAAAATTGATCGGGCCAAATGGGCTGCCCATGGGCTGTCGGGCCAAAATCAACCTAGCCCATTAGGCCCATCGGGCCTATCGGGTCGGGCCAAATAGGCCCAGCTTTTTATGGGCCTATAATTTTAGAGCCCAGCCCATACTAGGCTTCGGGTTGGCCGGGCCGGCCCATCGGGTCGGGCCCAAATTGCTGGCTCTAGTTATTAACACTAATCCCAAGACAACACTTTTACGTCTTAACCTTCGTACATTAATTTCTCACTCACCGATCTTACATATACTACGATCATCTACTTCGGAGTAGATCGATCTTACAACATTTAATTTCTCAAAAATTAAATATTCGTACCCTCAAATAATTAATTAAATAATAATCAATTAAATATTAAGAAATTGAATAAAACCCAATTTCTCAAACAATCCCCCACATGAGTGGAAATTACTAGGGGTGTGTAAATATACCAAAATTTCGGTATACCGAGCTTTTCATACCGAAAAAATATCGAAATTTTCGGTATAACGAGATTTTCGGTACGGTATGATATCGTACCGAAATTTTCGGTACGGTAACGGTATGGAAAATGATTATACCGCAGTATTTCGATATACCGAAAAATTTTCGGTATTCGGTATGAAACGATATATCGATATACCGAAATATCGAAACCTTAATAAAATAATAATTTTATATTATTTTTAAATTAAAATATCTTTAATTATTAAAATATAAGTAAAATAAACCTTAAATAATTAATTTTCGTATAAAACAATGCTTCAATATTTTCGGTATGAATTGGTATACCGGTATTTCGATATGTAATGATGGTTCAATATTTTCTATATGAATCGATATACCGATATGGTACAGTATATCGATATACCGTACCGAAAATTCGGTATACCGAAATTACGGTACGGTATCGGTATGAATTTTTACATACCGAAAATTTTGGTATACCGAGATTACGGTATACCGAAATTTCTGTACGGTAACGGTATGGATTTTTTCAATATCGAAATTTTCGGTATGATAACGGTATGGTTCGGTATGGTCGGTATACCGTACCGAACCACCCCTAGAAATTACCACCTATAATCATGTAGACTCGTAATCCAGTTCAATTGAGAAACTATTGCATCCGGAAAGGTGGCTTGTGACCTTGAACCCTCCACAGTCAAGCACTATCGAGTACACTGGCGGCTTAGTGGATGCGATGCCTTGGACTACTCCTCCTTAGTGTGTACTTAGTCAATGGTGCTGATACAACAACGTCTCAAACGTGTTTCGTTCTCACATTTTTGTCCATTTCGGCCATGGACACCCTTTGAGTTCTTAAGTGTTATTTGTGAAGCGGCCCCACTTCTCACTTATATAGGTGGACTCCCATATTGAGTATCCCGCTATACTTTACCTCCCGAAGGTCTTTGGGAACCATTAAAAGCCATAAACTTAGCCTTACCACAAATCTTACGGGACAACATTTGGTGTTGTGCTTTTCTAAGGAATGGTTTGGAAAACCAAGTGTTCCAACTCAACATTCACAACTTAGTTTTTCCATTGAACCAAGTTCATGGGATCTCCAGTTAGCATGGTTGGGTTACCACTGTTTCAGCTGTTACTTTGTGGATTTTAAACCAATTCCCTCTAGCACGTTTATTTGATCTCGATTTCTAAGCCTTTTGTAGCAGATCTGCTTGAGACCAAACATTTTAAATACCCCCACATTTTGAGGTATTTACAAATCCACCTATAATTGCACAGTCTTCAAATCACATACGTCTATGTGACTTAAGTGCAGAGGTCTAATGTTCCTTTTAGAATGACAACTTTTGTCAAAATTTCCATTTCCACATATCTTAGACCTTTTAGGTTTGTTGATATTGGAACATTAATAAATCAACATTTATTAATTGAGTTTTGGATTTACATGTCAAGAAATCTCAAACTCTATAAGAAGGAACCTTCATTACATAAAAAATGCAATTTTATTCATAATCTTATTCTATTACAATATTTTATTTGAATAAACCAAATAAGAAACTATTGCAACTTTATTTTGAATATTACGAGCACATGCTGACATGTCTTCTTCGGTGAACTCGAGTTCTGCCATGTTTGCATCTGCACTAGACTGTTTGCCTTTTCCTTTCTCTTTCTCATCTCGGCGAAGAGCCCGACAGTCACGTGCCATGTGGTTTGGCTTACCACACTTGTAACAATCGCCAATGAACTTTGTCCTTTCCACGACTGGTTTCTTGCCTTTATCTTCGTAAGGGCGTTTCCTTTTCTTTGACGGTTCTCCACGTTCCGCCAAGTTGACTCTTGCCTATATTTTCACTTTATTGGACACTTCGTCCATTTTTCGATTATCTTCTCAATTCGTAGTTTTACAATCAAGTCTCTTCGAGACTCATTTCTTTTCGTTTGTGTTTAAGATAGCTTTTGAATTCCCTCCAACAAGGGGGTAACTTCTCAATTACAGCAGCTACTTGAAAAGCATCCGGAAGGACCATACCCTCCGCGAGGATATCATGTAGGATCAATTGAAAATTTTGAACTTGTTCAACAACAGATTTTCCATCTACCATTTTAAATTCCAAGAATTTTACCACCACGAACTTTTTAGTTCCGGCATCCTCGGCTTTGTACTTTCGTTCCAAAGATTCCCACAGTTCTTTGGCAGTACGAATCGACTGATACACGTTATATAACGCATCAACTAGTCCTCCAATGACGTAGTTGCGGCACAAAAAGTCACCATGATACCATTGGTCATATGCAACCCTCCTAGCATTGTCCGTATCGTTCTCATCGACTACGGGTGGATCCTCCCGGAGGAACCTTGCTAGGTGAAGTGTCGTGAGGTAAAACAACATTTTTTGTTGCCACCTCTTGAAATCAGTTCCCGAGAATTTCTCGAGTTTTTCACCATGCACCATGAAACTACGAGTTTTAGAGGGTGGAAAATACATAGGGGGTAACAGCAGGGGGCCCGAAGACGTGCCCTCAGTGATCAAGTTCGGTGTTGGGGTTGGAGTGTTTTCACTAGAGGAGTTCTTGTTGTTCTTAGGGTCATTTCCGTCGGATGCCATTGTGGTATTTAGTTCTTTTATTTTTTTTACGATTGTTGGAATTTATACTACCAACATTGGCTTACAAGGAGACGGAAAGAAAATTAAATAACTGTAAATAAAATTACAAAATCTTCAAGTTTTCCAAAAGAGGCAACTTTCTTCTTTTGGCAACTTTTTGGAATAGCAGGTCCGTTTTTCTTTGAATAGCAGCACTGAAGAAACAGAAAAGAGGTTAGGGAAAAATAGCCGAGTCAAGGTTATATATTTTCCCGTAAAACAAACACGTCTCGGCTGGTGTTCACGGATTGACGAGATGTTTCGAAAGATAAAACGACTTCGTCTTTGCACGAGCAACACCGCAACGTACAAAGCTCCGACGAACTGAAAACACGTCTGAACTGGACTGCACTCTAAAATGCAATGCACAATGTTGGAAAACAGGATGCAGTTTTGCTGGAAATTTTCAAGTGTTTTTATGCTTGCTAAAATTGTTATTTTTTCCAAAACAATGCACTCCTATTTATAGGCAGTGCCACACAGGTAGGGAGCAGGTGGACATTTATGGTAGTAACTGCCACCACTATACCACATGAATGGACATTATGTCAGAAATGGTAACTGCCATTTCTGTACCTTCTAGGGCATTAAGACTGCAGTTTTCAAATGGTAACTTCCATTTCTGTTGTAACCTCTAAATTAAGACATCAGTTTCAAATTCGAATTTGGGCTGGACTCGCATTGGGTTGTTACTAATTTCGTGTGGGCCAAAACCCAAAACTTTATAGCTCTAAAAATATAGATGGGCCCCCAAACCCAAGCCCAAAGTCCACCCAAAGTCCAATTGCCAAGATACAAGGCCAAGGCCCACGGACCCGGCCCAGCGCGGCTCAGCACGACCGGATGGGTGGGCGGGCGGCGCGCGCGTGTGACTTATTGAATTGTTCAATAGTCACTATAATTTGAACTCTCTTAACTAACTCCTACTAATAAGGAGGAGATTAATTCTCACATTAATCAATGTGGGATAGTTATTGACACTAATCCCAAGACAACACTTTTACGTCTTAACCTTCGTACATTAATTTCTCACTCACCTAAATTCGGTTTTGAGATTTTAAATATATTACGATCATCTACTTCGAGAGTAGATAGATCCTACAACATTTAATTTTTTAGAAATTAAATATTCGTACACTCAAATAATTAATTAAATAATAATCAAATAAATATTAAGAAATTGAATAAAACCCAATTTCTCCAACAGGGTGTTCTTTATTTCACTAAGGCATTACCAAATGAGAAGTTTGAGCTATCTATTAGATTTATAGGATTGCATTAAGTCCTCTGAGGAGAAAACTGTTGTTCACCTGGCAGGGAGCAGTGGTGGAGGCTATTCTTTGAGAAGAATAGTAAGGATGTTTAGTTCGAGGTGGAGATTTTTAGCTAAAGGTGGAGAATTGTGAGTGTTATCTCATAATCTCACATTAGCTAAGGTATTCAACTGATAAGGGTCAGATAAGATGACTTAGGCCAAATCATATGAGTTGAATGTGTTCAGTCAACTAAGGAGGAGTGTCTTAGAGATTAGTTGTGATGATCAGATCAGGAAGGTAGGATAAGCAGACGTGGTGTCTATCAGCAGCGTCAGTCTTTTGACAGGATCAGAAGAGTTGATCAGATGAGGGAAGTCATCTGATAAGTCTTCTGATAAGACCATTTGCAGTTACAACCATCAAGGGGTAAAGTTGTCATTTCGATTGTGCGATGACAAAACACGTGAGTTTATTACACGGTTACAAACGGCCTAACAACATCACGTTTTCAGCACTGCAACAATCACCATTGATTAGTATAAATACTCTTGTAATTGTATCTTGTAAAGGTTGATGCGGAACGAGCATTCGCCTTTGAGTTGTGAGTTCACGAGTGAAGTGAAGATAAATCAATTTCAGAGTGAATGAGTGTGTAAACATTCTTGATCAATCAAAGTTTAAGTCGTCTAGTCTAGTGGATGTAGATCACGTTGATTGAACCACTTAAATCCTTGTGTGCTATTTTTTATCTCGTTGCTTACTTTTCTGAATTACTGTCTTAATTAAATTACTTCGTTGTGTCATCTAATTTCTACTTATTTTCATCATTTTTAACAAAACTATTTCCTCTCAATAGAACTTTGTTTTCCCTCCTCCCTAAAAATCACTTCACACTTTATATGTTCATGTGAATATTATCAACAAGAATAATAAATAGTTTTTTTTTTCATTTCAGCTCTTTCCTTATTTTTTTTTCAAAGTAGCGTAATCCGTGTTTCCTCGCTTCTCATCTCCACTTCTTGTGAAAAACGGGCAAAATTTTCAGGCCAGGATTCAAGGTTGTGACCTTCCAGTAATATTATGATAATATGGGCTCTTACTAGTCGATACCATGATTATGGGCCAGATTATATGGGTTGGGACCTCCCCTGGGCCTCAAGGCCCAGGACCTAACAAGAGGTCCAAACCCACCACTCTATAGGTTTATGGAGAACTGGACCTAAGTCCAATGGTGAGAGGTTAGGGTCCATGAGACTCCCTCAACGTACTTGGCCTAGAAATCGGGGTTGAATGAGTAATATAAGGAATATTGGGATAATTCCTTAATTGGGAGAGAAGACTGTTTGACTCAGTCGAGCTGGAGGTCGCCAGCTCCCTGAATTCTCGGAATAAATTTTAACTGCAATTATAAATTGTTAACTACAATTATAAATTGTGCCCAACTTGATTATCTCATAAGATGTGTATCACTATTCAATACTTGAAATTTAAATAGCGCCCATCGCCTCTTTCCGCCACCAGCACATCAACCTGAAAGTGTTAATTGTATGGTATGAGCAAACCACCGCTCACTGAAGAGTCCTGTTTCTAGAGTTTCTGTAGTCCTTGTAAAATTTCTTATATATGCCATATCTGATGTTAAGCTTATCAAACCTTTTGATCAAGAGACTCATCTGCTCCTTAAGGCTGAGATCTGAATTTTTTAGCTCATGCTTGATGCTACTAGGTTTATCAGCTGGGGTTCTAGATTTCTTAGAAGATGACACCTTAAAGGCTACATTCTTGGGAGAAGAGTTGTTCTTACTCTATTCATCACTATCTAGAGGATCTTCCTCATCTAATTCATATTCATGGGCTTTCAAGGTTTGGAATAAGGTTTGAATAGTCCAACTATCAACATCCTGAGTGTCTTTAATACGCATTTTCTTGAGTTTCCTCCTTTGATCCAAAGCTTTGAGAACCCTTAAGTCTTTCTCTCTTTTAGTGTATTCTTTACCAAGTGCCTCAATGTCATTCATAATCTTCGTAAATCTAGTATCAAGCTGATCAATAGTTTTACCAGGTTTCATTTTAAAAGTTTCATATTTTTTAACAACAACTGTGAGCTTGTTTTCTTTGATCGGGGATGTGCCTTCACAAAGAACTGCAGGTGTATCCCACATCTTCTTAGCACTCTTACACTTGACTACTTTTCTCAAATACTCATTAGGTAAAGTATGCAAAGATTTTTGGCTATACTGTCCAAATTATTCTGTTTCATCTCATCAATTGTGAGTTTTGACCTAGGTTTGGGTACTATCTGATTCGGGTGGAATTTACACATTTTAGAGGCACATGTGAAGCATGTTTTGATGTGGATTTCATTTATTTATGCATTGATTATGATTGTTTGAGTCGAAATGAGAGAAAGGTTGTGTTTTGTCGATTTTATAGGAAATACGATGGAATTTGGAGCAAAACAGCAACCATACTTTACTGGATCAGGAAGAGAAGTGCACGGTTGGATTCGTCTCGAAATACGGAGTAGATTAGCCAAAGGAATCGAGTCAATCCGACACCCGAGGCAAAAGATATGCACGAAACGAGAAAAAGGTGGAAATCAAGAGGGAGCACGGCCGAGCTCATGGCTCGGCCGAGCCATTTTCAGGCCACGGACGTGCACCACGCTCAAAGAAACGCATGTCGAAATCGAGGATTTTTCGCCCAAGAGTCACCAAAGACACAGCACGGCCGGGCACACTTCTCGGCCGAGCTCGAGCACACCCCAAATCCATGCGCACGGTCGCGCACACCTCTCGACGAAGACCACCTCGAGACCGAGGAGTTTGGCTGACCTCATGCCTCGGCCGAGCTGCCTGCTCGGCCGAGCTTCCCGCTCCCCTGCATCCGCGCGCCATGGCCGAGGCCGAGCCACGGCCGAGCTTCCAGCTCGGCCGAGCACCTGCTTGCCCTTATGTCCGTTTTGCACGGCCGAGCTCCGTGCACGGCCGTGCCAACTCCATTTTCGGTGCTTTTTCCACATTTTGGACATTTTTGAGGGACCAACTTGCAATTTTGCCATCCAAACCCTACCCCAACACTATATAAGCCCCATTTCTTGAATTACAAGACATTCTCCCCCAATTCCTCAAATTCCACACATAGTAACACATACTTGGAGGTGTTTTGGCCATTTCTCTCTCAACTCTTCATCAAATCAAGGAAGAAAGGATGCAATAGCTCCCAAATTCCATTCCCTACCACAATCTAGACTAAGATTTCTCTTTCTTTTCCTTTTTATTTAGTTATTTCATTTGGATTTTGTAATTTCATTATGCTAGCTAGTAGCTAAACAAATTTGTGGTTCTAAGGCATTGTGGATACTTGGATTGAAGTTTATGATTAATTTCTTACTTTAATTGGTGTTTGTCTCTTATTTGTGTGCTTAATTCCTTATTGCAAAGCATGTTGTTATTGGCCATGATGATTTGCTTAATTCATTATTAATTGGGGTAAGATCGAGAGATTTATTCCGTTTAATCGTATGCAAGCATGCAACCCGGTATTATTATGATCTCGAAAGAGGATTAATTATCGGAGAGGGACTTGAATGATCCTAGGAGCTATTTTAGGCGGTATAACATTTGTGAGGTAGAAATACGAGCCTATGTTACATTGCGTCTTTGGTTAATTAGATCGAGAGATTAATTAATTCTTCTTGTGTGATCACCCTATATGAGATAACCTTAATGGCCATTTAAACAAGATCATAAACGGATATTTATGTATTACAATTGCCTTGGAACCCACCCTTCCTTCTTTGCGTTTTTATCCATTTTACCTTCGTTTTCTTGATTTGCATGTTATTTGATCGATTTCGTCATTACTCTTTCGTTGTTTATTTGTGACACATTGTTAGACAATCTTAGGAGTAATTCAACTTTCAAATTATCGATCACGTCTATTTAGAACTCGATTAGCAAACTACCCTTTTACGCTTAACCCACACAATGTCATTCAACCACCGTCGAACTTCAATGTACGAGATGGTGTGAGAGAAGAATCTTCGTCAAAACTCACTATGGAAGAAATGTTTATAACATTCATGGGAGAAACTAAGAAGTTCATGGGAGAGACGAAGAGTTTTATGACAAAGACTTGGCAAAAGTTTGAGAGTCAAGATGAGAAAATTGGTCAATTGGCAAACGAAGTGATGGGAATCAAGAATGATGTGAAAGCCATTTAGATTCAAGTGGGCCAAATTGCTAATATGGTTGGAAACCAACACAAGCCGGGTCGATTCCCCTCAACCACGGAATTGAACCCCAAGGAGCAATGCAACTCAATTAAGTTGAGGAGTGGCACAAGCTATGAAGGCCCTATGATGCCAAAGGAAGATGGTGAAGAGGAACAACAAGGAAGGAAAGTTGAAGAGAGAGATGTTGAGAAGGAGAAAACAAGTGAGAAAGAGAATGATGCACATAAGCCTCCATCTCCACACAAGCCTCCAATCCCATACCCTCAACGACTCAAGAAGACGAGTTTGGATGCAAAGTTCATCAAATTCTTGGAGATGTTCAAAAAGATACACATCAACATCCCATTTGCGGAGGCCCTTGAGCAAATGCCTCATTATGCCAAATTTTTGAAGGAGATTATGTCCAACAAGAGAAGGATGGTAGAATTTGAAACCGTGAACCTCACCGAAGAGTGTAGTGCCATCATCCAAGCTAAGCTACCTCCAAAGCTTAGGGATCCCGGTTCATTTACATTGCCTTGTGTGATTGGCAAAGAGGGAACTTATCGTGCTTTGTGTGATCTTGGAGCAAGCATAAACCTCATGCCATTATCACTTTTCAAATCACTTGGCTTGGGAAAATTGACACCTACTACCATGAATCTTCAATTGGCGGATCGCTCCATAGTTTATCCTTTGGGAACGGTTGAGGATGTACTTGTCAAAGTTGGGAAATTCATATTTCCGGTTGATTTTGTGGTACTTGATATGGAGGAAGATAGGGCAATCCCCTTGATCTTGGGAAGACCGTTCCTAGCAACGGGTGGAGCCATCATCAACGTACGAAACAGAGAGCTTGAACTACATGTTGGTGAGGAGAAAGTCTCATTCAACATCTACAAGGCCGTTAGATTTCGTGATGATGAAGATGAGGAGGAAGAGTATGTATATTCCAAAAGAGATCCTTATTCAAAGCTCATGGAAGATAAGGTGGAAGAAGAGCCCAAGATCAATGTTGTGAAAGAGGACCCCCAAATGGAAGACAATGAGTTGAAGATAGGCAAGAAGGCCAAGTTTGGGGGAGTTTTTGAAGAAAACTCCCCCAAATCAAGAAAAGCCACTTGTGCAAGCTTGGGGATGGATGAGGCATCAACCTCCTATGACATGATTGAAGAGCCGGATGGAGTGGCTTTTGGATGCTTTAATGGTTTCAAGAAGGTAGCATGGGCTAAGAAGGTTAAGAACAAGGAGGATGATGGGGTGACTTAATATCCCCCTCAAGGAGAACCGTCCGGCATAGGACGTTAAAAATAGCGCTTCTTGGGAGGCAACCCAAGGTTTTAATTGCTTTGTGTTTTTATTGCTTTAGTAGTGTTGATAGCTTGGCTTATTTTGTAGGTATGGATGAAGAATACTATGGACATCATATCTTGAAGAATGGAGAAGGAAGCAAAACCAACTTTGGAGAGGGGAAGCAAATGTTGCAATGGTGATCTTTGAAGAAGCATTGGATGTGCAAGGAGGGAGGTAACAACTTGTAGCCCCAAACTTAGAATTTATACATAGTAAAATTCTAAGTTTGGGGGAGTTTTTCTTCGTTTATTTTTTCTACTAGTTGTTACCCTTGCACCGGTTCGTCATTCTACTTGTGTCACATTTTGCACCGGCGCACACTTGGCTTTCACATGCTATATTGTTTAAGTTGGTTTTTGATTATATGTTGGGTAGTAGACATTTGGTGAAATGTGAGCATGAATAGTCATTGGAATCCATTGTTGAGTAGTTGTGGTGATGTCTATTTGCTTTGAATGTATGCATGATTGGTGTTGGAATATGGTATCATGTTGCGTTCATATTTGTGAGCTTTGATAGCATGGATGCATGATGTGTTGTTGTGTGGGAACATTTGATGATTGTAAAAGTCCTATTGAATAAACCGGTGAGATTTGAGCCATAATTTGAGCATGTATTCCGGTTTGATTCATTTGAGAGTGGACTAGGTTATTGTTAGTGATCCTAGAACTTGCCCATGTTCTTGTTTGAAAGCATGATTGTGTGAAACTTTGTGATGTGATATAGGCCATCTTGTTCTAAAAGAGTCACTTAGCCAAAAATATCCCAAAACCGAAGTAATCTTCCGTAGTTAGCCCTTTGAGTTTAATTCCTCATTTTCTTGGCAAACTACAATGTTAACCACTTAGCCTTTTTGAGCCTTTGATACCTATATCTAGTGGGGGATAAAAGACAAAGTGGAAAACATGTGCTTGAATGAATATCTTTGGTGAAAAGAAAAGTTGGAAAAGTTGAAAGAAGAAAAAGAGAAAAATGAAAAGAAGATCAAGGAAAAGAAAAGAGGGACAAAGAGCCCTAAAAGCTTGAAAAGAAAAAAAAAAATGGTTCAAAAGATGAGGTGATGAATGCTTGAAAAATAATGGAAAAAGAAAAATGAGGATGAAGTTGTAAGCTTTGAAAGTGAAAGCACACATTGTAAAACAACAAGCTTTGTCCTCCACTAGAAGAGTCACAAATTCCCAAATTCATCCTACCTTGTCCAAAGAGCCAATGTTACATCCTTGATTAAGTCCTATTGATCACATTGTTGAGCATTTGAGTGTTGTAGAAAGTAGAAGTTGGGCAAGCATATAGTGATTGCATAGCATAACTTGGTTGATGAGTGCATTAATATCCTCAATTTGTTTGTGTGTTTGAGAGAAACACTATATCATGTGAGTAGAGGACTTGAGCATTTGGATTATGTTTCCCATTCACAATGTGTTGTGTGTTTGTGCATTCTTTGATTCATGAATGTGATTTGCAATAATGAGCCTATGATCTTCATTGAGAAATGCACTTTGAGAAAGAGATATCACTACATTCTTACTTTGCATGTGTGATTTGCATTGAATATTCCATTGTGATCATTCCACCCTCATTGCTTTAAGTGCTTAGTTGTTTGAGGACAAACAACATTTTAAGTTTGGGGGAGTTTGATTCGGGTGGAATTTGCACGTTTTAGAGGCACATGTGAAGCATGTTTTGATGTGGATTTCATTGATTTATGCATTGATTATGATTGTTTGAGCCGAAATGAGAGAAAGGTTGTGTTTTGTCGATTTTATAGGAAATACGATGGAATTTGGAGCAAAAAAGCAACCATACTTTACTGGATCAGGAAGAGAAGTGCACGGTTGGATTCGTCTCGAAAAACGGAGTGGATTAGCCGAAGGAATCGAGTCAATCCGACACCCGAGGCGAAAGATATGCACGAAACGAGAAAAAGGTGGAAATCAAGAGGGAGCACGGCCGAGCTCATGGCTCGGCCGAGCCATTTTCAGGCCACGGACGTGCACCACGCTCGAAGAAACGCATGTCGAAACCGAGGATTTTTCGCCCAAGAGTCACCAAAGACACAGCACGGCCGAGCACACTTCTCGGCCGAGCTTGAGCACACCCTAAATCCATGCGCACGGTCGCGCACACCTCTCGACGAAGACCACCTCGAGACCGAGGAGTTTGGCTGACCTCATGCCTCGGCCGAGCTTCCCGCTCCCCTGCATCCGCGCGCCATGGCCGAGGCTGAGCCACGACCGAGCACTCCCCGGTCCCATCTTCGCTCAGCACGGCCGAGCTTCCAGCTCGGCCGAGCACCTGCTTGCCCTTATGTCCGTTTTGCACGGCCGTGCCAACTCCATTTTCGGTGCTTTTTCCACATTTTGGCCATTTTTGAGGGACCAACTTGCAATTTTGCCATCCAAACCCTACCCCAACACTATATAAGCCCCATTTCTTGAATTACAAGACATTCTCCCCCAATTCCTCAAATTCCACACATAGTAACACATACTTGGAGGTGTTTTGGCCATTTCTCTCTCAATTCTTCATCAAATCAAGGAAGAAAGGATGCAATAGCTCCCAAATTCCATTCCCTACCACAATCTAGACTAAGCTTTCTCTTTCTTTTCCTTTTTATTTAGTTATTTCATTTGGATTTTGTAATTTCATTATGCTAGTTAGTAGCTAAACAAATTTGTGGTTCTAAGGCATTGTGGATACTTTGATTGAAGTTTATGATTAATTTCTTGCTTTAATTGGTGTTTGTCTCTTATTTGTGTGCTTAATTCCTTATTGCAAAGTATGTTGTTATTGGCCATGATGATTTGCTTAATTCATTATTAATTGGGGTAAGATCGAGAGATTTATTCCGTTTAATCGTATGCAAGCATGTAACCCGGTATTATTATGATCTCGAAAGAGGATTAATTATCGGAGAGGGACTTGAATGATCCTAGGAGCTATTTTAGGCGGTATAACATTTGTGAGGTAGAAATACGAGCCTATGTTACATTGCGTCTTTGGTTAATTAGATCGAGAGATTAATTAATTCTTCTTGTGTGATCACCCTATATGAGATAACCTTAATGGCCATTTAAACAAGATCATAAACGGATATTTATGTATTACAATTGCCTTGGAACCCACCCTTCCTTCTTTGCGTTTTTATCCATTTTACCTTCGTTTTCTTGATTTTCATGTTATTTGATCGATTTCGTCATTACTCTTTCGTTGCTTATTTGTGACACATTGTTAGACAATCTTAGGAGTAATTCAACTTTCAAATTATCGATCACGTCTATTTAGAACTCGATTAGCAAACTACCCTTTTACGCTTAACCTTCTCGTGGGATCGACCTCGTGCTTATCACGCTACAATAGACGCCGTATACTTGCGGTTGTTTATTTAGTGTTGCATAAAACGTGAATCAAGTTTATGGAGCCGTTGCCGGGGAGGTTTTTATAAGCTCTAGAGTGTAGGCTAAGAGAGTTTTAGTTTAGACATTTACTTGCTTTCTTTATTTGCAAAAATCCAAAAATATTTGTGTTTGTTACTTTGATCTTACTTGCAATTCTCACTCTCGTTTGCTCTTTTGATAGACATGGTTTATGATCACATGATCTAGAAGGAATCAACAAGAAGTATTGCCTTTGAATCCGGAGATCGAAGCCACTTGTCGAAGAAGGAACACCGAAAGGAGAAGAAGTGAGTTAGAAAGTATGAATCAAAGGGAAAATCCGATTGTGGAAGAGGTCGAGGAGGAAGTTGAGAATCAAGGGGTTGATGGATTTGAGGAACTAAATGGGAATGGGGGAAATCGACCACAAAGGGTACTAAGAGATCATTTGCGCCCTATCCCTAGACCATATGGAGGAGCGGGTAGGGAGCCCATTGATGCTCACAACTTTGAGCTTAAGCCGGCATTGATAGTCATGGTCCAAAACAACCAATTTGGTAGGCTTTCCAAGGAGGATCCTAACCTTCACTTGTCTCAATTCCTCGAGATAAGTGGAACGGTTAAGATCAATCGAGTTCCACAAGACTACATCCGTTTGCAACTATTCCCCTTCTCCCTCCGAGATCGAGCAAAGCAATGGTACCTCTCCCTTGATTTGAGGACCATTGAAGATTGGAATGATCTTGTTGATGCATTCTTGATGAAGTATTTCCCTCCAAGCAAGACTATCAAAATCCGAGGAGAAATATCTTCATTTATGCAAGATGATGATGAGTCCCTAGCCGAAGCATGGGAGCGCTTTAAAGATTTGATTAGAAGTTGCCCACAACATGGTTTCTCACGAGACCAACTAATTTGCTACTTCTACAATGGAATGGACCACCGAACAAGAGGAATGGTGGATGCTTCGGCGGGTGGAGGTTCTTTGTTGGGAAAGACAACGGAAGAAGGCTATGTGCTATTAGAGGAGATGGCTAAGAATGGCAATCAATGGCCATCCGAACGAAGGCAAAATCGAAGGGTAGTGTCCACTCAAAATTCGGAAGAAAGTGCCAACTTGTCCAACAAAGTGGATAAGCTAATCTCTTTGATGACGGCCAAAGCACTAGTAGAGCCAAGTGATGCACAATACGAGGAGGCCCACTATATGAACAACCAAAGAGATCGAAATTTTAGAGAAAGAGGTTGGGGAGAAAGACAAGCTCATGGGAACTATCACCCCTCTAATCCAAACCAATACCATCCCGGCTTGAGAAACCATGAAAATTTCTCATATGCTAACCCACACAATGCCATTCAACCACCGTCGAACTTCAATGTACGAGATGGTGTGAGAGAAGAATCTTCGTCAAAACTCACTATGGAAGAAATGTTTATAACATTCATGGGAGAAACTAAGAAGTTCATGGGAGAGACGAAGAGTTTTATGACAAAGACTTGGCAAAAGTTTGAGAGTCAAGATGAGAAAATTGGTCAATTGGCAAACGAAGTGATGGGAATCAAGAATGATGTGAAAGCCATTGAGATTCAAGTGGGCCAAATTGCTAATATGGTTGGAAACCAACACAAGCCGGGTCGATTCCCCTCAACCACGGAATTGAACCCCAAGGAGCAATGCAACTCAATTAAGTTGAGGAGTGGCACAAACTATGAAGGCCCTATGATGCCAAAGGAAGATGGTGAAGAGGAACAACAAGGAAGGAAAGTTGAAGAGAGAGATGTTGAGAAGGAGAAAACAAGTGAGAAAGAGAATGATGCACATAAGCCTCCATCTCCACACAAGCCTCCAATCCCATACCCTCAACGACTCAAGAAGACGAGTTTGGATGCAAAGTTCATCAAATTCTTGGAGATGTTCAAAAAGATACACATCAACATCCCATTTGCGGAGGCCCTTGAGCAAATGCCTCATTATGCCAATTTTTTGAAGGAGATTATGTCCAACAAGAGAAGGATGGTAGAATTTGAAACCGTGAACCTCACCGAAGAGTGTAGTGCCATCATCCAAGCTAAGCTACCTCCAAAGCTTAGGGATCCCAGTTCATTTACATTGCCTTGTGTGATTGGCAAAGAGGGAACTTATCGTGCTTTGTGTGATCTTGGAGCAAGCATAAACCTCATGCCATTATCACTTTTCAAATCACTTGGCTTGGGAAAATTGACACCTACTACCATGAATCTTCAATTGGCGGATCGCTCCATAGTTTATCCTTTGGGAACGGTTGAGGATGTACTTGTCAAAGTTGGGAAATTCATATTTCCGGTTGATTTTGTGGTACTTGATATGGAGGAAGATAGGGCAATCCCCTTGATCTTGGGAAGACCGTTCCTAGCAACGGGTGGAGCCATCATCAACATACGAATTAAATTACTAAAATAATTTTGACTTATTCGGCTACTACATGACTAAGTGGGTGTTTGGAAACACTAGAAGTTGTTTAAAAGCACTTTTTTTTCAAATAGAATCACTTTTGGAGTGTTTGCAAACACAACAAAGTGATTAAGTTAATTTGTTAAAAGTGATTTTGGTGAAGCACCCCTCCACCTACTTCTAATAGCTTCTATGTGCTTCTCATCATTACAACAATCAATTTTACAATTTTGCCCTCGCAATTTAAATAATATTTCATCTTTACACATTTCGTATCTAAATGTAATAAGGGTGTTTTTTGTAAATTTATAAAAAAATGGTTTGTTTTGTAAACACCACAACATATATACAATTGATTTAAAGTGCTTAATTTTAAAACACTATCAATTTTCTATTTTATTGTAAAAATCAATTTTAATCACTTTTAAGCAATCACTATGTTTTGCAAACACACCCTAAAACAATGTTACTACAAGACCAAATTTTTATGTCAAAGTCTTGTATACACTTGAGTGGACTTTAACTAGTCAACTGTTGATCGTTGACCGGTCAACGGTCAAACTTTGACTTTTTTTTCTTTTGAATTTTTTTTCGATATTTTTTTTTCGATTTTTATTTTGAAAAAAGTGTATGTTAGTATATTGAAAAGTGCATCTTTGTTTTTTAAATGAAAAGTGTATGTTACTATATTGAAAAGTGCAGCATTATTTTTAATGAAAAGTGTATGTTCTTATAACTAAAAAATGTATGTTATTATAAATTAAAAGTGTATGTTATATTAATGAAAAATGTATGTTATTATAACTGAAAAGTGTATGTTATTATAACTGAAAAGTGTATGATCTATTAATGAAAAGTGTAAGTTTGTAGGTCCCTAGTTGAGTTTATAATATTGAGTATGCTAGGAAAATGTCTAGAGGGGGGTGAATAGACTTTTCAAAATCTTTCAATATATCAGAATACACAATGCGGAATTATCAGATTAACAATGAGCCTAACAATTTATACTCAACTCATTCGACGGACACTGTTCTTGTTCTATTCTATACGCAAATTAATCAATTAAACAGTTAATCAAGTAAACACAAATAGAACAGTAAAGTAAACAACACACAATGATTTATAGTGGTTCGACAACTTGTCTACATCCACTCTCACAACTCCAGTTGCGAAATTTTATTACTCTTCTCTTCGAGCAGTGTGTTCTTGTGGCTTTAAGTCCCAAGAAATAAGACTTTGATCTTATCGATTACACTTCCAAGTGTATCTTCGATCTAACTAGCTATTTTACAAGTAACTAGCAACTTGAACAAAACAGTAAAATAAAATTTCTCTTAGTCCAGTAGTAGACTTCTTGAATTTGTCACTTGTCTTCTGGCTTGAAATTTCTGAACTTGAACTCTGTGAGTTTGATTGCTTCGAATATCTCTTCGTAAATGCTTCAGTATATCGAGTTTCAGTAGTCTTGAATCGTAGAATACCTTGGGGTATTTATAGACTTCTGAACATCAAGAATAGTTTGTTATCCAACCAACGTTTCTTGATAACTAACTTCTAATCGCTTCTTCTTATCCTTCCATGCATTTCTTCAGTTAATTAGTTATTCCATAACTAACTTCTTCAATATATCTTCATACGCGTTTCCAACTTAAGCAATTTCTTCTTACTTATCGCGCACTTGTCTAGTCTTCCATACTTAGACAAATCTTCAGTCTTCTTCTTCACTTGTCTTGTCTTGCGTGTCTTCTTATCTTCAGTAGACGACTTCTCCAGTAGACTTCGATAACGAACTAATCTATACTAGTCCTATCATCTAATCCTAACAAGACTATTACATTACATTAAGCTTTATAAATCAGCTTAGTCAACTTAAGTCTATACAATAATATGCGAAATACAAAACATAAACTATGAGCTTCTATATAATGTTTAAATAGCTCAACATAAACTTAACAATCATAACATAGTACTTATAAAACGTACTTGTCTTTCATTCATACTTAAACTTTTCTTTCTTTCATACTCTACTGATCTTCTCAAGACGACTTACATAATTAGATCAGTCGACACTTAGAAATTATTCAAGTCCTCTTTTGGCTTATCAAAACTACTTATCTTTTCATCATTTAGGACTTATATTAGGATTCATATCCCAACAATTTCCCCCTTTTTGATGAAGCCAAAACTACTTGAATTATTTCACGATAGTAGACTAGTTAAGTAGTTATCTTATAATCATCAAAATGTGTTATCTTTTCATTCATTCAGTAAGATCAGTAGATTACAATTACTTAGATAAAATGAAATTGAAATAAGTAAAGTACTTACAATTACTCACTGATGTTATCAATGTCTGGATTTGGAATACAGAACGCGTCGAGGATTCTTCTATGAATATCTGAAATATGATCTTCATTATCAATCTTCTCCTTCTCGAGCAGCTCTTCTTCGAATTTCTTTACTTTGTTGAAGTCGATCCGCTTTCCAGAGCCTAACAGTGGTGTCTCCCACTTTTGAAAACAGGAACAAGAATGTTGTAACCAACTTCAGTTGCAATACGCATGACCAAGTTCCAAAGCTTCTCATCTTCAGTTTCCATGAACTTGTCAAACACGGCGTATAACTCTTCTTTGCTTTCTGGGTCACCATACTTCCTTATTATCCAGTGATCTAATTCTCATTTCTTCTTGACAACCAACCAAGCATCTCTATGCTCATTGTCTATGAACTTGTCTATGTGGGAATCTTCAACTTGATCTGGATGAGCTTTCAACTTTTGCAGCATCTTGATATGTTTACCTAACAATTTCTTGTTAGCATAACGATCATCTTCCAACTTCTGCTTTTTCATGATCTCAGACTCATGAAGATCAGCAATGATCCGTCCTATGGATTCTTTCACCTTTGGTTCTGACATAACCAGCTTTCTTTTCACAACTCGTCTCGTCTGAACCTCTTCAGTTGCAATGGACTTGCCTTTTCTTTTCTGCTCTTCTGCGCTTGCTTGCTCTAAATCAGCTTTCTTGACTAGTCTTCTTCTCTTTGGTTTACTAGTCTCTTCTATAGCAGCAGCAGTTTCAATTTCTGGTTTCAATTTCACCTCTTTTATCTCTTCCCCCTTTTTGGCTTCATCACTTGCCTTGAGAGTGAACAGAGAGGTAAAACGAGTTATCTCTTCCTTGATAGCTTCCTTCATTAACTCAGCAGCTCTATCAATCTACTTCCGATGCGTCTTATCTTGACTTAGCTTTTCAAGACAATTAGTTGTGTGTTCCAACTTCCTTGAACAAAAATTGAATTCATCCTTGAAGTGAGCAGCAGTCAGCTTGAGCAGTCTGTTTTCTTCAGTCATCTCTCTTAGCAACGTTCTAGCTTGCACCAGCGTGTGCTATCTCAATCTTCACACGATATAACCTTTCCATTTTCTTTGATTCTCCAGCCAAAGTTCTTGCGAAATCCACAGAACACTTCTCCGAATAGTTGATCTGTATGTGCAAGAAATCTTCTAACTGAGTATACATCTCTTGTCTGAAGGTGGCATCCATCTGATTCACCTCACCAACGATCAGTTCCCTCGAACTATCAACAAGAGACTTGTTCTGCTCTTCCAGTACTTGCTTTACGTCTGTCTTCAAGAATTCATCGATAGACGACTGGATTACGTGCCTCAAATCCATCTTCAACTCATCTAAGAACTCTGTTGAAAATATTTGAGTAGTTTGAGCAGCTTCTTTAGGAATATCATCTTCAGGAACAGCTTCAGCCATTATCTAATCTTCATCAAATATATGAGCTTCAACCAACTTGTCTTCCAGATCAGTAGTCAAGACCAAGTCTTCTACTGACTCAACTTCTGGAATGACGCTTCCAGCAATAGCTTTCAGATTCAGTAGGGGAGTGTAAGGAACAATAGCTAACTTAGCCTCTATAGCCTTTCTTTCAGCAGCATCTGAATCCTTTTTCACCAACTCGAATAATCTTGCGGTGTAGGCACATGTTTCTGATGGAAAGTATTTTTCGAACTGTCTTGTGATCTGGCCAACGTTGCACCTTAGACCATGAGCATTTTCTACTTGAAATTCGAACACAAGACCTCGCATTTGATCAGAAATATTCTCTAAATCAATAATTGGATCAGTAGACTTCACTTCCTCTACTGGTTCTGCATCTTGCATCAACTCATCTTCTGCAAGATCAGTTTTCTGGACTTGAATTCCAATACTCGACTTTGCTTCCGAAAACAGCAAATCATCTGATATGTTCAGCATCCTCTTGACAAGAGCATTCAATGCATGCACTGGGAGTAGTTCAGAGTGATCCTTCACTCCACTGTTTTCCATTTGCTCCATTTTCCAGTCTTGGAAATTTTCAATACCACAATTTCCAAGAATGACTTCGAACATGTCTTCAGTCGGACCTTTCTTCAATGCAACCCATGTGCATATCCTGATCAGCTTTTCATACAACTCTGAAGTCGTTTCGATCTCGACTGACGGCAGCATTTTCTTCAAGTTTCTAGTCATTTGTGCACGCAATCTCTTCTCGCGTAAACACATTGGATAGTCGACTAGGGATTCAAATCTGTTTTTTGGGAGGGGTCTGAGTAAGTGGGGTCCTTAACTCAGTTGTTGCAGTGGCAATTAGTGGGGTTCCCGAAACAGATGGGTTAATGGGTTCAACATATTATGTTGAGGTAGTGGAAATATTATGGACTGTGGTTTCTTGGGGCTGCGATGTGGCTAGGTTTGGTTTGACAACTGTAGGAGTATCAGCTGTAGCATATATGGTAGTGTCTTGGGTAACGTTGCATCTTAACGGTTGAACTACCAACGGAGAGGTTTTGGGAATAGGTATGGCACGAGATCGGAGTGATCTTGCCTTGGTTTTCACATGGATATCAAGCGGAATGGAAATAGTACGAGTAGAAGTACTAACCATTTCAGTCGACTTGTCTGGTGATGGACTCGACTCCACTCTTACCAGTCGATAAGTCTCCGCATCTTTAACTTCCTTCTCCGATTCCTCATCCGATTGAGTTTCCTCTGAATCATCTGTAGCCTCGGTCATGGACTTATCTGACACATACTGAACTAGTGCTCCACTAGTTCCAGCCTCAGCCTCTTCTTCTGCCTCTTCCTCGTCTTCCTCAGAACTAGAAGAGTTAGTTTTCGGAACAACATTTCGAGGATTCACTCTCACTTGACCACGCTTGAGAGTTCTTTGCTCAGCCTGTCTTTCAAGAGCATCTTTCTTCAAATAGTGCTTCAAGACATGGAACGGCTTGCCCTTGCTCCAATTCGTCTTGTTTGGAAGTAAGACGGGTAACAAAATACTGAGCTTGTTGCCAAAGCTTATAGCAACAGACACCACCCATTCAGCAAAATCGATGTCCACTCGAACATTCTTCTCAAAATACATCAGCCTATCCAAGAAGAGTCTGTACCAATTTCCATCTGTGATGCCGTCATAGATTGCGGCCATCACTCTCGCCATTTGGAGTGTCACTGAATCAAAAATTCCAGTTACCCCTAATAACATCTTACTGGCGATGTCAAGAAGAGTTTTGTATTTGGGTAGCAACTCCTTCTTCTTGACAGACGGAATCTTGCCATCTCTACTTAGCTTCAACTTCTTTCCACAAAAGATGCTAAGATACCTCAACTCTTGCCCTAAGCCATACGTCTCCACATTAATCGTACCCGAAGGTAATTTTAATGTTTCGAACATCACTTCTCGAGTGATTTCCACTCGACTTCCACCAACAAATGCTTCGATGGAGTCGCCTTGACGAGCAGCAGTAGCGTAGAATTCTAGAACTTCTTCCTCAAACACCACTTCAGGAAATGCTTTTAAATCGGGTCTCAATCCACACCTAAAGCATTTAATAAGAATCTCTTTGTTGTCGTCTGTGTGTCTTCCATTGAAGAACACCGAACCTTCTATATACATGCACCTTTCCTTCAGAGGTGTACTTCCCTAAATCAAACCTCGCCTGCATGTTAGTGTGAACATCGAACATAGAAACGATCGACATAGTAGCACTAATATGTGAAAATAGGATGTAGTTATGAGAATCTCAAGAACTTATGATCGCTTGAGAGTAGGAGAGTAATGAAAACGTGAGGAGTGATTTTAGGAGAGTGGGGAGGTTTTGTTAAAAATGAATTTTTGAATGAACGGGCAAGATTAAGTGTTTTGATCCAATGGTAGAGACCTTTGGAATTCAGTTGCGTAATTGAGGCGATTATGTGATTTGATATTGTAAATTTTGGAATCCACCTTTTCTATTGGTTAGGACAGAGGAGTGTACTCATCTGACCTAGCGTAGTAGAGTTTAGGCGCGAACTGGGTGTATACACCTCATTAAATGGAGTGTATATATCCAATTATAGGTTTTCCAAATTTTGCATTATCAAATTACATTAATACCCTTAATATACGTTTTTAAAAACTTATAAAATTTTAAGATCACGAGAGAGCTTATCTTGTCTGTTCGAGTTCATCAGAACAGATTAGTATACTTGTTTAGCATCAAACGAGTTCCCCCTTCGACTATGCTTGTCTGTCTGAATGTCGAACAGCTTCATGTACCTGTCTCATCTTATGCGACGCATAAGAGTAGATACAAGTAGTGTAGAATAATTAAATCAAATATCATTTTAATGTCGTAAACAAGGTTTCGATCAAGATGACTTTTAACAAACTTAAGAGTCACCATAAGGATATTTAAGAAATCATGGATTCCCCCTTAAATGTTTATTCCCTTAGTATTACCCTCAGGTTTACCAGCTTTCTCATCGGGTTGTTTGGTCATCTTGTCTGACCTTATATACCTGTCTTGTTGACGAGTGCTCTGTTTTTGTGGTAACTTGTCTCCTTATCTCTTTGTGATGTACCTGTCTTATTAGTACATAGTTAAATGCAAGTAGGGTCTAGATCAATTAGTCCTAGACTAATGCATAATTCACGAAAGTGAGCCTCAGGTAATGGTTTTGTGAAAATTTCAGCTCTTTAAAAATCAGTGTGAATCTTTTCCATGCGAATATCCTTCTTTTCTACATGATCACGTATGAAATGATGTTTCACATCAACATGCTTACAACGTGTGTGCAAAACATGATTTTGTGTAATGGCAATAGCACTGTTACTATCACAAAATATGGAAACATTTGATTCACAAATATTGTAATCTCTAAGTTGTTGAATGAGCTAAAGTAGTTGACTACAGCAGCTACCAGCAGCCATGTACTCGGCTTCAGTAGTAGAGGTAGCCACACTAGTCTGTTTTTTCGAAAACCATGAAATGAGTTTTGTGCCTAGAAATTGACAAGAACCAGAAGTGGATTACCTATCTATTCTACAGCCACCAAAATCAGAATCAGAGTAGCCACTTAAGGATAAATCATCATTTGAAGGATACCATATACCACGATTGATGGTTCCTTTCAAATATTTCAGTATCCGTTTAGTAGTTTCCATATGACTCTCTTTTGGATTAGCTTGAAATCGAGCACATACGCCAACAGAAAATGCAATATCATGTCTACTAGCAGTCAAGTACAGTAATGAACCAATAAGTCCACGATAATATGTTTGATCAGCACATTTACCGTTCTCGTCTGGATCCATCATGTAGGTAGGTAGCATTGGTACTCCAGAAGATTTGCAAGTTTTAATACCATACTTGTCTAGTAGATTTCTAGTATACTTGGCTTGATTTATGAAAATCCCATCGGGAGTTTGTTTTACTTGAAGTCTAAGAAAATAAGTCATTTCTCCCATCATTGACATTTCAAACTTACTTTGCATGAGTGTTGAAAAACTTTCACTCAGCTTTTTGTTGGGTTATCCGAAAATGATATCATCCATGTAAATTTGAACAAGTAGGATATCCTTACCTTCTTGTCTTCTGAACAAGGTTCTATCGACCTTGCCCTTGGTAAAACCATTTTCTAATAGAAATAGAGAAAGAGTATCGTACCATGCTCTTGGAGCTTGTTTCAATCCGTATAAGGCTTTCTTCAACTTGTACACTTGGTTGCCTTTCACCTCGAAACCTGGAGGTTGTTCAACATACACTTCTTCCGCAAGAATACCGTTAAGAAATGCACTTTTAACATCCATTTGATATACAGTAAACTTCATATAAGCAGCATATGCAAGAAACAATCGAATGGCTTCTAGTCTAACAACAGGTGCATAAGTTTCATCATAATCTATGCCTTCCGCTTGAGAATAGCCTTGGGCTACTAGTCTAACCTTATTCCTAACGACTACATCATTCTCATCTTTCTTATTTTTGAAAATCCATCGTGTGCCAACTACATTATGGTGTGTAGGCCTATCGACAAGTTCCTAGACGTCATTTCGAACAAACTGGTTCAACTCGTCTTGCATAGCGATGATCCAATTACTATCAGCCAATGCCTCATTAACGGTCTTAGGCTCGATAGATGAGAGGAAACAAAGATTTTCTTAGTGTTACTTGTTGAGGGCTTTTGAGCTATAGGTCTTTGGAAGCTTTGAATTTCCTCTATTGCTTTAGAGGATTTATTCATAGCAGACATCTTATTTTTCAGGCTCTCTTTACTCAATTTAAGAACATCATATTTTTGAGAGAGATTTTCAAATTTTTCTTGTAAAGTCTTAAACTCAAAATCTTCTCTCTTCTGAATAAGCAGTTGCTCATCAATCTGCTTTTGTTGGCCAACTATCCTGAGAGAAGCTTCATCAAGTTCTCTCACGATTTGTTGATACAACTCAGTAGATTTGATGTCAACTACATATTCAGCTTGAGAGAGTTTTGCAATTTCAGAATACAACACATCATTTTCTCTCACAGTGTTATCATGAAGTTCTTGCAGTCTAGTGAAATCTTCCATCAACTTTCCAAAGGATAGTTTCAAGTTGATCTCACTAGTTTCTAGTGACTGAATTGATGATGAACTAGATGAAGAACATACCTCATCATCTTTTATCGCCATGTTGCACACATCATCATCATCATCACTATTAGAGAACAGTCCATCATCAGAGGAATTGAAGCTTTCATCACTTTGAGACTCATCTCCAACCACCATAGCTTTTCTATTGTTGAGTCTCCTATCTCTTTTAGCTTGCCTTTATTTCCTCTCTTTTGAGCTGAGTTCAGGGCAATCATACTGGAAGTGCCCCTTCTTTTGGCAGTTATAACATAGATCTTCATCATCATCTTTCTTGGTTTCTTCTTTCCTTCTGGAAGATGAAGGTTCAGCTCTGCTGGACTTTCTCCTATCAGAGTACTTATCCTCTGATCTCCTTTCTTCAGGCCTTTTGTCCCCGGCCTTGGCTTCTGAAGAGTTGTACCTTCTCCTGTCCTTGTTGTCTTGGTAGAACTTTTTGTATCTACCAAATTTGGAGTTGAGTTTTTCAAATCTTCTAGCTATGAGGGCTAATTCTTCCTTCATTTCTGTTTTGGAAACTGACTTTGTTGATCTTGGAGTGGTCTGCATCTCAGGTTCAGCAGATTTGGCTTTAAATGCCACTCCCTTGGTTGGCATTGAAGGTTCCTCACATGGCTTTCTTCGGTTGAGATCAAACCCATAAGCTTTGAGTTCTGAGAAGACTTGTTACATGGGCATGGTAGAGAGATCCTTGGTGTTCTGCATCATCACAGAGTATACATCCCACTTTGGAGTGAGACTTCTTAGAATTTTGAGTGCCACCTCTATTTTGGAGTAAACCTTGCCCAATGAGTTTATCTCATTCATTATGTCTGTGAATCTACCAATAAGTTGATTAATGGTCTCCTTGGACTCCATTGTGAATTGTTCATATTTTTGCACAGCAACTTGTAGCTTGTTCTCCTTATTTTATCAGTACCCTCACACATGATTGCAAGAGTATCCCAAATTTCTTTGGCTGTTGTGCAGCGGTAGACTCTTCCCATTACAGCATCTGGAATAGTCTGATAGAGAGTGTTCATGGCCAAATAATTGAGATTGTGCCTCTTTCTCTCTTCAGTAGTGAAGTCATCTTCATCCTTATGCAGTAACTCTCTGGGATCAGCTTTTTGTGCAGCTATGAGCTTTGGATTTACCTTGGTGAAGGTGAATGGTCCCTTAGTTATGACCCTCAGCATCTCATCATGAAGACGGGCAAGATGAGCTCTCATCCTTATCTTCTAGAAGTCATAATTCTCTATTGAGAACATTGGTAGCTTGTGATGAGATATTTGGTGGACTAGGTTGGGACCCATGTTGTTGATGGTCTCCACAACATTTCCAGCCACTGCATTGTTAGGCATACTTTCAAATTTGTATACTTAAGCACAAAGTGTGAATGAATGAGTTTTTCAGAAAGATCAGTTCAGTGACCACACTAAAATCTGGTTTTGAAAATCAAGATGGATTTTCAGAAGCAGTGGTCTTTGAACCCCTGCTCTGATACCACTTGTTGGTCCTAAAAGGAGTATGACACAAGTGTTTGGGGGGGAGGAATGCACTTGTGACTTGTGTATGCAAATTCTTTTTCTTTCAAACAAACAGGCTATCAGGAGAGTTGTCTAGTCAACTTCTCTGAGTATGTATAACTTTGATTAGATAATCAAGCTACTAAGAACTATGAAGTAATCAGTTGAATAACTATCTAAGTAAGTTATATGTGCGGAATTATGGTTGGCCCTTTATATTTAAACTTCTTTAAGTTCTGAAAAACTTCTTAACACTTAACAATTTTCAGGGGACTTGTCCCATATCTGTTTTGCACAGTTTGTGAAATATATCTTTTGAAGATCAACTTTGTGTGCAGTGTATGAATGTGTTACTTGAATGAAATGGCAGTAAGTAAATAACACAATGGTTTATAGTGGTTCAGAGACTCAAGCTCCTACATCCACTTCCCTGATTGAACAGGATAATTCATTCACTTGGAATTAACTTGTTTTATAATGCCAAAGTGCATTGATAAACCACACTACTCCTTAGTGCCTTGATCCCTAGGAATTCTGAGTCCTAGTACTCACTCAACTCGAACTAAATTGTTCTTCACTTGACAGTTCTAGTTCTCACACTTCTACATCAACACTTTTAACTTTCCTTGAAAGGTTTAAGGGTTGAGGTTGCTACCAACTAGGGTGAGATATCCTTTACAACGAAGAACTGTATAAGGATAGGATATCTCTCTAAGCTTTGATTGATATACAATGAGGTTCAGCTTAGATGGGTACTGAAGTGTTTATGAAACTGAGAATGAAGTATTCTTATGAGAGCTTGAAAGCTTGTATGCTAGAGATCTTGTAGTTTTCTTGACTAGTTGAATGCTTTCAATGGTTTCCAAACTTCAGTATTTATAGAGCAAAGTGAGGATATGTCTGTTGGAGAGACAGCCTCAAATTGTCTATTTCCATCTTCTTTGGACTGTGCACCTTGAGGACAGAATCTGTGATACTGACATGTCTTCAACTTGGGAAGTAAACGGCTAAAGATCTTTGTCTTGACTTGATAGGACTCTTCCAAATGTCTAAGTTGAATCTTCAGCAGTCAACTTAGAAGACATTCTTCCTGAATGTTGATTCTTGTTTAAGGACAACATTCCTTATAATCAGCACATATCTACACTCTTTCTTATCTCTTCAGCTGACTTGGCTTATCAGCAGTGTTGGCTAGCTTCTTCAGTTGAGTTGGCTTCTCATCTTAACTGAATCAAACTTGAGTTAAGCTTTGATGGATAATCTTCATATCAGTGAAGTTGACTCTATCAGCATAGTTGTCTCTTGACTTGATCTGAACTTGTAGTCTTCTGTTTTAGTGTGCTGATATACTTTGCTGGTCTTCACTTCTGATCTTCATATCTTGATTGAGTTCATATCTGTAGAATTGGTTCAGTAGATGTGGTCTTCTGAAACTTGAACTATCAGAAGAGTTGACTCTTTTGATCTATTCTTCTGATCTATGTTATCAGCAGGGTTGAACTCATCTGATCTTGTCTTATCAGCAGGATTGAAGTCTTCTGATTCTGAGCCTAAGGGAACTTGATATAAATGATCTTCTAATCTTGTGTTACCCCTCAACTTATGTATTCTAACATCTATAAGCTGCCTAACACATCAGATGTTCAACTAACCCGATCTATATGTTCCAACAGTCCTGAAACATACTTAATTAATTTAACTTATCAATCTTGGCATATCATCAGGGGTTTTGGTATCTTAATCAAAATCTCATTTTATTCCCAACAGATGCTGGTTCCTCAGAAGCTGTCAAGTGCACAAAACAAAAAGACTCTGAAGAAAATGTATGAACACCTTTTTGACATTTTGGTTAAGAGCTTGCTTAGCCACACTGGAAGTGTTGAACAAATGAGTTTGCCATACCTCAAAGTGATAGATGCAATCATTGATTCAACTGAGAAGGGCATCACATTTGATTGGAAGACATTCATCTTGGGAAAGATGGTGAATGAAAAATATAAGTTCAAAGTGAGGTCAATCAACAAAGTGATGGTTGATGGCAAAATCCGGTATTGCACAAGAGCAAGCTTGCTCTTGGGAAAATTTGCCCATTATACTCACTTGCAGGTTAAGCCCAAACCTCTTCCATCCCAGAAGATAATGTTTAGGAAGCTCTCAGATAAAACTTAGAAAAGAAAGCAGATTGTTGCTGCAAAGCAAGCCATGGTTGTTGCACATGTGCCAAGGACTTATCCAAGGAAAAGGAAAGATCAGACAAAAGCCCCCCAAAGATGAAGAGGATAAAGTATATTCTAAGTGAATCTTCACCAGAAAGTGGTTCCCAAAGTGGTGGGGACACTTCAACTGAACTTGATAAAGTTGAAAGAGAAGGGGTTAACCCTCTTGAGAAAGATGAGGAGCTCAGGGAGGTTGTCCCACTGCAGCCTGAACCATTCACTGAGTTCAGAGATGTTGACCAACCAACAAGAAGTTAGAGGAGAAAAAGGGTGATCAAAGCTTCCGAGAAGAAGAAGAGGATGGAAGAAGAGAAGAAAATGAAGGAGTTCTTCAAGAAGATTAGACAGTCTAGTATGTCTAACTCCAAGTCAAAATCAAAGTCCAAAAGCCCTGAAGCCAACTCCCCTGACATTCAATCCCAGAAAATTTCTCCAACCCATAGTTCCCCAAAGCCTAAAGAAGAGGAGTGAAAGACTCCTGAGGGTGCCCCTATTCTCACTAAGAAGACTTATTCTCCAGAAGGTGCTCATGATAGAGGAGCAATATATATGTTGGATGATCTTGAAGATGAGGAGGTAAGACAGTTTTCACCCTTGATCCTAGGTTGATCTCTTATAACAAGTTCCTTGAGAATGCAATTCTTGAAGGAGATCAATCTGACATACCTTCTATCCAACCCATTCCCATTAATCTCCCTATAACCCCCTCAGGAAAGATGCTCTCTACAACACCTGAGTCCCAAATTGTTCTTATTTCTTCCCAATGCAACCCACCTGAATCCCAAGCTAACTCTTCTGATGAGAATGATGATGACGATGAAGAAGAGTATATATATGAAGGGATGTTGAGACAAATAGCTAAGGCTAATGTTGATCAATTGTACCTTGGGTTGAATGACATTTCAAGACTACAAAAGTAGTTCTATGATCTCAGAGCTCTTGTTGAGATCAAGGACATGACAATTGTGGAGATAGCTCAAGCTATCAAGGACAGAGGAGCTAGTTGGTGGCAAATTGAGGAGAACAGATTGTTGCATTTTGCCAATGTCAAGAAAATAAGTGTTCTGACTCATGAACCCTTGTTTTGCACAATTGTAATGGAAAGGGTAAGGGAAGAAGAAGAAGGGAGGATTTCTAAGGGAATCAAGCATCCTGATAGTACTTCAGATGATGATGATGATGATGATGACAACACCAACCCCAAACCTCATGGCCCCAACTTTGCTGAGGTACATTATTTACCTTATGTGTCAGTTAAGGACTCTGAGCAATCAGAGGTGTTGACCAAAGTTGGTGACATAGTCAAAGATGCATTGGTCAAGGATGGTTCTTTTGAGCCTGAGGCACAGCTGAACAATGCTGAGGCTTCCTTGGGAGAGGCTAGTTTGGCTGAAACCTCTGAACTGTCAACTAAGTTGAAAACTGAACAGCTTTCAGTCATTCAGGATGACTCAGTGGACTTGGGATGCCCAAGCACTGTGATCTCCCAACAACTGCCCTCTGTGGATCCTGTTGAGAATATGGAGGTGTCAGGTTTAGGTTATATTGGAGTTGAAAAGGATGATGGTGATAAAAAATCCGAGGGAGGAGATGGTGAGTGTGAGATAATAGATGCTATGAGTGCACCACCAAAAGAGGGAGTTGAGTATGAAATGTTGGGTGAAGCCCAACATGAGAGTTAGGTTATTCTTCAAGTCAAATCTGAACTTGATGAATCCCTTGGTGAAAGGAGGCCTGACTTTTCTGAGTTTGAGAGTTTATTTGCTGAAAATGAAGAAAAGAATAAAGTTGAAAATGAGATTAAGGTTGCTGGTGTATCAGAACCTTTAGGAGATGAAAAGAAAGAGGGTGACGAGGGCGTTTTACCTAACCCTTTCTGTTTTGCAGATGTTGAGGCAGTCACTTTAGATCAAATATTTGAATCAGCCACTTTAACTGATATTCCAGTTTACACTGATGTTGATCTAGAGGCCATTTCAGCAAACATGACCACCTTGTCCAAAATCTATTTTGAACAAGCCAATGCCACTGAAGAAGGACTGAAAATTGATTCAGAAACTGCTACATCCATTGAAGTACATTCAGGCAAATTGGACACCTTGGTCAGAGAGGTTGGAAAAGCTCATGCTGAAACTTCTGAAGCTTTGGATGGAAAAAGCAGGACTCTTTGCCTCAGTGGAGATGAGGCTGACAGGGTCAGAAGAAGTTATTTTGCCAACATTGGATGCCAGGATCAGTGGAGTTGAGACTGGACTACAAACAGTTTCCACTGAAGTCACTAAAGTTAAGGATGCAATGTCTAAATTCACCAAATCAGTCAAGAAGGAGCAGCAAACTTTGGTGAAAAGCTATAACAACAATGTCCTAGCTTTGAAGAGAACAATCAAGGATGCATTGAGGCAAAGGACTGCAGCACAGAGAAAGAAGGCAGAGGAGTTGAGAGTTGCAATGGTCAAAGAAGCAGCT